>OX422223.1:348919733-351319733 GCA_949130495.1 Sambucus nigra | reverse complement strand
AAAGGTTAATTGCTATGGGATTGAGCCCACATCCTCACTTGTCTACAACAGCTCCACGATCACTCATATGGATCTATGGCACCAATGTCTAGGTCACGTGAATATTAGAGATTTAACTCGCTTAGCTAAAAAGGACCTAGTACGTGGCTTACCATCTCTTAGAAGGCCAACTTCGACGGTTTGTGGACCCTGTCAGTTGGGAAAACAAATTCGTAGTCCCTATAGGAAGTTGCATTCCATTACCACCTCTCGTGTTCTTGAGCTTATACACAGGGATCTTATGGGTCCCACTCGTACCGAGAGTCTGGGTGGTAAGAGGTATATCCTCGTGATGGTGGATGATTTCTCCAGATACTCCATTGTAGGTTTTCTGAGAGAGAAATCCGATGTTGTAGAGTTTTTAATGACCAAGTGTCGTGTCCTGCAAAATCAACAAGGAGTCACTATTAACAGAATACGTAGTCACAATGACACTGAATTTAAGGAAGCAAAAGTAAATTTGTATTGTGATAGCCTTGGGATCAAACATGAGTTTTATGCTGTGAAGACTCCTCAGCAAAATGGGATTGTTGAGAGAAAGAATAGAACGATCTAGGAGATGGATAGATCTATGCTTCTAGGTCGTAAAGTCTCTAGGAGATTTCGGGCAGAGGCAGTGTCTACTGCATGCCACACGGTGAATAGGATTTATCTGCGTCCACACACACTTCAGACACCTTATGAGTTGTGGACTGGCAAGAAGCCCAACCTTATATATTTCTGAGTTTTGGGGAGTAAATGCTACATCCTACGTGATAGAGAGCAATTAGGAAAGTTTGACTCTCAAATCGAAGAGGGAATACTGCTGGGATATTCATGGAATAGTAGAGCATACCGAGTTTTTAACCTGAAGAGCTCTAAGGTTATGGAGTCAATAAACGTCATCGTGCAAGATGACGAACCTTCGGCATTTATTGACTCTAAACTTCAGTGTGAGGTTGAGGATATTTCTAGAAGTGATTTACTTGTACCTCACCCACACTCTGTGGACCCTACTCCTGTTTTAGGGGACACACCCGCTTGGGTTCGCAAGATTCATGACCCTTCTGCCATTATTGGTGATCCCTATCTAGGGGTCAAGACTCGTGCTCAGCTAGAGAACGTTGTCAGCCATTTTTGCTACACGTCCAAAGTCGAGCCCAAGAATCATAAAGAAGAACTCAAGGATGAACACTGGATATCTACTATGCAGGATGAGTTGCTTCAGTTTAAAAATAATAATGCCTAGGAACTTGTCCCCTGACCTAGTGAGACAAATATGATAGGTACTAGATGGATTTTCAAGAATAAAATGGATGAAAATGGTACCATAATTCGAAGCAAGGCTAGGCTGGTCGCTTAAGTCTACACACAGATTGAAGGTGTAGACTTTGGGGAGATATTTGCTCCTATTGCGAGGCTTGATTCCGTTCGTCTACGACTCGCCATCGCATGTCATCTGCACTTCAAGTTATATCAGATGGATGTCAAGAGTGCCTTTCTGAATGGAATTCTACAGGAGGAGGTTTACGTAAAAAAAACCAAAAGGGTTTGAAGACCCTCAGCACCCGGAGCACATCTACTATCTGAGGAAAGCCTTGTATGGTTTGAAGCAAGCACCCCGTGCTTGGTACTAGAGGCTTACTTCATATCTCTTAGCCCGTGTCTTCAAGATAGGGGGAGTTGATATGACGTTGTTCGTCAGGAAAGATGATGGTGCAATTTTAGTTGCCCAGGTCTATGTGGACAACATAGTCTTTGGATCCACGTGATCTCAACATGCTCAAAACTTTGAAGAGGAGATACAAAGTGAATTTGAGATGAGCATGGTTGGTGAGCTTACTTTCTTCCTTGGTCTCCAAGTTCGTCAGCTAGAGGATGGGATGTTCATCTCCCAATCCAAGTATGATAGAGACCTAGTGAAGAAATTTGTTTTAGACTCCGCTAAGCATGCACGTACACCTATGAGTACCACTACCAAGATTAGTAAGGACACTTCAGGCAAGGACGTAGAGCAAACCTTATATCAGAGTATGATAGGTAGTCTTCTCTACTTGACTGCCAGTCGTCCCGATATAGCCTTTAGTGTTGGAGCCTGTGCGCGATATCAGGCGTCCCTGAAAGAGTCACATTTACTTGCTCTAAAATGTATTATTAAATACGTGAGTGGGACTCTCTCATATGATATTTGGTATTCCATTGATACCGATGACCGTCTGTCTGCCTATTCAGATACCGATTGGGCCGGGGATGTAAATGACTATAGGAGCACTTCTGGTGGGTGTTTTTATTTTGGTTCTGCTCTTGTCTCCTGGCTGAGCAAGAATCAAAATTCCATCTCTTCGTCCACTGCGGAGGCTGAGTACATAGCCATCGGGAGTTGTTGCACACAACTCTTGTGGATGAAGCAAATGCTGGAGGATTATGGGATTTCACAGGACACCATGACCATTTCTTATGATAACACGAGCGCAATACACATCTCCCGTAATCCAGTCCAGCATTCGCGCACAAAGCACATCAGGATACGTGAGCAATTTATACGACAGCTAGTTGAGGAGAAAGTCGTATCCCTGAGTTTTGTTCCCACCGACCATCAGTTAGCCGATATTTTCATGAAACCTTTAGATGCCCTTAGATTTTGAAAGTCTTAGGAAGTCTTTGGGGGTTTGCACAGTTGACTGAGGGGCTGGTCTCTGTCTAGAATAGGATTCTTTTTCATGTTCATATCATATGCTTCCTATTGCTAGTTTGTTTTATATGTATTATTGCTTTGTTGTACAACTATTTATTTATTCTTTTGAAAAATCCAAAAAGATTTTTTTGATAAAATTTTTAGAAAATCTCAAAAAGATTTTTGTTTTTTTTGCACCTTTTATGGATGAACATTTAAGATAGCCAAGTCACAATTTTATTCCATTTATTCATGTGACTGTTTGATAGAGATTTGAGATGCTACATCATTTCATCCATGTGCTTTACAATGTTTGGAGTCTTTGAGATGTGATTCGTGATATCTTTCTACATGTTTGACTCCTATCTCCTTTATTGCACACATGCACGGCTTTATTTGATTATTGCACTTGTCTATCACATGTTGGCTTGAGTGTTTCCATCTCAATTCTGTCGATACAACTAACCATATGCGATAAAACTTGACAAGATTGGAATGCATGTAAAAACCATTTTTATGAGACTGAGTGTTTGTGTAAGAACGAGGAGGGGATGAAAAAGGTAATTATCTATTCTTTGCGCAAAATCCACCATTCAAAAGGACCTAAAAATGGAGGAATTTTATTATCCGAGGTCCAAAGAGGTTAAAAGAGCCCCGAAAAAAATGTAAAGGCAATAAAAAGCAATTCATGCCAAATATGGGCCATTAGGTTTCACCTTAAATTCTCCAAAGTTATAGAATTTAGAAAGCCTCTATTCAAAATAAAAATCTGAGGGAGTTTGGTTGGAGAATATAAACGGGTTTGCACTTCCTTGAAAATCCTAAAAAATCATGAAATAGTTTTGGACGTTATTGGTGTGGAAATCACTTTGAGCTTTGATTTGTTGATTTGATTGAGTCAATATCTCATATTACCACCTTTTTACACCAAAGGAATACTTTGAGTTCATTCGTTAGGAGTATCCGATATTCATCGTGCACATATGTCATGTTCGTATGCATTGATTTTCCTATCGAATTTGATCACACCCCTTCATTTTCACTATCATTGACTTGGTTGTTTTTGTGATCTTTCATGGTGTGATTCTTTATTGTATACTATGTGTGAAAATTTTTGAAAACTAAAAAAATAGCAGTTTATTCACGTGTGTCATTCTCCATGTGCATTCATTTCTGGTTCTCATATCTTTCTATTTAGGAACATCATAAAAAGGGGGAGAAGAATTATGGGGGAGAATTATTTTGGTGTTTGGTTGATTTATGAATGATTTTCTTGAGCTTAATTGATCATCAATTTTTGGCATATCATTATATTTTCAATCTGTTGCTTGTCACGGGTATTTGCTTTATCTCATGTGTGTAGGTACAATATTGCTCATTATTTGATTACACACTCTGAGGAGAAAAGCTTTGGAAGGTACAGGATAGCTGAAGATCTGGAAGACATGTCATTTAGTATTCTCAGTTTGAGGGTTTAATGGGGATATTATCTTGTATGTCATTTGATTGCATAATTCGGATTTTGTATGTATGTACCGGCATAGACATAGGGGGAGATTTGTAAGGACATAATTTCATAAATGTTCGAGATAGATTCTAGGAATTTTCTGTTTTCACCTAAATCACAGTTTATATGTCTGATATCGGTACATTCAGCACGTCAACACGATCATCCTCGACGGCCTGTATCCGAATTCAATGCACCCACTCTCTTCACGTGCATCATGCTACATGCAACGTGTTGCTCAGCTCATTCCCACTACTCCACTATGCTCTATCAGTAAAATGTTTTATTGGAACTTTAAATATTTACATAAATATTTGGGAATTGTTTTTGAAAATTATTTTTGAAGTCTGGATTAATTTTTTATCAAAAGCAGAATTTTTCTAAGTGTAGAAGGGAATGGCCTCGATCGACGAGCTCGCTCAAACGACTTTGAAAGTCGTTCGCGCGATATCATTCGAACGAATTTTGTCCTTCGTTCGAGCGACATGGATATCTCGTTCGAAAGAGCCGCCGCCTCGATTTTTGTATAAATATTTGATCTCCTTCCACACGTTTTTCAAGTCTTTCTGCAATCTCAAAATTCTGCGAAAACAGCCCAGAATAAGACTTCACCTTTTAAGGTTTTCTAAACCTTTTTTATTCACAAAACCATTCCCATATATGTGTGTGAATCTTTAAACCTTCAAGAAGATCATTTACTCATCTGGAGTAATTTGTGAGGAAGCCACTCTCTTCTTCACTGTTGCCCTACTGGAAAGGGATAGTTCCAGCCACCGACAACAGAACCAACACCCGAGGGTATTTATGTGTCATATATTTTCATTGTAATCCGTGTAAGCCGTTTTCTTACAAAATTATTGTGAAAATAAAAGGTTTTGCCCCTTTGGGGGATTTTTCCTCATATATGTGTTCTTGCATGTTTCATCATCGTATTTAATCTCATATAGATGCATGTTTAGGACTTAAGTGGTAAAAACTGTGTTTAATTAAATAACTTCCTTATTTGAACGCAAGCGCACTCTTCTCAAATATTGTTCATGAGCGTATACCTAGTGAAGGTAGTTGTACTTAACTAATAGAGGGTATTAGTGGGTTTGGGCTTGGATAGAAGTTACATGTCCTAATTATACTAGTTAGTTTAATTAGGAAAATAAAAATGAACATGTTAGGTACACACTACAGTTGAGAGGTGAGGTTAATCTCATGTCAATGAGGCCGGTTAATTATGAAATAATACACGACTGTTTTAATCCATTAAAAATAATTATCTACTTATAGAATATTTTCTACTTTTTGGGCTTTGACCCGTAGACTTTTATTTTTCCTTGTTTTTCTTTTTACACCACAAGTGTGCAGCAGCAATAGCCAGGATCATAGGGATAGATCCATTCTTTTCGTTACAGTAAATGAGGATGCTACATCGTTGTTTAGATGTCGTAGCTTATTCTATCAAGTTAGTATCATTTCAGTTCAGTTTAGTTTTGGGCGTGTTTCCCGTAGATGGATAGGATTTTATATTTTTGTCTGAGATTTTATTTCAGCACTCAGTTATTTATTCCATTTTATATAATGGATGTTATTATATGGTGACTGGTGGTTTGTTTGGTTCATTCTTATTATTTATATGTGCATGAGGATTATTCTATTCATAGTGTTGTATGGTTTTATTCGTGTTGTTTATATTATATTGTTGTTATGAAGTGATGTTGGGAATGAACCATACTGAAAATCCTGTTTTATTTTAGTAGAGGATTGGCGACTAGGTATTAAAATAGGTGGGTTGTCACTGGTTTTAAAACATTTGTTAAAAAATGTTTGTTTAAATGATAAAAAATGATTATAAGTGCCTAACGATTTCAAAACATTATTTTGAAAAACTTTTAAAAAATTCAAAAAATCATATTAAATAGATATGATGCATATAGTGCAGTGTGCCCCATAGTTTGGATTTTTTTATACCTTTGGAACCAAAATGGATAGGGAAGGAATTTTAGGGTTACCAGTTGAAGTAGTCACTAATCTTGAATTGTGGACTACCATTTGGAAGAGCTCAAGGCTACTAAAAATATTTTATCATAATATCCAAACTAGATGAAAGATCTATATGGTCCTAATAAGTCAACAATATAGGGTGTTTCAATCCCCCCCCCCCCTGGATATTAGAGTCAAAATACCTTTGAGTACATGAATGGTACTTGTAGGCGGAAAGAACTTCCCAACCTATACGAAATTTGAACTACCCAACCCTTCCTAGAACCGAAAATAAGAGTAAGAAAAAATAATTTACATAACTCGACTAGAATACATTCTAATACCCTAACACCTATGATAAATGAAGCTCAATGCTTGTAAAATGAATGCTCAAGATAACATATAGTCGAATTTAGAAATTGAAATCTTATAGACAATCCCGGGATGGACCCAATCCTTCTCCCCCGTTTTGTCTCAAATAGACAATGGGTAATTTTAAAGAGAGAGTATATAGTTGAATAAGCTACCAGTTAAGTTTTAGTAATAGGTCATACTAGGTGTCTCCTATATAAAAGATATCAAGGTGACATCTTCTGTCATTTGTGAAAGGATTGTGCCCTAGATCCTCATAGACATAATATAATCAAGATATATACATGAGGATATGAAAAATTCTGGTAGAAAACTAACGAAGCATAATTAACCCTGTGGATTTCCTTAAAGATTCAAACATAATATTTTCCAAAGATTTAGTAAACAGATCATCTAATTGCTTTTCACTTTACATGTAATGAACTATGAGTTCTTCAGATTTTACGAATTCTTGAATAAAATGATGTCTAATCTTAATGTGCTTAGTGTGAGAGTGTTGTACAAGATTATTAAAGATATTGATAGCACTTTGATTATCAAATAATAGAGTTTTTTGGTTTTTAATAGTACCATAATCATATAACATTTGTTTAATCCATAATAATTGAGCACATCATCTACCAATAGCTATATACTCCAATTCAGTAGCAGATAAAGACATACAATTTTGTTTTGTAGTGTAGGCAACTATAGAACTAGATGTGTCATTTGTGTACTAAATACCATAATCTAATTTTGCTACACATTAATAACATGCGCAAACACAAATGGCGTACATAATGTCTGGTCTGGATGCAGTTAGACATGATAATATGCTTATCATGCTTCTATATAAGGTTGGATCAAAAAAATTCTCATTTTCATCTTTAGAGATCTTAGATGTGGTCTAATGGGAGTGCATGCAATCTTAGCATTATCTAAGCCAAATTTCTTAATGAAATAACTTGTGTATTTGGTTTAAGAAATAGCAAGGACATCATCCAATTGTGTAACTTGAAAATCTAAAAAATATTGTAACTCTCCAATGAATGGCATTTGGAACTCCTCATGCATTATTTTGAAAAAATCAATAACTTGTTCCAAGGAAGTTGAACCAAAGGCAATACCACCTACACAAATTTGTGCAACCAAAAGCTCGTTGTTTATTTTATGGACAAATAATTTTGGTCATTGTTGCCACGCTCAAACCCTTTATTGACTAAAAAGTTCGAGAAGCATTCGTACAATACCCTAGGGGCTTTATTTAAGCCATATAAAGCTTTCTACAATAGAAATAAATGGTTAGGGTAAGACGGATCAATAAAGCCTTTCAATTGTTCTACGAATACTTCCTTAGTCAGAATACCATTCAAAAAGGCATAATTAACATCCATTTCAAAAGGTTTGAATTGTAAGTGACATAGGACTAAAAGGAATAGATGAATGAGCTCGAGCCTTATTACTAGGGCAAAAGTCTCTTCAAAGTATGTTTCCTCTATTTGAGAATATCATTATGCTACCAGCCATGCCTTGTTTTCAATAATTACCCCAGATTCATCCATTTTATTTTTAAAAATCCAACTGGTATTGATAACCTTTTTATTTTCAATCCATGGAACAAGATACCAAACATCATGACTCTAAAATTGTGTTAATTCTTCTTCCATAGCATCAATCCAGTAAGAGTTATTGAGGGCATCATTTACATTCTTTGGTTCTATTTGAGAAACAAAGCATGAAAAGTTAGCCACATTTTGAAGTTGTGATCTTATTCTCATAGGCTCCTTAAGGTTCTTGATGAACTTATTTAGGGAATGGTATTTATAAAAAAAAGTTGATACCACATGGACATCAGTTGACAGTGGGTCAATTATTTGAGGAGAGTCTTTTTCAAAAAGGTTTTCTTATTCATACATAATAATTGATTCAGTACCGAAACTCTCAGTGGCTGTGTCATTAATAATTACATTGATAGATTCCATTAGTAATTCGGTGCGTAAGTTTTAGACGCGAGATGTTCTACTATTTTGGAAATATTCTAAAAAAATCCCTTGTCGCCTCGGTTGTTAAATTTTGAAAGGTGTTATTTGTCTTTAAAGATATACCAGACACTCCCCAAAGTTATAAACTATTTTAAAAAAAATTATTCTACCATAGTTCATTAAAGGTCTCTTTGGTATTCTTCCTAAGGTATACACAGTTAACGATGTGACAAGTTGTCTGGAATTCCCCTAAAAGTATTTTGGAAACCATTTAGTGTGTAATATAAACCAAGCCATCTCTTGGACTATTCGATTTTTTCTCTCAATAATAACATTTTTCTACAGAGTTTTAGGAGCACTGAACTCGTGTTAGTATCCATTACCAAAACAGCATTCTACTACTTCAGTCTCCTTTACTTCTCATCATCTATGACTTACAGTACGTGATAATTGGGTATCCTGCTCATTTTCTATTTTCAAAAGGATTTTAAGAAATTCTCAGAATGTATCCGATTAATTTTTCATAAACGTTGGCCAAGCATACCGCATAAAGTCATCCATAATAATAAGAATTTAAATGTTGCAGCAAAGACTCACAAAATGGGAAGTACCCATAAGCTCCATGTGGAGAAGTTCTTGAGGTCTTGAAGTCTTTATCCTTAACCTTCTTATGAGACGCTTTACTTATCTTTCCCACTTAGCAGGGAACACAAATAATATTTGAAAGAAAAATATTTAGGGAAACCTCTAACCAATTCTTGGGAGCTCAATTTGCTTAGATTATCAAAATTAGCATGACCCAATCTATTATGCCATAGATCATAGTCATCTAATCTTATTAACTTATAAGAATTATTACTAGGAATAACTGTATAACAGTTATCTGGAGTTTTCTTTGCTGTAAGAATTCAGTTACCATTTTTGTTCAATATTTTACGTTCAGCTTTGGAAAAGGTAATTGTGTGATGAAAATCACAAAATTAAGATATACAAAGAAGATTGGATTTTAATCCTTTTACTAGTAGAAAGTCATTAAGGATAGGAAGACCCTCTTCTTCACTACACCAAAAATAACAATTTGGCACACCTTGATATTAAAAATCTAGCACAGTTTAAAACTGTGCCAAATTTTGGCACGGTTTAATAACAATTTGGCACACTTTTAAGCAGTGCCAAATTTTAGCACTATTAAAAAGTGTGCCAAAATTGAGAACACTTCACTAATATATAAATATCCTAAAAAAAATTAATCCCCTCACTGATTTTTGTTCGCCCGCTATCTCTCCTCTCTTAATATCGCCTCCGGCTCTCTCTCTCATGATCAAGCGAATCCCTGGTTTTTATCTCTTCCGCCTCAAATCCGGACCATTTCAGAGCGGTGATACAGTATCATATTGCACGGATCATGCTTTCAAGACCTATGCTAAGTTTAACGTCGTTGGCAATAATTTTTTTGTCGTTGCAAGTCAACCGGAGTTGTTCCTATTGAATCGATGGGAGTGACGAGGCCTGAGCTGGTGATGAAGTCAATTCTTCCTATTTATGGCTGGTGTGTTGGGTATTTATAGCTTGATTATTGGTGTTATTGCTAGCACCGAAAATAACCTAAGGCCATGGCTACGCACCTCTTTCATCTGGTCTTGCTTGTGGTCTTAATGTCCTTTCAGCTGGAATGGCTATTGGAATTGTTGGTGATGCGGTGTTAGATAATATTTATTTCCATATCATTGTTGATCTCTAATTGATGCCTTGTTTTAACATCATAGTGGTTTTTTCTACATATTTGTTTTACCTAAGTGGGTGTTTATTAGTTATTTTATTATGTGTAATATACCTGAAAAAATCTCGGGAATCCATGTCTTACATATATGAGTTATTCTAACATTTGAGGCCATTTTCTAATTCGGATTGTTTGTGTGGTTGAGATTGACTTTTATGTTGTGTCTTCCTGTATGATGCTACTTCTTGCTAATTTGTGGTAATTGTGTAATTTTCATGTTTGATTAAAATGGTTTAACTTTAGATTTAAACATCGACTTAAGTTTCTGATTTTAGGGCTTACATATGGATGGAAGCAACGACCAATGAAGGAATGTTGTACCATGAGGTACAGTAATGGAAATTATGCATCATTCATTGCGCGAACATGGTGTTGTGGGTATTCATTGAGTAATTATATTTATTAATTTATTTAGTTTTGTGGTAAAGTTCACATACACATAGTAATTGTCTTCGTTTTGTAGTATTTGATCCCATTTCAGTCACTCTGTATTCTATTGCTACATTAGCACAACCACGTTTCATCTCTTTCTTATCGCCCTATTTTTTTTAGGTAAACTTAGATTAACATTGACATGAATTGATGATTTTTGCACCTCTTTGTTAAGGTACACACAAAAGTAAACGAGTTACAGACCCATATTTGGACCTAACAACAATATTGAGGTAAGAGTGATCAATGTTTGTCAATATAGCATTCCACAATGTTTTATTTGATAAAAACTATATATATATATATATATATATATATATGGGGGGTATTTGTATTATATCAATGTTTATCAATATAGCATTCCAAAAGGATAAAACATTTGTTACAAATAAACACTTAAACGTTTCTAATGTTTTTGTCTCTCTCTTTTGTGGTTCCTATATTAGTAATGAATGCAGTGGCTAAAGATATCTCCAAAGCAAGTCATTGAGATAGTTGTCTGGTAGCACCTTCGAGCCGGTAGTGGCTACTGAATGCAGTGACTAATGAATGTAGTGGCTAAGGATATTAGAGGTAACCGATAATGCCTTTGAGTTGTCGTCTAAGATGGTATTCACATTGGTTTTGTGATATTTGGTATTCATATTGGTTTTATGATTTTGATTTATCAAACATTTCAATGGGAAACTTTCGTTCCCTCATTGCAATAAATTATTTCAAATGGGAAGTGGTTTGGTAGTTAAAACATTTGTCATAATTGTGCAGCAAATGGTGTTGGAGTTGATGACAAATCAAATTCACATTATAGACCAAACCAATAGAAAATTAGAACATGGCCAAGACAAGAGAAATGGTGGCGCTATAGAGAATAATCCTCAGTTAACCACTATTTATTTAGGAAATATTTCTCCAGAGGTTACTTCAGTAGACTTGAGTCTAATCACGTATAGTTAAAATGTCATTTATAGAATTGAATTTAGGATTAAAATAGTGTAATGGTTGTCCTAGAAAAATGCACACACACATACACATACACATATACATACACGAACAAGCTTGGCTAAAAACCTCGAAACACTTTATGAACATGGAAAAAGTTATTTTAGATCTTCTTCAGAAGACCTGATCACGGAAACATAGATGAGTATTGTAATTATCTTTGCAGTATGCCAATTAAAATGTTGGTTCTTTTATAATGTTGGTTTCACGAGAATGCTATGTTGTGCAATCTGTTAATGTAATAAAAGTTTTTTATTACTCTGATAGAAGTTTAATTAGGTATACCTCATAAGCAGTATTAGTATTAATACTCTGATATAAGTTTTTTATTGGGTTTCATAAGTAGTATTAGTACTCTGATAGAAGTTTTTTATTGACTAGCTATTTGAAATTTTTTCTCCCTATCATAGCTTTAGAATAGCACGAGTTCCTATTTAGCAACTGATGTTTCTAGAATGAGCATGTGAAGTTGAGTTTATTTGATTTTTCGTTGCTCGGAATTTTCATATATTCTTATGCTATTTACAGGTGGTAATGGCTTGTGTAACTCTCTCTCTCTCACCCCTATCTCTGTCACCGAAATTCTATTCTTCGGCACCTCATCTCAATAGAAAAAGTCATAAACCCCAAACTGATTCAAATCTCAAGCAATATTTGTTCATGCCAAAGCCAAACGAGTCTCCTCATTGAAAGATGATAAAGTATCTTTATGTAAGCAAATTTATAAACTTTATTCTTCCAAAATCCTCATTCAAAGAAGACATTTATAAATTTATAAATGAAGACGCAACATGTATAATTTTTGGGACGCAATTACATATTTTCTTTATCTTTGTTGTATTTTCCTTCTCAGCGGTTGATTTGTACTTTGAGATGCCCCTCAAAATTGTTCAATATCCACACCCAATACTACGAAAAAGAATAAGGGGATTGATTCATTTGATGAGAATTCAAAGAAGTTAGTTGATGAAAGCTTCGATATAATGTACAAGTGAGTTTATTTACTTGTATTTTGATATTTCGATATTTTTTATGTGTACAAGTTCAAGTGATGGTGTTTGGTTAAGTAATCTGAAATTTCAATCATCTCCTCAACTATCTCTTTTGTAAAAATATATTACATAGAAAATAGATTCAGTTCAGAATGCCGACTCCATATAAATTATGTTATATACAAGCTTTTGCATAATCTTACATGTTGCAAAAAATTATTTTTAGGCCCAAGACAAAGAAAATTATTTGTATGTCTAGCCTTCAAACAGACCTGTAAGAGGCAGTAATACCTCGCACGGGACCAATGTTACTCGTAGGAACTAACCGTATAGTCACAGATCTCCAGGTTTGAGAATATGAGGATAATTTGAAACTATCTAAATTAGGCTTAAAAACAAGCCGTTAAAGGGTAAAACCCCAAACTAGCCCCTAAACGGCCCTGTAAGAGGCATAAACACCCTGCACGGGACCAATGTAAGTTGTAGGAACTGATCGTCCAGTTATGGGTCTCCCGATTTGAGAATTTGACGATAATTTTAAAATATCTATATTAGGCATAAAAACAAACTATTAAAAGGGTGAACACCCAAACCAGTTCCAAATGGCCCCATAAGAGGCACGAACACCTCGTAAGGACTAGTGTAACTCGTAATAAATGACCGCGTAGCCTTGGGTCTCTCGATTTGTGAATATGATGATAATTTGAAAATATCTATATTAGGCTTATAAACATTTTGTTAGAGGGTTAAGACCCAAACCAGCCCCCAAACGGCCCCGCAAGAGGAACAAACACCTCGCACGGGACAAATGTAACTTCTAGGAACTAACTGCATAGTCACGGGCCTCTTAATTTGGTAAGATGATGATAATTTAAAAATATATAGATTGAGCTTAGAAATAAGTCGTTAAAAGGTGAAAACCCAAACTAGCCCCCCAAACGGCCCCGTAAGAGGTGCTAACATCTTGCATGGCACCAATGTAACTCATAGGAACTGACCACGTAGTCACAGGCCTCATGGTTTGAGAATGAAAATATATAGATTGATCTTAGAAATAAGTCGTTAAAGGGTGCAAACCCAGACCAACCCCCAAACGGCCCTATAAGAGGAACTAACACCTCACACAGGACCAATGTAACTCATATGAACTTACCACTTAGTCACGGGTTTCTCGATTTGAGAATAGGATGATAATTTGAAAATATATAGATTATGCTTATAAACAAGCCGTTAAATCGTGAAAACCTAAACCAACGCCCAAACGGCTCCGTAAGAGGCACTAATGCCTTGCACGGGACCAATATAACTCGTAGGAACTGATCGCATAGTCACGGGACTCTCGATTTGAGAATATGATGATAATTTGAAAATATATAGGTCAGGCTTAAGAACAAGTTGTTAAAGGGTGAAAACCCAAACTACCCTCGAACGGCCCCGTAAGAGGAACTAGCACCTTCACGAAACCAATGTAACTCGTAAGAACTGATCGCATAGTCAGGGGCCTCCCGATTTGAGAGTATGATGATAATTTGAAAATATATAGATTAGGCTTAGAAACAAGTCGTTAAAGAGTGAAAACAAAAACCAGCCCCGAAATGGTCCCGTAAGAGGCACTAACACCTCGCACGGGATCAATGTAACTCTTAAGAACTGATCGCGTAGTCACCGGCCTCTCGATTTTAGAACATGACGTTAATTTGAAAATATTTAAATTAGATTTAGAAACACGTCGTTAAAGGGTGAAAACCCAAACCAACCCCCAAACGGCCCCGTAAGAGGAACTAACACCTCGCACGGGACCAATGTAACTCGTAAGAACTGATCGCATCGTCTCGGGTCTCCAGGTTTAAGAATATGATGATAATTTGAAAATATATAGATTAGACTTAGAAATAAGCCGTTAAAGGATGAAAACCCAAAGCATCCCTCAAACGGCCCTGTAAGAGGCATAAACACCCCGTACGGGACCAATGTAAGTTGTAGGAAATGATCGCGCAGTCACGAGTCTCCCGATTTGAGAATTTGATGATAATTTTAAAATATCTATATTAGTCTTAAAAACAAACTGTTAAAAGGGTGAACACCCAGACCAGTTCCAAACGGCCCCGTAAGAGGAACTAACACCTTGTACGGGACCATTGTAACTCTTAGGAACTGACCGCGTAGTCATGGGTCTCCCGATTTAAGAATATGATGATAATTTGAATATATATAGATCAGGCTTAGAAAAAGTCGTTAAAGCCGTAAGAGGCACTAACACCTTGCAAGGGACCAATGTAACTCGTAGGAGCTGGCCACGTAGTCACGAGCCTCTCGGTTTGAGAATATGATGATAATTTGAAAATATATAGATTAGGCTTAAGAACAATCCGTTAAAGGGTGAAAACCCAAACCATCTCCTAAACGACCCGTAAGAGTAACTAACGCCTCGTATTGGACTAATTGAACTCGTATGAGCTGACCATGTAGTCACAAGACTTTCGATTTCAGAATATAATAATAATTGTAACTCGTATATGGAATTTTTTAGCTTGAATAAGATTTTTTTTATAAATTACTGGGTTACTAATATCATCTATTTTTTGTATCCTATTTTTTTGTAGGATAACCTTTTATCGTTAGATTTTATCCACGTGGAACACACGGAGAAGTCAATGGTTTGTAACAAGGGGATTACTTATTTAATGTCGTTAATATTCAGGATTTTTTTTGTTATGTCCGTGCGGGGTTTTGTAGTTTTATTATTAACTTTTTTAGCCGTGCGGGATTTTGTAATTTTATTGTAATATTTTATCGCCATGCGGGTTTTATATTACACAGGTTTTATATTAGAGGGTTTTAGAATGTCCAGAAAATAGATGAAACTCTGCCCAATTTTTTTTATATGTAAACTATTAAGATTTGTAATATTTTGAAGTTTGTATGTACATTAGTTTATCAACATCGTACGAGATTCGCAATTTGTGATTTTTCTTGTTTTTAATTTTTTTTCTTTGATCCAAAAATTTAGCACAGTTCAAAACCATACCAAAAGTGTAACAAATTTTGACATGGTTTTGAACTGTGCCAAAAGTGTACCAAAATGTACTCAATCTGGCACAGTTCAAAACTGTGCCAAAAGTGTGCCAGAAATATCAAATTCTGGCACAGTTTAAAAGTGTGCCAGAAGTGTACCAAAATGTACTCAATCTGGCACAGTTCAAAACTGTGCCAAAAGTGTGCCAGAAATATCAAATTCTGGCACAGTTTAAAAGTGTGCCAGAAGTGTTCCTGTTTGGCCAAATCTGGCACACTTTTAATCCGTGCCAGAAAAAAATGGTCATTTTGGAACACCTGATTCTGGCACAATTCAAAACTATGCCAGATTTGATCTGGCACAGTTTTAAACTATGCCAGATTGTTGTTTTTGGTGTACTGCTTGAAGCATTCACCAATGATCTGGATGAGACACCATCACCAAATAGGACATTACCTCCTAAGAAGTTAGTTATGTTTGATAGTTTAGTCTCATCCCCGGTTATGTTTTTGAACACCCAGAATCAAGGTACCATCCAACGGATGTGCATTCACCCTTAAGGTGGTTATAACAACATTGCACCTTTGGGGTAACAAGTCTTATTTTCTAACCAAAAGGGCCCTTGTTTAAAAAAAAATTGTGCTTTTGATTTATAAAAGGTTTGGGGGTTTTTCCTTACTGACTTTCTTTTAGTGCGAGATCTCTTAATTTTCTTTCTAAAGTCAGAATTTTCATTGGTCGGCCTTGGGAGAACATAATTATTGAGTTTGTTCCTAGAAAAGTTAAAGTTACTCTAGACTAGCATATATAAACGGTTTTGAAAACACTCAGCATGAGAGTGACCGTAAACATCACAATATCTACGGTGTATATGCGAGGTTGGCCTAACTCTATATCTAAACCTTTGAAGATGTGCTTATATTCATTTTGAAAATGATATTCAACTGCAACATTTTATTTGTTTTGGCCAAATATTCTAATGGGGGTAAACATACTTCACTTTATTATCAGGTATTTGCTCTGGATGACACACAATCTTAGTGCCTTGTTAGACTAGTGTTTTCAAAATATTTTTATGAGATTCTTCAAATTCACGACCTGGTGTGTTTGGTAAAGTCCAAGAAGATACAATAACAGTTTTGGAACCATTTTTAATAGTAGCCTTTGTTCCTTTAGGGTTTTTGTCAAATCCTAGACTATTTTTTTATTGTCGAAGTCTATTTTGCTAGAATTGATTATTTTAGGATATGCTTTCGCATTGGTCTCAAAATGAAGACACTTCTTGAAAATAGTTCAGATTTTATGTTCGGATTCTTCCAGTTTACCAAAGCATACATGTATCTTTCTTCTAAAATAGAATTTTTCTCAAAAAGTTCATTGGTTTTTGAAAATAAAGTTTTTAGCTTCAGTCTTATGAGCCACGCATTGACTAGTATAGTCTTCACCGTTCTGCCAAAAAATCTTAAACTCTCAATACATTCGATCAAGTATTTATCCATTTTCTCAGGTTTAGAACTCTTCTTAAGAGTCTTAGAATATAATTCTTGAATATCAAGTAAGTCATCATCATTGGAATCACTAAGTGAAGTGTGTGTATTACGATTCAATTTGAGGTTTAGAACACACACACCCATTCAATTCGTCATAATGATATTCAATTTGACTCACTCACATGCTAAACTCATCAGAAGTGTTAACAACATCAACATTTTATATTTCATTCACTCAGACAACAAGTATAGAATCAATAACAACATCAAGAGGTAAACATTCTTTATTATAAGAATACACAAATTTAGCATAAAAGGACATGCATGATATAAGTATTTCAGATGACTCGGACTCATAATCATCTGAGTTACTAGAGTTGTCCCAAGTCTTACACGCACGGGCCTTAGGTGTAGTCATAATCTTAAATTTGCATCTATTGGCATAATATTACTTAAGTCCTTCTTAAATCTCTGATTGTTATTGAAAGTTTGTCTGTCATTATTATGGTCATGGGATTTGGGAACTTGAAAGTTTTTGTAGGCCCCTTTTTCTATGCGTAATGTGTTTTAAGGATGAAAAAAATAACTTTCTTTTTATGAAAACCCTATTTCCAATTTTTAATTCGCACCAAATTGTGAATCAATTTCGACTTAACCAAATTTTATCTTGATTAATCCTAAACATTCATCTAGTGATTAAATCGAGTAAAGTAAGGAAAAGAATGCTCACAACGTCGGATGTACGAGGAAACCACTAATGAAAAAAACCTCGGATGGCCCAAGACAGACAATCACTATGAAGTGGAATTACAAGGAACTGACACAAGTCTTACTCAACGAATCGATTCCCATGAGACTTGACACTCTTCTGATCTTCAACCACTCCTCCAAGTGCCCACATAGAAAGTCATTCTTCCGCGATGCTCATCCATAACACACGCATCCACGTATGTCTTGATGTCCACTGATATGGCTTATAACGTCTACGGTGTTGAACACGGCTCTTTCGCTTCTCCACTACAAAAACTCAACGACGTTCTATGTAGAACAAACTCCGAATGCTTCCAACAATGATCACTATAGCATACAGTTATGAAAACTCGGTTCTTTGAAACTCTAAGGATGTTTTGTACTTAGAAAACCTAAGAAAACTTTATGCAGAAAACGTACTGGTTTGTAAACTATTTTTCATACTACACACTTACGAAATTCTGAAAAAACCTCGCCTTAAATAATTTTCTCGAGGCAGCAGCTTGCTCGAACGACATTAGTTATCGCTCAAGTAAGATGCCTATGTCATTCGAAAGACATAGTGAACTCGCTCGAACGACTTCTTATGTCGTTTGAACGACAGAGCGAAATGGAGTTTGTGTAAAACACCACTCTACACATCTCAACTCAACTCAACAAAGCCTTTTCCCAATTATTTGGGGTCGGCTACATGAATCCTATTTTTCCATTCCATTATGTCCAGTGAATTATATTCGATTAAACCACATGATATCATGTCCTTTTTTATAATATCCCACCAAGTTAATTTAGGCCTACCTCTACCCCTTGGGCTACCATCAATACTAACTAAATCACTCTTCCTTACAGGAGCATCCATTGGTCTACGCTTGACGTGTCTAAACCATCTAAGTCAATTTTCTCTCAATTTATCTTCTATAGGAGCTACTTTTACCATTTCACGAATTTGTTCATTTTTAATTTTATCATTTTGAGTTTTACCACAAATCCATCTTAGCATTCGCATCTCCGCCACACTCATTTTCTGTACATTTTGCTTCTTGGTTGCCCAACACTCTGTCCCATATAACATGGCGGGTCTAATGGCCG
Organism: Sambucus nigra; assembly: GCA_949130495.1. Classification (NCBI taxonomy): domain Eukaryota; kingdom Viridiplantae; phylum Streptophyta; class Magnoliopsida; order Dipsacales; family Adoxaceae; genus Sambucus; species Sambucus nigra. Next base: position 351,300,682 of record OX422223.1, on the reverse strand, counting down.
TCCTATAAAATTTTCCTTTTAACTTCAAAGGTATACGCCTATCACACAGAACGCCTGTAGCACTTCTCCACTTAACCCAACCTACTCTAATCCTATGCGTAACATCATCACTAATATCTCCATCTCTTTGTATAATCGATCCTAAATAATGAAAATGGTCATTTCTAGGTATTTCTTGACCCTCCAATTTCACCATATCTCCATTTATCCTCATATTACTACTAAAATTACACTCCACATATTATGTTTTAGTTCTCCTTATTTTAAATCCTCTTGTTTCTAAAGTTTCTCTCCATAATTCCAACCTAGCATTAATCCCTATCTTAGTCTCATCCACTAAAACAATATCATCTGCAAATAGCATACACCATGGCACCTCATCTTGTATGTGTCTAGTCAACTCATCCATAACAAGAGCAAAGAGATAAGGACTTAATGTTGAACCTTGGTGTAGCCCTACCGTAATTGAAAATTCACTACTTTCTCTGGATGATGTTCTTACTGTAATCATCGCACCATCATACATATCCTTAATCACATCAATATATCTGCGAGTCACTCCTCTTTTATGTAGAACCCACCATATTATATCTATAGGTATCCTATCATACACCTTCTCCAAATCTATAAAAATCATATGAAGATCCTTCTTTTTCTCCCTATACCTCTCCATTAATCTCCTCAATAAATAGATTGCTTCTATTATTGACCTCCCAGGCATAAACCCAAATTGATTCTGAGATACTATTATCTTCAATCTCAATCTATATTCAATCACTCTCTCCCAAAGTTTCATTATATGACTCATTAACTTAATACCACGATAATTTGAACAACTTTGTATGTCCCCTTTATTTTTATAAATAGGTTCTAAAATACTTTTCCTCCATTCACCGGGCATCCTATTAGTCATTAAAATTCTATTAAATAATTTTATAAGCCATGATACTCCATCCTCCCCTAAGCACTTCCAAACCTCAATAAGGATACCATCTGGTCCTAAAGCCTTCCCTGTTTTCATCTTTTTTAGAGAAATCCTGACCTCTGTTGTCCTAATTCTACGAAAAAATATATTTTCTCGAGTCTCCATAAGTTCCTCTATATCTAATCTACTCCCCTTATCTCCGTTTAATAACCTCTCAAAGTAGTTTTTCTATTTTTCCATAATTTCATCATCTTTGACTAGGACTCTCGAATCATCACTTTTGATGCACTCAACATTATTAAAATCTTTTGTTTTCCTATCCCTAAGTTTAGCAAGCTTATAAATACTTTTTCCCCCTTCTTGTGTTCCTAATTTTGTATAAAGATCATCATACGCTTTTAACTTAGCATCTCTTACCACTTTCTTAACTTCCTTTTTAGCCCATTTATATTTCTCAAAATTCTCTTCATTTCTATTTGTTTGCCATATTTTAAAGCACTCCCTTTTAATTTTTACTATATTATGTACTTCTTCATTCCACCACCAAGTTTCTTTAGACTGTGGTCCTTTGCCTTTTTATTCTCCAATAATTTCTTTTGATATTCTTCTAATGTATGTGGCCATCTTATTCCACATCATGCTAGTTTCTTCCTCACTATTCAATGTTGCTTCATTTAATACTTTATCATTAAATAGTTCTAATTTCTCTCCTTTTAAATTCCACATCCTAGTTCGTGGGTTAATCTTCATTTTTCGCACTCGTGATTGATTTTTAATATTTATATCCAACACCATTATCCTATGTTTTGAGGTTAAGCTCTCTCCCGGGATAACCTTACAATCTTTACATGTTAATCGGTCTCCTTTCCTAGTAATGAAAAAATCTATTTGGCTCTTATGCGTTCCACTTTTATAAGTTATTAAGTGTTCAAGCCTCTTTTTAAAACATGTATTTACTAGTCCAAAATCATAAGCCATCGCAAAATCTAAGATAGACTCTCCCCCATCGTTCCTATCTCCAAAACCATATCCTTCATACACTATCTCATATCCTACACGATCTTCTCCTACATGGCCATTAAAATCTCCACCTATATAGATTTTCTCACCTAGGGGTATTTCTTGAATTAGTTCATCCATTTGTTCCCAAAATTGTACTTTAGTGTGCTCATCTAATCCTACTTGGGGTGCATAAGCACTAACAATATTAATTATGTTTTCACCTAATACCAATTTTACAAGTATAAGTCTATCACCTTTCCTAATAATGGTTACGATATCGTCCTTAGAGTTTTTATCCACTATTATTCCAACTCCATTCATATTTCTATGTTTTCCTGTATAATATAATTTAAATCCTTTATTTTCTATTTCTCTAGCTTTCTCACCGACCCATTTAGTTTCTTGTAAACAAGCTATGTTAACTTTTCTTCTTATCATGGTATCTACTGACTCCATCCATTTTCCTGTCATAGTCCTATGTTCCAAGTCGCTAACCTAAGTCTAGTATCCTGGACTGGCTTCTTTACCCGCACACGTCCATCTTGTTGCAGGAACCCTTGCGTATTTATCGTCGCATCCGGGCGCCGATGCAACCCCCTTGCCTATTTTTCGAGACACCTGGTGGCAGGCACAACGCCCCTTGCCTATTTTTTGAGACACCCGGTGGCAAGCACAACGCATCGCTTAAAGGTAATGCCCTAGCATTAGCATGTATATTCATAGGATTCATGTTCATAAGGATCTGACAAAGTTTTACGCTGGCTGTCAGCTACCTAACGCAACCCTCCTCCTTTTTTCAGGCTTGGGACCGGCAGTGTCAAAAAAATAAGAAGTTAAGCACTTTGAAACACTTTAAAAATATTTTTAAAATATTTTCTTAATAAAATAACATCCTTAAACATTTTAAAATAAACTTCAAGCCCCATTAAAATCACACATTCATAACTGAGTGATCTCATAACCCAATTTGACTTAAAGACGAAATATGCACCATAAACCGGCATGATAATTTATTTGAAGCTTTTTCCGTAATGTCTTCAATAAACTTCAATACGTCATAGTCTGTGTGGGATCATGACAATAAAAATACGATCTATGATTCAAATGTGCTTTGTTCGGGGAATAAATTAAATAAACATACAACGGACTCAATAGGAATTTTTGTCCTTACAAATCTCCCCCTTTGACTATTCCGAAAAAAAACAATGAAATGCCTAACACGGGCCGTAAAGCCGTATGACGCCTAAATTCCATCCCATAAACCCAAAATTAAAAAATTATAGGACAAGACGAGTAAATGATGGTCCGTTATGCATAAACTTTCTGAATGTGATGTAGTCTTGAAATCTCAAATCTCTTTAAGTATACCGACTCACATGACACATAAAAATGCCCAGTGAAGTATGGAGAAAATTATATAAAACATCTAAAATCAAGTCCAAATCATTTATTATGTGATCAAAACATGATACCAATTTGTAAACAACATTTAAATCAGGATTCCAATTTGTGCAAACTCATCAAGATACCAATAAAAAGGCATGAATGCATATAATATCAATGTGTAATGCACCAAAATCTATATGCTCAAAAAAAAATCTCCCCCTACATGACATATATCTCTCCCCCTTTTTGTTTCGAATAGACAATTCGATGAAAAGATAAACATATTAATCATGAGATAATCAATGAAGTGTATCTAGATAATCATGAAACAAATAGCTAATAATGATAAAAAAAAATGTCAATCTAGTAGCTAGATAACGATAATCACACAATAGGAATCATCAATCTAAGCAAGTGCGACAAAATGAACACAATGTAGTAATAGATGCAATCAAAGAATGTGCATATAAATTTTCCAGAAGCAACGCAGTAGTACCAAAAATATGTCAATTTGAACCAGGGTACTGAAACAGCAGAAATCAGAGAAAAAATTTCTAGGGCGTCACTCGAATGACATAGCCTCGTCGTTAAAATGACATAGGATTCTCAATTGAAGTCTTCGCGCAAGATCGACATCTCTTTTGAACGAGAAATACCAAAAACTCAGTTCCAGTTTTGAAAAACATGTAGTTTCGTCTAGTGAAAAAAATTCCTGAAAAAGTTAACTGGAAAGAGAAAAACTGCAAAATAGTAGCAAAATAGGAAACTAACAAATAAGACAATGTGAGTTTCATGCTAACATATTACCAGTGTGCTCAAACGTGAACATGGAATGTATGGTCATGAAATATAACAAATGAATCATAATTCCAACACAATAAAACGATCAAGGAGATCTAATTGATAGCTATAAATCAACAAACTTTATTTTATCCATATGTGACATTTAAAGTGTGATATTAATGAACTAAACAATCAAACATGCACACAAATCCGGAATTTTGACGATTCTACAAACAATAGCGTCATGACACGATTTTTCAACGTTAGTATTCGTGGTACAAACCTGTCTAAATTGTCCATCCAAACTCCCTCGAATATATCATATTTTTCTTTTGGAATGAACGTAAACTAATTGGCCCATATTTTGGCAGATGATAATTTAATTTTCTTGATTTTCTTTTGGGCTTTTTTAAACGGTGGCTTTCACGACGAGTCAATTTTACACTCTCGCAACCCTTTCCATGAACACTCATCATTTTTTAATTTCAATCCGCACGGTAAACCGTTCTTACATGCACACATCCTCCTAAGTCTACTTACCATAGATGACAAGATTGAGATAAGAACGTCTCACCAAATTCAAATATTCATGAGATGTCAAACATCCATACAGACTAGGTCATGTGTGCAAAGATGGCATATATACAAAGTCGAATCAAAACTCATATCAACTACGAAACAACCCCATAATACAATGGTTAAGATCCTTCTAAGCATTAATAATTATGGCCAACTATCCTAGACACATGGATAAAGAAAGGATGGGGATCCAAGCTCACTGATATGCGACATCAAATATGTAAACTCAAAAATAAAAACAAACCAAAAATCTTTTTGGTTTTTTAACATATTTTGACTCAAATAAAAGAAAAATCTCTTTGAATTTTTCAAAAAAAATATTTAAAACAAAAAATCTTTTTGTATTTTCTCAAAAAAAAATTATAAAAAACAAAATCTTTTTGTATTTTTCAAATAAGACTCAATAAATGAAAAACAATGACACGAAAGATACACATGTCATAACACTAACAAGATATAAACCAGGATGCAAAGACTAGCGTATGACAAACATGGCAACACAATCATCCTTTAGATGTAACATGGGAAGAATCAAGTGCAACCAAATGAGAACCATAAAGTTTAAGTCCTAAAGACTCTAAGTTCGATTTCCTAACCCAAGTAGGTGTGACATGATGCATGGGGTTTTTGAGAACCGACATGAATTTATTACTTAACTTCCTATTAGCATTCCTAAGGTCATAACAAAAACATCTAAGGTGACCTTTTTTACTGTAATGTGTGAAAGTGTAAACACGGAGGGAATGATTACCAAAATATCGACCTCTCCTCACGTTCCTAGTGGTCTTTCTCACACAGTTGGTATTGGATTTGGAAATGGGAACAACTCTATCATCATAACCTATACCATACCTATCACTTTTGACTCTTACGGTGCCTAACATCCTATCAAACTTCTCTGACCTAGCTGTCAAGTCAAATCCTAGACTCAACCACACGCCTAGACTCCTCAAAGTCTAACACCTATTTTTTTAACGCCTCTATCAAACCACGAATGAGATCTCTCTCTTTCTCCACATATTTTAGTTTCTCCTAAAGGATCATCTCTCGTGCCCTAATATCCACAATCAAAACATCATTATTTTTTTAATGTACGCTCATTCATCCTAGCTTGCAATTTATAATTTTCCTTTTTCACCTTTACTGCCTCGGCATACAATGCATTAAAGGCAGCTTGCAACTCTTTCACATTAACCTCCTATTTCTCACTCGCTTCTCCCTCACTCACTTAGGATTCAACGGCCATGAAAGTGTCATGCACATGAGAATCTTCATGGGAATATTTATCATCGTCGCTCACATGACAAGCCAAGAAAGAAACAAACTTGCTCTCATTAAGGGAACTATCTCCCTCTTCCGGATCACTATCACTTAAGGAGGCACTATAGTCTATCAATTTCTTACCTTCTTTCTTATGTCTAGTGGGACACTCGACATATTTGTGACCATACCCTCACACCCAAAAACCTATCTGACTCAACCCTGTTAAATTTCTCACTATTATCTTTAGGGGTGGAATCTACCTTGTTGTTCTCGAATTTCTCAAACTTTTTGACATCTTTGGATTGCTTTTGAAATTTAAGAAACTTTTTGAACTTCTTTGCCAACAAGGCGTCATCCTCAAAATCAAAATCAAAATCGTCATCTGAAACTTTAGTCTCCACCTTCCGGGCTTTCAAAGAAATGACCTTTTTCTTTCATTTGCACTTGCTTGGAGGTAAACATATCGAGTTCAAAGCTTTGTAGGTCACTTACAATCTCTTCTAGTTTCATCGATTCAAGCATACCTAAGGAGTTTCAAAGGTTCACTTTTGCACCAAACCATCTCAGCAAAGATCTCAAAATTTTCTTTATCACATAGTTGTCAGGAATCTTCTCTCCTAAGTTAAATGATGAGTTGACTATAATAGATATCCTAGGGTAACATTCATCAAATGACTCACTCTCTAACATCTTAATCATCTCAAACTGTGAAGTGAGGTTTTGTAGCTTAGACGCCCTAGCCGTGCTAGTGCCCTCGTGAGTAAGTGCAAGTGTATCCCAAGCCTCTTTTGATGTTTCACAAGTCATAATTCTATTATACTCTTCGGGTGTGACATGTGAGGAAATAACGTGAAGGCCCTTGGAATTATAAAGTGCAAGTATGTTCTCGGATTCGATCCATGACTCAATAGGTTTCAAACTAGTGACCTCACCCTCTCGTGTGACTGGTGGTGACCAACCATTGTCATCCACTAACCACACACGCTCATCAATGGATTTTAAAGCACTTCTCATTCGCATTTTTTAATAAGTGTAATTTATGCCACCATAAATAGGAGCACAGAAACTTTCAAAACCATCCAAATTCATCTTGAAACACACAAGGGATCAACACAATACAAAATATGTTTCTATCTTTGATACCAATTTGTAGGCCCCTTTTTCTATGCAGAATGTGTTTAAGGATGACAAAAACAACTTTCTTTATATGAAAACCCTTTTTTTCAATTTATAATTCACACCAAATTGTGAACCAATTTTAACTTAACCAAATTTTATCTTGATTAATCCTAAACATTCATCTAGTGATTAAAAAAAGTAAAGTAATGAAAAGAAAGCTCGCAACTCCGGATGTACGAGGAACCACTAAGGGAAAAAACCTCGGACGAGCCAAGGAAGACAATCACTATGATGTGGAATTACAAGAAACAGACACAATTATTACTCAATAACTCAATTCCCACAAGACTTGACGCTCTTCTGATCTTTAACCACTCCTCCACAGTGCCCAGGAAGAAAGTCCTTCTTCCACGTTGCTCCTCAAAAACACACACATCCACGTATGTCTCGGTGTCCACCTATATGGCTTGTAACATCTACGATGTTGAACACGGATCTTTCGCTTTTCCACCGCAAAACACAATAAAGTTCTATTCAAAACAAACTCCGAATGGTGACAACAAAGATTACTATAGCATACTATAATGAAAACTCAAATCTTTGAAACTCTAAGGATGTTTTGTAGTTGGAAATCCTTAGAAAACTTTGTGCATAAAACGTACTGGTTTGTAAACGGTTTTTCATACTACAGACTTACGAAATTCTAAAGAAACCACGCCTTAAATAACTTTCTCGAGGTAGCAGCTTGCTCGAACGACATTAGCTATCGCTCGAGTAAGATGCCGTTGTCTTTTGAAAGACATAGTGAACTCGCTTGAACGACTGCTTATGTTGTTTGAACGATAGAGCGAAATAGAGTTTGTGAAAAATACCACTCTACACATCCTTATCAGAATAAAATGAAGTGTAAACACTTTGAAACACTTTAAAAATATTTTTAAAATATTTTCTTAATAAAATAACATCCTTAAACATTTTAAATAAATTTTGAGTCCCATTAAAATTACACATTCATAACTGAGTGATCTCGAAATGCAATTTGACTTGAAGGCGAAATATGCACCATAAACCGACATGGTAATTCTTTGAAGATTTACTACAATGTCTTCAATAAACTTCAATACGTCATAGTCTATGTGGAATCGTGATAATAAAAATACGACCTTTGATTCAAACGTGTTTTGTTTCGGGAATAAGTCAAATAAACATACAACAAACTCAATTGAAATTTTTTTCCTTACAAATCTCCCCCTTTGACTATTCCGAACAAAATCAACAGTGAAATGCGTAAGCCAGGCCGTCAAGCCATATGACACCTAAATCCTATCCCATAAACCCAAAATTAAAAAATTACAGGACAAAACTAGTAAATGATGGTCCGTCAAGCATAAAATGTCTGAATGTGATGTAGTCTTGAAATATCGAATCCCTTTAAGCATACCTACTCGCACGAAACATACAAATACACAGTGAAGAATGGAGGAACAAATGATATAAAACATGTAAAATCAAATCCAAATCGTTTGTTATGTGAGCAAAACATGATACCAATTTGTAAATAACATTTAAATCAGGATACCAATTTGTGAAAACTCATTAAGATACCAATAAATAAGCATGGATGCATATGATATCAATGTGTAATGCAACAAAATCTATGTGCTCAACATATAAAATCTCCATCTACATCACATATATCTCTCCCCCTTTTTGTCTCGAATAGACAATCCAATGAAAAGATAAACATATCTATCATGAGATAATCAATGAAGTGTATCTAGATAATCATGAAACAACTAGCTAATAATGATAAAACAAATGTCAAATAAGTAGATAGAAAAAAATAATCACACAACATGAATCATTAATCTAAGAAGGTGCGACAAAATGAACACAATGCAGTAATAGATGTAATCAAAGAATGTGTGTATAAACTGTCCAGAAGCAATGCAATAGTACCAAAAATATATCAATTTGAACCAGGGTACTAAAACAGCAGAAATCAGAGAAAAAATCTCAAGGCTATCACTCTAACTTGAACGACATAGTCTTCTCGCTTGAACTCTTTGCACGCGATCGACATCTCGTTTGAATGAGAAATACCAAAATCTCAGTTCAGGTTTTGAAAAACATATAGTTTCGTCCAGTGAAAAAATATCCTGAAAAATTTATCTGGAAAGAGCAGAAATCGTAAAACCTAAAACTAACAAATAAAATAAGTGAGTTTCATGCTAACATATTACCAATGTGCTCAAACATGAACATGGAATGTATGGGCATGGACTACAATAAATCAATCGCAATTCCAACACATCCAAATGATTAAGGATCTCTCATTGATAGCTATAAATAATCAAACTTTATTTTAGCCATATGTGACCTTTAAAGTGTGATCTTAATAAACTAAACAATCAAACATGCACACAAATTCGGAATTTTGACGATTCTATAAATAATAGCGTCATGACATGATTTTTCAACATTAGGATTCGTGGTGCAAAGTCATTTAAATTATCGATCCAAACTCCCTCAAATATATCATATTTTTCTTTTGGAATGAACATAAACTAATTGGTCTATATTTTGGCATATGATTATTTTTATTGCCTTCATTTTCTTTTGGGCTCTTTTAAATGGTGGCTTTCACGAGGAGTCAATTTTACACTCTCGCAACCCTTTTTCATGAACACTCATCATTTTTTTTAATTTCAATCCTCACGGTAAACGGTTCTTACATGCACACCTCCTCCTAAGTCTATTTACGCATACATAACAAGATTGAGATAAGAATGTCTCACCAAACTCAAATATACATGAGATGTCAAACATTCATATAGACTCGTGCATGTTTGCAATGATGGCATTTGTACAAAGTAGAATCAAAGAGCATATCAACTTCAAAACAACCCCATAATTCAATGGTTAAGATCATTCTAAGCATCAGCAATTATGACCAAATGTCCTAGCCACATGGATAAAGAAAGGATGGGGCTCCAAGAACTCCAATATGACACATAAAACATTTAAACTCATAAACAAAAACAAACCGAAAATCTTTTTGGTTTCAACATGTTTTGACTCAAATAAAAGAAAAATCTTTTTAACTTTTTCAAACAAAATATTTAAAACCAAAATCGTTTTGTATTTTCTCAAAAAAATATCTCAAAAACAAAATCTTTTTTATTTTTTAAATAAGACTCAATAAATGAAAAACAATGATACAAAAGATACACATGTCATAACACTAGCGAGGTATAAATTATGACGCAAAGACTAGCATATGGCAAACATGGAAATGCAATCATCCTTTATATCTAGCATGGGAAGATTCAATTGTAACCAAATGAGAACCATAGTGTTTAAGTCCTAAAGCCTCTAAGACCGATTTCCTAACCCAAGTAGGTGTGACATGACGCATGGAGTTTTTGGGACCTGACACGACTTTATTCCTTAATTCCTAAGGTCATAGAAAAAATGTCCCAGTTGACCTTTCCTACCGCAATGTGTGCAAGTTCAAAGACGACAATAATGATTACCAAAATATCGACCTCTTCTCACGTTCCTAGTGGGATCTCTCACACGGATGGTATTGGCTTTGGGAATTGAAATAACTCCATCATCATAGCCTATACCACATCTATCACTTTTGACTTGGACGGTGCCCAACATCCTATCCAACTTATCCGACTTAGATTTCAAGTCAAACTTCACCTTACTCGAGTCTTTTAATTTCTCGCGTAATTCATAAATCCTAAACCCAAGCACAAGCCTAGACTCCTCAAACTCTAACACCTCTTTTTTCAAAACCTCCATCAAACCACGAAGGCTAACTCTCTCTTTATCTGCATATTCTAGTTTCTCCCTAAGCATTCTCTCTCATGCCCTAAAATCATCAATCGAAACAACATTATTTTTTATGGCACACTCATTCAACCTATCTTACAATTTAGAATTTATCATTTTCACCTTTACCTCCTTGGGATTCAATTCTTTAAAGGAAACATTCAACTCTTTCGTATCAACCTCCTCTTCGTCACTCACTTCTGCCTCACTCACTTGAGATTCAACGGCCTCGAAAGTGTCATGCACATGAGAATCTACATGGGAAGATTTATCATCGTCTCTCACATGACATGCCAAGAAAGAAACAAACTTTCTCTCCTTAGGGAAACTCTCTCCCTCTTTCAGATCACTATCACATAAGGAGGCACTATAGGCTATCGATTGCTTACCTTATTTTTTATGTCTAGTGGGACACTCGACAGATTTTTGACCATACCCTCACACCCAAAACACCTATTCGACTCAACCCTATTAAATTTGTCACTCTTATCTTTAGGGGTGGAATCTACCTTGTTGTTATTGAATTTCTCAAACTTTTTGACAACTTTGGATTGCTTTTGAAATTTAAGAAACTTTTTGAACTTCTTTACCAACAAGGAGACATCCTCAAAATCAAAATTAAAATCTTCATCCGAAACTTTAGTCTCCACCTTTCGGGATTTCAAAGAAATGACCTTTTTCTTTCGTTTTCACTTTCTTAGAGGTAAACATATCGAGTTCAAAGGTTTGTAGGTTACTTAAAATCTTTTCTAGTTTCGTTGATTCAAGCATACCTATGGAATTTAAAAGGTTCATTTTTTCATCAAACGATCTCAGCAAAGATCTCAAAATTTCCTTTATCACACAGTTTTCGAGAATCTTCTCTCCTAAGTTAAACGACGAGTTGACAATATTAGATAACCTATGGTAACACTCATCAAACGACTCACTCTCTAACATCTTAATCGTCTTAAACTGTGAAGTGAGGTTTTGTAGCTTAGATTCCCTAACTGTGCTGGTGCCCTCGTGAGTAAGTGTAAGTGTATCCCAAGCCTCTTTTGATGTTTCATAAGTCATAATTCTATTATACTGTTCAGGTGTGACATGTGAGGAAATAATGTGCAGACCCTTAGAGTTGTAAAGTGCAAGTCTCTTCTCGACTTCAGTCCATGACTCAACGGGTTTCAAACTAGTTATCTCACCCTCTTGTGTGACTTATAGTGATCAACCCTTTTCAACCGCTAACCACACACACTCATCAATGGATTTTAAAGCACTTCTCATTCGCATTTTCCAATAAGCGTAATTTATGCCATCATAAATAGGAGTACGAAAACTTTCAAAAATAGCAAAATTCATCTTGAAACACACAAGGGATCAACATAATAAAAAATATATGTTTTTAGCTCTGATACTAATTTGTAAGGCCCTTTTTCTATGCAGAATCTGTTTTAAGGATGACAAAAATAACTTTCTTTATATGAAAACCCTTTTTCCAATTTTTAATTTGCACCATATTGTGAACTAATTTTAACTTAACCAAATTTTATCTTGATTAATCCTAAACATTCTAGTGATTAAAGAAAGTAAAGTAGGGAAAAGAATGCTCATAACACCGGATGTACAAGGAAACCACTAAGGAAAAAAACCTCGGACGGCCCAAGGCAGACAATCACTATGATGTGGAATTACAAGGAACAAGCAGAAGTCTTACTCAATGACTCGATTTCCACAAGAGTTGACGCTATTTTGATCTTCGACCACTCCTCCATAGTTCCCACGTAAAAAGTCCTTCTTCCACGATGCTCGTCCACAAAACACGCATCCACGTATGTCTCGATGTCCATCGATATGGCTTGTAATGTCTACGATGTTGAATACGGCTCTTTTGCATCTCCACCTCAAAACTCAGCAAAGTTCTATGTAGAACAAACGTCGAATGGTGCCAACAAAGACCACTAATAATAATACAGTAATGAAAAATCGAATCTTTGAAACTCTAAGGATATTTTGTACTTGGAAAACCTTAGAAAACTTTATGCAGAAAATGTACTGGTTTGTAAACTATTTTTCAGACTGCACACTTACGAAAATTTTAAAGAAACCACGCCTTAAATAATTTTCTTGAGGCGGAGGCTCGCTCGAACGATTATAGTTGTCACTCGAACGAGATGCCTATGTGGTTCCAATGACATAGTAATCTTGCTCAAATGACTGCTTATGTCATTTTATGTCGTTTGAGCGACAGGGTGAAATAGAGTTTGTGTAAAATACAACTGTAGACATCCTTATCAGAATAAAAGGAAGTGTAAACACTTTAAAACACTTTAAAAACATTTTAAAATATTTTATTAATAAAATAACATCCTTAAACATTTTAAAATAAATTATGAGTCCCATTAAAATTACACGTTCTCGGAATGAAATTTGACTTGAAGACGAAATTTGCACCATGAACCTGCATGATAATTCTTTGAAGCTTTGTCCGAATGTCTTTAATAAACTTCAATAAGTCATAGACTGTTTGGAATCATGACAATAAAAATACTACCTATGTGTTTTGTTCCAGGAATATGTCAAATAAACATACAACGGACTCAATTGGAAATTTTGTCCTTACAATTTTAATAGTCAACCTTCCCTATTTAGTTTCCATAGCATTTCTTAACTTTATAATTTTTTTTGAAATATTTGCTCATCGGGGCTATCTGGTTACCAATACTCTCAAGGTCATAGTCCTCATCTAACTCTAAGTCATAATGAGAGACATTTAACTTAGGTACCGTCATTTGAGAAGAAAAAAATAGATTAGATCCAAACTATCTTTTAACAGTAGACGTCATATGATTCTTATATTCTAACTCCATTTCAATAGTCCTTAATTTTCTACTTAATACTTTTGGAGTCAGGTTTGGATCATCCATTTCCTCTATAGTATAACGCTTGTTATCAAAATAAGCAGGTAAGGATCTAAGTATTTTCAACATAAATATGTTTTTATCATAGATGACACCATTAGCATAAGTTTAGTAATAATGTATGTGAGCTTAATATGAAGTCCTCGAAGGTCTTTGTGTCATCCTTCATAAGGATGTTGTATTGTTGCTCAAGCATTTGTGTTTCCCATCCTTAACACGCTCGTTACCCTCATGGATAGTGACAAAGGTGTCCTGGGATTCTTTGGATGTAGTTTTAATGGTTATTGTATTGATTTGATGCTCATTTAAAGACATGACTCTACAATCTTTACCATTAATATTTTATAGATATAATTGTTTCTTATCCTTTGCAAACTCACTAAGGAGTTTCTTAACCCTTAGGGTGTTACCTTCAATTAAAGGTTTAGTTAGGTGTGAGTCTCCCACACTTTATCACATAAACTTCCTTGAATAAATGCGATCATCCTTACTTTCCAGTAGGGAAAAATATGTTCATTAAATACTGGGGGTCTGGAGAGGTTACCAAGTTTCTCAAATTTCTCATCTTTTTTTAAAATACAAAAATAGTTCTAGGAGTTATAGGATCAAAAACTTTTAAAACCCGCCCTTATACCACTTGAAATAACTCAATGAAGATATTTAACAGAGTTAAAAAGATGATTGAGAATCCGAATAAATCTTTGAAGAAACTCTTATTTATTTGAAAAGGATTTTACACAAGATGTGTTAAATCACAAAGAATATATAAAACAGATTATTTCAGATTCTTGGTAACACGAAGTTAAAAGGTTTTAGATACCCCTATTAACTTTATTTATCCCGAGATAGCACGTAAGAATTAAGAAGTATTCACATACGTTTACACATAGACTTTTAGCATGGTAAAACTTCAAAGGATGGGAAAACATCCATGGTGACCTCAATACCACAAAATCAAAATATACTAAAATGGAAACAAGGTTACAAATTACATGCATGAAAAATAGGATCATAAAGTTGAAAGAAAAATATACCTAAAATGACAGAGCTCCATCTCCATAGGTATTTCTCTATGATTCATTAGCATCTTGAAACCTTCACTCCTTAGTTTGTCTTTACATCGACTTGTGAATTTATTTCTCCAAAAAATAGCCACACTTTTCCAACAGTGTTGTGTGTGATTGGGATAGTGGTATGATCTAAAAACTATATGATCACACAAGCATACACACACACACACACACACACACACACACACACACACACACACACACTCAGACATTTAATACAGACGGTCCTACAAGTTACACATGTCTTTTAAATGCTCGAATCTAAAATATATAATATCAGACTCTTCAATAATATCATATCTGGTCAGATCTCTTGAAAAATAGATCTAAAAATTGTATTAACATAAGAAACAAATTTTACAAATTGCAAAATTAGTTTTAAAACAAACCAGATCTTAATGTCATAGATTTTTTTTATATTAAAGTTTCAGATTTAGAAAGTTTATCGATCTAAACTCATTTTGAAATATGCACAGAAATTCAACAAACAAAATCATTTTTCTTAAAAAATATTTTCAAAACAAACTATAACTGATATAAAATCAGATCTAACGTAAAAGTGTGTGAAATGTATCACATATGTCAGATACTTTTATGTAATAAATTAACTCTCCAATTTAGAGAAGAAATGGATCTATAGGAGTTTTGATAGGATCTAAACTCGAACTCTCAAATTTTGAAAACCCAAACAGATTTGATGAAAATATAATCCCTGATTTTCGAAAAATGTTTAAGAGAATTTTTTTTAAATGATGTATTCACTGAGCTTTAATCAAATGTCTTTCTTTCAGTTCTCTCTCTATCTCTATCTCTCTCTCTCCTTCTCTCTCTAAAATGATAAAAAAAATCTGGAAATATTAAAAAAACAAGGGTTTAAATAGGAAGGTCGGAATGTTTTGGAAACTAACGTTCAAATGAACGGCTAAGATTGATTGTACCGGATAAACCTAAAGTAAAGGGGAAGAAATAAAGTGTCTAAGGTACGCTTTACATTTTATAATCGTTCATAAGTAACAACACGTGATTGGCTAACGAGAAAGGTACATGGATCGCACAAGTTTGAACAATATCCATTGATTAAATAAGATCCAATGGTGTACTGCGTGTCTCGTGTTTATGAGTGTGAGAAACAAAATATTAACGAATAATGTAGTGACAAATAGCACACACGCGCGCCAATCATTAAGAGATTACCAAATATCAAAAATTCAAATTTCCTCCCCAGATGTTTTAAAACATTTGTTAAAAGAGTTTATTTAAATGATAAATTTTTATTTTAAATGCCCAATAATTTCAAAAAAAATATTTTTTTAAATTTTAAAAAATCTAGAAAATCATTTTAAACACATATGATGCATATATTGCAATGTGTCCTATAGTGTGGATTGTTTATAACTTTGGGTCCTAAAATGGATAGGGAATGAATTTTAGGGTTGCCAGTTGAAGTAGTCATTCTGAAAAAAAAAAGGTTAAAGTAGTCACCAATCTTGAACTGTGGAGTAGCATTTTGAGGAGCTCAAGACTACTAAAAATATTTTGTCTTAATATCCAAACTAGATGAAAGACCTATATGATGTAGACTCCTAATAAGTCAACCGTATAAGGTGCTTTAGTTTTCAATAATAACGTTCATCATGGTTAAATATGACAACTTAATAAAAGAAATTGAAGAAGCAGAGAAAAATAATTGAATTAAAGTTGAGAGTTTTAAAAGTTCTTATAGACGAATGAAGACAGTGAAGATCCCTCCTTTGAAGTTTGCAGATTTTTAAAATGAACAATAATGTGAGGAAAGAGAGTAAAACATTATTCTGTGGTGAGAAATGGCCTCGTGATTCCCTAAAAAATGTAATTATCACACGTGTGTGTGATGACTATCGAAGTGAAAGTTCACAGCAAAAGAAAAGTGACTATATTTACCAACGTGCTCCTGGGGAACATAGCAGACAAAAATTCTCCAATTTTGAGTGCTTTGACTGAATTTGCCTTCGGGCAACCTACGAAGATTCTAAGGAGTAATCGACTTTTGAGGAAATAATACTATTATGACCTAAGTATGAAGACTTGACAGAACCAGTAGCCAACCTAGATACAATAAAGTCCAATTATCTCAATGCGTCCCTGAGCTTTGGGAGCAATTGTGGGGACTAGAATTACGCTAGCATGTGCCCTTCATGTGTTCAACACGAGCAATCAAACTTGTTGCGCACCAAATTAATGAAGAGTACAAGTCATAAAGGACTCTGATGTATCCATCACTTAGAATGGCTAAAACTGAAAAAAAAGATAGGTCCAAAGTTCTAGGGATAATTGTTGATGGAGCTTATGAGTCTCCTAAGCTTCTCTATGAAATATAATCATTCCCCCCATTTAAGAGGGACATATGATTTTGTATCATCGAGCAGTACTACAACTTTGCTAACCAATTCCCTTAAGTTAATAAAAGAACAAACCACTACACCAAAAAAAAGCAATTTGGCACTTCCTGATATTAAAAATCTAGCACAGTTTAAAATTATGCTAAATTTTGGCACAGTTTAATAGCAATTTAGTACAATTTAAAACAGTACCAAAATTTAACACTGTTTTAAAGTGTGCCAAAATTAAGTACACTTACTAAAATATATAATACAAAAAAAAACATTAGATAAAAATATATGTTTCCCACTGTCAACCCGCTCTCTCTCTCTCTCTCTCTCTCTCTCTCTCCTTATTTCTGCTCTCGCCCCTCTCGATTCAGTACGTTCCCTCTACGGCCAACTTTCTCTCTCTGGCCAGCGCTCTCTCTCTCTACATCCAGATCTCCCTTTCTCTGATCAGCGAATTGCATTCTCTCCTTTCATCTCTATCTCTCTCTGCTCAGATCTCTCATTCCACTCATCCCAATCAGGTAATTGTTAAAAGTATCTATATTTTCTTAACCTAAGTTAGGTATCATATTTGATCCTAGAGTTTATGGAGTTCGCGATTTGATTCGTGTTTGCATTTTTAGGGTTTTATATATATGTTTTTAAATATTTATTATGTTTTTTTTAATGTGTGAGTTTTTGGTACAAATTGAATGTTGATAATCAGTCGATTTCCTATATTGCATTTGAATGTTTATTTGAATTGCAACATGATGAAAAGGTGAAAATAATGCCTTATTAAAATCTTAAATTTGGATTCAAATTTCTAAATGTATGATTAAACCAGTCAACATAGTTTTTAATATTTTTGGATTTCCATCAAACTGAAATTTTGCATTATTGTCCAAATGTTAAAGCTTTTAAATTCGGTTTTGCAATATTTAAGTATGTTCTCTGTTTAGCTTTGTTATGGATGAATTAACCATGTCATGGGTGTTCCTTGTACTATATTAGATTTTAATTTTAGAAAATTACAAAATCACCGTGTACTACTACATTTTTTCAAAAAAAAACTCCAAAAAGATTTTCTTAATCGCTTCATTAAAAAAAGATTTCCCAAATCGATACATAATTAGGACTCAGAGAAGTTGTCCTCGCTAGATGTACACGAGGCTCCCGCCATTGCGAGAACTGGTGGGTTAGATATACGCATCCTTACCCCTCGTATATGAAGCCTTGCCCCTCAGTAGGTGCACTTGAAGGAAAATGTTAAAGATTTTCCAAATGCCTCATATATTGTGTATCCATTTGGTACATTCTTTTGGAGGTAAACTTTTTTTGTATAAACATGTTGTCTAAGGATTGATTTGACATTAGCCCTTTAAATTTTCCAAGTATGTTTAGGGACCACTAGTTCACGGTGTCCATCTAATCTCGAACGTTTCATATTATACGTATTATATATTGATAGGTAAGTTTTCATTATGACATGCATAAAAAGCTTCCAGGAACTCCATTGGAATATTTAAATTATCTAACATTTTTGGGAAAGACGTGATCTAGTGCCTAAAACAGTTGGTGGTGAAACTGATACGGAGAGTGATAGTAGAGATAGTGATGAAGATGGAGAAGGGGATGATGGATCTGGGAGGCCAGTTTTATAAGTAATTTTTTTATTCTTCCCGTTTATTCATTTGTGTTAAATATTGCGATAATTTTGTAATAAACTCTGTTTAACTAAATTTGTTATTGCAATTTTTATATGTCTACATCTTCGCAAGGTGTTTCACGAAGGATGTGTTAATAGAATACGTGCCATGAGATAAATCCCCCACATATGTGCATCTTGGGCAGATACTGGTCACGTGCAGGTCAGACTTGTTTCCCTGAAAATTTTGGAGTAGATTTTCATATGCATGCCTTTGACTTGACTGTGTGTACATTGGGGAAAGTGATGGTGCTAACTTGAACAATTTTTGTAAGATAGAAAAATAGGAACTTTATTTTAAATTGTTGGTTTCATGGGTGGCTTAGGCTTGTCTGATTTTCATGTTAGTAATTGAGTAACATCTCCTAAGTCTTTGACACCTGTATAAAGGACTCATGTTCTTTGTTCTTGTATCAATTCATGTTTTGAAGTCACTATATAATCATGTGGATTATATATTGAAGCTCCAAAGCCTCTTTCTATGCCCATTCATATAATTCTTACCGTGAAATAAGATACCTGAGGAAGCAATAAATATGAAACTGCAACATGAGTTTTAGGCCCTTGATATGTCAATGAAAAGGGAGAACAATAAATATATGCATTACATCGGAGCCAAGTAGTTTTGCGGGTACTTTTAGCTTCTACGGATATGAGCACCATAATTGTTTATGTAAACAAGTTTGGGTGTGAAACCATACTCTGTTTAGTGAGAGGAGGCCATCTTTTAAGGCATTTTGATGGGAATAAAGTACGAGGGTCTTAAATTTAATATGTCAAATTGTACTTTTTATGTTTTGTTTGGGGTATTATATTCTTAGTGTGCCTTCTTCAGTTATTTTTCCTTTTAGGACAATGTAATCAGTTGATAGTTTAGTGAGAGTGTTTACTATTATTTGTGTTGCTATGGTGTATTATTTGTCGGGTTACATCACATTGGTATCAAATCCATAGCACTTATTGTTGTTGTAAAACACAAATTATGACAATATTAATGACGTGCGTGAGGTTAAGCCAAATTAGACTTGAACAACGCCTATCTGCCTTGGAGGAGACACTTGCCACTTTCGTTTTATAATTTTGAGGCCTCACCAGCTCTCGGCGGTGGAGACTACTTTGTTTCAACCCCCATCCACACCTCCATCACTTTATCTAGTTCTTCTACCACCAGCACCATACTCTAAGCTCATCCATACCACCACCTCTCTGATGAAGGGAAAACTTAAAAGAAGGTAAAATGGTGAGACCCACCTTTGGGGATGCATGGAGAAGAGAGGATAGGCATGAGATGTTACCCCACCCCCGTTTCCCTCTTATTTTCTATCCATTATCTAGTAATCAATGTTTTTAATCATTTAAAAGGAAGAAATTTGACTGCTTAATGATTGTACGATTTGAAACCCTTGTAGATTTAGGATTTCATCTCTCATCTAAACGCTTTGGCAGAATCTCAAATTGACGTTAGCTGAGGAGCTTCCACAGTTATTAATCAGGCCCCTCTATTTAAGTTTCGTGGGCACAAAGATGAAGGCTATGCAATAGACTGGAGTCCTATTGTTCCAAAGAGGCTTGTAACTAGTAGGATTTATAATATGCATTAAAATTTAGTAAATAACTCTATTCCAAGGACCTTGAATGGTTCTATATAATCATGAACTTTAAAATAACTTACGGTGCCATTCATCTTGAAAAGGGGACTGCAAAAATTGTATACATCTATAGGAACCACCATCAGATCCAACGTGGAACGTTGAATCTAGTCCATTTGTTGGGCATACTGCCAGTGTTGAAGATTCAGGGGATTAAGGATAGTGTGGAAGGTGGTGGTGAGTTGGAGTTTAAAGGGGAGAAAAATAAGGATGAGAATTAGGGTAAGAAAAGGGGGTCGAAGAAGGGAAGGATATAACAGTTATATAATTGTTATATAAGCAGGTATATAATTGTTATATATAACTGTTTATATAATAATTATATAACTTTAATATAAAAAAATTATATAAATATTATATTAACAGTTATATAACATTTTCCCAAGGCGATGGTGAAGTAGTCAGTAGAATATGGCTTTAGCATGCTTAAATCCATATTTCTTTATTTAAGTAACTACTAACTTCTGCTCTATTTTGGTAGACTATTTTAAACAATGAGAATTCTTATCAGTTGCAATTATTTGATGAATTAATCGTACTTCTCGGTCTTGCTTTTCAGGAGAAGGCCCCAAGAGCAAATATAGGTACTAATGTATATTCCATATATTATTTATAACATCTCTTGTATGATGTTTATAGAGTTAACAGTTTAGAAGGTTATAGTTGTCTGATGAGAAATAGATTCAACTGGTATGGCCCTTAATCAGATAATTTATTTTGCTTCTTACCATTTTTTCCTTAGTATATTGATCTGCAGCAGATTAACATTATATTGACTCTAAAATCCATGTATTCGATATCTACACTCATCATGACTTACTTTTTAAATATAGCTTCTTGATTTTTAGCGCAACACTTCTGTAGGCGAGGGGATTACTGCTTATGCACTATTGATGTTTTGATGTTAGGGTTTATTGCAGAGCGTAAATCAGATTTTAGGATTTATTGAAAATTTGTGTAAGATTTTAGGATTTGGGCCATTATAATGTAGTGGTGAATTTAATAAACTTCAGTAAGTTGGAACTGTTTAAGAATATAACGAGACATTTTAAAAACATAAGGCCTTGATTATAATGAAGAATAAGCAGTTAACTGATGAGTATTTTGTGTTGAGTTTTCTAAGTGGTCTAAAGAAGTAAATTCCATTTCTAGTTAATGTGTTTCATCCCACTACTTTGAATCAGACCATTTATCTAGCAAGAATGCAAGAGGAAAATCTGGAGAGCACCTTCAAGAAATTGAAACCAATATCATTTTTTTACTCAAATCCAATAATACCCTATTTCAACAATCCAAAACTAACTAATCAAAGTGATCTCAAGTAGTTCATTGATGTCTGAATGTAATTACTTGTTTATTTTCTTGATTCTAGGTAGCCCTGTTGGTGGTGGTGACAGAGTGAGCGCATGTTGAGTTGACAAGTGGCTTATGGATGAGGGGAAGATATTGGGGGATCTAAGTATGATTAACAGTTCTCCCACAATAAACATTCCATTTCTCACTAATGGACTAGAGGTACGCCTCTCCCTGATATCTCTCATTCTTATTTTGTGTATCTCAGTCAGTTATTATATCTCTCGTTCTTATTTTTGTATAATAATTGTATCTGAAGTATATTATTTGTTCCAACCAAAGACTTTGGTCCAATTTCTATTGTACCTGTTCTCCATTAGGGGAATTTGGTCCAACCACATATTCTTCGTAATAAACTCCCCCTAATTTCTAAAAACAATATTTTCATTCTTAAGACGAACCACTTAGAAATATTTATGAACATTAGCTTCCTCTAACCATTTGAAAATTTGATATGATGATATTAATATCAGAAATGAGAATACATAATCCTCATTTTTGACACTTTGCTTTCTATTTTTTGAGAGCCTTATATTACAGAATACGTAATTCCCCAAAGCATTGGTAAATCTATATAAGTGTCATTTTGAGGTCCTTGTATTACATTATGTGAGCTTTAGTGATGCTTTTATGAGTGTATCTCAAATTATTTTATAAGTGAGGATGTAATACGAAAGTTCAAATAACAGTGAGGGTGAAATTAAAAAAATTATTCATATATTGACCTATGTTTTTCTTATATAGATTTTATCAGGGATACGCAAGACGATGGAATTTGTAGGCTTTCTTGAAATCGACACACCGGTTCCACAGGTTTGTAAATTTCTTTATGTTCATGTTCGATTTATTCATCTTGTGGTTATAGTTGTCTGATTAAAGGATCTAGAAAGATTAGAAAACATACACGTTTAATAAAAAAAAATTCCCTTTTAGACAAGTGAAAACCCAAACCATCTCCCAAACGGCCCCGTAAGAGGCTCGAACACCTCGTACGGGACTAACGTAACTCGTAGGAACTGATCGTGTAGTCACGGGTCTCCTAATTTGAGATTATGGCAATAATTTAAAAGTATTTAGATTAGGCTTAAAAACAAATCGTCAAATGGTGAAAACCCAAACCAACCCCCAAACGGTCCCGTAAGATGCACGAACACCTCGCACGGGACCAATGTATCTTGTAGGAACTGACTGTGTAGTCACTGGTCTCTCGATTTGAGATTATGGTGATAATTTAAAATATTTAGATTATTCTAAAAAACATGTCGTTTGAGGGTAAAAACTCAAACTAGCCCCCAAACGGTCTTGTAAAAGGCACTAACACCTCGAACGGGTGAATGTAACTCATAGGAACTGACCTCATAGTCACGGGACATATGATTTGAAAATACTATGATAATTTGAAAATATCTAGACTTTGGCTTAAAAACATGCCGTTAGTGGGTGAAACCCTAAATTAGATCTCAAATGGCCCCATAAGAGGTACGAATACTTCGTACGGGACCAATGTAACTTGTAAGAATTGACCGTGTATTCACGGGTCTCTCGGTTTGAGAATATGACGATAATTTGAAAATATCTAGATGAGGCTTAAAAATAAGTCGTTAAAGGGTGAAATCCCAAATCATTTCCCAAACGGTCCCATAAGTGGCACGAACTCCTCGCATGTGACCAATGTAACTCGTAGGAATTGATCGCGTAGTCACAGGTCTCCTGATTTGAGAATATGACGATATTTGAAAATATCTAGATTAGGCTTAAAAATAAGGCGTTAAAGGGTTAAAACTTAAATCAATCCTCAAACGGCCCCGTAAGAGGCACTAACACCTGGAATGGGACTAATGTAACTCGTAGGAGTTGACCACGTACTCACAAGAATTTTGATTTGAGAATACAGTAATAATTTTAATATATGAAAATTTTCAGCTCGAATAAGATTTTTTTTTTTAAATTACTTAGTTACTAATATCATCTCGTTTTTGTATCTTATTTTTTTGCAGTATAACATTTTGTCGTTCGCTTTTATCCACGTGGAATAGACGAAGTTAATGGTTACCAACAAAGGTATTATTTACTTAATGTCTGTGGCCATCCCCGCCGATCCCCGCCGCGGAGGGAGGAGGAATCCTTCGGGTCCCGCGCGTCCCCTCTAGGGAGAGCGCTTCGGCCGGCGTCGATTTTGTGAGGTGTGAAAAATGTAGAGAGATTCAGAGTCGCCAGTCTATTTTACTCAAAACAGGCAAAAGAAAAATAGGAAGCCACCCCGAAGGATGGCATCCAAAGACATACTGGTGCGTACGAAACCAAAATGATTCGAAAAGGGTTCGGAGGCTTAGTTACGAAATGGGAAAGTGTTAGGCACCCATTCCGCCCTTTCGGTCTCTCATGGATATTTGCTATTTTCCTTTATGTTTCCCTCCGTGAGATGTGTGCATGTGTATATATATATAGAATGGAGGTAGGAATCCTCGGCTTGTATCATGGAAAAGATAAAGCGAGTCATCCATAGGAAGATTATAAAAGTAATATTAGAAAAATAAGATTTACGCGGTTACCCCTACGTTGATCGCTATAAAGGAATGATAACGCACATGGAGTAATGTGTCACTAAGACTAAGGATATATATAATTAAAGAAAAATAGATTTAGAGAAAATAGGAAATGAGAGAAAAAGTGAGAGAAAGGACTCGAGTCTCGGGTTTTACCCCGAGACGCCTACGTAGCCTATAAAGGCATCAAAGTCCACGTAGTTTGCATACAAAGCAAAGGGGTGGGGTTTATCCCATAAATCCAAATGTGGGATCTCTTATTTGTAAGTGTGTGTGTGTGTGTAGAAAAGGTGTTTTAGTTGTGAGAAAAATGTGGAAAAAGTGTGAGAATCCCTACTTGGAATTTATGAGCAAACCCTCTTTTTCTTGTTTTGGGATTTTTATTTATATGAAAATAAGAGATGTGAAATAATACTAAATAAAAAGTATATTAGGATGTGTGAGATGAGATTATAAAAGTGCTAAGTAAGAAAACAAGTTATTGGGAATTCAAGAGAATTGAAGAGAGAGAGTTTGAGAAAGTTGGACCTTCTTGAAGATCTTGAGCTTGATCTTGAATGTTGGAGAGCATCCCTTGAGCTTGGATGATGATGGAGAGTGGTTAATTCACCAAGTTTGATGAAAGGGATGATGAAAAATGAAGGTAAAAGAGGGATTTGAAAGTTGAAATCACGCTGCCTTCGAGAGAGGTTTCTGGGATTCGTTCAGAGAGATTTCTATCAGATCTGGGCTCCCCCTGCAAATGAGGCCAGGGCCTCCTTTTATAACCCCAGGGGACTTCCGATTGGCCCTATCATGGCACTGCCTATCGGCAGGTGCCAATAGGCTGGATCTGGGACCTGCCATTTGGTAGTGCGCCTCAGACTTTTTTGAAAAATTGGCCGCCGAGGGCAAACCGTTGGTCAGAATTGTGCACGGGTCATACCGTTAGAAAGGTATTTCATAGACCTCCGAAAGTCCTTTGGACCGCTCCCGAGTTCGGGAGTTGACTTTGGGTCAAATGTAGCTCGGAAGCGTTTGTCGGTCCATTGGACGGGGAATCGCGCGGACGCAAACGGCGCGTTCGTTCGCATGGTAAGTCCAAATCGTGCATGGGGCATACTGTTGGAAAGGTTAGGAGATGTACTTCAACATTCCAAAGAGTTTGACCCGATTTTGAGAGTTGACGTTGGTCAACTGGGCCGAAAAAACACTCGGTGGCTTCCCGGAGTAAAACGGATCGTTCGTCCGCATGGAAAGTCAGAATTGCACACAGGACAGACCGTTGGAAAGGGTATTTAGTGCCCTTTGAAGATTCATTCAGCCTCGGTCGAGCTGAAGAGTTGACATAGGTCAAATAGAGCCCGGGAGCGCCCGGTGGTCTCTAGGTCAGGTTTTGGACTCAAATGGCGCGTTCGTCCGCATGGTAAGTCAGAATCGCACAGGGGGTGGACCGTTAGAAAGGGTATTCAGTGCCCTTTGAAGATTCATTGAGTCTCGATTGAGACAAGGAGTTTGACTTTTGGGTCAAACTGAGTCGGGGGGTGCCCGATGGCTTCCAGGTCAGTACTCGGGATGTGACCTGGGTTTATAGTGATGAAGGGAGGTACTAGGGACCTAAGGAGAGTTAAAGGGTAACAGAATGGGGTGTCTACAGAGCCCCTCGATGGGTGAGTTTGGAACAAATGATAGCCGTCGATTAAACACCGCATGATGCTTTTGAGGGAGTATGACCGATTCAGAGGGTCGAGGTCGATTCTGAGGACCTAAGAAGTATGCTGGGGATGATAAATTCGGAGGATCGAGGTCAGTTCTGAGTACCTAAGGAGATGAGGATGACCAATTCAGAGGGTCGAGGTCAGTTCTGACATAAGAGTGGTGATGACCGAGGTCAATTCTGACCTAATTCAGGTAACGATCCAAGACTGGGGTCAATTCTAACCCAAGAGTGGTGACGATCGAGGACCAAGGTCAATTTTAACCTAACTAAGGTGATGATCCAAGATCGGGGCCAATTCTGACCCAAGAGTGGTGACGACCGAGGACCGAGGTCAATTCTGACCTAACTAAGGCGACGATCCAAGACCGGGGCCAATTTTGACCCAAGAGTGATGACAACCGAGGACCGAGGTCAATTCTGACCTAACTAAGGTGACGATCTAAGACCGGGGCCAATTCTAACCCAAGAGTGGTGACGACCGAGGTCAATTCTGACCTAACTAAGGTGACGATCCAAGACCGGGGCCAATTTTGACCCAAGAGTGGTGACGACCGAGGACCGAGGTCAATTCTAACCTAACTAAGGTGACGATCCAAGTCCGGGGCCAATTCTGACCCAAGAGTGGTGACGACCGAGGACCGTGGTCAATTCTGACCTAACTAAGGTGACGATCCAAGACCAGGGCCAATTCTGACCCAAGAGTGGTGACGACCGAGGATCGAGGTCAATTCTGACCTAACTAAGGTGACGATCCAAGACTGGGGTCAATTCTGACCCAAGAGTGGTGACGACCAAGGACCGAGGTCAATTCTGACCTAACTAAGGTGACGATCCAAGACCGGGGCCAATTCTGACCCAAGAGTGGTAACGACCGAGGACCGAGGTCAATTCTGACCTAACTAAGGTGACGATCCAAGACCGGGGCCAATTCTGACCCAAGAGTGGTGACGACCGAGGACCGAGGTCAATTCTGACCTAACTAAGGTGACGATCCATGATCGGGGCCAATTCTGACCCAATAGTAGATAAAGATTGTATTTTGATTCTGCTGGAGAAAGAGATTTGTGATTCCGATTTGAGCTGAGGAGCTGCTAGATGGGGGAAGCTTTTTAGGACACCTCGCAAGGGAGAACAACCTTTTGGGTGCTGTAAGAGAATTCCGCTGGGGAAGTGATCAGGTGATCCTTGGGGATTTTTCGGAGCTTTGCCGGGAGGAGATTTCACTTAGTTTTTGAGGATTCCACTGGGGAAGAGGGGTTCCGCTGGGAATAAGAATTTGGATCTGAGATTCCGCTGGGGAATGATGAATGGGCCGGGGAAAATTTGGATTGTCCTTTGGGAGAGATTTCTAGGGGCGAGTGGTTCCTCTGATTTCTGCTGGGAAAACTATCATGTGATATTGTACCGCACCGAATAGCTGACGGTTGTAAAGTCTGATGAGAAGGTGATTCGGTGGTCCGGGTGCCTTGCCCGAGAGGTCAATCGCTTGGATTTTGAGGGCTCCTTTGGGGAAAATGGTGTGTCGCCCGAAGGAGTGCAAAATTTCCTTAATGAAAACGTTTTAAATCCTTCCTGGGATTTTTAGGAATTTTTCGAGGATTTTTCGAGGCTTTCTGGTATTTTCTGGGAATTTTTGTACGAAATTTTAAAGGGGGTGCCGGTCGGTATAGACTGAGAGGTGCCATTCGGCAGTGGCACGGACTTTTGGGCTGCCTCAGGAAGGTGAGGAGACAGTGCCGACCGGTATGGTGAGGTGGGTTGCCGATCGGCATAGCGTTTGGCCTCTCATATAAAGGGGGCAAATTCCCCCCATTTTTCACAGCTTCCTACCTTCTCTCTTTCTGTGATTCCTCTCTGCGAATTGTTCTAGCATTCTGATCTTCAAGAAATGGCCCCTTTTGTGAGCACCACTGTCCACCGGGAGTTGTTGACCGCTGATGACTTGGAGAATGTGGATTGGAGGGACAGGGTGCCCCTTGCTTTGGGGAATGAGAATACCTTTGATGCATTCGAGCCGGTTGGGTATGAGTGGACCTTGCTGCGGGATCCGTCGCGTCATCGCTCTTCGAGAGTGATTCTCGGTGCTTATGTAAGTAACCTAACCTTTGGCATTTTTTTCCTTTTTGGGTGATTTTTCCTTTTCTTGACCTTTGACTGAATTTTTCCTTTCGCCGGTCGGATATTTCTTTGAAGAACATGCGTGCCCGCGGGACGACGGGGCTTAGGGATGTTTGGGAGCATCTTCCACCCGTGGTGTGCTGGATGGTATCATCAGCGGGTTTTGGGAGGTTGGCGGTTGCGCTGGATGAGACGCCTCGTTCGACAGCAGTTTTGTGTGCCTTGGGGGAGAGGTGGTGGGCCACTACCCACGCTTTTCATTTTGGCTTCGGGGAGATGACGGTGACTCCCATAGATGTGCAACAACTGCTGGGGATGGATTGTGAAGGGGAGCAGATAGAGGTGGACCGCTCTTTGCGAGTAAGGCCGGAGGCGGTGTATGCGGCACTCGGTGATGTGAGGGGGATAGTCTCTGGAGATTCTATCCGGCTGTCCTTGGTGAAGGATGTTTTGCTGAGCAGGGTGGTTGATGTGGAGGACGGACTGCAAGTGAGGCAGATGGCCCGGTTATTCATTTTGTTGGTGCTGGGAGGTTTTATGGTGGCGTCGAGCGGCGACGTCGTCCATTTGTGGTTTCTTCCATACTTAAGGATGTTTTCTAACATCCCTATCTATGATTGGGGGAGTCTGACCTTGGAGACCCTTTACTCTTCTCTGGATACGTTCAGCCAGTGCTTCTGATAGACTTTTACTGGATCCACGTATCTCCTTTAGGTATTCTTTACTTTGCGCATTTCCATTTCATGCATTCGCATTTTCCTTTCATGCATTCGCATTTTCCTTATGCTTCTCTTTTTGCTCGTGAATTCAAACGTGGTTTTATGAGGTGATAGGGTGCAACACCCCACTGATTTCTCTGAAGGACGACATCGTCGGGGATTTCTATCACTTGTATCGATGGCGTAAGGCTAACCGGCAGTCGAAGGGATCTCTCTCCCTGGAGGCGGTGCGTCAGGTCTTGAATGACCTGACCAGTGGTAAGGTAAGACTCTTTCCATTTCAGCCTTAGTTTTTTTGCCTCTTCTGATTTTGTATTGACTTATGTCTGCTTGGGGATTTTCAGGTGACCTTTTATCATTGGGGGACCGCCATTCAGGATACGGGGGTGACTGGGGTGAACGCGCAGATGAGGCGTTTTTTAGCGCATAAGTTCGACCATTCCTGGTACCTCGGGGAGAGGGTGATCCATCAGATTGCTGAGGATGAGGTGGTGGTGCCTCCTACGCAGCCTCCTACTGCTATGAGGCAGGAGCGATAATTATTGGAGGATAAAAGGATCGCGGCGATGATTGGCGAGTCCTACGCGTTGTATACTGATACGATCGCGCCGTATGATTATATGGACTTTGTAACGAGCTGGTTGATGGTGCCCAGCATACATGATGCCTTACCTTTCCCTCCTGCTGGTTCAAGTCGGGCGGTGGGGTCTTTCCACAGTGGTGGTGGTCCATCGGCACCTGCGGCGGCGGCGACCTCGGAGGTCCCTTTTGTTCGGCTGCACACTCCTTCGTACAACATCCGGCGGGCTGATGGAGGGACGGTGCTGATGCTACACCATCCTCTTGCGATGGATCCGTAGTAGCTGGGCTTGACAGAGGACGTCCTTCGTCCTGCGGTAAACCTTTCGGTTCTTTTCCTCTCTTTTTTTATTTCTTTTGCTTGATACTGATTCTGCATTTCCTTTGCAGCAAATCCGGGTGTCGATCACTCTGCTCAGGGACATCAGGGATTGGATATCATTGGCGACTGCCCACATTCGGGAGGTTGTCCCTGTTCCTTCTTACTTGGTGCCGTCAGCCTCGTTCGGGGGAGACTCTAGCTCGAGTAGTGGGGGCGTGTCGTCTCGCCGTAGGGGAAAGAGAGCGCGTCGCCGGGATGGAAATTCTTGAGAGAGGGAGTGAAATGTGGGTTCGGGCTGAGTCCCGTTGTTTTTGGCTTTTCTTTATTTCCTGCAAAAATGATGTAACACAGAAAACATATATATGCAATGCAATGCTGTTTTTTTACTATCTTTTATTTTAATGATGAAATGAATGCATGCGCTTTTTAATTTGCTGTTGAGACCGTAAAAAAAAGGAATATTTTTAGAAATCTTTCAAAGGAAAGTTAATTTATTCAAAACGGGGAATCCCATAAGGAGGGAACAGAATTCTTGAAATTCTTTTGAGAATATCAATTTATTTTTATGGAGTTTTCTGATTTGACAAAGAAGGAATGGAGGAAATTTAAAAAAGCGAATTATATAAAGAGGAAAAGGGATTTTGAAATTCTGTTGAGAATATCAATTTTTATTTTTGTTGATTTTGACAAAAGAGGAAAAAGGGAGATTTCCAAAAATGGGGGGTTGTCGATCGGCAAGCACCCTGGCCTGCCTATCGGCAGTTCAGTCCAGTCCCATTAATTAAAAGCTTTGATTGGTACCCTCTCCAACCTTCAGTACCTTGTGGGGTAGGGTTCATTTCAATTTCTGCAGGGATTATGTCCTTTGTGAGGATTTTTAAGTATAAAAAGGGAGAAGGGTGGAGTGTTTTCCTCACACCTTTTACATTCTTCATACCCACCCATCATCTTTTAGTCTTGCAAGATGGCTCTCCCTGGTAGCATTGAGTTTGTCAACTACCTCGAAGCCTTGGAAGCCATGCGCTCTTATAATGTCGACTATGATGCTTTCAACATGCGTCTAGTCTCCTTGTGGCGTAATCGACCTTTTGAGTGGAATATGCTGATGGCGACAGTACAATTTTGGTACCCCGAAGACCATGTATTCCGCTTTGGGTTGGAAGAATTTTGTCCTACCTACGAGGAGTTTTCTGCCATACTGGGCGTGAATCCTAGTGTTTCCGCGGCTTTACTCGAATTTTCCCATTGTCCTAGGGATTTGTTGGCCGGGATTCTTCATATCTCGCCTTCGGTGGCCAGGTCATTGGTGGCCGGAGGAATGATCTCCCTCCCGACAGTGTTGCAGTCCATGCATTCGGGGGAAGAAAGTGATGCTGGCTATGCTGGAGCCGTCGTTCTGGGCCTGGTTTCAAAATTATTATTGGTGACTGGGGAATTACAGGTGGACCCACAACTTGCATCCATTACCTCATGGATGTCATACCATCACAATCCTGTTGGCAGAGACTCTGAATGGCCTGGATGCTTGGAGAGAAGGTCGTTCAGACTTTTTGAGGGGTAGCCCTGTGATGCTGTTCATGTGGTTGTCTGAAAGATTCTGCTTGTCGACTCCTCCAGAATATCCTTTGTCGGCTGTACCCAACTTCTTTTCGTGCTACTTCATCCGCATGGGCCTGTATGTTGAGAACTGGGAGAATTGGCTTGTGGAGTACGGGGCTCGTGGACTGTATTGGTCCGTGCCTTAATGGGGACAGTTGCAGCCTGTTCTGGAGCTAGGATAATATTCATATATGCGGCTGGTTGGTCTCAGGTAGACCTCTTTTTATTTCCCTTGGAGGCTTTTGCGCCAATTTGGCTGGGCACAGGTCGTGCCCCCTCGGACCTCAAATTTCTTTCCAGTAGAAGATTTGACTGAGCGCTTGCGTCTGTTGCTAGGATCTCTATGGGAAAATCGGCGTCTGTCGACCCGTCCCTCTCAGTCTGTTTGGAAGGTTTGACATGTCCCCAAAGATTATATGAAGTGGTTATGGACGGAAGTAGTCAGCAAGATGTTGGCAGTAGATACCGGTCGGAGGTGGTTTGTTTTATCTGACTCCATGGAAGGGGGTGTTGTGGTCTTTTCAAAGATGGTTAAGGCTCATGGATCCATGGAGTGTTTGCGGCACTTCATTCAGGCAGGAGAAAATTGGGGTCCTCAGGACGTGGATGATGAGGGTGCAGGCTCTTCGGGTAGCTGTGGGTAGGACTCCTGGGGAGTTTATTTATATAACAGATGTGGGGGATTTTGTCTAGTTTTTATGGTAGTAGGGGGGAAGGGAGTTATCCATCCCTTTTTCTTTATGCAATATGTACTGTAGTTTCTTCTTAATGAAATAAATAAGCTTCTGATCATCCAGCTGTGCCTTTCGATGAATTTTGTATTTTGAATTATCTATACCAATCGCTAAGGCATACATAATCCTTTTGTTCAAGTAGATGTTTAGAATGAACTGTCGTTCTCGGGGATAAGAAAAGAATGGTATTTTGTGAAAAAGAAGGGGCCGTGATCATGTGAGGAGTATGAGCTGCCTACGTACCTCTGGGGTTTTTGAAAATAGTTTTTGCAGAGGATCAGGCCCACGTAGTTCTAGGTAGAGGGAAATGGAGAGAGTTTTTTTTTTTTTTAGAATAGAAGGGGGATGAGAAGAGTCATAGCGCGCCGAGATTTTGGACTACGGGTAGAACTTCTTGAGACAGTCCAGATTGACTGGACGAGCCATCTCTTCCCCATCCAGGTCAGTGATAAGATTTTTTTCACAATGTACGGGCCGCTCCAATTGGGTTTGAACTTTCCTCTGGGGTCCCAGATGGGTTCGATTATCTCTTTGAGGGCTAAATCCCCCTCTCGGACACCGCGGTCCTTGACTCTCTTGTTGAATGATTGCGCTATTCGGCGATGGTATCCTTGTATGTGGTAAAGAGCTTTTAATCTCCGTTCATCTAGGAGGGTCAGCTCATCAAGACGGCCTTGGCACCAGTCTTCTTCACTAACCTTGCTTTCGAGCATGACACGTAACGAGGGTATTTCCAGCTCCACAGGTAGGATTGCCTCCATGCCGTAAACCAATGAGTAAGGGGTAGCCCCAATAGAGGTTCGAATTGAGGTTCGATAGCCCCAGAGGGCGTAGGGGATCCGGTCGGCCCAATCCCTACAACTTTTGGTCATCTTGCTGATGATGGATTTGAGGTTTTTGTTTGCGTCCTCAACTGCACCATTGGTCTGAGGTCGGTAAGGAGAAGATTTGTGTCTCTGAATCCCGTATTCGCTGACTATTTCTGTGACTTCTGCCTCAAAGTGCAAACCATTATCCGACACTAGCTCGTGCGGGACCTCATATCGGCAGATGATATTCTTCTTGATGAATTTGGCCACCTTCTTGGCATTTAATACTGCGTATGACTCAGCTTCGACCCATTTGGTGAAGTAATCGATGGCAACCAGGATGAACTCATGCCCGTTTGACGCTTTTGGTGTAACCTTCCCTATGATGTCGATACCCCAAGTGGAGAACGGCCAGGGAGAAGTCATGTTGTATAATTCCCGCGGAGGTAGATGTTGGAGATTGGAGAACTGTTGGCATTTAGGGCACCTCCGAACATAGGCGGTACAATCCTGGGCTATGGTGGTCCAGTAATAGCCTTGTCGAATGATCTTTTTGGCAAGCATGTGACCGTTCATGTGAGGTCCGCATTCCCCATTGTGGATTTTCTGCTTTATCTTTTCAATGTCAGCCCCTGCAATACAGTACAAATGAGTTCCATCGAAATTCCTCTTGCGTAGTGCTTTATCGCAGATGATGTACTGAGCGGCCAGCCTTTGAAGGGTAGCTCAGTCATTCTTGTTGGAACCCTCGAGATACCTACCGTGTTTGAGGAGGCACCAAATATCATAGTACCAGCAATCGGCTAGTTCAGGATCTTTAGTGGAGACAAGCTCAATATGGTAGCAATGGGTCGGTCTGTCTTATTTTTTAACTAGGAAGGGGGTCATTGTTATTCCCTCGGGCATTTCGACCATGGAAGCCAAAGTAGTGAGAGCATCGGCAAGGTTGTTCTTTGCTCGGGGTAGGTAATGGAAGGTGATATCTCGGAATTGGGAGGCCAACTCTTCTAATTGGGCATGAAAGGGTCGAAGATTTTCGTCCTTGACCTTCCACTTTCTGAGCACTTGACCGATGATAAGGGCAGAATCCCCGTATACATCAAGGTATTAAATACCTTTCTCGAGAGCGACCTGGAGGCCCACTGTGCATGCCCCGTATTCTGTCATGTTGTTGGTGCAAGGGAAATCCAATTTAATGGCGATGGGAGTGTGGGAGTCATCTGGGGCGACCATAAGTATCCCAATGTCATATCCCTTTTTGTTGGCAGCGCCGTCGAAGAACATTTTCCATCGGGGGCAGTCTTGAGTGGTGCAGAGGATGTTTTCATCTGGGAATTCGGAGATCCAGACATCTGCTTCTTCTATAGGGTAGTCAGCGAGGTAGTCATAGATGGCTCTTCCTTTAACGGCTTTCTGTGTGACATACACGATATCAAACTCGGTTAGGAGCATCAACCATCTGGCCATTCGACTGGACAAGGTGGGTTTTTCGAGCAGGTATTTGATGGGATCCATTCGGGATACTAGTTTAATGGGGAAGGCGAGCATGTAATGTCGCAACTTTTGGGTGACCCAGATAAGTGAGACACATGCTTTTTCCAAAGCAGTGTAGTTGACCTCGTATTCGGCCAACTTACGACTGGCTTAATAGATGGCTCTTTCTTTGCGGGATTCCTCGAGGTACTGGGATAGCAAATCCCCGGCTGCAGTGTTTGTTATGGTTAGGTATAAGAGCAAAGGGAGGCCAGGTTGTGGTGGCATGAGAACTGGAGGTTGGGTTAGGTATTGTTTGATTCGATCAAAATCTTCTTGGCAGGCCTCGTTCTAAACCTTGGTTGAATCCTTTCGGAGGAGCTTAAAGATTGGTTCACAGATGGAGGTTAGCTAGCTGATGAACCGGCTGATATATTGTAATTTCTCCAGGAAGCCTCGGACTTCCTTCTCTGTTCGGGGAGGTGGCATCTCAAGTATGGCCTTTAGCTTGGCGGGATCTGCTTCTATCCCCTTCTCACTGATCATGAATCCTAAGAGTTTTCCCTTCGTAACGCCGAAGACGCACTTTTATGGATTAAGTCTCATCTGATACTGCCGCAGTCGTTCGAAGAACTTCCGGAGAGAAAGAACATGACCTTCTCTAGTTTTGGACTTGATAATCATATCATCCACGTAAACCTCTACCTCTTTGTGGATCAGATCATGCAGGATGGTTGTGGCATCCCTTTGGTAGGTAGCCCCAGCATTCTTGAGACCGAATGGAATAACGGTGTAGTAAAAAGTTCCCCATGGGGTGATGAATGTGGTTTTCTCTTGGTGGTCGGGATACATCTTAATTTGGTTGTATCCGGCAAATCCGTCAACAAATGACTTAAGAGCATGACTGGCTGTGTTGTCCACGATCATGTCGATGTTGGGTAGCGGATAATCATCCTTCTGAGAAGCTTTGTTTAAATCTCGATAATCCACACACATTCGAACCTTTCCTCCTGATTTTGGTACAGGTACAATGTTGGCCAGCCACGTGGGATATTCGATTACTCGAATGAAACCCACATTCAACTGTTTGATCACCCCTTCTTTGACCTTAAGCGACCATTCGGTGCGGAGCTTTCTCAACTTTTGTTTAACTGGCTTGGCATCTGGGAGAATGGGGATCTCGTGCTGAGCTATTTTGGGATCAATACCGGGCATGTCATCGTAGGACCATGCGAAGACATCCACGAAATCCTTTAGCAATTCTTCGAGTTGTGCGCGCTCATGCTCGTCAAGGGTGGACCCTATCCTAGTCTCGCGCAGTTGGCTACTAGAACCGAGATTAATAACGAGAGTCTCTTCTTCATTAACTTGAACGCAGTCATGTTGTTTATTATTAACCTTATTTAGATCAGTTAAGAATTTTTCATTTGCAAAATCATCATCATTAAAACTTTGATTAAAATCCAGACAATTAATGTAAGGCACAGCAAGATACTCAAAATCTTCATTTATTTCATTGATAGGAAAATAGCATTGAGAACCTCATCAAAAGAGGTCTCGATTACATTGGAGCAAGGATGGACAACAGTAGATAAAACAGGGTAAACATTGGGGTTGAGGGAGATTTCAAGAGGTAGAACTGGCGTAGCATGGAAGTTGAGGAGAGGTGTATCAGCAGCTTTAATCAAACGGGATGGGTCCCTTGATGTAGTGCCTGAATGAACCATGCAGAGTGTCAGCCCCAGTGTCTGCAGGTCGAAGGAATCTTCGGAGTCACTTTCCTCAGTTTCTTCAGTATCTTTGATATGCGGTGGCACCTGGTATTGGTAACTTTCGGCCCATGGGTAGCTATCTTCGAAGAAGATCTCCATTCTAGGCTTCATCTTCTTATCTGTATGGTCATACCACGGTTCTGGAAAACCGCGAAAGGGGAAATCCTCGCCTTCCTTGATGAATCGTCCATTTAAAGAATCTCTCGAGATAGTTCGGACGAAGTCTAACCCTCTCTTTGAGCGAGTCTGGCGGATCATTCTGAGTTCTGGTTTTGATGGTTGATATCCCAAGCCCCAAGGAGGGAAAGCTTTCTTCAGTTCGATGGGCTCAAGTATCCCTTGCTGCCTTTGTCCCAGCCCCAGTCCGGGCATGAAGTGCATGTTTCTGAACATCTGAATCACATTGACATTGCCATAAGGGTCATATTCTGGACAAACCCTTTCTTTGAAATCGTCCCCTGTCGGGAGTAGGGATGGTTCGACTCGGAAACCTAATAGGAGTATATCATTTAACCCGTACTGTATCTCAAGAATTGGACTGCTGGTGCTTTCACCCTTAGCGTTACCGTCGTCACCCAAGATTGTGATGACTCGCCCATCGGCGAAGAACTTTAGTTTCTGATGGAATGAGGAAGAGACACCCTTTATAATGTGGATCCAGGGTCGTCCGAGCAACAAGTTAAAACAGGTCGGGATATAGATGACTTGGAATTCGACGATAGGGTTTATAGGTCCAACCCCTATTACAAGTTTTATGGATCCCATCACCTCACGGCGGGTATTATCGTAGGCATGCACGGCAGTGGATGTTGGAGCGAGGTTACTTTCTTTCAGACCTAAACATTTGAAGGTTCTCAGCGGATAGACATTCAAAGCGGATCCGTTGTCAATGAGAGAGAGTGGTATAACCTTCCCCATAACTTCGAAGGAGATGTTGAGTGCATGATTGTGATTTGGCCCAATTTTGAAAATTTCTTCTTCAGAAAAGGACAGCATTTGGGTAGAGGTCAAGGATCCGACCAGGTTCACTGCTTCTTCTGGTGTGGTAGAGGGAGGAACTATGGGTCCAGTGAGTAATTTGATTAAAGCGTTTCTGTGTAGCTGGGAAGACATGAAAAGCCCCCATAGAGTGATGTTAGCTTGAGTTTTCTTCAATTGATCGAGGATCTTTCTCTCCTCGAGGGTCATTTCTGGCATAGGAAGGTTTTCAACGCCCTTCCCCTTATCATTGGTTGGTAGCGAGTTTGGAATTTGGTAATGTCTCCTAGATCTGGTCATGTGATTTACTGAAGAAGGGAAAAACTTAAATCCAGTTTCCTCATCAATCTCAGGTTGTTCTACCACCTTATTTATTTCTCCGAGGAGTTCCTCAAATGATATCATCCCACATAAGCCAGCTATTGGGCCATTTCCTCCTGAAGCTTGTTGTTTATTTAAAACTTCGAATTCTTCCCCCCATCCGTAGGCAACAATTCTATTTTCCCTTATAAAGTCAATGCATTCCATAACTTCAACGGCTTCTTTATATAGGTCTTCCCATTCTGTCGGGATGTGTAAGGGTGAAGGGACCAGGTGCCTTTGCAACTTCAAAGCGTCAAGTAACTCGGTGATACTGCAAATGTTGTTGGTTTTCCTGAATGCTTCCGTCATGATCCGGACAACATCATCTAAGCAAATTTCGTCGATTGGTACCATCCACCTATCTGATTCTCGGGCCCATTTTCGTGCTTCCAAAAATAACATACTGAACCTCTGGCAGTTAATAATCATTTGTGAGGGCAATTTTAGCCCGAACTCTAGGAGTTGGTTTAACACCTCTGACAATTCCATACCTCCACTTTCAGAATAAGTCCGGACAGTGATGCACGCTCTAGTAAGGAGTGACAGCGCCTGATCAGCGGGGCTAGTAGGGTGTAGGAGGAAATATGGGCAAAGTTGAAGAGGTTTAGGAGGGTATAAGGGTGTGATTTGAGTTTATGGATCGAAATCTGGGTTTTCTTCCAAGAAGATGGCATTGGTGTGATTTGGGAGTGGGTTATGAGTAGTGTTTGGTTTAGGATTGGCTGGTGGGGCGATGGTACCCCGGTCAATGAGATCCTGGATTATGTTTCGAAGGTGGAAGCATTGGTCGGTGGTATGACCAGCTGTTTGGGGAAAGGCGCAATGAGCATCGGTCTTGAAATTTCTGGGAAGTGGATTGGGTAATGGACGTGGATCCAGGGGTTTTATAAGGTTTTGGCTTAACAGGGCTTGGTAAACTTTGGAGAGGGGAGCATGGAGCTCAGTGTATTCCCTTCGAACGGGAGTAGGAAGGCTTTTTGGTGCCCATGATGTGGTTGGTTGAGAGATGTTGTTGATAGTTGAGACTGCGGCACTGACAGGCTTGTCATATTTTCTGGGGGTGAACTGTCCGGACACCTTCTTTGGTTCAATTTCTATTTTGGCAAGACCCTCTTCGATTTCTACTCCTGCTTCTCTGAGAGCTCGAAAATGGGGGTAGTACTGTCCTCCCATGGTTGCTCGGACATGGGGCAAGAAATTCTTCTTCACTATGCTGACTTGTTCTTCTTCAGACGGTCGATTAGTCATGGTAGTCGCTTTTTCCCTCCATCGGACTATAAAGTTACTGACTGATTCTTCGGAGTTCTATTTGAGCAACTCTAAATCACGGAGGGTGACCTCAAGCTCTTCGTTGTATTTGTACTGCGACATGAATTCTCGGGCTACATCCTCCCAGCTACGGATTCTGGATTCCTCAAGAGATAAAAACCATCGGAGAGCACTGTCTTTCAAAGTTTGCTGAAACAATTGGGTCATCACTTCTTCCGAAGCCCCTAGTAGAGTCATGGAACGATGATAACTGCGAAGATGAACAATCGGGGGACCACTCCCTCCAAATTTCTCGATATTTGGCATTTTGAACTTCTCGAGTAACCGTGCTTTAGGATAAGGAGACATATGGGTGTAGTCCTAGAGATTCTGACTTGGTCAAACTTCTTGGTGAGCATCTTGAGATCCTCTTTGACTTTGTTCAACTCCTCCTCCTTTGGATCAGCAACCAGAGGCAAGTTATCCATAGGATGGGCAATGTTTGGCATTAGAAGCTGGGCAGGCGGCTGCCCATTAGCAGGAGGGGCACGCGGAGCGTGCTGATATTCTTCTGGGACCCAGATAGGCTCGGGTGGACTCATAGCATGAGGGAACAGGGCCTCGGGCTCTTGAGGAATAGGACCTTGGTTTTGTTGCATTTCTCGGACCTCAGCTTGGAGGTTGTCAATCTTGGCCACGAGCTGAGCTAGGACTGTCGGCAGATCTGGTTGTATGACTGGTGCTTGATCCACATTCTCCATGGAAGATGGATGGATTCCGGACTCGAAAGAAGTAGTAGAGGAACGGATGAAACTCCGGGGTGATTTGACTGAAGACCTAAGCCAATAGGGAGCCAAGCCAAGGGCGTGCAGTCAACCTGAGAAGGCTAGGATGAGATTTATTTTTGAGAAAAGGGAAGGAACTATTTTTGGATTTTTGATAAAAAGGGAGAAATGTTTTTGGATTTTTGATAAGAAAGGGAGAAATGTTTTTGGAGACGGAACTCAGCATGATTATTATGATTATTATGTTCTCACTTGTATTTAATTCTCCTAAATGCAATGCCGGACGAGACCTGAGCCTGGAAAAGTGGGGTTTTAATATGCAAAGCTACGGTTTGGGACTTGTAACCAGGCTCGCGGACAGAGTTCCGTTTTAAAAATGCACAAAAATTGGGCGGAAGATCGACCCGGAATTTCGGCAGAGTTTCGGGTTGAAACCGGCATTCTAAGGTGCGTGTCTTAGGTTTGACACCTATATGCGGGTATGCAGTTGGTTGGGTGAATCGGCATGGGTTCCCCCCTTTGGCGTGACTTCCACGATATACGTCTTGCTCTTGCGGGCAATCGGTACATGTGGACAAGCCATTTGATATACCTGAGTGTACGTGAATTGCCTCACCATATACCTCGTGAGGACGGTACGTGTGAGAGAGAATTCGATATACTCGACGTACGTGAACGAATTCCCTGTGATATACCTCCCGTCATGACTTCGGTCAAGCGGTACGATGCGGGGGAACCGTTTGATATACGTCGAAGGTACTTGGCCAATGGAAGGTGAGAGTCATATCGCTTAGGCTAACGGCGACCTGCCGGACCAGCGCCCATCACGAAGTGACCCTCCAGTTACTGGGTAAAATTTGGTCAATATCAATGCTCTTTGGTGATGTCGTGTGAATCATGCATGATTCTCTTATTAGTAGCTTATGATGAGAATGCCTTTCTTTGATTATGCCAAACCGGGAACAAAGTACAAGTACCCCAAAAGGTACGCCAAGTATGGATAGGTGATGCGTGCAATATGGGAATATACGTGATCCTAGGTGTACGCGGTGTGAGGTGTACATGGAGGATTTTCTACAAGTGTGTGAACATAAGCATAAGCATGGAATATACATGTGAGAAAGGGAAACATGCAGATATGGGGGAGGGGGGAAGCATAAACAAATATAGCATCCATGTAAATAGAGTCAAGCCCTCAAAATAAATAAAAATCCCCAGCAGAGTCCCCACTGTGGACATCCCCGCCGATCCCCGCTGCGGAGGGAGGAGGAATCCTTCGGGTCCCGCGCGTCCCCTCTCGGGAGAGCGCTTCGGCCGGCGTCGATTTTGTGAGGTGTGAAAAATGTAGAGAGATTCAGAGTCGCCAGTCTATTTTACCCAAAACAGACAAAGGAAAAAGAGGAAGCCACCCCGAAGGATGGCATCCAAAGACATACTGGTGCGTGCGAAACCAAAATGATTCGAAAAGGGTTCGGAGGCTTAGTTACGAAATGGGAAGGTGTTAGGCACCCATTCCGCCCTTTCGGTCTCTCATGGATATTTTCTATTTTCCTTTATGTTTACCCCGTGAGATGTGTGAATGTGTATATATATATATAATGGAGGTAGGAATCCTTGGCTTGTATCATGGAAAAGATAAAGCGAGTCATCCATAGGAAGATTATAAGAGTAATATTAGAAATACGTTGATCGCTATAAAGGAACAATAACGCACATGGAGTAATGTGTCACTAAGACTAAGGATATATATAATATAAGAAAAATGGATTTAGAGAAAATAGGAAATGAGAGAAAAAGTGAGAGAAAGGACTCAAGTCTCGGGTTTTACCCCGAGACGTCTACGTAGCCTATAAAGGCATCAAAGTCCACGTAGTTCGCATACAAAGCAAAGGGGTGGGGTTTATCTCATAAATCCAAATGTGGGATCTCTTATCTGTAAGTGTGTGTGTGTGTGTATAAAAGGTGTTTTAGTTGTGAGAAAAATGTGGAAAAGTGTGAGAATCTCTACTTGGAATTTATGAGCAAACCCTCTTTTTCTTGTTTTGGGGTTTTTATTTATATGAAAATAAGAGATGTGAAATAATACTAAATAAAAAGTATATTAGGATGTGTGAGATGAGATTATAAAAGTGCTAAGTAAGAAAACAAGTTATTGGGAATTCAAGAGAATTTAAGAGAGAGAGTTTGAGAAAGTTAGACCTTCTTGAAGATCTTGAGCTTGATCTTGAATGTTGGAGAGCATCCCTTGAGCTTGGATGATGATGGAGAGCGGTTAATTCACCAAGTTTGATGAAAGGGATGATGAAAAATGAAGGTAAAAGAGGGATTTGGAAGTTGAAATCACGCTGCCTTCGAGAGAGGTTTCTGGGATTCGTTCAGAGAGATTTCTATCAGATCTAGGCTCCCCCTGAATATGATGCCAAGGCCTCCTTTTATAACCCCAGGGTACTGCCGATCGGCCCTATCATGGCACTGCCTATCGGCAGGTGCCGATAGGCAGAATCTGGGACCTGCCATTTGGCAGTGCGCCTCAGGCTTTTTCGAAAAATTGGCCGTCGAGGGCAAACCGTTGATCAGAATCTCGTACGGGTCATACCGTTAGAAAGGTATTTCATAGACCTCCGAAAGTCCTTGGGACCGCTCCCGAGTTCGGGAGTTGGCTTTGGGTCAAATGTGGCTCAGAAGTGTTTGTCGGTCCATTGGACGGGGAATCGCGCGGATGCAAACGGCGCGTTCGTCCGCATGGTAAGTCCGAATCATGCACGGGGCAGACCGTTGGAAAGGTTAGGAGATGTACTTCGACATTCCAAAGAGTTTGACCCGGTTTGGAGAGTTGACTTTAGTCAACCGGGCCCGGGAAATGCTCGTTGGCTTCCCGGAGTCAAA
The DNA here is from genome assembly GCA_949130495.1 of Sambucus nigra. Lineage (NCBI taxonomy): Eukaryota > Viridiplantae > Streptophyta > Magnoliopsida > Dipsacales > Adoxaceae > Sambucus > Sambucus nigra. Next base: position 351,258,127 of record OX422223.1, on the reverse strand, counting down.
TGGATCGTTCGTCCGCATGGAAAGTCAAAATTGCGCACGGGACGGACCGTTGGAAAGGGTATTCAGTGCCCTTCGAAGATTCATTCAGCCTCGGTCGAGCTGAAGTGTTGACATAGGTCAAATAGAGCCCGAGAGCGCCCGGTGGCCTCTAGGTCAAGTTTTGGACGCAAATGGCGTGTTCGTCCGCATGGTAAGTCGGAATCGTGCACGGGGTGGACCTTTGGAAAGGGTATTCAGTGCCCTTCGAAGATTCATTGAGTCTCGGTCGAGATGAGGAGTTTGACTTTTGGGTCAAACTGAGCGGGGGGGTGCCCGATGGCTTCCAGGTCAGTACTCGGGACGTGACCTGGGTTTTTAGTGATGAAGGGAGGTACTAGGGACCTAAGGAGAGTTAAGGGGTAACAGAATGGGGTGTCTACAATGTCGTTAATATTCAGGATTCTATTTTTTTCTATTATGGTCGTGCAGGTTTTTGTAGTTTTATTGTTAGCTTTTATGGTCGTGCAGACTTTACATTACGTAGGTATTATATTAACAGGTTTTAGAATGTCCAGAAAATAGAAGGAACTCTGTCCAATTTTTTTTATCTGTGAACTATTAATACTCGTAATATTTTGAAGTTTGTATGTATATTAATTTATCAACAACTTTTGAGATTCGTAATTTGTGAATTTTCTTGTTTTCAAGTAATTAATTTTTTTTCTTTGATCCAAAAAATTTGGCACAATTTAAAACCGTACCAAGAGTGTATCAAATTTTGGCACAGTTTTGAATTGTGCCAAAAGAGTACCAAAATGTACTCGATCTGGCATAGTTATAAAGTGTGCCAAAAGTGTCCCAGAAATCTCAAATTCTGACACAGTTTAAAAGTGTGCCAGAAGTGTTCATGTTTGGTCAAATCTGACACACTTTTAAACCGTGCCAGAAAAATGACCATTTTGGAACACTTAATTTTGGCACAGTTCAAAATCGTGCCATATTTGATCTGACACAGTTTTAAATCGTGCCAGATTGCTGTTTTTGGAGTAGTGAACCCTAAATTCCTTGGACGTAGGCCCCTTGTCGAACCGCGTATATCTTGTGTTGTGTCTATTTGATTCTTCCTTTTATATATTTCTCTTAATTTGGCTTGTGCACATTGAATATTATTATTATAGGTACCACCTACAATACTTTAGGGGTTCGATAGGTACTTCTAGAGCTCATTAAAAGATTATTTGTATACTTTAGGGATCACATATGTAATTCCCTCTTTAAGTCAAACTTCCTCCAAAGTAGCTCATACTCAATAGCGTATTAAATTACACAAAAAAAAAAATTACATTTACCTCAAAAATTTAACCATATTCTCTTTAACATGATTAAACTTGAAATTAAACTTAATTTTATTCCTCCAATATTCAATTAAATAAAATCCAAATTATATCAACCTAATTTTAACCCTACTCTTTTTCAATTATACTTAATTGGAATTTTATTTCACCTTAATTAATTATCCAAATATCTACATCTTCCCTCGCCAATTTAAATTGATCGTCACATAATTAATTCATAAATACCAACCAATGAAAACACGACATATGATGCGTGTCTATCAAAATGTGCATATCCCTCTAGAGTTACTCGTAGTCCTAAAAAACTTATGGGCGACCATAACAATTCAGGTGAGACTCTACTATCATTTAGTTTGAACTCGAAATTGATGCAGGCATTTCTTCAATCTATGAAGAATTTAGAATAATGTGCTCTCCATACTCTTGTTTTTATTTTATATATTTATCATAATTGTTTATAAACCCTTTCCCCTTTAAACCAACAACAGCAACAAACAAAAAGATGAAGTAGACAATCATAATATCTTGATTAAACATGATATCAAGAATATATAATTCTATGTGAAGAATTATAGCTTTTAGAATATTTTGTTTGAAAATAAATTAAAAAAAAATCTGATTCATAGGCCATTAAATATGAAATTCCAAAACGATTCAAACCATACCAAAAATATATATTCTTCACGTAAAATAGAAAACAAAAAAATTAATGCAATGATATAGGCATGCAAACCTATTTAAGAATATAATATTAATTATAAATTAATTGCAAAGCCATTTTCTCTAGTAAAAAAGTGGCTTTACAATCTAATAACTAATTCACAATTATATAGAAATAATTTATCCAAATGAGTGCATAAATATGATTCGAAAACTACAAAATTTCTAGTTGCGAGGACGGGTATTCTCGGGACCAGAAATTCCAGTGGCCACCTTGGCGACGTCGATAGCAGTGGCTTCGGGCTTCTTATGAGAGTACAAGGTAAAGTAACCTATAGTAAGCGCAGCAGCAAAGCCAGCAATGGCCATTCTCATTGGACAAAATGGTAATTTGCTCCGCTGGTGGAGCACTTCCCTCGAATTCTTCCCCGGCTGCGGCATTTTTGGTGACATCTGATCCATTTTCTCTCTTTCTTTCTGAAAAACTATCTTTTGTTTGTATTTATTATTTATGAGTTTTAGGTGTGCATGTGCATGGTAATGTTATGAGTTGTGGTAGGAAATTTAGAGAAAGGAAGAGAGGAAAATAAGGGTGAAAGGGAGTAAGTGATTGACATGTGGAGGACCTAGGATTGAATATAGCAGTGTTTGACATGTGTGTGTTGGCTTGTTAGAACAGTCCTCATTATATATGATTGGTTAATAACGTCGTCAAAAAATTGACTATTTCTTACATAAGCGAAAGAGTTTGTTGCGACTTAAATAGGCTTTTAGACCCATTTTTTAGTGTTTACTTTTGGCTGTCCGAGTTTAGTGTTTATAAGGCGGATCCAAAAGTTTATTTCGGGTGGAGCACAAATTATTGTGAGGGGTTACAAATTTTTTAGGGGTGAAAGTCTGAATTTTTTTCTTTTTTTGGGGTGAGACAACTCTAAATTTACAATTTTTTAAGGATAAAATTTTCAATTTTGAAATTTAGGGTGGGGCACTTGCCCCACCTCCCTTCCACATGGATCCGCCCTGTGTGGACAAGGCTCCTCTTCCAATTTGAGCTGTAACTATTATTCCTACTATTTAACTTTCGAAATAGTACAGAATTGATAATAAAATAAAAATTATAGAAAGAAAAAGAAATTACAGAAAATTAAATCACTTACTTGAATGTTGCAGAATTAATAATAAATTAGAGGGAAATTCGAGTACTGTTACACAGTCTCCTTAAGATAAATTTATTCCTCCAATGTGCCTGAGTTTAAGAATAATTGTCTCCCAAGATAGAACGGCTTTGCAGATTAATCAAATAGCACAACTGTGATTAATCACGACGAACACAATTTATGTGTTTACTCAATCAAACAGACTGATGAATGAATGCAGAAAGAATTCTGGCAGCATTTAATTTTTGGAGGAAAATTGAAGGACGAAATTTCATTAGTTTTAAAACAGAAGGAAATGTATTTATAGTTTTGGTTCTGACTGTTGGTAACAGTCAAACCGTTTTTAACTGTTAATGACAGTTAATTTCGGTTTTAAAGCTACAAGCCCGAGCCGAACCGAATCGCGCCGAGTCGGACGGACGCGCGCGCGCGCGCGTGTGGACCTTTGACCGAAAGTCAACCCAAGCATAGCTTAGGTCATCTCCCCTTCGAAGAGTTGGGATACTCCAAAGGCATCCAAGCCTTAGTCCATCAATTGGGTTTTATTAACTCATCATTTTTCCACTACTCTTCTAATGTGGGACAAGAGTTAAAACATACTCAATACATTAACTTTTATTGCTTTATGAGTCACTTTGAACACACATATATCATTCATAACTTAATAGATTTGGACATATCAATATACTACGTTAATCTCCTTGCCAAGGAGAACGCGTTCGTATATGGTCCCACAATTTTCGTGGTGTGGGTCCCACCTTAATTTGAGTTCAAAGTTGCTCAAATTTTTCTGTCAAATACCATTTTTTCTAACAATCCCCCACATGAATGATATATCACAATAAATATAAATAATGCAGATGCAGACACAGGTTGAGTAACTGAAGTTTTATTGCATCGGGAGAAGTAGCATGGTGGCCTTGAACTTACCTTAGTGATATACTATCGGATTTACTTGGTTAATTAGTAGACTATATGTCCTTGAACCGTCAACCATTTTTGTAAACCTAGACAATAGTATTCACACAATAATTCTTCAACACAGTTGGTTCTCACGTTTGTGTTCATTTTGGCCGTGAACACCACTTGGTTCCATGAGTATTTTAGAGAATATGCCTTTCATTATTCTCATAGAAGTGGTCCCCTTCTTACTCACGTAGGTGACTTCCATAAAGAATATCCTGCAATACTCCACTTAGACATACTAAGATATGGATGTCATTAAAAGCATAACTTATCCTTACATTGCGGCAGATGTGCACTGTCACATCTTTGGAATGGATAGGATTAAATATCCTCTGGTGCTTACTGAATACAATGTAGTTCGGTTTGCCCATTGAACCTAGATCTTGGGATCTCTAGTCAGCTAGGTTGGATTGTCACTATATTGATTCTTATTTATTTATAGGCTTTAGACCCATTCCTCTCGATGATCTTTCAACTTGCTCTAGGTTTAAACCTTTCGTTAGTGGATCCGATATATTATCTTTTGACTTTACATAGTCAATTGAGATAATTTCGTTTGAGAGAAGTTGTTTAACGGTATTATGTCTTCGACGAATATGTCGTGACTTTCCGTTATACATGTGATTTTTTTCCCTTCCAATCGCCGATTGACTATCGCAATGAATGCATATCGCGGGCACAGGTTTAGACCAATTTGGAACATCCTTTAAGAAATTTCAAAGCCATTCAGCTTCTTCTCCAGCTTTGTCCAGTGCAATGAATTCGGATTCCATTGTCGATCTAGCAATGCACGTTTGTTTTGAGGATTTCTAAGATACGGCTGCACCTCCAAGGGTAAACACATACCCACTCGTAGACTTAGAGTCTTTTGTATCGGATATCCAATTTGCATCGCAATATCCTTCAATAACAGCTGGATATTTTGAGTAGTGCAGTCCATAGTTTTGAGTATATTTCAAATAACCCAAAACTCTCAATATTGCTTTCCAGTGATCTCTCCCTGGATTACTTGTAAATCGACTTAGCTTACTTATTGAGTATGCTATGTCCGGTCGTGTACAGTTCATGATATACATTAAAATGCCGATAATGCGAGAATATTCTAGTTGAGATATGCTTTCACCATTGTTTCTTGCTAGATGTAAATTTACATCTACAGGTGTCTTGTTAGGACTAATATCATACTTCTTGAATTTTTCAAGTACTTTCTCTATGTAATGAGATTGAGATAATATAAGTCCATCCGATGTTCTAGAAATTTTAATTCCTAATATAACATCGGCGATTCCCAAATCTTTCATGTCAAATCTACTACTCAACATTTGTTTTGTAGTTTTGACAATTTCCAAGTTACTACCCATGATAAGCATATCATCAAGATAGAGGCATACAATGACATATCCATTATGAATGTATTTAAAGTAAACACATTTATCACATTCATTAATTTTGAAACCATTTGATAACATTGCATTATCAAATTTTGCATGCCATTGCTTAGGTGCTTGTTTTAATCCATATAGTGATTTAACAAGCTTACATACTTTTCTTTCTTGTTCGGGAGCTTTGAACCCTTCAGGTTGCTCCATATAAATTTCCTCGTCTAGTTCACCGCTTAAGAATGCAGTTTTTACATCCATTTGATGTATTTCAAGTCCATTAATAGAAGTTATTGCTATTAACATTTGAATGGACGTTATTCTTGTTACCGGTGAATATGTGTCGAAGTACTCCAACCCTTCCTTTTTCCTATAGCCTTTAGCTACAAGTCTAGCTTTATATTTATCAATTGATCCATCGGCCTTCAATTTCTTTTTGAAGATCCATTTATAACCTAACAATTTTGAACCTGGTGGAAGATCCACTAGTTCCCATATATGATTTTGTAATATGGATTCAATTTCACTATTTATTGCTTCTTTCCAATTGGAAGCATTGGGTAAGGATATGGCTTCTTTATACGATTGAGGTTCATTTTCTAGCAAATATGTTAGAAAATCCGGATCGAAAGAAGTCGAGGTTTTTGCTCTTTTACTACGTCTTGGTTCATCCTCTATTGGTTCAATAGGTTGATGAGTACCACTTGTAGTAGCTTGATTTGTCCTTTTAAAAGGACCAGATTCTCGGGTCATGTTATACGGGAATTCATTTTCAAAAAATGAAGCATCCCTCGATTCAATAACCGTTTTTACATGAATATCCGAAATCTCAGATTTACAAACAAAAAATCAATATGCACTGCTATTAGTAGCATAACTGATGAATACACAATCCACGATTTTTGGCCCTATTCTTACCTTTTTAGGTTTAGGAACCATCACTTTGACTAAGCACCCCCACACTCGTAAATATTTATAGGAAGGTCTTCGACCTTTCCATAATTCATAAGGTGTCTTGTGAGTCTTTTTGTGAGGTACTTTATTGAGAATTTAATTAGCAGAAAGTAAGCCTTCCCCCCACAAATTTTGTGGAGCTCCTGAACTTAATAACATTGAGTTCATCATTTCTTTCAAAGTACGATTTTTGCGTTCAGCAACACCATTCGATTGAGGAGAATAAGGAGCGGTTGTTTGATGAATAATCTCATTTTCATAACAAAATTCCTCAAATGGATATTCATATTCACCTCCTCTATCACTCTTAATAGCCTTTATTGTTTTGCTTAATTGATTCTCAACTTCATTCTTATATTATTTAAATGCATTAATAGCCTCATCTTTACTATGTAACAAATATACATAGCAATATTTTGTGCAATCGTCAATAAAAGTAATAACATACTTTTTCTCACCTCTAGTTTGAACAAATTTTAAATCACAAATATCGGTGTGAATTAAATCTAAAGGTTTAGTTATCCTTTCAATAGAATGGAAAGGTAACCTAGCTAATTTAGATTCCACACAAATTTCACATTTATGATTTTTATCAATATTAAATTTTGGCAAAAATTTCAAGTTAATTAATCTACGCAATGTATCAAAATTAACATGTCATAATCTAGCATGCCAAATATTAGATGACTCAATCAAGTAAGAAGAACTAGCAATTTCATTCATTGAAATAGATGTTTTGGGGGTTACAGTAAGAACATTGAGTTTAAAGAGCCCCTCATTTATGTAGCCCTTTCCTACATACATGTCATTCTTAGACAACACAAAACGATCACACATAAACACAAGCTTGAAATCATTTTTAGTCAGGAGAGATCCAGAAATCAGATTCTTTCGGATATCAGGCACGTGAAGAACATTGTTGAGAGTAAGTTCCTTTCCAGAAGTCATTTTTAAAATAATCTTTCCTTGTCCCACCACCTTAGAAGTGGAAGAATTTCCCATAAAGAGGTTCTCCTCATTTTTCGAAGGCTTATAGGTGGTAAACATCCATTTGTTTGCACAAATGTGTCATGTGGCTCCAGTGTCCACCCACCATTCCTTGGTATTTCCAACCAAGTTACATTCAGAGACCACGGCAGAAAGATTCATATCCGCCAAACCATTGGCGATATTCTCACCCTCAGTTACATTTGCTTGAGGGTTATTTTTATTTTGCTTCTTAGGCTTACAACACTCGCTTGAGCGATGTCCAGGTTTACCACAATTGTAGCATTTTCCTTTGAACTTCTTCTTGTTCTGTTTGGAAGTGCCTTCCTCATCATACTTTCGTTTGTTCTTCTTAGGACCTTCAACAACATGGACTTTCGTTTCCATCGGATTCTTCCCACTTTTCTTTTGAGACTCACGGTTCATCTCCTTACGCTTGTGCTTGATATAGTTTTTGAACAAAGTCCAAGATGGTGGAAACTTTTCAACAATTGCAGCAATTTGGAAAGTTTCACTAATTGACGTTCCTTCAGCATGAATGTCGTGGAGGATCACTTGGAGTTCTTGCACTTACGAGATCACAGATTTAGAATCAATCATTTTGAAGTCTAGAAAACGCCCAACAATAAATTTCTTCATCCCAGCATCTTCAGTTTTATACTTCTTTTCTAAAGAATTCCATAATTCCTTGGATGTTTTGATAGTGCAGTAGACATGGTACAATGTCTTGTCCAAGTAATCCAGAATATAATTCCGGCATAGTTAGTCCGAATGCTTCCAAGCATCAACAGTAACAACCTTTTCAGCGTCATCTCTCTCTTGAATAGAGGGGCAATCTTCATATACAAACCTACCCAATTGGCAGGTAGTGAGATAGAAGTACGTTTGTCCTTGCCAACGTTTGAAGTCAGCCCCAATGAACTTTTCTGATTTCTCCCCGTGTGGCATAGATACGGGTGGAGTCACATTTGTGTTGGTGACAATCACTTTAGTATGAGTAGTGTTCGTACTTTGCGATTCTATTTCTGTTACAAAAATAGAATTCTTATCAACGATGGTATTCATATTTAAATGAATTAATCAAAACAGAATACACAATTATGTTATACAAATTTCCCCAAATGAATTCAAAAAGAATTCTACACAATATTCAGATTTATTTGACACAGAATTTATAAAAAAAAATTCTAAACAATAATCTGAATTGAGTTTAAAATCGAAATTTTGAAGCACTAGTTTACACTAGTCTAAAGTAAATTGTGTCAGAGTGTTTTTATTATTATTAAAAAATATTCTTACAAAAAAGAATATAAATTTTTAATAAATAAAATAACTTAACTAAATAGATTAAAACAATTAAAATATTTCAATTTCTGTACAAAACAGAATTTTTAAGAAATTATAAATATAAACTGACACAAGTTTAAAAATTAAAAAAAAAAAATCACTGTTTTATTAAATTCGTAATAAAACAATATTTTAATTCTAATTTTCTGTAAAACAGAATAATTTATACTAAATAGAATTTCTGTAATTAACTAAAATTCTGTACACAATAAACAGTAGAAAAAAGATAAATTTGTCTTAAGATTGTTATTCCTACTATTTAAATTTTGAAATAGTACAGAATTGATAATAAAATAAAAATTACAGAAAGAAAAAGAAATTACAGAAAATTAAATCACTTACTTGAATATTGCAGAATTAATAATAAATTAGAGGTAAATCCGAGCCCTGTTACACAGTCTCCTTAAGACAAATTTATTCCTCCAATGTGCTTGAGTTTAAGAATAATTATCTCCCAAGATAAAACGGATTTACAGATTAATCAAATAGCACAACTGTGATTAATTACGACGAACACAATTTCTGTGTTTACTCAACCAAACAGACTGATGAATGAATGCAGAAAGAATTCTGTCAGCATTTAATTTTTGGAGGAAAATTGAAGGACGAAATTTCATAAGTTTTAAAACAGGAGGGAAGGAAATGTATTTATAGTTTTGGTTCGGACTGTTGGGAACAGTCAAACCGTTTTTAACTGTCAATGACAGTTAATTTCGGTTTTAAAGCAACTGCTGACTTTTGGAAACTAATTAATTCGTTAATTAATTAATTAAATTAAAGCCCAGAAGGTTAATTAGATTCGACCCAAAAATTTAAGAACTTTTATAAGCCCAAGCCCAAGCCTGAGCCCGAGCCCGAATCGAACCGAGCCGGACGGACGCGCGCGCGCACCGTATGGATCTTTGACCAAAAGTCAACCCAAACATAGCTTAGGTCATCTCCCCTTCAAAGAGTTGGGATACCCCCAAAGGCATCCAAGCCTTAGTCCATCAATTAGGTTTTATTAACTCATCATTTTTCCACTACTCTTCCAATGTGGGATAAGAGTTAAAACATACTCAATACATTAACTTTCATTGCTTTATGAGTCACTTTGAACACAAATATATCATTCATAACTTAATGGATTTGGACATATGAATATACTACGTTAATCTCCTTGCCAAGGAGAACGCGTTCGTATATGGTCACACAATTTTCGTGGTGTGGGTCCCACCTTAATTTCAGCTCAAAGTTGCTCAAATTTTGCTGTCAAATACCATTTTTCTAACAGTAACTGGTAAGGTCGTGCGAGGGCCTAAGATGTTGAAAAATTCCAATAGCGTGTTAATTGAACGTGAAATATTACGTAAATAAGAAGTATGTCTTTCAATTTATCTAAAAATAATATTTTCACATAATGACTTAATCAAATGCACAAAATTATATACAATACCTTGGAGTCAAAATTTAGGGGGGAAGTAGAGACGAAGCAATGTTGGGATCAAGGGGTCCATGGACTCCTATACTTTTGAATTTTTTTTTTTGTTGCTGCTATTGTTGAGTTGAGAATTGTGTGAGGATTTGACAATATTTTTTTCTTTAACAAACTATCAACATTTTTCAGAGATACAATATGGTGGGTTTTACATAAAAAATAAGTGACTCGCAGATATATTGACGTGATCAAGAATATGTATGATGGGGTCGTGACTACCATAAGAACATCAACCCGAGAAAATAGTGAATTTTCAATTACTGTAGCTCCACACCAAGGTTCAGCATTAAGTCTTTATCTTTTGCTCTTGTTATGGATGAATTGACTGGACAAATACAAGATGAGGTTCTATGGTGTTTTCTATTTACAAATGATATTGTTTTAGTGGATGAGAATAAGACGGAGATTAATGCGAGGCTGGAATTGTGGAGAGATACTCTAGAAACAAGAGGATTTAAAATAAGCAGAACTAAAATAGAATATGTACAATGCAATTTTAGTAGTAATAGGAGGACAAATGGAGATGTGGTGAAATTGGAGGGTCAAGTGATACCTAGAAATGATCATTTTCGTTATTTAGGCTCAATTATCTAAAAAGATGAAGATATTAGTGATGATGTTACTTATAGGATTAGAGCAAACTGAGTTAAGTGGAGAAATGCTATCGACATTTTATCTGATAGGCATATACCTTTGAAGTTAAAAGAAAAATGTTATAGGACGGCCATTAGACCCACCATGTTATATGGGACAGAGTGTTGCGCAACCAAGAAGCAAAATGTGCAGAAAATGAGTGTGGCGGATATGCAAATGCTAAGACGGATTTGTGGTAAAACTCAAAAGTATAAAATTAGAAATAAACTAATTCATGAAACGGTAAAAGTAGCTCATATAGAAAATAAATTGAGAGAAAATCGACTTAGATGGTTTGGACACGTCAAGCGTAGACCAGTGGATGCTCCTTTAAGGAATAGTGATTTAGTTAGTATCATAAATTAACTTGGTGGGATATTATAAAAAAGGACATGACGTCATGTGATTTAACCGAAGATATTGCGCTGGACAGAATGGAATGAAAAAATAGGATTCATGTAACCGACCCCAAATAATTAGGAAAAATCTTTGTTGAGTTGAGTTGATTAACAAACTATCAACATTTAACTTCTAAACTCCTACAGTCATACGGCTTACAATTCCCAAATGGCTCCCCTCACTTTTACTCTAAGCATTTAATAATTTTGTCTCCTACTCCAACATGACTCCCAACTCCTAATGAATAAATCAATATATGTTTTAATTTATTTTTCTTAAAAATTGTTCAAAATAATAAAGGATTTTATTTTACCATCATTCAATCCCAAAATTATTGTACATTTTTTTACCTAATAACAATTTACAAACGTATGTGTTTATTACAATTGCAAATATAGATTTTGGCGGTAAATTTATTTTTTAATTGCTATTTTTGAAGTTTAAACAAAGGTTATGGATAAAGTTGAACAGTGAAACAAAAAGTGCTCATTATTCGGGTAAACAACTAAACCCCATAATCATTTATTTTATATTTTTTGCAATGATATTATTATTCATTTAAAAGTTTACTTAATTGTTTACTTTTTATGACTGATTGTTGTTTGATAATTTATATTGATATATTTTATTATAGTATCAAATCCAATTAATTAGACAATATGATAATAATTATTAAATCATTTTTGTTAGTTACTAGTTTGATCTATATATTGAAACGAATATTTCAAGAAGTTTAGTATGGACTCAATTATAGATGGAATTTGTGATTTGAAAATACATCGAGTGTAATTCTGGAAAAAAATTATTTTTTTAAAAATAAAGAATTGGTTTGCTATTTACGAAACTTTTTACCTTTTGTGTATGATATATTTATACCAATTCTTATATGCATTATATTATTGAAACTTTTCGTATAAATCTTTGCCTCCCCCCCCCCCCCCCCCAACACACACACACACATACACACACACCCAAAAAAAATCAAATCCTGGTTTCATCCCTGGGGGAGGGGGAGTTAGTCTAAAGATGTTAATATCAGTTTTCTACTCCTCCCCCCTCAAATTAAGAATTTATTATTTCTTTTTGGGTTGTTCCAAATTAAGAGTCCACTTTCCTTTTTTAAACATATTCAACGAACCAAGTTCCATCTTGATGAACAAGAGTTAATCTTGATCGTCGATCGAGTGTATCCTTAATCTACACATAAAATCTTGAACTTTTAATTTGAGAGGAAGGGAGTATTAAAAAAATTCTACATACAATTAATTCCTAATTCTCTAAAAGTTAAGAGATGCAATTAGCCCTTCATCTAATCTTATAAGATTAGAACGTCTCAAATAGTAGTGTAAAAATTGATTTAGTGGTGTAAAATATTTTCACTAACATGGAAAAATGTGATGTGAAGGTGTAAATGTATAATAGTTATTACGCTAACACATTTTTTCTCTTATTAAATAACTAAGAATGTGGTGCATTTTTCCTACATTCCGATCATTATAAATTTACATTTTTGAAAAGCGTTATTCTAAATCTATTGTTGATGTCTAAAAATGGACTTAATCCAAATTTATAATCACGGATAAAAATATAGTATGATAATCAAATCACACACAAGAGAAGAGGTTTTTAGAGTGTTTCAACTGTAAAAGAGCCTACATCCACTGTTGGTATTATTTCGTAGGGTTTACAATAGTTCAGTATGGTGTTCATATGAGTGATTCTATTTGTCTCTTCAGCTGAGGGAGCCTTTTGTATTTGTAATGGTGTAAAACTCTAAAGATGGAATGCCATTATATTACTAGGCATTTACATCTATGTACAATAAATGAAACTTTTGAAATTCAGTGTTAGTTGGTATCCCATCCAAGTAACTTTTGATCTTCCTGATGATTGGCATTCTGGAGTTGGTCGGCCTTCCAGTCGACTAAGTGTCTATAATGCCGATCATGGTTACTGGTCGGATGCATAGGAGGACAAGTGTTCATTTATCATTGGTCTGTGTAGGAGAGTAATTTTCACATATAACAAAAGCCCCCAACGCTCCATGCTTGATGCTTGATTGAAAGTATGGAGTATTTGGCCCAGGAAATTGTCCGGCGTACTGTTTTGAGTGTTTAGTCGGTAGCCGACTTCCCATACTTGTAAAAAAATTCACTAGTACTGTTTTATAATGGCATTTTTGTAAATAATTCAAACTTTTTTGAACCGTCAAAGGGTATGATGGTCTTTTAAAGGTTTGGGAAGTGTGCAACCAACGGTAGTCCAACCGTTCATTTAGTTAATCATTATGTTCTCATTTATCGAGGCAACTTGTAAATATGTATCCTTTGTTTCCCTCCTTTCTTTTCACCTCAAACCTTCTACACTTAATAGTTTTCCTTCATTTTCAAGCTTTGTTTGTACAAACGTTTGATGCCATTATTTTTTCTTCAGTTCTTGTAGTCACCATATATCACCTGTAAGATTTCTTTCATTCTTTCTCTATTTTATCATCTTTTTCTCTATTTCCACCATGGTTCATATTGTAGATGAGGGTCCATTAGATGAGTTTAGAGAGAAAAAGAAAAGAAAAATTCTAGCTTAGGTAGATTTGAAGATAGCCCAGGGCCCCATAAATGTGTATTCTCTTCCCGAGGGTCACTGGATCCCCACCTTATTCATTGCTGAGTGTGGCATCACTTTTCCACCAAACCCACTTTTTCTTCAATTTTGTCAATACTTTGATGTGGTTCCTGCTAGGTGGAACCCAACACTTGGAGGGTTGTAAATGGTATCCATAGGTTAAATGAGATTTATCGGACACATATTGAGGTCCAAGAGTTAATGTTTTGTTACAAGTGGGATACTATTGGATAGAGTACGTATTATTTGAAGGCCACACAAGCAAATAAGGATCTAGTATTGAATTTACCATATTTCAATAAGGATTATTGGGATTATAGGGGTAGTTGTTAATAATTGACAATATGTTCCTCTTCCTGAAGGAGTATCTTACACTGGTCCCAGATGTCCCCAAATAGAGCATAGCATAGGTTATAATTTTGTTGTCTGGGTTTCTTCTTTTGTTAGGTGTTTATGAATTTCGACAACTAACTTTGTTGTTCCTTTTTTATACCGAAGAAAGTTAAGGAAGGGGAAATTAATATTGACGAGATCAATTTTTTATGGTACTTAACCATAAGGTTGGAGAGGAACATCCCCGAGATACTTCTTTGTTGTTGGAATACGAGAGTTCTATCACATCCTTTATTGCCCCACCAACACTTGTGTTGCCCAAGTTACTATCAACTTATAAGAGGATCATGTACCTAATTCTTCAGCTACAGAATCTGATGGTGCTAAATTCACTCAGGGAGGAACTTCCTCCTCATTTGAATATTTTGACATTTCTGAGATCCCACTTTCTCCTCTAGCCAACATGACTAAAAGGAAGATGCCCAATTTGATGAGTGGGCTATTATATCCACCCCCCAAGAAGAATGTTAATACTGGCAAGAAGCAAGTTGAGAAGAAGTCCCATTCCAGTGATAATAGCCTCAAGTCCTTAGTGTTGATGAGACTCAAACTACTGAGCCTCAATTCAATAGGTTGAAGAAAGGTTTGTCTGACCTTTAAAAACAATCCCAGAAAACTCAAGCCAACCAGTAAACGTTGGCGGCAAAGAAGACTCTGGCCGACCAACAAGAGTTGGTGAGAAAAATCAAAGTTTTTCTTGATATTAGATCAGATTCAGTTGTTATTAACACTGGATTGGTCATGGGTTTAATTGAGTTGGGAACTATTCCTGATGATAAGGCTGCATTAGCCCCCATGCTTTGGTCCAGGCCAACTGAGAGGGCATACCATAATTTGGCAATGGTAATTATTTTCCTTTTGCCTTTTCTTTATATTGATGAATTTTTCTAACTTATGGTGTTAGCTCCTTTTTTTACAGTTTTTGGTTGACTTCAACAAAATGATGGAGAAGAGCGATCAACTAAGGTCCTCTCCTGGTGAAGTGTGAGGGCCTAAAATAATCTTTGACTGCTTCTCGTCAAGCTTTGGAATCAAAGTAAAAGTTCTGGGAGGATGAGCTAAAAAAATCTAATGATAGGGAAACCACAGCAGAAGACAGTATTAAAGTTATTAATAAAAAGGCCCAGACTTTCGAGAATAAGTTGGATAATTCTTAAGGTAGGGCCAAGGCTACCAAAGACAAACTTATAGAAGTCACAACTCGGAACCAAACTGCTGAAGATAAAGTGGTTGGCTTGACTTCTGAAGTTATCTCCTTGAAGGCTAAGGGAAAAGCTGGCTTTGATAAGGGTTGGGAGAAAGCCTTTTTTGCTTCCTATGCTCAAATTGAGTATGCCAAGAAACTGTCCTTTAAGGAAGTTTGGTCGGAGGCTCTGAAGGTGGTCGACACAGAGGCAAGCTCTGAGATATTCCAAAGGCATGACCCAAGAACTCCTCCTATCTTGAATGAGGAGTTTGACAATAATTAGCAATCATAAGAGTCTTCATTGATGCCCATTGAGTCTTCAATGGTGTTAGAGGCAAGTACCGACCTGCCTGTTTCCATCCAGGACCAAACCAAGGATAAGGAGAAGGTTTAACTCCTTTTTAGCTAGTTTCTTTTTTTTCCTTTCTCATATATATTTTATATTTCTTTTCTTGTCTTTATTTTTTATGTATCCACCTATGTAGTTCAAGATTAATCAATTAAAGAGCATATTTTTCTCAATTGTTGATGCCTTTGAATGACTTTAATTTCTTGTTGGTTTGTTCTTTTATGTATTATCTATATCTCTGGATCTGCCCATAAACTCATATACTTGTAACATTCCAATTTGATGCTAAGAAGAAGGCCATAATCTCTATTGAATGTGACTTACTCAGGTGGAGTCAAAATTTTCTGGAGGTTGGTCATATTCCCATATCTGAGGAAAACTTAGTAGGGTTGCTCGGTCTAAATGTCTCCAACCAAATTAAGGAGTCATATATCCATCTTTATTACCTTTTGGATACGGTTGTAGATAGCAATGATGCTTATTATGAGATGATTGAGAATATGTGGGTTGACCACAAATTGTTCTTGGCTTTGCTTCACTCTGATTATGAGGCTAAGTACAAAACCTTGAGTGAGGCAAATTCTTTTGACAAAAAATTACAAGTCATCACTTCTACTATGAATAAAAACTAATTGTCTTTGAAATAAGATTTGGAAAGTGCTCGATTTTATTTGTTGTTATACTGGAGAGAGAAAATAATTCATTGAGGAATGAATTTGACAGTTTGAAGAGAGCACCCACTACTAGTTTGGATGAGGGTGTTTCATTTTTGGAGGCTTAAAATGTCAGTTTGTTGGAGGACTTAGAGTCTTTAAAGAAAAAGAAAAGTAAAAATGACCCTAGTCAACAATTAAGGAAAAATATAATTGCTTAGCCTACTGTTGATGAGGAGAGGACCAGGGGCATTTTTAGTTTTCTTTTTCTTTAAAACAATTAAGGAAAAATATAATTGCTTAGCCTACTGTTGATGAGGAGAGCACCAAGAGAACTTTGGTTGAGGAATATGCTCAACTTAAAGAGAAGGACAAGGCCATAAAAAAGCTGAAAGATAACATGGACCGACTTACTTTACATTTACACAAGCAAGCCAGAGCTATTTGGATGGATGGGTGGATGGATATGATGAAGCTCTGACTTATTTGGATGTGCATATGGAGCAGGCCAGAAGTGAAGGTTATAAATGGGGTTGGTTGAACTTTCTCACCTTATCAAAGGTTACTAAACATGATGACTATGGAACTGGCATACTCCAGGGATAATGGACTATCCTGGTCCTCCTTTCTTAATTGACTTCAGTTGGATTCCTCAAAATTTTATTCCTCAGAGTTTGATTAGAAAGTATGTTGGGGATTTTTGCCTTGAAGGAGAAGTGGAGTATGTTCATCCTCAGCACTTTCTTGATCGTCCAAGTGGAAGTAGAATCTTTAGGAGGAAGTCTTTTGGTTCTATTACTCATTTGAGAACCCTTGATGATCCTCCTCTTGGGATGAGCAAGGCTGATGAAAAGCATCCAGTAGAATAGTTTTATACTTCTTTTTTCTATTTTAATGCATTTTGATCAATGAAATGAAGTTATTTTTTACTGAGTTCCCTTTATTTTGGCATGTGGTTGATATTAATCTTTTTTTCGACTAAGTAACATGTATAATGATTAATTAATCGGCCAACTTGATCAAATGTTTAATATTTGATTCATGTTTAGATTCGACTAATGCAGTTAGATAAAACTATAATTAGCTTTATTGTACTAAGTTGTAGCATTATTTATCAGTGGTGACCAAGTGTATTAGGAATGTATAATTATTCCTGTGTTTTAACCTGGTCGGGTAAAATTTCTAGTTAAGAAATTTTACTGACTTCTTGCTCTTGACTTGTGGAGGAAAAATCATATATAAATCTTAACTTTTTTGAAGTTGAAAATAATGTAAAAGTTTGAACCATGCACTTTTCTGAAGTTGAAAAAGTTTGAATTAAAATGGCTCATTAATTTAATAATTTAATGTGTATTGCACCATAAAAACAAAACAAAAAAAGGAAGTATAATGGAGAAAAACATGAAATTTCTTTAACATGACGGACTGATTACATTAAAAATGAAATTTGTTAAAACTGAATTACTGATAATACTTGCGGAGTAGGTCTGCTTTCCAAAGATTCTTGAATTCTTCTCCTTTTAGAGTTTTCAAGCGGTAAGTTCCTTCCCGGATAATCCCTAAGTTACAGTAAGGACCATGCCAATTAGGCTCCAGCTTATTGTTCTTCTGGATTAGTTTTTAGAGTACCAGATCTCCCTATTTTAGGTTGATCGTCTTGACCCATTTATTATAAAACCTTACAATCCTTTGTTGATAATCATTCATCAGGATAGCGGCATCTTCTCAAACTTCTTCTAATATATCCATATCTAGTCGCCTCATTAGGTCACTCTTGAGTGAGTTAAAGTCCAATACCCTATTATTTTAACTGGTACCACCGTCTCAGTTCCAAAATCTAGCATGTATGGGGTTCCCCTATTACTATTCTAGGAGTGGTCCTATATGCCCAAAGGACACTATAGAGTTCATTAATCCATCTGCCTTTAACCTCATTCAATATTTTCTTCAATCCATCTAGCAAGGCTTTATTGGTGATTTATGTCTAGACATTGCATTGTGAATGCCTAGTTGTTGAATGAAGTTTTTGGATGCCAGACCTAATGCAGTACTCTTCAAATTTCTCATTATCAAATTGGGTGCCATGATCTGTGATGAAGGCATATGGCATACATCCAAATGATTTGATACCAATTACACAAGTGCGGCATGATCGAGATATTATTGAGAAATATTATTGAACTAATATCATAAGTGGAGAATGTTACAAAAGAGAGAGAAGAGAAATATTACAACTGATTATTACAACTGAGGAGAAGCTCTCCTTTTATAGCCTCTAAAAGATAATCTTATCTTTTTCTTAATGAATAAACAAAGAAAAGAAAACATAAACGTGGTTTGTTGAATGTAAAGTGCACAGTGATTGCACAGTAAAAGCACACAGTAATTTACAATAATTCAAAAAGTAAATAGTAACTGATTTGGATGTTTTTATTTTAAACGTCCAAATAGTCATCACATGCATCAGCTGATTACTGACCGTATGCATATCCCACTTTGTGTGCTGGATGATTTGCAGTCTTCCATGTGGGTTGATTATCTCTGTACAATTGCCATGCATCAAATGCATTGGCAATGTTGGCCTCAGAAAGGACATGCTATCGTTAGGGCTGTGGTTTGGAGGTCCATGTAATTGGGCTCGTTCATATTCCTCCGCATGGCTTAATTTCTCAAAGGGGACATCTAAATTATTTTTGTTTTTCAAGTTATTTACGAACTCCCTTACTGTCGCTCGTTGTTCAAGCGAGGTAGTATAATTTATCGATAAATCGGTAACAAATAATCGTCTGCCATCAATTACCATGAATTTTAATGCTGAGTCCCAAAAAAAAATTCTGCATAATTTGAAGTATTGATCAGGTTTTGTGACCAATATCTCATTGTGTCCAACTGGTCCAACGGTACATTAAGTGCAATTTCCTAATTTTGTTCAATCTCGTCCCATTCGTAGTCCTCAGTGGCTCCGAGGTACCAGATCTGCTAGGGTTGATAGAAAATTTCTCTTGATCGCCAACCAATTGTGGTTGTGATATGAAATGATAGATAGCGAGTATATTTGTACTTGCTTTTTGTCAATACATGATAGATCATGGTTTTGATCATCATAGGTAAAAATTCAAAATGATTGAAACAAGCTACACTGGAGAAGATTAGTTTGTTTACTAACCCCCATTCAATTGTTTCAATATCCCAAGGTGGGTATCGCTCTTCAGTAATGAAATGCAGTTTTGGCATGTCATCATTATAAATTAAACTAGAGTAAAAATGTTGGAGTAAAAGACTTTTTATCTTTTGCTCATGGTCCTCGATTTTTGGTAAAATTTCGATTTGGAATAGAGGACGTGGGAGAATTATCTTTGCTTTTTTAAATAGACAAATTCTCCTGATAGTATTGAAGATCTTGTCAGAAAAATCATTTTCCAGTAATTCAGAAAATTCCAAAAAAGTATCAATTTTTTCTAAAGAAAAATCTTCATTTTCATAGTTTAAGCCTTTTATGAGTTTGAGGCTCAAACTTTTGAATTTATCCAAAGTTGTTGTTTGTTCAACAATTTTGTCAGCAAGGATACTCATATTTTTTCTAAAATCTTTCCTCCTATCTTGGAGATGAGATTTCCATGCTTCATTTAATGGTGTATACAACTCGCAGGGGATTCCTGGGTTGTGAAAGTCATAAGTTTCAATATCAAGAAGGCTTTCCTTGGTCTGAAGTTTGGAGAACTGGTAAATCATATTAGGAGGTCCTAATTGTTTCATTCAATTTTTCCATGCTGAAATGGCTTCTGGCATAGTATTATATTTTTGGTGACATGCACCAGGGAATTTGTTTACTTGCATAAAATATTGATTCCAGTTGTCATAGAAGCCTGGATTTCTTCCGCTGAATACAACATAAACAGGGTTTTGTTTAGGCTGTGTAGATAATGATGCTTGGGTTTTTGCCTTTTTAGCGATAGTTACCCAATCTCCTTTTACTTCTCCGGGGTGCTTATCTCCCATCCTGAAAATAGAAAAATTATACTTGTTTAGTGATTTTGATAAAATATATTTCAAAATATTCTACTTGGTTAGTGGGTGGGGTGTTATTTTAAAATATTTAACATTCTCCACTTGTTTAGTGGGTTTCTAAAAACTCTACTTGGTTAGTAGGTTTTTCATCATAGTTCCTGCTAAGATAATCTGCAAGAAAATTATTAGTACTATTTAAATGTTCAACTTCAAAAGTATAAACAACAATTTGGTTGAACCATTTAAGTCTTCTTCCTTCTAAAATGTTTCTTTTATTTATTAGGAAGTATTTGACAGCTTTATTATCTGTTCTGACAATAAAGTTTTCGGGTGCTAAGAAAATATGGAATTTTTTAATAGCAAGTTTGATTGCTAATAATTCCTTTTCAAAAATAATATAATTCAACTCATTTGGTTTAAATTTTCCTGAATTATATCCACATATCAATTCATGTTTTAGAATTGATTTTGGTATAATAGTTTTCTTACCACGAATACCAAAAGTATTGTAAGGATTGTTTTCATTCCAATATTCTGCAGGAATTTCTTTGAGAACACATCCCGAGTAATTATCTGAAGCATCGGTTTCCAATATTAATTTATCTCCTGTTTTAGGAAAATAAACTTTTGGACAACTATTAATAATTTCTTGTTTAATTGTTTTAACAACAAGAGTATCATTAGCACTCCATGTAAAAACTTCATTCTTTTTAAGTTTTTCAAGAAGTGGTAATTCTTTTTGAGATAATCCTTTTATGAAATTTCTTCCACAATTAAAGATTCCTAGGAAACTTTGTAATTATTTTTTATCCAAAATTTCCTCATTAAAATCTCTTATTTTAGAGATGGTATGATCTTGTAATTGTAAGCCATCCTGGTTTAGGATTCTGCCAGGAAAATTAATTTCTATTTTTTCAACATCAATTTTCTTGGGTGATAAAATGATTCCGTGTTTTTGGAATTTTTCATAGATAATTTTTGGATGATATCTATGTTCTTCTATGGTTTTGGAAAAAACAAGGATGTCATCTATATAGACAACACAAAAATCTTTAAGGTCTTTAAAGATTTTGTCCATCCATCTTTGACATACCTGAGGAGCTATGTTTAGTCCAAAAGTCATAACATTCCATTGATAGTGTCTGGCATAACATTCCATTGATAGTGTCCTCTAGGGTTACTAAAGGTTGTCAATGGCTTGGATTCTTCAGTTAGTTTTAACTGCCAAAATCCAGATTTACAATCGAATTTGCTAAAGAACTTTTTTCCTTTAGTTTGGTTAATTAATAAATCTTTTCTTAGAATAAAATAACCATCAAATTCTAATTGTTCATTTAGTCTTTTATAATTTACAACCATTCTAGCTTTTCCTCTTATGACTTCATTGTGTTTTCTCACCATGAAGGCAGGGGTAGAGTGTGGACTTATTGTTTCTTCAATAAGGTTTATATCTAATAATTCTTTGATTTGTTTATCAAATTCATCTATATCATTTCTAGTATAGATCATTGGTTTTACTCTTATAATGACATTGGGATCTCTTAGTTTGAGATTACAATATCTTGGACTTTTATTCCATAATTTTAGTGGGTTTTCACTAAAATTATCATTTAATATAGTATAGAGCCAATGAGTTTCTTCAAGGGCTTTAATAAAAGGAGTCATATCCCCTTTCTTAGTAGGGAAAAAATCTCGTTCACACTTATATTTATGTTGTTGTAGTAAAGGGATTTTTACAACATCTTTGTTGAGGGTTAAATTTATAGTTCCCTCATCAATACTTATAGGCAAATATTCTGAGATAAAATTGTTGCCTAATATAAAATATCCATGCATTTCTAGAAAGCATAAGATTTTTGGAATAATGAATTTCTTTTCATTAAACCATATAGCCACTTTTTTGGATTTTAAATCAATGAAATTTTTGTGCCCCATTGATGCCTGTTACAGCAATAGGATTATTCATTTTTATCCATTTTTCAGGAGGTAGAGCATTAGGTCTACAAGAACATATGGTTGCTCCTGTATCAATTAATGTACAAAGACTATATGTTTTATAGCTTGCAAAATTGAAGTAACCTAATGCATAAGTATATCTTCTCTTTCCATGGCTTGGTGAGAAGATTATTTCTTCTTTTCCTAATTGGAAATGATAAATTTGACTGGATTTTATATTATCTTCTTTTAGATAATTTGTTCCAGGTAATATTGGTACTTGTATATTTTTCATAGCAATAGGGGGTTTATTATTACTATTATTACTACTCTCTCCTTTTAAAAGGTTTTTTTCTTTTAATTTTTCCCAATCATTGTCAGGAAAATTCTTTTGCCAATTTTCTGAATGTTTATTTTTAAAATAACATTATTACCAGATACGTGTAATTCAACGTTGTTTCGTTGTTTTTAAAGAGGTGGGTCTGTTATTTGGGGTAGTATCCATTATTTTGGTACTTCCAAATCTCTCCAGTTGATTAATCTGGGCTAGATTGTCGAATCAAATGGTCGAGGTTCAAATATTTCTATAATATTTCTATCCACATTTTGTGTATTTGTATGTGGTAGAGTTGTCAATTCATGAATTGTTTTCCAATGTATTGTTGTATTTTTTTTA
This sequence comes from Sambucus nigra, assembly GCA_949130495.1. Classification (NCBI taxonomy): domain Eukaryota; kingdom Viridiplantae; phylum Streptophyta; class Magnoliopsida; order Dipsacales; family Adoxaceae; genus Sambucus; species Sambucus nigra. Next base: position 351,235,012 of record OX422223.1, on the reverse strand, counting down.
GGTATCTTCCATTCCTATTCCTTTGGTTTGGATTTTTATAATGACAGATTCCTCAATATTTGGATCATCAATAGATATGAAGAAATTTGGTTTTATGTTAAACCAAATAACTCCATTTACCAAATTGGATTGGACTCCTCCAATTATGGCATTCATAGGATTACTTAATCTTTTGTCTAAGACCAGTATAGCAACGGGTGTATCCATACCTTGTCTAAACAGGGCAGTAATACATATTTGAATAAACCCGACATGTATATATTTAATATTTGGGTGTTTTTCTTCCATATTTTGATCTTTTTTAAATCAAAAAGTTTAATATCAGTTGTTTCATCATCTGTTGATCTAGCAGTAGTATTACCAATTAATTGTTCAAATATTATAGTTGAGAATAATTTGAATTTTGATCATTTATAGACATCTTGCTTTTTTATAAGTTGTCTTGGATTATCAATTTCTTGTAATTTTTCATTGGTAAAAGTGATTTCTTCTCCAACTATTTCACGAAGGGCTATTGTTTATAGCTCATCTTCGCTACTATCTCGTACTTCTGCAGTATTATACATAAATACGAGTTCTTCATCGGATGTTTTCGAATCAGATTCAAGCTCATATAAAATTTCATTAGAATAATTAGAAATATCAGAATTAGATAAATCTTCTCCATAAAATATTTCTAATTCTTGTTCTTCAAGAAATTTTATCATTTTATTTGCACTTTTTCCTTTTTTAGGACAATCAGGTGCATAATGGCCTTCTTCGTTACAAATGTAACAACGACACTTCTTTTTCAGAGGTGGTTTTTTAGAAGGTTTATTTTTCCTAATATATTTTTTATTTTTTGAAACAAATGTTTTCTTTTTCCAAGGTTTCCATTTAAATTTTCTCTTCCGAGAATAGTTAGAATATTTGGAATTACTAGGAGGTGGATTACATCCTATCTTCCAATTTTCTTTTATAATCTTATCACAACATTTATAACGAGCTTTAGAATTTGTGATTTGATTTTTAATTTGTTTCTTGGCTTTTATTTCAATACATTTGTCAGATATTTTTCTTAATACCCAATTAATGCAAAAACTAAGATTATCGTTTGTCTCATCCTTCCCGATAGTTTTTAACTAGCCAGGATAAGATTATAAGGTTATTTCGTCAAAAGATTTGAAGGTTTATAGAAGCTCAATTTTTTGCTGAATTCCTTTTTCTGAGATTTCCCATTGTTGCAACCATTGTAAAACATCTCCTTGGAGTGTTGCAGCAAGGTAGTCTAAAAATTTTTCTTTAGACCATAAATTTTTATAATTAGTAATGAGTATAGACATGGATTATGCTCACTCATTAATAGTTTGTTCTTGATCTTTAAAAGGGACATGCCTTAGATAAAGATAAATACCATGTTGAGATATATTTTGTTTGTTCAAATTATCTCTTCTTAAGAAAAAAGAATTTGGTTCATCCTCATTTTTAGTGTTACTTGTAGAAGCATTGCTTGTTTTCACAAAATCTTCTTTTTCATTTTTATATGCAGGGGTTTACATATAATCTTCAAAAGTTCCCAATTTTGGAATTCCTGAAGTGGTTCTTCAGCCTTCCTTTTTCCATCAATTGTATTTACTACATGTGGTGGATTTTCTTCTTCATCAGATGAATATTAGTTTAATTCATAGTGATAATGTTGTAATAATTTTTCATTTTCCAAATACGTAGTTTGTATTTGTTCAATGAGTTTATTACGTTCTGAGACAGTTAATATTGGATCTTTGTATAGATGTCTCCAATAATCTAATATTTCACGAACGTTTATATATTCGGTGTAATTAAATTCTACTGTTTGAAGAGCTTTAATTTCTTCCGAACCATAATATAACCTAGGAATTTTATTATCCCCTGGGTTATTCATTCCAGTTTGTTCTGGGTTTTGATTATCTATTTTGTTTAATAGATTTTTACTTTTTTGTTTAGTCTCCTCTTTGAGATCTAAATGTAACCGTTTCGAGTTGCCTAATTTTTTGATAAACTTTGTTTAAGTTGAATTCAATACAATCTAATTTTTTCTCTACATAATTTTGATTAACGACCTAATGTATTTCAGTTCGTTTTACCCAACTAAAAACTATATCAGTTAAACTATTTAACGTAGTACTAATTTTACTAATATCATTTTTAGATTTTTTATCTATATGCAAACTATGATTATACATAGACTCATCTTTTTGTAACCATGGTGCTAAACATTGTAAATTAATATTATTATTATTTTGTTCATCTTTACTAGATTCCATTGGTACCTAAGACCTCCTATTATATGTTGTTTCAGGTGCCTAAAACCGGTTTTCCTAACGCCGATTGCTAACTACAGTAGCTTTTTGGCAAACGGAAATATGGGCTTTGAAACAATAATAGGGATATGGGTTTTATGAAAACTTTAAATATTTTCAAAATAACTCTTTTTTTCACAAAAAAGGTTAACACACTTATTTATATAGAACTAAGATTAAACGGTATTTCATACAACAATTATTACGTCACTTAATTCCAATAACTTTATGTTTTACCCTAAAATTTTCTCCAGCAACATAAGTTCTGTGATGGAGTATAATAGTTTCTACTTTAACATTCATAAGTTATGTTAGTATTGTTGTGCTAATATGAATGTTAAAGCAGAAACTATTATAATCCATCACAGAACTTATATTACTGGAGAAAATTTTAGGGTAAAACATAAAGTTATTGGAATTAAGTGCCGTAATAATTGTTGTATGAAATACCGTTTAATCTTAGTTCTATATAAATAAGTGTGTTAACCTTTTTTGTGAAGAAAAAAAGAGTTATTTTGAAAATATTTAAAGTTTTCATAAAACCCATATCCCTATTATTGTTTCAAAGCCCATATTTCCGTTTGCCAAAAAGCTACTGTAGTTAGCAATCGGCGTTAGGAAAACCGGTTTTAGGCACCTGAAACAACATATAATAGGAGGTCTTAGGTACCAATGGAATCTGGTAAAGATGAACAAAATAAAAATAATATTAATTTACAATGTTTAGCACCATGGTTACAAAAAGATGAGTCTATGTATAATAATAGTTTGCATATAGATAAAAAATCTGAAAATGATATTAGTAAAATTAGTACTACGTTAAATAGTTTAACTGATATAGTTTTTAGTTGGGTAAAATGAACTGAAATACATTAGCTCGTTAATCAAAATTATGTAGAGAAAAAATTAGATTGTATTGAATTCAACTTAAACAAAGTTTATCAAAAAATTAGTCAACTCGAAACGGTTACAAATTTAGATCACAAAGAGGAGACTAAACAAAAAATTGAAAATCTATTAAACAAAATAGATAATCAAAACCCAAAACAAACCGGAATGAATAACCCAGGGGATAAAAAAATTCCTAGGTTATATTATGGTTCGGAAGAAATTAAAGCTCTTCAAACAGAAGAATTTAATTACACCGAATATATAAACGTTCGTGAAATATTAGATTATTGGAGACATCTATACAAAGATCCAATATTAACTGTCTCAGAACGTAATAAACCCATTGAACAAATACAAACTACGTATTTGGAAAATGAAAAATTATTACAACATTATCAGTATGAATTAAACCAATATTCATCTGATGAAGAAGAAAATCCACCACATGTAGTAAATACAATTGATGGAAAAAGGAAGGCTGAAGAACCACTTCAGGAATTTCAAAATTGGGAAGCTTTTGAAGATTACATGCAAACCCTTGCATATAAAAATGAAAAACAAGATTTTATTAAAACAGGCAATGCTTCTAAAAGTAACACTAAAAATGAGGATGAACCAAATCCATTTTTCTAAAGAAGAGATAATTTCAACAAACAAAATATATCTCAACATGGTATTTATCTTTATCTAAGACATGTCCCTTTTAAAGATCAAGAACAAACTATTAATGAGTGGGCACAATCCATGTCTATACTCATTACTAATTATAAAAATGTATGGTCTAAAGAAAAAATTTTAGACTACCTTGATGCAACACTCCAAGGAGATGTTTTACAATGGTTACAACAATGGGAAAGCTCCGAAAAAGGAATTCAACAAAAAACTGAGCTCCTACAAACCTTTAAATCTTTTGACGAAATACTAAAAGGATTTATTGAAATAATTAAAGAAAATATGATTTGATATACTGGAGAACCCAGACTCCAAGAAGATGCGTGTTACATACTATCTAAACTAGAACTATGTAACATCTGTCAATTTGAAGAATTTGTTAAAATATAAAAAAAATATTATTTCAAACTAAAACATTCAGAAACCAAACACTGGATGGATCAATTCTTTCACAAACTCCCAAATCCATGGGACGAAATATCCTTACAATCTTATCCTGGCTGGTTAAAAACTATCGGGAAGGATGAGACGGATGATAATCTTGGTTTTCGCATTAATTGGAAACCTTGGAAAAAGAAAACATCTTTTTCAAAGAATAAAAATTATATTAGGAAAAAGAAACCTTCTAAAAACCCTATTCTAAAAAAGAAGTGTCGTTGTTACATTTGTAACGAAGAAAGCCATTATGCACCTAGTTGTCCTAAAAAGGAAAAAGTGCAAATAAAATGATAAAATTTCTTGAGAACAAGAATTAGAAATATTTTATGGAGAAGATTTGCCTGATTCTGATATTTCTAATTATTCTAATGAAATTGTATATGAGCTTGAATCTGCTTCGGAAACATCCGATGAAGAACTCGTATTTATGTATAATACTGCAGAAGTACAAGGTAGTAGCGAAGATGAGCTACAAACAATAGCCCTTCGTGAAATAGTTGGAGAAGAATCACTTTTACCAACGAACAATTCCAAGAAATTGATAATCGAAGACAACTTATAAAAAAGGAAGATGTCTATAAATGATCAAAATTCAAATTATTCTCAACAACAATATTTGAAAATTTTAATTGTAATACTACTACTGGATCAACAGATGATGAAACAGCAGATATTAAACTTTTTGATTTAAAAAAGATCAAAAGATGGAAGAAAAAACACCCAAATATTAAATATATACATATCGGGTTTATTCAAATATGTATTACTGCCCTGTTTAGACAAGGTATGAATACACCCGTTGCTATACTGGTCTTAGACAAAAGATTGAGTAATCCTATGAATGCCATAATTGGAGGAGCCCAATCCAATTTTGTAAATGGAGTTATTGGGTTTAACATAAAACCAAATTTCTTCATATCTATTGATGATCAAAATATTGAGGAATCTGTCATTATAAAAATCCAAACCAAAGGAATTGGAATGAAAGATACCTCAAGAAATATGTCAATACATCGGAAAATAATTCATGAATTGACAACTCTACCACATACAAATACACAAAATGTGGATAGAAATATTATAGAAATATTTAAACCTCGACCATTTGATTCGGCAATCCAACCCAGATTAATCAACTAGAGAGATTTGGAAGTACCAAAATAATGGATACTACCCCAAATAACAGAACCACATCCTGAAAAATAACGAAATAGCATTGAATTACAGGTATCTGGTAATAATATTTATTTTAAAATTAAACATTCAAAAAATTGGCAAAAGAATTTTCCTGACAATGATTGGGAAAAATTAGAAGGAAAAAACCTTTTAAAAGGCGAGAGTAGTGATAATAGTAATAGTAAACCTCCTATTGCTGTGAAAAATATTCAAGTACCAATATTTCCTGGAACAAATTATCTAAAATAAGATAATATAAAATCCAGTCAAATTTTTCATTTCCAATTAGGAAAAGAAGAAATAATCTTCTCACCAAGACATGGAAAGAGAAGATATACTTTTGTATTAGGTTACTTCAATTTTAAAGGCTATAAACCATATAGTCTTTGCACATTAATTGATACAGGAGCAACCATATGTTCTTGTAGACCTAATGCTCTACCTCCTGAAAAATGGATAAAAATGAAAAATCATATAGCTGTAAGAGGCATCAATGGGACACAAAATTTCATTGATTTAAAAGCTAAAAAAGTGGCTATATGGTTTAATGAAAAGAAATTCATTATTCCAAAAATCTTATGCTTTCCAAAAATGCATGGAGATTTTATATTAGGCAACAATTTTATCTCAGAATATTTTCCTATAAGTATTGATGAGGGAACTATAAATTTAACCCTCAACAAAGATGTAGTAAAAATCCCTTTACTACAACAACATAAATATCAGTGTGAAAGAGATTTTCGCCCCACTAAGAAAGGGGATATAACTCCTTTTATTAAAGCCCTTGAAGAAACTCATTGGCTCTATACTATATTAAATGATAATTTTAGTGAAAATCCACTACAATTATGGAATAAAAGTCCAAGATATTGTAATCTCAAACTAAGAGATCCCAATGTCATTATAAGAGTAAAACCAATGATCTATACCAGAAATGATATAGATGAATTTGATAAACAAATCAAAGAATTATTGGATAAATACTTATTGAAGAAACAATAAGTCCACACTCTAGCCCTGTCTTCATGGTGAGAAAACACAATGTAGTCATAAGAGGAAAAGATAGAATGGTTATAAATTATAAAAGACTAAATGAACAATTAGAATTTGATGGTTATTTTATTCCAAGAAAAGATGTATTAATTAACCAAACTAAAGGAAAAAAGTTCTTTAGCAAATTTGATTGTAAATCTGGATTTTGGCAGTTAAAACTAACAGAAGAATCAAAGCCATTGACAGCCTTTAGTACCCCTAGAGGACACTATCAATGGAATGTTATGCCTTTTGGACTAAACACAACTCCTCAGGTATATCAAAGATGGATGGACAAAATCTTTACAGACCTTAAAGATTTTTGTGTTGTCTATATAGATGACATTCTTGTTTTTTCCAAAACCATAGAAGAACATAGATATCATCTAAAAATTATCTATGAAAAATTCCAAAAATAGGGAATCATTTTATCACCCAAGAAAATTGATGTTGAATAAACAAAAAATAATTTTCTTGGCATAATCCTAAACCAGGATGGCCTACAATTACAAGATCATATCATCTCTAAAATAAGAGATTTTAATGTGAAAATTTTGGATAAAAACCAATTATAAAGTTTCCTAGGAATGCTTAATTATGGAAGAAATTTTATAAAAGGATTATCTCAAAAAGAATTACCACTTCTTGAAAAACTTAAAAAGAATGAAGTTTTTACATGGAGTGCTAATGATACTCTTGTTGTTAAAATAATTAAACAAAAAAATTTTAATAATTGTCCAAAAGTTTATTTTCGTAAAACAGGAGATAAATTAATATTGGAAACCGATGCTTCAGATAATTGCTGGGGATGTGTTCTCAAAGCAATTCCTGCAGAATATTAGAATGAAAACAATCCTTCCAATACTTTTGGTATTCGTGGTAAGAAAACTATTATACCAAAATCAATTCTAAAACATGAATTGATATGTGGATATAATTCAGAAAAATTTAAACCAAATGAGTTGAATTATATTATTTTTGAAAAGGAATTATTAGAAATCAAACTTGCTATTAAAAAATTCCATATTTTCTTAGCACCCGAAAACTTTATTGTCAGAACAGATAATAAAGCTGTCAAATACTTCCTAATAAATGAAAGAAACGTTTTAGAAGGAAGAAGACTTAAATGGTTCAACCAAATTGATGTTTATACTTTTGAAGTTGAACATTTAAATAGTACTAATAATTTTCTTGCAGATTATCTTAGCAGGAACTATGATGAAAAACCTACTAACCAAGTAGAGTTTTTAGAAACCCACTAAACAAGTGGAGAATGTTAAATATTTTAAAATAACACCCACTAACCAAGTAGAATATTTTGAAATATATTTTATCAAAATCACTAAACAAGTAGAATTTTTCTATTTTCAGGATGGGAGATAAGCACCCAGGAGAAGTAAAAGGAGATTGGGTAACTATCGCTAAAAAGGCAAAAACCCAAGCATCATTATCTACACAGCCTAAACAAAACCCTGTTTATGTTGTATTCAGCGGAAGAAATCCAAGATTCTATGACAACTAGAATCAATATTTTATGCAGGTAAACAAATTCCCTGGTGCATGTCACCAAAAATATAATACTATGCCAGAAGCCATTACAGCATGGGAAAATTGGATGAAATAATTAGGACCTCCTAATATGATTTACCAGTTCTCTAAACTTCAGACCAAGGAAAGCCTCCTTGATATTGAAACTTATGACTTTCACAACCCAGGAATCCCCTGCGAGTTGTATACACCATTAAATGAAGCATGGAAATCTCATCTCCAAGATAGGAGGAAAGATTTTAGAAAAAATATGAGTATCCTTGCTGACAAAATTGCTGAACAAACAAAAACTTTGGATAAATTCAAAATTCTGAGCCTCAAGCTCATAAAAGGCTTAAACTATAAAAATGAAGATTTTTCTTTAGAAAAAATTGATACTTTTTTGGAATTTTCTGAATTACTGGAAAATAATTTTTCTGACACGATCTTCAATACTATCAGGAGAATTTGTCTATTTAAAAAAGAAAAGATAATTCTCCCACGTCCTCTATTCCAAATCAAAATTTTATCAAAGATCTAGGACCATGAGCAAAAGATAAAAAGTCATTTACTCCTACATTTTTACTCTAGTTTAAATTATAGTGACGATGTGCCAAAACTGCATTTCATCACTGAAGAGGGATACCCACCTGGGATATTGAAACAATTGAATGGGGGTTAGTAAACAAACTAATCTTCTCCAGTGTAGCTTGTTTCAATCATTTTGAATTTTTACCTATGATGATCAAAACCATGATCTATCATGTATTGACAAAAGGCAAGTACAAATATACTCATTATCTGTCATTTCATATCACAAGCACAATTGGTTGGCGATCAAGAGAAATTTTCTATCAACCCTACTAGATCTGGTACCTCAGAGCCACTGAGGACTATGAATGGGACGAGATTGAACAAAATTGGGAAATTGCACTTAATGTACCGTTGGACTAGTTGGACACAATGAGATATTGGTCACAAAACCTGATCAATACTTCAAATTATGCAGAATATTTTTTTCGGGAATCAGCATTAAAATTCATGGTAACTGATGGCATACAATTATTTGTTACCGATTTACCGATAAATTATACTACCTCGCTTGAACAACGAGCGGCAGTAAGGGAGTTGCTAAATAACTTGAAAAACAAAAATAATTTAAATGTTCCCTTTGAGAAATTAAGCCATGCAGAGGAATACGAATAAGCCCAATTACATAGACCTCCAAACCACAGCCCTAATGACAGCATGTCCTTCGACTCTTTTGCTGAGGCCAACATTACCAATGGATTAGATGCATGACAATTATACGGAGATAATCAACCCACATGGACGACTGCAAATCATCCAGCACACGAAGTGGGATATGCATGCGGTTAGTAATCAGCTGACGCATGTGATGACTATTTGGACGTTTAAAACAAAAACATCCAAATCAGTTACTATTTATTTTTTGAATTATTGTAAATTACTGTGTGCTTTTACTGTGCAATCACTGTGCACTTTACATTCAGCAGCCCACGTTTATGTTTTCTTTTCTTTGTTTATTCATTAAGAAAAAGATAAGGTTATCTTTTAGAGGCTATAAAAGGAGAGCTTCTCCCCAGTTGTAATAATCAGTTGTAAAATTTTCTCTTCTCTCTCTTTTGTAACATTCTCCACTTATGATATTAGTTCATTTCTCAATAATATCTCGATCATTCTGCACTTTTGTAATTGGGATGGCCTACAATTATAAGATCATATCATCTCTAAAATATGGTCCATCCATCTTTGATATACCTGAGGAGCTGGCTGGATTGTCGAATTAAATGGTCGAGGTTCAAACATTTATGTCCACATTTTGTGTATTTGTATGTGGTAGAGTTGTCAATTCATTTAGATCTAAAAGAGGAGACTAAACAAAAAATTGAAAATCTATTAAACAAAATAGATAATCAAAACCCAGCACAAACTCGAATGAATCAACCAGGGGATAACGAAATTCCTAGGTTATATTATGGTTCGGAAGAAATTAAAGCTCTTCAAACAGAAGAATTTATTTACACCGAATATATAAACGTTCGTGAAATATTAGATTATTGGAGACATCTATACAAAGATCCAATATTAACTGTCTCAGAACGTAATAAACTCATTGAACAAATACAAACTACGTATTTGGAAAATGAAAAATTATTACAACATTATCAGTATGAATTAAACCAATATTCATCTGATGAAGAAGAAAATCAACCACATGTAGTAAATACAATTGATGGAAAAAGGAAGGCTGAAGAACCACTTCAGGAATTCCAAAATTGGGAAGATTTTAACGATTATATGCAAACCCCTGCATATAAAAATAAAAAAGAAGATTTTGTTAAAACAGGCCATGCTTCTACAAGTAACACTAAAAATCAGGATGAACCAAATTTTTTTTTCTTAGGAAGAGATAATTTGAACAAACGAAATATATCTCAACATGGTATTTATCTTGATCTAAGGCATGTCCCTTTTAAAGATCAAGAAGAAACTATTAATGAGTGGGCACAATCCATGTCTATACGCATTACTAATTATAAAAATGTATGGTCTAAAGAAAAAATTTTAGACTACCTTGCTGCAACACTCCAAGGAGATGTTTTACAATGGTTGCAACAATGGGAAAGCTCAGAAAAAGGAATTCAACAAAAAAACTGAGCTCCTACAAACCTTCAAATCTTTTGACGAAATATTAAAAGGATTTGTTGAAATAATTAAAGAAAATGTGATTGGATATACTGGAGAACCCAGACTCCAAGAAGATGCGTGTTACATACTATCTAAACTAGAACTATGTATAATCTGTCAATTTGAAGAATTTATTGAAATATATAAAAAATATTATTTCAAACTAAAACATTCAGAAACCAAACACTGGATGGATCAATTCTTTCACAAACTCTCAAATCCATGGGACGAAATGTCCTTACAATTTTATCCTGACTGGTTAAAAAATATCGGGAAGGATGAGACGGATGATAATCTTGATTTTCGCATTAATTGGGTATTAAGAAAAATATCTGACAAATGTATTAAAACAAAAGCCAAGAAACAAATTAAAAATCAAATCACAAATTCTAAAGCTGGTTATAAATGTGGTGATAAGATTTTAAAAGAAAATTGGAAGATAAGATGTAATCCACCTCCTAGAAATTCCAAATATTCTAAATATTCTCGGAAGAGAAAATTTAAATGGAAACCTTGGAAAAAGAAAACATCTTTTTCAAAAAATAAAAAATATATTAGGAAAAAGAAACCTTCTAAAAAACCACCTCTAAAAAAGAAGTGTCGTTGTTACATTTGTAACAAAGAAGGCCATTATGCACCTGATTGTCCTTAAAAAAGGAAAAAGTGCAGATAAAATGATAAAATTTCTTGAAGAACAAGATTAGAAATATTTTATGGAGAAGATTTATCTGATTCTGATATTTCTAATTATTCTAATGAAATTTTATATAAGCTTGAATCTGATTTGGAAACATCCGATGAAGAACTCGTATTTATGTATAATACTGCAGAAGTACGAGGTAGTAGCGAAGATGAGCTACAAACAATAGCCCTTCGTGAAATAGTTGGAGAAGAAATCACTTTTACCAACGAACCTAATGCTCTACCTCCTGAAAAATGGATAAAAATAAAAAAATCCTATTGCTGTAACAGGTATCAATGGGACACAAAATTTCATTGATTTAAAAGCCAAAAAAGTGGATATATGGTTTAATGAAACCAAATTCATTATTCCAAAAATCTTATGCTTTCCAGAAATGCATGGAGATTTTATATTAGGCAATAATTTTATCTCAGAATATTTGCCTATAAGTATTGATGAGGGAACTATAAATTTAACCCTCAACAAAGATGTAGTAAAAATCCCTTTACTACAAAAACATAAATATAAGGGCGAAAATCCTCTAATAGGGCATATCAGTAAAAGGCTCAGTCTCCACCCATTTGGTGAAGTAATCAATTGCTACAACCAGATATTTGAACCTTCCTTGGTGGTCGACAGTGGTCCGACAAACTCAATTCTTCAGATAGAGAAAGGCAATGGAGAAGTGATGGGTTTCAGAGTTGATCCTAATCTTCTATGGATGACGAAAAAAATTTTACACTTACCACATTTCTTAGTAAAAGCAATACAGTCTGCTTTCATCGTCGGCCAGTAGTAACCTTGCATTGCTATTTATTGTCTTAGAAACCTCCTGACTTTGTGATCTCCATGTGAGACTTCATGCACCTCATTGATTAGATCATTTACTTCGTTTGGATGAACACAATGAAGTATGGACATCAGGTATCCTCGCTTATACAGAACACCTTTTTCCAACACGTAATTGGCTACTTTATACCTCATCTTCTTAGATTCTTTCTGGTTGCAAGGTAGTGTTCCTCTTTCAATGTACTCTATAATTGGGTCCATCCATGAGGGACCAAATTCCATAGAGATGACGCTGACTTTTATTCCATCAATACTTCTATGGGAAAGAATTTCCAATGGAATTTTTTTCTTGAGTTCTGTTTGAGTTACTGAAGCAAGCCGAGCAAGAGCGCCAGCTAATGCATTTTCTATTCTGTTAATCCTCACCATCCCGGCCAAAGTGAATAAATAAATAACCTCCATATCTTTTTTATGATATCTCAGCATTATTTCCCCTTCAACGCCATAAATTTGTTGCATTTGATTGACAATTAGCTGGGAATCAATATACACCAACACTTGGTGGGCGCCCAATGATGAAGCTAGTTATAATCCTGTGATCAAGACTTATTTCGTCTCATTATTGGAAACCTTGAATTGGAATCTTAGAGCATATTCCATAAGTAAGTTGTCTGAAGTGTTGATGATGAGGCCTGCTCCACTTCCAGTAGCATATGAGTATCCATCTATAAATAATTTTCAGGTTGGACTGTCCTTAGAGAAATCTTCCTCTGTCAGCACTCCATGTTTGAATATCTTCTTACTTTGTTGAATTCTTTATTGAATAATCGATGATTCTGGTTAATTGGCCATAATCTTTGTTTATTTTTGAACTAAGCTCTCTTCCGAAGAAGTCTGCTCGGCAAGTAAACTTGGATTATTTTGCACCTCTGCATATGTGAATTCGGCTATGAAGTCTACCACTACTTAGCCTTTTATTGTAACTCTAAATTCATAAATAATTTCATACTCTCCCAATTTAATTGCCCAATACATTAACCTTCAAAACTTCTCAAGTTTATGCAATGCTTGTTGCATAGGAAAATCCATGTAGATGATAATAGTGTGAGCTTAAAAATATGGCCTCATCTCCTAGAGGCATCAAGGAGAGATAATGATAACTTCTCTAGGTGCAGATATCTAATTTCTGCTCCTCGAAATGCCTTGCTAATATAATATATTGGTCTTTGGATTCCTCCATCTATCCGAACCAAAGCTGAGCTGACAGCTAACTCTAAAATAGCCAAGTTTAGGTATAGTTTTTCTCCTAAAATTGGTCGGGAGAGGAGTGGGGGAGAACCCAAGTACTTCTTTAAATCTAAGAAGGATTTATCTCCTTCGTAATTCCACTCAAAGGTCTTTTTTAGTACCTTAAAGAGTTGAAGATATTTATTAGTTTCTAGGGAGATAAAACGGTTCAATGCAGCTACTCGTCCTGTCAGCTTTTGAACATCTTTCTTATTGGTCAGCGATTGCATTTCCAACAAGGATTTAATTTTTCAAGGATTTTCTTATAATACCCTCTAATTGATGATATACCCCAAGAAAATTCCTTCATGTACTCGAAGATACATTTGGTTGGATTGAGCTTCATCTGATGTTTTTTCAGTTGATTGAAAGTTTGAGCCAAGCTCGCAATGTGGTCGACAAAAAATTTGCTCTTAGTGAGCAGATCATCTACGTACACTTCCATGTTTTTGCCAATCTAGTCTTCAAATACCTTATTCACTAGTCTCTGATAGGTTGATCCATCATTCTTCAACCCAAAGGGCATGACATTGTAACGATAATTTCTTTAGTTGGTAATAAAGGAAGTGCTTTCCTTATCTTCAGGTTTCATTTTAATAAGATTATAACCAAAATAAGCATCCATAAAACTGAGAAATTCATGACCTACTGTTCCATCGACCAATTGATTAATCCTTGGCAAAGGAAAGTGACCTTTTGAGCATTCCTTATTGAGGTATGTAAAGTCTACGCACATGTGCCATTTGTCATTCTTCTTTTTTACCATTACCATATTGGCCAACCAGCTGGGATACTTGGCATATTCAATAAACCGTGCTCGCTATAATTTCTCCACTTCCTCCTAGATTTCCATATTCTTCTCGTGGATGAAAACTCGTCTCTTTTGCTTAATCGGCTTAGAGTCTGGATAAATATTAAGCTCATGGAAAATAAAATTTGAATCGATCCCAGGTATATCCTTATGGCTCCAAGAGAACACATTTTTCCTTTCTCTAAGGAATGTAATTAATTCCTTTTTGAGAGAAGGAGACAATCTTGAACCAATCTGGGTAGTTCTTTCTGGATTCTCATCATCTAGCATAATAGCTTATGTTTCTTCCATAACTTACCCTTCACCAATTCCTCCTCTTTTCGAGGATCCAGAATGTCAATATAGAAAGTGTTTGTGACCTTCATTTGTATCTCCTGTTGGTCAACTGAAATATAATAGCAAACTTTGGCTTCTTTTTGGTTGCCATTTACTATGCCAACTCCATAATTTATTAGAAATTTCATTCATTGATGCACTGCAGATGGCACAGCCTCTAACTGCTTTATTCCCACTCTTCCTAGGATGATATTGTAGGCTGATGGTACATTTTTATCTAACACAAAAAAATGAATTATTTTCTCCTGCTCGCCGGTCAAGTGTCGACTAAAACTTCCAGCATGATCGTCCCCAAAGGTATACTCTCTCACCTGCAAATACTATGAGAGGTTTTTGGTATGGTTCCAGCTTACTATCTTTTATCCCTAAGCTTGGGAAACGGTTGTAAACCATTACATCAGTTGAATTTTCATCAACTATTATCCTTGTAACTCTTCTATGAAGAACTCTGTATATGATAACTAATGGATCGTTGTGAGGATAAAGTACACCAATCAGATCATTTTTGGAGAATTCAATCACTAGCATGTCTATATTGAGTTTCCTTGGCCGATTATCTCTGGATTCTTCCATATCTACCTGTCTTACAGTTGGGCAGGCCTTAGCTTCATTTAAGTAATCTTTCATTTTGGCAATTGTGTCTCCTCCTCCAACATCTCCTCCTGCGATGAAGTGGCATCCAAAGGATACCATGCCTACCTCCACCTCTGGTTCATCAGGCTTCCTCGGCAAGTCTCTATCTTCTTCAAAATTATTATTTCTTGCTCTTTTGTTTTCTTCCTTTCTCGGGCTAAAGATTCATACCTCCTTCGATCATTTTGGTTGCCATTTCTATCAACAAACTTGCTCAATTTTCCCCATCGAATAATATTTTCAATCTAATTCTTTAGTGCAATGCAGTTATCGATGTTGTGCCATAGTCTCTATGAAATTCACAGTACTTGTACTTATCCCTCTTATTGGGAGGTGTCTTCAACTTTCTAGGCCAATTCAATTCTCGATTCCCCTTGATTTCCTCCAAGATGTGGTGAACACCTTTGTTGAGGAGTGTATATTCATCATACTTCTTGATCCGATCAAGTTTTTTGTCTTTCTAATCCTTATTGAACAAATAGAATTATTTTTTTGACTTTCACCCTTGGTCTTAGGATCTTCCTTAGTTGCCATATCCTCCTCGGCATTCATTATCTTTCCAGCCTTAGCCATTAATTTTGTCATGATTTTGGGTCGATTCTTCACTAAATTATAGTAAAGATCTTTAGTGAGCAACCCACTCATAAGTGTTGCAATGGTTGTCTTCTTCTCATAATCTACTACCTGTAATTTTTCATTGTTAAGATGCAATATATATTCTCCAGTACTTTCTCCCGACTTTTATCGCACGGTCAAGAGATAGGTGACACTCTTGATCGACTTATCCCCAAAGAAAAATTTATCAATGAATAATTCAGTTAATTGATGAAAACTAAAGATTTTACGTCTAGGGAGATTATCATGACAGATTTGGGTTGGTCATGTGATGCAATTGCACAAAGCTCTACACCTCATTTTGTTGGGCACTGAGTAGATGTTGGCAGCAGCTTGATATTGTTCTATGTGCTGGACTGGATCAGTTTTCCCATTATACTTGAGAGTTACCACGGGTGGCTTGAACTTGGAAGGTGTGGGGTAGTCCACAATAGCCTGGATGAAAAGTGAGCCTTTAATAAAACTCCTTTGCAATGAATTCTTGGTTTTGGCCATTTCACCTAGCCGATCTTCTAATCGTTGCAGGGATCCCTTCCAGGACTATTCTTTGGGCTTATATTTAGTCGAGGTAGATTTAGCTGCTTTACTGTGTCTATGTGTTGAAATCTCCTCCTGAGAGATCTTCTCGGCACGTACATTGCCCCTTATACTGGCCCTAGATCATGTGTACCCTTCTCTGTATTCACGAATACGTTCCTACTCCTTGAGATGACCTCTAGTTACTCGGGGACCTAGATGATCAAAAGTGAACTCCCGGCTTAACCTCTCTAAGAGACTTGGCTTTTCTTGGAAAAAGATCTACCATCATAGTAATTCGTTGAATTGAATGAAGAAGTTGCACCAGGACGGTATGACTTATCATGAGAATGATAACTCCTTTCATTTTTGGCTGGTGGAGGTGGCATTTCTCTTCTAGAATTGGAATACTTATCTTGTATTGTGCGAGCCAATTATCTGACAGATTTTTACACAGCCTCCTGTCCCTTAGCCAATTCAGTAGGGTTGGCTGGAGGTTTATCTCACCAGGGGGAGTAGATATTTCTTGATTATTGCCTGCAGCCACTAGTCTACTTTCAGGGGCAGTAGTCATTATTTAAACCAAATAGTCAAATATATGAGGTAGAGAACGATGACTAACAGTCGTTCCCACAGACGACACCAATTTGTTAATGTCTAAAAATGGACTTCATATAGATTTATAATCACAAATAAAAGTATAGTATGTTAATTAAATCACACACACAAAAGAAGAGGTTTTTAGAGTGGTTCGGTTGTAAAAGAACCTACATCCACTGTTGGAATTATTTCTTAGGGTTCACAATAGCTCAGTATGGTGTGCATATGAGTGATTCGAGTTGTCCCTTCTACTAAGGGAGTTTGTTTATAATGGTCTAAAACTCTAAAGATGTAATGCCTTTATATTACCATGCGTACAATAAAATGAAACTCTTGGAATTCAGTGTTGGTTGGTGATATGACAAATATTATACCCCTGTCGTGGCATCCTTGGAAGGCATGCACCAAAGTCTTATTATTGTGACCTTACCTATACATGCCACAGCCTTACATAATATGAGGTGCGGCCCTAGCCTATTTTCTCAGTTGGCCACGCCCCTCTCATTCATAGCAATGACACAGCCCATACACCTCCTTTAAAAAGTGGTCCACACCTCGGGGTTTGGGGTTCCATTTCTAATGTTGATCCCTAGATCCGAGATTACGACACTTATCGAGGCCCTGCTGAATTCTCTACACAGACCTTACTTAGCTTAGGGGCTACTCGTCTACATCGTAGCCACTTCTCCGGCACACTCAGAATCATCATAAACATGTATTCTCCTCTCTCATTTACATTGTACGCCTATTATGGCATTGTAAACTTGTACTACAATGCATATATAATGAGAGTAGGGTATCAAAGTGGACGTAGGCTTATTTTAATAGTCGAACCACTATATATCTTATGTTCTCTCTCTCTTTACTTGCTTTATATCTATTTTATACTTGATATGCTGATATAAGAACGACGTGTGTCTGATTTCTCGTATCAATATTTTGTCATTGTCTATGAAAAATGAGGTATTTCAATCTTGTTTCTCTATATTTTGGGTTACTTAACACCTTATTTCATTCATGGTGATCCTTTGGGTCACCATCTCATGGGTGAATTTGGTTATTGAATGTGTATTTTGTATATACACCCTTAAATGGGAATCGCATGTATACAGATCTGTCCATGGGTCTCCTTTTTATGACCTTAGATATATTTTACATACCTCGATGATGTTATCTCACCTAGATAGTGCTGAAAAATTCAAAAGGCAAAATCCTCGTAAAGGTGGGTTATTAGAGATGAGTTGTATTTATTCATTTGCTACTTTCTTAGCCTATAATCTAGGATTTTCTACCATAATTGTGCCATTTTTGGGGCACCTTGAGGATTGATCTGCCCCTGGTAGACCCTTGGTAGGTTTATTTTTCATGATGTCATGTGGTTTGAACCCAGCTTTAGGGTTCACTGGAATCACATCAGGCAGCAGTAAAAAGGATGCGGCCTAGTAAGAAATTTCCTGAGTGTCACAACCCGTATGGAGGATGATGCATAGCTTCATTTCATCACCTGGAAGAGGACAGGGTAAAATAATCCTTAGATTCAATTATGTCTCTTGAAAGAGGCCGCGGTTATGACCTCATATGATCAGCATGTCGTGACCACAATAGCATCACTTGGCAAATTTTCGCAGTCTATACCCTTCTTGTACTTGGTTAATTCTACGTCTCTTTCATCACTCACTCTTGCTAGCTTTGTCTCAGAAAATATATATTTTAAAGACTAATAAAGAAGTAATGGAAGGAGAATATAGTCAAGGTGCAGAGATAAAGGATGAGATTGTGCAGCTGTACAACCACCTCAACCACTTATATGACTGTCGTGCCTCACTCCAGACTCAGGTTAACTTTCTGACCTAGAGGGTTCTTATGTTGGAGGCTGCAACACCAAGGGTTGTTGTTCCAACCATCACGGCCATAGCCACAGAAGCCACATCCCCAGAGGTAGCAAACAATAACCAAAAAAGGAAGGTGGAGAAGGCAGAGAAAGCCTTAAAGTTCTACACCCCATTGCTCTATGAGATTGAAGATATCTTTGAATTCATAAAGGAGGACAAATTACTGAAGTGTCCAGAGAAGATGAAGGCTCCATCCCATAAAAGGAACCGAAATCATTGGTGAAAATTCCATCAAGGCCATGGGTATGACACGAGCAAATTTTTTGCGCTGAAAGATGAAATCGAAAGGCTTATGAAGCGAGGAATGTTGCAGCGATTATTAAAAGATGCATAAGGGATGCAACCTAAACTGGAAGGACTCATGCCTCATATCTGCCTATGTTTATGTTTTCACTCTATGTTTATGTATTCTCTGTGAAAAACTCTATTTGAATATCTCCTTTTTAACTTTGCATTGTCCTAAAAAAGTCATGATATATGAATATATGAAATTAGGCTTACTCTTCCATATCTTGATTTCTTAATTTCGTTATTTGTTGTCTCATAAAAGATCTTTTATCTTAAACAGATTCCGAATGTAGACAACATATTATCTCAGGGATAATTAACTTAATTATCACCCAACACCCCTCATAATGCCTAAGCATATCGAAGCACATGATATTTATAATCGTAAAGGTGACATCAAATACATTCGAGGATTCAAGGAGCCTTTATTAAGCCATGGGGCTGGTAATGCCCATTCATAGATTTTGGGATGCTTCAATTGGCTCAGGAAAGCCTCATAATACCCAGTCAGGGATGGCTATATATATTTCTAACATTAGCTGTGGGGGGATTCATAACTTAACCCAGCCTGGGGAGGATTGAAAATATCCCGTATATTAGTTGTGGGTGGCTTAATAACTTAACTCGGCCTGAAGAGGCTTGAAAATATCTCGTATATTAGTTGTGGGTGTCTTAATAACTCAACCCAGCGTGGGGAGGCTTGGAAATATCTCGTATATTAGCTATGAGTGGCTTAATAACTTAACTTAGACTGGGTAGGCTTGAAAATGTCCCATACATCAGCTGTGGGTGGCTTAATAACTTAACCCAGCCTAGGGAGACTTGAAAATATCCCGTATATTAGCTGTGGGTCGCTTAATAACTTAACCCAACACTACAAGAAAACGTATTTTTTCCGGCACTTTTTTCTCGGTATTTTTTATAAATGCTGAGAATTTTTTTTTCCAGCATTTATTTATAAGTATTGAAAATTCGCAGCATTTATGTTGACGTGCCGCATAAATAGAGCGTTTTTTAATTAGGGGCTTTGTAAATTTAAGATCTATTGTAATTTGTATTTTGGAAATAGGCAACAAAAATTTTATTTATAATTTTAGTCCCTATTTTTTAATAAAGCCGCTAACACGGACCCATATCCATAAAATGTCAACTAATCACAGCATGACACGTCAGTCGATAATTTGAAAATAAAGACTAAAAATGAAAATGAAATTTTTGTTGTCCTATATTCATAATAAATATTATTTTAAGTCTTAAAAGTGCATAATCTATTTTAATTAATGCCGAAATAAATGTTGTATTTTTAAGGCATTTCATAACTAATACCATTAAATTAAGGGGGAAAATGGGGTACCCTCTTTATTTTTGGCGAAAGTTCTTTAAAAAAAAATTTGGCGGGTCTTCATTTTTGGCAACACGTTTCCTTATCTCAAGCTACCTCTCCTCTATCATCTCCTCAATCCCTTCTCTCCCAAGAATGTTATACACGTTTCTTTTTATCACCCTAAATATAAGAATGTAACCCCCTCCTCACTCCCCTCTCTCTCCCCAAATTTACACATTTTTACCTAACCCCATCATCCCCAGTTGGCATACTCGGACTGTGTTGATTCCAGGTAATTTATTGTTGTCTAATTTTTTTTTGTTATAATGTGTATTTTTGTGAGATAAGGATCGCTTTTTCATTCTTTACTTGATATGTACCATTCTTTTTCTTGTTGTTGTTGTTGTTGTTTCTATTGTTAAGTAAGAGTTTCTAAAAATGTAGTTTTAGATATTTGACCTATATCATGTTTATCAGTGTGTTTTTGTTTCACTTATTCATTGTTGATTTAAATTTGATAAAAAGATATGTACCATTGTTTAATTGATATGTGTGTGAGCGAGAGATTTTTTTGTGATTTTTCAGTTGAATTTTTTTGTTTGGTTTCTAAAGAATTGTAATTAGGTAGTTTCAAATCAATCTATATAGCTCATATGCTTGGATATAATCTCCCGATAAATAATTGTTATTGATTGAGTGTTTATTTGTGTTTGAACCCTTTGTTTCATTTTGTTGATATATTTTTCACTATTAAATCGACCTATGGGCATGATAGAGAGGTTTTCCAGTGTTCGCACATAATTTCGGAGTGTTCTCACTTCCCAACAAACTAACAATCTTACTCAAAGTGTGTATAGTTTACTAATTCATGGGTGTTAGTTTAATGGTATCGTTTTTTAGTGACATAGATAAAGATGACAATTGACACAAATTTTCCAGTTATGAATGGATCTATTTTTAAGGATGCTTAAATGTTCACGAAATTTGACATTATTTTCTTAGTTTAATATTTTAAAAAATGACTAATGACTGAATGCATTTTATTTGTTTCATATCATTTGTATGAATGGATAAATAATGATGGAGATTCAAGTTCTTTTTGTTTTCAGTTGTATTTATGTATTTATTGATGATTAATGAATGACCACATTTTATATTTCTCGCCTTTCATTGATGATTACATGTACTACTGTATAAATGTTAGTCAATGTGTGATGGTATGGTATAAAATAGGATTTTCACTCATATATGCGATGGATGTTGATCAAATTACAGTTAGAGAGCTCCTTTTAGTCCCAAAATTTTAGCTCTTGTTGGTGCAATAGGGCATTTGACAACTTTGGCCTTAGTGGTTGTCAATTTATCAAGGTATTTTTTTCTTCTTGTTCTTATTGATTGTGTATTTCTTTCTATAGAGAGTTTGGTTTTTTCAATTGTTTTGTATGTCTCGTTATTCTCCACATTTTTTTATTGATTTAATATATTGAACTCACACTTCCTTTTAAATGCTATGCCAACGTTTCCATTGTGCTATGATGCCATTGGTCTTGCATTAAACATTCTTTCACTTGTATTTATGTACAATAAACATATAAATATATTAAAAACGTGTTTTCAAGAGGAAGTTTCGTACTCGAAGTCGCAATAAGCTGGGAGTAGAAGCGTCACCCTCCAAACTTTCAATGAATAGTGGCACTATCATGTCTACCACCTCAGTTTTATTAAGAGAAACATTCAGATCATCTAACAACTGAATAACATTAAGTTGTACAATAGGAACTGCCTGCTTCTCTTTCCTATCCTGAAATTGAAAGTGCATATAAGAATACATAAAAGAAAATTAATATTGAATATGGATCGATTATTAAATAAAAGAAGACAAACAAGCATTTTAAAGTTTAAATGTAGTTCAACAGTTTTTTTGAAAAGACAACACTTCAGTTAGGAGTAGACTTATTTCGTGGTGATCAGCTCCTAATTCTTCGATTGTGGGAAAGTGTCTGATTTATTCCTACTTATATATACTTGTTAATTTGGAATCATATAAAAGAATGTTGATTTAAGGGCATAAAATTTCATTGTTCTGTGATTGTATGTGATATCTATAATATGATCAAGATTTACTATAGTAATCATTATCAATTTCCCTAAAACTTTGACATTCGCCAAATTGATTTTGAGCGTAGAGATGGGGTCAAGTCACATTTTGTTGTGAAGATTATTAAATGGAAGCTCCTTCTGGTATAGGGCTTAAGTTAAATCTTTATGGTTGTTTTCTAAAGGTAATACAGTTCGAGTGGAGGGGCTGGCATCTTGAGGGATATTAAGGGGGAAGTTTTGAGAGGTTTTGCTACTAATTTTGACAGGGTACCAACATTGAGGCAAAAACAAAGGTTATTCTTATGGGTATAGAAGTATGTGAAAAATTGATGGACTATAGTTTTACGATTGAGTTTGATTCTCAAGTCATGACACAAGTTCTTAAGAGAATGATCAAATGCTCTTGGAGAGTCAGAATTGTGGTGGAGAAGATCAATTCCAAAATAAGTGAAAAAGTTGTTTCATTTACTCATATCTTAAGAGAATGTAACAAGTGTGCAAATTTCCTTGCTACTTTTGGGTGCTATACCAATAGCTTTGCTGCCTCAGATACTATTGATTTCCCCTAAAGAGCTTAAAGGTTTGGTTAGGGTGGATTCATTGGGATTTTCAAATTTTAGACATAGTTAAGTATTTTTTTTCTTTGTTTATTTGTTTAAGTGGTTTGATTGTTCTTAGATGGTTACTCAAAAAACAAAACAAAAAAAAAAAGATTAATCACCAACTGCCTTTCAATCACCTTGTGAGATAAAAGCTTCAACATTATTAACACCCACAACCAATGTTTTAAAAGGCAAAATGTGGGCCACAATTGACTTAATAAAATTATCCATTGTCGCAACAACCTTAACAATCCCCTAACCAATATAATATTCATAAAAAATTAGAATCTCACTAATATCCTTCTCACCCACATCACCCCACACCAAAACCTACAAGATCGAAAGTGTCATCATAACAAGGTTCACACATGAAATGAACCATATACAATTTAATATTTCCCAAAAAGTTACAAAAATTAAGCCTATGAGCATTATATTATGCTACACACAATTCACATTATATCCCTGGTACCTAAGTATCAATGAGGGGGATTTCAGTAGGATCTAACTACTGTTTATCACGTCAAAGTAATGCCCTATTACGACGTGCCCTGTTTATCGCGTCAAAGCAAAGCAATGCCCTGTTATGACGTGCCCTGTTTCTATGAAATTTGCCACCAACGCATAAGCTACTTTTAGCTAAATTAATAGACTGACCATCAACTTCTGTAGATAACATATAAATGGCCATCAAAACCATCAACGTGTGTAGAACTGTCTGAATTTAAACCTCTAATAGGTTTATAAACTTCATCAGTTTTAAGAATCCCATTAACTTCTCTATTCACATCCTTAGAAACCTGCTTAGGAATATATCTTAGCAAATGACTAAATGAAAAGGCAAAGTTGGTCAGAAACCAAATCAAATTAAGTATACAGTAACAAAGTAACACCCTTGATACATCCTATCATGATTTGTGTATTAATCTAAAATGAGAACCAGTATAGCTACTCAAATTCATTAAACAACGAATCAAGTAACATATTAGCAAATACTAGATAAGAAGTGGATCAATCATCTTTCATTCAGTCGATCACTCAAATATTTGACTTTTGATTATCAATTAGTGATTAAAGTAAGTCAATTAGTCTAATAAGAGTACATGCTAAAGTGTAGCTAGGCTTGACATCTTTGATTAGTTTTCATAAGAAAATTACTGACTTAACCACCTATAAAGTTTTAGACTCATTTTCTTTATTTTCAGATCCTTCCTTTATTAACTTAGAATTTTTATTTTCTACTTACGAAAAGCTCATGAACATGAACTCAGGTCACCATACCGATTAGTCTCGTGATATAATTTGTTCTTTTTTTAGAACATCCACTTATGGGGTTGGGGCATGGACATTGTGCATATGATGGGGCTACCTTTAATTTTGATAGGTTAATTTTGGATTCCAACAAGATTGTTTTTAAGATTTGAACAGAGTCTCCTTCTTTTCTCCAATCACTGCTTTCAAAAATGTTATTGCTAATCATTGCTTTCCAAAATGTTACAAATTTGGTTCTTGGGAGGTCCTTGGTCAAGTCTTGTTACCTCCATACCTTATATGTATGTTCATACTTTTGTCTGTTATTCACGTGGTCATACATGAGGGAAGTGCCAGCTTAACATGGTATCAAACAAAGCTACCTCATGTCATGAATGCCCAAGTACTTAAGAGTTATGAAAAATCCTATCCTTACAAAAATTAAAGTTATCAAACATTGAAAGACAGGATTCTTAAGAGGGGGCTCAAATATCTTCATTGAAGGTTGTCTGACAGATAGGTAACTAAAAGTTCTTTAGCTGTTTTTAAATGATGGACTGTTTATTCATATTATTTTACTTTAAGAGGTTGCCAAGACAGTTTCCTGTAAAGTATGTCTTTAGCTGCCAAGATATACTAACATCAAATTAGTGGTATGTGCTTATGGCATAACATCAATGATTTCCTTTTGAAGATTTTAATTCTAATGGATTATTTCTTTAGCTGATAATCATTGAAGCTAAATATTTTTATATGTCCATCAAATTTTGGAGGGTCAAAGTTTCAGCTATTTTAATAATTCGAAAGCTTAGAATGATTGGACATCCTATCAAGTGGTGGAGGATAACTAGTAATAACATTTTTGAAAGCAATGATTGGAGAAAAGAATCGAGAACAGTCAGGTTGGTTTTAGAAACAAATCATGAATCAATCAATTACTGAAAATTGGGAAAGCACAACTCGCTTGCATTGTTTGCGCCATTGTTGGAAACAGTGATGGGAAAGAAATGTTACTTTATTCACTGGGAAATCAATTACTTCTGTCATCAGCACCTTCTGTAACCTACAAAATAAGGGTAAACTGTAGACTAAATTCGGATTAATTGATGAAATCGAAAAGTAAAACAAAACAATCAAGAAACCACCACAAAAATATTAGATAGTATAAGAGACGATCGAGAAATTCACCTCTTATGGAGTTGGTGGTATCAATCAAATTTGGATATTCCCTGAACTAAACTGATCTGATGGAGTAGGCGATAATTATTGCTACTCGTTTCGCATCTCCATGGATGATCTTTTATTTTTTACTCAAGATTCGATATGTTTCTGTCAACTTAAAACATAAACTGGATGGTATAGTTAGGACTAATCAGGGAAGATGAAGAAGAGGTTATGAGGAGGGAAATGTGGAGGGAAGATGAAAATTCATTTTCAAGAGAGAGACACGATACATATTCAGGGTGTGGAATAGTTAGGGCACAGGAAGAAGGATCGGGTATGGAAGATGTAGAGTTAATTTCTGATAGAGGGAAAAGAGATACAAAGACGATATATGTACTCAATGCTATCAAACAAGAGCTACTCTTAGACATAAATATCGAGTCATGTGGCGTCATACGTATTGAAACTTCTGTTTTTATATTATAGTATATGATATCGACAGGTTAATTGATGAAACTACCATTATTTTTTTGTAACGCTGCGAAAGAAGACCAACTTCTTTTTTTCATGATCCAAAAAATTATTATTCACAATATTCATTGGTGGACTCTTTCTAGATCTTTCTGCAGGTGAGATCTACTACTCTGGACACATGGCTTCCTGAGCAGGTTGCGTTTATTCAGTGTAACATTTTCTTTCCCACCTTTTTCTTTAAATTATATCTACGGTTATTATTGATTTAAGATCATAGAAAAAATATCTGAAAGCTTAAATTCACGATTTGATTTTACATTACTTACAGCAATGGGAAATGAGAACTCAAATAGTTACTGGGAAGCAGAACTACCACTGAATTATGATAGAGTTGAGATTGAGATTTTCATCCGTGCAAAGTATGTACCTTTTTACCTGTTCTCCTTGATAGGATACAGTATAACATTGCTATTGCATTCATTATTTGACTATTTGCTTATAATCTCAAAAGAATCTTGTCTATGCTACTTAAGGTATGAAGAAAAGATATGGGTACCTAAGGACGGAAAGCCTAGGTCACCTTCTAGATGGCGAGAAGAAAAAGCCTCTGCGCAATGGCAGAGACATGGTGATAGAAGTGGAAATGGAGTCCCCAGTAATTCTGAAAATTTTTCTGATGAAAGGAAGAACTCTCACACACCTAATACTAAGGACGACACTTGTGCTGCAAGAATTAGTATTCCTGTGCCTCCAAAAGGACCTGACCTGTAAGTTAGGCTATCTTTAGACTCTTCCCAAATTTCTGGCCTCCTTTTTTCTTTTTCCTTTTCTACTTATTTTTGAAGGTGTATAATGGGTGGAAGATATCAACAAGTAATAGGCATGTCAATTGAATGCAGAAGATTGGATAAGCTTGAGGAAGGAATTATAAATAATGACAATGTTCATGCAACTCTATCATACTCCATCAATGTCTCTCATTCCTATTTTAATCGTAGAGAATATCGACGTGAGGTAAAAAATATGTCATTCTCATTTAGTGTAGAATTTTTATCTCCTTATCCTAGCTACTACCATGGTTTTATTTTATATAGTTGTAGTACATCTTTTGTCTAATATCACTGTATTATGAATTTTCTTGCTACTTTTTGGGCACTTTTGTTGTCCCGCTATTCATTTTGCTAGTCTAGTGAAGTTTCATGCAAATGCCAACACAAAACTAATAAATAACATTTTTGTAATTGCAGTTTCCTCATTCAAGTGTCTTGTGCGTGTATTATCAATATTGATAAAAAGTGTCCCGTCTATGTTTTTTCCAAAAAGAAGGCATATGAAATTGAAATCAAAGAAAAGAGAACATAAAAGTGGTGGCAAAATGTAGAAAATAAAACTAATTCTTCCTTTGGTTGGTTGATTACTTCCTACTTGTTCTTTAAAAGTAAATTGGGGTCTCTGATTTTGGTACCTAGCTTTGGGAGACTTCTACTGCCTATTTATGACTTCATATGAGGGTAAATTACATAAACTCCCTTGTGGTATTTCGGGCTTGTGGGTCGCTCCCCTTGCTTGATCCAACATAACCCTCTGTATTAGTTTTCCATCCAATATTTAACAGAAACTGGCCATGTAACTTTGTACATGCCATATGAATCTTTCTAAATAATTTATAATTTATTGGAGATGGTGAGGCATGGCCATGATAAGTTACTTGTTGAGATATATAGATATGGCGATGTTTTTGCTTATTTGCATTGGGAGAATTTTTGAAGATCATAGCTGGGAGAAAGAATAGGAAGAAAAAAGCGGTTTGGGATAGTTTGAAATTTATGTCCACCTAGTGGGCCATTGATCCAATGCATTTGTAAATTTTCTGTTTTCTATGTTGATGTTGAGTTGGGCCGATGGCCTTTTACAAGTTGAGATCTCTGTTCAGTTGACGTAAACGTTAGTCTATGGTCCAAAAAATGCATTGGGAAAGTACAACTCGATTGCATTGTTTGCGCCATTGCTGGAAATAGTGATGGGAAAGAAATGTTACTTTATTCGCTGGGAAATCAATTACTTCCGTCATCAGCACCTTCTGCAACCTATAAAAAAATGGGTAAACTGTAGACCAAATTCAGATTAATTGATGAAATCGAAAAGTAAAACAAAACAATCAAGAAACCAACACAAAAATGTTAGATAGTATAAGAGACGATCGAGAAATTCACCTCTTTTGGAGTTGGTATCAATCAAATTTGGATATTCCCTGAACTGAACTGAACTGATCTGATGGAGTAGGCTATAATTATTGTTGCTCGTTTCGCATCTCCATGGATGATCTTTTATTTTTTACTCAAGCTTCGATATGTTTCTGTCAACATAAAACATAAACTGGATGGTATAGTTAGGACTAATCAGGGAAGATGAAGAAGAGGTTATGAGGAGGGAAATGCGGAGGGAAGCTGAAAATTCATTTCAAGAGAGAGACACGATACATATTCAGGGTGTGGAATAGTTGGGGCACAAGAAGAAGGATCGGGTATGGAAGATGTAGAGTTAATTTCTGATAGAGGGAAAAGAGATACAGAGACGATATATGTACTCAATGCTATCAAACAAGAGCTACTCTTAGACATAAATATCGAGCCATGTGGCGTCATACGTATTGAAACTTTTGTTTTTATATTATAGTATATGATATCGACAGATTGATTGATGAAATTACCATTATTTTTTTGTAACGCTGCGAAAGAAGACCAACTTCTTTTTTTCCTGATCCAAAAAATTATTATTCATAATATTCATTGGTGGACTCTTTCTGGATCTTTCTGCAGGTGAGATCTTCTACTCTGGACATATGGATTCCTGAGCAGGTTGCCTTTATTCAGTGTAAGATTTTATTTCCCACCTTTTCTTTAAATTATATCTACGGTTATTATTGATTTAAGATCATAGAAAAAATATCTGAAAGCTTAAATTCACGATTTGATTTTACATTACTTACAGCAATGGGAAATGAGAACTCAAATAGTTACTAGGAAGCAGAACTACCGCCGAATTATGATAGAGTTGGGATTGAGAATTTCATCCGTGCAAGGTATGTACTTTTTTACCCGTTCTCCTTGATAGGATACAGTACAAAATTTCTATTGGATTCATTATTTGACTGTTTGCTTATAATCTTAAAAGAATATTGTCTATGCTACTTAAGGTATGAAGGAAAGATATGGGTACCTAAGGAAGGAAATCCTAGGTCACCTTCTAGATGGAGAGAAGAAAAAGCCTCTGCGCAATGGCAGAGACATGGTGATATGAAGTGGAAATGGAGTCCCCAGTAAATCTGAAAATTTTTCTGATGAAAGGAAGAACTCTCACACACCTAATACTAAGGACGACATTTGTGCTGCAAGAATTAGTATTCCTGTGCCTCCAAAAGGACTTGACCTGTAAGTTAGGCTATCTTTAGACTCTTCCCAAATTTTTGACCTCCTTTTTTCTTTTTCCTTTTCTTCTTATTTTTGACGGTGTATCATGGATGGAAGATATCAACAAGCAATAAGCATGTCAATTGAATGCAGAAGATTGGATAAGCTTGAGGAAGGAATTATAAAGAGTGACAATGTTCATGCAACTCTATCATACTGCATTAATGTCTCTCATTCCTATGTTAATCATAGAGAATATCGACGTGAGGTAAAAAATATGTCATTCTCATTTAGTGTAGAATTTTTATCTCCTTATCCTAGCTACTACCATGGTTT
Source organism: Sambucus nigra (assembly GCA_949130495.1). Lineage (NCBI taxonomy): Eukaryota > Viridiplantae > Streptophyta > Magnoliopsida > Dipsacales > Adoxaceae > Sambucus > Sambucus nigra. The sequence goes on along the minus strand of OX422223.1, from coordinate 351,205,136 downwards.
TATTTTATATAGTTGTAGTACATGTTTTGTCTTATATCACTGTATTATGAATTTTCTTGCTACTTTTTGGGCACTTATGTTGTCCCGCTATTCATTTTGCTAGTCTAGTGAAGTTTCATGCAAATGCCAACACAAAACTAATAAATAACGTTTTTGTAATTGTAGTTTCCTCATTCAAGTGTCTTGTGCGAGTATTATCAATATTGATAAAAAGTGTCCCGTCTATGTTTTTTCCAAAAAGAAGTCATATGAAATTGAAATCAAAGAAAAGAGAACATAAAAGTGGTGGAAAAGCATAGAAAATTAAACTAATTCTTCCTTTGACTGGCTGATTACTTCCTGCTTGTTCTTTAAAAGTAAATTAGATTCTTTGATTTTGGTACCTAACTTTTGGAGACTTATATTGCCTATTTATGACTTCATATGAGGGTAAATTACATAAACTTCCTTGTGGTATTTAGGGTTTGTGGGTCTCTCCCATGTGCTTGATCCAACATAACGCCCCTATAGTGTTGACCCGTTTTACATATCCTTCTGTATTAGTTTTCCATCCAAAATTTAATAGAAACTGGCCATGTAACTTTGTACACGCCATATGAATCTTTCTAAATAATTTATAATTTATTGGAGATGGTGAGGCATGGTCATAATAAGTTGCTTGTGGAGATATATAGATATGGCAATGTTTTTGCTTATTTGCATTGGGAGAATTTTTTAAGATCATAGCTGGGAGAAAGAATAGGAAGAAAAAAGCGGTTTGGGATAGTTTGAAATTTATGTCCACCTCATGGGCCATTGATCCAATGCATTTGTAAATTTTATGTTTTCTATGTTGATGTTGAGTTGGGCCGATGGCCTTTTACAGGTTGAGATCTTTGTATAGTTGACGTAAACGTTAGTCCATGGTCCAAAAAAAACATTCTTAAACAATAAAATTCTATAAAATTTGTTCCTTTCCTTAATGAGGTTGCATTATTAGGGGAAAGAGAAGAGGAAGTTTCTATAGCTAGATAGCCTAGTCATATTAGGAATATTTAGTGGATGAAACTAAGGTAGGGATTATAATACTAGATTGGAATTGTGGAGAGAAACTCTAGAAACAAGAGGGTTTAAAATAAGTAAAATTAAAAATGAATATGTGGAGTGCAATTTTAGTAATAATTGGAGAAGTGATGGATCATTCATCGATAAGGATTCCGCAAAAGCAATGGTAAAAAAATATCATCCATGTTCCTTCCCTTCTTAGAAAATCTCAACGACGTCATTTTACCTATTAATCAAAATTCTTATTATGTTTATCAACCATTATAAAAGACAACATGTGGGATATTGTGTCATATCGTTAAAAGCATAATATATATCATACACGGATGAGGATTAAATTAACAATTAAATAAGTTTATTCTTTATGAAAGTTAAAATTATGCATGAAGTTATTATATGAAGCATTTAAAATTAGCGGTGGGGAGATACTGGGATCTTTATTCTGTTTTAGTTTTGTGAATGAAATGATTATAATTTTTGTTTTATATAATAAGAATCATTTTATTTCAGTCAAAAATGAGGCAAAAGTATATCAACTTCCATCAGATTGTAATGAATTCGTCAATCGTAAAGACAGAGATATTTTATGAAGTCCTGGGACCTGATAAACACGGTCATTGTCGAGCTTATGGGCATGGACCATCTGCAATTGATGTGCATGGAACTAAGTGGCCAAAGGTTAATGAAAAAGAGTATGAGCGACCACGATTTGAGATTCGATGTGAATTTCAGTATAAATTTGATCATTTAGAGGCTCAATTTGAGTTGATGCGCACACACATGATGACTTGCCCTTCCGTTGTATCCAAATAGTTTAATAAGTACACACATTTATCTTTTGTTCTTAATTATCGTGTATATATATATATATATATATATATATATATATATATATATATATATATATATATATATATATATATATATATATATATATAATGTATGTTCTAATATTAAATTATGCTATTAACAGGTTCCTTAATCCTCCAACGAGCAGAACATACCATCATATAGGTCTATTTTGCAACCCGAGCAACAATTAGAAGAAATCAACCAATTTCAACCTGTTGTGGTACCACAATCAAATCACCATTTAGCTCCATCTCAACAGGTAAGTAGATAACTACTTTTTAAAATCATAATCTAAGACTTTACATTTTCATGACAGAAATAATTCATTTTTGTAGATTACAAATTCTCAACACTTGGCTTCCCCCGATATTGCTGCTCGTGTTAGTGAACAAACAAATTCTACTTTAATTCAGGTATGTTACTAATTTAAAGGTCACAATATATCTGCGCTTCTTGGGGAGATTATGTATACTTGACATTGGGTTGTTGGTTTATTTGGTTGTATATAGTCTTAAAATTTTTGGGATGTCTTAAAAACAAATAAAACTCTACCGATTTTTTTCCAGAAATATATGGTTGATGACATATTCATCTTGTTTGTAGAAAGAACCATCAAAGAAGAAGAAAAATCACCATCAACCACGACAAAGGGTCTCAAATAATGCACTTCCTCAAATTGTAGACCTTATTACTTGCGGACTTCCAAAAGTGGTTTTGGCATATGGATTCATTGTGAGCAAGGACCCTTCAACAAAAGTAGGGGCTATGCCACTGGGTGAAGAATTTTGGGAAGTATATATTGAGAAAATATTTGTAACAAATGAATCATTGCCTAGACCTTATGGAAACAAGACATAATTGGATATGCATATCATTCAACTGTAGCATGGCATATTGTTAATGTGCTAATTTTAATTTTAATTTTTTAATTAAAATGCTAAAGAATAAGTATCAACGACTAACGATTGACTTTTTTATTTGTAGGTCGAAGAGGATGTTTGACTTTGATAAAGAAGGATCGTACATTATATAAAATTTCGTTTCGCTTCATGTTTCCCCGCTTTTTCTTATTGGACATGTGATACATTTTATTTAGTGGATGGATAATTGTTCCAAGCACAATTATGTTTATTTACGATGAATGCTAATGGTTTAATTTTAATGACGTTTTATTTTAATTATTGCCTTCTTAATTTAATGTTATGGTAATGTATTTGCACATAAATACAGTACTTCTTATACATGATTTTTTTAACACTTATTCGCAGTCATATATTGAAAAATAATATCAATATTTTGTTTAATGTCGCTATTATCATTCTCGACATTTTTTTAGTGCCGCCAAAAGTGTGTTGAATACTTAATAAGTGTTGCAAAAGATTATTATCAAAATTTTTTAATGCCGCTAAAAGGTTATTATCAGCATTAATATATATGCTTAAAATGCCGCTAATTTTTTGCCGTATTTTTTAAAATGTCGTTGTTCTTTTTACCACATTGGCTACCGCACTTGTGGAAATGCTGCTAAAAGTGCGGCTAACTTTTCGTGGTATTTTTTAAAATGTCGTTGTTCTTTTACCACATTGACTACCGCACTTGTGAAAATTGCCACTAAAAGTGCCGCTAGCTTTTCGCGGCATTTTTTAAAATGTCGTTGTTCGTTTACCAAATTGTCTATTACCGCACTTGTGGAAATGCCACCAAAAGTTCCGCAAAAAGTGTTACCGGCATTTTTAGTGCTTTTCTCAGCATTTAATTTATGCCGAGAAAAATCTATATTCCTGTAGTGCAACCTGGGGAGGCTTTAAAATATCTCGTATATTAGTTTTGGGTGGCTTAATAACTTAACCCATCATGGGGAGGCTTGAAAATGTCTCGTACGTCTACAGTAGTCCATTTTTAGGGGGCAAGGGCCTGATGGATCATGACCCCACTTCTGCAGCAGCATTTCTAATAAAGTGCAATTAAAATGACAGACGTTGCAGCCTTATCAATACAGCTGCATCCATTAAGGAGGCCATTCATTCATTAAAGGGGAAGTGGAAAGAAAGCATGCAGTCAAGTTAAGTATATTGATTAAAGCTACTACTAATAGAAAAGGATGAAGTGGAAAGAAACCGTAGCCCTATTTGGAATTACATCAATAGTAGCGATCACATGCAGGATCAGTTTAAATGTTAAAAATGTAATCATCAAAGGGAGCCATGGAAGATGTCCCATGAAATGAAAGCAACTAAAGATGTTGTGTTACTAGCATCTCGAAGCATGTGAAAGCTACAAGTAAAAGATCTTTGAATTGATCAAATATAGCGGCAAGCTAGCCATAGCCTCTGAAGTGCTACATCAAGACTTGGAAAAATGGTGGAAAAGTTAACCGAGAGGCTAAATAAGTTAAGCTGCATCCCTAATGTCTTTTTTCTTTGGCACCGCGGCTTGGGGAACGATAGCCACAAACATGGAGTGGAAATTCTAAAAAATCTCAAGGAAAAATGTAAGAGGCTGCAGCCTATTTTGAGGAACCCTTTATAAGGTGTTTTTGCGGCCTTATATCCACATTACAGTTATTGAAGAAGAATTTTTGGAAGTTGTTCATTCAAGTAATCAAATATATATGGAGATAACATTCATTCAAATAAAGAAGAAGACGGTAGAGGAATAAATAAAGGAGCATTTAAAAAAGCAAAAATGAGAATAAAGGTCGTAACCTTGGTTAAAGGTGTACAAAATATCAAAGTTTAAGTATAGAATAATGGTCGAGTTCAAATAAAGAAAGGCCACAACCCTGTGAACATTAAAAAAAAGGAAGCAATGACCTAAATCTAAGACATAGCATTGTCTTCGCCATCTCCTTCCTCACCTTCTGCAGCAGTCTCCATATCCTCGTCCTCTGTCGCGGCTTCCTCTAACAGCTTCCTGGTCCTCTCCTCAGTTGTAGCCCTCATTTCAGCTACACAAGTGTTGTGCTCAGCATCACCAAAACTACAAGATAAGATTTGGTCCTTGACGTCTGGAAAGTTTTTGGTGACCCTATACCTCAACTCCTGGTAGACGCGGATGTATACCTTATTGTTGGTAAGGAAGAAATATTTAAATTTTTTATATTCAAACACGGTAGCTTCTGCAGCCATCCTGAGGGCCGCGAAGTGTCCATCTTCCATATGCTTGATGGCTGCGGTGTGATTAGCCTCCCTTTGGTTGTATTTATCTTGAAGCTCCTTCAGCTGGGTCTCAAGATTAGAGGCATGTTGGGAGGCTTTTGCAACCTTATTTTGCTCAATCTGAAGAGATGTCGCGACCGTTGTCAACTTAACCTCAGCATCATTCTTGGTCGTGGCTGCAACTTCAAGGTCCATTTGAGTTGCTTAGAGTGCCGCGACAGTAGATTGTTTGCCTACCTGAAATGAAGACTTCTTAGCATTCTCCAAGTCAGTTGAATGCACCCTCTTCGCGACCTCCTTCAGCCTGTAACGGCCTTTATATATGTGAGCCTGTGGGACATCACAACGTCCACATCTTGTAAAGAAATTGAAGGTTGGAAGCAAAATATGAACTAAAAAAATAAAGTATTGAAAAGGTAAAAATGCGCTTACTATCAACAGGTTGTAGAGAGCATATTCTTCAAGATGCTCATGATCCTCCTCCACCAGACGGTCCAGGTCTTTATGGTCAGGAACCTTTCGCATCCTGTGGACCGCCCTGGAAGTTGTGTCCCAAGATGATTGTGGGTCTGGTCTCCGTAATTGAGGTCGCGGACGCCCATCAGGCCCAACACTGGCACGGCTATGGGGAGGTGGAAAGTTGGCATTAATAACCATTATTACTGGAAGAGGGGTGAATTAGAGGTGGTAATTTGAGAGGCTCTGAATCCATGCTGCAGCTCAAATTTAGTTGGCATTAAGACTGCCACGTCTAAATAGTTGTTCATGTCATCGTTATATATGCCTTCAGGCCTTTTTTGAGGAGCAAACTCCTCAACCTGCACTATCGGCGCAGTAGGAATTATTTGGTCACCCACGTCGGCTGCGACGGGCAGCTTAAACTTGGTCCTTTTTCTATTTTTCTATCTAGCTACATTATTGAGGGCAGCCGCCTCCTCATCCATATCAACTAGCTGAGCTACTAAGAACTATCTATCTATATCCTCACCTGAAGAAGGAATGAAGCAAAGTCAAAAGTTAAAGGTTCAAATATAGCTGATGTGGCATAAATAAAGAAAAAGATTATTACCTTCCGCATCCATCACTTTTGGCAAGGATTTATTGGGGCAGTAACCTCCCTCAAAAATAGAAGCAAAAGTAACTAGAGTATTGAAGTTCTTGTCCTTAGCACTTATGGCCGCAGCCCTTCTTACTCTTCTCTCCTGCCGCTCGTTGAGTTGTAAATTATCAAGAGCTTCATAAAAGTTTAATATTAGTACAATAAAATAAAAGGAATAAGGCAAATACAAACTGTAAAAATAGGATGTAGTATGTTTTCAAAGGTTGTAGCCTTATGTACCTAGCTTGGATGGGCGTCCCCACTACCGAGGCATCATGTACGATTTCTCTCTCTCTGACTCACTTGGGTGGATCTCCCACCCTTATCCAGAAACATAAAAGTACTTAACCTTCCAATTCTTTACACTAGAAGGTCTTCCAGTATAAGGGCCTCCTCATTATTGTAGAAGGAAAAGTAGTAATACCATGCAAACTTTACAGAGTTCACCTTTGGTCTATAAAAGTGGAAGAACTCCACAGGAGTTATGACCCTCTTGAACTTAGTCTTCCACAGCACTACAGATGCAAGAATTTCCCTCCAACCATTAGGATCTAATTGGGTTGGGGCTAACTTCATTGCATTGAAAATTCTCCTAATTAGGACTGGCACGAACAGTCGCAGCCTATATACGAAAGCATGGAGGGGTAAGCAGACCCTATCATCAGCAATAATAGAGCATGGCCTCGACTCCTCGGAGGGTTCTGGGCAAATCACATTTTTTGGAAACTCAAATGCCTCAGCAACTTGATTGACTTATTCTGCAGTCATAATGTTGCGGATGGTTAAGGCTGCAGGGGATATCTTTATTAGATGGGCCTGCAGGTGAATACCTGGCCTCATAAGGCCCAACTGCCCTGATCTCATGATCAACAGGGTTGTTACTGCTATTGGTTTCCTCTTACATTATCGCAGCCTGACTATTCTTCCTATAAGTAGAATCTACAAAGTTAGATTCTAGAATAACACAGTTCGGGCAATCTTTGAGCAGGCAAGGCCCAAATTTCTTAAGAGGACACGCGAATGGGATTTCAAGAGGAGAAAACCCAAAATGTGTTCTCTAGAAGTCTTTCAAAAATTCATCACGATTTCAACTCATATGGCTGTAGCAAGACTAGAAAAGTAAAAAGAATTCGTTGTTAGGTGAATCAGCCAATATGGTCAAAGATGCCTTTTAGGGGCCATGGCAAGAACAACATGACCAAAAAAGGTTTGAAAGCTAAAATAGAAGTTTCAACAATTACAACCAACTACACTAAGTGTGAGCCTTGGAATCCTAGGGATCAAATTACTTCCACGTCATGTTATTTTTGTGAAAGGAGACATTAGGTATGCTCTTATATGTCGCAGTCCTTCAGTCTATTGGCAAAAGAGATGCGGATAACTAGCTTAAGGTTAAACCCTAAGGTCAAAAGGGAATTATTATCGTTGAGGTGTTGGCATGATGTTGCAGTGAATAAGCACAAGAATATGCTACTTGCCACGGTCAGACTCATAAACATGTTGATAATGAAAGTTTCCTATTCTAAAGATCGAAGACCTAGAATTTGAAGGGTTTGCTCAAGAACTTCAAGAATAGAGCAGGATGTTTTCAACTTAACAAACTCTAAAGCTATGTCATTTGATCATACACAAGTAGAGGGAATTCAAAACCCCTAAAATTCTAAGCCTAGCCAGTAAGTTCCATCTATTAAGTTATGTTCTGGATGATTAACTATTCATTCCACCAATTAAAGATTGATTAAATTCCAAGAAAGTTCTATATTATAATCCAGACAAGTTAATGAATTCAAATGAGTTTGACAGTAAGGATTCAATGCGAAATTAATTGTTCAATATAATTCAGCATAATATGTGGACTTGTATGGTTCATTTACAAGATGAAATAAAGAACAGATAACAAATCTAGAGTTACAAAATTATTGAGGAAGTGTTTGGTTTAAAAATCACTTGGAAGTTGACGAAATTCAGTTGCTCAGCCACTCACCACCACTAGACACCGCCTGACACTCGTCGGGAAACTCAAAGGAGTAAATGACAAGGGTTTGCTCTCGATTTGCTCTCAAGGAATTGGAAAATGTAATAAAGGCCATGACTAGTTACCAATTATATAAAATGCCACGAGAAGATGAAGCATTGCATTTAATTGGTCATGAAAACTTGTGAGCAGAAGACACGATTACTCAACTGCAACCCTAATCGCCACCTCTTGGCACTATGACTTGGGGGCCTATTGATATGACAAATATTATACCCCTGTTGTGGCATCCTTGGAAGGCATTCACCAAAGTCTTATTATCGCGGCCTTACCTATACATGCCGCATCCTTACATATTACAGGGTACGGCCCCAGCCTGTCTACTTAGTTGGTCGCATCCCTCTCATTCACAGTAATGACACAGCCCATACACCTCTTATAAATAGAGGTCCACTCCTCGAGGGTTTGGGTTCCATTTCCAGTGTTGATCCCTAGATCTGAAATTACTACACTTATCGAGGCCCTATCAAATTCTCTACACAAACCTTACATAGCTCGGGGGCAACTCGTCTACATCGTAGCCATTTTTCTAGAACACCAGAATCATCATAAACATGTATTCTCCTCTCTCATATACATTGTACACCTATTATGGCATTGTAAACTTGTACTACAATGCATATATAATGAGAGTATGTCAACAAAGTGGGCGTAGGCTCATTTTAATAGCCGAACCACTCTATATCTTGTGTTCTATCTCTCTTTACTTGCTTTATATCTATTTTCTACTTGATATGATGATATGAGAACAACGTGTGTCCGATTTCTCGTATCAACAGTTGGTATCCCATCCGAGTAAATTCTGATCTTTCTAATGGTTGACGTTATGGAGTTGTCAGCCCTCTAGCTGACTAAGTGTCTATAATGCCGATCATGGTTGTTGGTCAGCATCATAAGAGGACAAGTGTACATTTATCATTGGTCCATGTAGGAGAGTAATTTTCATATACAACATCTATCAAACAAGATTTATTTTGAATATTAAATCTTTTTTAACATTATTAGTAGAATGCTCATTTAATGTGTTGGAACTTGCATTTGATTGGTATTTTTTTTATTTTACATATGTAATACCCCGGATTTTTTAGCTTTCATAATTTTATTAATTCGGGTATTTTGAATTTCACGTGTGCAATATTTAATTAAAATACAATATTTTGCGTTTATTAATTATTAATTAAGATAGTAATTATGATTAATATATATTAGCGAGTAATAGATGTATTGGGACTAGTTAGGCTAGGTAGCATAACTAGGTGGGTAAAAGAGGAGACGTTATGTGTGCACCATAGTTGAGAGGTGAGAAATTCAAGTGAGTGCGCACAAAACTAACATGTGTATAATAAATTATCTTCTTGCATTTTAAATACTTGCTAAATATTTTTCAAAGGTTTTGGGCTCTGACCCGCATTAAATCCATTTTCAAAACTTTTAGGTGTCCACCCATAGAGATGCCAGACATGATGATTCATTCCAGGGATGCGTAGCTTCAGCACTTGTGGAGGCATGCAGGACTTAAGTAGACGCTTCAGTTATTTCATTCCCAGTTTAAGATTCATTTTTAGTTATTTTAGTTGGGCATGTTTCTGGATCAGTTTAGGCCTTTATTTTGATTTATTTCTTTCAGTATCAGACTCTATATTTAGATGCATTTCATTTCCGTTAGACTTATGATTTGGATATTGGTGGAGCTGATGGTTTATTCGGCATTTACTTACTTATTTATCCATCCTAAGATGTTCAAGACTTCGGTTATTGTGAGAGTGGTTTCTATTATCTTATTTTTTGCATATTAGTGTATGCTAATGAAAGATAAAATTTAGCCGCTTATTTTAACTTAGGTAGTTAGTAATTTAAAAAGTTTTCAACAATCATGCTAAGAATGAACCAAATGATATTCATGTTTATTTTAGTAAAGTACTGATCACCCGTGATTAAAGTAGGCGGGGTGTCATAGATGGTATCAAAGCATAAGATTCTAAAGTCCATATGATCTTTGCCGCTTACTACGATTTCAGTGTAACTTTTGCATACACTGTTATGTATATGAGATCTTGTTCTTCAGCTATTATTTTTGTAATGACAGTGAACTCATACAATTCGATCTAATTTCATATGTCCCCCAAAAGAGGACGACCGACTTGGGCAGTGGTGAGAGCCAATGAGGGGAGGCTCAGCAGGAGTCACAGGCACCATAGCCACAGCCACTGTAGGGGGCAGTGACCACCGCAGAGATGGCAGTTATTGTGGCACAAGAATTTAATGCTTATATGACTTCCATAACACTTCATGTTCCTCGGGCCCATACATAACATCTAGTGACACCGATGGTCCAGGCCCATCCAGGGTTGTCTGATTAGCAGAGAGTGAGGTAGGCTTTCCAAAATGGCCACCCACCGTAGTTTCAGGGTAGTTCAAATGTGATACTTGCATGTCAGTGGAAGAAATACATTCAGTGCCAACCTCTTATAGAGACATTAAAAAGAAGATGTTGGCCATGCTTAAGCTTGTGGGATCAACTTCATAGTGGTGAGAGTCTATAACACTTCTGAGGAAAGAGATGATATGCCTATTACTGAATTCTGGGTGCAGTTTGACCTCAAGTACTCCCCATCGGCTGTTAAGATGGAGATGCAGAGGAAGTTTAATAAGGTGGTTCAGGATTACCATTATATAGCAGATTATAAGGAGAAGTTCAACCATCTGGCTAACTTTGTGCCCGACGAAGTGAACAGCAAGGAGAGAAAAATGTTAAAGTTCATAAATGGACTCAGCTAGAAGATCAGGCAACACTTAATTGGTAATCCGTCATTGAAAACTTATACTGAGGTCATCCATGCAGCACTTCTTCACTGCTAGGACCATCGCTTCCATCTGAAGGGAGCAAGAGAGGGGGTAAGACTAGCCATTTAAGTAAGGTAGGAGGGAACGATGCTAGTGGGGCACCACAATAACAGATGAGTAAGTACTAGGGGAAGGATTCCTGGCAGGGGAATTCAGCAAAGAGATTCAGATCGAGGGGTACCGACTAAAGGGTAGTGGATTTAGGCAAGACCAACAGGGTCCTCAGTCGTAACTGTAGCATGTTCCTCAGGGCCGTCAAGGCTAAAGGAACAACGGGGGAGGCCAGTAAGACTGGGGCTACTAAGGTCAGCATCAGGGTCAACCTCGACAGGGCTAAAGGTAGGGTGACTTTTCAGGTTGCTATTTTAGTTATGGGGACACGGTTCATAAAAGGAGAGACTTCCCACAACAGGGTAGAGTATCACAACAGGGTGTCCAGTAGGGACAGTAGGCACAGTTACCCCCTCTAGCACCAGCCACACCAACCTCACCATAGCAGGGATAGTTATAGTATGGACGTATCTATAATGTTCGGGATACAATCTGACCTTACGCACCGCAGGCGCTACCAGTAGTAATGGGTACGTTTCCTATTTATGGGCTTAAGGGTGGGATTTTGTTTGATACGAGGGCATCACACTCATTTATAGCTACTAGATTTGAACGCACATCTGATCTATTAGAGACAGTCGACAGTCTCTTTGTGTGGGTAGAGTCACCCTTGGGCAGTGGGTCACTTATACACTCGATGTGCAGGGGTGGAGATATTGATGATGGGAGACTATATTTAGCCGCTGACCTCCTAGTGTTAAATATTAAAGGTTATGATGTCATCTTGGGAATGGAATGGTTAACAGGTTATAGGGCGATGTTGGACTACTTCGAAAGGACCATTGTGTTTTGTATTCTAGGATAGGAGATGTTCCTTGTGGCCATGCCTCTTCTGAAGGAGGTTCGAGAACATTCATGTACTATATTGAAGAAGAGACCTCATAGTGGTTGTCTCTTTGGATTCGATTTTACTGGTGATGGAGTTTGAGGATGTGTTCCAGGAGATACTCGAGTTTCCACCCAATCAACAGATTTAGTTTCTTATTGACTTAGCGCCAGGTATAAGGCCAATTTCTCGAGAGCCTTATAACGTGGCTCCTTCAAAAATACGGGATTTAATAGAGAAATTCAGAAGCTTCTTGGGAAGGGTTTCATTCGACAGAGTACATCACCATGGGGTACACCGGTGTTGTTCATAAAGAATAAGAATGGGTCACGACTCGAAATAAGTATACGCTGCCTCAGATCGATGACCGATTCGACCAATTGAGAGGAAAAGTGTACTTCTCCAAGATAGATCTGAGATTGAGATATCATTAGTTGTGCATTAGAGATGAGTAAGTTCCTAAGATCGTTTTCCTGACACGGTATGGATCGCACGAGTTCAGGGTGATGTCGTTTGGGCTAACCAATGCGCCAGCAGTGTTCATAAATCTAATGAACCAGGTTTCCAAAGAGTTCCTTAACCAGTTTGTGATCGTATTCATAGATGATATTCTAGTTTACTCTCGTTCAGAGGATGAGCACACAAAGCATCTGCGTATGGTTCTGTAGATGCTACGGGACCATCGATTGTACGCCAAATTCAAGAAGTGTGGATTTTGGCTACGAGAGGTATTTCGGGTCACATTGTGTCTGATGGGGGCATTGTTGTTTATTCGAGTAAGGTATCAGCGGTGAGGGAGTGGGGACATCCCACGACATCGAATAAGGTTCGCAGTTTTCTAGGGTTGGTCGGATACTATCATCTCTTTATTAAGGGTTTTTCAAAGATTGCGAGTTCATTGACGAACGTGACTCTCAAAGGGGTGCCCTTGTTTGGTATAACCACTATCATTTAGATTTTGATGAGCTAAAGGATAAATTGACTTCAGCACCTGTACTCTCATTACCTAGAGCAGGAGTGGAGTACCATGTTTATACATATGTATCCTTATAAGGACTTGGGGTTGTATTACAGTAGGAAGATAGGGATATAGCTTATGCATCTCGCAAGCTTAAGACCCGTGAAAACAATTACCCTACACATGACCTTGAGTTAGCAGCGGTTGTGTTTACCTTGAGGATTCAAAGGCATTACCTTCTGGAGGAGCATTTCAGTTTGTTCACGGACCATAAATCACTTCAGTATCTGTTCATGCTGAAGGATCTAAATATGAGGCATAGGAGATGATTAAAGTTCATGAAGGATTACCAGTTTGATATTCAATATCATCCTGGGAAGGCTAACGTGGTGGCAAACGCATTGAACCGATGGCCTACGGGGGAGATAGAAGAGTTTTAGAAGGTGAAGTCGATGGAGCTTAGACATGATAATGTGATCTCCGGAGCTTATATGTTTGTATTAGCTATCACTCTCGAGATTGTTGTGCGGGTGGTAAAACAAAAGGTCGAGGATCATTTTTACCATGACATAGTACTTCAGTTGCTAGCAGAGGGGGCGAAGTCCTGTTCGATTAGTTCTAAGGGAGGCTTATGCTTCAATGGGAGACTCGTTGTTCTAGAGGATGAGGATTTTATACACGCAGTGATGATAAAATCTCATGGGTCGAGGTTTGCGATACATCTCGATGGGGAGAAGATGTACTAGGAAATGCGTAGGCAGCACTGGTGGCCGAGGATGAAGAAAGACATAGAGGACTTTGTCTCGAAGTGTGTTACCTTCCAACTAGTGAAGCTAGACCATCTGAGACCGATAGGGATATTACAGCCACTAGAAGTCCCACTGTGGAAGTGGGAGAGTGTCTCTATGGATTTCACTATAGGGTTACCGAAATCGTAAAGAGGTCACGAATCTATCTGGGTGATAGTGCATCGTTTGACTAAGGTAGCCCATTTTTATAGGTTTATATAGTTTTTTAGACAAGGCAGTACGCGTAGTTATTTATTGCTAAGATAGTGAGGCTGCACGGCTTCCGATTAATATCGTGTCAGATCGGGATAAGATTTTTTTGTCCCACTCTTGGCAGAGTTTTCAGGAGGCTATGGGAACAGACTTGCATTTGAGTATCGCATATCACCCACAGATAGATGTCAGATGAAGCAAGTTAATCAGATGTTAGAGGATATGTCGAGGATGTGTATACTCGACTTCGGGGGAGGATGGGAGCAGTACCTTCCATTGGTGGAGTTTGCTTACAATAACTCCTACTATTTCACCATCGGTATTGCACCATTTGAGGCACTATATGTACACCTTGTCGTTCGCCCACTTACTGGTTAGAGGTGGAGGACGATAAAATGTTAGGTCCATAGATAATTCAGGATACAATAGCTAAGATTGAGTTAATTTGGGGGGTGCATCCGTACAAATCAAGATAGGAAAAAGAGTTATATTGACGTAGACAGGAGGAACATAGGGTTGTAGGTTGGTGACCAGGTGTTGGTGTGGGTGGCTCCTATGAAGGGAGTCATAAGGTTCAGAAAGAAAGGAAAGCTAGCACCGAGCTATGTAGAACCTTTTCGATTATCGAGGGGTGGAACCAGTTGCATATAGGCTCGGCTTATGAGAGCACTTATAGAAAATTCATGATGTGTTCCACATGTCGTCGCTGAAGAGGTACTAGAGGAGTGAGAGGATTTGTGGAAATCTCAAGATCTTCCCCTCCCCGACACTTTTTTAGGGGAAAAGATGGAAATATAAAGGTCTGGTTCCGCTTGCTATATCGTGGGGAGCTTCTGCCATCGTCAATTTTGGGGTGATGTCAAGATATAGATTCGCTCGACCATTTTGCAAAAAACAGGCAAAATAACATGTTGTCACCTCGATAGAATGGCATCAAAGACAAACTGATGCTTACAAAACCAATAGTTCAGAGGTTCGGGGGCTAAGTTACGGAATGGGAAGGTGTTAGGAACCCAACCCGCCTTTTCGTTCTCCCATGGGCTTATGTTACTATTTTCCTTCATTTCTCCGTGAAGTGTTTGTGCATGTATATATAAGAGGATATCAGAATTGCTAGACTCGCATCATGAAAAAGATGGGGTGAGGTCATCCATAGAAATCTTCCCAAAACAAAAATTAGGAAACATATGATGTGTGTGCTTATCAAGATATTGATCGTTATGGTAAAATGATAATATATGTTAGATAAGACGCAAGTATGAATCACAAGTATCATATATATAAATAATATATGGATAAAATAGGAAAATGATGAAAAATAGTCCAAGTAGTTCGCATGCGACACGAGGGTGGGGTTTATCCCATAGATTCAAACGGGAGTTTATTACATGTGTGTGTGTAGAAAATATTTATTAATTTTGAGAAAATGTGATGAAGAATCCTATCGGGATTTATAGGTGTAACCCTCTTTTTCTTTGTTTTGGGTCTTTTATAGAAAATAAAGTATGTGCAATATAACTAATAAAGGATGAGATGTTAATGTTTACGATTTAAACTAAAAGCTAAATTGAGAATTTATATAACTAATGCAAAAATAAATAAGTTTAAAGAGAGAAGGATGTTTGGACCTTCTTTGGAGACTTGAAGCTTGCCCTTGATCCTTGATGAGCTTCCTTGCAAGTTGGGATGAATATTGGATGAGAGAAAAGGAGATTTTTGCTAAATTGGGTATGAAAATAATGGGAATAAAAGGTCGAAGGGAATTTCACACATGGAAACTTCGCTGATTATAGAAGAATATTGTTAAGATCACTGATATTGATGGATATGGGGTGCCTTGGAAGTGAGATCGTGATCTCCTTATATAGGGTAAGGGGACTGTCGATCGGCATAGTTCTTACCCTGCCTATCGGCAGGTAACCCAAGACACACTACCGATAGGCAGGAAAATGGGTCTGCCAATTGGAAGTCTCGTGTAGATTTCTTAAAAAAAAGGTCGTAAAACGCAATTCGAAAGTCCAAATTGTGCACGGGGCATATCGTTAGAAAGGTAATTCAGATACCTTTAAGAATTCAGCACGCCCGGGTCCGGGAGTTAACTTTGGGTTAAATATGGCTCGAAAGTGCCCGTCGATCCTTTGGACAGAAGATCATCGACGATAATGGATCATTCGTTCAAATTATAAGTTTGAATAGTACACAGGGCAAATTGTTGGAAAGGTTGTGCAAGGAACTTCGATGTTCTAAAGATCTTCACTCGGTTCAGGGAGTTGACTATAGTCAAATGGGGTCCAAAATTATCGGGTGACCTTTCAGAGTAAAACAGATTGTTCATTCATATTGTAAGGCTAATTCGTGCACGGGATGGACCATTGGAAAGGGTATTCAATACCCTTTGAAGATTCATTCAGTCTCTTTTGAGCTTAAGAGTGACATTTGTCAAATGGAGCCCGAGAATGCCTGGTGGCCTCTAAATTAATTTTAGGAGGAAAATGGATCATTCGTCTGAATGGTTATACAGACTATTGGAAAGGGGTTTCAGTACCCTTTGAAGATCCATTGAGCTTTCATTATGAAGATGAAGTTGATAAGGGTCAAATTAGGGCCCGGGAGCACCTAGTGGCCTCCAGATTAATTTTTAGTACTAAAATGGTTTGTTCATCCAAATCATTATGCCGTTTTGCACACGGGGCAGACCATTAGAAAGGGGATTCAGATCCCTTCAAAAATTATTGATCTTTACCTTTGATAATTAAGTTGACCGGAGTCAAATAGGTCCAGGGATTGCCCGATGGCCTCTAGATCGGTACTTGGAGTATGACTTAGGATTTATAGTGAATTTGGGAGGTTCCAGGGACCTAAGGAGAGACTTAAGGGGTCCTATAATGTGGTGTTTACAGATTCCCTTGACGGGTGATCTTGGAAAAAGTGAAAGTCGTCGAATAGACACTATATGATGTTTTGGAAAAGAGGTCAATTCTACAGACCTAAAGGGACGTGAATAACCGATTCAGAGAGCCCAGGTCAATTATAAGGACCTAAGGTAATGCTGGGGGGATGGTCGATTCTGAGGGCCAAGGTCAATTTTGAGGACCTTAGATGGGAGTGACCAATTCTGAGGGTCGAGGACAATTTTGAGGACCTTAAGTTGGGAGCGACCAATTCTGAGGGTCGAGTTCAATTCTGAGGGCTTAAGATGGGGCGATCAATTCTGAGGATCAAGGTCAATTTTGAGGACCTTAAGTAGAGAGTGACTGATTCTGAGGGTCGAGGTCAATTCTGAGGACCTAAGATGGGTGACCAATTCTAAGGATCAAGGTCAATTCTGAGTACCTTAAGTAGAGAGTGGTCGATTCTGAGGGTCGAGGTCAATTTTGAGGACCTTAGATGGAGAGACCAATTTAGAGGTTCGAAGTCAATTTTGAGGAACTTAAGTAGGTAACGACCGATTTTGAGGGTCGATTTCTCGGTCGAGGTTAATTCTGAGGACCTTAAGTAGGGAGCGACTGATTTTTAGGGTTGAGGTCAATTCTGAGGACTTTAGATGGGGCGACCAATACTCAGGGTTGAGGTCAATTCTGAGGACCTTTAGTAGGGAGCGATCGATTCTGAGGGTCGAGGTCAATCCTGAGGACCTTAAGTAGGAGCGACCGATTCTTTGGGTCGAGGTTAATTATGAGGACCTTAAGTGGAGGCGATCGATTCTGAGGGTTAAGGTCAATTCTGATTACTTAAGTAGAGGTGACCAATTCTGAGGGTCGAGATCAATTATGAGGACCAAGGTTAATTTTGAGGAACTTAAGTAGGGTGCGAATTCTAATGGTCGAGGTCAATTATGAAGACCTTAAGTTGGGGGCGACCAATTCTGAGGGTTGAGGTCAATTCTGAGGACCTTAAGTACGAATAGATCGATCCTAAGAGTCAAGATCAATTTTGAGGACCTTAGTAGGCAGCAAACGATTCTAAGGGTCGAGGTCAATTCTGAGGACCTTAGATGGGCGACTAATTCTAAGGGTCGAGGTCAATTCTGAGGAGCTTAAGTAGGAAGCGACCAATTCTGAGGGTCGAGGTCAATTCTGAGGACCTTAAGTAGGGGCGACCAATTCTAAGGGTCGAGGCCAATTCTGGGGACCTTAAGTAGGGGCAATCAATTCTGAGGGGAGAGGTTAATTCTAAGGACCTTTGTAATGTGGGGGTTTTATTTGGGGGGAACCTTTATTTTACTTTTTTTAGACTCAACTGGGGAAGGGACAATTACCTTGGGATGATGTCTTTTGAAAAGAGCTGAAAATCTTAGTCCGTAAATTCCACTTTGGGAATACAGTGATGACTTGAGGTTTTAGGATTCCACTAGTGAATGTGTTTATAGGGAGATGTGTCCAGTTAGGGATTCTAGATCTTCTTGGGGAAATTAGATTCATTCGAGAAAGAATTT
Organism: Sambucus nigra; assembly: GCA_949130495.1. Classification (NCBI taxonomy): domain Eukaryota; kingdom Viridiplantae; phylum Streptophyta; class Magnoliopsida; order Dipsacales; family Adoxaceae; genus Sambucus; species Sambucus nigra. The sequence continues at coordinate 351,186,773 of OX422223.1, read as the reverse complement.
AATTTAGGAATTCCTACTAGGAAAATGGGTAGCCCTGCTGAGGAAGCATTTAAGATTCTGCTGGGGAGTTACAGTTATTTTTTGGGCGCACTGATTTCTAGGGTTTAAGCTGGGGATAAAATGTGGTATTAATCCGACTAGGGATTTGGGTACTTGAAAAATGGTTTTCTTAGTGAAGAAATGTTCCATTATTTATTTGGCAATTTTAAGAAATTTTGTAGCATTTTGTGGAATTTTTTGTACGAAATTTCAGGGGGGTGCCGATCGACATGTTATAGGGGTTGCCAAACGACAGTGGCATGGTCTTCACCTTAGGAAGGGGAAGGGACAGTGCCAATCGATGGGTATCAGGGGACTATCGATCGGCATGGTATCCGAGGGAATGACGGGATTTAGGGATGTGTGAGGGAACGTTCCTGCGACGGTGTGCTCTCTTTCGTGGATTTTGATCATTTGGCATCTGCGTTAGATGAGACGCCTCACTTTATGGCAGTTTTATGTGTACTGGGGGAGAGGTGGTGGGATACTACCCACACCATTCACTTGGTATTTGGGGAGATGATGGTGACCCCCATTGATGTCTAGTAGTTAGTAGGGATAAACTGTGAGGGGACGAAGATAGAGGTAGATCGTTCAATGAGGGTGACACTAACGGCGGTGGATGCCGCGCTGGGCAATGTGGGGTAGATAGTCTTGGGGGACTGGATCTGTATATCTCTTTTACGGGAGGTTTTTCTGAGTTGGCAAATCGACAAGAATGATGGGTTGCAGGTGCGTCAGATCTCCCATTTCTTTATTCTTCTACTGTTGGGAGGGCATCGAGCAGCGGCGGCATCCACTTATGATTTTTACCTATTTATTTTTTAATATCCCTCTCTTTGACTGGGGGAGCCTGACTTTAGCGACCCTTTTATTCCTCTTTGGATGCATTCAGCCTATGCTGCTTACAGAATTTTACTGGAGTCACATATTTTCTGGAGGTATTTTTCTTTTTGCCTTTTTCCTTTATGCATTTTGGTTCATTTTTTTTTTCTTCTGATTGCTGACTCTTGTCCTTTTGTAGACTTGGTTCTACGAGGTGATCAGGTTCAATGCTCATTTTATTGGTTTTCATGATGAGTCGGTGGAGAACTTTTATCGGATGTACCAATGGAGGAAGTCCAATCGGTGATCGAAGCAGTCTCTCTCTTTGGTGATAGTACGTCAGGTCTTAAATGTCTTGACGAGGGACCAGGTTATTTCTTTTTTTCTCTTTTGAGTCCTTTTCTTTGGCGTTTCCTTTACTTATCAAGTATTGACTTTATCTTGGAAAAATGTAGGTGACCTTCTATCCCTGGGGACGTCCATTCAGCATACAGGGGTGACCGGGATGAATGCGCAGATGCATCGGCTACTGGCACACGAGTTTGGCTACTTTAGGTATCTGGAAGAAAGAGTATTTCTCTAGATCATGGAGGATGAGGTGGCAGTTCTGTCGATAATTCCCCGATATATATGAGGTGGTCCAAGAGATGTCAGAGGAGGTTAGGGCGGCGGTGATGACTGGTGAGCCCTACTCATCGTATACGGACATGATGGTGACTTACGACTATCTTGACTTCATGATGAGATAAATGATGTCTTCATGCATCTACGACATGGTGAATATGCCTCCACCTTCTACGAATTCAGGGAGGGGTACGAGTCAACCGATGGCCACAGCACTAGTGGTGCATCGACGTCAGCAGTGATAGCAGCGTCTAATGTTCCATTTCTCCAGCTTGCTCCTCCTTCCTACAATATCCGATTGGTTGTATGGGAATCACTGAGTATGCACCGTCGCCCTAATGTGATGGAACCGGCGGTGTTAGGGCTGAAGGACGACGTCCTTCAGCCAGAGGTGTATCCTTTCATCTATTTGTCCTTTGTAATTCTGATTTCTCTTTTTGCTTTAGATTGATTGATTTTCCTTATTTTATCCTTGCAGCATGTCCGAGTTTCTATTACCTGGCTGAGGGACATCCAAGACTGGGTGGCTTTTGCGACGTCTCACATTCGGGATTCGATCCCGATTCCTTCATGTCTTATGCCATCTGTTTCTTCTGGGGAGGGATCTGGATCGGGTAGTGGAGGATCCTAAGCTCATCGTTGGGGAAGCGTACGCGTCGCAGGGATAGGTGATCCTAGGGGTAGAGAGAGAGAGAGAGAGTTTGGGGTTTCGGGTTAAGTCCCTTATTTTTCTTCTTCTGTTTCTGCAAAAATGTAATAACGGGCGTATATATGGGATTTTTACTTATTTATCATCACTTTAAATGACTTAATCTACATGCACTTTTACTTTGTTTGCTAAGACCGTAAAAATAAAAGAACTACTCAAGAGAAAATTTAGGATATAGGAAAAAATCTTCAATTTTTTGAAATAAGGATTTATTTACTTTTTATTAGTTTTTTTTATTTTGACAATAAAGGAAAGATGGAATTTTTCTAAAAATAGGGGAATGCCAATCGGCATACCCCTTATCCTGGCTGTCGACATGTCATTCAAGTCAAATCACCCTCAAAGCCTTGATTTCACTTTCTTCAGCTACTAGTACTTTATGGGGTTGTCTTTCATTCGAATTTTGCGGGCTCTTTGTTTTCAGCCAAATTTTTCAAGTATAAAAGGGGGTAAGGTGGGGAGGTTTCTTCATCCATTCACATTTTATTTCTCTTGCTTATTTCTTATCTTTTGTGTTATTATTTCCAAAATGACCCTTCCCATAAGTGCGGAATCTACCTCTTATCTTGAGAATTTATCATCTATGTGTTCGTTCAATGTAGACTATGATGCCTTTAACCTTCGTCGGGTCTCCTTGTGGCGCAACCGACCCATTGGCTGGAACATGCTGAAGGCGACGGCACAATTTTGGTATCCTAACAATACTAGAAAAATGACAATTAAGGATAACTAATTTGTTGTCCCAAAAGCCCATTTACTGTCCCCAATAGTATTTAGGACAGCCTTAAGGACAGGAAGAGCTGTCCTATCAGGTGGGTGTCATAAAAGGCTAAAATGACAGCAACTGTTGTCCTTTTTGAGTTTTTAGGACAGCAAGAAGTCGTCATTTTAGCTCTATCCTTTTAAATCCAAATACTAGTAAACGTTTATAAGTACACATGTTGTTGTCCTTTAAAACGGAGTATTATAGACAGAAGTAGTTGTCCCAAATAGATTTTGGCGCATAAAATGTGGCACCAAATTAATATTTTAAAAGACAGATGTAGATGTCCTGAAAGACAAATATATTTTTTTTAAAACTATATTTATTATTTGAAAACAAATCATGAAAATTAGCAAATTCCAAATCTGAAAGAAAAATATTTATTATTTGCAAAAAAAAAAAAAAAATCACAGATTGTGAATCTGACACGTTGATGAAAAACTAATGTACATACAAACTTTAAAATATTAGAAGTGTTAATAGTTCACAGACCAAAAAAATGGACAAAATTTTCTCTATTTTCTGGACATTCTAAAACATATTAATACAAAACAAAAATAATGTAAAGCCCGCCTGGCTGTAAAATTTAAAAATAAAATTACAAAAGTCTGCACGGCCATAAAATTAAACAATAAAATTAAAAAATTCCGCACAATCATAACATAAAAAATCAAATTCGGAATGTCAACAATATTAAATAAACAATCTTCCTGTTGTAAACCATTGACTTCTTCATGTGTTCAACGCGAATAAAGCAAACGATAAAATATTATCCTGCAAAAAATAGGATACAAAAAAAGAGATGATATCAGTAATCAAATATTTTTTTTAAAAAAATCATATCCAAGCTAAAATATTTCATATACTTATCTCATACTAACAAATTATCATCATATTCTCAAACAGGGAGTCCCGTGATCATGTGGTTAATTTCTACGAGTTACAGTGGTCCCGTGCAAGGTGTATGAGCCCCTTAGGAGACCGTTTGGGGGTTAATTTTGGTCCCTCTAACGGCATATTGTTAAGTCTAATCCTAGATATATGAAAATTATCATCATATTCTCGAATCGAGAGTCCTGTGACCACGCGGTCAGTTTATACGAGTTACATTGGCCCCGTGCGAGGTGTTCTTGCCTTTTACAAGGCCATTTAGAGGTTGTTTTGTGTTTTTGCCCTCTAACGGCATATTCAAATTAATTTCATATTCTCAAATCCGGAGTCCTGTGACTACGCAGTTAGTTCCTACGAGTTGCATTGGTCTTAAGCGAGGTGGTTGTGCCTCTCATGGGGCCGTTATGAGATTGTTTTGGGTTTTCTCCTTCTAACGGTATGTTTTTAAGACTAAGTCTATATATTTTTAAATTATCGCCATATTCTCAAACACTTTACCATGCAGTTAGTTCCTACGAGTTACATTAGTCCCGAGTAAGGTGTTCATGCCTCTCGCGGGGCCGTTTGGGAACTGATTTGGGTTTTCGCCTTCTAACGGCATGTTTTTAAGCCTAAGTCAAGATATTTTCAAATTATCATCATATTCTCATACACGTAACCATGCGGTCAGTTCCTACGAGTTACATTGGTCCCGTGCGAGCTGCTCGTGCCTCTTACGCGGCCGTTTGGGGATTGTTTAAAAACATTCCGTTAGAGGGTGAAACCTTTTATGCCACTATAATTGTAAATCACAACTTACATGGTTATAATAAAATAGATTTTTGACACAAGAATACACATAGGTGTCGGTATGTGTCATCAGCAAAGGAACAGTCACAGCTAGTCCTCAAGAACACGCAGTTCTATTTTCAGCAAAGATCCACAGGCAACGAACCTCAAAGACAACAGTCCTATCTTCAGCCCAGGAATACCGCAACACTCCCTAATTTGACCTCAGTCCGGTGTAGATTTATTCTCTCTACAAAGAGTTAAACAATACCAAAGTTTTGTTCTTGGGTTCCAAAGCAGTCCACATAAGATTGGGACGGTTTTGTGAATTGAAAACAAGGTGTTCAAACCTTAAAGGAAGAAGCCAAAAACTTCTGTCGATTTTCAGTGTTTGCAGAATGAAAAAGATTTCGTGTGAAAAACGAAGTTGGAAAGACCATTTTATAAAATAAATAAAAAATAAGGCGGTGGGTCGTTCAAGCGGGATAGCATGTCGTTTGAATGATATACATTGTCATTTGAACGGCACGTACACATCGCGCGACACACTGTCGTTTGAACGACATGCGGTGTCGTTCGAACGAGAGTTTTAAAAATTTTAAAAAATCATTTATCTTTTCCTCGTTAAATGCACCGCCTCAAAAACTCCTAAAAATATAGTTTTGATAAAAACATTTAAAGCTCCGCTCCAACACTTAGAAAATCTTTTACGAAAAATATCCCAAAATTAAAGTGAACAATTATGGAATAAAAACATAATCTTTACCATATTCATCTTGTAGAGTCTTGATTGTTGAAGAACTTGATATTCAGATCCATCCCGATGCATATTTGATCTTGAATGTTCTTTGACGGGGTATCGGTATACGATATACTAAATTGATAACGGACATTTATAAAATCATGTCCTTACAAATATCCCCCTATGTCTATGCCGGTACAGAATAAAAATATCTGAATTATAAAATCAAATTCCTATACAAATCTAATACCCTCCCATGAACCCAAAAGTGAAAAGCTACTAAACATGAAGGACTAGAACTTTTCTTCAAAATCTTCAACATCAAATAGGCTTTTCTCATCGGGGTGTGCAATCCAGTAATCATCAATTCTTCGTACCTACACACATGAGACAAAGCAAATACCTTCGTGACATATCGAGTTTGAAATGAGATAAAATAAAAACATATATAAAATCTCAAATCTCCCTCATAATGTAAAAACTCACCCATAAAGTTATAATTCATTCTCCCCCTTTTTATTTGTCCGAAATAGACAAGGAAAAGAATAAAGAAATTAAAGCATGGAGTTGTCACGATAATCAAGGCAAACAAACTATTTTTGAATTGTTTTTTTAATATTCATACAAAATGAAAAACTAATTTTACAAAAATTACACACCATGAAATTACACTAAGATAACCAAATCGGCGATATCAAATAAATATGTGTGAACAAATTCAATAGGTAATAAAACTCAATCAAGCATATGTGCACATTGCATGCGTGTACTCCTATCGAATGAGAATCAAAATCATCCTTAGGTGTAAAATTGTTGAATTTAGATAATATCGACTAAATCAAATCAACAAATCAAAGGCGTGCAAACCCATTGATTACTTTCCAACCAAACTCCCTCATATATAATAAAGCAAATTTTATATCTAATGAGGTACTAAATTCTCAACTTAGAGAAAACCTATTGGCCAAAATTTTGGCATATATCATCTTTTTATTGCCTTAATTTTTGTGCGGGATCTTTTCAAACGGTGGCTTTCATGGAGAGTCAATTTTACACTCTCGTGGCCCTTTCTCATGCACTCATCATTTTTTTAAATTTAAACACATTCCTCACGGTCAATGATTTTTACATGCACTACTTTTATTACTCTCGTATTATTGCACTTTGCTCGTTTTAAGGACATGATTGAGATGAAAACGCTCGACCAACATGTGATAAGACAAGCACAATAATTAAATAAATCCGTGCATGTGTGAAAAAAAGGACATAATGAGTCAAACATGAAGCAAGTAACAGCTAATTACATCTTAATGACTCCAAACATTGTAAAGCATATAAATGACAAGATATATTGTCTCAGAACACTATTAAATTGTCACATGGATAAATTGAAAGAAATTGTGACTTGGTCATCCTAAGTATCCATTCATATGTGGTGTAAAAAAAATACAAAAAAAAAATTGTCTTTTTCAAAAGTTTTATCAAAATAAATCTTTTTGTCTTTTTCAAAATTTTACAAAATTGAAAATCTTTTTGGTTTTTCAAAAAAAATATGACAACTATAGTACAATCAGTAATAGGCATAATACCAGCATGAAAGTTATCCTATGCTAGAAAACATAAATCACACAAATGAATCATCAGTCAAAGCAGGTGTGATTAAATGAACAATACAGTATTAGCAATTAAGCATGAAAACTAAGAATAACTGCATATAAATTGTTCCAGAAGCAACCAGCAGCACTAAAAACCTAAGCAGATGAACACAGGGTACTGTAAACAGAAAAGTGCAAAAAATCAAATATGTCGTTCAAACGAAGTATAGTGTTGCTCGAACGAGAAGGCTTGTCGTTCAAATGACAGCTTCTCGCAACATTAAATCTCACTCGAACGAGAAAACAACACTTTCACAATTTTTCGCAGAATATTAAACAGTGTTTCCCAGTGCAAAAATTTCCCTAAAACGGTACCAAGAAGGCCTGGCAAATCCAATACATTGTCAAAATAGTAGCAAAATAGCAAACTTAATAATTAAGTCATAACACTAGCAAAGGTATATCAAGACGCACAACTAGTTTTCATGGGATCAACTACGGTTCCTAACATGGGATGAATCACGTGTAAGTAAACGCAAATCGTGTACAAAAAGGCCATAAGCCTCTAAATTTGATTTCTTAACCCAAATAGATGTATAAGGAGGTGTGGTATTTTAGGAACCCGTTTTATTCTTCTATTACCCATCCTAGGCCCTTTTAAAAGCATGTAACAAAAACAATTAAGATGTCCTTGCCTACCGCAATGTGTGCAAGTGTAAATCGGGTGATGAGTGTTACCTAAAGGCATACCTCTCCTCAAATTCCTAGGTGTCGCTCTTTGAATTTGCCTAGGTGTCTCTCTCCTAATGATCATAGGTGGATATCGCTTGACAACCCTCAGTGACTCTCTCTTAAAAACCCTAGGAGGCTCTCTCACACATGTGAGGATGGCTTTGGGAATGGGAATAACCTATTTTGCAAAACCAATCCAACCCCTATCCTTTTTTTATTTCGACAGTGCCTAAAATATTATCAAGATTTCCAGACCTAGACTCCAAATCAAATTTCACTTTACTCGAATCTCTTAAACTTTTCTCAAGTTCACCTATCCAAGATTCAAGTACGTGCCTAGAATCCTCAAACTCAAGAATCTCCTTTTCCATAGCCTCCATCACCCCTCAAAAACTATCTCTCTCTCCCTCGATGTACTCAAGCTTCTCTCTCAAAATTTTCTCACATGCCCTATGATCTTCAATTAAAACATCATTATTTTGAAGGCACACTCTTTCAATTGAGCTTTTAATTCTAAATTTTCTTTCTTTGTTTTTAAAGCTTCAAAATAAAGTTCATTGAAAGCTGTTTGCAAGTTACGCTCATCTTCACTTACATCCTCACTCCCATCACCCTCACTTTCATGGGATACACTATTAGTGGTTGTGGAAGAAGTATCATCGTCATTCTCATGAGTAGCCACACAGTTGGGAAGGACACGCTTGCACACAAATTTTCTTCACTCAGGTCACTCTTACTAAGGGCGGCAACATACGAAATTGGTTTATTAATACTCTCCCTAACTTTAGCGGGGCACTCATCTATACTATGGCCAATCCCCTCACAACAAATACATCTCTCAGATTATTTCTTTTTAACAAGAGTTTTAAAAGAATATTTCAATCGAGATTTCTAAATAGTTCCATCAGACAAATGACATTTAAAATCCTCAAATCCCCCAAAAAGATGTATTTAGGAAAATCGGGACTACAAAAATAGGTTTGAAAAAAAATCAGGATCAAAACACAATAACTTAGTGCAACAGGCTCCGATACCAATTTGACGACGTGATCAGCCAAATTGTATCAGTAAAAATAGTTGAAAAATTAGGATCACACGATAAATTAGCGTAACCCGCTCTGATACCAATTTGAGAGTGTAACAGTGGAATAATTGCAACTTCTCAAATAAGACCAATTTTAATTGATCCAAATTTCTGTTAAACCTAAGTTTTAATTCAGTGCTAACACAGTCATCTAAGTGATATGAAATAATAAATCAATAAACATGCAAAGGAAATGAAATTACAAGATATTCACGATATGAGGGAAAATCCCCCATAAGGGCAAAACCTTTTATTCCACTATAATTGTAAATCACAACTTACACGGTTATAATGAAATAGATTTTTGACACACGAATACCCGCAAGTCTCTGTCGGTGTCATCAGCAAAGGAACAACCGCAGCTACTTCTCAAGAAAATACAATTATATTTTCAGCAAAGATCCACATGCAGTGAACCTCAAAGACCGTATTCCTATCTTCAACCCAGGAATATCGCAGCACACCCTAATTTGACCTCAGTCCGGTGTAGATTTATTCTCTCTACAAAGAGTTGAACAAAACCAAAGTTCTGTTCTGGGGTTCTAAATCAATTCACATAAGATTGGTATGGTTTTGTGAATTAAAAACAAGGGGTTTAAACCTCAAAGGAAGAAGCCAAAAGCTTTCTGCCGATTTGCAGTGTTTGCAGAATGACAAAGACTTCTTGTGAAAAACTGAATTGGAAAGACCCTTTTATTAAAAAAAAAATTAAGGCGGTGGGTCATTCAAGCGAGTATTCCTGCCGTTTGAACGATTTACACTGCCATTTTAACGACAGGTACACATCGCGCGACACACTATCGTTTGAACGACATACGGTGTCGTTCGAACGAGATTGTTAAAAATAAAAATAAAATGTGATTTATCTTTTCCTCGTTAAATGCACTGCCTCAAAAACTCCTAAAAATATATTTTTGATAAAAACATTTAAAGCTCCACTCCAACACTTAGAAAAAAATTTATGAAAAATATCCCAAAATTAAAGTGAATAATTATGGAATAAAAACATAATCTTTACCATATTCAACTTGCAGAATCTTGATTGTTGAATAACTTGATATTCGGATCCGTATCAATTCATATTTGATCTTGAAGGTTCTTCGATGATGTATCGGTATACGACATACTAAATTGATAATGGACATTTATAAAATCTTGTCCTTACACCGTGCAAGGTGTTCGTGCCTCTCACCGGGTCATTTGGGGATTATTTTGGGTTTTTGCGCTCTAACGGCATGTTTGTAAGCCTAAGTCTAGTTATTTTCAAATTATCATCATATTCTCAAACCGGGAGCCCCGTGACCATGCGGTCAATTTCTACGATTACATTGATCCCGTGTGAGGTGTTCATTCCTCTCACTAGGTCATTTGGGAGTTATTTGGGGTTTTCGACCTCTAACGGCATGTTTTTAAGTCTAAGTCTAGAAAATTTTAAATTATCATCATATTCTCAAACCAGGAGTCCCGCGACCACACGATCAGTTCCTCGAGTTGCATTTGTCCCGATCGAGTTGCTCGTGCCTCTCACTGGGACGTTTGGGGGTTGTTTTGGATTTTTACCCTCTAACGGAATGTGTTTAACCTTATGTCTAAATATTTTCAAATGATCATCATATTTTCAAAGTGGGAGTCCCGTGAACATGCAGTCAGTTCCTACGAGTTACATTGATCCCGTGCGAGGTGGTCGTACTTCTCACCAGGCCGTTTGGGGGTTGTTTTGGGTTTTCGCCCTCTAACGGCATATTTTTAAGCCTAAGTCTAGATATTTTTAAATTTTCATCATATTCTCAAACTGTGAGTCCCTTGACCATGTGCTCAGTTTCTATGAGTTACATTGATCCCGTACTTGGTGTTCGTGCTTCTCCCCGGGCTGTTTTGGGTTTTCACCCCATAACGGCATGTTTTTAAGCCTAAGTCTAGATATTTTTAAATTATCATCATATTCTCAAACCGGGAGTCCCGTGATCATGCGATCAGTTCCTACGAGTTACATTGCTCACCTGTGAGGTGTTCGTGCATCTCACGGGACCGTTTGGGGGCAATTTTAGATTTTTCTCCCTCTAACGACATGTTCTTAATCATTTTAGAACGTTTATTAATTTTAGAAAAATTCGACAAAGCTTCCTTTGTTTATTCATTGAATCCAACGTGTTTTAACATTTAAAATAAACTCAACAATAGCATAAAATTCCACAACCAAACCACCAACAATTCCCTTCCACCAATTTAACTAAATAAACTCATAAACTAAGCAATTTTATGTTCGGCTACTTTTTGCTGCTATTTCATGCCATTTTTCCATTTAATGATGCAATTTTTAAAGAGAATTTGAGACTTTGAAACTAACCAGGTTCATTTTAATTTTCAAATATCATGACTTCTTCCCAAGCACATCAATTGTTATCTCCTCCTATGATATTTGAACTGCGTCAGGCTTCTTCAATCTCGCATCTAGCTTTAGAAACTCGACCTACCATTTTAAAAAAAATTAAAAAAAAATATATATATATATATATATATATTTGAGGTAAAATATTTTTTCATTAAACTAATGTTAGGTAAAAAAAATAATATGAAAACAAGAAGACTTAAATTAGAAGGTTTGTCCTATAAAATACCAAAAAGGATAAAAGGGGGAAACAACTCAAACATACGTGTGTCTCCTTGCATTTATCATTAATACAATCGTTATTTCTATTACTCCAATTATATGTCTTGAAGAACTCCGCGATGTTAGGTATCACGTTGGTTTCATGCTTGTGAATTCAAAATTAATGCATGTAAAAATATAATCATACTAATTGATGATGCTTGTGAAAGATATCTAATATGCACAATGTCAAGAATATTATTGTGGCACGTAAATTAAAATAAAATTTAGTAAGGGTAAACTCAATTTGATAATTATATAATAATTTAGAAATTAAAAAATGCATCACCTGGATTAACATCACGAATACAAATGATTGTGATCCCCGTGCATGATTCCAAGGCAAATGTGCACGTGCTTTTTTATTTGGGGTTGACCGCTCCTTAATGGCAAATCTAACACCCTTGTCATCATCATAATCCTCGATATCAAACTTTTCATGTAATAATAGTATCGATCATTAATAAATATTATATAAACATGATATTAAATGAATTTATAATTATATTGCAAAATACCCTGACCCTCTGAATTATCGACTCCTTTATTAAGGGATCAATTTCATCCCAACAAGAGGCGTTTTGTAGCGTGGAAACATTTATGATCTCTTTGACAAGTTTTGTGTAAATATAGGAGCATGTAATCCCATTGGTGATCCATCACTAAGTGGGACCTCAACTTTAAGCTTTCCATATCGGCGCACAACTTTCTCCGTTATTTTTCCTACAGTAGGCCCCATTACATGTTTCTAGGTAAGAGATGAGAACAAAATTTAAATCGAGTGAACATATTACAAATATCGACAAGATTAAATTAGTGAACATGTTGTAAACATCCATTACCTACGCTGCTAGAAACTAAGTGTACGGGTCAGAACACTTGAAAGGAAGTATTAACTGTCATGGGGGTTATTGTTGCCCCAATTGTCAGTGCGGAAGAATGCAAAGAGGTATCAAACTCCATAGGGGTTACAACTGCCTCAACAGTTAGTGTGGGAGAATGTGACGAAATATCAAACATCACATGGGATGCATCCTCCCCATCCATGGGTATGGAAGAATGATGTGATCTTCTAACAGGGACCACGAATGAAACCTAAAAAATAATATATAATAAATAATTAGTGATGACATTCATTATAAATGCCAAGAGTATGTGTTTTTGAAGTTTAACTTCAATATTAGAGATAAAATCAAATTTAAATGCACTTTCTAACATGAAATACCTTTTCTGTTTGAGGATCAATACACTCATTACGGGCATCATCTCTAGCATACAAACTAAGCTCTTCCCTGCCGTCGAAAGATATATACTCATCATCATACTCACTCAAATTTGTTATTTTTTCTTACCCAAGGTCACCTGCTTGTTCTTCTCAACCAACTCCTTAAAGAATTTTCCAAATGGCACACCCCAAGGGAAGTCATTTTTAGTTGGTTTCAACTAGCCAGATTGTTCATAATTAATTGTTTGGATTGGATTGGATCGGATCCAATCCAAGTAAATCTTGCCTAAAAAATTATTCAATCTAATCCGATCCAATACAATTCAAACAAATAACATAATTAAATTTTCATTAATAACACTATCAAATTAACATAGTTTAATTTTCAAAATAAAAAAATTCACACGCCAAAACAACCCAACAAAACTATTCATGCCAAAAAAGGTGGATAAGTTAAATCCTAGAATTTATAAGTCGCAAGAAAAAATAGTAAATATCTATAAATTATTAAATCGTATGTATATATAATAGATAATAGATAAATTATATATGTATACATATAATATAATATATATATCATATATATGTATATATATATCATATATATCTATAAATGTTTAGATCTATATATATGTATATATAAATTGCAAAAAAACAGTTATAGATTGATACCTGTTGGATGAGTAGATCGGTGGAGAGGAGCAGATGGCCATATGCGGTTAGGCTGAGAGAAGAGGAGAGTAGAGGCCCACCGACGGAGACGAGAGGAGAAGAGGGCCAGCGGACAGCAGCGGCGGGTGGGGGTTGAGTTTAAGTAGCAGGGGACAATGGTGGGGGGAGTGGGGTGGAGAGGAAGAGAGGTCGCCGGCCGGTGAGGGGAGAGAGGATGATAAAAATGAGTGGGAATTTGGGGGGGGAATGAGCGGGATTTGGGTTTAGGAGGCTATTTTTTTAGTCTTTTGTTTATGAATAATCATCTTAAAGGACAGCATGCTGTGCTTTTTGAATTCTATTTTAAGGGACATTGTTTTGTCATCCTTTTAGAGTTTTTAGTAGGATACAATTCGTGCAAAGATGTACGATAAATAAATATAATGATAATTTTTTCATAAATCAGAACCTCCATACAAATGAGTCCTTCGGACTCCTCCATTCGAGCTAAACAGGGGGGACACCATGTTAGACCCACCCTAGCACACGTCCCAGTTAAATTTTGGCTGGTATCCGCTGGAGGGTTTCGAACTCGTGACTTCTGGCCATTTAGAATCGACCCTTACCACTGGATCAATTCAGGGTGGATAATTATAAAAATTAGTATATATCATAAATTCAATATATTATCTTAAAATCACTGTAAAAGGTAAATTTTTTCATAAATAAATTTGTCTATTATTTTTAAATGTTTTTATATATAAAAAATACTTTTTATAAATAAAAACTTCAAAATAACTGTACGTATTTTTTATTAAAAAAAAATTCATATTTTTATTTTTTTAGCTTAAAAACTGTATGTATTTATAGATACAAAACTTACAGTTTTTCTATAAATAAAACATTAAAAATGTTTTTATAACCAAAAAGTTTTTTTATTTATATTAAAACAATTTTGAAAACGTTTTAAACTTTAAAACTATTTTTTATAAATAAAAACTTTAATTAAATTTTACCTATTATATATAAAAAAATTTATACATATTTGTATTTATTTTTAGTATAAAAAACTTTATGTCTTTTATCAATAAAAACATTAAGTTTTTTCTATAAATACAACGTTAAAAAATTATACATATTTTAAGGGACGACATTGTGCTCTTCTTTTAGAGTTATTATAAAGGACAACATATTTTAAAATATTCCTAAAACTATGTATCTTATGGTACAAAGGAGGGGGAAAATTGTTGTCCTTTTAGAGTTATTATAAAGGATAGCCAAATTTTGTTGTCCCTTATACGTTTTTAAATGGACAGCTTAAAAGCTGTCCCTAATGCATGTGTCCTTAATTATCATTTTTCTAATAGTGCGAGGATCACGTTTTCTTCTTTGGTTTGGACGAGGTCTGTCCGACCTATGAGGAGTTTTCCGCTATGTTGGGGGTTAATCCCAGTGTGGCGGCGACCATGCTTGAATTTTCTCGGTATTCTAGGTAGCTGTTAGCAGGACTTCTTCACATCTCTCCTTTGACTGCTCAACCAGTGGTCACCGGAGGAATAATCTCCCTCCCAGTTGTACTGTACTCCATTCTTTCGCAAGATGTTAATGATGCGGGTCATGCTAAAGCCGTTGCCCTTGTCTTAACTTTGAAGCTACTGCTGGTGATCGGGGACCTGATAGTGGACCCTCAACTGGCTGCCATTACTGTATGGATGTCATGTCATCGCAATCATGCAGGGATGATACTGGCAGAGACCCTGAATAGTCTAGATACTTGGCGAGAAGGCCGTTCTGATTTCCTGAGATGAAGCCTGTTCATGTTGTTCATGTGGTTGGCTGAGAGATTTCGTTTGGCGATCCCCTCTCAATATCCATTAGCAGTTGTGTCGAATTTCTTCACCTGCTCATCATCTTTGGGTCGGCTATTGAGAACTGGCTAAACTAGTTTGTGGAGCACATAGCTTGATGTTTGCATTGGTCGGTGCTCTGGTGGGGGGAGTTTCATCCCATTCTTGAACTAGGGTAATGTCGATATGTTCGGTTAGTTGGCCACCGGCAGACCTATTTCTATTTTCCATGGCGGCTCCTGCATCCAGTCAGATGGGAGCATATTTTCCCCTCCTGTACCATGGACTTCTTTCATATAGAGGGTTTGATGGAAGGCATGTGCATACGATTGGGCTCTTTATGGGAGAGTCATCGGCTGTCTACCCGTCCTTCCCAATCTATTGGTAGGGTTTGGAATGTGTTCGAAGATTATATGAAATGGTTGTGGAAGAAATTAATGGCTAAGATCATAACAGAGGAGACCGATCAGAGATGGTTTGCCATGTTTGACACTATGGATGGAGGCGTAGTGGTTTTCCCTAAGCTGGTCCGGGCTTATCATTTCATGGAGTGCCTTCGGCATACTATCCAAGTAGGGGAAGTGTAGGAGCCTCAAGATGCAAATTATGACGGGGGTTTGATCTTCTGGTAGCTACAGGTAGGGTCTTTTGTGAAACTAGTGATATTTGTGAAGATTTTATGTGTTTGGTTATGTATTTGGTTATGGGGATAAATTAGGGAAGGTTGTTTAGGATTAGTTTTGGTTTTGATTTGTTTTTAGGACAGTTTGGTTGGCGGGGGTAGTTGTCTGACTCCCTGCGCTGATATTTCCTATAATCGTACCGAAATTTCCCAAAATGGAATAAAAAGGAATTTAATTATATTTTTTTCCTCATAATGAGTTTTACATTTGAATTATATATACCAATCACTAAGGCATACATATTCCTTCTGTGCATGAAAAATAAAATTAAATGTCGTTCTCGAAGGTAAAAAAAGAAATATCATTTTGTTAAAAGGAAGGGGATTTTGCCCATATAAAGTGTATGAGCTACCTACGTACCTCTAGAGTTTTTTAAAATTTTCTAAGTTTCATTTTTGAAAGTAAAATGTTTTTAGAGGATTAGACCTCATGTAGTTCTGAGTAGAAGGAAATGAAGATTTTTTTTTTAAGAATAGACGCGGGGGTGAGAGGAGTCGTAGTGCGTCGATATTTTAGACTAGGGGTAGAATTTATTGAAATGGTCCAGTTTGATTGGACGCGCCATCTCTTCTTCCTTAAGGTCAGTGAGCATAGCGGCACCACCAAACAGGCTCTTCTTCACAATGTAAGGACCACTCCAGTTTGGCTTGAATTTTCGTATGGGGTCCCAGATGACTTCTATGATTTATTTAAGGGCTAAATCATCTTCTCAGACACCACGGTCCTTGACTTCCTATTGAATGATCGGACTATCTGACGATGTTATCCTTGTATATTATATAGAGCCTTTAGCCTCCTTTCGTCCACAAGCGACAACTTGTTAAGTCGGCTCTGATGCCAATATTCTTCGTTGACTTTTCTTTCAAGCATGACTCATACTGAAGATATTTCTAGTTCAATAGGTAGGACCGCTTCCATGTCGTATACTAGATAGTAAGGGATAGCCCCAGTTAATGCTCTAACTGGATTTCGATTTCCCCAGAGGGCGTAAGGGATCCGATTGGCCTAATATCATAAACTTTTTATCATCTTATTGATGATTTCTTTGAGGTTCTTATGAGCGGCTTCAACTACATTGTTGGTTTATAGTCGGTAGGGAGAAGATTTGTGTCTCTAAATTCCATACTTGTCGACCAATTTTGTGACTTCTGCCTCAAAATGTAACCCGTTATCTGACACTAGCTCATGCAGGACCCCATATTGATAAATGATGTTCTTCTGGATGAACTTAGCTACCTTTTTGGCATTCAGCACTGCGTATGACTCAGCTTTTACCCATTTAATGAAGTAATCAATGGCAACCAGGATGAACTTATGCCCATTGGAGGCTTTGGGTGTTACTTTACCTATGATATCGATGCCCCATGTAGAGAACTGCCAGGGAGAGGTCATGTTGTATAATTTCCATGGAGGCAAGTATTGTAAATGGGAAAACTGTTAGCATTTAAGGAATATCCGGACATAGGTGGTGCAATCCTAACCCTTGGTAGTCCAATAGTAACCCTGTTGGATAATCTTTTTAGCGAGCATATGGCCATTCATGTGGGGACCACATTCCCCGTTATAGACTTTTGGCATTATTTCTTCAATGTTAGCCCCTGAGATGCAATGTAAGTGGGTTCCATCAAAGTTTCTCTTGAACAGTGCTTTATCATAGATAATGTACTGGGCGACCAGTTTACACAGGGTTACTCGATCTTTCTAATTAGCATCTTGGGGATACCTACTGTGCTTGAGAAGGTGCCAAGTGTTGTAATACCAACACTTGGTCATATCAAGATCCTCTTGTGTGATGAGGTTGATGTGGTAGCAGTGGGTCGGTTCATCTTGATTTTGGATTAGGAAAGGGGCTATGGTTATTCCACGAGCATATCGATCATGGAAGCTAAGGTAGTAAGGGCATCAGCCAATTTGTTCCTCGCTCGCGTCAAGTAGTGGAAGGTGATATCTCGAAACTGGCAAGCCAACTCTTCCATGTGGGCATGGAAGGGTAAAAGTTTTTCATCTTTGACTTTCCATCTTCTAAGGACCTGGTCAATGATGAGGGAAGAATCTTCGTAGATATATAGGAATTGGATTCATTTCTTAAGAAAAACTTTGAGGCCTACCATGCATGCCTCGTATTCGATCATGTTGGTGGTGCAGGGAAAATCTATCTTGATAGCAATGGGAATGTGAGAGTCATAAGAGGCGATCAGGAATATCCCAATATTGTATCCTTTTTTGTTAGCAGTGCCATTAAAGAACATTTTCCACTTAAGGTCTTCTTGAGAGGGACAAAGGATATCTTCATCCGGGAATTCGAAGTCCGAAGGTCAGCTTCTTCTATAGGGTAATTAGCAAGATAGTCAGACAAGTCTCTTCCTTTCATGGATTTTTACGTGACATAAAAAATATCAAACTCATCTAGTAGCATCAATAGTAAGGCCATTCGGCTAGATAGGGCAGGTTTCTTGAGTAGGAATTTGATACGATCCATTTAGGACACGAGTCTGAAGTGAGCAAATAGTGCCGTAATTTTTTAGTGACCAAGACAAGGGCAACACATGCTTTCTCCAAGGCAGTGTAGTTGACTTCGTATCTAACCAATTTGCGATTGGCATAGTAAATGTCCCTCTCTTTGCAGAATTCTTCAATATATTGGGCTAGCAAATCCCCAGCTGCAGCGTATGTTATCGTCAAGTATATAAGTAAAGGGACACAAGACTGCGGTGTCAGGAGTACCAAAGATTGGGTTAGATACCTTCTTGATTCAGTCAAAGGCCTCATGACAATCTTAGTTTCATACTTTGGTAGAATCCTTTTGGAGGAGTTGGAAGATGTGTTCAAAAATACAAGTCAACTGGCTGATGAACCGGTTGATGTACTGTAATTTTCTTAAGAATCCCTGGACTTCCTTCTTCAATCGGGGTGGTGGCATTTCCAATATGGCTTTTAATTTGTCAGGATCTACTACAATATCCTTTTCTTTAACCATGAACCCAAGAAGTTTTCCTTTGGTAACACCGAAAATGCATTTATGTGGATTAGGCTGCATCGGGTATCGCCGCAGTCGTTCGAAGAACTTTCGGGTAGAGGGAACATGAACTTCTCAAGTCTTATACTTGATGATCATATCCTCCATCTAGACATTGATATCCTTGGGTACCAGATCATGCAAGATGGTCGTGGAAACCCTTTGGTAGGTAGCCCCTACATTTTTTAGACCAAATGGCATAACTGTGTACCAGAGAAGGTTCCCTAAGGGGTGATGAATGCGATTTTTTCTTGATGATCAGGATACATATTGATCTGATTGTATCCACCAAACCCATTGATGAATGACTTGATAGAGTAACTGTCCATGTTGTCCACAATCATATTGATATTGGGCAGTGGGTAATCATCTTTCAAAGAGGCTTTGTTCAAATCTCGGTAATCAACACACATGCGGACTTTTACTCCTCATTTTGGTAGGGGTACTATATTGGCTAACCATGTGGGATATTCTATAACCCGAATGAAGACTACATTCAACTGTTTGACCACCTCTTATTTATCCTTGATCAACCATTCGATACCGAGCTTTCACAGTTTCTGTTTGACCGGTTTACATCAGGGGAGAATTGGAATCTCATGTTGGACAATCTAGGGATCAATTCTGAGCATTTCATCATAGGACCATGCAAAGATGTCCAAAAGTTCTATCAATAATTTTTCAAGTTGCGCGCGCTCATGCTCGTCAAGTGGAACTTATCCTAATCTCGTGTGATTGGCTACTAGATACGAGATTGATAACAACAGTTTCATCCTCATTAATTTGAACACGGTTATGTTGTTTATTATCAACCTTATTAAGATCAGTTAAGAATTGTTCATTTGCAAAATCATCATCATCAAGAGTTTGATTAGAATCAGGATAATTAATGCAAGGCATAGCAAGATACTTAATATCTCCGTTTAATTTATTTTTAGGAAATACTGCATTGAGAACCTCATCGAAGGAGGTATCGATTACATTATAATGAGAAAAGGGAGGAAAAATAAAAGAGGAAGAAATAGGATAAACATATGGGTTTGGGTTGCATCTTAGCAAGTGGAACTAGTATACCATTCCAATTAAGTAGGGGTGCATCATTAGTCTTGATCAGGGTGGATGGATCCGATGATGTAGTGCCTTAGTGGATCATGCAGAGTGACAGCCCCAGCGTCTTCAAATTAAATGATTCCTCGAAGTCACTTCCTTCGAAAACCTCGATAACAGCTGCGGTGTTCTCAATGAGTAGTTATATATGATGCTAGGAAATTTCAGCCCATCAGCAGTTATTTTGGAAGAAAATATCCATTACTGGTTTCATCTTCTTGTCCACATGATCATACCATGGTTCGGGAAATACACAAAAGGGAAAATCTTTGCCCTCTTTAAAAAATCTTTCGTTTAAGGAATCTCCCAAAATAGTTATGGCACTTTCTAACCTTCTCTTCAATCGAGGTTATTGGAGCATTCTCATTTCCTCTAATGATGGTTGATAACCCAGGCCACAAGAAGGAAAGGCCTTCTTCAGCATTATGGGTTCCAGTATCCCCTGTTGTCGTTGTTTCAGCCCCAGTCCGGGTATGAAGTGCATATTGTTAAACATTTATATCACGTTGACTTTGTCATAAGGGTTGTGCTCTAGACAGACTCTATCTTTGAAATCATCCCTTATTGGTAGTGGAAGTGGTTCGACTCGAAAACCAGACAGAAGCATATCATTCGCCCCATGTTGTATCTCTACTATCGGGTTACTAGTGATCGCATTCTCGGTATTATCATCATCACCCAAGATGATGATGACCTGCCCCTTGGATAAGAACTTTAGTTTCTAGTAGAGAGAGGAAGATACCCCTTTGATACTATGAAGCCATGGTCGATCCAGCAATAGGTTGAAACAATTTGGTATGTCGGTGACCTGTAACTCAGTGACGGGATTTATAGGGCCATCCCCTATAGTACACACCATGACAAAAGTTGAAGCAAGGTCGCTTACTTTCAAAACTAAGCAATTGAGGGTTCTTAAAGGGAAAACATTAAGTGTTGATCCATTGTCAACAAGTGAAAGTGGGACTTTATTCCCCATTACCTCAACAAAAATATTGAGATCATAGGTATAATTTGGACCAAACTTAGTGATTTCTTCCTCCGAGAAGGAGAGATTTCTAGTAGAGGTTAAGGATCTTATCAGGTTCACTGCTTCTTTTGGATTGGTGGAAGGAGGGACTGTGGGCCCGATAAGTAATTTATTCAAGGCATTTTGGTGTAGTTGGAAAGACATGAAAAGTCCCCACAAAGTAATGTTAGCCTGAGTTTTCTTCAATTGGTCGTGGATCTTGCTCTCCTCGATGGTCATTTTTGACATGGGGAGTTTCTTGACAACGCCCTTTCCTTTATCTATCATTGTTGATTGAGGGTTCGGGCTCTGATAGTGCCTCCCAGATATTATCATATGGTTCACAAAAGAGGGGAATAACATAAACCCTGCCTCTCCATCTATCTCGGGTTATTCGGCCACTTAGTTTATCTCTCTTGGCAGATCTTCAAATGATATCATCCCACATACACTGATCACTAGGCTAACCTTTTCCTAGCTTGGCTCTTTATCTAAACTATCAAATCCATTCCCCCATCCGGTGCAATGATGTTATCCTCCCACAAGAAATCAATTCATTCTACAACCTCAACGGCTTATTCATATAGATTCTCCCACTCAACAGGAACTACTGAATTATGTGACTCCCGAGCCCACTTTCGGGCTTCCATGAGCAAGGTGCTGAACTTCTGGCAGTTTGTGGTCATTTTAGCGGGCAATTTCAACCCAAAATCTAGGAGTTGGTTCAGTATTATTGGTAATTCCCTATCCTTCCCTTAGGACCGAGTACAAATGATAATGCATGCTCTCGTAAGAAGTAATAGGTCTTGATCTAAAAAATAGGTAGGGTGTAGGAGAAAATATGGGCAAACTTTAAGGGGTTTAGATGAATATATGAGTATAATGGGTGATTTACTGGGTACAATCTATGTGGATGGGTCAAATTTTAGATCATTTTCTAGGAAGATAGCGTTTGCATGATATGGGAGTGGATTGTGAGTAGTGTTTGGTTTAGGATTGGATGGTGGGGAGATAACTCCTCGGTCAATCAGACCTTGGATTACATTTCGTAGATGGACTCACTGATTAGTGGTATGGCCGGTATTTTAAAGGAAATCACAATAGGAGTCGGGTTTGAAATTTTGGGGAAGTGATTTTGGTAATGGATGAGGGTCTAATGGCTTGATGAGATTTTGGCTCAATAGTGCTTGGTAGGCTTTGGAGAGGGGAGCATGAATCTCGGTGTATTCTTTCCTGACTGGGTTAGCACGACTTCAGGCGCCCAAGAGGTTACAGGCTATGAGATAGTGTTGATGGTCAAGACAGTAGCGGGTTTCTCGTATTTCCTTGGAGTAAACTATCCGGATACTTTCTTTGGATCAGTTTCTGTCTTGGAAAGACTTTATTCAATCTCCACTCCTGCTGCTCGAAGGGCTCGAAAATGTGGGTGTTATTATCCTCCCATCCTTTCTCGAACATGGGGTAAGAATTTTTTATTCACAATACTAACTTGTTCCTCTTAGGAAGGCCGGTTGGTCATGGTGGCCGCTTTCTCCCTTCACCTTGCTATGAAATTACTAACAGTTTCTCTAGGATTCTGCATGAGAAGTTCTAAATCACAACATGTAATTTTCAACTCCTCGTTGTATTTGTATTGTGACATGAATTCACGGGCAACATCCTCCCAACTGCGAATTATAGATTCCTCGAGGGATAGAAACCATCGAAAAGCATTGTCCTTCAAAGTCTATTGGAACATCTGGGCCATTATTTCCTCAAAGGCACTTGGGAGAGTCATGGCTTGGTGGAAACTTCGAAGATGAACAATTGGGGGGGAACTACACCAAAATGGCTGACTTGTCACGGTCTTTGATCGTGACAAGCCTGGGGGTGACCACTTTTTCATCACTGACTTATCACAGTCAAAGATCGTGACAAGTTCATTAGATTTTTCACGATCTTTGACCTTGATAAGTCTTTTCACAGTCAAAGACCGTGAAAAGCTCGTGACAAAATAAAAAAAATTGTCATGGTCTTTAATCGTGACAAGTTTCTTTGTCACGGACTTGTCACGATTTTTTGGACAGTATGGCCACTGTCACTGTCCAGCAGTATATTTGTACATGTTATAATAAAATTTTACCTGTCCAAACAGCATATATCCAAATACAATAGAAATAATATACCAAATCATGGAATATATAATCCATATCCAAATAAAATAAAAATACAAATATCCATATCCAAACCAACATGTACCAAAATAAAAAAAAATACAAATACAATCCAATATCCAAATATCCAAATAAAAAGATAGAAATATTGTCGTGAAGAAGGAGCGGGTCGGAGGAGGATGGAAGGCCACACGACATATGAATTAGGACATGCCTCAATATGATGAACGCCGCATTGTTCGCGTAACCCCAAAGGTGAGTTCTCCTTTCCGTCCACCACATGAGTAACGAGCTCCCTTACCTCAATGTCTTGGAGGGGACGTCCATGAACCACCATACTCGGGAGGAAGCCCGGGTACCTCAACCCTCTCGCAATAGGTTCCCCATAATATATGTTAAGTTGAAACATGCTTGGCTAACCGATTGTTGACATAGGCCGCTCGATGGGGATCACAATGGGCAATGGATCATATCATCATATGGCATCGAGTTCGGGCGTATCGGTGATGAAGAAGTCGCGTCCTTGTCCTCGTCTACCTCTACCTCCTTCTCCTTGCCCTTTCCCTTTCCCTCGCCCAAATAACGCTTCATGAAGGTGTACATATCTAGGCGTACATATCTAAGACGTTCATCATATTTCCCTCCATCCTTAATAGTTTATCATCACGGTGTCCACCTTATGTGCCAACCCACTGTTGCTCGTCTCCATTCTAATGATCCTAGACTTCCCCACCTTTGAGCTCACCCCCTAGTCCTGCCCTTGCGATCCTCCCTGAGCACTTGGCTGAGTGCGTTCATCGCCAAACATGCTTTGTCGGCATCAGACTGCGACTCATGCACTTCCTTAAGCTTTGCATGAAAAGACAAAAAGTACACGGTTAGTTAATTAAGTAAATAAAAAAATTATAACAGAATAAAAAAATTAAACATTTATATCTTAAATTGATGGCTGCGATGCTTCGGGTCACCTCCTTGTCCTTGCCCTATTTTATCTGAATTACCACATAGGCATTGAGCCTATGTGGCCTACCCCCAGGGCGACCACCCATGTCCTGCAATAAAATAATGCAGAATTAGTAAGTAACGCAAAGTAATGCTATATTAGAATAACTAAAATTAAAGACAAATAAAAACATATCATCCTATGCTCCACCTCGGCATAAGACGTCCGTCCAGAGTAGTGCACATCCAACTTTTTTACCCGGTTGTCCCTCCCCGATTAGCAAGATTCCAATTTTCGTTCATTGGTCTCATTGTCAAAAAACTTTTTCTACTATTCTAATGAGATCGTCTCAGAGGGACGGTGTCATGTAGTCCCGGAATGGACTCCCAGGTCTTCTCAAAGTACCGTGCCCTCAAATTCTTCTTCCACGTCTGATATTGATCCTTTAATTGTTCCAACGTGGAGTTGCAGAGATATGGGGGCAGGCCGAATTGTTCCTATCAAACAAATACAAACCAAAAAGAAAGAAAGTGTTAGTTGCTCATAAATATAAATATAAATACACTACCTGTAGTGCCTCCCAGATGTTCAACTTGAGGTCAATAGGCACGGCCCTCCAATCATTGTACCATGGCCCAGTGATCCCCTTCAGAAACTCTAGCGCTCTAGCCAATAACGTCGTCTTATTTTCGGTGACGGACCCGAATCTGCCCAAATTTAGGGGCCTACAGACCAAGGAACCCTCATCGCCTCCGCTACCGTGCCCGGATGAAGTCATTTTCTGCAAAAATTATTTTTATTAGTACAAACATGTATATGGACTTTGAATTAATGCTCAAATCCGATAATAATAATACATACCAATACCAATACTAATTCATATCAATACCAATACCAATTTCAATTTATATCAATTTCATTTTATACCGGTACTAATACCAATTTATACCAATACGAAATTCAATGTACACACACGCACACTACCCCCCCCCCCCCCCGCCACCCCCACCCACGAACACACACTCCTGGGTCATGGACTTTGAATTAATGCTTAAATTGATTAAAATTCTAATTAACATATTCACTTGGTTATTACAAGCATTAAAATGATCAAGTACAAATGAATAAAAAGCATTAAATTATCGTCCGATAATAATAAAGCACCAGAATAATACAGCCACTGGTCATTGCAAATAATTTGAATACTTATTACAAATCTAAAAAATGTTTCAAATTCGGGTTATCATAAAAAATGGATTGATATTCGACAGGCGCAGTCAAGTCATCCACACTAATGTTTAGACGCTTTGTCGTATGTAGGACGATTGATCACGGCTCGTTGTTGATATACTCCGAGTAAAACACTTACTTGACCTTTTGAAAAGCACACTACTCATCACTCACGTGTTCGTTACTCTTTAACTTGGACAAGTCAACCATGATCAAATTGGTATCAGGCACAACTTTACAAGCATTTCTATCCTCAACTCTTACTCAATCACAGTAAAATACAAGCTCTTTGAAGTTTACATAGTCCAGTTCAAATATATTTCGAATTAGACCATAGTAAGTCATTTCAGCTTCAACGAAGTTTTTATCTTTCGTGATCGCTCGAAAGAAAGTAAGATCCTTCTATGAAATGCCCGAGTTCTGTACATTTGTATTTTCCTCGTACACCCTTATACCGATACATAACCATTCAATCGATACTTTTTGTACTTTTGTGCCATGAATAAGGGTCCAGTGGCTAGACGAGCAAGCCTTGATGTCGCATCACCTGTATTTAAGAGCTGAGAATATATCCAAATTAATTAGGTTAGTTGTAAAGACTTCTTGTAATGTGACATTTAATAACATCCATTTTCATTACAATTACCTCGTGTGACAACAACAGCCTAAATTCGTTGTTTGATTGTGCCATTATTTTTCGACTTTTATTGTTCTCACAAGCTTCATATTTTCTTCATAGATCGTGAGGAACGTATTACAAAATTAATCAAGTAAAAATTAAAATAATGTAAAAGTTAAAATAATTTAAACTTACTTTTTCCATTCTTCAACATCTTCATGTGTGTCAAATAGATAACGAGTTACTTGTTTATGTTGCAAACTCGTTAATTTCACTCGTTTTCCCATCACATGGCCGCCCTCATCGGTGAACTCATCATTGTCATCCACGCTGGTCGAGTAGGCATATATTCCCGATTGTAGATTTATGACTCCACGGTGATGTATTCCTCTGCAACTGATCCTTCAATGTATCGTGTATTCTTGACGTAATCTTTGAAAACTTTCATCAATCTTTAAAATGAATACATCCACCGATATCTAACCGGGCCGCAAAGAAGTTCTTCGTTGCGTCCACTATGTGATCTCGATTGACTACCTTCTCACATAATAGTGAGAAGAAAATACCAATTTACATAATATCTCTCCGCAAATCCTTGTGCTTTGGAGAAACAGTGCTCAAACAATAGAGGAACCAATTTCATGTTTCAATCCAATCGTTGGACTTACACTTATGTAAATCATGGGTAGCATAATTCACAATTCTTTGAAGGTTGGATGAAAAATTAGATGGAACTTTCAAATTATATATTGTGTCTAAAAGCACCTTTCTTTTCTCACTTGTCAAAGTAAAATGCACCAAAGGGAATTATTGTCCGTCCCCTACTATATTCTTTCAACCAAAGTTGTGGCCTTAAGTTTCAACGCTTTAAAGTCTTTTCGTGCATTTTATTCATCCTTTAAATGACTCCCCCCAAGGCATGTGCCCACAATATGTTCAGCGATATTCTTCTCTGCATGCATCACATCCAATACATGGCGATCGAGTTATTCTTCTAATAAGGCAAGTCAAATAAAATTGACCTCCTAGACCATGCCTTTCTTGTCTCAGTTTCATTCACAGTCAGGCTCTTCTTATACCTGACATTCTTAAATTTAGTATTCTTACCTGGAATATTAGGGACACAATTAGAATATTTACTTTCAATTTTTTTGCCTGGAAGTTTTCTCGGTTGTAGCCTATGTTCAACCCCACTCGATAAAAAATTATAACCTTTCTCAAATCTAAAACTATGAGATGGGGGTAAAAACCTCATATGGAAATGGCACACATTTTTTGAGCTAGCGGGGAGATGAAGAGATTCAGTCTCATCTCCACAAATAGGACACCCCAAATAACCATGTACTACACAACCGGATAATGTCCCATAAGCTAGAAAATCATGAATTGCCCACATCAACGAAGCTTTCAGCGTAAACTCTTCTTTTCAAAAAGAGTCAAATGCTTGCACACACCCTTCCCACAACTCATTTAATTTTTCTACCAAAGGAGCCAGGTAGACATCGATGTCCTCACTTGGTGCCTTTGGCCTAGGAATCAACAAAGACATCATCGAAAATTCATGTATCATACACTGTGAAGGATTGAAACCATCTGTTGAAATGCATTGAAAATTCGCGCTTAGATTTCCAAATGGATTGAAACCATCTGTTGATATTGCCAAACGAATGTTACGTTGTTCTCCAGAAAAATCGGGATACCCAAAACTCATTGATCAAGGGTGAAAAGTGGCGCATGTCAAGACGCCGATCATTGAATTATATTCACCTCCTCAATATAAAAACCTAAACTTATGACTACACTCTCTTAAGGGAGTATAGCGGCCAAGTTCGGGTATCAAAAATCCACAGAGACGAGTTACTAGAATTTAATCTGGTTTAATATTTCTAGAATAAAAGTGAAAGTAATTTGTTAACTAAAAAGAAAGAAAAGATAAACTAGGCCTGAGAGTATTTAAACTAAATTAACAAAGAGAAATAAAAATACAGGTTGCGTCGAATATCCCTCACCAAGAGTTAATTAGTATAAAATGGTTACATGGGTTCACGAGTTATTAAGATTGAATCTCGTTTCGTCAATTAATTAAACCGAGAGTTGTCACACCCCTAAATTCGCATAAAAGCCTACTAAGATTTTGGCGTCAACTAATACCCTAAAAATTACACACGCAAGGTCGTAAATATGGAGCATACGTGATATACCCCGTTAAATCTCCTAGGCGTAATAACTAGGACAACCCAATCTAAATAAATCCATAAAAACTCCATCACCAAAGCAAAGCAACCAATCAATCCTTAGGTGATTTCAATCCAACACTACCTAGATTAAACTAGATAGAAAACATAGTAAATGACATGTATTGAAAGAAAGCAAGTAAATTTACACTACAAAGCAATGAAATAAAGCAAGTAAATAAATAAATGAAAGCTTGGATAAATGGAGAAAACGATGGATAGCGTTCTTACACAACCGCGACGGGAAAACCCTTATATACGAGCAAATCGTTAGAGGGAGAAATGGCACACTCAAAACTCTCCAAAACCTAACTTCCCTAACCCTAACTAAGAAAACCATCTATTATTACAAGATTTGTACAAAAATAAACCAAGTGGTCTACTTATACTAAGTGGGAAAAAGAAAATAAAGAAAAAGGAAAAAGAAATGAAAAGGGGGTTTGAGTTACAAATAAAATAAATGAAAAGGAAATAAAAAAAGGAAAGGCAAAATAGTAGCTCAAAATTTCGGACAAAATCATTGGTCGACCAGGCACATGGGAAGGAGCACATGATCAAACAACCATGGAAAAATAAGAAAACTCGGTCGACCGGGGACCCAGGGCTGGTCCACTGTTTAGGCACATATTCTTCACATTTATCCCCTTAATTTCAGTATTTTTATGATCCCGTGCAGTGTAAGTAGCTTGGATTTGTCTTAAATGTATTCTACTAACCTTTTTTGGCAAGTATTTCTTGTTTTGTGTATTTCTCATGTGTTTTACAGGTATTTCACGCAAGTTAGTGCGAAGGAGAACTCAAAACAATGAAAGAAACCAAGAAATGGAGGGTTGAAGGGCATTTTCATAATTTTTCAGCCTTAGTCCGGAGGTGGGGCCAACTAGAAAGTTGAAGAGCTCTAAATTACAAGAATACTGGAAAAAACGGCACCTCAATCCGAGCTACGGTGAAGAAGTTACGATGTTTTGAAATTGCGGGATAATGAAGAGTCTAGATGTGCGGATTTCTGACATTAATTATGCATTTAATGCAGTGCAACTCTTGGAAAACTTGTTCCACAAGCACTATTGGTTGTCAATTTCGAGATTTTATGCTATAAAAGCCCATGACCTACATCATTTGAGAGGAGGCTAGAGAGAGGCTAGGGTTAGAAATTTTAGAGAGAGTTTTTAGATCAGATTTTTAGATCAAATTTCCATTTCCTTCAAGATTTTCATGAACCCTAGTTGTATTCTGAATCTCAATTCCGTTTTTGTGCTGAATTCAAGTAATATCATTCTATTCTCTTTTCTTTAATTTCTGAAAATTTCTTACAATGTTCTGCAATTTCATAGTTTCATATGTGAATTTGTTTTTCAACCAAATCATGAGTAGCTAATTTCTCAAGGGTTGGGGTACATGAACTCAATCCTAATACAAATTATTCGTATGGAAAATTAGAAAATAAATGAAAATATTGGTTGAATCGTGAATGAAAATCATATATGCATTGTCATATCTTTTAATCTCTCTTGCCCTAGGTACTTGGGATGTTTAAGAATGCTTTGTATGTATAATTCGTCATTCACCGCCTTATATTGATCTTTGATTTCATATGATGCGGTCTTGAACCTCATATATGTAATGCTTAGTGATGATAAGGACTGGATTTAATCAAGAATTTTGATTTATCATTCTAGTATTCTAAAGGATAATTTGTTAAGGATTGAGGGATTGTACCCTACCCTAATTTTCTCTAAATTGTTAAACCCAAATTTTGCTGGTAATTTTCAATTGTTTTTCATAAGTAAATTTTTAGAAATTTTCCCAAAAAAATCAATCATCTTTTTATTTCTTTCAAGAAATCATTTCAAGGTTTGGTAATTTTTCTTGTTATTGTTTGGCAATTTTGATCCCTGTGGAGACGATCCCTACTTACCGGGTTATTACTTGAGCGACAAGGCTTGCACTTGAGCCTAGATAAATACGCACTTTTGAGACAAATATTAAGTCGCGTCAAGTTTTTGGCGCCGTTGCCGGGGATCCAAAATTATTAAATTTCCAAGAAAGTTATTGTTATCTACAAGTGATTTCATAAAAAAATATATATATATTTTTCATTTTTTCTCTTGTGATCTTATATGCAGAATTCATCTCCCACCCAAATTCACGAAAATCCTATTGCCGAAGCCGGATCTGAAAATTCTGAGTCTTTGCCTTTTTGGGTTCCACCTCCTTCCCCTAATAATTCCATCACAAGTCGTTCGTTGAGTCAAACCTTGAGTGAGAATTCTGAACCTTTTGGTAGCAATATGTCGGATCATGGTAGTGTCGGTGTTGGTGCTGGAGAGGATGATGTACCATATCAACCCATGAAAGATCTTTTGTTTCCGGAGAGAACTGCTAACCCTGGTTGCATTTTATTCCCGTATAATGCCGGTCAGTTCCACTTTCGGAATGGAATGATCCAAATTCTTCCTACATTTCATGGGATGGATTCGGAAAAACCATATCTCCATATTAGAGAGTTTGAAGATACGTGTGAAACATTTGAAGACCAAACTTGTCCACAAGAAGTAATCCGGTTAAAGCTCTTTCCTTTTTCCTTAAAGGATAAAGCGAAAACTTGGTTATGGACCCTGCCCCCAAATTCTGTTTTATCATGGAGAGATATGCAAAACAAGTTTATCTCAAAAAATTTTCCACAACACAACCAATTCTGTTAAAGCCCAAATTCAAGCTTTTCGTCAAAATGAGAATGAGGCTTTTGATAAGTGTTGGGAGAGATACCAGGAGTTAGTTAATGCGTGCCCCCATCATGGTTTTGAAACTCACCATCTGATTTCATTTTTCCATCAAGGCCTTACTGTAGCGTCTAAACAACTTGTTCAAACCATGTGTGAGAGACCTTTTTGGGAGTTAAGTACGAGCGATGCTGAGGCTCATTTGAAATATGTGGCGGAAACTACCCAAGCATGGGATACTTCTGATCCAAATAGTCAAAATAGAAATCGACAAGTGTCCAACTTGCCTGCTGCGTCCGGTATTTATCACGTGGACAAGGACACTTTGTTGGATCTAAAACTTGATCAAATGGAAAAGAACTTTAGAGAAATGCTAGATATGCAATTGAGAGATGTGTCTGGACCCGTAAAAACCGGGATGGAGAAGGTATGTGCCATTTGTAATGCAGGCCATTCTACCGAAGGATGTCCTACCATACCTGCATACAAGGCCATGTACACTGAACAGGTTGATGCAATAGGAGGTTTTCGAGGGAATTATAATGCTCAGCAAGGGAATGCATATAATCAATCGTGGAGGAATCCCGGGTTTAATTATGGACAACCCCAAGGTGGGATGGTTCCTAACCCACAGATGACTCTACCACAACCCCCTCAATTTCAGCAAGTGGCAAACCCTATGCAAGTACCACCTCCTGGTCCTTATGTACCTCCACCTAGGAGATCTCATGAGGATAATTTCAATCAATTCATCCAAGCCCAAAAAGAAAGATATGCCAAATTTGAGCGAATGTTCGCTGAAATGCATACTAACATCTCTAGGTTGCAGTCTGCGGTGAATACTCAAGAGAAGGGTAAACTTCCAGCCCAAGGCCAAAGACCACCTCTTCAAGGTCAAACCATGGTTTGCTCCACATCATCAGAATTGCAAGAACAATGTCAAGCTGTTACTACTCTTCGTAGTGGCCGCGTAATTGATCTAGCACCTAAATTACCAAAGGTGAATGATGATGGAGTCGAACCCGAGATTGTGAAGGAATCTGAAATTTCCGAGTCTGAAGAACCTTCCTTAGAAAAGGAATTGAAAGATGCGGAGGTTGAGCCTGATATTGAAGTCAAGTCGCCTACTGCTGCTCCATTTCCTCAACGCTTAGAGTCACCCCAGAAAGGTGCTTCGCGTATCGAGGTGATGGATGTGTTGAAGCAAGTAAAATTGAACTTGCCGTTCCTTGATGCTATTCAACAAATTCCAGCATATGCGAAGGTTATTAAAGATCTTTTGACTGTCAAGAGACGTCTTAAGGTGAAGAAAAATGTTTTCTTGGCACAAAATGTGAGCTCAGTTCTTCTCAATGATCTTCCACTAAAATTCAAAGATCCAGGTTCACCTACCATTTCATGTATCATTGGAGAAATGAGAGTGGAAAGAGCGTTGCTTGATTTAGGTGCGAGTGTAAACATCCTCCCATACTCCATCTATAAGAAGCTTGATTTAGGTGATTTAAAACCTACCCGAATCACTCTACAGTTAGCGGATAGGACAGTCAAAGTGCCTCGTGGGATTGTAGAAGACGTAATTGTTCAAGTGGATACGTTCTACTTCCCCGTTGATTTTGTTATTTGGGACACCGAGATTGTTCCCCATACGAGAAATCATGTTCCAATTATATTGGGCCGACCGTTCTTAGCTACCGCTAATGCTTTGATCAATACACGGAATGGCCAAATGCAACTCACTTTTGGAAACACGACTCTCGAGAAAAATATTTTCAATGTCGCTAACCAAATGGGTGATGAGGATGAGATTCTTGAAATGGATCTTATTGAAGAAGTGGTGGATGAAAATATTGAAAAAATCATAGGAGGAGATGCTCTGAAAGTGTTCTTAGGGCAAAGTGATGCTCAAATGAGTGATTATACTGAGTTTGGGAGAGAGGTGGAAGAGTTAAAAATGTGGTTACAAGAGGAAGAGAGTTTTGAGAGTTTAAGAGCGGTTGACTGGATTTCTAGGTATGAAGAATTGCCTCCGAGGGAGACACCCTTGGTCCCCTCTGAACATAGATTTCCTAGTCTTTAGTTGAAGAAACTACCTTCTCATGTCAAATATGCCTTTTTAGGTGAGAATGATACATTTCCTGTTGTTGTGTCTTCCCATCTAGAAAAAGGGCAAGAAGGTATTTTGTTAGATGTGTTGAGAAAGCATAGAAGTGCTTTTGGATGGACCATAGCAGATTTGAAGGGTATAAGTCCTTTGATTTGTACCCATAAAATCCATCTCGAGGAAGAAGTGAAGCCATCTCGTGAGATGCAAAGGCGGTTAAATCCAACAATGAAAGATGTTGTAAGAGCGGAAATAACCAAATTGCTAGATGCTGGAATTATATATCCCATTTCGGATAGTAAATGGGTGAGCCCAATTCAGGTCGTTCCAAAGAAATCAGGGATGACTGTGGTTGAAAATGCTAAGGGAGAATTAATACCTCAACGCACCACCACCGGGTGGCGTGTTTGCATTGACTACCGAAAGATCAATGCCGGAACTCGAAAGGATCATTTTCCCTTACCATTTATCGATCAAGTTATTGAACGAGTAGCGGGCCATCCTTATTATTGCTTTCTAGATGGGTATTACGGTTATAATCAGATTGAGGTGGATGTTCTTGATCAAGAAAAGACGACTTTTACATGTCCATTTGGTACGTTTGCCTATAAACGTATGCCATTTGGGTTATGTAATGCACCGGCTACTTTTCAGAGGTGCATGTTAAGTCTCTTTAGCGACATGATTGAAAAAGGTCTTGAGGTGTTCATGGACGATTTCAGCGTTTTCGGCTCATCTTTTGACCATTGTTTAGCTAATCTTGAGAGAGTTCTATTCCGATGTGTGGAAAAAGACTTAGTCCTCAATTGGGAAAAATGCCATTTCATGGTTACCGAGGGTGTAGTCTTGGGCCACATAGTCTCATCTAGGGGAATTGAAGTTGATCGAGCAAAAATTGAAGTAATAGTTGAGCTACCCCCGCCAAAATCACTTAAAGATGTGAGGTCCTTTCTAGGCCATGCTGGATTTTATAGGATGTTTATCAAAGACTTTAGCGCCATCGCTAGACCTTTGAGTAATCTTCTCATGAAGGACACTCCATTTGAGTGGAGTAAAGCATGTCAAGAAGCATTTGATAAACTCAAAAGCATTCTTATTTCTGCACCTATCATGCAAGCTCCGGATTGGTCGCTTCCCTTTGAGCTTATGTGTGATGCAAGTGATTTCGCGATTGGGGCTGTTCTTGGACAGAGGAAAGACAAGAAAGCTCATGTTATTTACTATGCTAGCCGAACATTATCTGGCCCTCAGCTTAATTACTCTACTACAGAGAAAGAGTTGCTAGCTGTCGTTTTTGCTCTCGACAAATTTCGCTCTTACGTTGTTGGGTCGCCTATCCTTTGTTTCACTGATCATTCGGCATTGAAATATCTCTTGAGCAAGAAAGATGCCAAACCTCATTTAATCAGGTGGATCCTACTCCTACAAGAGTTTAATCTCTCGATTCAAGATAAGAAAGGAGTAGAAAACGTCGTTGCTGACCATTTGTCACGACTCTCGTCCGACGTACCTATTGATCCCATTCCCATAGACGAGTATTTTCCGGATGAGAATCTATTTGCTACCTCTTCTCTCCCTTGGTTTGCGGATATTGTCAATTACCTTGTCACCGGAGTTGTTCCCTCTAGTTGGAATCCGCAAGAGAGAAGGAGGTTCATTACTTGGTCACGCATGTTCTTTTATGATGATCCATACTTTTTTAAGTATTGTGCTGACCAAATTATCCGGAGATGTGTACCCGATGAGGAAATCCAAGGGGTGATTCGATTCTGTCATTCGGAAGCATGTGGCGGTCATTTTTCTAAAAATAAAACTGCTGCGAAAATCCTTCAAAGTGGTCTTTATTGGCCCACAATCTTCCGGAATGTGAATGCTTTTTGTAAGACTTGCGATAGATGCCAAAGAATGGGAGCTATTACTCGCCGTGATATGATGCCATTATCCCCTATTTTAGTCTTGGAGTTGTCTGATTGTTGGGGAATTGACTTCATGGGGCCCTTTCCCCCTTCTTTTGGTTTTCTATACATTCTCGTCGCTGTAGATTATGTCTCAAAATGGGTAGAGGCTATAGCTACAAGGACGAATGACAGCAAGGTGGTGATCAAATTTATTCAAGAAAATATACTTTCTCGCTTTGGTATGCCTAAGGCCATAATTAGTGATAATGGAACTCATTTTTGCAATAGGCCGATGGATAAACTAATGCGAAAGTATGGAATTGTCCACAAGGTTAGCACCCCCTATCACCCCCAATCGAATGGCCAAGCCGAGCTTGCTAATAGGGAGATCAAGAATATCTTGGAGAAGACAGTTGATCCTAATAGGAAAGACTGGTCTCTTAGGTTGACTGATGCTCTTTGGGCTTATAGAACCGCATACAAGAATCCCCTTGGGATGTCCCCATTTCGATTTGTGTATGGCAAACCTTGTCATCTTCCGGTTGAAATCGAACACAAAGCGTATTGGGCTATCAAAAGGGTGAACTTCAAAATGGATAAAGCCGGTGAAACACGTAAACTTCAGTTGAATGAGTTGGAAGAAATGCGCAACGATGCGTATGAAAGTGCCAAAATTTCCAAGGACCGAATGAAACGCGCTCATGACGGAATCATTCGTAAGAAAGAGTTTCATTTGGGACAGAAAGTACTCCTCTACAACTCGAGGTTGCACTTGTTTCCCAGTAAATTGCGGTCTCGATGGTCTGGTCCTTACATTGTGAAAGAAGTGTTTCCCCATGGAGCCGTTGAGCTAATGGATGAAAAAGGGGGAACCACATTTAAAGTCAATGGGCATCGTCTCAAGCCTTATTTGGAAGCCATGGTTAAATAAGTCGACACAATCTGGCTGTCGGACCCCATTTATGGGGATTGAATGAACAAAGAGAGGTGAGGTCGTCGCACCCCCGACGCGTATGAGGTGATTTTTGTTGAATTTTTGAATCATGTATAAGTGTTATATAGTATCTTGTTGCATTTAGAGTAATTAGTTCAAGTATTGTTATTTTTTTGGTATGATTGGTTCTAACATGTTTTGTAGATTCAATGGACTCGCACTCATCAGGGATCGCTCCATTTGGGTAATATCTTTCTTTTCCTCTCTTTATGTTGTGTTCTTGATTTGCATTGAGGACAATGCAACATTTAAGTTAGGGGGTGTGGGATATTCTTCCCATTTATTGTTTAGATTCATTGATTCGATCACATGTTCTTTCCAAGTGTGTTTAAAAAAAAAAAAAAAAAAAAAAAAAGCCAAAAATATTTTTCTTCAAAATAAATAAAAATTAGAATTTAAATTTTTCAAAAATATCACCTTTATTCTATTTATAGTCTCAAATTGTAAAATTCATAATGCACTAAGCCAAAATTGACCGAAGATGAAAATTGAAAGAAAATTGACGACTTTACGAATAAGTGTGGAGATTGATCAAACCCGGTGAGATTTCGAGCCTTTCAATTTTTTTTATGAGTTTTTAAATCAATCCGAGTTTATGATTAACTCAAAGTTCTTTTCAGCGTTTTAATAAGTCGTTGATGATCTCAATCCTTTGTTTTGATCGGTTATGGAAATGTGTAAAATGTTGTCTCGAAATTCGTGATAAATATATCTCTGAACTTAATTAATCTCGAGATGCATATGGTAATGTGATTAGCAATTTGGACAATGAAGTAGGCAATCATTTGTTACCCAAAAATATTAGCCAGAAAAAGTTGTGAAAAACAAAATTATCCATTTGCAACCCACTTTGAACCGAATAAAATATTTCCCGTTCGTTTGATAACCCGAAAAACCCAAATAGCCCGGAATTGTGAAAATTGAATATTCATCAAGTCCAAATTGTGCAACAAAAAGGGGAAAAGAAAAACAAAATAGATATGCTCAACAAAAATAGCAAGAAAAAAAATGAAAAAAAAAGAGCAAACGCCCGAAAAAGCACAAATGGACGTCATAAAAATATTTTCCAATTCCGAACATTCTATCAATTTATATTTTTACCCTTTACACCTTTTAACCCCAAAAAGTCCTAACCGAGTCCAAATTGCAAAATTAATTACTGCGTGGAGAGCTAAGACATGAAAAGATAATATGAGAGATTAAAATGGTGTGAATTAGAGGTGATGTTCCCATTTCCTAATAACCGTAATCCGATGATGAGATCTTTTCACCATAAATTTCCTTCTTTTCAATTTTGTATGCATGAATTTGTGTCCATTATATTTACTCTTTATATCATGCATACCGAGAGAAAATATCCACAATCCGAGTGATTCGTTTGTGAGTGCATCCGTAAGAATTTGAATCAAAACGAATTTTCGGAAAGTAACGTAATGCTCAATCGATGGAAGTTTGAGGTTTAATTTTTGGCTTTGCACACACACACTATGATTTGAGACATTTGAATATGAATTTATGGTGATTATTTTTCGAAAAGTTTAAATTGTACAATTTTTAAGTATTTTGATATTTATTTGAGTCAATAAAGAATTTTGTGGGTGTATTCACTGCAAACCCTCACGAGACAAAACTCGTCCTACTAGGGTAACCTAGGGGTTTAAAGGCTTGTTGCATACGCTAAATGCAATCGCGTGCCTGCGAAAGTGGAATTTTATTTTAATAAAGTAATTTTCAAGAGTAGAATTTTGGCTAATTTCATTTACATTGCTCGAGACGCGCAAAGTTCTAAGTTAGGGGGTGTGTTTAGGCACATATTCTTCACATTTATCCCCTTAATTTCAGTATTTTTATGATCCCGTGCAGTGTAAGTAGCTTGGATTTGTCTCAAATGTATTCTACTAACCTTTTTTGGCAAGTATTTCTTGTTTTGTGTATTTCTCATGTGTTTTACAGGTATTTCACGCAAGTTAGTGCGAAGGAGAACTCAAAACAATGAAAGAAACCAAGAAATGGAGGGTTGAAGGGCATTTTCGTAATTTTTCAGCCTTAGTCCGGAGGTGGGGCCAACTAGAAAGTTGAAGAGCTCTAAATTACAAGAATACTGGAAAAAACGGCACCTCAATCCGAGCTACGGTGAAGAAGTTACGATGTTTTGAAATTGCGGGATAATGAAGAGTCTAGATGTGCGGATTTCTGACATTAATTATGCATTTAATGCAGTGCAACTCTTGGAAAACTTGTTCCACAAGCACTATTGGTTGTCAATTTCGAGATTTTATGCTATAAAAGCCCATGACCTACATCATTTGAGAGGAGGCTAGAGAGAGGCTAGGGTTAGAAATTTTAGAGAGAGTTTTTAGATCAGATTTTTAGATCAAATTTCCATTTCCTTCAAGATTTGCATGAACCCTAGTTGTATTCTGAATCTCAATTCCGTTTTTGTGCTGAATTCAAGTAATATCATTATATTCTCTTTTCTTTAATTTCTGCAAATTTCTTACAATGTTCTGCAATTTCATAGTTTCATATGTGAATTTGTTTTTCAACCAAATCATGAGTAGCTAATTTCTCAAGGGTTGGGGTACATGAACTCAATCCTAATACAAATTATTCGTATGGAAAATTAGAAAATAAATGAAAATATTGGTTGAATCGTGAATGAAAATCATATATGCATTGTCATATCTTTTAATCTCTCTTGCCCTAGGTACTTGGGATGTTTAAGAATGCTTTGTATGTATAATTCGTCATTCACCGCCTTATATTGATCTTTGATTTCATATGATGCGGTCTTGAACCTCATATATGTAATGCTTAGTGATGATAAGGACTGGATTTAATCAAGAATTTTGATTTATCATTCTAGTATTCTAAAGGATAATTTGTTAAGGATTGAGGGATTGTACCCTACCCTAATTTTCTCTAAATTGTTAAACCCAAATTTTGCTGTTAATTTTCAATTGTTTTTCATAAGTAAATTTTTAGAAATTTTCCCAAAAAAATCAATCATCTTTTTATTTCTTTCAAGAAATCATTTCAAGGTTTGGTAATTTTTCTTGTTATTGTTTGGCAATTTTGATCCCTGTGGAGACGATCCCTACTTACCGGGTTATTACTTGAGCGACAAGGCTTGCACTTGAGCCTAGATAAATACGCACTTTTGAGACAAATATTAAGTCGCGTCATCCACCAGCCTGAGCTGAACAAACCCATGTTGTCCCTCCATTACAGCGCACACAACAGAATGAAAACCCAACTCATACTCAAGTTTGTAAAGCCACTATCACTGCTATTTTCCACCTAAAATTTAGACCAAGAATGGCCATAGCCGACTGCCATTGTTGACCTGCTTGTTCGATGTGGCTGAGACCCACACGTGCTATAATGGACAAAACCCAAGAGTTTAGCCTGCTGCGATGGTGTCGATCATTGAAATCGTGTGTGGTACCAAACAAAGAAAATCCCATGTTTAAAATGGCCAAAAACCGAGAACTCCACACCTCCATTAATGGCCAACAAAAACCCCCAATTCGTAAAAGTCAAAGACCCATTTGCGTTTTTACATCAAAATACATGCTCAATTTCGAACCAATGCCCCGAATTTCGAAAGAAACCAAAACTAGAGCCATAGCCAAAATCGCCATTTCTGAATGTTTGCTACAAAAGTGAAAGAGAAAAGGACATGGAGGGAAATAATAAGATTGTTAGTAAATAAATAAAATAATAATTAAATAATGTCTTATGTTTCTTCCCCGATTAAAGGTCCATGTTTCGTTTGTTTGAAATTCGATTCGAGCACCGTTCGTGGCCACGTGAAGCTTAGCTTGAGAGCTACAACTTTCGTGAATACTTTGTTCAAAAATACCAAAGTGTGAAATTATCGAAATGCCCCTGAACGTGCGAACTTTGACGGGACTTTATCAAAACGCAACAAAACTTCACACTAAGCACCATGACACCTATAAAATATCAATAATACCTCAAATAAAGTGTTAGCACGTAAAATGAAGGTTGTTTGATTAATGAGCATAATAATAGCAATTACGGTACCCAAGGTGGTAAAATGCATAAGTTCGAGGCTAATTAAATGCATGATTCGATACGAATCATACCCCCTGACTTACACATTCCTAGTCCCTAGTAATGAAATGAAATGCAAGAAGAAATACAAGAAAATCCCAAAGCAGGAGATATATAAAAAAGAGATAAAAGCCACTTTCGCGGGCGAACGATTGCATTTAGCGTATGCAATAAGCCATTTAACCCCTAAGTTACCCTAGTGGACGAATGTCGTCTCGTGAGGGTTTTCAGGAATGAAACGCACAAACATCAGATGTTTCCTCAAAATATGACAATCACATGCGACAAGCCCAATAATACGAAAAAGATTTCATACACATTATTAGCATAGTGAATGAATTCACACAAAAGTCTGTATTATTAACACTATAGAATGAACTTCGTGGAATTAAAACCTTAAAATTTGGGAAGGGAGCGAGCGCATGCAAAGTATGATTTGGCAAAAACTTATGTAAATCGAATAATAAATATAAAGCATGCAAATAAGTCAATCCTCACCGGGCATTACGTTCAACATATGAAATCATTCCGAACGGAAGGTAATACACGTGACATGAGGGCATAGAGAGTAAATGTAAATGGAAACTAGGCCACGCACATATGACAAATGAAGAACGCAATATATAAAATGAAAAACCCTAATCTCAATGAAAGATACCGCTCATCAAAGGACGCAAAATGCATTTTCACAGATTATTTCAACTATTTAAACTTTTAAATTGAATCACCCTAGGATCACATAGGACTTTAATAGGGATGTAATGTAGGTTTGAGGATACAGGTATGAAATGAAGGAAATATGTAGGTATTAAACGTGTTCAGAATGAAAACTCAGAATAATGGGAAGAATGCGGGCAATAACGAAAATGGAAAATAAGTTCCATAATCAAGCATTAGATATAACAGTTGGAGAGAAACAAGGATTATTGAACTAGGCATACACA
Organism: Sambucus nigra; assembly: GCA_949130495.1. Lineage (NCBI taxonomy): Eukaryota > Viridiplantae > Streptophyta > Magnoliopsida > Dipsacales > Adoxaceae > Sambucus > Sambucus nigra. The sequence continues at coordinate 351,145,897 of OX422223.1, read as the reverse complement.
TCATATACAAACTTTCTCTTTCTTTTCTTTTCTTCTTTTCTCACTTTTTCTTTTGTTTTCTTTCTTTCTCTTTTTCTTCTCTTTTTCACTTCTTTCTTTTCTTTATGTATCACACTCTCACATGCCTAAATTGCAACCATAAGACAATAACATCATTCAATCCCAAGTAGCATTCCAAACAAAGGTATGGAAGTGTATATATGGTATATAACTCTAATTCAAAGTTGGCTATGGGAGTTTGGGTAATGAAACGAAAGGCTATATTGAGGATCAAAGGGGTTGATGAGGGAAAATATTTAAGATGAGGTCAACGCCAATATGGGTGATATAACAAAGATGGACTATGATCATTTCCTAAAGTTTATGCAATTCTCGAGTCAAAATAAACTTTTTAAATCATGCTCAAGTAACACATTTCAAGAATGAACTCAATTAATGAACGATCAAATGAAAGAAAAGTGAGTTTACCAATGACTGTAACGTTTTCAGAGAGGAAAGAGTAGTGTATAACACTCACAAATGAAGAAAAACCCAAAGCTCACTAGGTGTAAGTATATACAATGCAACAAAAGATTACCGAGTTATAAAAATCTTAAAGCAAATCAATAAAGCAAGAAAAATGCATGAGCTCATGGGATTAAAGTTTAATTCATGAATTTATTCATACTATCAATAATTGAAGACTAAAGTCTAATAACTTCTAAAATCGAGAACATGCATCATTGAGTTGCCTATTGGATCGGGCAATTACTAAAATTTATCATCGGAAACAAAGGCAAAATGCACAACAAAGGAGAAAAAAGAAAGAAAATCTTTTTGAAATTTTTAATTTTTTACAAGAAAATCATGCTTGGGGATAACATATAATCAAATCAAAGAAACTACCAATGAGTGGATAGAATATCCCACACACCCTAACTTAAAACCTGACATTGTCCTCAATGTGCATTAAGAACCAAGTTAAAGAGAGGAAAAGAGCGATATTACCCAAAATGGAGTAATCTCCTGAAAGTACAAGTCCAATTATTCTATAAAACATGTTAGTACCAAACATAGCAAAAACAAATAACCAAAAACTTAACTAATTACACTAGACAAAAGTAAGAAATAAGGAAAATAAAATTAACTATTTACAACCTACAATTTTAACTTCTAACTAACTATACACTAGAAGTTGAAATCTTTTAAGGTCCACCCAAACTACGATTTGACTTTGGAGGATAATCGGTGTGCCCTCACTTTCATGCATACCTTCCGAAAAATATGAATTTCGTTTGAACAACGGAAGTCATGTGTAAGGAGAAAGAAATGAACAATCCCCAATTAAAAATTTTGGAGGAAGGATGGGGGATTTGGATTACACAGGTAACAAATACACAAGGGGGGGCAAGAAAAATAGAATTATCTCCCAAATATCTTGAAATTGAAATGGGAGGTGGCGCACAAGGAGACAAAGATGCTGTCATCGAAGGCAACTCGAGCAAGTACTCTTCATCAGTGAAAAGGTTTAACAATTTAAAGTTTGAAACTGATTCATCGGATACTAGTATCAATTCGATAATGGAGAGTGAAAAGGGGGAGGAAAGAAATTCAAACTCAAGAGATGAGTCATCATCACTTGAAGATTGAGTTTCGAAGAAAATAAGATCAATTTCAATGAAATATTCTTCTTTGGGGACCAAAGAAGAAATCATTTCCTTACAAATGGATACAACGTCTATTTCATCCTCATTTTTGTTCTCAATTAAGCCATGGGCCAAGTGAAGAATGGTTTGTTCCAAAGTAGGCACAAAGTCCTCATTTGGTTCAAAACATTCATCGACTTCAAAAGTCTCGAAAGAAAAATCGTCGTCGGATTCAAATAATAAATCCAATTCATGCTCCCAAAATTGTTAGAATTATCCTCAAAATATACACTCTAAAGCTCGACTTTTGCTATACTCACCAAAAGACATTTTAGAATTTGCAATTTTTTGGAGTATTCACCAAAAGTCATAGGGGTACGGGGATTTTGAGAATTATCATTATGATTATCGAAAAAATTGGAATAAGACATGCTTACCCCAAAACTAGCTCAAAAAAGCAAATTCCACAAAGAATGATGCAGCCAAAAAAATTCAAGCATTTCTTGGCGCTCCATCGTAGAAGTCCTTCAAAAATAGTTAACAAAGAATACAAATAGAAAGAAAATACTATGAAATATTAAATCAAATAAATTCTAAAACAAACAAGTCCTCGGCAACGGCGCCATTTTGATCAAGGGTGAAAAGTGGCGCGTGTCAAGATGCCAATCGTTGAATTCTGTTCACCTCCCCAATAAAAAAACCTAAACTTATTACTACACTCTTTTAAGGGAGTATAGCGGCCAAGTCCGGGTATCGAAAATCCACAGAGACGAGTTGCTAGAATTTAATCGGGTTTAATATTTCTAGAATAAAAGTGTAAAAAGTAATTTGTTAACTAAAAAGAAAGAAAAGATAGGCATGAGTGTATTTAAACTAAATTAACAAAGTGAATAAAAACAATAAGTTGCGTCGAATATCCCTCACCTAGAGTTAATTAGTATAAAATGGTTACATGGGTTCACGAGTTATTAAGATTGAATCTCGTTTTGTCAATTATTTAAATCGAGAGTTGTCACACCCTTAAATTCGCGTAAAATCCAACTAAGATTTTGGCATCAACAAATACCCCGAACATTACGCACACAAGGTCATAAATATGGGGCATACGTGATACACCCCGTTAAATCTCCTAGGCGTAATAACTAGGACAACCCAATCGAAATAAACTCGTAAAAAATCCATCACCAAAGAAAAGCAATCAATCAACCCTTAGGTGAGTTCAATCCAACACAACCTAGATTAAACTACCTAGAAAGCATGGCACTACACCAAAAACAGGAATCTGGCACGGTTTAAAACTGTGCCAGTTCAAATCTGGCACGGTTTTGAACTGTGCCAGAATCAGGTGTTCCAAAATGGCCATTTTTTTCTGGCATGGTTTAAAAGTGTGTCAGATTTGGCCAAACAGGAACACTTCTAGCACACTTTTAAACCATGCCAGAATTTGATATTTTTGACACACTTTTGGCACAGTTTATAAGTGTGCCAGATTTAGTACATTTTGTCACACTTTTGGCACAGTCAAAACCGTACCAAAATTTGGTACTCTTTTGGCACGGTTTTGAACTGTGCCAAATTTTTGGATCAAAGAAAAAAAATAATTATAAATAATATTACCCAAAAAAAATCAGCAACATTTCCACTAATTTTCGTACCTATTTTAGCATAACAAAAATTCTATAATAATACAAAGCCCGCATAACAAAAATAATACAACAACAATACAAATAGTCCGCAACAACACTAATACACATCAAAATAATAAGCCCAATAAAAAATAATGACTCAAATTTCATTAATAGAAAAATCATATCAATACATCTAAAATTCATCTCAATACATGAGGCAATTTGAGAAATCTAAAATTTGTTCAACTCAATACATATTTTTAGCACGAAATGTTCTAAGTTAGAAGTCATAATTTTTGGATAGACCCATCTTGAGCAAATCGGGTATCTCTTCTCTAGAAGTGATGAATCCAATTAGTCTTTCACGAACACTTTGTAGGGCTGAAGCAATAATCTGAAAGTAAGAGGAGAAGATTTTTAGTTTAAAAAATGAATCCATTAAAAATAAAACTGAGAAGAAAAAAAGTCAAAAGTCGGTATAATATTGATGCTACTGCAAATCAGCACTGCACACATGCATTAAACAAGTATATCAGGATGATCCAGCACTTCATATGCTCAAATCAGCACTGCATATGCTCAAGTCATCCATTGGGTGTAACAAAATGGCGTATAATTTTGGGACAGAAGTAGTATAGTTGTTTGATCAAAGATAGCAAAGTGTAGAATAATGTCACCTTATACTTATCAACAATGTCCTAGCATCTGCCTGAAAATAGTATTCAAAAATATTAGCAAACAGTATCTAGTTTAATCTCTTCCCCTTTTCAATAAAGCATGCAAATCGCAAAATTGAATTGTTAACAAGTCGTCCAAAAAATCGATCAGATAAAATTGTTGCCATTTTTACTGATTATCGAAGCTTGGTTCCTTTGATACCAGCTTTAGCACTTAAAAGTTCTTGTGCTGCATTACTCTAAACAACTGATAAATTTTAGTATTGGAAGTTTAAGAATAAATTTGAAAATGCCAATCGTATAAAAACTTCAGGCCAAGAGTGAATGATGATAGAGACATTCAAATTCTTGAAATGTTCTGAAGAAGTCGCCCAAAGAGCCATGACTATAATTCTTCCCCATTACCACTTTAAAGTTCAAATACACACAAAAGATATTAATTTATATATGTTCTGCCCTATATTTCAGCAACATCGATTTTATATAACAGAAACAATAGTTAAGATGTGTTATATATTTTTATGAATGCAAAATCTAAGTGATCAAGCTAATGCACAAGTTCTCAAACTGTTATCCCTTCAAAAACTAAATCTAGTGCGGTCTCTCATGCGTGTGGGAGATCAAGCAAGAAATCCCTCTAAACTTTCATATGCGAGGTGTTTGTTTATACTTGTAAAGGCTATATTTTACTATAGTACTATTTTTATTTTTATTTTTATAAGTAATGAGTATAATGTTTTTTGATCTATTCAATATCAATTACAATTGATACAACTAAGGAGGTTCGAGAGGGATATTCTTTTTTATATTCTATATCAATTTGATTTTGGTTTTTATGATGAAAGAAGGTGATTTTGATTTTGTATAACCTGAACAGATGCACTTGTAGGAAACAAAAATAACCTGTATGAGTAGCTCAATTTTCAAGTTCATACTTGTTTCACGCTCACTGCGTACTTCATGCTCACTGCGTTCTTCACCATTAGAAGTCTGGAATACTAACAATGAACTGAACATTATATAAGAAGATAGATACATAAAGGCAAGGAGTTACAACAGTCATTAGAAGTCTTGAATACTATAATGACTCAATTATAATACATAATTAGGGGAAATTAATGATGATAATACAAGTTAACGAAAATTTTGGGGACGAGGGCATTAATTCTCAACCAAATGGACGTGCAACATCAGTTTTCATACAAATGGCTGCCAATATTTGCACTTTTTGGGGTTTTACCCCCAAAATGACTTTAAGTTATGGAAAAAACGTCGCGAAATATTTGGTAATACTTTTTTTTACACCTACGAGGTCGAAACCCCAAATAACCCAACAAAATAAGATACCTAATATCTTAAGTGAAGACAACCTAGGTGACGAAAATGAACTCCAAAAGGACTTGAAGATGTCATAATGAAAGGGTATCATATGTCAAAAGAAGGCATAGGCTGAGGACTGGAGGAGGTCAAAAAGAAAAGGTAACTTGTGTCAAGTGAAAGCCTAGGCTTATCTCATATGACTGAATGAAACTTCTCATTTCCATGCCAATATTTTTTTCATCTATTCAAATTGATTTCTAATGACACCCTGAGGCTTGCATATTATAAAAAAATATTGCTAATATCATGGGTTCATCCATCTTTTCATACATCGCAAGCTTGCAAAGAATTCAAAGCTAATGTGGGACCTTTTTTATTTAAAAATGTATTCATTTTGTAGTAAGACTATTACAAAACTCTAATGATAATTAAATGATTACAATGGATTAACAATGCCCTTATTTATAGGCGAAGCTAAGTAGAGACTTAAATCCAACAAATAATTAATATATAGTGTGATGATACCTGATGCATATCGAGAGTTTTGACAAAATATTACTACGCACAGCTTCTTCCTTCTCTTCACCCATAGGATTTTCGTCCTCACCAGAAAAGGTTGCAAGGTACTTGGTCAAGGATTTAGAAGAATCCTTAGCTGAGCTGGAATCCAATTAAGGCATAAAAACATATGAATCAAGGAACAAAATAAATAAAAATGGGGCAAACAAATAAATCGATAGTTCTTTTTTACCAAGGCACCCTTTTATGTAATTCCTTTTACTCTCTTTCAAAATATTAGAGATGAAGAGGAAGAGTTCTCGTTGATCCACAACCCCAATGTTCTATTCCTTCAAAAAATTATCCATTTTTTTAAAAGCTGGTATAATATGATCAACGACCTTCCTATTCACAGCCAAACTAAGTGCCTTAATGTAGACAAAGAACCGGATGTATGGGTTCTCTAATAGGTTGTACATATTGAACATGCTAAAAAATAGATATAAAATTAGAGACGACACCCAGAATTAAAACAAGATCAAATTTTATCATCAAATCAATTACATCTTCAAGGTAGTGCATTAAGGCAGTGAATCTGATGACGGTTAGGACATGATCTTCCTCTGAGGATGGCACCATGCTAGTCATTTCTCTATATCCTAACTGCGATAAAAACCGTAGCTTCTTGGAGCTCCAACTTATAAAGCAAAAAACTAGTAATCAATTCTTAGGGAAAAAAACTGATCATGAGAGAATCTTTTGTAAAAAGAAAACAAACTTAAATTTGACTAGATAATTTTACTTACCAATCCACCGTATAGATGGTATACAGCTGTTGCCATTTTATAATGCAAGGGCTAAAAGTGTTACGTAGGGAATTTGAAAGGAATGAGAGAAATTAGAAAAGAAGTTAGGGAGTTTTTCAATTATAATGGGACTTAAGTGGAGAATATTTATACACGATTATAACCAAACTCACGTAACCTACTTAAAACATACTCCTAACAATCTAACTAACATTGACCTGATTAACTAATTAGAAACAACTGACGACGGAAAGTACACCCAATATTTTTCATGTGAAATATTTAAGATTTCATATTTTCTAACTTATGGTGTGTCCGATTGCCTAAATTTTCCTCAGAATTTTATCAAAGTTTGAGTAAAGTACACCCAAACAATGCACGTTTTAGACATATTCCATGGAATAACTTTCTTTGGGGGGAGGCAACCACTCCAATCAAACACAACCTCAACTTCTTTTTAATAAAAAAAAAATTCAAATAAAACTCCATAATGAGAAAGGAGATTCTTTACCCTCCATGTTGCCAGCTTCATTCAGAGGTTTTCCCACTGGTGTGATCCATACACACGCTCTATGCATCGACTGCAAATAACATATTACAAGGAAAGCCAACGCTTATGGTATATGTCAACGGTGAATAACACATATAAGGTTAACTTTAACCAAAGTTGGAAGCACAAAAAGGTAAGGAGGGAAGGAAGAAGGGAAATTGTAAGGCACCTCAGGATAATAACTCGGTTCATATGATCAATCTTACAATCAATTAACTTCATCATAATTGACTTAACCACCCATAATTCTACCTCTTCATCATTTATCTGTTTAAAAAAAATTGCATCGATGTGAGAGTTGCCTATAGGGGTATAATAAGGGTGAGAAGATTTACCCAAAGAGTATCCTTACTAGGGCAAAAGGCATTCGGCCAGATTCATCAGAGCCAAGATCCACTAATGACAGCAACCTCATCTTTGATACGCAGTCTTCATGGACAAGACCTATTCCATCCGAAAAAGAAATTATACGCAATAAATGAAAATATAGGTAGTCTTGTAATGTAAAAACCTTGAATCATCAGACGCGCTTAAATTTTAAAAGGTACAGAGTAGTCACCGTGGCTTTTGAGTCATAGATTAGAATTTTAAAAACCTTGGATTTCCTATGTTTATAGACTACTAATTAGTTCAAGAAAAATCTAAAACAATAAGGCAAGAATCAATTCAAGACATTTCAGTTTTAAGAGAGAGAGACTTACTCTTAGTGATTTTGATTCACACGATACAAATCCGAATACACAACACTGCCGCCAAATCTGATTGTATGACATATGTATTAGACACCAACAACAATCAATCAATAAATCACAGAGTTTTAAAAAAAAATGGCGTGTACAATCAGAACAAATCACTAAGTAAATAACAGTTTTGGGACTTCAACACTATAGCACAAAACCACCTGATTACAATCCCAACTATCCAAACCACAAATAAAAACTATATAAAGATCATTCAAACCTATATAAAAGTTTACATATCTACTTTAGTATGAGGTCTATGATTATTCAATGGATGGAAATTTCCCATATTCGTGAATCACATACAAACAATGTAAACCGTGTTGATGAAATTAAAGAAGGGCAAGATTACTTGTTTCAGTGCAGAACTGGAATATGTACCAATTTGGGGCTTTCTTGTCCTCGTGCAATGTTGTGTAGGGAAAAAAAACTTTCAAACCAAAGCATAGAAATCAAAATGAATAACAAAATGTTCAGTTCCATATAAAATTAGCATTTGTTATCAAATGTCTATAGAGAGGGGTTTTCATTTGGAAACTAAAGTGATAACGAGGGTTCAGTGGGGGTAGTGAAAAAGTGAGCAGGGAAAGTGAAATGTAAGGGGGGAAACTAATATTTGCACCACCGTTCTTAAAAAACACATATGGAATGGCCTTAAGTGACAGTTCTGAAAAACCTTTTTTTTAAAAGTGCGCCAGCATGCCCCATTAATCTTATCAAACCTTAAATTCTTGATGATATCTCGAGTATAGGTACGCAGAGAATTCCAACCGGTTCTATGTAGTTATTCATGAAGTCCCCGAGTACCCAACATTTGTTGCAACATGAATTTGTGGAGCCGAAATAAGACGAATGGCATTGTGACCTGATACCACACACAGAGAGATACAAATAAGGTAGCCCATGTGTGGCCATGCATGATTGTGCTTGTTTCACTTGAAGATATCAGGCCTATATGGCCATATAATCCCCTAAATGATAACTTTCAAAGAAAGAAGGCCGAGATCAGCTTCAGCCCATCCTCCTTACAGGAAGCTGCAAAAGATGTGCTTTAGGCCATTTTGATGTAGATGACACCTACTTTTCAGAATGTATTGTTATTGGAATTCAGAATGTAATTTTCAAAATGATGCATGCCATACACTGACAAATATATTGTTTTATACTATTTGCTTAGTCCGAGTGTTAATGCTTCTTGGAAATTTAAATTTGTAAAACCATATACAAAGAGTCATTCAAGACATTAACAAAAGTTTATGTTATTTTATTTCTACAACTCAAGCCTAAAATCGGGTTGCACATTCGGTACTTGATCTGCGTTCTCCATGGAAAGTTGGTGAAGGTGGATTCCATACTCGAAGGAAGTAGTGGAGAACAGATGGAGCTTCGTAGCTGTTCGACGGAAGACCAAAGCAAATAGGGAGCCAGGCCAAGGGTTGGGTACGCGATCAACCTGAGAGGGAAAAATTATTTAAATTTATTATTGAAGGAGAAAAGGAAGAGTCTTTTATAGGAAAAGAGGAAAATGGTTTTTTTCAACATTTTTTGGAAAAAGGAGTACAAAATATTTTTGGGTATTTTGATAAAAGAGGAGGAAAAGTGTTTTTTGGTATTTTAATAAAGGATCAAATATGAAAAAGTCCCTCAAACATTTTTTAATACACATTTGGTCCAAGCGTTTTATTTTGTATCAAAAAGTCCCTTACTCTCTTATCTTTAAAGGTCCACGCCAGCGGCATTGTAAAGCCTTTTTGGAATGGTGAAGGACTTTTTGGTACAAAATAAAAAGGCTTAGACTAAACGAGTATTAAAAGAAGTTCAAAGGATTATTTGGTATATTCCCCCTTAATAAAATAGGAGGGAAAATATTTTTTTGGTATTTTAATAAAGGAGGAGGAAAAATGTTTTAGTATTTTAATAAAACAGGAGGAAAAATATTTTTGAAACTTTTGGTAAGGAAGGTGGAGAAGTGAGAAAAAGAGTTTCATCATGATGATCATCATCATCATCATCATCATCATCATCATCATCATCATCATCATCATCATCATCATTATTATTATTATTATTATTATTATTATTATTATTATTATTATTATTATTATTGTTATTGTTATTGTTATTATTATTATGTTTTCACTTGTATTAGGTTTAGCTAAATGCAAAAAGAAATGCCGGACAGGACCCGAGCCTGGGAAAATTTGGGTTTGAAAAATATGTAAAACATGGTTTGACTTGTTGCCAGGCTCATGGATAAGGTCCCTTTGTGGAAAAAGAAGAAATTGCTCAAAAATTTGGGCGGCATGCCGAATCGACATTTCGGCAGAGTTTCGGGTAGTAATTGGCAAACTAAATATGAGTTTCCTAGGTTTGATGCCTATATGAGGGTATGTAGTTGTTGGGTTAGTGAAAAGGTTTACCCCTTTGGCATGACTTCCACGATATACGTCTTGCTTTTGAGGGCAATCAGTACGTGTGGACAAGGCATTTGATCAACCTGAGTGTACGTGAATTGCCTCACTATATACCTCGTGGGGACAGTACATGTGAGAGTGAATTCGATATACTGGACATCCGTGAACGAGTTCCCTACTATACACCTCCTGTCATGACTTCGGTCAAGCGGTACGATGCGGGGGGAACCGTTCGATATACGTCGAAGGTACTTCGCCAATGAAAGGTGAGAGTCATATTACTTAGGCTAACTGCGACTTGCTGAACCAGCACCCATCACAAAGTGACCGCCCAGTATGGGACAAAATTTTGGTCAATAACCAATCTCTTGGTGATGTGAAAAATGCATGATTCTTTATTAGTATATTGTGGAGAGAGTATTTTTATTTGTCATGAGTACTATACTAAATAAGGAAGAATGTAAAAGTATCATGAAAAGTAAATCTAACATGGAGTGAAGTTGGAGGGTTATATGATCTTAGTTTAATTCGTAGAATACACACACACGCAATCCAATTTTAATATAAGATATAAAGCGGTATTTTCAATCTCAATTTAAATGCAGTTTCTCAAGTTTGCAAGAACAAATTCCAATTATATTCATTTTATCCTACGCATGCATCTAGGTGATTATATAAAATGAAATGCGAAAATCCCAACCACAACACGCCGATGTACGAGGAAAACCCAAATGGGAAAAACCTCGGACGGCTGGGCCTAGACAAAATCCACTACAACAATAGGTTTTACAAGAGACTCAAAAGACTTACAGACATTGACTCACTCATGACTCGCTTGTTCCGTCCTCGACCTCTGAAGTTATAGACCGCGAAGATCCAACGCGTTGCTCAACACTCCTCGTGTTGCGGTATCCACCGAAGCCCAAAACCACCGTCTCCTCAAAGCTTGAATGCAGAGATCCACTGCAAACTTGCTTCTTGAAAGTGAATTTGAATGGAGGGGGTTTGTTTCAAAAGATGATAAAAATGTTGGAGTTGATTTTTATCAAAAAGATGGAAGTTGGGGAAAAAGTTCTCAAATGAAAAATGAACTTCCTTAACATATAAAACTGATTTTCGTCCATATGAAAATAACTGAACAAGTAGTGGGCAAAAACAGTTATGGGAAAAAACTGCATAAAAAATAAGTTTAAAAAATCAAATCTGGCAAAACTCGTTCGAACGACTTCTCGTTCGAACGTGATATCTAACGGTGTGCCAGTATAGAATGATAGAGGTCGTTAGAAACCTCGTTCGAACGAGGTCGTTCAAACGACCTTTCTAACGAACTTCTAACGAGACACCAGTATAGGCTGGCCAAGGTCGTTAGATCCAGGTCGTTCGGACGACCTGGATTACACTTCGAACGAGATATTAAATTTTGCCCCAAATTGTTCAAAATTATTTCAAGGATTTTTCAATATTATTTTTGCTTATTTACTAACATTTTCTTATATGAAAAATTCTTGATTAGTAAAAATACTCCAACACATTAAATTGTATTTTGGTCATATACCTTTGTGGGATAGATAGCATGGCATGAATATTGATAGCGCATGAACTTTGGATGCGATGCTTGAATCTTTGCGATGAATGTAGCTTGATGCAGTATGACCCAAAAATGTTTTGTCCAACAGAATATAGCCAATATAACAAATGACTCGATTGGAAATTTGTCCTTACAAATCTCCCCCTTTGGCTATTCCGGGACAAAATAAAATAATAAAAAAAATAAAAGACAGAATTTGCTAAGCCAGCCGTCAAGCCGTTTCTAAGGCCCGTCCCAAAAACCCAAAAAAAAAAGACAGACACAAAGACAAGACTGACGCGCTGCAAGGAAGTAGGAGATGTATCCTACACACGTGAAACAACAAATTCATAAACGCATGGGGAAATAAAGAGTAAGTTATATGTAAGACAATGTGATAGCATATGTTGTGAATGGTGCATGAATGTCTCAATATTCAATGTTAAGAGTTTAACTCCCCCTAAATTATGCATATGGTCCATCATTAAAATCAATTACGAAGTTCAATTATAATTACCTTCAATTATTATTAAATTCAATGAATATTAAATTCAATTAATTTACCCAAGTTTATCCAACTCCCCCTAAATATGAAGTCCTATTAATGAAAGTTTATCCCCCTTTTTTCTCGAAAAATACAAAAGGATAAGGAGCCTGCCAGATAAAAGAGAATGGACAACAAAGCAGGAAATATGAATAATGAACAATAATAAGGTAAATACTGAGAATGCATTAAGGAAGGGGGAAAGGGGAAATAGTCAAGGTGCATACAAGGTAATACCCAAAGTAAATGAATTCAATACAAGAGAGTAATAAATCACTCAGCCTCACAAATAAAAATATATATGAAATGAGCCAAGCACATCAAGAAGCAGGATCAGCAGGTGGAGTGTCATCGGGAAGAGAGCTGGTGCCGGAAGAACCTGCCCCGCGGCGCATCTCCAAACGGCGGATGGCATCAAGATGCTCTAAAAGGAGAGAGTCTCGACGATCCCGAGCGGCATCTCGACGGGCTTGGGCCTCGCGCTCCTGCTGCATAGACAGTATACGCTCCTGCATAAGTGCCCGGTCTTGACGGCGATCCTCCTGAAATTGTTCAACCTGTGAACGGACAAACAGAAAATCCTCCGACGCGACGGGTGCGGAAATATGGGAAGGGGAGGGGTGATGGATAGAGAGGGAGGGGGCAGGACGACTAGGGGAGGGGTGAGAGGAAGCGGCGGAGTGGGAAGAGGTGGAGGGGGTGAGGGGTGGAGTATCGGGTGGAAAATGACCACGAGAGTGGCTAATGGAGGACATGTCTACGGTTTGGTATTTAGTGGTGGGGATATCGGTGGAGACACAGGGGCAACCGGCGTTAAGACAAAAACGAGTGATAATCGCCGCAAACGGGAGGGATTGTCGAGTGGGGTTGGACGGAAGGATCCTAACAGACCGAATAACACTAAAAAGATAGGAAGGGAGGTCAATGTGAGTCCGAATGCTTATAGCAAACATAAGGTCCACGTGCTGTTTAGTGATTTGAGTGGTGTTGGCACGAGGGAGAAGACAAGCACAGACGATCCAATTAAGGACCATAAAGTCGGGGTGTAAGTGTTTATGGAAGATAGTAACAGTGCCGGACGGGAGGAACCTGAAAACAGTGTTAAAGACAAGAGTGGGATCGGGACATGTATCGGATGTCCAAGGGAATGAGGGATTAGTGACCCGAGGGAGGGGAAGGAGTTGAGCGATCGTGTCGGGAGAGACTATAATCTCTCGACCACGCACCCGAGAGTAAAGGTGAGAATCCCTGTTGTTCAGGCCAAAATCAAATTCCCGAACAAGGTCGGGAAAAACGACATCCGTGAGGGAGAAGAGAGGGTCCCACCCTAAATCGGAAATCCACGAATGCACAGTTGTGCCGTGGAGTGAGTGAAGGTTAATAACTATTTCCCGAACAACGGAACGGGTAGCAAACCCTTGGGTGTCATAGAGGGTATGTTTGGCAAGGGTTCGCCAACGGAGTTTAAGGTCGGGAATGGCAGGGGATTCCTCATCAGAGGACGAGGTGCGTTCCTCGGGGGAATCGCTTATGCGTCGTTGGCGACGGTTACGTGCCATGGAAAAAGATAGAAACTATAACCTACCCGAACAACGTCCAACCAAACCACCGATTACACCAAGAAACCAACAACCAATCAGCATAATGCCCATTCTCCTTTAGAAATAAAAAGTTAAAAGGAAAAGTAAAAAATTGATTAAAATAAATTCCATGAATAGTAATTGAATTTTTGAGTTGAAAAAAAATATTCATGGGAAATATGTTAATCAGGGGAAACATATACAAATACACACAAAAAGATAGCCCCAAAAAAAGAGAGATACACACATGCATATATATAGAAATGTTGGGGAAAAAAAATTTGAAAATCGATTTTGAAAATAGGCCCCAACATCTGATATATATATATATATATATATATATATATATATATATATATATATATATATATATATATGATATGATATGTGTGTGTATATCGAGATATGATCTGATATAATCTTATATAATCATATATATGTATATAGATATATAGATATATATAGATATAAATATAGATATATTAGAAGAGAGCAAAAGGAAAAAGAAAAAAAAAATACCTGGAGAGAGGAAGAGCAACACAAAATCGGGAAGGAGGGAATGGGAGAAGGGTGGAGGAAGAATGAAATAAGAGAAAGAGAGTGGGAAAAATCGTGGGAGAGAGAGAGAGAAATGGAGAGGGGAAAATGGAAGAGAGGGGAAAATGGAAGAGAGGGGAAAGAGAGTGGGAAGTGGGAAGTGGGAAATGGAAGAAAGCTGAGAAAGAGGGTATTGGGAAACGTGGGTGGCAGTTTGGGGAAAGAAAATCTGACCGTTTTAACTGCAGGTCGTTCGAACGAGTGATGTCATTCGAACGAGGGGTTCGAACGACGAGACAGTTTCGATTCGTGAGATACCTCGTTAGAAGTTGGTTTGAACGAAGTTTGTCGTTCGAACGACGAGACAGATGGGACTCGTGAGAAACCTCGTTAGAAGTTGTTTCGAACAAACTATCTCGTTCGAACGATATTTCGAACGACGAGACAGATTGAGGCTTAAGGATGTCTTTAGAAATCTCGTTCGAACGAGAATTTCTAACGAAAATGAGAAATTTTAAAATAAAAGTATCATAAAATATAATGAAAATTACCATAATATCAGGAATTGGGATGGCCAGAATAATGCCAAAATGTGGTTTTATTAATCCTAGCTTGAGGCAACATATCCAAATAGTGGGAGCGAGAATGTAGGGGTGTGAACAATACGAGTGAAAGTTTTTAGCCACAACATTGTACAAGTGCGTAATGCCAAACAATAGATACGTGCAATATTCACTCAGATTAGCCTTGTGTCAAAAATGAAATATTGTTGAACACTTAACCACGAATGTAACAAGCATACAAAATAGATGATTCTCTCGCCAATAAAGTCACAAGGAGAAAGCAATAAATTGATGAAATGTGCATGCCCGTTGATCTTCAACGTATATCTCCCATGAGTAACAATAGATTGAGATGTATCTTTTTGAGAATCAATCAAGCCTATTATTTTGGCCTTAGCAGCATATATATCATTTTCAATGCTTCTATTTTAGCCACACAACTGATAATGCAAATGGTGGCTTTTCACGCAAAAACTTTGATGTTTTTCACAACCCGATTCCATTGCTTGAAACGGAAACCAATCGGAAGAATATAATCATTTTGTTTCAATCCAGGCAACGGATGATCATGCACAATTTCGATTGCTTATAAGGGATGTGACAGGATTGAGAAGACAACACCAAATCTCACTTTGCAAGAACAATGTGAACAAGATGTTCGTAATATTCCGTGTACGGTGTGTGCAAAAGGCAAAGATGTGAGGAAATCACAAAATTATATATCATAAAAGAGCATTATTGTGCACAAGATAAACAATGTATGGATTAACTATTCATCGAAAGCCACGTGAACATGGAAAAAGATAGGGATTTGAATACATCGACCACAAAGCCATATGGACAAAAATTTTGATAGCTTTTCTAACCATTCCCTTTTTCCTTGAAAATAAAGAAAAAATATTTTTGAGATTTTGAATAAAATATATACAAAGGAAATCTAGTTCATAGGCATAAAAATATAAGAATAGCAACCTAAACTAGATAACCGGCTTCGAACTCAATCAATGGAGCAAACCCCAATTGATTTCCTAAGGTTTTCAAACCTAAGGGCATCTAGAGGTTTAGTAAAGATATCAGCCAATTGTTGATCGGTAGGAACGAAGCTTAGAGAAACAATTTTCTCTTCAACCAAGTCACGAATGAAATGTTCACGGATCATAATATGCTTGGTTCTAGAATGTTGAACGGGATTACGGGAAATATGAATTGCACTAGTATTATCACAATATATGGTCATAGTGCCTTGGGAAATACCGTAATCTTCTAACATTTGTTTCATCCAAATGAGCTGAGTGCAACAACTCCCGGTGGCAATGTATTCGGCCTCCACCGTGGACAAGGAAATAGAATTTTGTTTCTTGCTCATCCATGAGACAAGTGCACTTCCAAAATAGAAACAACCGCCAGATGTACTTTTACATCCATCAATATCTCTTGCCCAATCGGCGTCTGAATATGCCGATAGACAATCATTGGTGTCAAAAGAGTACCAAATGCCAAAAGATAGGGTCCCACTAACATATTTGATGATACGTTTAATAGCAAGTAAATGAGACTCTTTTGGTGCGGCTTGATAACGAGCACAAACTCCTACACTAAATGAAATATCTGGACGACTCGCAGTGAGGTAAAGTAAACTACCTATCATACTTCTAAAAAGTGTATGCTCTACATCCTTTCCATCGGTATCTTTTCTAAGTTTAATACAGGAGCTCATAGGAGTACGAGCATGTTTAGCGGATTCGAGTTTAAATTTCTTAACAAGGTCTTTAGCATACTTAGTTTGGGACAAAAATATCCCACTTTTCAGTTGACGAACTTGAAGACCTAGAAAGAAAGTAAGTTCACCTACCATACTCATCTCAAATTCATTGTGCATTTCTTTTGAAAAAATTTGAGTATGTTTATCACACGTAGACCCAAACACTATGTCGTCGACATAAACTTGAGCAACAAGGATACCTTTTTCATCACGCCGAACGAAAAGTGTCATATCTACTCCCCCTCTCAAAAAGCCACGAGAAAGGAGATAAGAGGTGAGTCGTTCATACCAAGCACGGGGAGCTTGTTTTAAGCCATATAAAGCTTTCTTTAGAAAGAAGACATGAGTAGGATGTTTTGGGTCCTCAAACCCTTTTGGTTGTTCAACGTATACTTCCTCTTGAATAATACCATTGAAAAAGGCACTTTTGACATCCATTTGATATAATTTGAATTGAAGGTGACATGCTATGGCTAGTAAAAGACAAACCGATTCCAACCTAGCAACAGGAGCAAAAGTTTCTTCAAAGTCAACACCTTCTATTTGGGTATATCCTTGAGCAACTAATCTAGCCTTATTTCGAACAATGACACCATTTTCATCCATTTTATTTTTAAAAATCCATTTAGTGCCAATGACATTGGTATTAGAAGGCCTAGGGACTAATTCCCAAACATCATTTTTCTTAAATTGAAATAGTTCTTCTTGCATAGCATTAACCCAATGTTCATCTTTTAATGCTTCTTTATAGTTTTTGGGTTCAATTGTAGAAGTATAGCATAGATAGGTAACTTCATTTTCTAATTGCGCCCTAGTCTTGACACCTACCTCGGGATCTCCTATAATTTGTGAAGTGTCATGATTTTTACACACCCAAGGAGTAACTTCCTTTTTCTCGGTAGATGGAACACCCAAATCATTTAGAGCATCAATACTTTCAACATTTGACACAACATCACACTCACATGACAAATCTTCCTCATTATTAATTTGTGTGGCCGGAGCATCATCTTTTATGACAACATTAATGGATTCCATTACTTTAAAGTTACTTAAGTTGAAAACTCTAAATGCTCTACTATTTTGAGAATATCCAAGGAAAATACCTTCATCACTCCTTGAGTCAAATTTCCCTAGAAGTTCTCTATCTCTAAGAATATAGCATGGACTTCCAAACACTCTAAAATAGGATAAGTTGGGTTTCTTACCCGTCCACAATTCATAAGGAGTTTTATTAGTGTTAGGACGCAAATAAACTCTATTTACTGTGTGACATACAGTGTTAACCGCTTCGGCCCAAAACCTACGAGCCACATTTCTTCCAAGGAGCATAGATCTTGCCATTTCTTGGATCGTTCGATTTTTACGTTCAACTATACCATTTTGTTGAGGGGTTCGAACGGCCGAGAATTCATGTTTTATTCCTATTTCATCACAGAAGGCATTCACACCGGATTCCTTGAATTCGGTTCCATTATCACTCCTAAAGCGGTTTATAGTAACACCATGAAGATTTTGAAGAGCTCTACATTTAACAGTGAGAAAGTCAACTGTTTCAGATTTTTCTCTTAAAAAACCTACAATAGAGTATCTAGAGAAATCATCCACCATAACCAAGATGTATCTTTTTCCTCCTATGCTCTCGGTACGATTTGGACCCATAAGGTCCATGTGTATCAATTCTAAGACACGAGATGTTGTTATCGAGTTTAACTTTTTATGAGGACTTTTAATTTGTTTACCAAATTGGCATGGTCCGCAAATGGTGGACGTTGGCTTTCCTAGAGGTGGTAAGCCCCGAACAAGCTCTTTTCTCACAAGTCTGTCAAGGTCTCTAAAGTTAACATGACCTAATCTTTGATGCCAAAGATCGGTAGAAGAGGTTTTTACATTATTGCAGACTAAAGAAGATTTTGGAATGATTCCATAGCAATTGTCACTTGTTCTAACACCGTGTAAAATCGATTCACCTGACTGATCATAAACGATGCACTCCGATTCACTGAATTTCACATCAAGATTATCATCACATAGTTGGCTAATACTTATCAAATTAGCCTTTAGACCATCAACATAAAGCACATTTTCAAGTTTAGGGAATCCTGAGATTTCAATAGAGCCTCTACCAATGATTTGGGACTTGCTACCATCCCCAAAAGTTACTTTACCATCTTTATGGTTTTCGAGAGTGGTAAATAGAGATTTATCGCCAGTCATATGTCTAGAACAACCACTATCAAAATACCATTGAGAGGTATTTTGTGCCTTTAGTGCAACATGAGCGACGAAAGCTTTCTTGGTTTGATTTTTCTTAACCCAAGTTTGAGTAGTTTTCTTCCCTTGATTGGCTCTAGTCTTATAATTAGAGTTATTTTCTTGGACTTTAGAAAACCTAAGAAACTCTTCCATTAGATTTTTAGAAGTATTGACAAGATACTCGACTTGACTCTTAAGATTAGCTAAGGAGCTATAGGGTTGTTTTGAATTTGTGAATTGAGGGTTCTTTCCAAGTTTGTAGCAAAAATCTTTAAGATGACCCCGTTTGTGACAATATGAGCAAACATAGGGTTGCTTTGGGCCGACTTTTAAAGGTTGCTTAGTGGGATTTACTTTAGGAACTTTAGATTTTGTAACAAACTTAGCAACAGGTTCAGATTTGACTTTTGAAGAATCTCCTTCTTCATATCCTATACCCTTTCTCTCTTGATAACCTTTCTACTTATATCCTAAAACAGGACCTAGAAATAATTTTCCCATTCTTCCTGAATTGTCCTCGAGTGTGACTTTAACTTCACGAGAGGACTCGAGATCTTTATCAAGTTGGGATATTTTAGCTTCTAGAGATGTTCTAATTTCTAGAGACTCATTAAGATCTTTGTTAACACTTTCTAAGGAGATAATCAAGTCACATTTTTCATTACCAATCACGATAAGCTTTTCAGAAAGAGATATTTTAATAGCTTCGAGTTGACTAACTAAAGCCTCCTTCTCCTTCAGGCCTTTCAACTCCTTTTCTAAAGTTATGACTTTCAAGGTTAATCTTTTGTTGACTTTTTGAATGCGAAGAGATTCATTGTAGAGTTCGGAATAAGTAGTTTCGAGTTCACTCTCATCTATTTCACTATCACTCTCTTTTTCATCACTACTGGTAGAATGAGTAGAAACAACCTCTAGATTTTGTTCAGAATTGTCAACATTAAGGTATGACTCACACGAATTACTAGCAAGGCTCGCCATAAAGGCAGTGAAGTTATTTCTGTGACACCCCGCCTAATTAAACATCGGGTGATCAGGCCTTCATTAAATTAAAACAGGTTTCTCAAATGGTTCATTCTTAGTATCACTGTCGAAAACTTTTTAATTACTAATCCCCTAAGTAAAATTAGACCGGTGCCAAATTTTATCTTTCTTAAAACAGATAAATAAACCATGCGGAACAAAGTACAAATAATCATGTACTATAAATCAAACATTAAAGTAAAAGTACAACAGAACAAAAGTATTACCGAATAAACCATCGGCTAAAAATCCCAAACAACAAAAGAATAACCACTAGTCTGAAACTAACATCTGAGACTAATACCGGACCACAAGTCCATACATAGAAGAGTGAGAGATCCTGTGCTAGATCTGAATGAGAGATATCGTCTAGTCAAATCCTGTAAGCATCCACTACGCTATAGCTCCGAGTCTGGAATGGAATCATCACACATGGCGTCCCTGTGGCTGGACACCTAAAAGGTTTTGAAAATATTTTATAGCAAGAGTTAGAACTCAAAACATTTTGAAAATATTTAGCAAGCGTTTATCACAATATAAAATTCGATTATTTATTACACATGTTAGGTTCTCGTACACTCTCTTGAGTTAACTCACCCCTCATCTTTGGTGAACACCTAACGTTCCACACTTAGTTTGTCTAGCCATACTTCTCAAGCTAACTAAAACCAAAGTAGTAAACTGAACTTATCTGTACCCAAGTTCCAGTACCGCCCATACAGTACAACCGTTTTACTAACATCTCGCGTATGTTAATTAATTCTCAAGTAACATTACATCTATGTTATTTTTCAAGACTTCTCATTTAGCTTCACTACTAAAATTACTACAATTTTCACAATAGTTGACTTTCCCACTTATGTAATTAAGTTTCGCTACTTGAATTACTAAATAGATTTTCTCTATCTAAAGGTTCATTTCGAAATTAAGTTTCACTACTTAACTTACCAATTTAGTATGTACCTTTAAATACACAATATCAATCTTCTAATACACGGAAGTAGAATATCATCATGTATATATAATTCACACACAATATATACTAAATATTAGTCACTGCTATTTTGCCCCTTTTATACACATAAAGGACTCTTGGTTCGGAATGATTCATCGACCCCAAGTAAGAATTGGTTCGGCATGATACATCGACCCCAATTATTTTAAAAATATATATATACACATATTCTGGTTCGGGACTCTCTCATCGCGACACCAGTTCAAAGTTTGGTTCGGTATTTCTCATCGACCCCAAACTTATAATAACTTTATGTTAGTTCGGAATGTCTCATCGACCCTAACATAATTAATTTAGGTATAATATCTCTACCTAAAAGATCACATAATTCAGTAGGTACACGCCCGACCTATTAATCATATACGTACGTAATATTTTAATCTCATATATTTACCGTACAATATTCGCTTTACGATTTATCTCATTAATCGTATTTATTTGAGTATTCACACAACTCTAAGGGTCCTAGTTACCCCTTACATATACTTTCAGTAGTTATTGCTTACCCTACTGGTCTATCACTTAAATTGAATTTACTTCGCCCCGTAACTCAATTTTTGAAGTCCCCGATACTCTACTAAATCGGATTATTCTCCCCGGTCCATAATCCAAGCCCTACACCCAATGGCCTTATTGGACCTCAACAATATACCTACTGGTCTTATTCTTACTCCCATATCAATATAATGTAAATCCTAGAATACCCATTCATTCCCGAACTCAACGAAGGATTAAACACAAAATTTTCGGGAAAACAGCTTGCGTCGATCGATCGACGCCTGGGTTCGATCGATCGACATAGTCGATCGATCGATAGTTCAAGATCGATCGATCGATCGATCGAACAGGGACAGACGCAGTCTGTCTTCTTCGTTGAACCTCTCCTCCATTAACAAATTTCCAAACTCCATTATTGTCCACCAAACTTTTACCCAACGATCCTAACATATTTCCACATATACTAGGACAGTTTCTAACGTGTCAATTACATCAAAACTCCAATTACTTTAAAGAAATAATGAATTAAAACCCAGAATTTCTTGAAACCCTAGTTATGGTGTTCTTCCCATATTATCATTCAAAATCCAGATTTTTATTTCCGAAAATCATCAAGTCTAATCTGAATATTAATCCTCTACATAGTTTAAATCATTCTACATGCGATTCCTATCCCAACATGCTTAAATATCATCTTTCTCCCATCAAAATATTGATTTAAACAAAACTATTCAAAAACACTACACATGGGTATTATAACTTTATAAATTTTTGCAATAAACAACTTGCCTTATGATCAGTAGGGTCTGATTTTGTGGTTCTTGTTGATGATTGATGATCTTCATCCTTCAATCCTTCTTCCCCAACAAGTTGATGGTAGAAACCCCTTTGAATCCTTCCCAAATCTTCTTTTTGCTTTAGAAAGTGGTGCCTCTCCTCTCTCTAATGGTATTGGTGTTGTCATGGGTGTTCTAACCCTAATTCCTCTATCATACGGCTGATATAAAACTCTAAATTTCGTAGGTCTCCATACCCTCTTATGTTAAAAGACCAAAACGCCCCCGAACGGTCTCGGTTTAGTCCAAAATTGCGCCGGGACTCAACTAGTACCCCCGGGTATACTATTTTGACTAATTTGACCCTTCCGGACTCATTGGTGACCTCTAAATTATCATTTGAGTTACTTAAAAAATATTACTCGTTCTCACCCCAACACGTTCTACACGCGTTAAGTAACTATTTACCACCCGCACTAAGTAAATAAAAATGATGCAATATATACCGGTATCTATCTTTCGATTAATATACCATAATTACAATTTTAAATAAAACTCTTTAAATTACTACTCTTACGTAATTTAAATCAAGACGATATTTTCTCATTTAATTCTCCAATTTAATTAAATGGAATATTCATAAATACGGGGTATTACATACTTCCCCCCTTGCAAAGGAATTTCGTCCTCGAAATTAGGATAAGGCTGGTATTAAGGCTAAGGACCTTAAATATAATTGCACCCTCTAATACCCAATACCAAATCATAATATCCTAACGGTCATCCCAAGCACATGACCATTTCATTATAGTTTCTTATCGCACGTTACCCATGCCGCACATATCATAATTAAGTCCCACTACTTAATTTCTCCATAGATTTTCCCAATCCAACGTTAATTCTTGAAATTAAGTTTCTCCCTACTTAATTTACCCATTTGATGTATATCTATATATAACATCTAAGTGTCTACTATCACTCAAAAGTAGAATACTATAAGGTATATATTTCACACACTATATATACTTTAAGGAAAAATTTGTCCGGCAAAAATCATTGGCCCCAAATCGATCCCCCATGTATTGGTCCGGAACATCATCGACCCCAATACAGAGATTAAGCACACTTACTATCGCACATAAGTAGTAAAAATCAATAGGTATATATATCTTACACATAACATATACTACCAACACTTATTTTATAATCACCCCTCTTCTATAACACTTTTGGGGTTATTGGCTCGGAATTCCACCTCGATCACCAATAGTTATTAATTACTTATCTCGGGATCACATCTCGAGCACCAATATGTGTATATATATATATCTCATCGCACATGAGTAGACAATTGTGAGCCATATATTTCACATTTCATATACTTTAAAATGTCCCACTCCAATAGAATGTCCTCATATCACGCGTTAAGGACTAAAGGTTCGAAATGTCTCCTCGAACCACACCCAAAGTACATGTATTGTTCGTAATCGGTACCCACGAACCTAATCCTCATGTACAGTCCATATAGGCGCTCACTCTACCTATAAATATGCTCTTATAGGCATACATTCAACCTATGAATTGATCAGTGGGCTTATCCAAAATTCCACTATCTTAAGGGCGTATTATCATTCTTTCTCACTAACATTGAGTCGTAGGTAGCACAACGTACTCAAAATAAAACTTTATCTCTATTCCTTCCTAACCTTCTCTCACAGGGTGGAATTTTAGGATTTCATCCTGATTCACAATCATGTAGAGCGACACTGTGCATTCTCCCTTATCAACTACACACTAATCCATCCCGGTCACCCCATTTCGCTACCCCCAACGAAATGTTGGCTTAATTATGATGTTCACAACCCATCAATAATTTATAAGTCTGTCTCCTCATTCCATCATTAGGAATGTGGGTTCACTACCACATTCCGGTTGTTCATTTCGAGTCTATCTTGTCTGTTAACTAGAGGTGTATCTGGAGACAATCTCACTACGTCTCTCCTCAACATCGCTTCCCACTTACGTCACCTTTCCTGAAGTGGTACTCTATTCCCCTTTCTCTCTAGGTTTATTATTCTTTACAATCCGTGCACTCTTCGCAATTGGCGCACTTTTTTTTGGGTTGGTTACTTTATAAGGATCAACATTTTAGTAACACGTAAGTCACTTACAACACTCAGTCAAGTAGCACCTTGCGCTACTTCTTCACCACAGTTAGGTCTCCCATATCAAGAGATAACCTTTGAACGGTTTTCCACTGACTTTCATCCCATAGGGTGTGCTGGATTTCTCAGCACATATAATCTTGGATCATCGTCAATCTCCCATGACGTTCAACCCATTTCATCGATACGACTTGTTTCCTAATTTCCCCAACGTCGTACAAAATATTTCGCATCCCTCTATCTCGGATGTCTAAGGAATCCAATTGACTAGGGTGCCCATACACCCTTTTCTCCGGGTACATTTGCAAAAACATTGCAAATGTCGCACCCGTAACATGATTTTCTTCAACTCTAGCCTATTCTACATGACGTGACTACAATATTGTGGGTATTCTCAATACCCTAGAGACAAAAAATTAAATCTTTGCCCACAAAGTCCCACTTATCCCTTCGTGGTGAGGTAAGCCTTTCAGTGTTTCTCCATAACACTACCGTCTCCACTGATGTCCTAGCATCTAACAATGTCTCTTCTCCTGACGTGCATAAAAATTCAGTCGTATTCCCTTTCGCAACCGAACTTAAACAAGGGACTTCTCCCCATGCATTCTTACTGAGCATTATCGGAACAACACATAGTCGATATGATCAAATTCGATTTCTCGACAATATGTGCAACCATACTCCAATATTGCTAAAGGAGTCAAGTGACACCACGCTTATACTAACACTAAGTCTTTAGCACTAACTACAACAGCGAGCTCGATCTCTCCGCTCAGCAGTCATACCACAAATATTAACTCACATCATTTAGGTTCCCACACACCGAAATCAATTACTAAGAGATGTTAATAATCTCCGAAGTTTCTCACATTTTGATGAATAATGACAACTCGACCCTTTTTTTTTTAGGTGAGGAGTCGTCATATACCCCATTCACTCGAGGCTAAAACTCATATACTTCCTTATCCATCGCTCTGGTGATTTAGATGGTTCCCGGACATAACACGCTTGTCCTCTCCGGAATGCAAAACTTATTGGAGTTATTATTTCTTCAAATAACTTCCAGTAAAAATAAAACGCGTGGCCCTAGAATCCACACTAAACATCTTTTCAAAAATTCCTGACTCCAGGCCATGCTGACCGATTTGGGTACCCCTCCTCTCGGACTGGGTAGTCTCGATCCTGAACACTATCATCTTGGTTCCCTTAGTTCTGCTGACCAAGAGGAACGAACTATGGGACTTAACAGTCCCGACTTAGGATTTAATCTTTAAATCCTCTAGTGGGTTTTCACTTATGGCTTTCACCAGCCCCATTACATTCAGTCTTACTCTTTGACTAAATCTCTAACTCCCTTAGCTCCGCCCACCCAGGAGCATTAACCTCAACCTTGTTGGAATCACCATATTGTCTTCATATACATAGGTCGTTCAGGAAGAGTTTTACCAAAAATTGCGAGCTATGACTCGGGAGTCCATTTTATCAAGGGCTCTTTTCCCTTATACCTATCTCATCGGTACAAGTTCACTTCACAGGATAAATTTCTTTCTCACGATTGGCCTCCACCAGGCTTTCACGTGAGGGATTCATATATTCCCATTCACTACGCTTCTGAATCATCATTGGAGAACTTTGCAGTTAAACTATACGTAAAGTTCTTCTATTTATATATACGGACCCTCGGTCCGAAAGTAGTGACTGGTATCCCCGCCACGTTGCCTGAAAATTTACTCACATTTTCCACTTCTGAGTATTTCTACTCCGTCCTAAAAGCCAAAACTTCTGGATATACTACTTCCATTGGTTAACATGCACAGTCGCCGTTTTATCACATTTACGGCACATTCTCATCAAATTTTTCTTCAAACCTACTCCCACTATCACTGCATTGGGCGGTCTAGACTAGCATTACTCTTGCCATCGCGACACTTGGAAAATGCCTGCTATGCCTCAACAACCCTTGCAGCAGTTACTTCCATTACCCTCTAGGAGTGACCTCGACCACGGTCATCTCTCCTATGATTGCCATCTTCGAACACCCCATGCTTTATGCCGAGCTCCTCCCTCCTGTAGTCCTGCTAACGCCAATGCTGGACCTACCACCATATTTGACGTACCGTGCCCAATCGGACTCGTATATATAACACTACGTCTATTAAATAGCAGGAGAACGTAAACTACGTACGTAGAGGAGTACAATCATCCCAAGATAGGGCTCTATATCAATCAAACGATACGCTGAAAACGTAGTAAGCCGTACAGATTCTATGGACACTAGAACCTGATGCTCTGATACCATCTGTGACACCCCGCCTAATTAAACTTCGGGTGATCAGGCCTTCATTAAATTAAAATAGGTTTCTCAAATGGTTCATTCTTAGCATCACTGTCGAAAACTTTTTAATTACTAATCCCCTAAGTAAAATTAGACCGGTGCCAAATTTTATCTTTCTTAAAACAGATAAATCAACCATGCGGAACAAAGTACAAATAATCATGTACTATAAATCAAACATTAAAGTAAAAGTACAACAGAACAAAAGTATTACCGAATAAACCATCGGCTAAAAATCCCAAACAACAAAAGAATAACCACTAGTCTGAAACTAACATCTGAGACTAATACCGGACCACAAGTCCATACATAGAAGAGTGGGAGATCCTGTGCTAGATCTGAATGAGAGATATCGTCTAGTCAAATCCTGTAAGCATCCACTGTGCTACAGCTCTGAGTCTGGAATGGAATCATCACACATGGCGTCCCTGTGGCTGGACACCTAAAAGGTTTTGAAAATATTTTATAGCAAGAGTTAGAACTCAAAACATTTTGAAAATATTTAGCAAGCGTTTATCATAATATAAAATGCGGTTATTGATTACACATGTTAGGTTCTCGTACACTCTCTTGAGTTAACTCACCCCTCATCTTTGGTGCACACCTAACGTTCTACACTTAGTTTGTCTAGCCATACTTCTCAAGCTAACTAAAACCAAAGTAGTAAACTGAACTTATTTGTACCCAAGTTCCAGTACCGCCCATACAGTACAACCGTTTTACTAACATCTCGCGTATGTTAATTAATTCTCAAGTAACATTACATCTATGTTATTTTTCAAGACTTCTCATTTAGCTTCACTACTAAAATTACTACAATTTTCACAATAGTTGACTTTCCCACTTATGTAATTAAGTTGCGCTACTTGAATTACTAAATAGATTTTCTCTATCTAAAGGTTCATTTCGAAATTAAGTTTCACTACTTAACTTACCAATTCAGTATGTACCTTTAAATACACAATATCAATCTACTAATACACGGAAGTAGAATATCATCAGGTATATATAATTCACACACAATATATACTAAATATTAGTCACTGCTATTTTTCCCCTTTTATACACATAAAGGACTCTTGGTTCGGAATGATTCATCGACCCCAAGTAAGAATTGGTTCGGCATGATACATCGACCCCAATTATTTTAAAAATATATATATACACATATTCTGGTTCGGGACTCTCTCATCGCGACACCAGTTCAAAGTTTGGTTCGGTATTTCTCATCGACCCCAAACTTATAATAACTTTATGTTAGTTCGGAATGTCTCATCGACCCTAACATAATTAATTTAGGTATAATATCTCTACCTAAAAGATCACATAATTAAGTAGGTACACTCCCGACCTATTAATCATATACGTACGTAATATTTTAATCTCATATATTTACCGTACAATATTCGCTTTACGATTTATCTCATTAATCGTATTTATTTGAGTATTCACACAACTCTAAGGGTCCTAGTTACCCCTTACATATACTTTCAGTAGTTATTGCTTACCCTACTGGTCTGTCACTTAAATTGAATTTACTTCGCCCCGTAACTCAATTTCCGAAGTCCCCGATACTCTACTAAATCGGATTATTCTCCCCGGTCCATAATCCAAGCCCTACACCCAATGGCCTTATTGGACCTCAACAATATACCTACTGGCCTTATTCTTACTCCCATATCAGTATAATGTAAATCCTAGAATACCCATTCATTCCCGAACTCAACGAAGGATTAAACACAAAATTTTCGGGAAAACAACTTGCGTCGATCGATCGACGGCTGGGTTCGATCGATCGACATAGTCGATCGATCGATAGTTCAAGATCAATCGATCGATCGAACAGGGACAGACGCAGTCTGTCTTCTTCGTTGAACCTTTCCTCCATTAACAAATTTCCAAACTCCATTATTGTCCACCAAACTTTTACCCAACGATCCTAACATATTTCCACATATACTAGGACAGTTTCAAACGTGTCAATTACATCAAAACTCCAATTACTTTATAGAAATAATGAATTAAAACCCAGAATTTCTTAAAACCCTAGTTATGGTGTTCTTCCCATATTATCATTCAAAATCCAGATTTTTATTTCCGAAAATCATCAAGTCTAATCTGAATATTAATCCTCTACATAGTTTAAATCATTCTACATGAGATTCCTATCCCAACATGCTTAAATATCATCTTTCTCCAATCAAAATATTGATTTAAACAAAACTATTCAAAAACACTACACATGGGTATTATAACTTTATAAATTTTTGCAATAAACAACTTGCCTTATGATTAGTAGGGTCTGATTTCGTGGTTCTTGTTGATGATTGATGATCTTCATCCTTCAATCCTTCTTCCCCAACAAGTTGATGGTAGAAACCCCTTTGAATCCTTCCCAAATCTTCTTTTTGCTTTAGAAAGTGGTTGCCTCTCCTCTCTCTAATGGTATTGGTGTTGTCACGGGTGTTCTAACCCTAATTCATCTATCATACGGCTGATATAAAACTCTAAATTTCGTAGGTCTCCATACCCTCTTATGTTAAAAGACCAAAACGCCCCCGAACGGTCTCGGTTTAGTCCAAAATTGCGCCGGGACTCAACTAGTACCCCCGGGTATACTATTTTGACTAATTTGACCCTTCCGGACTCATTGGTGACCTCTAAATTATCATTTGAGTTACTTAAAAAATATTACTCGTTCTCACCCCAACACAGTCTACACGCGTTAAGTAACTATTTACCACTCGCACTAAGTAAATAAAAATGATGCAATATATACCGGTATCTATCTTTCGATTAATATACCATAATTACAATTTTAAATAAAACTCTTTAAATTACTACTCTTACGTAATTTAAATCAAGACGATATTTTCTCATTTAATTCTCCAATCTAATTAAATGGAATATTCAGAAATACGGGGTATTACATACTTCCCCCCTTGCAAAGGAATTTCGTCCTCGAAATTAGGATAAGGCTGGTATTAAGGCTAAGGACCTTAAATATAATTGCACCCTCTAATACCCAATACCAAATCATAATATCCTAACGGTCATCCCAAGCACATGACCATTTCATCATAGTTTCTTATCGCACGTTACCCATGCCGCACATATCATAATTAAGTCCCACTACTTAATTTCTCCTTAGATTTTCCCAATCCAACGTTAATTCTTGAAATTAAGTTTCTCCCTACTTAATTTACCCATTTGATGTATATCTATATATAACATCTAAGTGTCTACTATCACTCATAAGTAGAATATTATAAGGTATATATTTCACACACTATATATACTTTAAGGAAAAATTTGTCCGGCAAAAATCATCGGCCCCAAATCGATCCCCCATGTATTGGTCCGGAACATCATCGACCCCAATACAGAGATTAAGCACACTTACTATCGCACATAAGTAGTAAAAATCAATAGGTATATATATCTTACACATAACATATACTACCAACACTTATTTTATAATCACCCCCCTTCTATAACACTTTTGGGGTTATTGGATCGGAATTCCACCTCGATCACCAATAGTTATTAATTACTTGTCTCGGGATCACATCTCGAGCACCAATATGTGTATATATATCTCATCGCACATGAGTAGACAATTGTGAGCCATATATTTCACATTTCATATACTTTAAAATGTCACACTCCAATAGAATGTCCTCATATCACGCGTTAAGGACTAAAGGTTCGAAATGTCTCCTCGAACCACACCCAAAGTACATGTATTGTTCGTAATCGGTACCCACGAACCTAATCCTCATGTACAGTCCATATAGGCGCTCACTCTACCTATAAATATGCTCTTATAGGAATACATTCAACCTATGAATTGATCAGTGGGCTTATCCAAAATTCCACTATCATAAGGGCGTATTATCATTCTTTCTCACTAACATTGAGTCGTAGGTAGCACAACGTACTCAAAATAAAACTTTATCTCTATTCCTTCCTAACCTTATCTCACAGGGTGGAATTTTAGGATTTCATCCTGATTCACAATCATGTAGAGCGGCACTGTGCACTCTCCCTTATCAACTACATACTAATCCATCCCGGTCACCCCATTTCGCTACCCCCAACAAAATGTTGGCTTAATAATGATGTTCACAACCCATCAATAATTTATAAGTCTGTCTCCTCATTCCATCATTGGGAATGTGGGTTCACTACCACATTCCGGTTGTTCATTTTGAGTCTATCTTGTCTATTAACTAGAGGTGTATCTGGAGAAAATCTCACTACGTCTCTCCTCAACATCCCTTCCCACTTACGTCACCTTTCCTGAAGTGGTACTCTATTCCCCTTTCTCTCCAGGTTTATTATTCTTTACAATCCGTGCACTCTTCGCAATTGGCGCACTTTTTTTGGGGGGTTGGTTACTTTATAAGGATCAACATTTTAGTAACACGTAAGTCACTTACAACACTCAGTCAAGTAGCACCTTGCGCTACTTCTTCACCACAGTTAGGTCTCCCATATCAAGAGATAACCTTTGAACGGTTTTCCACTGACTTTCATCCCATAGGGTGTGCTGGATCTCTCAGCACATATAATCTTGGATCATTGTCAATCTCCCATGACGTTCAACCCATTTCATCGATACGACTTGTTTCTTAATTTCCCCAACGTCGTACAAAATATTCTGCATCCCTCTATCTCGGATGTCTAAGGAATCCAATTGACTAGGGTGCCCATACACCCTTTTATCCGGGTACATTTGCAAAAACATTGCAAATGTCGCACCCGTAACATGCTTTTCTTCAACTCTAGCCTAGTCTACACGACGTGACTACAATCTTGTGGGTATTCTCAATACCCTAGAGACAAAAAATCAAATCTTTGCCCACAAAGTCCCACTTACCCCTTCGTGGTGAGGTAAGCCTTTCAGTGTTTCTCCATAACACTACCGGCTCCACTGATGTCCTAGCATCTAACAATGTCTCTTCTCCTGACGTGCATAAAAATTCAGTCGTATTCCCTTTCGCAACCGAACTTAAACAAGGGACATGCATTCTTACTGAGCATTATCGGAACAACTCATAGTCGATATGCTCAAATTCGATTTCTCGGCAATATGTGCAACCATACTCCAATATTGCTAAAGGAGTCAAGTGACACCGCGCTTATACTATCACTAAGTCTTTAGCACTAACTACAACAGCGAGCTCGATCTCTCCGCTCAGCAGTCATACCACAAACATTGACTCACATCATTTAGGTTCCCACACACCGAAATCAATTACTAAGAGATGTTCATAATCTCCGAAGTTTCTCACATTTTGATGAATAATGACAACTCGACCCTTTTTTTTTTTTAGGTGAGGAGTCGTCATATACCCCTTTCACTCGAGGCTAATACTCATATACTTCCTTATCCATCGCTCTGGTGATTTAGATGGTTCCCGGAAATAACACGCTTGTCCTCTCCGGAATGCAAAACTTATTGGAGTTATTATTTCTTCAAATAACTTCCAGTAAAAATAAAACGCGTGGCCCTAGAATCCACACTAAACATCTTTTCAAAAATTCCTGACTCCAGGCCATGCTGACCGATTTGGGTACCCCTCCTCTCGGACTGGGTAGTCTCGATCCTGAACACTATCATCTTGGTTCCCTTAGTTCTGCTGACCAAGAGGAACGCACTATGGGACTTAACAGTCCCAACTTAGGATTTAATCTTTAAATCCTCTAGTGGGTTTTCACTTATGGCTTTCACCAGCCCCATTACATTCAGTCTTACTCTTTGACTAAATCTCTAACTCCCTTAGCTCCGCCCACCCAGGAGCATTAACCTCAACCTTGTAGGAAGCACCATATTGTCTTCATATACATAGGTCGTTCAAGCAGAGTTTTACCAAAAATTGCGAGCTATGACTCGGGAGTCCATTTTCTCAAGGGCTCTTTTCCCTTATACCTATCTCATCGGTACAAGTTCACTTCACAGGATAAATTTCTTTCTCACGATTGGCCTCCACCAGGCTTTCACGTGAGGGGTTCATATATTCCCATTCACTACGCTTCTGAATCATCATTGGAGAACTTTGCGGTTAAACTATACGTAAAGTTATTCTATTTATATATACGGACCCTCGGTCCGAAAGTAGTGACTGGTATCCCCGCCACGTTGCCTGAAAATTTACTCACATTTTCCACTTCTGAGTATTTCTACTCCGTCCTAAAAGCCAAAACTTCTGGACATACTACTTCCATTGGTTAACATGCACAGTCGCCGTTTTATCACATTTACGGCACGTTCTCATCAAATTTTTCTTCAAACCTACTCCCACTATCACTGAATTGGGCGGTCTAGACTAGCATTACTCTTGCCATCGCGACACTTGGAAAATGCCTGCTATGCCTCAACAACCCTTGCAGCAGTTACTTCCATTACCCGCTAGGAGTGACCTCGACCACGGTCATCTCTCCTATGATTGCCATCTTTGAACACCCCATGCTTTATGCCGAGCTCCTCCCTCCTGTAGTCCTGCTAACTCCAATGCTGGACCTACCACCATATTTGACGTACCGTTCCCAATCGGACTCATATATATAACACTACGTCTATTAAATAGCAGGAGAACGTAAACTACGTACGTAGAGGAGTACAATCATCCCAAGATAGGGCTCTATACCAATCAAACGATACGCTGAAAACGTAGTAAGCCGTAAAGATTCTATGGACACTAGAACCTGATGCTCTGATACCATCTGTGACACCCCGCCTAATTAAACTTCGGGTGATCAGGCCTTCATTAAATTAAAATAGGTTTCTCAAATGGTTCATTCTTAGCATCACTGTCGAAAACTTTTTAATTACTAATCCCCTAAGTAAAATTAGACCGGTGCCAAATTTTATCTTTCTTAAAACAGATAAATCAACCATGCGGAACAAAGTACAAATAATCATGTACTATAAATCAAACATTAAAGTAAAAGTACAACAGAACAAAAGTATTACCGAATAAACCATCGGCTAAAAATCCCAAACAACAAAAGAATAACCACTAGTCTGAAAC
Source organism: Sambucus nigra (assembly GCA_949130495.1). Classification (NCBI taxonomy): domain Eukaryota; kingdom Viridiplantae; phylum Streptophyta; class Magnoliopsida; order Dipsacales; family Adoxaceae; genus Sambucus; species Sambucus nigra. The sequence goes on along the minus strand of OX422223.1, from coordinate 351,111,981 downwards.
TAACATCTGAGACTAATACCGGACCACAAGTCCATACATAGAAGAGTGAGAGATCCTGTGCTAGATCTGAATGAGAGATATCGTCTAGTCAAATCCTGTAAGCATCCACTGTGCTACAGCTCCGAGTCTGGAATGGAATCATCACACATGGCGTCCCTGTGGCTGGACAACTAAAAGGTTTTGAAAATATTTTATAGCAAGAGTTAGAACTCAAAACATTTTGAAAATTTTTAGCAAGCGTTTATCACAATATAAAATGTGGTTATTGATTACACATGTTAGGTTCTCGTACACTCTCTTGAGTTAACTCACCCCTCATCTTTGGTGCACACCTAACGTTCTACACTTAGTTTGTCTAGCCATACTTCTCAAGCTAACTAAAACCAAAGTAGTAAACTGAACTTATCTGTACCCAAGTTCCAGTACCGCCCATACAGTACAACCGTTTTACTAATATCTCGCGTATGTTAATTAATTCTCAAGTAACATTACATCTATGTTATTTTTCAAGACTTCTCATTTAGCTTCACTACTAAAATTACTACAATTTTCACAATAGTTGACTTTCCCACTTATGTAATTAAGTTTCGCTACTTGAATTACTAAATAGATTTTCTCTATCTAAAGGTTCATTTCGAAATTAAGTTTCACTACTTAACTTACCAATTCAGTATGTACCTTTAAATACACAATATCAATCTACTAATACACGGAAGTAGAATATCATCAGGTATATATAATTCACACACAATATATACTAAATATTAGTCACTGCTATTTTGCCCCTTTTATACACATAAAGGACTCTTGGTTCGGAATGATTCATCGACCCCAAGTAAGAATTGGTTCGGCATGATACATCGACCCCAATTATTTTAAAAATATATATATACACATATTCTGGTTCGGGACTCTCTCATCGCGACACCAGTTCAAAGTTTGGTTCGGTATTTCTCATCGACCCCAAACTTATAATAACTTTATGTTAGTTCGGAATGTCTCATCGACCCTAACATAATTAATTTAGGTATAATATCTCTACCTAAAAGATCACATAATTCAGTAGGTACACGCCCGACCTATTAATCATATACGTACGTAATATTTTAATCTCATATATTTACCGTACAATATTCGCTTTACGATTTATCTCATTAATCGTATTTATTTGAGTATTCACACAACTCTAAGGGTCCTAGTTACCCCTTACATATACTTTCAGTAGTTATTGCTTACCCTACTGGTCTATCACTTAAATTGAATTTACTTCGCCCCGTAACTCAATTTCCGAAGTCCCCGATACTCTACTAAATCGGATTATTCTCCCCGGTCCATAATCCAAGCCCTACACCCAATGGCCTTATTGGACCTCAACAATATACCTACTGGTCTTATTCTTACTCCTATATCAGTATAATGTAAATCCTAGAATACCCATTCATTCCCGAACTCAACGAAGGATTAAACACAAAATTTTCGGGAAAACAGCTTGCGTCGATCGATCGACGGCTGGGTTCGATCGATCGACATAGTCGATCGATCGATAGTTCAAGATCGATCGATAGATCGAACAGGGACAGACGCAGTCTGTCTTCTTCGTTGAACCTCTCCTCCACTAACAAATTTCCAAACTCCATTATTGTCCACCAAACTTTTACCCAACGATCCTAACATATTTCCACATATACTAGGACAGTTTCTAACGTGTCAATTACATCAAAACTCCAATTACTTTAAAGAAATAATGAATTAAAACCCAGAATTTCTTGAAACCCTAGTTATGGTGTTCTTCCCATATTATCATTCAAAATCCAGATTTTTATTTCCGAAAATCATCAAGTCTAATCTGAATATTAATCCTCTACATAGTTTAAATCATTCTACATGCGATTCCTATCCCAACATGCTTAAATATCATCTTTCTCCAATCAAAATATTGATTTAAACAAAACTATTCAAAAACACTACACATGGGTATTATAACTTTATAAATTTTTGCAATAAAAAACTTGCCTTATGATCAGTAGGGTCTGATTTTGTGGTTCTTGTTGATGATTGATGATCTTCATCCTTCAATCCTTCTTCCCCAACAAGTTGATGGTAGAAACCCCTTTGAATCCTTCCCAAATCTTCTTTTTGCTTTAGAAAGTGGTGCCTCTCCTCTCTCTAATGGTATTGGTGTTGTCATGGGTGTTCTAACCCTAATTCCTCTATCATACGGCTGATATAAAACTCTAAATTTCGTAGGTCTCCATACCCTCTTATGTTAAAAGACCAAAACGCCCCCGAACGGTCTCGGTTTAGTCCAAAATTGCGTCGGGACTCAACTAGTACCCCCGGGTATACTATTTTGACTAATTTGACCCTTCCGGACTCATTGGTGACCTCTAAATTATCATTTGAGTTACTTAAAAAATATTACTCGTTCTCACCCCAACACGGTCTACACGCGTTAAGTAACTATTTACCACTCGCACTAAGTAAATAAAAATGATGCAATATATACCGGTATCTATCTTTCGATTAATATACCATAATTACAATTTTAAATAAAACTCTTTAAATTACTACTCTTACGTAATTTAAATCAAGACGATATTTTCTCATTTAATTCCCCAATTTAATTAAATGGAATATTCATAAATACGGGGTATTACATACTTCCCCCCTTGCAAAGGAATTTCGTCCTCGAAATTAGGATAAGGTTGGTATTAAGGCTAAGGACCTTAAATATAATTGCACCCTCTAATACCCAATACCAAATCATAATATCCTAACGGTCATCCCAAGCACATGACCATTTCATCATAGTTTCTTATCGCACGTTACCCATGCCGCACATATCATAATTAAGTCCCACTACTTAATTTCTCCATAGATTTTCCCAATCCAACGTTAATTCTTGAAATTAAGTTTCTCCCTACTTAATTTACCCATTTGATGTATATCTATATATAACATCTAAGTGTCTACTATCACTCAAAAGTAGAATACTATAAGGTATATATTTCACACACTATATATACTTTAAGGCAAAATTTGTCCGGCAAAAATCATCGGCCCCAAATCGATCCCCCATGTATTGGTCCGGAACATCATCGACCCCAATACAGAGATTAAGCACACTTACTATCGCACATAAGTAGTAAAAATCAATAGGTATATATATCTTACACATAAAATATACTACCAACACTTATTTTATAATCACCCCCCTTCTATAACACTTTTGGGGTTGTTGGCTCGGAATTCCACCTCGATCACCAATAGTTATTAATTACTTATCTCGGGATCACATCTCGAGCACCAATATGTGTATATATATATATCTCATCGCACATGAGTAGACAATTGTGAGCCATATATTTCACATTTCATATACTTTAAAATGTCCCACTCCAATAGAATGTCCTCATATCACGCGTTAAGGACTAAAGGTTCGAAATGTCTCCTCGAACCACACCCAAAGTACATGTATTGTTCGTAATCGGTACCCACGAACCTAATCCTCATGTACAGTCCATATAGGCGCTCACTCTACCTATAAATATGCTCTTATCGGCATACATTCAACCTATGAATTGATCAGTGGGCTTATCCAAAATTCCACTATCATAAGGGCGTATTATCATTCTTTCTCACTAACATTGAGTCGTAGGTAGCACAACGTACTCAAAATAAAACTTTATCTCTATTCCTTCCTAACCTTCTCTCACAGGGTGGAATTTTAGGATTTCATCCTGATTCACAATCATGTAGAGCGACACTGTGCATTCTCCCTTATCAACTACATACTAATCCATCCCGGTCACCCCATTTCGCTACCCCCAACGAAATGTTGGCTTAATTATGATGTTCACAACCCATTAATAATTTATAAGTCTGTCTCCTCATTCCATCATTAGGAATGTGGGTTCACTACCACATTCCGGTTGTTCATTTCGAGTCTATCTTGTCTGTTAACTAGAGGTGTATCTGGAGACAATCTCACTACGTCTCTCCTCAACATCGCTTCCCACTTACGTCACCTTTCCTGAAGTGGTACTCTATTCCCCTTTCTCTCTAGGTTTATTATTCTTTACAATTCGTGCACTCTTCGTAATTGGCGCACTTTTTTTTGGGTTGGTTACTTTATAAGGATCAACATTTTAGTAACACGTAAGTCACTTACAACACTCAGTCAAGTAGCACCTTGCGCTACTTCTTCACCACAGTTAGGTCTCCCATATAAAGAGATAACCTTTGAACGGTTTTCCACTGACTTTCATCCCATAGGGTGTGCTGGATCTCTCAGCACATATAATCTTGGATCATCGTCAATCTCCCATGACGTTCAACCCATTTCATCGATACGACTTATTTCCTAATTTCCCCAACGTCGTACAAAATATTTCGCATCCCTCTATCTCGGATGTCTAAGGAATCCAATTGACTAGGGTGCCCATACACCCTTTTCTCCGGGTACATTTGCAAAAACATTGCAAATGTCGCACCCGTAACATGATTTTCTTCAACTCTAGCCTAGTCTACATGACGTGACTATAATATAGTGGGTATTCTCAATACCCTAGAGACAAAAAATCAAATCTTTGCCCACAAAGTCCCACTTATCCCTTCGTGGTGAGGTAAGCCTTTCAGTGTTTCTCCATAACACTACCGTCTCCACTGATGTCCTAGCATCTAACAATGTCTCTTCTCCTGACGTGCATAAAAATTCAGTCGTATTCCCTTTCGCAACCGAACTTAAACAAGGGACTTCTCCCCATGCATTCTTACTGAGCATTATCGGAACAACACATAGCCGATATGCTCAAATTCGATTTCTCGACAATATGTGCAACCATACTCCAATATTGCTAAAGGAGTCAAGTGACACCACGCTTATACTAACACTAAGTCTTTAGCACTAACTACAACAGCGAGCTCGATCTCTCCGCTCAGCAGTCATACCACAAATATTGACTCACATGATTTAGGTTCCCACACACCGAAATCAATTACTAAGAGATGTTCATAATCTCCGAAGTTTCTCACATTTTGATGAATAATGACAACTCGACCCTTTTTTTTTTAGGTGAGGAGTCGTCATATACCCCATTCACTCGAGGCTAAAACTCCTATACTTCCTTATCCATCGCTCTGGTGATTTAGATGGTTCCCGGACATAACACGCTTGTCCTCTCCGGAATGCAAAACTTATTGGAGTTATTATTTCTTCAAATAACTTCCAGTAAAAATAAAACGCGTGGCCCTAGAATCCACACTAAACATCTTTTCAAAAATTCCTGACTCCAGGCCATGCTGACCGATTTGGGTACCCCTCCTCTCGGACTGGGTAGTCTCGATCCTGAACACTATCATCTTGGTTCCCTTAGTTCTGCTGACCAAGAGGAACGAACTATGGGACTTAACAGTCTCGACTTAGGATTTAATCTTTAAATCCTCTAGTGGGTTTTCACTTATGGCTTTCACCAGCCCCATTACATTCAGTCTTACTCTTTGACTAAATCTCTAACTCCCTTAGCTCCGCCCACCCAGGAGCATTAACCTCAACCTTGTTGGAATCACCATATTGTCTTCATATACATAGGTCATTCAAGAAGAGTTTTACCAAAAATTGTGAGCTATGACTCGGGAGTCCATTTTCTCAAGGGCTCTTTTCCCTTATACCTATCTCATCGGTACAAGTTCACTTCACAGGATAAATTTCTTTCTCACGATTGGCCTCCACCAGGCTTTCACGTGAGGGATTCATATATTCCCATTCACTACGCTTCTGAATCATCATTGGAGAACTTTGCGGTTAAACTATACGTAAAGTTCTTCTATTTATATATACTGACCCTCGGTCCGAAAGTAGTGACTGGTATCCCCGCCACGTTGCCTGAAAATTTACTCACATTTTCCACTTCTGAGTATTTCTACTCCGTCCTAAAAGCCAAAACTTCTGGATATACTACTTCCATTGGTTAACATGCACAGTAGCCGTTTTATCACACTTACGGCACATTCTCATCAAATTTTTCTTCAAACCTACTCCCACTATCACTGCATTGGGCGGTCTAGACTAGCATTACTCTTGCCATCGCGACACTTGGAAAATGCCTACTATGCCTCAACAACCCTTGCAGCAGTTACTTCCATTACCCTCTAGGAGTGACCTAGACCACGGTCATCTCTCCTATGATTGCCATCTTCAAACACCCCATGCTTTATGCCGAGCTCCTCCCTCCTGTAGTCCTGCTAACGCCAATGCTGGACCTACCACCATATTTGATGTACCGTGCCCAATCGGACTCGTATATATAACACTACGTCTATTAAATAGCAGGAGAACGTAAACTACGTACGTAGAGGAGTACAATCATCCCAAGATAGGGCTCTATATCAATCAAACGATACGCTGAAAACGTAGTAAGCCGTACAGATTCTATGGACACTAGAACCTGATGCTCTGATACCATCTGTGACACCCCGCCTAATTAAACTTCGGGTGATCAGGCCTTCATTAAATTAAAACAGGTTTCTCAAATGGTTCATTCTTAGCATCACTGTCGAAAACTTTTTAATTACTAATCCCCTAAGTAAAATTAGACCGGTGCCAAATTTTATCTTTCTTAAAACAGATAAATCAACCATGCGGAACAAAGTACAAATAATCATGTACTATAAATCAAACATTAAAGTAAAAGTACAACAGAACAAAAGTATTACCGAATAAACCATTGGCTAAAAATCCCAAACAACAAAAGAATAACCACTAGTCTGAAACTAACATCTGAGACTAATACCGGACCACAAGTCCATACATAGAAGAGTGCGAGATCCTGTGCTAGATCTGAATGAGAGATATCGTCTAGTCAAATCCTGTAAGCATCCACTGTGCTACAGCTCCGAGTCTGGAATGGAATCATCACACATGGCGTCCCTGTGGCTGGACACCTAAAAGGTTTTGAAAATATTTTATAGCAAGAGTTAGAACTCAAAACATTTTGAAAATATTTAGCAAGCGTTTATCACAATATAAAATGCGGTTATTGATTACACATGTTAGGTTCTCGTACACTCTCTTGAGTTAACTCACCCCTCATCTTTGGTGCACACCTAACGTTCTACACTTAGTTTGTCTAGCCATACTTCTAAAGCTAACTAAAACCAAAGTAGTAAACTGAACTTATCTGTACCCAAGTTCCAGTACCGCCCATACAGTACAACCGTTTTACTAACATCTCGCGTATGTTAATTAATTCTCAAGTAACATTACATCTATGTTATTTTTCAAGACTTCTCATTTAGCTTCACTACTAAAATTACTACAATTTTCACAATAGTTGACTTTCCCACTTATGTAATTAAGTTTCGCTACTTGAATTACTAAATAGATTTTCTCTATCTAAAGGTTCATTTCGAAATTAAGTTTCACTACTTAACTTACCAATTCAGTATGTACCTTTAAATACACAATATCAATCTACTAATACACGGAAGTAGAATATCATCAGGTATATATAATTCACACACAATATATACTAAATATTAGTCACTGCTATTTTTCCCCTTTTATACACATAAAGGACTCTTGGTTCGGAATGATTCATCGACCCCAAGTAAGAATTGGTTCGGCATGATACATCGACCCCAATTATTTTAAAAATATATATATACACATATTCTGGTTCGGGACTCTCTCATCGCGACACCAGTTCAAAGTTTGGTTCGGTATTTCTCATCGACCCCGAACTTATAATAACTTTATGTTAGTTCGGAATGTTTCATCGACCCTAACATAATTAATTTAGGTATAATATCTCTACATAAAAGATCACATAATTAAGTAGGTACACGCCCGACCTATTAATCATATACGTACGTAATATTTTAATCTCATATATTTACCGTTCAATATTCGCTTTACGATTTATCTCATTAATCGTATTTATTTGAGTATTCACACAACTCTAAGGGTCCTAGTTACCCCTTACATATACTTTCAGTAGTTATTGCTTACCTTACTGGTCTATCACTTAAATTGAATTTACTTCGCCCCGTAACTCAATTTCTGAAGTCCCTGATACTCTACTAAATCGGATTATTCTCCCCGGTCCATAATCCAAGCCCTACACCCAATGGCCTTATTGGACCTCAACAATATACCTACTGGTCTTATTCTTACTCCCATATCAGTATAATGTAAATCCTAGAATACCCATTCATTCCCGAACTCAACGAAGGATTAAACACAAAATTTTCGGGAAAACAGCTTGCGTCGATCGATCGACGGTTGGGTTCGATCGATCGACACAGTCGATCGATCGATAGTTCAAGATCAATCGATCGATCGAACAGGGACAGACGCAGTCTGTCTTCTTCGTTGAACCTTTCCTCCATTAACAAATTTCCAAACTCCATTATTGTCCACCAAAAGTTTACCCAACGATCCTAACATATTTCCACATATACTAGGACAGTTTCTAACGTGTCAATTACATCAAAACTCAAATTACTTTAAAGAAATAATGAATTAAAACCCAGAATTTCTTGAAACCCTAGTTATGGTGTTCTTCCCATATTATCATTCAAAATCCAGATTTTTATTTCCGAAAATCATCAAGTCTAATCTGAATATTAATCCTCTACATAGTTTAAATCATTCTACATGCGATTCCTATCCCAACATGCTTAAATATCATCTTTCTCCAATCAAAATATTGATTTAAACAAAACTATTCAAAAACACTACACATGGGTATTATAACTTTATAAATTTTTGCAATAAACAACTTGCCTTATGATTAGTAGGGTCTGATTTCGTGGTTCTTGTTGATGATTGATGATCTTCATCCTTCAATCCTTCTTCCCCAACAAGTTGATGGTAGAAACCCCTTTGAACCCTTCCCAAATCTTCTTTTTGCTTTAGAAAGTGGTTGCCTCTCCTCTCTCTAATGGTATTGGTGTTGTCACGGGTGTTCTAACCCTAATTCATCTATCATACGGCTGATATAAAACTCTAAATTTCGTAGGTCTCCATACCCTCTTATGTTAAAAGACCAAAATGCCCCCGAACGGTCTCGGTTTAGTCCAAAATTGCGCCGGGACTCAACTAGTACCCCCGGGTATACTATTTTGACTAATTTGACCCTTCCGGACTCATTGGTGACCTCTAAATTATCATTTGAGTTACTTAAAAAATATTACTCGTTCTCACCCCAACACAGTCTACACGCGTTAAGTAACTATTTACCACTCGCACTAAGTAAATAAAAATGATGCAATATATACCGGTATCTATCTTTCGATTAATATACCATAATTACAATTTTAAATAAAACTCTTTAAATTACTACTCTTACGTAATTTAAATCAAGACGATATTTTCTCATTTAATTCTCCAATCTAATTAAATGGAATATTCAGAAATACGGGGTATTACATACTTCCCCCCTTGCAAAGGAATTTCGTCCTCGAAATTAGGATAAGGCTGGTATTAAGGCTAAGGACCTTAAATATAATTGCACCCTCTAATACCCAATACCAAATCATAATATCCTAACGGTCATCCCAAGCACATGACCATTTCATCATAGTTTCTTATCGCACGTTACCCATGCCGCACATATCATAATTAAGTCCCACTACTTAATTTCTCCATAGATTTTCTCAATCCAACGTTAATTCTTGAAATTAAGTTTCTCCCTACTTAATTTACCCATTTGATGTATATCTATATATAACATCTAAGTGTCTACTATCACTCATAAGTAGAATATTATAAGGTATATATTTCACACACTATATATACTTTAAGGAAAAATTTGTCCGGCAAAAATCATCGGCCCCAAATCGATCCTCCATGTATTGGTCCGGAACATCATCGACCCCAATACAGAGATTAAGCACACTTACTATCGCACATAAGTAGTAAAAATCAATAGGTATATATATCTTACACATAACATATACTACCAACACTTATTTTATAATCACCCCCTTTCTATAACACTTTTGGGTTTATTGGCGAATTCCACCTCGATCACCAATAGTTATTAATTACTTGTCTCGGGATCACATCTCGAGCACCAATATGTGTATATATATCTCATCGCACATGAGTAGACAATTGTGAGCCATATATTTCACATTTCATATACTTTAAAATGTCACACTCCAATAGAATGTCCTCATATCACGCGTTAAGGACTAAAGGTTCGAAATGTCTCCTCGAACCACACCCAAAGTACATGTATTGTTCGTAATCGGTACCCACGAACCTAATCCTCATGTACAGTCCATATAGGCGCTCACTCTACCTATAAATATGCTCTTATAGGCATACATTCAACCTATGAATTGATCAGTGGGCTTATCCAAAATTCCACTATCATAAGGGCGTATTATCATTCTTTCTCACTAACATTGAGTCGTAGGTAGCACAACGTACTCAAAATAAAACTTTATCTCTATTCCTTCCTAACCTTATCTCACAGGGTGGAATTTTAGGATTTCATCCTGATTCACAATCATGTAGAGCGGCACTGTGCACTCTCCCTTATCAACTACATACTAATCCATCCCGGTCACCCCATTTCGCTACCCCCAACAAAATGTTGGCTTAATTATGATGTTCACAACCCATCAATAATTTATAAGTCTGTCTCCTCATTCCATCATTCGGAATGTGGGTTCACTACCACATTCCGGTTGTTCATTTTGAGTCTATCTTGTCTATTAACTAGAGGTGTATCTGGAGAAAATCTCACTACGTCTCTCCTCAACATCCCTTCCCACTTACGTCACCTTTCCTGAAGTGGTACTCTATTCCCCTTTCTCTCTAGGTTTATTATTCTTTACAATCTGTGCACTCTTCGCAATTGGCGCACTTTTTTTGGGGGGTTAGTTACTTTATAAGGATCAACATTTTAGTAACACGTAAGTCACTTACAACACTCAGTCAAGTAGCACCTTGCGCTACTTCTTCACCACAGTTAGGTCTCCCATATCAAGAGATAACCTTTGAACGGTTTTCCACTGACTTTCATCCCATAGGGTGTGCTGGATCTCTCAGCACATATAATCTTTGATCATCGTCAATCTCCCATGACGTTCAACCCATTTCATCGATACGACTTGTTTCTTAATTTCCCCAACGTCGTACAAAATATTCTGCATCCCTCTATCTCGGATGTCTAAGGAATCCAATTGACTAGGGTGCCCATACACCCTTTTATCCGGGTACATTTGCAAAAACATTGCAAATGTCGCACCCGTAACATGCTTTTCTTCAACTCTAGCCTAGTCTACACGACGTGACTACAATCTTGTGGGTATTCTCAATACCCTAGAGACAAAAAATCAAATCTTTTCCCACAAAGTCCCACTTATCCCTTCGTGGTGAGGTAAGCCTTTCAGTGTTTCTCCATAACACTACCGGCTCCACTGATGTCCTAGCATCTAACAATGTCTCTTCTCCTGACGTGCATAAAAATTCAGTCGTATTCCCTTTCGCAACCGAACTTAAACAAGGGACTTCTCCCCATGCATTCTTACTGAGCATTATCGGAACAACTCATAGTCGATATGCTCAAATTCGATTTCTCGACAATATGTGCAACCATACTCCAATATTGCTAAAGGAGTCAAGTGACACCGCGCTTATACTATCACTAAGTCTTTAGCACTAACTACAACAGCGAGCTCGATCTCTCCGCTCAGCAGTCATACCACAAACATTGACTCACATCATTTAGGTTCCCACACACCGAAATCAATTACTAAGAGATGTTCATAATCTCCGAAGTTTCTCACATTTTGATGAATAATGACAACTCGACCCTTTTTTTTTAGGTGAGGAGTCGTCATATACCCCATTCACTCGAGGCTAAAACTCATATACTTCCTTATCCATCGCTCTGGTGATTTAGATGGTTCCCGGAAATAACACGCTTGTCCTCTCCGGAATGCAAAACTTATTGGAGTTATTATTTCTTCAAATAACTTCCAGTAAAAATAAAATGCGTGGCCCTAGAATCCACACTAAACATCTTTTCAAAAATTCCTGACTCCAGGCCATGCTGACCGATTTGGGTACCCCTCCTCTCGGACTGGGTAGTCTCGATCCTGAACACTATCATCTTGGTTCCCTTAGTTCTGCTGACCAAGAGGAACGCACAATGGGACTTAACAGTCCCGACTTAGGATTTAATCTTTAAATCCTCTAGTGGGTTTTCACTTATGGCTTTCACCAGCCCCATTACATTCAGTCTTACTCTTTGACTAAATCTCTAACTCCCTTAGCTCCGCCCACCCAGGAGCATTAACCTCAACCTTGTAGGAAGCACCATATTGTCTTCATATACATAGGTCGTTCAAGAAGAGTTTTACCAAAAATTGCGAGCTATGACTCGGGAGTCCATTTTCTCAAGGGCTCTTTTCCCTTATACCTATCTCATCGGTACAAGTTCACTTCACAGGATAAATTTCTTTCTCACGATTGGCCTCCACCAAGCTTTCATGTGAGGGGTTCATATATTCCCATTCACTACGCTTCTGAATCATCATTGGAGAACTTTGCGGTTAAACTATACGTAAAGTTCTTCTATTTATATATACGGACCCTCGGTCCGAAAGTAGTGACTGGTATCCCCGCCACGTTGCCTGAAAATTTACTCACATTTTCCACTTCTGAGTATTTCTACTCCGTCCTAAAAGCCAAAACTTCTGGACATACTACTTCTATTGGTTAACATGCACAGTCGTCGTTTTATCACATTTACGGCACGTTCTCATCAAATTTTTCTTCAAACCTACTCCCACTATCACTGCATTGGGCGGTCTAGACTAGCATTACTCTTGCCATCGCGACACTTGGAAAATGCCTGCTATGCCTCAACAACCCTTGCAGCAGTTACTTCCATTACCCGCTAGGAGTGACCTCGACCACGGTCATCTCTCCTATGATTGCCATCTTTGAACACCCCATGCTTTATGCCGAGCTCCTCCCTCCTGTAGTCCTGCTAACGCCAATGCTGGACCTACCACCATATTTGACGTACCATGCCCAATCGGACTCATATATATAACACTACGTCTATTAAATAGCAGGAGAACGTAAACTACGTACGTAGAGGAGTACAATCATCCCAAGATAGGGCTCTATATCAATCAAACGATACGCTGAAAACGTAGTAAGCCGTACAGATCCTATGGACACTAGAACCTGATGCTCTGATACCATCTGTGACACCCCGCCTAATTAAACTTCGGGTGATCAGGCCTTCATTAAATTAAAATAGGTTTCTCAAATGGTTCATTCTTAGCATCACTGTCGAAAACTTTTTAATTACTAATCCCCTAAGTAAAATTAGACCGGTGCCAAATTTTATCTTTCTTAAAACAGATAAATCAACCATGCGGAACAAAGTACAAATAATCATGTACTATAAATCAAACATTAAAGTAAAAGTACAACAGAACAAAAGTATTACCGAATAAACCATCGGCTAAAAATCCCAAACAACAAAAGAATAACCACTAGTCTGAAACTAACATCTGAGACTAATACCGGACCACAAGTCCATACATAGAAGAGTGCGAGATCCTGTGCTAGATCTGAATGAGAGATATCGTCTAGTCAAATCCTGTAAGCATCCACTGTGCTACAGCTCCGAGTCTGGAATGGAATCATCACACATGGCGTCCCTGTGGCTGGACAACTAAAAGGTTTTGAAAATATTTTATAGCAAGAGTTAGAACTCAAAACATTTTGAAAATTTTTAGCAAGCGTTTATCACAATATAAAATGCGGTTATTGATTACACATGTTAGGTTCTCGTACACTCTCTTGAGTTAACTCACCCCTCATCTTTGGTGCACACCTAACGTTCTACACTTAGTTTGTCTAGCCATACTTCTCAAGCTAACTAAAACCAAAGTAGTAAACTGAACTTATCTGTACCCAAGTTCCAGTACCGCCCATAGAGTACAACCGTTTTACTAATATCTCGCGTATGTTAATTAATTCTCAAGTAACATTACATCTATGTTATTTTTCAAGACTTCTCATTTAGCTTCACTACTAAAATTACTACAATTTTCACAATAGTTGACTTTCCCACTTATGTAATTAAGTTGCGCTACTTGAATTACTAAATAGATTTTCTCTATCTAAAGGTTCATTTCGAAATTAAGTTTCACTACTTAACTTACCAATTCAGTATGTACCTTTAAATACACAATATCAATCTACTAATACACGGAAGTAGAATATCATCAGGTATATATAATTCACACACAATATATACTAAATATTAGTCACTGCTATTTTGCCCCTTTTATACACATAAAGGACTCTTGGTTCGGAATGATTCATCGACCCCAAGTAAGAATTGGTTCGGCATGATACATCGACCCCAATTATTTTAAATATATATATATACACATATTCTGGTTAGGGACTCTCTCATCGCGACACCAGTTCAAAGTTTGGTTCGGTATTTCTCATCGACCCCAAACTTATAATAACTTTATGTTAGTTCGGAATGTCTCATCGACCCTAACATAATTAATTTAGGTATAATATCTCTACCTAAAAGATCACATAATTCAGTAGGTACACGCCCGACCTATTAATCATATACGTACGTAATATTTTAATCTCATATATTTACCGTACAATATTCGCTTTACGATTTATCTCATTAATCGTATTTATTTGAGTATTCACACAACTCTAAGGGTCCTAGTTACCCCTTACATATACTTTCAGTAGTTATTGCTTACCCTACTGGTCTATCACTTAAATTGAATTTACTTCGCCCCGTAACTCAATTTCCGAAATCCCCGATACTCTACTAAATCGGATTATTCTCCCCGGTCCATAATCCAAGCCCTACACCCAATGGCCTTATTGGACCTCAACAATATACCTACTGGTCTTATTCTTACTCCCATATCAGTATAATGTAAATCCTAGAATACCCATTCATTCCCGAACTCAACGAAGGATTAAACACAAAATTTTCGGGAAAACAGCTTGCGTCGATCGATCGACGGCTGGGTTCGATCGATCGACATAGTCGATCGATCGATAGTTCAAGATCGATCGATCGATCGAACAGGGACAGACGCAGTCTGTCTTCTTCGTTGAACCTCTCCTCCATTAACAAATTTCCAAACTCCATTATTGTCCACCAAACTTTTACCCAACGATCCTAACATATTTCCACATATACTAGGATAGTTTCTAACGTGTCAATTACATCAAAACTCCAATTACTTTAAAGAAATAATGAATTAAAACCCAGAATTTCTTGAAACCCTAGTTATGGTGTTCTTCCCATATTATCATTCAAAATCCAGATTTTTATTTCCGAAAATCATCAAGTCTAATCTGAATATTAATCCTCTACATAGTTTAAATCATTCTACATGCGATTCCTATCCCAACATGCTTAAATATCATCTTTCTCCAATCAAAATATTGATTTAAACAAAACTATTCAAAAACACTACACATGGGTATTATAACTTTATAAATTTTTGCAATAAACAACTTGCCTTATGATCAGTAGGGTCTGATTTCGTGGTTCTTGTTGATGATTGATGATCTTCATCCTTCAATCCTTCTTCCCCAACAAGTTGATGGTAGAAACCCCTTTGAATCCTTCCCAAATCTTCTTTTTGCTTTAGAAAGTGGTGCCTCTCCTCTCTCTAATGGTATTGGTGTTGTCATGGGTGTTCTAACCCTAATTCCTCTATCATACGGCTGATATAAAACTCTAAATTTCGTAGGTCTCCATATCCTCTTATGTTAAAAGACCAAAACGCCCCCGAACGGTCTCGATTTAGTCCAAAATTGCGCCGGGACTCAACTAGTACCCCCGGGTATACTATTTTGACTAATTTGACCCTTCTGGACTCATTGGTGACCTCCAAATTATCATTTGAGTTACTTAAAAAATATTACCCGTTCTCACCCCAACACGGTCTACACGCGTTAAGTAACTATTTACCACTCGCACTAAGTAAATAAAAATGATGCAATATATACCGGTATCTATCTTTCGATTAATATACCATAATTACAATTTTAAATAAAACTCTTTAAATTACTACTCTTATGTAATTTAAATCAAGACGATATTTTCTCATTTAATTCTCCAATCTAATTAAATGGAATATTCAGAAATACGGGGTATTACAATTTCTAGACGGGTTAGAGTCATCAGAGTCTTCAGACTCATTATCACTATCACTTAGAGTAGCATTGTAAACGGCTTTTTCTTTGCCTTGTCTTTTAAGTTTTGTGGGGCACTCGAAAGCTCTATGACCACGTCCCTCACATTCAAAGCATCTCTCCGAATCATCCTTCTTAAAGTTGTCTTTATTGAACTTCTTTGAATCCTGATTAGTCAATTTTTTATTTCCTCCTTTGTTTTTATTCTCAAATTTAGAATTTTGTTTTTTAAACTTGAGAAATTTTTTAAATTTTTTAGCAAATAAGGCTATATCATCAGAATCAAAGTCAAACTCATCAGAATCAGACACATCAACTTTCTTAACTTTTAAAGAAACTCCTTTATCTTTCCCTTTGTTATCTTTGGGAAACATATCTAGTTCATATGTTTGCAAATCACCAACAAGTTCTTCAAGTTTTAAAGTATTTAGGTTTCCTAAAGAATTAAGAACCGTGACTTTAGGAATGAATCGCTTAGGAAGACATCTAAGAATTTTCTTAACAACGCGATTTTCAGGTATTTTTTCACCTAAGTTAAAGCAAGAGTTAACTATGTCAGATAAACGAGCATAAAACTCATCAAAAGTTTCAGTTTCTTTCATGGTGATAGTTTCAAATTGAGTAGTTAAATTTTGGAGTTTTGATGCTTTAACAACACTAGTTCCCTCATCAGTAACTTGGAGAATGTTCCAAGCTTCCTTTGACGTTTCACACGTCATTATACGACGAAATTCATCGGGAGACACGGCACCAAATAAGGCATTTAATCCTTTAGAGTTAAAGTTACACTGTTTTAAATCTTCCTCACTCCATTGTTCAACAGGATTCAAAATACGTTCATCATTAACAATCATAGTAGGAGGGGACCATCCTCTCTCAACAGTGACCCAAACACGTTCATCAATAGATTTAAGAGCGGATTTCATACGTGCTTTCCAATAGGTATAATTTTTTCCATCAAACAACGGTAGTCTATTCGACAAAAAACTATCCATATAACCTCCAGGATTCATCTAAATAACTTTTAGAAACAAGCTCTGATACCAATTGGAAGTTGCAGGGTTATATGATCTTAGTTTAATTCGTAGAATACACACACACGCAATCCAATTTTAATATAAGATATAAAGCGGTATTTTCAATCTCAATTTAAATGCAGTTTCTCAAGTTTACAAGAACACATTCCAATTATATTCATTTTATCCTACGCATGCATCTAGGTGATTATATAAAATGAAATGCGAAAATCCCAACCACAACACGCCGATGTACGAGGAAAACCCAAATGGGAAAAACCTCGGACGACTGGGCCTAGACAAAATCCACTACAACAATAGGTTTTACAAGAGACTCAAAAGACTTACAGACATTGACTCACTCATGACTCGCTTGTGCCGTCCTCGACCTCTGAAGTTGTAGACCGCGAAGATCCAACGAGTTGCTCAACACTCCTCGTGTTGCGGTATCCAACGAAGCCCAAAACCACCGCCTCCTCAAAGCTTGAATGCAGAGATCCACCGCAAACTTGCTTCTTGAAAGTGAATTTGAATGGAGGGGTTTTGTTTCAAAAGATGTTAAAAATGTTGGAGTTGATTTTTATCAAAAAGATTGAAGTTGTGGAAAAAGTTCTCAAATGAAAAATGAACTTCCTTAACATATAAAACTGATTTTCGTCCATATGAAAATAACTGAACAAGTAGTGGGCAAAAACAGTTATGGGAAAAAACTGCATAAAAAATAAGTTTAAAAAATCAAATCTGGCAAAACTCGTTCGAACGACTTCTCGTTCGAACGAGATATCTAACGGCGTGCCAGTATAGAATGATAGAGGTCGTTAGAAACCTCGTTCGAACGAGGTCGTTCGAATGACCTTTCTAACGAACTTCTAACGAGACACCAGTATAGGCTGGCCAAGGTCGTTAGATCCAGGTCGTTCGAACGACCTGGATTACACTTCGAACGAGATATTAAATTTTGCCCCAAATTGTTCAAAATTATTTAAAGGATTTTTCAATATTATTTTTGCTATTTACTAACATTTTCTTATATGAAAAATTCTTGATTAGTAAAAATACTCCAACACATTAAATTGTATTTTGGTCATATACCTTTGTGGGATAGATAGCATGGCATGAATATTGATAGCGCATGAACTTTGGATGCGATGCTTGAATCTTTGCAATGAATGTAGCTTGATGCAGTATGACCCAAAAATGTTTTGTCCAACGGAATATAGACAATATAACAAATGACTCGATTGGAAATTTGTCCTTACATGGAGCATGAAGATTATACTAAGCATGGATATGTGAGAGTGAGTGATGTCTGAATATTTATAAGTGAGTGTGTGGTAGTGAACCTAAGAAGGATCAACTACAAGTGATGTGTGACAAGTGTGAGTGAGCATACAAGTGTGATAAGTGGAGATGTCTGCTAGTGACACCTAAGTATGGATATTCTAAGTGGTGTGTGCAGCATATGGATATAAGTGAACCCATATATAAATTTAGGTAGTGTGAGGTGTATATGGAAATTATTTACGAGTGTGTGAAGTGAAAAGTGAGTGATAGGTGATATAAACATGAGGTAAATCTATACAAGAAGTAATAGAGGAGAAAAAGTGAACATAGAGGTACGTGCATATGCACACAAGAAAAAAATGATAACACCCATGGAAATAAAGTCTATCCGTATCAAGTAGGTCCCCAGTAGAGTCGCCACTGTGGCCATCCCGAGATCTTCCCTTCCCCCGCACTTTTTTTAGGGAAAAGAGGGAGAGATAAAGGTCACGCTCCCCTCGTTATATCGTGGGGTGCTTCGATCGTCGTCGATTTTGGGATGATGTAAAGAGATAGATTCGTCAGCCTATTTTGCACAAAACAAGCAAAAGAACATGTCGTCGCTCGAGAGAGCGACATCAAAGACAAACCGATGCTTACGAAACTAATAGTTTAGAGGTTCGGGGGCTAAGTTACGGAATGAGAAGGTGTTACGCACCCATCCCGCCCTTTCGATCTCTCATGATCTTATGTTACTATTTTTATTAATTTCTCTGTGAAGTGTGTGTGCGTGTATATATAATAGGATATCGGAATTGATCGACTCGCATCATGGAAAGGATGGAGTGAGGTCATCCATAGGATTGTTCCCAAAATAATGATTAGAACAAATATAATGTGTGCGCTTATAGAGATATTGATCATTATGGCGAGAGGATAATATATGTTAGATAAGACACAAGTATGAATCACAAATATGATATATATATATAAATAATATATGGATAAAATAGGATAAATGATGAAAATAGGAAAATACAACTCGAGTCTCGAGTTAGACGCCTACGTAGCCTATAAAGGCATTAAAGTTCACGTAGTTTGCATGCGAAAAAACGGGTAGGGTTTATCCCATAGATACAAATGGGAGTTTATTACTCGTGTGTGTAGAAAAGATTTTTTTAGTTTTGAGAAAATATGATGAAGAATCACATCAGAATTTATAAGTGTAACCCTCTTTTTCTTTGTTTTGTGTTTTTTATAGAAAATAATTTATGTGCAATATAACTAATAAAGGATAAGATGTTAATGTTTATAATGTAAAGTAAAATATAAGTTGAGAATTTATATAACTAATGAAAAAATAGAGTTTAAAGAGAGAATGGTGTTGGGACCTTCTTTGGAGACTTGAATCTTAACATTGATCCTTGATGAGCTTCCTTGCAATTTGGGATGAATATTGGATGAGATAGAAGGAGAATTTTTCTAAATTCGGTATGAGAATGATGGTAATAAAGGGTGGAAAGTAATTTCACACAAGGAAACTTCGTTGATTGCAGAAGAATGCTCATCATTGATATTAATAGATCTGGGGTGTCTTGGAAGTGAGCTCATGCTCTCCTTATATAGAGTAGGTGGACTTTCGATCGGCATAGTCCTTACCCTACCTATCGGCACGTAACCTGTGACACACCGCTTAAATTAATGACGGGTGGCCAGGCCTATACTAAGATACAATAGGAATATTAAGTGGATCATCCGTAGCATCACTGTCCCGCAAACTAAAAATTTGACAAACCACCCATAATTAACATAAACGGATGCCAAAAATTTCAAAACAAACAAGAAACTACAAACCAACATAAATAACGACTACAAAACATTATAATATATACACGTGTACAACAAAAGATATACACGAATAAGCTGTCGGGTCACAAACAATACAACATCCAAATGATAAAATCATAAAAGAGCAACAATTATACAACCCCTGAGAACACATAACTGATATACAAAATGGATCCTTAACTAGATTTACAAGAATGGGAAGTGGCTACAACAAAATCTTGTAACATTTCTCATCTGCTACATCTCTAAGGACCATGGATTGAATAGGCATCACTGGCATCCTTGCTGAGGGACACATAAAATAATACAATATTTATAGCAAGAGAAAAATATAAACGGGTCAGAGCCCGAGGTTTCAAAATAGTTTTAGCAAGTTAATTAAAATGCATAATAATTATGAATGCACAATTTCATAATTAAAGTGGTGTCGCACTCTCTTGGGACTCAACCTCACCCCTCATTTATAGCGTACATCTAACGTATGCATATGAACCTCAACTAAGCTACCCAACAAATTTTAGGGATAAATCCTCTTAAATTTACACCTAAGCCTCAATCGTGTAGCCCACTATCTCTACCACATAACCATCTAACTACTTCTTTTATCGTCTCCTAAGTTTACACCCAAACTTATATACTAATATAACTCAATTACATTTTCTCAATTTTCTAATTATTTAGTTCACAAGTTATTAGCATAAGATACCCCACGTCATCATTAATGCTAGTAATATACTCCCACTAATTTCACCTATACCTAATAACTAAGGACAAAACATCTCCCAATGCCCAACATTACGCTAAGTTTCGTGCGTGGGACGTCTCGCAAAGCAAAATCCAAACAAGGACCACCCCCCCCCCCCCCCCCGATACACTACCACCTAACATTGTCGATCGTGGGAATCCGTTGGACCCTCGATACAAAGTATGCACTCAATTACTTTCCGTCTATAGGCATAAAAGTATACTCATCTTCTCTCATGCTACAAAAGACAAAATATAATATACATATTTGTAACTTTCTCTAGTTATAACATTAAGATAGCACACACTATCTATAGAGTTTGTATAATATTACTCGCACGTATAATACAAGATTCGTCAATCTCTAGAAGGTACACATACTTATCAGACATAATATATGTACTCAAATAGCCTCTACAATGCTATCAACTTCCAAGGAGTCGCTCACATGTCCCTGGGTTACCAATAGTCGGACTAGCTCACACCAAACTTGGTAAGAACCTAATCGTAATGAATGGAAAGCGGCCATAATTCCTCGCCGTTAATGATAATGAAACATACCCACCACGTCTCACCCCTAATAAAAATCACACGATATAAATAATGGATGTTATGACCTGGGGACAATACTCTCCCTGCTCCTCAAGCCAGGGGGATTCACCCACATCGCGCAACATTCCTTGATAGCATTAGAGAGGTATGCTTCACATAAATATATATCATACACACAAGATATATACATCCAATCACATCATATATACAAACCATCACACAAGGTATATACATTTATGTCATATATATATACAGCTAGGCTCAAATGCGGACGCAACTTGCGGACGAATTTTTGTGTATTTTTTTAAAAATAGCAAACAATCAAATTTTGACTTCATTTTTTTCTATGGAATTTAAACATTTCGAGGGACCCCTATAAAAAAAATCAACTCAAAATGAAATGTTTTACTATTTTTAAAAAATCGGTCAAACATATGTCAGTTTTAAAGAGCTTTAAAAACTGACATATGTTTGACTAATTTTTTAAAAATAGTAAAACAATTCATTTTGAGTTGATTTTTTTTATAGGGGTCCCCTGGAATGTTTAAAGACTAGAGGAAAAAAATCAAGTCGAAAAAAGTTTTTTTTACTATATTTAAAAAATATGGAAAAATTCGTTCGCAAGTTAAATTCGCAAGTTGCGTCCGCATTAGAGTCGGCCTGTATATTTATATATATACAGACTATCTCACGCCCGAATGTATAAAAGTAATGACTCTGGATATATGTATATAACTCTCAATATACTAACCAATACACTCTCGCATACCTTCCCAATTCATTTATTATTCAATCCCTCACTTGAAATTTACTAGTCCACCATACCGATGATATGAATAATCCCCCAATTTAACAACACTAAGGATACACGACCTCTCTCACCCAGTCCATGTACGGCATTAAGCAAATTGCTACTACTCGGAGAATTTACAAAATGATTCGGTATGTTAAACTCCTAAATATACCTCCATAATAACCTGAAATCATCATCAAGAGAATCCTCATTCCTTAGAGGATTTTTAAAATAAAACAACACAATTTACTCTTATATACCTCTATTATAGCCCCCAAAATGGTCTCTCTTTTATATCCTAATATGAACCCTCATAATATCTCACAAACATGTTCACTACACTCCAATTGAGAGTCCCTAAATAATAAAATCAATTGAAAAGGTTCAAAACCAGAACTGGAAAAATACAGTGACCAGACTGGACCAAGGGTTCTCAAAAATGAACCGGTCCGGGTCCTAAAATTTGATAGAAAACCTTTAATGATCGAACCGATCCGGTTCCTCTTAAAAACGAATCGGTCCGATTTTGTACAGATTTGTTCCCACGAGATTTGTACCCCAAAACCTTACTCTACACTTCAAAAGATTTACTCTACACTTCTAAAACCTAATTCGACTTCACTCTAACAATATCCTAATCATCAAAACCCAACATATAAAATTATCCCCACCATTTTTATCATCTAAACCACAAATATAACCCTAAATACAAGATTTACTCATCAAATATTAGGGTTTAACCATAAAAGCTCAAAATCAACTCAATCACCAACAAAAATTATGAGATAACTCACACACACAATTATTTAGCAAGTTTAATCACTTGCCTCAAAGTTGTAGAGGTTGAATCTTCCTTGAAATCACGAATTTGAACCAAAAAATATCCAAAGCTCTAAGCTTTATCCTCTTCTCTTTCTCTTCTTCTTCTCCTTAGCTTTCTCTCTCTCTTTTTAGGGTTTTCTCTTTTCTCACAAATGAGATTGGCTAACTCACGAGCTTTTTAAGCCTTTAAATCCATAAATCCCAACTTTAAATGATAATACACACTTTAAATGACTCGTTTACACAATTTTGGATCAAACTAGGTCCAAAACATTCTAGAACCCAAATAAAACCCTCGGGCAGTCATTTTGACTATCTCAACTAGGAGTGGAAGCGATACGGGTTTTTATCGTACCATACTGTTTTGGTCCGAAAAAATTAGTTTGGGTTTCAGATATTAAAATACCAGAAATCGATCTTACCGAAACCGAAATTATCGTAAAAAAGTTGGTTAGTTTTGGTTTTAATATTAAAAAAGCCGATTTACCGAAATTACCATACCAAATTTACCGAAACCAGAAAAAACCGTACCGAAGTTAACATACCGTACCGAATTTATCGAAACAAAAAAAAAATACCAAAATTACCGTACCGAATTTACCAAAATCATCGTACCGAATTTACTGAAACCAGAAAAAAGTTGGTTTTGGTTTTGGTTTTGGTTTTAATATTTAAAAAAGTTGGTTGGTTTTGTTTTTAGTTTTTTGGGGATTTTAGTGCTGTTTACCGAAACAAAAAAAATGAAACCACAAACCAGAAAACCAGAATTTACCGAAACCAGAAAAAATTAAAATTACCGAAAAAAATAAAATACCAGCCGGTTCGGTTTTGGTATTGAGTTTGGTGTACCGGGCGATAAACTGGTACGGTTTGGTTTTACCATCCAGAGTTTGGTTTTTGTATTTGTATCTACTATTTACCGACCAAACCGTACTGCTTACACCCCTAATCTCAACCCATCCCGGATCAACCGTGAACTCTAAATTTTCATCCTAGACTCTAAATAAAATTAAATTTATTCCACCCCAAAAATTAAATATCTAAGTCCTCAAACACATAGGGTGTTACATAACCCAAGACATACTGCCGATAGGCAGGATCTACCAATTGGCAGTCTCGTGGAGATTTCTCAAAAAAATGGCCGTAAAATGCAATCCATAAGTCCAAATAGCGCATGGGGCATGTTGTTAGAAATATAATTCAAAGACCTTTAATAATCCTTGGGACGCTCCCTGGTCCAGGAGTTGACTTTGGGTCAAACGAGGCTCGAAAGCACCCAGCGATCCTTTGGACAGAAGATCGTTGGACGACGATGGATCGTTCATCCAAACCATAAGTTTGAATCATTCACACGATGGATAATTAGAAAGTTTGTGCAAGGTACTTCGATGTTCCAAAGATTTTTGCTCTGTTCGGAGAGTTAACTTTGGTCAAATGGGGCCCGGAAGCGCTCGGTGACTTTCGGAGTAAAATAGATCGTTCGCCCGTACTATAAGGCTAATTCGCGCATGGGGTGGATGATTGGAACTGATATTCAGTTCCCTTAAAATATTCATTTAGTATCATTTGAGCTGAAGAGTTTGCCTTGGTCAAATGGATCCCAAGAGCACCATGTGGCCTCTGGATCAGTTTTCGGGGAAAAAAAATTGTTCGTCCGAACGGTTATGCCATTTCATGCACGGATCGGACATTTAGAAAGGGTTTTTAGTTCCCTTTGAAGATCCATTGAGATTTCTCTCTGGCGATGAAGTTGATTGGGGTCAAAACTGGGCCTGGGAGCGCCCGGTGGCGTCCAGATCTATTTTCAATAGTAAAATGGCCCGTTCATCCCGTTCATCCGAACCGTTATTCCGTTTTACACATGAGACGAACTGTTGGAAAGGGTATTCATAGCCCATCTAAGATTCGTTGAGTTTTCACTCTGACGATGAAGTTGACTAGAGTCAAACAGGGCCTGGGAGCGCCCGATGGTCTCTAGATCAGTACTCGGAGTATGAACTAGGGTTTATATTGAATTGGGGAGGTGTTAGGGACCTAAGGAGAGACTTAGGGGGTCCTAGAATGTGGTGTCTATAGGCTTATTATCACGTTTCATTGGAGGAGATAGACTTGCAGCCAGATATCACCTACGAGGAGAGACCAATTGCTATACTTGATTATAGTGAGTGTAATTTGCGGTCTAAGGTGGTACCCTTAGTTTGAGTTCAATGGGGGCACCACAACATAGATGAGTCAATGTGGGAGCGGGAGGATGATATGCGAAAGCAGTATCTAGAGTTATTTACTACAGGTATGTATGAATTTCGGGGATAAAATTCCTTTGTAAGGGGGAAAGTATGTAACACCCCGTGTTTTTGAGCTTTTAGAATTTAATTTATTCGGGTATTTTCAAATTTCACGTGTGTAGTAATTTAATTAAAATACAATATTGTGCATTTGTTAATTATTAATCGAAAGAGAGATTATGATTAATATTTATGGAATAAATTTTACTAAGCGTGTAGTAAATAATAAGTAATAATTATTATACATCATAGTGAGTAATATCGACGGGACTATGTTATACCTCAACCAGTAGTCGTGTGTAGGCTATGTTAAGGTTGGAGATTGTAAATTTATATTGAGTGACTCAGATGGCGATTTCTACATCACGGTTGATTCCAAATGGTTCGAAGTAGGCGGAATAGAGCAGCCGGGTGTATTAATTGGGTCTCGGGGCATTTTTAGACCAACTCGGCACCACGTAAGGGCATTTTGATCATTGGAAATATAGGGTTGGAAAAGCTACGAATTTTAGAGTTTTATATCAGACTTTTGGGTGTAGAGGCTATGGTTACAAACTTGGGAGAGAAGAGAGGCCATAAGAGAGAGTGGGAGAAGAGTCCTTAAGCCTATTTACACCATTTTTCACCGCTGAAGTCACCAAAATCAAGATCGAAGCAAGGAAAATACATCGCCATCATCTACCAACGAAAATCAGACCACCTTCATAAGAGGCAAGTGTTTAAACTTTATATTCTTGAATAGTTATAATATCCATGGTAGATTAGATGTAATATATCATGAACACATGATTTTGAAGTAATACAATGGGTTTGATTCATGTTAGCAATTGGGATTCATATTAGAGACTTGATTTCTGAGTTTTAATATACAAAATCTGACTTTTGGGATTTTATGAGGGATTAAATTTTAGGTTTCATGAAGAACGTACATGAAAAGTGAAACTAGGGTTTGCATGAGAAATCAATGATCTAATCTTGTTAAAACATGGATTTAATTATGATTTAGTGATGAAAATTCGTTTGAAATTGTCCATATATATATATATATATATATATATATATATATATATATATATATTTGATGATGGGTTAATTTATATGGGAGTTTGGGTACGATCCATGGAGTTTGGGTTTGATATAAAGGGTGAAAACTCGTAACAGCAACGAAGAAGACGAATTGTTAGGTGTGAATCGATTCATCTCCAGGACCCAATCGATTCGGGAGGGAAAATCGATTCGGATCCTATACCGAATCGATTCGGCTGCCCAGTTTTACTAAATTTGGTTATTTATATAGTACCTCCGCATAGAACTAATTGGGGGACCTTGTTGATTGTTCTAAACTATAGGGGCTGGCTTAATAAATTCCAGTAGACTTATGGTAGGGACTAGGGATTTGCCAAAATGAGAGAATCAAAGATGGGGCCTATGGGCATATTATGAACTTAATAATTCACGAGAATTAAGATGGGTTATGGAGAGCATGAGTGAACCCAAGACTTACACCAGTAGTATATGGATATACTAAAAACTGAAATTACTTAAGGGATAACTAGGAGCCTTCGGAAAGTGAGTGATACTAGGAAACATAAGAAAGGAAAACTAAGTGCGAATCGTTAGCACGGCAGGTATTCGAGAGACATATACTACATAACGGATATATTTATACGTCGTATGTATACTATACTGGATATAAACTTATGGGTTGTGTGTATACCTATGTTGGATATGATTATAGCTTGTATGTATACATATTATATGTGTATAAGTATACATACACTGCCTGCTATCACGGGAGGTTCCGCGCATTGGGCGATCCCACCTTTGCAATGCGAGCAAGTTCTGGATGGGTGCTATAGAACATAGTACTTAGTGAATCACTATCTGAGAGTATGATAGTGAAATCGATAATTTGAGTACGTTGGGTATGTACATATCCCAAAGGCTTAGGACTATGTTTGCCTCCATTATGTGTATATTTGATTTATGGTTCGAGGGAGATTTCCGAATTGGTAGTCCTTGATGTAGTACGTGAGTTACATGGACTCGATAGCAGAGTATGTATGCATTCGCGGTTCTCAGTTCGCGAATGCTGTAATATATATATATATATATATATATATATAGTGTGATATATAGAGATACGTGTGATTTGTTCAACTCATGTGTGGTAGTAGAAGATATAGATAGTGTGTATCTAAAGTAACTTAAGTAAGAGAAACTTAATTAAAGGTTCAAACATAATCACTGTTCTAAAAAACCCGCCTAGGCTTGAGGCTTGGGGAAAACGCCCCGCCTTAAGCTTTTCGCGCCTTATTCTTGGTAAAACCCTCAGGGCGCACTTTTTTCTAAAAACACCAATGCTTTAGTGAAACAATATTGCCATTTAAAGATTTTTTTTACAAACTGGACAATTATCTCATCCAAAATAATCAAAAATGTATTTTAATTTGCATATATTCAGACATATTTTTATAATATGTACAATTTTAGTATTTTAATAGCCTTGTTATGGTTTTAAAATATTAAAATATATTAAGAAGGCCTAAACGCTTTTTCACGCCTTTTTACGCCTAAGGCCCGCCTAGACATCTAAGGCTTAAGGCTTGGCCTCCACGCCTCGATCACGCCCCGCATTTTTTAGAACCTTGAACATAATATTCGGCAAATATTGATTAATGTTTTACGGTAGCATATCGTATGGGTGGTACAGGTGAGCTAAGCATATTAGTGGGTAATAGATGTCTCAGGACTAGTTAGGCTGGGTAGCATAACTAGGTGGATAAAATAGAAGACGTTAGGCGTGCACTATAGTTGAGAGGTGAGGAATTCAAGCGAGTACGCGCAAAACTAACATGTGTATAATAACTGCTCTTCTTGCATTTTAAATACTTGCTAAATATTTTTCAAAGGTTTTGGGCTTTGACCTGTATCAAATCCTTTTTCAAAATTTTTAGATGTCCAGCCACAGGGACGCCAGATATGATGATTCATTCCAGGGAAGCGTAGTTACAACACTTATGGAGGGATGCAAGACTTGAGTAGACGCTTCAGTTATTTCATTCCTAGTTTAGGATTCATTTTCAGTTATTTCAGTTGGGCATGTTTCCCATTCAGTTAGGCCTTTATTTGGATTTATTTCTTTCACTACCAGAATTTGTATTTAGATGCATTTCATTTCAGTTATTCTTATGTTTTGGATGTTGAATTTGTATCTGATGGTTTATTCGACGTTTACTTACTTATTTATCTATCTTGCAATGTTCTAGACTTTAGTTATACTGAGAATGGTTTATATTATTTTATTTTCAGCATATTACTATATGTTAATGAAAGATAAAATTTGGCATCGGCTTATTTTAACTTAGATGGTTAGTAATTTACAAAGTTTTCGACAGTGATGCTAAGAATGAACCAAATGATTCCTGTTTATTTTAGTAAATGACTGATCACCCGTAATTAAAATAGGCGGGGTGTCACAACATATAATGTTGAAAACAACTATTTGAGTGTAAAAGAAAGTAGTGTGCAATTTTAATGCAACACATACTTTACACATAAGATTTATAATGAAATTATACATTACCATTAAAAAAAATGTGTAGCCCATGCATATACACATAGTAACCTCTTCAATTTAGGAACGAAGAGTGGGGGATTGGATCGAGCTAAGACCATATCGATATGCCTATTTGAGATGGGAACATGTTTGTGCAATCCGAATCGGAAACAACAGCAGGCGGAATATGAGAGTATCACATGTTCTAACTTTGCACTCGGGGTTAATTTTAGAAAAGACGCAATAACAAGAAATGTAATTAATACGATATATTGGGTGTGTCTAGATTATGACTGACTTATTCATGTGATTTGATGTTATTCGTACCTTGTAGCGTTCAATTTGGTGTCAAAATTATGATTTGTGTTAAGTCATGTCACGCCGCATCTTAAATGGGTAGTGAGTCACAATGTCGTGTCGTGTCGTGCCGTATCGTATTCGTGTCACGATAAGTTCTGTTTGGTCGTGTCAAATTCAAATTGCCATACCGCCATCCCAACCTGTTAAGGCTTTCTTTTTTATTAATTTTTCTTACCATATAAAAAATAAAAGATGTACAATATAGATAAAGATAAAAGTTCAAATATGGAAATGTCAGTATGGGCAGAATAACTCAACTATATTGGTTAATCTTTTTGGATAAAGTTCCCCGCTGGCTAAAGGGGGGAAAATACATATGGTCGTATAAATCACAATCTCTAAAAGATGCATAATCGTCCGAAAATCCCCATTGTGATGATTAACATTCCACATTGGTAGTGTAATAGAGAAATCTTGGAGATGTATATAAATTTCAATACAGAATTTCAACAGTATATTACTTTACTTGGGCTGCCTTTACTTTGGGATCAAAATCCTTTATTTCCACCTACGTAGTTATGACAATGTGTGTTTGCCCTCGAGATACTATTTGGATTTCAGAAGACAGAAAAACGTGAGGGAAAGAAATAAAATACATGTACTAAAATCTATTGTACTTTTAGTACATTTTTCTTTTCCTCAATTTTCAATTATACTTTATGAAAGTATGAAAATAGGTTCATTGGTCAACCTTTTTTGGTACCATATCAGGAGAGAGATACAATTGCAACAGATGGATGTTATTTCACAAAGCATTCTCCAGTACAAATTAGAACTTTTTTTGCCCCTTGAGCAATTACAATATTCTACATACCATTCACATAAATTAGGAAACCGCGAAAATAGAACACTCATACTACCATTTCAGCTTCTCTAACATCTGTAGGAATCCCAACATCCATCCTCATTGTCGCCTTATAGTGCTCCGGCACGGCTGCACCACCCTGTACGCATATCTCCACCACTGCGGGGGCCTGCCCGTAAAAATTCCTAAGCTCCCGCCTCAACGGGGGGCCATCCACATCAGGAAGATGCCACACAAATTTTGGTGGTATCAAATCATCCAAAACGGCCGCCTGCCACCCGTGCTGCCCGTTCCTCTGCTGGTGCTTATGGGCTCCACAGTTCTGCGCTTTGTGACCCGTGGGCCCCACGTGGATCTCGGGACAATACCCACAAACCCTAACCGGATACATCTTCATTAACCTAAGGGCACCCCCTCTCATTTCCTCCCATGCTTTTAATGTCTCCTCAGCAATCAAGTTAGTTTCTTCTAAACTTGATGGGGGCATTATTTCTGTTATTTCAGTTAGTACTTGTCCCTTTGGAGTATCTGGATCCAGGTCGGGTAGTTCACTCTCATCTGCATCAACAAATTCACTTTTTCCAATTCGGATGATTGGTTTTCTTCTTCTTTTCGTGGGGTATTCCGGTAAATCTACACCTGCTTGGATACAGAGCTCGACGACTGCTGGAATTCGGGGGATTGAGAATCTTTGCTCATGAGGGATACGGTTTCCTAGACGGTCAAATAGGTGGTAGGCATCGATTGGGACCAATATGTCCTCAACTACTGCCTTTGCCCACTCGTGATGACCTTTCCGGATTGAAGCGTTTTGGCCTCTGCAAGACTTGAAGGGGTGTCCGATGTGTCCCACATGGATTTCGTTACACCACCTGCAAAAAGCGTTGTTGCACATTGTTAGTTATACAGTTCTATGAATCTGCTTTGCTGAGACAGACTAAAACTCTAGAAAATTTCTTCAAAAGCAACATGAATATAGAATGACCAAGGCAACAACCATTATCGGAACTACTTTTTTTTTACTTTTCGTATAAAAGAAATCCTTTAAAATATCATAGTGACGGGAAATGGAATTTCAATGAAATACTTGGACATGGGTATACGAATATGATTTGAAGACCAGCTGGAGTTTACAGAAGATTCTGTGTATTAATTGTTCACAGATGTGGTTTCAGTCGACCCAACTGGACAAGTCTTGTCTGGCAATTTCTTTCTGTTTTAGGATGACAAAAACAGTACACATTTTAGACTACTAAAAAGGGTTATTTTGAGTTTGACCCACAAATTTAATGAGGATTTTGAGTTGCACCTCCAAAAAAAAAAAAATTTGAGTTAGATCCCCAAAAGTTTCATAAAAGTTCATAAAGTGTTACTTTGCAAGGCTCTTTTATGAGACGTTTGCAGGTGTAACTTACATATTTTCCTTTATGGTTGTGTAACTCAAAACCAGAAATAAAGTAGAACCTATAAATAACCAGTAAAAATTGTGTAAAAAGGAAACATCAATAGAACTAAGTGACTACCATCTGCAAATGTTTGAACCGTTCTGATAAAAATCGGAAAATAATGCCAAATATAGTTGCTCTCGTTGACATATAGGTCCAAGTCAAAGAGTGTCGAATCCAAGTTCATTCGGTCGACTCAACTCAATTTTAATGGAGTCTTCAAATCAAAAGTGACCCATAATTTATCCATGAGATTAAGGCATCCAATAGGTAAATTTAACAGAGAAATTACTTGCATGCATGAACAGGCACCACTTTCATGAGCCTTCTGAGGTTGTTGATGACCGTTATTCTTGCATTCAGCACGTTGTACGCAACAGGAATTAGCTTTTTAACCACCAAACCAATCTTTGGAGGTGGGATAGGTCTTCTAGGTAAGCCTTTCCTGTTCTTGAGTCTCTCTCTGGCATTTCGCCGCAACTCCACTACGGGTATAGGGAAGGGCTTCTTCTCTCTCTTCGAATAGTACCGAGGAAAATCGGCATTCTGAGGATGATTGCAACTGATAATGAATGAACGGGGCCCACATGAATTCTGTGATGGGATGCTAAATAGTGTTTGAAGTCGGAGTTTACTGCCAGCATACTGCAAAATTGAAAAAAAGAAAAAATTAAGCATTACTTCGGAGATCATCATCGAAGAATAGACTAAAATAGGGCCGAAGCTATCTAAGAACTATGGGAGTGTCCGAAACTTTCCACATATTCTCCATGACAGATGTGATATCAATCTCCTGGTTATTTGGCGAAAAGATTTTCAGCTTCCATTCCCATTTTCTGTTTCATTATCATTTGCATTTCCATTATCAGTTTTTCTTTAGATAGTTTTGTACTGAAAATGGCTAAATACACCTTATTGGTGCTTTTAGAAATGGTTTCTATTTCGGTAGCTTTTTCAGAATACTAGGAAAGAAAACATCCAGTTTTAGCAGTCTTTTCAGTTTCGTCTTTATCACTTGCTCTCTAGGCAAATGGCAACAATGTGAAAGGTATTAAAACCCTGGGTTAAGGGTTTGAAGAGGAAAAAAAAAGGAATTTGAAAACAATAGTGTAACATCTGTGAAGCATGGACACGGATACGGGTGTCATGTCCGACACGACACGGACACGCCGACACCGCAAAGCTAAAAAACTAGGACACGACACGGCAAAGACATACACTTTCATCTACTCTGCATTTCAAAAACAAAAAATAGTTGTGAAACTAATTAATTAGTCCAGTATTTCATAATGAAAGTTATATCGTAAGTCAAAAATAGGAATTTAAATTAAGCGAGATAATAACTTCATTCTTGTAACTTTTTTTCTTATTATTCATACACCCTTGCAAGATTTAATTTTACAAGATGGCACTAGAATTTCTTAGTATTTTTTTAATTTTGGCACCCTGCCGTGTCAACAAAATATCTGCGCCGTCTTTGTGAAATGTCCGCCTTTTTTTAAATGCCAAACAAGTCTGATAAGCCACTCAGAGTGTCGTACGAGTATCGCAATGTCCGACACAGGTACGTCACCTTCGGAGAAGTGTCCATGCTTCTTAGTGTAACATACATCTCTAATTTATGTAAATGAATTGAATATTAGAGCTAAAATCACAATAAATGTCTTCATTTCCATGAGAACTTATGTATTAAATATTCATATCAAGATGCATGTATTTAAAAGTTAGTCTACCATTAATATATAATATTCGACCCTGCATTCAGTGAAACTGAATTTGACGTAAAATGAAAGCCGTCAAAGGCACAAAAGAGCCACACTCTAGAGAGAAAAGTAATACCCAAAATTAGTGTTGCCATGACAACTCATCCATGACAACACTAACTAATGGAACCTTCCAGAAGCTTCCATTTCAACCCTAGCTATAACTAAAAATGTAAACAAAATACCAAACAACTAATAAAAGGAAAAATGCAATGAAATAAAAAAATACAAGAAAATACCAAAAATAAATCATAATTTCCATCACTCTCCTCCACTTAAAATTAAGCTCGTCCCAAGCATAGGAAGTGAACAGCAAGAAGACAAAGCAACCATCAATGGGCTCCCCAATTTGAAAGGGGAATCCGTCCTCTGAAACGTCCCTCGTACCGGCTACCGAGAAATCCACGGAGAATAGGCATACAACCCTACCATGGTTGATCAACAAGAACTTGGTCCCGACGTCCGTGATAATGTGGAAAACATCCTCCAAATGCGTATCAAATGTGACCAAAAATTGATCCATATACCTACCATCAATCATACTACCCAAGACCACCACCACATCCCCGAGATAAAGAACCACCGATACAACCCTATCAAAATCATCTGCCCCATTCCCAAAGATTGGGAAGAAATCTCCCAAATCAAACGTCTCTAGCTCATGAAAGTGCATGCGAGTCACCTAACCATCCTCGACAAAAATGTCAAAGAAATCACTAATACACAACCCAATTTGGTCTTTTCCATCTTCTTGCAAATAACCGGCTAGGGAGGGGATCTTTTATCCTCGATTTGACCCGATTGGGTGCGTGATTGAGGGTGATTGATTGAGTGGGAGCAACCAATCTTGGGCTTGCCTCTGATAATCATGGATGGAGCCTCGGGAGTTAATAGGAGCGAAAACGTAATTTATTTGAAGATTAAGACCTGAGAAATAATTCTTAAAATATTCAAGGGTAGCTTTGAAATTGTTAGAAGCTTCAGGTGCTGAAATGCAATTTTTAGGTGTTGGGAGGGGTTCCAGATCATTTTTAGAAGTGGTGGGGGGTGAAAATAATTTTGGGGCTGTTCGGGTAATTTTTGAAGGTTTTATAAGTTGGGTAAAAATAAAAAGGGGCATAGTGGGTATTACCTTCCATTTTGCCCCATTTTTATAACATCCCGCCAGGGTTTGGGGATCACAAATAGGGGTTGTTGCCTTCACATCATAGGGACTGGACTTAGGACTTGTCAGAGCTCCGCCCGAGTACCAATCTGATCGGCGACCATCACCCACTGTTGAAGATGCCGGAAAGATGGTGGAAAAGTTAGATTGGCGGTTGAAAATGGGCCGGGTTGCTAGATTTGGCCGGATCAGAGTAGGTTAGGTCGGGGATAAGTCAGGTTGGGCATATCTTGCATTAAATTTGGTCTGCGGTGACTTGTGAGAAGTTTTCGGCGCCGGAACAAGGTGACGGCTTGATCAAGTAGTCTCGGCGGGGTCGAGTTGGGGCGATGGTGAGGGGCGAAGGGGTCTAGGTCGGTAAGGGCTGCCGGCGCCGGCTGCCCTGGCAGTGATTTGGTCCAGGGTGATTATGGTTTCGGGCATTTGAAGTAGATCTAAATTTTGGGCGTTCATGTCTAGGGTTTTGGGGGTGGTTTTCAGGTCTGAAAATTTCAGATACAGGGTTTGTGAAGAAATGGGTAGGGTATTATTTATTTTGAACGTAGATGTCAAGTTTTTTGTTGAATATGACTAGGATTTCTTCCAATTGGGTAATACGTTGCTCGTCTCGGGTGGATATCCTCTGTGCCATTGAATTGCTTTGTTTTCTACGATTTTTGTGTTTTTTTACATTAACAATAGCAACAGGGGAGTCACGAAGCTCTGATACCAACTGACGTAAATTGAAATCCGTCAATGGCACAATAGTGTCGCACTCTAGAGAGAAAAGTAATACTCAAAATTAGAATTTATCATTAATGAGGGGAAAGGGGGTATTTATAGGGAATGAGAGAGGCTTCTTGAAGTTGTTAGCCAAGTATGAGTTATCATGAGATGAGTTGTCATGATAACACTAACAAGTGGATCCTTCTAAAAGCTTCCATTTCAACCCTAACTACAACTAGAAATGTAAACAAAATACGAAACAATTAATGAAAGGAAAAATATAATGAAATAAAAAAAACGCAAGAAAATGCTAAAAATGAATTGATCATGGAGAGAGAGAGAGAGTAATTCTAATATGTGCTAAGCCTATAGAAACTACAATAGTTTCTTGTAATATGTTATGCCATCATCTAGATTAAAAATTCAAATTTACAACTTTTATACTTTTATCAGTAAATCTCTTTCACAGTTTCGCCAAATGAAAAACTGAAAAAGATAAAAAAAATTGAATCCTTTTTTCCATAATATATACACAGAGAGAGAGAGAGAGAGAGAGAAACTCATACATACCAAGTATACATACTTGCTAGCGCAAACCTATTTTTCTAAAATATTAAATAACATATTTTTGAGCTGAATTTTTTTATATTGTATTTAAACATTTCAAGGGACTCGTCTAAAAAAATCAGCTCTAATAACCTGTTTTTGCTATTTTAAAAAAATTGGTCAAACTTTCATAGTTCTTAAAGTGCTTTAAAAGGTGTGAAAGTCTGACCGATTTTTTTAAAATAGCAAAAAACGTTATTTTGAGTTGATTTTTTTTCAGAGAGAGAGAGAGAGGATCAAGTGAGGTCCCCCAGTTTAAGGACCCTGAATGAGGTCCATTTTTTTAAAATAGTAAAAAAAATATTTTTGTGCGGATTTTTTTCTATGGTTTTTAAACATTTCAGTAGGACCATAAAAAAATAATCAGCTCAAAATGATTTTTTTTACTATTCTAAAAAAATCGGTCAAACTTTGTCAGTTTTTAACATCTTAAAAACAACTTAAAAACTGACATAGTTTGACCGATTTTTTTAAAATAGCAAAAAAATTCATTTTGAGCTGATTATCTTTTTATGGTCCTACTGAAATGTTTAAAAACCATTAAAAAAAATCAACCTGAAAATATTTTTTATACTAGTTTAAAAAAATGGATCTCAAACTGGGACCTCACTTGATCCTTTCCCTATATATATATATATATATATATATATATATAGAGAGAGAGAGAGAGGGGGGAAGGGTCACCTACATCATGATGTATACATCACACCTAGTTCTAGACCCTAAGAAACTTTTTTTCCAAATTTTTTATTTTTCTCTTGAAATTAACCTTCCAATCAACCCATAGTCAAAAAATTAGGTCAAAATACATTTTGTAACTATTTTAAAATTTTTGTGGATTTTTTAAAAATAGTTACAAAATGTATTTTGACCTAATTTTTTGACTATGGGTTGATTGGAAGGTTAATTTTAAGAGAAAAATAAAAAATTTGAAAAAAAAAAAGTTTTTTAGGGGCTACAACTAGGTGTGATTTATGAATGATGTATAGAGCATGATGTAAGTGAGAATTCTCCTATATATATTTTAATGTTTAAAATCGCGATTGCGCACTGCATTGCGCTTAGGGTACAATGTAGCGTCGAGTTAGCAATATGTCGTCTTGCATAAGCGATTTGGGTATTTGATTTTTACATATATAGAATCAGAAAATAAAATCATGCAAAGAAAAATCGTAAATTCTAGCACATTATTCCACAAATAATTTCATAATTAGGAACCCAAAGATAATAATAATAATATAATCAACTAACGTCTAGCTACTAATTAGTAATTACTAAAATATTAATTTGTAATTTACTAAAAACTAACAGAGACAACAAGCAAGCGAAGCAACAAAAACAGAGGAAGGGGGTATTAGGGTTTTAAGAGAGAGAGAGAGAGAGAGTTGCGTATGTGGGGAAAAAAACTAAGGTATTACTATCAAAATTGAGTATTTTTTTCAAGTACGCTCTTCAAAACGACGAAATTTGGAAGCCTGGCCC
This sequence comes from Sambucus nigra, assembly GCA_949130495.1. NCBI lineage: Eukaryota > Viridiplantae > Streptophyta > Magnoliopsida > Dipsacales > Adoxaceae > Sambucus > Sambucus nigra. Next base: position 351,074,537 of record OX422223.1, on the reverse strand, counting down.
TTTTAAAAAAAAATCTCATTTTGTGCATTTCGAGTTCATTTCTCTTGCCACATCATGCTTTAGCGAATGCAATTCTTGTACCTCACAAACCCAAGTGAGCCTTATTGCTTTTTAGGGCCGAAAGGCAATATTGCGTTTTGCGGCACAATTTCAAACACTGGTATACAAACACACACACAAATATATATACATACATATATATATATATATATATATATATAGAGAGAGAGAGAGAGAGAGAAAGCATGGTTCAAAGTATCGACCAAGTTGACTAGGTATCGGTCAAGTCAACTCAGAATCGGAGGTGGCGATACGATACCGAGACGTTTCAAAAAAATAACTGAATTGTGTTGTCTCGCCGAGATATCGGCCGAGACACACGATTCCCAAAAATCTAGCTGAGATATCGGCCGAGACAACTGCGACATCAGCCGAGACAACCGATTCAAATGGCACAATTTTTTTGTACCCTTTTGACATTTTTTTGGTAACAAAAAAAAACATTTTTTTTACAAAACACTATTTTATTTTATTTGTAAAACATGTCAAAAAAAATGTTTTGTAAAACATTTCTTTGAACATTTTTTGTACAAAAAAATAAAAAATGCCGAGGCCAATTCGAGTCAATTGACCAATTAGTACATTAACAATCTGAATATGTTGCCCTTCTTGTTCGAACAATTCGAGTCAATCTCCCACTTTATTCAGCCACAGACCATAAATCTCTTCATTGAATTCAATTCCCAACATCAAACCCGAGAATCCCCGTTACAGATCCACAAATGATCAATTGGTCACATTGTCACAGCGAAACATAGCTCGAAGCAACTGTGGTCCTCCCTCTCCCCTGATTCATATTGGTTAATCTGTAGTTTATGTGTAGTTGCCCAAGTCAACATCATGCAATCGGATCTTAAGGACCTTGATTGGAGTCCTCCCTATTAGACCTTCTCTTCTTACCATCATTTGTACCCCGTAAACATGGCATGTGTGTTTTTGTTGAACCCATATACAAAACACATCTCAAGTACTTGGTATATTGTGCCCATTGTTTCCCTACACCGTAAATGTCCGACTACAATTTGTACTCTCCACCAAATGATACAACCCTCTACTCTCCTCCTTGGGGCCATAAAACCTCGTGTAGATTCAAAAATTTCCCTTGTAACCCACAATGAAAAGCCTTAGAATCCAACTCACTAAAGTATATAAATTCCTCCGCAATTTTTGGAATTAAAAAAAAGTTACAAAGTGTGAATCTCTATTGAACATTTGTTGCGACTAGTTAAACTCAAAGATAGGAACGAATCAAAATATTCTCTCGTGGAACAAACATGATTAAAAGATTCTGAATTTAATATTTGCTCATCATGAGAAAGAGTGTTACGCTGGAAATTAGTAGAAGATATTCAAAATCCTCATACTTTACAATTGTTGGCGATGCGCTGTCCGAACTATCTGCGTCCTTGTTTTAGAATGGACACTCCCATTTCGTATGGCTGCACTCCTCGCAATGGACAATCCCGTTTCGTATGGCTTCATTCCTTGCATTTGTAACATTGTTGCCCATTTGTTACTTGGTCTTTCATCAAATACATACTTTGCAACAAAAGTCTAATACCAATGGTTGGGAATTAACCCCCTCAATCACACAAGTGATCAGTGTTTTAAATAGTTCGCTATCGCGAACGCAATAGCGCGCTATTGCCTTTTGTGATGGGAAAAGGCAATGCAAATGGGTCTGCTAACTGGGATGCTGCTGTTGCGTGCGCTATTGGGCGCAATTTGGCGCGATTTAGCGCAAAAGTGCGCAAACCTACGCTATAGCCGCGCCATGCATGTTTTTTTTAAACCCTTTGGCTTACCAAAACGGCGTCGTTTTGCTAAGTACAAAGGTTAAAAAAAAAAAAAAACAGACACTTCCTTATTCACTTTTGACAACCCTGATCTAAAAAAAAACTTCCTTATTATAGTTTTGACAGCCCCAACTTAACAAAACCCTTCCTCAATCACTTTTAACAGCCCCGATCTTGAAACAAAAAAAAAACTCATTAACAATGCTCCGGACTCTTCCTTCCACAGTTTGGCAGCCTCGATCAAACTTTGGTAAGAATTTACACAATTCTTTATTTTTATTTTTTATGTTTGACAATTTTTAAAAACCTCATTTGGTGTTAATTTATTTTTGAAAGTTCATTCCTTTGAGATGTTTGGAACAATATGGTCCTATTTTTGTGTTTTATTTGAAATGTTGTAGCACTTTATGGCTTTATGACTATATTTGAAATGATTTGGAGTGATTGTTTGAGCTTATTTATTTATTTATATTTGTTACATGTTTTTCAAATTAAAAATCTGGAATGCACGAATTGCTTGCGCGATACGCGACGCAATTTATGAATCAAAACGCTACACCCTGCGCAATCGTGATTTAAAACATTGCAAGTGATAAAGAGACAAACAATAAATCAAGATGACATAAAGGGAAAGCACATCAAGAATGTACGTGATTCGGCGAAATCACCCTAACTATAATCCATGGAGAAACCAACTCCACAACGTGAGAGAATATTTACAAGAAAGATTACACAATAGCTAATAATCCCAAACCATCAACCATAGTATTCATCCAAATACCCACTGAACACCCAAAAAACTCCTAAACCTGAGAGCGTTAAACGCTAAACCTACTCGCCGTCGTCGTCGTTGTCGTCTCTCTCTCTCTCTCTCTCTCTCTCTCTCTCTCTCTATATATATATATATATATATAAGAGAGAGAGAGAGCGGATCAAGTGAGGTCTCCCAATTTGAGGACCCTGAATGAGGTCCATTTTTTTAAAATAGTAAAAAAAAATATTTTGGAGTTGATTTTTTTTCAATGTTTTTTAAACATTTCAGTAGGACCATAAAAAAATAATCAACTCAAAATGAATTTTTTTACTATTTTAAAAAAATCAGTCAAACTTTGTCAGTTTTTATCAGCTTAAAAACAATAGTTTGACCGATTTTTTTAAAATAGCAAAAAAAATTATTTTGAGCTGATTATTCTTTTATGATCCTATTGAAATATTTAAAAACCATAAAAAACAATCAGCCCAAAAATATTTTTTTTACTATGTTAAAAAAATGGACCGCATTCAGGGTCCTCTAACTAAGACCTCACTTGATCCTTTCCATATATATATATATATATATATATATATATATATATATATATATATATATCCCACTATAACTATATAATAAAGTATGAAACTTATGTATGTCATAAGCTTCAACTATGATGTCATCAATATGATTTTTTTTTGCATTACCTCTTTTGCCCTCAATTCTTTGATTTCCCCCCTCTTTTAACACACTCTAATTTATTTCCCTCTTTCCTTCAAAATTCAAAAACAAGGGTATAATTGTATTTTGTCACCTCACTAAAAAAATGAAGGGTTGTGTTCGATTTTCCCATTTCTCAGTCTCACGTGACCTTCACTTTATTCTATCCCAATCTCCAATGCATACCTCTATTACTCTTTCTCTGTCTCTCACTTCCCCCATGACAAACCCTCCTAATACCAAACCATTATGGATGGATATACCATCCCACCCCGTTTTAAGATCTTGAGAAAAAGGTTTCACCTGGATCTCCACCTCCGACACCAACATCATCTAGCATTTATAGATCTCACAACCTAAAATACTTATTTTTTTGTTGTAGATCTCACCATGGGATTCGTTTGAAATCAGGTATATCCCTTTCTCTTTCTCTCTTTGTTGTTTATTTTTTTGCGTTATTTTTCACATATGTTATAGATCTCAGATTTAGGTTACTCTGTTTCAGCTCCTTTATCTGGGTATGCCTTATTGGGGATCTAATTTTACCTTAAGATTTGGGATCTCAGTTGGTTCGTCAGCTTCGGTTCGGAAGCAATAACTGATTTGGGATCTCAGTTGGTTCGTCAGCTCCGGTTCGGAAGCAACAATTGGGAATTTAATTTTACCTTAGGTTCAAGGTAAAATGGTGATTTCATGATCTTTTTTAGTTGCTAGATGTCAAAAGAGTTTGTGAAGTGTGAGTTACTTATGTGGTGAAAACTCCATTTCCATTTAGAAAAAGAGGACGCTGTACAAGATGGTTTTCTTTGAAATGTGATCCCACTTTGCGAATAATTATCACTGTAATATAAGACAGAAAAAATCGTGATATAATTATACCTACGAACTGATTTTCATACAATGAGTCCAAGGAATTGAAAAAATTGTCTTGCATTTTTTCATACTCGCTTGCTCTCTGTCTTTGATTTTGACTTCCTCTATTTTTTTTATTGTTGTGACAGATGGGCCATTCCTTTTGGTGTGTGAGTATTATTATTGATGCTTTATTGGCGGTGTTATGGGGGGAGGAAACATTCTCCCAGTTGGCTGTTACCTGTGTACAACAATCACAAAGATCTGCGAAGATTAGAATAGATAAATGAATATTTGGTGTGGATTTTCAACTTTATACAAAAATCATTCTGTCTCATCGACCTTTATTTCTTAATAAAAACATCTATGAATGCGAATATGTGGAGAGGGGAATGAGGGTTGGTGGCTCCGCAACTGTGTGTCTGTAACTATTTGTATTTCCTAGATTAGTGAGTAAATTATTTGTATTTCCTAGATTAGTAGATAAGGATTTTTACAGGTAGTGGATAATTCTTTCATGAGTAGTTTGGACACCGCATTTCAGTAGGTGATAAGTTGCGGACTCAACCACCAAATTATTTTTTCATCTATAGTTTTATTATGCTTATACTCAAATTGTTGATAATTTCTAACAATGTTGCATTTACATCTCTGCTAACGTTCCTACAGTGTATGATCTTTAAAAAATTGCAATAGGTATTCCCTATGATTTACTATACATTTTCAGAGTGATATTTTTCATGCAATAGGTGTTCTTCAAACTCTGCTGTTGTATGTCTGATTTTTACTGGTTTAATGTCTGATATTTTGGAGTCTGTTTTTCTTATTTTTATGGGTTTGATGTCTGATTTGGGTTATACCTATTTGTATATACCTGTTTTTGGAACCCAAATAAGATACAAACAGGTATATATGCATTTTTGGAACCCGAATCAAATACAAACAAGTGTAAAATGGAGTATATACCTATTTATATCGACTTTTGGAGTCGTTGATTTACGATAGTTTTGTTATTATTAGAGATGCAGATCTTTGTCAAAACCTTGATCGGCAAGACCATCACGCTCGAGGTGGAGAGTTCTAACACGATCGACAACGTGAAGGCAAAAATCCAAAACAAGGAAGGAATTATACCTGATCGACATCGTTTATTTTTCTCTATAAAACAACTAGAAGACGACATTACAAATGCAGCATCGGCAAGACACTATACCTATTTCCTCCTGAAATCACGGCAAATGCAGCATCGGGAATGGCTGTTAATGATGAATGCAAGCTGCAGCATCACGATCATTTTAGGTAATAACAGTTAATTATTTAACTGTTTAATGGCTCAACCGCCTCGAAGACCACACTGCCGCTGTAAAAGCGCTATCGTGGCGCCCTTATCAGAGTACTTTTTCCTATATAAATTATGTTTGCCAATTTTGTCTTTCTATTATTTATCTTTATGAAAATTCTACCTGTAATTTGTACTTAAAAATTATGCCCACTTTTTTTGCTTCACCTGAATCCGTGTCATGAACTTAAGATTAATGTGATAGTTAATTCAAAGTAAGCATAGAATTTTTGATTTATTGGATTCATATTTGTAAGGTAATATTTACCGATTACTTCGCCTTTTTATCGCCCCTGTTTCCTTTTCTGTTAAAAAACTTAGTGATCAATTGTAATTTGTTTCACTATTTATATACAGTGATGGTAGATAGGATGCCATCTATCATGGGAAAACAACTTGATCATATTCAGCAAGTTATTATGACCCGAGGTAAATAATAGGGAGCTTTCGAAGGTGATTACAGTCGCTCTGCATAAGTGCAAGGAACAGGTGGCAAATCCAGTAGGACACAAGCTAACTTCTTAGGTGATTTCAGATGTTGTTCATAAGAGGAATGAAGAACCGGAGACCGTTGTCTTCTATTTTAGAGGAATGATGGGATGAAATGTTAGTTTTTATAAACGTTTGCACTATCATCTATCTTTCTGTAGGAATGACGGGAGGAATATAGCGTTGGAGTTTAATAAAAATTATATTTTTAATTGGCTTAGTAATGTAATGTTGTGCTTCATATTTGGTTATTATATGTCTAACCTCTGTACTATTCTTCATTCATTTTCCTTCCATGTTACCTTTTGCCATTTTCAATGTTATTAGTACTTAACAATTGGAACATATATGTTATACATATCTAAATAGATAATGATATTATACATATCTAAATAGATACTATAAGCAACTCGAAATGAGTAATCCATATGTTATACATATCTAAAAAGATAATGATATTATATTTGAATTACAAACTATTAGTTTTGTTCTTGGTGAATTTTTTATTTCTCACACGGGGCGAATAATCCAATAAACAAAGGGAACTTTGCCCAAAAATTTTAAATTGATTATGATTATTTACTTTATATAAAAACATTCGACTTAAATTATACATGGCTTGATATTTCGAAAAAATTTCTTCGTGCCTTCCGTTAAAGGGAAATACACTTAACTGAAGAATCTTCAATAGACGAATTTCGGATTTCTTACCCCGTATATGAAAAGGTTGCGCCCGTGTCTCGAACCATAGACCAATCGTAGCTTTGGCGAGGTAACTTGCCATCGTACCAAGGCACGACTTTATGCTTTTCAAAATTATAAGCGTGCCTTCAGGCACGGGTATACCCTAGTATATATATATATATATATATATCCCACTATATAGAAACTAGAAATTCAGTAATACGCAAGCAAGAACATGTTCAAAAATTATTAAAACAATGCTCGTTGAAGTCATCTATCATCTGCCATGACACCTTCTCTGATCGCCATGTATACTGTCAATTGTCACTGACCAATATAGCCATGTACTCTATTCCATCTGACATCGTCAGAAAGATTTCTCATATAGCATATTGAAATAAGCATAACGATTGGCAATCCCCACTTTCACCCCTGGAAATCACTACTTTTGTGCAGATGAACTTTTTTTTTTTTTGGGGGGGGGGGGCCTTCTGGCCACTGGGCTAACCTCAGTGGTTGACCCTTGGACCTTCTGTTCTATACCTACTGAGCATGAATCTGCTGCACTCCTTGTTTGATATATCCAAGTGTATTATCCGCATTTGATATATACATGTCTCTAGAAACTACATTTTCTTGTGATGTGCTGGGACATCATTCAGAATTCCAGCTCAAATTTTTAACTTATGATTAAAAGTTTCAGGATGTTCCCATAATATAGGAGAAAAAAGACATGGTGCAAAAAAAACTGGACTCCTTTACCATAAAGGAGTAGGATAGTGGCGTTAAATTCCAAAAGTGTATAGAGTATAGCGGATATACAGTTCTCTTTCTTCTCTCTTTTTTTGTGTTTTTTTTTTCTCGGGAGGGGGATTCTCAACAATTCAACAGTCTGTCTTAGAGATACAGGGAAGATACTCATTTACACGACTGGTGAGAATCAAATAAGGAATTACCTGAAGAGAGAGAGAGAGAGAGAGAGAGAGAGAGACGCAAACCAACCTCTTTTGTACGTCTGGATGGTGATTGGATCAATTAAGCTACACCCAGGCTCGAAATTTATCTTTGCAGCAAAATTATCAAATTACTATAAACATGTAAAGGTCCATAAAAAAGCCAAATATACTGAAGATTAAAAGTACCACACTTGCGGTGCCTCACAGACTTATCATATGGCAAATTGTAGTTAACTAACAACTATGCTTGTGGTCTGTAAGAGTATGCAACAGCCAATTTATTGGTTACATACCCAACAAAAGTATGCTACAAGAAACTGCATGTTTCTTGTAACAGGTTATGACATCATTTGGATTTCAAGCTCAAAATTACAACCCTCTATGCTTTAAAAAATTGACAACGTCTCCAAATTATAAAAAGAAAAGGCACAAATATCTTCAGCTCCCTTAACAATAAAGAGTACAAGTGTAATTTAGTGGCATAAAATGCCATAACTATAGAGTATATTCTATAGACAATGCAGATAAAAAATGTTTCCCTTCTTTTTTCATGAAAAATCTAATCAACTGTCTGTTATAGGGAAAGGGGGAACTCTAACCACTTTGTGTGGAAGGTGAGACTTCAATCGTGTCCTCTCGCATGGCCATAGGTTATCAAGCTAATTAGGCTACGCCCATGCTCAAAGATCTCTTCCGATCTTAATGCATATTTGCAAAATATTATCAAATTTATTCACAATGCATGTTCAAAACAACATTTCATAATAAATGTAGAAGAATAAACTATATACGCACTACACATGCCGTGTCTCAATCATATGGAAAATCCTAGAATACTAACTATGCATAAGTAATATACTCCATCCACGACTCCATGTGTTACGCCCAGTCATGCCACACTTGAGCGAACGGATTGAGAAAATATACCAACATCAGAAAATGAATGCCTTGCAAATTAATATGATGTGCGTGGGAACGGGCGCGATAGATATTTTTATTTTTCATTAACTCTATTTTTATGCTTTATTATTAATAGAATAACAGAATTCTCAACTCAACTCAAAAAAACATTTTTCCAATTATTTGGGGTCGGCTTAATAGAATAACAGAATATTACTATAAAATATATTCCCAAAATTTGTTAGGGTATTTTAGTATTTTAGTCAAGTTAGGGCTATTACTTGGCCCCAAAAAGCTAAACCTATAAATACCTCTTGTATGCTCTCATTTTGGATGAACCTTGAATGAATGAGAATTTATATTGATAATTTCTTATCTTAGTGTGTGTAAATATTCCCCAGCATTTACATCGAAGGTCCGAGTTATGGCTTCAACTCAGAACAACCGATCCTCCGGGAGAACGGCTTGGCCTATACATGTTGAAAATCAAGTCGCGTTTGTGATCATAACTCCAAATATCGATCAAATCTCCGACGAGGAGTTACTACAACTACTCGATTCAGCCTCACCAAAGAGGAGCCGCGACACTGACGAGCGAGTCAAGATTTCATTATGCCCACGCAACTCTCACCCCCAGTTTGCTGGTGTACCACCAGAAGATGAAGAATCTGATGACAATTTGAAGGAAGAAATCGATTCTGAAGTCGAAGTGGAAGAAGAGGAGAATTTAGAGGAAGGTCCATTTGACGCCCTCCTTGGTCTCCATCGACATTCCTGTTTCAAAGGGCAAAACGTCAAATGCTATTGCTGATCTCAAACAATTTTAGACCTACCCATTTCCAAGATCGTCCGTGAAAAGATAGTTATTGTTCGTAAGGGAGACATCCACCAGTCCCTCTCTCTCAACCTTTATGAAGGACACTTCCGTAAGAACAAGGAGGCCGTTGGACTTACCATGGCCATCGAAGTTGGTGGCGAGCGGAAGCCAAAAACTGGGCTAGTCGGCGGACGCAACAACGCAGTCGAAAGAAACGACGATGAAGGCAACTATGGTGGTCGCAAACTCAAGGAAAAACAGAGAATGACAGAAACCAGGGGGGTCTCCATTGCCGGAGAGGTATCTACAAGGGTCCAAAATGGAAAAGAGGGAGAAGGCCATGCCTCTGTTGTGGGAAATGACATGAGCAAAGGGATGGAGACTGGGGTTTGTTTGGGAAACCCTAGATTGTGTAGCATTTGAGATTTGGGTCTTGGGATTAAAAAAGAATTCGAGCCTTTATTAGTTAAAAGGTGGTTTGGTTGGTGGAGCCTTGTCTTAGTTAAGCCTAAAAGAATCCGTCTTCTTCTGATTACAAAACAGAATGGGGCTGCATTGAGTTGAATTATTTAAGACCAAAATGTGAAAAAGTTAGATCCCATTGGGTGCGATGAGGTTGGGCTGCCCTCATCTTTTAAAGAGTTGGAAAATAACCTATTTGGGCCCCAAGAATGTCAAGAAAATTATTTGTCCTCAATTAAGGATAAAAAAATATATTTCGAACTATATGTTCTTTTGGCACTAGAGATACCAATTCACCTCCAAAACTCAGGGTCAAGCTTTTTCAAAGGAGGGGAGAATGATGTGTATGTGAGCATGGCACGTGCGTGGGATTGATATTTTTATTGTTTATCAGTAGATTAAGGGAAAATACCTATAATTATTAGGATATTTTAGTACTTTAGTCATATTAGGGCTATTACTTAGTCCCCAAGTATAGCTATGCTTATAAATATATTAGAAACTGCACACCTTGGCAGATGTCTCGGAACGAACTATGCAATTGTTTCAATGTATAAAGCTCAACAGCTTCTTTTTCAATGTTCATGGCAAATGATATTATTAGTGAATTAAGGTTAATAAAAGGAGCAAAAATATTCACATCTTTACTTCTTTACTGGCATTTTCTCTACACCATTTTAGCCATGGTTCAATGCAATTGTATAATGGTAGTTCTCCAATTGTTAGATAGCTCGGTAATGAAGAGAGACTAACGGGGCGTAAAGATGGGCAAGGGAAGATCCTAAATGATAATGACAGAAGACATTAGATAATAATAGGGGGACCACAAGGATATTGGCAGAGAAAGAATGAAAGCAGACACTTCACTCAAAGGATAGAGAGGTGGGCAGACCAAATACCATAAAGAAAGGTTCTACTGTCTACAGACATGAAACAAGAGACTTAGATAAAGGAGTAAAAGAAAATGAGATGTTCTTTAAGATTTATTAAAGTTGTGGGATTCACAAGTAATGGTGAATGGAGTATTTGTGTAATAACTGAGGCAAGGGGTATTTATTAGGTGATCTGTCAGGATCACGATAAGAGAGATATATAGTGTTAGTGGAGTCAGTCAGTAGTTAAATCAATTGAGTGTTAATTGATTCTGTTACGGTTGTTAGGGTGTATTGGCAAGTTGTTGTAGTTTTTTAATTGACATTTGGGTTTGTTTCTAGATTTGAATGTTTACATACTTAGATTGTATTTGTTGTTGGGACATCTTTGAAATGAAATAACAATTCGGTTTTCTCTCCATACTCTAATCCCTCTCTTCTATTCTATTCCATCTTCAACTTCGTTCTTCTATTCCTAAATTCTACACTCAATTGCTTAGGAGAAGTCATCCAGCCATGGCATGGTAAGTGGTATAAGAGCATGATCTTGGCCACCATATCCAAAAAAATACAAGTAACTCTCTCTCTTTAGTTTTCTCTCCTGTTACTTTTTCTTTTGATCTATTCTTTACTCACTTCCCTACAAATCTTCTCAAGTTCTTGTACTTCTTTCCTTTTCTATAATTCTAAATTCATATTTTATCTCATTCTCATTTAACACCCTCGTCTTATCTTAATCTCTTACATCCCTGTTATTTTTCTCCTCCAAGTATTCTATTTTTACCAGAAATTCTTTTTTTCTTCCTCTATCTTTGTTCTTTCCATGATCTTTTTTCTCCCGCAAACCTATTTTGTACTTTTAATTGTGCAAAGCAAGAACCAATTCCCCGCAAGTAAAGTTTACTAATATTGATTGGGGATTGCAAGAAAGGGTCAAAGATGTATTGTGATGAAATGAAAGAGGCATTTGAGGAAGCAAGGACTGAGATGCAAAAACTAATTGAAGATTATCGCTGAAAAATGAAAAATAATTCTTTTATTAATCAAACTTCTCCACTGGAAGACCACCAAAACAAATTTGAAGAGAAAAAAGCTAGAATGATGCAAAATAACAAAAAATTGAATGAAGAGTATTTTGTGTCCAGATTTATCAAAGGTCAAGAGAAGAAAATTAGAGACATGGTGGAGATCTTTAGGCCCAACAAGCTCTCCCATGCCATAAGTTCGGATATGCTACAAGAAAGTATATTGGGATTCAAGGCTAAAGAGACCCAAATAAATGGTGAACTCTACACGGATGTTTATTACATTCAATTGTCAAATGTTCATACTTTTCAAGAAGGATTTGCGGTGGAATTTTAATCTTGTGAAAGCTCTAAAGTTGTGCCTCTTCCAACAATTAAACTAGTTGAAACATATATTGAAGAAGAGGTTGTTGGTGGGTATAATGGGATAGGAAAGAATTCCACAAAAAATAATAAAAAAGAGGCAAGTGTTCTTCAACAATTTGCATTAGGAGATTGTATTACTTTGCACAAAAGCAACACAAAAAGTGTGTTAGATAATAATGCCACAAAAATAGTTCGGAATCTTAAAAGAGAAGTAAATGCAATTGATGTCCATGAGCCACACGAAACAATATATGTAGTTAGTGAAAATTGGTATAAATGTTTCGGTGATGGAATTGGTTTACTCGAAGCTAATGCAAGTCATATGATGAAGCATATCGGATTTTTTTGTGATGGTATTTGATCAAGGAGGAGGTGATGTTTGTAGGTTAAAACCCTCAATTCTTATAGGATTTTTTAAGGGGGAGGGAATGTCAGGATCACGATAAGGGAGAGATATGGTGTTAATAGAGTTAGTTAGTAGTTTAATTGATTTTATTACGGTTGTTAGAGTAGATTGACAAGTTGTTGGAGTTTGTTAGTTGGCATTTAGGTTTGTTTCTAGATTTGAAGGTATAAATACTTTGATTGTATTTGTTGTTGGGATATCTTTGAAATGAAATACCAATTTAGTTTTCTTTCTATACTCTAATCTCTCCCTTCTTTTCTATTCCATCTTCAACTTCGTTCTTCTATTCCTAAATTCTGCACTCAATTGCTTTGGAGAAGTCATCCAGCCATGGCATGACATGATCTCTCGAGGACGTCAGACGTGGAGGTGGTTTTTTATCAAGTAGGGTCGCAGGATAAGTTAGCTGAGGGGGAAAGCTTCTGTAAAGGTTCTCTGCACTCTGCAGTTGTCCTTTCAGTGACAAGAGGTTGTACTATTTTTAGTTGACAGTAAGGGCTTTTGAGGGGCCAAGCGATTCACGGGTGATTGGTGTCCGTCTCTTGAACATGAAGTATTTGTAATGTGCACATGAATTTAAGCTACGGGTGATGGACAAATTTAATTGCAATTTTTTTCTTTTGTTATTTATTATTAGAAGAAATAAAGTTTCAACAAAACTATTCACAGGCTAGTTAGGATAAGTGATGTCATGACATAGGACACAAAATCCATGACATCATAGACTAGCATGGCCATCAAGTATTACGAGACTATATATATATATATATATATTAGGAGTACAGATATATATCCTTTCATACTGTTATTTTATTATTAACTATTAACTAAATGAAAATGGGATTGAGTTGAGAGTCTTTGGTTATTTCTTTATGTATATGTATTACTATTTCTATTGCGTTTACATCAAATTAGTATCAAAGTGAGGAGGTGGTAGTTGGGTCACGAAATCGAAATGATACAATTGGGAGTTGGGTTGGGATCCCTACTGATTTCCTTATACCATAGCCACCATCACGACGACCACCACCACCATGGCATACCCAAGACAACACTTCTCATTATATACACGACTATCAATGTACTAACCCTTCCTCAATCCCGCCTCTATAGACGATGACGACTGAGACTCAGGGTGACTCTCAGCATCCCTCCACTGCACTTGCAGAAATGTCAAGGTTTAGGTCATTATGCCCGTGTTATCATAGGTTAGCTTGGCCACCAAGTACTAGGGATCTATCAATATCCTTATGCTCTCTCATTTTATTATGAACTATCACCTGAATATGAATGAAAATGAGTTGGAAGAACTTTTTCATTTCTTTGTGTGCGTATTCCACTGCGTTCACATCCGTTTGGGATCAACAACCCAACACGCCCCATCTCTACTCCAATACTCTCTCAAGGGAGGCCCAAAAGGATTTGGGCCCAATGGTCCACTTAAACTCTTCCTAGCTCGAATCTGCTCCCAACAAACATTAAAGGGAATAACACTAAAAAGAAAGTTTTGTGAGGAGATTATAGGGTTTCCCCTCTCAAAAGTTCCTTGTTGGTTGTGCTCATAGTTGTTAAATTGTGAATCGTATCGTGAATTGGAAATTCTATGAATCTCGAATAATGAATCGTATCATTTTCCGTAAAATGAAAAATCAAATAGTGAATGAAAAATTAATTTATAAAGAACATTTATAGAGAACACATTAGCCCAAAATCCTAGAGAATGAAATAACTTAGGGTCCAACAAAACAAGAAATTAACTTAAAAGGGTTACACAAGTAACACAACGAAACAATAAAAATCTTGCTCTTTACTACCCAGAAGAAATGACTAAGAAGCAAAACATTAAACTCCAAAAACATTATACATTGAGTGAAAATTTTAATTTGACTTACCTTCAAAGAATCAAGCGAACCGAGACCATGGCGTGGATTGCAGTTCATAAACTCCAGTCTAGGAGGTAGACTCCTTTTATTATTCAACAAAACTGTAGAGCAATAATGGGAGTATGTACAGCCGCAATCCATTCCTGAAATAATAAGAATATATTGCTTCAAAATTTACAAATACAACAAAATGGAAGTTATTTATCAACTACCCATGTAAACAGACACTTATATATACACACATGTATTATATATATATAAATAATGTTTTTGTACAAGTGATAGAAGAAGGTAGAGGAGAGCACTTACTTCAAGAGCTTGAGGGTGAGATGAGATGTCTACGGTGAAGTGCCAAACCTATATCTTTGTGCTATGGCGGGACCAACTGTAGTTGGTTTAGAACTCAACCCAAAATCCCCAAAGTATTCTACTAGGGGTGTGCACGGGTCGGTTCGGTTCGGTTTTGGACCGCAATTCAGACAGAACCGATCGGTTCGGTTTTGGAAAAAATCAGACCGAAACCGAACCGACGATGAAAAAAACCGCCGGTTTCGGTTCACATCGGTTTCGGTTCGGTTCGGTTTCGGTTCGGTTTTAACCGATTTTCAGTTTTGGTCTGTTTTTTGTAGGTCGGTTTTCAGTTTTGGTCGGTTTTGGAGGTTGGTTAATGGTGTTTGGATATAAAAATAAAAGATATTTAAGGGTTTTTTAATATATAATATTGATGTCGGTTCGGTTCGGTTCGAATCGGTTTTTTCTTTGTCTAAACCGACAACCGAACCGATATTGTCGATTTTTTAAATCCTTAAACCGCAAACCGAACCGGGCTAAAAAAAACCGCCGGTTTCGGTTCGATTCGGGCCGGTTCGGTTCGGTTTTCGGTTCAGTCGGTTTTTTTGCACACCCCTACTACTACTACTCCCAAAAAGCGGACCAAAAGGGTGGGATTGAGTTGTGTTGTGGTAAGGTTTTTGGGCTTTTTTAAGAATTGAATAGTTTGTGTAAATGTATTTTTGTTCAAACTAATCTTTGAAATTTCCTATCCATGTTACTAATATTTTATTTATTTATTTTAACCCTTCATGTATTTTGTAATTTGATAATTTTTTGGTCATTTTGAAATTTTGTACTTTTTGGATCATTATGGGTCCATCTAAGCCTGTCAACGGGTCGGAGACGGGTCGAGTTTAGGGAGATCCAGATCCGTGTAATCGGATCTTCATCGGGTCTATAATATTGGATCCAGACCCGGATCCGTTCGGGTCTCGGGTTCGGGTCCGGGTCTAGTCAAATATGTACATTTATTTTATATTTATTTTATTTTATCCCCTTCTTTATTATTTAATCTTAAATTAAAATATTTTGTAATGTATTGTAGAATATTATTAGTATAAATAAAACATATATGACTTATATTTATTATATACATAAATATATATGTTTATATATAATACTTACATGTTATATTGATAAGATATATTTATAAATATATATAAATTTATAGTATATATGTATATATATATACAAAATAATAATGTACAATTCGGGTCGGGTCTTCGGGTCCGGGTCTTGTATGAGATCCAGACCCTACCCGTTTAATAAACGGGTCTTCGGGTATTCGGGTATTCGGGTCTCGGGTCCAAAAAAATATGCTCAGACCCTATTATACGGATCGGGTTCGGGTCGGGTCCGGGTCTAGACCCGACCCATTGACAGGCCTAGGTCCATCTCCTTCTAGTTTTTAATATTCAACCAAACCATCGCTTGTTGAGTTTTATATAGTTTGACTCCCATTTTTAATAATATTGTTAATCAGTCTAATTTGATCGTTCGTCCACTTACTTTACATTACAAGAAAAATACCTTTTTATGATAGTTTCAAAAATGACTTTAAGACATTTTAAAATAAAATGTTATAAAAAGTATAATAATATTACTTACATGACATACTTTTTATAAACTGTCATTATATATTTATTAGTGTTAATTTACATGAAAGTTTAAATATAACAATCATATCTAATTATATATATTATGATTGTTTTTAATATAAAGTGTAAATTCATATTACTTAGTGTACTATATATGACAGTTTTTTTATCCTTAAAAAATTTGGATGCGCGTAAGAAAAATGGGCAGACTCTTTTTCCCCTATCTCAAATCTGGAACCTTTTTCTCCAAAAATGCCCTACCTCTCCCTCCATAAAATCGCCAAACACTCTCACCCCAAAACACATCACGACACCTAAAATCGTGCTCCGATCCCGTCGTGCTTCGTTCCCGTCTTCCTCGGGTATTCTCTCTCTCTCTCTCTCTCTCTCTCTCTCTCTCTCTCTCACACACACACACACACACACACACACATCTCTATATCTCTATATTACTATAAAATGCTATACAAGCATTTAAGATTTCTAACTAAAGAGCCTATCCACGTGGCAATAGTCATTTTTGTCATTCATTTGAACCGTGAACTTCTCTCTCCAAAATGAGAACTTTTTTTCACAAAACGTGCCCTTTGGGCTTCCACACCTCACCGGTAGATCACGGGCGTGTATTAAAGTTGGAAGAAGAAACGATCAGACCACTTGCATTGTATTAGAAAACCAAAGATGGCAAATCCAACTAATTTTCAGCATTTAATAATTCTCATTCTCTTTCTCTCACTACCCATTTCTTCCAGCTCTCTATTATCTACATCGTTTATATCCATCTTCCAAATTGTAACTTAAGGGGCACATAATTTCAACCCATCAAAATACTCAACCAACCTTTTTTTCCCGAACTCTTCCTTTTCTCTATATATTTCTTCTCCCAGTCAAGAGCGTTCTCCTTCTCTATCTCACTACAACCATAGTGGTAGCCGTAGCAGGAAGATTTAAATCGCCAGCTCTATTTACGAGAATGATTTGTGCACATAAAGAGAGCCATGCACATAGGAGAAGTGTCCTCGCAGCTAAGCCTGTTTGAGAGGTGATTGTTAATCAGTGTGAATGCATGGGAAGAAGATGAGCCATGGGGGAGCTCTGTTTTGGGTTGGGTTATTTAAGCGGTCATTTGACGAGGTTGGACTTGTGTGGGTTTATGTAGAGTGGTACAGATCTTGGAACAACTCAGTGGCCAAATCCATATTTTCTCCAAAGGTGCTTTTTTTTACTTTTTATCTTTGATTTGAGTTGTGTTGCTGTTTTAGTGGTTTATTATATCTACAGGAGATTGTTTTATCTGTTTTTGGGTAACTAAGTGAGAACATAGAGATAGGACTGATGAATTAGAAATGATTTGAAACGATTGGACCTATATTTGAAATGTGATCTTGAGAGGAATTATTAATAGTGATGTGGATCACTAGCTACAATTTAGGCAATTTCGAATTAATAAATTCTAGATGTATTCATTTCAATATGAAATGGGTTTCAATTCTTTTTATGTTTTCTTTTGAAAAAGTAAAATGAAATCACTAGCAACTTATTTAGTGTTATTTACTTATTTAGAAACCATTGTTAAATTGCGTTTTTTGATGAATGTTGTTCTAAATTTTTGTTGGTTTTATTTATCTTAAATCTATTTTTTATTGTGCAGACTATAAATCGAGCGGCGATTTGTACCCCCGCGGATTATAATACACGTCCTTTCAATTAAATTTATAGCAACTTCATTGATGCATCATAAAATTAAATTTATGAGCTTGTGTACCTAACAATTATAAGTTGAAGAAATTCTTATCATATGTAGCCACAGGTTTCAACATTATAGTAGGCATCTGTATTCCACTATAGGTACGGACTTGAAGAATGTCATAACTTATATATTATTGTAATTCGCTGATATATAATTTTGCTTAATTGAGTTAAAAAATCTTGGAAGAACTTGAAATGATGAAGATGGTGGTGGGAGGGGAGCGAGGCAGGGAGAGAGGGGGGAGGGGGGAGGGTGTGTGGAGAGAGAGAGAGAGAGAGAGAGAGGGTGAGTTTTTTTTTCTTTTTTATTATTTTAGTTTTGGGTTTATAAATTTGGAATGAGGGGTATTTTATTCCATTTAGACTTAAAAAATGTAGTAACCCAATTTTTAAGTTTATTTATATCGGATTGATAGTGAGATTCTGGACTGTCGGAGGGAGAGCCGATCTTGGGTATGCAAAATTGAGGCGTTACAAAGAGGGTTGAGAAAGGATCTGGTGTGGGATGATCTTGGTTATGCGTCAGAAAATGATGGGTCACGTGAGAGTAAAGGGAATGAAACTTTGATGGCTTTAAGTGGGAGTGTTGAAGGACTGTGGAAAAATGTGAATGAGATTCTTGATGATGAGTGGGTAACAAAAAGTAGGAAGATAATGTTGTTAATGCATTTTGTTTTCTCGGTGGGAAGATTGTTGTGTTTACTGGGCTGCATTATCATTTTAGACCAGATGTAGAGATTGTAACTATTATTGGCCATGAGGTATATAATTATGTTTTTTTTTAACTAGTGTTGATGCATTTGTGGTTAAGACTCCATTTTCTAAATTCATATGTTTTGGCACTTCAATTTTTAACTAAATCCCTTACTTTTTGTGTATTATTTTTTCCTAGATTTATTTTTATTAATTGATTTGAGGTCATACATCTATGACTAATATTTTGTCGATATTATTTTTCAAATTTGGATCGAAAAAGAATCCAGACTAGCAAGGTGAAAATATTGAAATGCTTCATTTTTTAAAAATTTGATCATTTGTTTCAACTACAAAAATGAAATGACTATTGCCAACACATTAATTCGATTTGCTTCCCGTAGTTATTTCCAAAATGAAAGTAAGTATTGTTTTTTCCGATGTTATAATTTATATGAACAAGTTTTTCAAAGTTCATATTTCATTTTAAATGTTTCTAACATATTTTGAAAATATTTTAACCTCAATATGAAACAATTTTGCGTACACATTAAAACTTGATTTTTTTTATTTATACATGTGGCGACTTAACTTCAAACTTGAAGAATGAAATAAGGTTATATTCAAGATACCTTCAAGATTTATCTATAAAGTATTGACATATAGCTTTTTTGGGTTAAGATACTTACATTAGCATATGTGGGTAATAATTCCTTAGCCCCTCTTCCTCATTACATTTTTCTTTAGGTAATTAATTTTTAACCAATCAAACACACCCCACTAAACAAATAGTATTTTCCTTATAGAGATCCTTCACCCAATATTCCCAATAAATAATTAATTATTACCATCAATGTCAACCTTTGAATTAGAATTTTGTAACCAATAACGAATTCAAATTGTATAATTTTCAGATCAAAGATTTAAATGGAGAATGCATTCTTGGTACTTTAGCTATTGTTTTCGTGATATAATTATAGCGATAATATTTAAATACTTTGAGCAATAAAAATCACGATTTTTTTTATTTTTTAAAGGTGATTTTTGTGAAATGAATATCATAATAGTCTAGCCCGTGCATCGCGCGGGTTTATACCTAGTTTATATGAAAACCTTAGTGCATGTTTAAGATTCATGGGGTCCTCTTAAGGGATAAGATCATGAAATTGAAGAATTGAGATTTATTTGTACAAGTATAATCCATTTCTTCCCTATAGGTTTAATATACATATTGTGACTTTATGCCTAATAGTTTATTAATCTAGTTATTTAGTGATTATCATATTCGCCATCTGCCCGAACAATGATTATGGTGCCCTTTATCACGATTACCATTTCCAGAATACTTCATGGCTTCTGCTAAGCCTTTCCTCCTGTAATTCTTTTGACGTCCCTCGTTGGTCATTTTAGATTATTCGATGTATCACGCAAAATCGAACTCGAATATCAATCACATCAACTATACTTGATAGCAGGAGAACGTACGTCGCATACGTAAAGGAATACAACAATCCTATGATAAGGCTCTATAGCAAAGAACGCTAAACTAAAACATGAAAAGCCACACAAATCCTAAGGACACTAGAACCTGATGCTCTGATACCATTTGTGACACCCCGCCTAATTAAATACCGGGTGATCAGGCCTTTATTAAATTGAAACAAGGTTCTCATTTGGTTCATTCTTAGCATCACTGTCAAAAAAAAATTTAACTTTACTAACCACCTAGTATTCAAAAAGCCGGTGTCAAATTTTATCTTTTCAATTAACAAAAACCACATGCGTAAATATATAAAAATAAACCATCCATGCAATAAATAAAAATCTGAATCAACACTTAAATGAATAAATACCGAATAAACCCTCTGTTCACCAATCCAATATAAAAGCCCAATATAAAGAATCTGAAAACAAAGTCTAACTGACATAAATGAAATAACCGAGGGCAGCATGCCCGAGTGAAAAATACCGAACTACACCATACACTAGGAATGAATCAGCTGAAGCGTCTAAGTCCAAATCCTGCAAGCATCCATAAGTGCTGCAGCTACGTATCCCTAAAATAGATCATCCCGCTTGGCCTCCCTTTGGCTGGAAACCTAAAAGGTTTTGAAAAATATTTTGCAAGAACGGGTCAGAGCCCGAGTAAAAACATTTTGAAAACATAGCAAGTATTTAAATCGCAGTTTAAATAACAAGTTATTAGATACACATGTTAGGTTGCGTACTCTCACTTGAATTTCTCACCTCTCATCTATAGTGCGCACATGTTATATTCTGTTTGAGTAACAATTTTGTATTATGGAAACAGGAGAAGGTTTTTTTTTCCATTCTACTACTAATTAAATAGAATTTACAGTTTCTCATACCTTTGTGATTAAATATAATATGTTTTTTTAGTTCAGTTCATATATATATTTCGCTTTATTAAATATCTTTTAATTAAATTTGTACAATTCATTATTTGAAATTATTGAGCTTTGATTTAGATTTGTTCATAATGATTCTTCCATTTAAAATGATGTGTGTATTTTGGGTTTTAGTTAATCAACATATATAGGCATTAATGCTTATTTTTTTTCTAGTGTATTTTTTACAGAACTTGATCACTTGACTATAACAAATCCAGAGCCTCAAGGAAATACAGTAAGCTACCTCTTTGGGGACTTCCTTTTTTTCCTTTCGATGTCTTTGAGATATTAATAGATGCTTACTTTTTATAATTTTCTCATTTTTACCTTTATGACTATATATAATTACTTTATGAAATAACATTCCTCAATTTTTATGCATGTTAAGCACAACTAATAACAACTTCATTCTTTGGATTTGTATTGAGGAGTTTACACCTAGAATGATATAACACAACATAAGCTAGTCTAGCACAATTACTTTTATAAGTGTCTAAAAATATAGAAAAATCTAAGTGAACTCTGTATTCAATCCCAAATTATATAACTCACTTTCATAGTTTTGTTACAGATTTATTGAATATATGATTGTTGTATTTTAGTTTGACCTTCATACATGGTGTCCTCTTTCTAAATGATTTTGAAGGTGGCTTTATGTATAATCCATTTTTTTGTCTGTAAACTTATATATATTACTCGTTTGAAAGAAAAAATGGTTTTTAATGCTATGTAAGACTTAACTCAAGCAAAGATGGAGCTCGAGGAACTTAATGTTCCATTAAGAAAATCATTTAGGTTTTCTCGCGGTGTTGTAATAGAGGGTGGGACTTCTGACCTATCGGAGCAAGACATTTCTAGGTACACATGAGCAAGGCCATCACTCTATTTTACGACACGTAACAATGCTTGCTCGAATAGGCAACTTCCTCGCCCCGTAAAAGTATGTTAACATAACTAGTCTTACCCTAAGACAACCTAGGACTACATTTGTATTAATCAGTCATTTAATGTGAAGGCTACCATCCTTATTCAGTCACCCACAGAGAGAAATTCACCTCCTCTATTGATGCAACATCACATTTTATTAGGGGTGTTCGCGGTCCGGTCCAGTCCGGTTTTTAGGATTTTTAAGGACCGGACCGATTAAACCGGTCCTAAAAAAAGACGGACCAAGACCGGATCGATTGTATCGGTCACCCGACCCTTGTCGGTCCGGTTTTTTATAGGTTCGGTTCGGTCCAACTTGTCGGTCCTAATCTTATTAAATTTAGACAAAATTATTATCTACTACCTACAATATTTAGACAAAGCATTATCTACAATTATTATCTACAACAACAATATACACAGAACCATAACAATATATAGACCCATAACAATATACACAGAACCATAACAATATATACAGAACCATACAAGAACCACAAGAATATATACATAAACTATTATCTTTGTACCGTACCAGCTGCGATGAGGGGAGGAGATGAAAGCATAGCGCAGAGGCTGCAGCGACGAGGCAGCGGTGAGGCAGCACCAGCAAGCTATAATGAAGAAACATTATAGAGAGAGACGAGAGATGAGGCTGTAACGAAGAAGCTGTAAGGAAGAAGAAGCTGTAGCCTGTAACGAAAGAAGGGGAGCGGTAAGCTGTATTGAAGAAGCTGATGGCAGCAGAGAGAGAGACGAGAGATGAGAGAAATGAAGAAAAACGGCGTGGGTCACAAATGAAGAAAAGAAGGGAAAGGATAGGTTTAGTTTAGGGGAGCAAGGACTCTTAGGCTTTTTTTCTTATTTACAATCGTACCCTCCCTCTTTATTTAAGTTATTTTATATATAGAAATATAATAAAAATATATATTAATATGAACAACCGGTCCGGGTCGGTCCAAACAGGTTATTTAATACGGCGAACCGAGGACCGGACCGACTAGACCGGTCTGAAAAAAAAAACCTAGACCGGACCGGTGATAAAAAAAACCCGGTAAAAATAGGTCGGTTCGGTTCGGTCCCGTTCGGTCCGCCGGTCCAATCGGTTTTTTGAACACCCCTACATTTTATGTTGGATTAACAACATTTAAGTTGAATAGTACACACATCAAAATATACACTTGTTACCGATGATTACCATTGTCGTCGCAACCAATCTATTCAAACTTACTACTAAATTTTACAAATAATAATATATAGATTTAGCAAATATATATTAGATATAAAACACAGGTCACACACATGAGTTAGTGCGCTTACACACACTCATAAAAGCCTTAAATCAATAAGAATATACTATAGTGACCCATTTTTATTCCATGTGCATAGCAAAAATAGACTAAATGTAAATCTCCTAAATAGTAAAAAAAATAGTTTATCATTATTGATGAACAACACGAATGAATATAATTAATGATTCTTCACTCGTTAACAATAACTTTAAGGTAATGAACTTAACAAATACAATTGCGCATAAATACCAAGCATAGTTGATGACAAGCGTCGATCCAATAGTTGAACCAGTAATTAATGTGAGAAGGAAATTTACTGGCATTACAGCTAATTCAAGGAGAATAAAAAGATATTATAATAAAACTGAACTTGAAAAGGTAGAAATGATGAAAAGATTGAATTAATTATTAAATTGAAGAGAACAGATAATTGAACTCACAAAGAAACAATGTTGCTTGTTGTAATCATATGGGATGCTAGACACGAATGAAGGGATTAAACATAGAAAATAACCTTTTAACAATCATATTGAATGAATTGCTCTGTTAATACTTTCTATGTAAATCGGAGTGAATAGATGAAATAGACAACAAATTTTATGGAGAGAACGCATGAAATAAAGACCTTATTATTCTACCATTTTGTTGACATGAAGCTCTTTCATATTATACAAAAAATAAAATAAAAGGAAAATTTATTTGTCAATACAAGGAGGATGCACTATTAATATGATGCTATGTGTGTGTATGTGACTCGTAAGACTATAATCCAATTTTAGGATCAATATGTTTTTTGTATCAAACATTATAGGAATAGAGACATATAAACCACATGCATATATAACAAAATAAAGCATACTTACCTCAATTTAAAGTGTAAAAGTTCAACATTAATAACATAAGAATCATATTCTTATACTAACGCAATATTATGTTAAATCCATTATAAATAAAACATCGACAAAATATTTTATAATTCACCCTAATATTACAAACCCTGAATGACTCTATTCACCTTCAATGCTTAAAATATTGACCTCCACCTTAACCCATACAAACAAAATAACACTTTACTTGATTAAATTCAAACTCATGCACAATCCTCAAACTATTGCATCAACGAAGGTGGATGTTTGGAAAATCAAAGGCCTGATCGAACCCATAACCAAACTGTAAGGACAAATTTCTAATCGAGTCAATTTGTATGTATTGACTTAATATTGGACAAAAATCTTTAAGTCATAGGATAGAAGTAGTGTTTGTGACCTTTCAAGACTGACATTTCTGTTGAAGACGTATCGGCTAAGTCGAAGAGATGTCATCCCATGCCGTGTTTTGTGCCTTGTTTTTGTCATCAACAGTCCAAGGATCTCTCAGGTATGAATGCTCATATTATGTTGAGCCTTGGAAATTTCTTATTGGGTGATAGAATGTTTTGCTAAAATTGTTTTAAATGACTTTATATTTTTTCAAGAAAAAGGATCTGATTTTTTACAGGTCGTTTGAACGATATTTGTGGTCGTTCAAACGAAACATCTAACAAAGTCCTTTTTGTATTGTACTAATTTCTAATTATAAGTTTTGTTCTTATCTCGTTCAAATGATATGACTATGTCATTCGAACGAGATTGGTTTTCTTTCGAACGATCGATGCAATTTTTTGTTAGTGGACAATTTTTTAAGCAGTTTTTCTACATAACTTCCCACTAATTTTTTCCAATCATTTATGTAGTGCAGGAGTTAAGTTTATTCAGTGAATTTTCTAAAATCTAAGAGGGAGAAACCTTTAGAAAAGTTCAAGAGTGTTTCTGTTCTAAACTTATAGTTTAATTTTCAAAACAAAAAACCTAGTTTACACCCAAATTTTTTTATGATCCAAGATTTTACATAATATATGTTTAAGATCAAGTGTTGGCATCGGGTTTGTCATTCTCTATACCACTGAGATTGTTTCCTGCGAAGGATTCCTATTGTTGGTGTACATACAGTGGACTCCGTATGTGTAATGGTAGCAGTGCCCCATCGGTAGACTCCGAGTCGTAGGTGGACTCTTGCGTTGTCACTAGGCAGAGGTTGAAGGAACGAAGAGCATCATGTCTTGTGAGGGCGTTGATTTGTTAAATAAGTCTTTTGTTGTGCCCTTATATTAAATTCGTACTTAGTGGACTTGTGGGTGGGTCGTCCGATATTTTTCCCATTGTGGATTTTCCTCGTACATCGCGACATAGTAGTTGTTTTATTTTATCTTGCAAATTCACCTTGATTCACGCTTAGGTTTAACAAGATAAAATTGGTTTAATCACAAAAATAGTTTAATTCGTGTTTAATTATTTTGGGTTATGTAAGTTTAAGAAAAAGTTTAATTTGGCAATATTCATGTTTAATTTGGTTTGGATAAAACCATTGGCCTCTTTCGAGTAGTATCAAAACATTTTCATAGAATTTGAGCTTTCTAAGTTGGTATCAGAGCGGGTTCACTAAACTATCGTGTTAGATACTTTTAGTCTTGAATATGAAAAATATGTCATTTTTGAATTTTTCTATTTTTGATGGTTCTAACTACACATACTAGAAAGCGCGTATGAGGTTAGCACTTAAGTCGTCAGATGAGCGAGTTTGGGAATCGATTGTTAGAGGGTGGTCCCCACCAACGTGTTTAGTAGGAGAAGTTCGAGTTCCTAAAATCGTAGACAAATGGAGTGAGGATGAGCATAAATTAGCTAATTACAATTCACGTGGTTTAAATGCTCTTTTAATGCGGTTGCACCGGAGGAGTTTTGTCGTATTATGACTTGTGAAACGTTAAAAGAGGCTTGGGACATACTCCAACTCACCCATGAAAGTACTAGTGTTGTTAAATCTTCAAATCTCCAAATCCTCAGCACTCAGTTTAAAACCATTAGGATGTTGGAAAATGAGCCGTTTGATGAGTTATATGTTATATTATCCGATATAATTAACTCGTCTTTTAACTTGGGAGAGAAGATACCCAACAACCGTGTCATAAAGATAATTTTAAGGTCATTGCACGGTAGGTTTAATCCAAAAGTGACTGTTTTGAATTCTTTAGTCACTTTAGACTCTATGAAACTCGAAGAACTTATAGGTGACTTATAAACCTATAAATTTAACATGTTTACCTCCAAGGATTTGAAGAAGAAAGATAAAGGCATATCCTTGAAAGATCAAAAGGAGGAAATATAAGTTTCAAATGATGAGTTTGACATCGACTCCAATGATATGGCTATGTTTGCTAAGAAGTTCCAAAAATTTCTTAAGTTTAACAAAGATAAATCCAAATATGATTATAAGTAATTTGAGAAGTCTAAGTAAAACAAAGTCGAGAAACTTCCTAAAAATCGCAATGATGCTTAAGAGGGACGAGTCGAATAGATGTTTTGGTTGTGAGGATTATGGCCATATAGTAGTCGAGTGTCCCACTAAACTAAGAATGAAGGGTAAAAAAATAATTTCATAAATGCCACCCTTAGTGATAGTGATCTGGAAGAGGGACCCGACTCCCCCACTGAGCGCAACTTCATCGCGTTCATGGCTAGTCATGCTAGTTTTGATAATGAATCTTACCATGATGATAGTTCCTTGCATGATATTTCCAAGGCCATTGTTTATGAATCCCATATGTTTTATGGTAAAGAGAGTGGAGACGAGAGTGAGATTGAAGAAGAAGATGAGGAAAGTGAACTCCAAGTTGCCTTCCACGAGTTGTATACGGAATATTTAAAATTAAAAATGTCAAACTTAAAGTTGGAAGCTAGAATGAAATAACGCACCATAGATAATAATGAAAGTGTATTAATTGGATATCTTAGGGCACGTGAGAGGACTCTTCGAGAAAAGCAAGAGTATGTTGAAGGTGAGAGAGATAGTCTTCGAGGTTTAATGGATGCTATAAGGAAAGAGCTTCTTGAGTTTGAAGAGACTATGAGTTTACTTGAGTTTAGGATTGTGGAGCTTGAAGAGAGATTGAGATACTCGAGTCGGGTCAAATTTAATTTGGAATGTAGGTCAAAGAAGTTGGATAAAATTTTAAGCACCGTCTAAATCAAAGATGGCGAGTGTATAATTGGCTTCGATATTAAAGATGCTTCTGCAAACAAAGATAATACCATACATTTCAGGGAATTAACTAGGAATGCTAGAAAAGATCAACCCTTAGGTAACACTTCTCACCGTGCTTTCACTTGCACACATTGTGATAAAAAGGGTCACCTTACGAGATTTTGTTTCGATCTTAGAAATAGTCCTAGGAACTCCAAGGGTAGAGTCACCAAGGTAACCAAAACCCTAGTGCGTCACGTTACACTTATGTGGGTTAGGATATCTGATTTGGAGGCTTTACATGATAGACTCGATGGTTCTCATTTGCTTTCACATGATACTCCCCATGCTAGATCTAAAGGTTGATTGTGTTAGCTTTCTAGGATGGCCCAGCCATAAGTCCACTAAGTAAGAATTTAATACAAGGACACGACAAAAGACTTACTCAATAACTCGACGCCTTCGTAAGACTTGACGCTCTTCATTCTTTCAACCTCTGCATAATGATAACACAAGAGTCCACCTACGTTTTGAAGTCCACCAATGGGGCATTGCTACCATCATGCATATGGAGTCCACCGTATGTACACAAAAAATACGAAATCTTCCATAAAAAATAATCTCAATGATGTAGAGAATGACAAACCCGGTGCCAACACTGGATCTCAAACATATATTATCTAGAAGCTTGGATCATAAAACAATTTGGGTGTAAACTAGGTTTTTGTTTTGAAAATTAAACCATAAGTTTAGAACAAAAAGACTCTTGAACTTTTCTAAAGATTTCTCCCTCTTAAATGTTAGAAAAGTCACTGAATAAACTTTACACTTGCACTACATAAATGGTTGGGACCGGGTTTGTCACTAAAACTCTTGTACATCACGTTACACCTTTGTGGGTCAGGAGATCTGATTTGAAGGCTTTACACGATAGACTCTATGATTCTCATTTACTTGTACGTGATACTTACCATGCTAGATCTAAAAGTTGATTGTGTTAGATTTCTTGGACGGCCCAGCCATAAGTCCACTAAGTAAGGATTTAATACAAGGACACGACAAAAGACTTACTCAACAACTCAATGCCCTCGCAATCCTTGACAGTCTTCGTTCCTTTAACCTTTGCGTAATGACAATGCATGAGTCCACTTATGTCTCAGATTCCACCGATGGGGCACTGCTACCGTCATGCGCATGGCATCCACCGTATGTACACCAGCAACATGAAATCCTCCACAAGAAATAATCTTAATGATATATAGAATGACAACCCCAATGCCAACACTTGATCTCAAACACATATTATGTAGAAGCTTGGATCATAAAATAATTTGGGTGTAAACTAGTTTTTTCTTTTGAAAATTAAACCATAAGTTTAGGAAAAAAAACACTCTTGAACTTTTCTAAAGATTTCTTCCTCTTAGATGTGGGAAAAGTCACTGAATAAACTTTACTCCATACTACATAAATGGTTGGGACCGGGTTTGTCACCAAGGTCACCAAAACCCTAGTGCATCACGTTACTCCTTTGTGGGTTAGAATATCCTATTTGGAGGCTTTACATGATAGACTATATGATTCTAATTTGCTTGCATATGATACTTTCCATGCTAGTTGTGCTTCATGATATATTCTTGCTAGTTGTGCTTCATGATATATTCTTGCTAGTTGTATGTTTCTTAGTCATATACTAGCCTATGCATCATCGTATATTTTGCTAGAATTATGATAAGTGTATATTTTGTATATTGATTTTTCATTTATTGAGTCCTATTGAAAAATATTGTATTAATTTGTTTGCCCTCTGAGTTATCTTTTTTTTTTAAATTTGTTTAAAAATTTGAAAACTCAAAAAATATTTTTTTTTGTGTATTTTAGTTTTGCACATTGTATGTGGCATATCCTTATGTTTAAATTCTATATCACTCCATATCCATGTGGATAGAACTTTTGGTTATGAATTTCAATTCTTAAAGTATTCTTTATCATACTTATAGGGAATAGTTTGACTTTGATTTTCTCAATGGATTCTCTTTGTATATGCCTCCTCACGCTCATGCACGAGCTCTTTTGATCATTAACTTCACATGTATATTTGAGCTTTGTGAGATATTCTCCCACCAATTTTGTCATATACATGTTTTGTGACATTGGGGATTTGTTCATGTAAGAACTATTGCCCATAGCTTTATTTGAGTTGTATTGAAAATAGATGAGGGTGCACGGGAAAAGGCTACGAAAGGAGCAAATCTCCTTTACGGGAAAGCCACCATTGACAAGAGCCTAGTGTAAGATTAAAGGCAATAAAAATAGAACAATTGCCAAAGGTTAACATGGTTTAGTTTGTTTGATCTTTCAAAAGAAATAACTTTAAAAGAATTAAGAAAAGAAAAGAAAATATGTAATATATTTATCTTTTGAGGGTGTTTAGTAGAAGATCAACGGGTTTGCACAATGAATCCTAGTTATGCTTATTTTTCCATGAAGTTACTGATTTGTAGAATCATCAAAATTCTAGGATTGTATACATTGTGCTTGCTTATTTTTTGAGTTCACTTTATCATGTCACATGAGGCTAAATCTAAGTTTGAGAAAGTTTTGCGATCAAATAGAACTCCTTGAACATATTTTAGCGATTGGGTCATAATTCTTTTGTATCTAGTTCACGCCCCTTCACTCTGTTCTCCACATATTTATTTAGACACATTTATGCCATATGAGTGTGGCAAGATTATCGTGTTTAGGGTCTTGTGTGGTGTTTATGCCTATATATATGTGCTTATGCTTTATTGATCTCGTTTTCATATTTATATATATGGTATCGTTTGTTTTGAGTCTTTGTTTTTTCATCTAGTCCTTGCATGCTATTGGTTAATATAAGTATCTATATTGTTGTGACTTTTCATTGATATCCATGCTTATCCTAGTACATTCTAGTTGGTATCATTTTTCTATCGTATCTTAATTGGTATCTATTGCTCTTTGTGTGGATTAGTCACTATTGTATGATATAATTGTTTTTCCTTTATGCTTATCTATTATTTCATTTAGGGGAGAATTAATTTAACCAGGGGAGAAATTAATTAAATTTATGCATCTTAATCTTTGTCTATTCCTGAATAAAAA
Source organism: Sambucus nigra (assembly GCA_949130495.1). Taxonomy (NCBI): domain Eukaryota; kingdom Viridiplantae; phylum Streptophyta; class Magnoliopsida; order Dipsacales; family Adoxaceae; genus Sambucus; species Sambucus nigra. Next base: position 351,043,971 of record OX422223.1, on the reverse strand, counting down.
GGGGGAGAAATAGAATCTAACTCTTTCATTTTGGAATATCTATTACTTAGGGGGAGACGTCCTTTCTTAAATAGACATTGTGAGACAAAGAGGGGGGATTTAATTATGCAATTTATATTGTTATGTTATATATGCATTCATGGTGTGTTTATAGTGAGTCAATTTGTATGTATTGAATTAATTCTAGATAAAACTCGTTGAGTCATAGGATAAAAGTTATGTTGTCACCTTTCAAGCCTATGACATTTTTGTTGAAGACGTACCCGCTAAGTTGAAGAGATGTCATCTTATGCTGTGTTTTGTGCCTTATTTTCTTAATCAACATTCGAAGGATTTCTCAGGTATGAATGCTTATATTATGTTGAGCTTTGGAAATTTCTTATTGGGTGTTAGAATTTTTTGCTAATATATTTTAAAATAACTTTATATCTTTTCAAGAAAAATAATCTGATTTTTCCCAGGTCATTAGAACGACTTTCCCAAGTCGTTCGAACGATATTTGTGGTTGTTCGAACGAGACATCTAAAGAAGTCCCTTTTGTGTTGTACTGATTTCTTATTAGAAGGTTTTGTTCTTATCTCGTTCGAACGAGATGACTATGTCGTTCGAACGAAACTAGTTTTCGTTCAAACAACTGAAGCAGTTTTTTATTAGTGGATAGTTTTTAAGCAGTTTTTGTCCATAACTTCCCATTGCTTTTTCCCAACCATTTATATAGTGAGAGAGTAAATTTTATTCAATGACTTTTCCAACATCTAAGAGGGAGAAATCTTTAGAAAAGTTCAAGAGTGTTTTTGTTCTAAACTTATGGTTTAATTTTCAAAACAAAAACCTAGTTTACACCCAAATTGTTTTATGATCCAAGCTTCTACATAATATATGTTTGAGATCAAGCGTTGGCACCGAGGTTGTAATTCTCTACATCATTAAGATTATTTATTGTGGAGGATTTCTTATTGTTGGTGTACATATGGTGGACTCCATATGCATGACGGTAGCAGTGGCCCATCAGTGGACTTCGAGACGTAGGTGAACTCCTACGTTGTCATTATGCAGACGTTGAAGGAATGAAGAGTATCAAGGATTGCAAGGACATCGAGTTATTAAGTAAGTCATCTGTCGTGTCCTTGTATCAAATCCGTACTTAGTGGAATTATGGCTGGACCGTCCGAGATTCTTCCCATTGTGGGTTTTCCTCGTACATCGTAGAGTTATGGTTATTTATTTTATCTTGCAAATTTAACTAGATGCATGTTTAGGTTTAACAAGATAAAATTAGTTTAATCACAAAAATGGTTTAATTGGTGCTTAATTATTTTGGGTTGTGTAAGTTTAAAAAAAAGTTTAATTCATCAATATTCATGTTTAATTTGGTTTGGATAAATTTGAACTTGGTTGAATTTTTATTAAAGAGAATTAATTTTTTTTAAAGTTACATTTATGAAAATTTGGATTATCGGAACCATCAGCCTCTTTCGAGTAGTATCAAAACATATTCATAGAATTTGGGCTTTTCACAAACTCATGGCCTCTATTAACACTCAATACATGCGTACGAAAATATCCTATGCTATTTTCAATCCTCTCAATGCATGTCTATCCATAAATTCCAAAAGGCACCCATGTCTTGTTTTTCAAATTGAAGTGAAAATCTTAGAAACTTAAAAGGCCTTGAAAAAGGTCAATAAAATTAACCATAACCCCCAAATCAATCAACTCAAAGGCACCAAACACTCCATCTTCTCATCATCTTGAATCTATTACATCACCCAAATAGATCCAAATCTAAATAGTTTGAAATAAACAACAGAGTCCTCAATGACTGATGAGTGCATTATTTTGTATTATTTACACCCAAATCTAAGTGTTGTTATTCCCATTTTATCATAAATAAAGAGCTTTTATAGATATTTTTATTATTTTAGAGAAAAATACAAATTTAAGAATAAATGGGGTTAATAATGTAATTTTGGGAACTTCAATCTCACATCTTATATTCATTTCTAATCTCTTGTTCAAGTTGTTTTTTAGTATTAACAGGTTTAAAAAGAAAGCGGTGAAGTCCGGACACAAATTGAGCATGAAAAGGTCACTTATGCCCCTTCAGGGGCAAAATTGTAAATTCAAATGGCTGATTTCGGACTCGGACCAACCATGGAAATTGAAGGCCTTGAATCAAGGGACGCCTGGGCTCAAACAGCGTATCAATCGGAGTTGAAACGAAGAAGTTATGGCCGTGCAAAGTTCGAATTCAAAAGAAAGTCAAAGTCAAAGCCCCGGGTCAACGCCCAAAGTCAATCCCGAGACCTGGACACTACTGAAATATTGTTGGCACCGAAATGAGGGTCACGTCGGTTCAAACGGCATGTTAATCGGGCTCCGAATGAAGAAGTTATGGTGATTTGAGCTATTGTGCAAATTATGAAATTTGGGATTCAATAAGTATAATTGGAGGCATATTATAAACAAAGATGAAAGTTGGCTTAATGGCTGGACTCTTGGGGGCGCACAGGAGAGGGCAGGGGTTCGACCCCTGCCAGCCCCATTTAATTTTTGGCGAAATTTTTTTTACAAAAAAAAAAAGACCCATTATCCCACTTGCCCACTAAACCCATTACCATTACTCCACCAACCCATGTTTCTTCCCACAACTCCACCTTATTTTTCCTACGTTTTTGTACCCCATTTTGGGGTATAAATCATAAGCCAATTCCCACATGAAGGGGTGGACTTTACTTTTGGAGAAAAAAAAAAGAGACACACTTTGAGAGATAGAAAAAAATTGTGTAGAGTGTATTTTTGAGGCACACTTTGGAGGAGCATATTGTTTATTGTAATTCAAGTCTTGGACCCAAAATTTTGTAAGTTGACATTTGTTAATGAAAATTATTTTTTCATCTTGCAATATTTGTGTGACAAATATGTTGTGTGAGTAGTTTAATTACTAGGACTTAGGTGATGTTTGTCATGACTAATTAAACCATGCATGTTAATTTAATTTCGTATATATTCTGACATGTTTTAATTTGAAATAAAAAAATTCGGTATTCGCTTAAAAATACACGAGAGTGTATTTTTAAACCTCAAGAATTAATTATAAATTCATGCTTTAAAAATTTAGATTTGTCATTTTTGATGGGTTATGCTTGCACTTAGATGTTTTGATATCCCATGCTTAAATACACATTAAAAATTTCAAACGTGATACTTTCGAGGGAATAGGGATTTATGGTGTCTAATTTAAGAGACGTTAAAATATTTTGAGCGCATGTATTGTTTTATTCTCCGAAATGTACGCGACGAGAGTCGGTATATTTTGTGTTATAAATTCGGAAGTACGAAATTAAATTGATGTGTTAATTTAATTAAAATTGACAAACGGAACCGACGTTCTAGATTCTTCCACATTTAATATTATCTCTTGTACTTGTTCGTTTATTTCGTCTTTATTTTTATTGTTACATAATTTGTGTCACGCATTTATTTATTTATTTTGTTCCATCACTCAATCACATTGACACACTCATATGTCTAGTTGGACAATCGATATTTTATAAAAGTTGACGAAATCTCTGTGAGTTCGACCCGTACTTACACACGCTATATTTCAATAGCCCGTGCACTTGCGGTAATTTTAACTTTTAAAATTTGACAACAAGTTTTTGGCGCCGTTGCCGGGGATTTCGGTCGATTTTAAGAATATTGATTTTCGGACTAATTTTATTAAAAAAAAAAAACGAAATATCCGACAAGTTCAAAATTCCAGCAACAATTTTTTATTTTTATTTTCAGAATATAGAAAAAAAAAACAAAGTTAAGTTTTTGGTGATTAAATAGTGTTTTTGACACCTAATTTTGTCATAAATTACCTAAATATTTGTAAAAATTCGTGATTATTTTTTTTTTCGTGGAATTTTTTTCAAAACTGCTGTAATTTGTTAAAAAAAAAAGAAAAAGCTTTAAGTGTTTTATGAGAAACTAGTTGTTTTTTACACTAGTTTGTCACAAAAGTACTTAGAATTTTGGAAATTTCGAAAATAATATATTTTTTTTTTGGGAAACTTCCAGATTTTCGAGTTTGTATAAAAAAAAAAAAAAAAAAATCTGATTAAAGTTTTTTTTAATAAATAGCACTTTTAGTACTAGTTTATCACAAAAATACATAAAAAATTGAAAAAAACTTGAAAAAAAAATATTTTTTTTAATGTAAATTTCCAGATTCGTTTTTTTTAATTAGTGGAAAAAAAAAAGTTTACAACAACAAAAAAAAAATATTTAATCCCCAAAAAAAAAATTAATCCAAAAAAAAAAAAAATCTGTATTAATTTCCAGAATAAAAGCAATAAAAAAAAATTGTTTCATAAGTGTGCTTGGTCATTTTTGTTTGTGTGTTGAATACACCATTAGTGCGCGTGTCGTGTTAATTTTTTTTCTTTCCTTGTCACTATTTTTTTTGTGTGTGTCGCACTTTACAAATGGTGTATTTATTTTTGTGTTATTTTTCTGTAGCACACTAAATAAATGCAAAAAAAAAAAAAAAAAAAAGAGATTGATGTAATAAACTACAATGAACGATCCCAATATTGTTATCCCATCATATTTTTCGGATTCCTATATTGATCATTTGGATGTGTGGCTAGAAAATATTGAAAATCCGGATGACTACATATTTCGATTTGAGTCGGATGGGTCAGTAATAATTTTTAAAGAAATTAAAGATGGCATGGACGAGAGTCCAACTCTTTTAATTACAATTTTGCCCACCAAAGTGTATCAACTGGGAAGAAGTGAACCAACGTTGTAATGACGAGATTTCTAAAAATAGTCATGAAATAATTGAAGATAATCAATTTTGTCTGAAGAAAATTGACAAACTTGACACAAGTAATAATTGTGATTATTTAGATGTTGACTTTTGTCAAGTTTCTTCTTATAATTCAATTGATAAAATTGCTACTTCACCTTATCTGTGGGAAAATCTAGTGGAGGATTTGTTACCCGATTTTCTCGATAATTCTAGTGATTATGATGGTCCTCCCATTTTTGACGAAGAGAATACATTCCCGTATAATACATCTTCGTCCCGTATTTTTTGTAAAGTCTCACATTTAGGATTGGAGTATGCATCTCCAATTTTACATGACTATTTTAAGAATAGGGATAGTAAATATGTGGATCCTTATTGTGATTTGTTACCCCAATGTGATGCATCGACACATGATTCACATGCTTTGAAATTCTTTATTTGTGATGATGTCGGTGATCACCATTATGACCGTGACTTTAATTTTTGGATTTATGTTGTGCGGTCAAATTCACTAGTTTATACTACTTTTTTACTTAGTACTATAAAGATTATTAATCGGAATGACCCACAACTATTTCGATTATTAATTTATGGTGATGGTGATAATTGTCACAACTTTGTATATAATTTTTTTCCCCTCCTTCTTAGATTTTTTTAGGTTGTTTAGCTTTATTTTATGGCTAACATACACTTGTATAGTTTGTAAGTAGGTGACACAAGTGGAAATTCACAGGTAATATCCTCATTTTACTTCTCTACTTTATTTTATTTGTCCATATTTTGATTTTTGTATACATTGAGGACAATGTAAAATTTAGGCTTGGGGGTAAGGATAGTATTTTTGAAAAAAAAAAAAAAAATCAAAAATCCAAAAATATTTTCAATATAATTGAGTTTTGAAACAATTTCTTAATATAGAATTAATTCAGAAATCTCTCAACTTATAAAATTTTGACAGTTAGCCATATAATATGATCGAAAATGGATATTGAGGCGAAAGTTAATATGCTTAAAGAATAAATGTGGAGATTTTAGCCCGGTGAGATATTGTGCCATTCATCGTTTTCGAGAGATTTAAATCAATCCGAGTTAAAATAACTCAAACTTTCCTTCAATGATAAATTCGTTGATGATCTCAAATTCATTGTTTTGTTCGATTACTGAAAACAAAATGTCAAAATCAGAATCTTAAGCACTAGAAGTCTTAGTAAGTCGTCTTGAGACACAAATCAACTTAATGAAACTTGAGAAATGAGATTAGGCCCTCATTTGAAAGCCCAAAAATTAAGCCCAAACACCAACATTTTTTACATTATTACATTGCAAGCCCATTTGAACCAAAAAGAAGATAAATCTTTGTTGAAAGCCTACTATCCTACCCAACTCCAACTAGGAGTTTAAAACCCATAAAAAGAAGCCATACCCATTTTCTGAGAATACTAGGGTAAAATTACGGTTGGAAAAAAGCCAAAAGAAAATGAGATTGCAAGAATGATGTGTGAAAAGAAAATAATAAAAGAAAAAAAAAGGGAGAAGAAAGACAGAAAAAAAAGGAAAAAATGTGAGTTTGAAAAGAAAAAAAGGAAAGAGAAAAGAAAAATGGAGGTGAGAAAAAGTACCTAAAGTCAAAATACCGAAAAACCTCTATATTCTCAGAAATTTTGAACTCCAAAAGCCATTCTTTCTCGCCAAAATTCGAGCCTACAATAAAACCAAAGAAAGTCCTAATCGATCTCAAGTGAAGTTAGTTAAAATGTGGAGAGAAGATGAATAGGATCTATGGTGTGATTCAATGTTTTCAAAAAGTAATCGATTTTTCGTTCATGAGATCATATTCATCCATTATAAAAATTTGTTCTTGATCATGTATATGTGAAATTTGTTCATATAAATTTACTCTTTTATTCACATATACCGAAATAAATTATCCAACTACGAGTGTTCATTTATGAGCGCATCCCGTGAGCATTTGAAATCAAAACAAACTTTCGAATAAGAAATGTAACGATCAAATCTTTTGAAATGGACGGTTATATTGGCCATGCACACACACACAATAAGTTGAGATTGAAAAGTGAAGTTCTACTATATTTATGAAGTTTGCATTCAAACTCGATTATATTATTTTTGAGTCTTTTGTAAATAGAGTCAAGTTTTTGAATTTTGTGGGTATATTCACTACAAACCCTCACGAGACAAAACTCGTCCACTAGGACAACCTAGGGGTTTAACGGCTAGTTGCACATGCTAAGTGCAACCGTGATTCCTACGAAAGTGAGTTAGATTTTAAAAATTTAGTTTTGCTCGAGGACTAGCAAAGTTTAGGTTTGGGGGTATTTGATGAGTGCATTATTTTGTATTATTTACACCCAAAACTAAGTGTTGTTATTCCCATTTTATCATAAATAAAGAGCTTTTATAGATATTTTTATTATTTTAGAGAAAAATACAAATTTAAGAATAAATGGGGTTAATAATGCAATTTTGGGAACTTCAATCTCACATCTTATATTCATTTCTAATCTCTTGTTCAAGTTATTTTTGAGTATTAACAGGTTTAAAAAGAAAGCGGTGAAGTCCGGACACAAATTGAGCATGAAAAGGTCACTTATGCCCTTCAGGGGCAAAATTATAAATTCAAATGGCTGATTTCGGACTCGGACCAACCATGGAAATTGAAGGCCTTGAATCAAGGGACGCCTGGGCTCAAACGGCGTATCAATCGGAGTTGAAACGAAGAAGTTATGGCAGTGCAAAGTTCGAATTCAAAAGAAAGTCAAAGTCAAAGCCCCATGTCAACGCCCAAAGTCAATCCCGAGACCTGGACACTACTGAAATATTTTTGGCACCAAAATGAGGGTCACGTCGGTTCAAACGGCATGTTAATCGGGCTCCGAATGAAGAAGTTATGGTGATTTGAGCTATTGTGCAAATTATGAAATTTGGGATTCAATAAGTATAATTGGAGGCATATTATAAACAAAGATGAAAGTTGGCTTAATGGCTGGACTCTTGGGGGCGCACATGAGAGGGCAGGGGTTCGACCCCTGCCAGCCCCATTTAGTTTTTGGCGAAATTTTTTTTACAAAAAAAAAAAGACCCATTATCCCACTTGCCCACTAAACCCATTACCATTACTCCACCAACCCATGTTTCTTCCCACAACTCCACCTTATTTTCCCTACGTTTTTGTACCCCATTTTGGGGTATAAATCATAAGCCAATTCCCACATGAAGGGGTGGACTTTACTTTTGGAGAAAAAAAAAAGAGACACACTTTGAGAGATAGAAAAAAATTGTGTAGAGTGTATTTTTGAGGCACACTTTGGAGGAGCATATTGTTTATTGTAATTCAAGTCTTGGACCCAAAATTTTGTAAGTTGACATTTATTAATGAAAATTATTTTTTCATCTTGCAATATTTGTGTGTCAAATATGTTGTGCGAGTAGTTTAATTACTAGGACTTAGGTGATGTTTGTCATGACTAATTAAACCATGCATGTTAATTTAATTTCGTATATATTCTGACATGTTTTAATTTGAAATAAAAAAATTCGGTATTCGCTTAAAAATACACGAGAGTGTATTTTTAAACCTCAAGAATTAATTATAAATTCATGCTTTAAAAATTTAGATTTGTCATTTTTGATGGGTTATGCTTGCACTTAGATGTTTTGATATCCCATGCTTAAATACACATTAAAAATTTCAAACGTGATACTTTCGAGGGAATAGGGATTTATGGTGTCTAATTTAAGAGACGTTAAAATATTTTGAGCGCATGTATTGTTTTATTCTCCGAAATGTACGCGACGAGAGTCGGTATATTTTGTGTTATAAATTCGGAAGTACGAAATTAAATTAATGTGTTAATTTAATTAAAATTGACAAACGGAACCGACGTTCTAGATTCTTCCACATTTAATATTATCTCTTGTACTTGTTCGTTTATTCCGTCTTTATTTTTATTGTTACATAATTTGTGTCACGCATTTATTTATTTATTTTGTTCCATCACTCAATCACATTGACACACTCATATGTCTAGTTGGACAATCGATATTTTATAAAAGTTGACGAAATCTCTGTGGGTTCGACCCGTACTTACACACGCTATATTTCAATAGCCCGTGCACTTGCGGTAATTTTAACTTTTAAAATTTGACAACAATGAACAAATACATATGTATGTATATTCTTACTAAAAATATATTTATATATTAACTGTGACATCCCGCATAAAACACGAGGCACTACTGCGATTAAAACTAAACTAAATCCTAAACAATTAGCATATAGCATCTATATTCCATAAAATAAATATAATGAATCCAAAATTTACACTTCCAAAGAAATTACAAATAAATTCTACTTGAAAATAATTCTAAGCTATCAAATGAATCACATTGCCAAACTACACAAAAATAAATAAAATCCTCCAAATAATCCATAGCGTTCAAATCCACACTAACCTGCTACTAAAAGAAAATATGGGGAAGTATACAATATGACAGGAACAGATGCTCAAAAACAAAAACGGTGAATAAAGCGCAACAATACGAATTTGCATATACGAATCAAAAGCAATACTCAAGCATTGTACCAATTTAATTTCTCAATAACACATCAATGGGTCACCAGGCCTCACCTCACATCAACCAAGCTTCGTGTAATACCCCGTATTTTTATGCTATATTAATTGGGGGGTTTTATTAAATTTAATGAGAATGAATTATTTAATAAGAATCCGGAAATTAATTATGTTATAATTATTAACGTGACGAGAGTTAGTAATTATATAAAATTGTCGAATATTACTAATGAGCATAGTAATATATGATATGGGTTATATTATAAGTCACAAGTGAATGAAATAACAATTTTGAGAATTTTAGTCGGGACGCGCCCGTGTCGCTTCGGGACTAATTATTGAGATATAAAAGTGAATATTTTATAAGTTGTTCGTATGGTCGTTTTGAGTGCACCAACGCGTCCGGAAGGGTTGAGATAGTCAGAAAAGTGTACCCGGGGGTTTGGTTCGGGTCTCGGGGTGTTTTTAGACTTAATTAGTGACCCGGGAGGGCATTTTGGTCACTTTACAAAATAGGGTAATTAAACCCACGAATTTCAGCCATCCTTAGCAGCCATTTAAGTCAGCCTTTTAGGGTTAGAACATTCAAAACCCTAGAACGGCCATTAGAGGAGAGAGCTCTCAAGGTGATTCAAGGCCAAAACACCACCATTTGCACCACCGTCACCACCAACGCGTAGATCGCGAGGAGGAGAACGCAACCACACCAATATCAGCAGGAAACCAGACCTCTGAAATCCCAGGCAAGTGTTTAACTTGCGTATTTTCGTTGGTGCAATATTCATATTAGTGTAGGAATGATTAGGAGTGTAATCAATGGAAGAAAACCCCAATTTTGATAGGGATTTGCATGTAGAAAACATTATAATCATATTCTGGAAATATTATGTGAAGTAGATGATTAACCCATGAATTTTTGATGTTATGTTAGAAGGAAATTCTGGAGAAAACTGATTAGAACAAAAGTTAAGAAAACATTAGGGTTCTTGATGTTTAAATGAGATTTTGGGTTGTTTAATCATGTTTAATGATGGATATACGCATGCTTAACGTTAAAAACATCTGGAAATATGTGATTATGTTTGTAGTAGGAGTTTTGGGACGATTAGTATTGGAAAATATTGATTTGGGTGAAGAATTTTGGTAAAACCTGTAACTGCACTTCTGCAGGATTTCGCAGACCTGCTTGATCGATCGATCGATCCTAGAGCTTCGATCGATCGAAGGTTCGATCGATCGAGCCCCAGACCTCGATCGATCGACCCTTCCTGGCAGACTCTTATTTTCCCTTGTTTAATTAATTGAACATGATTCATCGTGAAATAGCTTTTGGGCTTTATGAATAAAATGTTTTGGGATATAGGAGAGACCAGTAGGGCATATGACTAAGTGTTGAGAATTTTATTATGAGATGATAATTGTATTTTAGGGACAATTATTTAAAGGACGAGGAAACTACGTAATTCAAGTGAGAGATTACGTCAAATACTTACGATAGCGAATAGACGTTTACCTACTGATTTTGCTACTTGGATGGATAGAATCCACGAGTGTTACGTAACTAGTGAGAAAACCCTCCGAGTTAAGGCTAGAGACGAAATCTTATACGTAATCATAATAATGGGAAATTAAGGATAAATGTTGTGACTATGGGTAACGGGAGGAACCTATATTAATATGATGAATGGGTACATTTATATGATTGTGTGTACATATATTATATACATGTGAAAAACGTACCCGCGCTACTTGCTATCCCTGAGGTTACCGCGCTGGGACGATCTTATCCTGTGTTGCTTTATGGGGGATATTGATTCGTACCCTAGAAGTTAGAGATCCTAGGTACGGGCTATCAGATTGATAGTCGGACGGTCCTAAGAGACGTGTGGGTATGTACTGACCTCATGGACTTGGAATCTATGCTTCGCCTCAACGTTGTTTTTTATATGTTAATACAGTTCGAGAGTGATTCCGAACTTGTATTTCCCTTTGTGTGAGCGATACGGGGATTGGATAGCAGAGTATGCCCGCACCATAGTTTAGTTGGGGTGCTGTTATATATATATATATTATACGAGTAGTTAATATATATATGAGGTTATAAACTTTAAACTGTCTACTGTGATTTGATAAGTAGAACATGGTTGTTGACTCAAATTATTAAATACTTGTTTTGTGAAAGTATGAGAAGACACTGGGAAACTTTATAATTTAATGAAGCTAAAACGAGAGTAGTGTTACAAATTGAAAGTACTTTTTTTAAAACATTGTCATCATTCGGTTTTGAGAACTTATGAGTAAGTTAAGATAAACTAAATTATTTGGGAAGGTTAGTACGATAGGCGTGCACATTAGAAGAGAGGTGAGAATTTCTCAAGAGAGTGTCGAACTAATATGATTTGCATTGGCCTGTATCAATTTAAATACTTGCTTAACGTATTTTTAAATCAAACACACTTTCGGGCTCTGACCCATTTCTTTTCCTCTCTCTCTCTCTCTTGTATATATATATGTATATTTTCGGGTGCCCAGCCACAGGGGCGTCTTGCTTAGGATCCCTTGAGAAGAAGAAGCTGCAGCTTAGGTGGGAGTTGCAGGTCACTTGAGTAGACGGCTTCTGTTATTGACTCCACTCCTATTATTCTCATTTATTGGGCACGTGTCGCCCTTTTCATCATTTCATTTGTTGTTGGGATTTTGTATTTCTTTTATTTCCAGTATTGTTCTATGGGATTTATTCAGGATGGATTTGTGGTTTTAGTTCCATTTGTTGACATTCGATTGACGAATGTATTATGTTATTTGGTTTATTGTGGTGTGATTCTTTATTGTAGAAATGTTGTTTTAAATTAAAATAGATCTTTTTTTCTTTAATTAAAATTTGGAAAGTTTTGTATGGAAAATGTTTTGACACAGCGCTTAATTATTTAGGGTGTTAAATCGGAAAATTATTTTTATCGACAGTGATGCTGAGAATGAACCAACTGTTTACCTTGATTTAATTTAATAAAGGAGTGATCTCCCGGTATTTAATTAGGCGGGGTGTCACAGGTGGTATCGGAGCATCAGGTTCTAGTGTCCTTAGGATCTGTACGGCTTATTTCGCTTTCAGCTCAACGTTTTTGCTATAGAGCCCTATTTTTAGGATTGTTGTATTCCTGCTTTTACGTTTAAGTCTTCAGCTATTTGAGATCCGATGATAACTGTAGACTAATAAATTTTGTTCACGTTTCAGATGCCTCCGAGAGACAGGCGTGCCCAGGCCGAGCAGCCAGCAGCTCCAGCACCAGGCACAATGAATGCTAATGAAGTAGTCGCCATAGTTGCTCAGGCGGTGAATGCCGCGATAGCAGTGATTCAGCAGGCTCCACCCCAGGTTCAGGCAGTGGCGCCAGTACCAGCACAACTTCCATCTGCATGGGAGAGGGTTCGGGATGCTTTTCAGAAAGCACATCCTCCTGAGTTCTCTGGTAGCTCCGACATTGTCACGGTTAGCCAATGGAAGAAAGACATCCAGCGGCATCTTCGCATGTATGAGTGCACCGAGCTACAAAAGCAGTTATTGGCTTCTTTTAAGCTGGTGGGAGCCGCGTTGCAGTGGTGGGAGTCCACTACTACTTTGGAGGAGAGGGACACAATCCCTATTCAGATGTTCTGGGAGCGGTTTGACCGCAAGTACTTTCCACCTGCAGTGCAGACTGAGATGAGGCGGAAACTACTAAATCTGAAGCAAGATAATCTTACTGTAGCAGAGTATGAGGAGGAGTTCACGAAACTTCTCACCATTGTGCCAGATGAGGCACCTACTGAGAGCAAGAAGATTTTGTTATTTGTCGACGGGTTAGCTTAGAGGATCCGTCAGCACCTTATTAAGACTTATCCCTGAGTACGTTCACTGATGTACTCAATGCAGCGTTACTACATTGCCAGGATCACCGCTTCCATCTTCAAGGAAGCAAGAGAGCAGGAGAGTCCAGCCAGCAGGGCAGGACCGGGGGTAACGGTGCCGGTGGGGCACCATCTCATGGACAGACTCGTCAGCACGAGCAGAGTTCCCATCAGGGGGACCCTGCTAAGCGATTCCGTTCGGGTGATCCTAGGCAGGGAAATGGGGGTTATAGGCAGGGCCAGCCTAATCAACAGGGCCAGCAGGGCCAACAGCGTGCACATCAGGGCCAACAGGGCCAATGGCGTGGAGGTAACGGCCAGCAGGGCCGTGGTCAGCAGGGACAGAGGGGAGGTAATTTCAGAGGCCGGTATTTTGTGTACGACAAGCACGGCCATAAGCGTCAGGATTGCCCAGAAGGCGATAGGGCCCCACAGCAGCAGGGAGCCCGTAATGAGCCACAGAGGCCACTTTTTCCACCTGCCCTTCCAGCTCCAGCCCAAGCGCCAGCCCTACCAGCCATCCCAGCAGCTCCAGTGCAGCAGGGGCAATTACAGTATGGACGTGCCTATAACGTCCACCAGGCAGCAGCTCCACAGGCACCACCCGCGATTGAGGGTACGTTTCCTATCCATGGTACTATGGGTCGGGTTTTATTTGATACGGGGGCCACGCATTGTTTTATAGCTACGCATTTTGCGAAGGCCTTAAGGTTGTTAGCCACAACAGAGAGCACAGTGACGTGTGTCGACTCACCACTGGGGAGTGGGTCACTTATATTCTTTATATGCCGGGGAGTAGGGGTAGAGATTGGTAGCTTGGTATTACCTGCAGACATGCTAGTCTTAGACATGCATGAGCATGATGTGATTATTGGTATGGATTGGCTCGCATCTTATAGAGCCATGATTGATTGCTTCGGTGGGAGCATTGTTTTTGCCATTCCGGGGCAAGAGATGTTTATAGTGGCGATGCCTCGCCCAGAGGGAGGTTCGACCGCTCATTTATATTACATAGAGGAGGATACCTCTAAGGAGGTTGTGATCCCTTTGGATTCGATCCCAGTTGTTAGGGAATATTCCGATATATTTCAGGAAATACCAGGCCTACCCCCCAGTCGAGAGATAGACTTTGTTATAGACTTATTGCCATATACGAGACCTATAGCACGCGCACCATACCGTATGGCTCCGGCAGAGATGCGAGAGCTACAAGATCAGATCGAGCAGCTGTTAGGTCAGGGCTTCATTCGCAGAAGTACCTCACCTTGGGGCGCTCCAGTTTTGTTTGTGAAGAAGAGAGATGGTTCACTGAGGTTGTGTGTGGACTACTGGGAATTGAACAAGGTCACGATACGGAATAAGTATCCGTTGCCTCGAATCGATGATCTATTCGACCAGTTGAGGGGAGCGAATTTCTTTTCGAAGATAGATCTGAGGTCGGGGTACCATCAGCTACGTATTAGGGAGCATGATGTTTCAAAGACTGCATTCTTGACGAGATATGGGTCTTACGAGTTCAGAGTGATGCCGTTTGGCCTCACTAATGCTCCAGCCGTATTCATGGACTTAATGAATCGAGTGTTCAGAGAGTTCTTGGATCAGTTTGTCATTGTCTTCATAGATGACATCCTGATATATTCCCATTCCGAGGAGGAGCATGGCGAGCACTTGAGGCAGGTTCTTCAGACTCTGCGAGAGCATCAGTTGTATGCTAAGTACGAGAAGTGTGGATTCTGGTTGCGAGAGGTACAGTTCTTGGGCCATGTTGTTTCTGAGCAAGGGATAGCAGTTGACCCGAGTAAGGTATCAGTAGTGAGGGAGTGGGGACAGCCCACGACACCGACAGAGGTACGTAGTTTCTTGGGGTTAGCCGGATACTACAGGAGATTTATTCGGGGATTCTCCAAGATAGCGGGTCCGTTGACGAATTTGACTCGCAAAGGGGTACCGTATGTTTGGGATGATGCTTGTCAATTAGCTTTCGACGAGATGGAAGACAAGCTTACTTCAGCACCAGTCCTTGCCTTACCGAAACCGGGTGTGGAGTACCTGGTTTACACTGATGCGTCTTTACGGGGACTTGGAGGAATACTCCAGCAGGAGGAGAAGGCTATAGCTTTTTCTTCCCGCAAGCTTAAGCCGCATAAGAAGAATTACCCCACCCACGACCTGGAGTTAGCAGCGGTTGTATTTGCATTGAGGATATGGAGACACTATCTATTGGGAGAGAAATTCCGTTTGTTCACAGACCATAAGTCACTGCAGTACCTGTTCACTCAGCGAGAGCTGAATATGCGTCAGCGCAGGTGGTTAGAGTTTGTGAAAGACTACCAGTTTGATATACAGTATCATCCGGGGAAGGCCAATGTAGTTGCTGATGCGTTGAGCCGTAGACCGGTAGAAGATGTAGCAGACATCTAGAAAGCAAAGTGGAAAGAGCTGGGTCACCAAGACGCCGTAGCACGTTCTTTCATATCCGTGATGTCAGTCACACCCGAGATTGTTACGAGGGTGATACAGGCGCAGACCACAGATCCGTTTTGCCAGGAGCAGATTGTGCGACTTCTAGCCGAGGGTGCTGAGTCCTATTCTGTTAGTTCTGATGGAGGTTTGCGGTTTAATGGGAGATTGGTGGTTCCAGAAGGAGCAGAGTTACGTCATGAAGTGATGACTCATTCTCATGGGTCCCGATTTGCAGTGCATCCGGGAGGCGATAAGATGTACCAGGATATGAGGCGACAGTACTGGTGGAGCGGGATGAAGAAGGACATTGCTGAGTTTGTGGCTAAGTGTTCTACCTGCCAGCTGGTTAAGGTGGACCACCAGAAACCGTCAGGATTGCTTCAGCCATTGGAAGTACCCACGTGGAAGTGGGAGAGTATTTCCATGGACTTCATTACAGGGTTGCCTACATCACAGAGGGGCCACGATTCTATCTGGGTGATTGTAGACCGTCTGACCAAGGTGGCTCATTTTCTACCGGTGCGGACAGATTATACCACGGGTCAGTATGCTCAGTTGTTTATCGCTGAGATTGTTAGATTACACGGGGTGCCCCTGAATATTGTGTCCGATAGAGACAAGATTTGCGTGTCGCGTTTTTGGGAAAGCTTTCAGAAGGCTATGGGTACTGAGTTGAGATTGAGTTCAGCTTATCACCCACGGACAGATGGGCAGACAGAGCGTACTAATCAGATGTTAGAAGATATGCTACGCATGTGTGTTCTCGATTTTGGAGGAGGTTGGGAGCCACACCTTCCACTGGTAGAGTTTGCTTATAATAACTCTTATCAGTTCACGATTGGTATGGCTCCATTTGAGGCTTTGTATGGCAGGCCTTGTCGTTCCCCAACTTGTTGGCTTGAGGTGGGGGATGACAAGTTGCTAGGACCAGAAGTGATTCCGGAGACCTCCGCGAGGATTGAGATGATCAGGGGTCGCATTCGAGTAGCCCAGGACAGACAGAAGAGCTATGCCGATGCGAAACGGTTCTTCAGGGAGTTTAATGTTGGGGACCAAGTGTTACTGCGTGTATCTCCCATGAAAGGAGTGATGAGGTTCGGGAAGAAGGGAAAGTTGGCTCCGAGGTACGTGGGACCATTTTCCATCATAGAGAGGATTGGGCCAGTTGCATACAGATTGGGACTGCCGGAACATTTACATCGCATTCACGATGTATTTCACATCTCCTCGTTGAGACGATACCTTCGAGATGATATGGCCCATACTCACATCGCGATAGAGGAGATCGACTTACAGCCTGATAGCTCCTACGAGGAGAGACCGGTGGCTATCCTAGACTATAGTGAGAGGAGATTGAGGTCGAAGATAATTTCACTTGTGCGGGTCCAGTGGGAACACCATAATGTGGAGGAATCCACTTGGGAGCGTGAGGCAGATATGCGCGAGAGATATCCAGATTTGTTCTTATCAGGTATGCCTTATTTTCCGTATTTCGGGACGAAATTCCGTTATTAAGGGGGAAGTATGTAATACCCCGTATTTTTATGCTATATTAATTTGGGGGTTTTATTAAATTTAATGAGAATGAATTATTTAATAAGAATCCGGAAATTAATTATGTTATAATTATTAACGTGACGAGAGTTAGTAATTATATAAAATTGTCGAATATTACTAATGAGCATAGTAATATATGATATGGGTTATATTATAAGTCACGAGTGAATGAAATAACAATTTTGAGAATTTTAGTCGGGACGCGCCCGTGTCGCGTCGGGACTAATTATTGAGATATAAAAGTGAATATTTTATAAGTTGTTCGTATGGTCGTTTTGAGTGCGCCAACGCGTCCGGAAGGGTTGAGATAGTCAGAAAAGTGTACCCGGGGGTTTGGTTCGGGTCTCGGGGTGTTTTTAGACTTAATTAGTGACCCGGGAGGGCATTTTGGTCATTTTACAAAATAGGGTAATTAAACCCACGAATTTCAGCCATCCTTAGCAGCCATTTAAGTCAGCCTTTTAGGGTTAGAACATTCAGAACCCTAGAACGGCCATTGGAGTAGAGAGGAGAGAGCTCTCAAGGTGATTCAAGGCCAAAACACCACCATTTGCACCACCGTCACCACCAACGCGTAGATCGCGAGGAGGAGAACGCAACCACACCAATATCAGCAGGAAACCAGACCTCTGAAATCCCAGGCAAGTGCTTAACTTGCGTATTTTCATTGGTGCAATATTCATATTAGTGTAGGAATGATTAGGAGTGTAATCAATGGAAGAAAACCCCAATTTTGATAGGGATTTGCATGTAGAAAACATTATAATCATATTCTGGAAATATTATGTGAAGTAGATGATTAACCCACGAATTTTTGATGTTATGTTAGAAGGAAATTCTGGAAAAAACTGATTAGAACAAAAGTTAAGAAAACATTAGGGTTCTTGATGTTTAAATGAGATTTTGGGTTGTTTAATCATGTTTAATGATGGATATACGCATGCTTAACGTTAAAAACATCTGGAAATATGTGATTATGTTTGTAGTAGGAGTTTTGGGACGATTAGTATTGGAAAATATTAATTTGGGTGAAGAATTTTGGTAAAACCCGTAACTGCACTTCTGCAGGATTTCGCAGACCTGCTTGATCGATCGATCGATCCTAGAGCTTCGATCGATCGAAGGTTTGATCGATCGAGCCCCAGACCTCGATCGATCGACCCTTCCTGGAAGACTCTTATTTCCCCTTGTTTAATTAATTGAACATGATTCATCGCGAAATAGCTTTTGGGCTTTATGAATAAAATGTTTTGGGATATAGGAGAGACTAGTAGGGCATATGACTAAGTGTTGAGAATTTTATTATGAGATGATAATTGTATTTTAGGGACAATTATTTAAAGGACGAGGAAACTACGTAATTCAAGTGAGAGATTACGTCAAATACTTATGATAGCGAATAGACGTTTACCTACTGATTTTGCTACTTGGATGGATAAAATCCACGAGTGTTACGTAACTAGTGAGAAAACCCTTCGAGTTAAGGCTAGAGACGAAACCTTATACGTAATCATAATAATGGGAAATTAAGGATAAATGTTGTGACTATGGGTAACGGGAGGAACCTATATTAATATGATGAATGGGTATATTTATATGATTGTGTGTACATATATTATATACATGTGAAAAACGTACCCGCGCTACTTGCTATCCCTGAGGTTACCGCGCTGGGACGATCTTATCCTGTGTTGCTTTATGGGGGATATTGATTCGTACCCTAGAAGTTAGAGATCCTAGGTACGGGCTATCAGATTGATAGTCGGACGGTCGTAAGAGACGTGTGGGTATGTACTGACCTCATGGACTTGGAATCTATGCTTCGCCTCAACGTTGTTTTGTATATGTTAATACAGTTCGAGAGTGATTCCGAACTTGTATTTCCCTTTGTGTGAGCGATACGGGGATTGGATAGCAGAGTATGCCCGCACCATAGTTTAGTTGGGGTGCTGTTATATATATATATTATACGAGTAGTTAATATATATATGAGGTTATAAACTTTAAACTGTCTACTGTGATTTGATAAGTAGAACATGGTTGTTGACTCAAATTATTAAATACTTGTTTTGTGAAAGTATGAGAAGACACTGGGAAACTTTATAATTTAATGAAGCTAAAACGAGAGTAGTGTTACAAATTGAAAGTACTTTTTTTAAAACATTGTCATCATTCGGTTTTGAGAACTTATGAGTAAGTTAAGATAAACTAAATTATTTGGGAAGGTTAGTACGATAGGCGTGCACATTAGAAGAGAGGTGAGAATTTCTCAAGAGAGTGTCGAACTAATATGATTTGCATTGGCCTGTATCAATTTAAATACTTGCTTAACGTATTTTAAAATCAAACACACTTTCGGGCTCTGACCCGTTTCTTTTCCTCTCTCTCTCTCTCTCTTGTATATATATATGTATATTTTCAGGTGCCCAGCCACAGGGGGTCTTGCTTAGGATCCCTTAAGAAGAAGAAGCTGCAGCTTAGGTGGGAGTTGCAGGTCACTTGAGTAGACGGCTTCTGTTATTGACTCCACTCCTATTATTCTCATTTATTGGGCACGTGTCGCCCTTTTCATCATTTCATTTGTTGTTGGGATTTTGTATTTCTTTTATTTCCAGTATTGTTCTATGGGATTTATTCAGGATGGATTTGTGGTTTTAGTTCCATTTGTTGACATTCGATTGACGAATGTATTATGTTATTTGGTTTATTGTGGTGTGATTCTTTATTGTAGAAATGTTGTTTTAAATTAAAATAGATCTTTTTTTCTTTAATTAAAATTTGGAAAGTTTTGTATGGAAAATGTTTTGACACTTAGCTTAATTATTTAGGGTGTTAAATCGGAAAATTATTTTTATCGACAGTGATGCTGAGAATGAACCAACTATTTACCTTGATTTAATTTAATAAAGGAGTGATCGCCCGGTATTTAATTAGGCGGGGTGTCACACTTCGTAAAGCCTTATCGTGGCTATTGGAATTTTGGACTATTGGCGTGTGCTCATTCTCCATGCCATATAAAAATCTCATGACACCATGCCCATCAACAAATACAGTATCTCAGCGAATCAAAATTTTAGATTCCAACAAATATCTCATACGATTCCAATGAATACCACAATTCAACATGAGTGCAAATAACACATGAACCAAACGGAATACTCGAGAGAGAATTTAGGAGTATATTTTGTAAGTCCCGTACGTTAAAATCATCACTGAAAGACATAAAGATTATGCCCAAAAATTCTGATTCTATTACCGGGTTACTCTCACGAAACCATCCAAACTAGTTCTTGAACAATCTAGAGAAAAACTCAATTAAACTTGACAAATCTTGAGTTTAAAGTTATGTAGAATGGGGCTAGGGTTTAGAGGTTGAAGAAGATGTAAAGATGAGAGATTACTGCTCTAAGGGTTGATAAAAATATGTTTTAAAAGTCCTAGACCCGAGTTGGTTTTTATACAAAAAGTAATTAAGAGTTTGAGTGGTAAAAGAATTCTAAAAAAAAAACAGGACTGTTTGGCGAAATAGACCGGCATAAACCATCGGTTCGGTTCGATCGTAAAAATATAATTTTTAAATCCCAATTTAAATTCCCATTTTAACTCCGATGTTAATTTCGATTAAAATCCTACTTTTCAATATTAAAACTCAACATTTTAAATTACCAAAAATTACTAAAATCCAAAATTTTATTTTCCTCAAATTCTGAATTAATTGAAATAATAACCATTAAAATTTACGGGGTGTTACATTAACATGCATTTATATATTAGACAAATTTAATACATGACGACAAACCAAAATGATAATACATATATATGTAACACCCTGCCTAAAATAATAACGGATGGCCAGCCCTATACTACATTAAATCAGGAGTTTCAGATGGTCCAGTCTTAACATCAACTGCCGGTACTATATAATATAGGACTAACTACCCGATATCATATAAGAGAGATGTTAAAATAAAATAAAACATGCAACAACTAACAAACCAACACCATAAAACTACTAATAAATAAGAGAAAGATGCAAGAAGAACTATAAGAAATGAAATGCTAGAATAAAATGAAATAGATAATTACAACTGAATGTGATACAAAAAGTAGACCCGAATAAGCTGTCGGGTCACAGCCAATGCAATGACTGAAATGGAATGAATATAAACATGTATATAAATATCCCTTGGGTACAAACCCAATATACAATGAATCCTACCTAGATTTTTAAAAGTAGGAAGCGACTACCATCAAAGTCCCGCAACAGTCCGCACCTATCACGGCTCCCAAGACTCTGGATAGAAGGTCATCCGGCATCCATGCGGTAGGACACCTGTAGTAATATATATATATACAGGCAGGAGAGAAAAGTAAACGGGTCAGAGCCCCGATTGTGAAAAATATTTAGCAAGTGTGTTAACCGTGCATAATAAATATCGGTGCACTTATTTCATAATTAAAGTGGAACCGCACTCTCGTGGAACCCCAACTCACCTCTCATCTAAAGGCGCGCACCTATTCGCGTCCTCAAGTTTTAGTTAAATTACCCCCATTGTTATAAGGACAACCTAACTTATCATAGGCCTAGCCTATACCCACGAGATCTACCTTCCTATCTTACCCCAAGAATCCACCCCCTTTTCTAAACACAATTAAACATTTATTTTCAATCATATGTGACTTATTAGGCTTAGTGGATTCCGGTTTATACTTTAAACAATTATAATTTAATAGATTACCCAATATGCAACTGGGTTGAAACATCTAATTCAAATTTCTAATTAATAAGCATGAACAATCATTATTGACACAACTTCCCTCCAATTTCAACGCTGCGCTGCGTTTTGTGTGTGGGGTGTCTCGCAAAGCGAAATCCAAACAAGGAACCACCCCGTTACACTACTCCATGTCAACGTCGATCCTGGAGATCCATCATGTCACATATAACTATCGACGGAACTTCTCTCTACTCTCAACAATGTACTACATTTCGTGCGTGGGGAGTCTCGCAAAGCGAAATCCAAACAAGGAACCGCCCCGTTACACTACTCTTTGACAATGTCGATCATAGAGATCCATAATGCCGTGCATACCATAACTGGCAAAACTTTTCTCCAATTTCAACACTGCACTGCGTTTCATGCGTGGGGTGTCTCGCAAAGCGAATTCCAAACAAGGAACCACCCCGTTACACTACTCCTTGACAATGTCGATCCTAGAGATCCATAATGCCATATATACAATATACTACTGCCACTACTACTAAAACTCCAATAATAACCTTGGGATGATGTAACCAAAAAATTCCTTAAATGCGATACATCAACCCCCATCAATCTAGTACACCATAATCATCCAAGATGTACTCTACAAAGATTCTATATCCTTTCATCTATAGGATATATAAATATATATATAGGTATTTCATTCTAACCATATATATACACACCATCATCCAATCCCATGACCATGTATACATACCATATATGATGTACAAAGGCCATGCACAATTAAATACCCGGCTATATATAGCGTCGATAAACTGCATCAATGCTATCATCTTCCCAGTGCCCGACTCACGTAGCAATACTGGGGCCACCATGGTGGGACTAAACGACACCCATCTCGTGGTAAACTCACACACACGACGTCCCGGGAAGCGATTATAGCTCCAAACCGGTAATGAGACGAAACATACCCACCACGTCTCATCCCAAAAATATAAAAATGTAAATCACATAATAACACACGGGACGACTATGACCTGGGGAATATCCACACCCTGTTTTTCTAGCCAGGATGCTCACCCTCTACGCGCGCAACTTCCCAATGATAGCATGAGCGGGGTATGCTTAACCAAATAAGTATATATACCATTCACATGCACAATATATATACCTCCATATGATCCAATCATATGATCAAATAATAAACCATCATATACGGTTTAAGTATCCATACCATGTATGTTCACAACACAAATATGTCCATACATTTATATGCATACAGATATATATATTTACACACATTCACATATCCATATATCTATATATAAACTAGTTCTCATTCATATGTATAAGATATACAAACCCGGCTATAAGTATACATAAATCCTCAATATACAAGCCGTCACCACAAACTCATATCATTTACCTTGATATATGAATACAATCCCTCACTTGAAACATATTCAATCATTTTTCCTATGATGAATAGTCTCCCAAACAACATAAGGATATATATATGTATACATCCAACATTAAGGTTATCACCCAAGAGTTTGTGTAGGAATCCATCACTACACATTTCATCCATTTTCAAAAGTACATAGTTTCCTTTAGTACTATTCAACCATAGGCACATACATGACTTAATAGTCTGAAACCTCAAATTATTCCAACCTCACTACAAGTATTGGAATCTCAATGGTTATTTCCCACAATTACGTGTAAACTATCCTAACTAGAATTTATGCCACCGCTTATTCTAGTCGATAGTACGATCCCAATCGTTCCCAATTTCACCTATGGTTCAATTTATCTTATGAACCCTTAATCCCATTGAGTTATCAATTTTTCCTTAGTCTAAATATGTCTAAGGATATGAGACCCCTCACTCTCTAAGATCTCTCAACTTCACATCATATTTATACCTTTATATCTAAAATTGGTATTTCCAGCCTCTATGAGGTTTCCCCACAATCACCATATGTAACTCCAACACATACATGGATACATTTCTCCCAAGTTACCCTAAGGAGTCCCCAAAATCCTAATATGTGGGAAACTCCTTATATGTCTCCAAGAACATATCTCTTACATCATAAGAGAAGGCCCCAAATCAATAAACCCAACCAAAAAGGGTTTGGAATCACTATGGATAAAACACCTCAAAATACCCTGTTTCCGAATCGATTCGGCCCTAATCCGAATCGATTTGTCCTAGCGAATCGATTCAGCCTCCAAGGCAAATCGATTCGGGTCCAAAGACCTGGGCTTCTGCCACATGCCGAATCGATTCAGCTTGGGTCTGAATCGATCCGGTCAATGCAGACCTGCCAATTTCCCTATACCGAATCGATTCGCTTAAGGGGGCGAATCGATTCGGGTCTGCAAATTTTGAAAGGGGTTTTCTTCTTCATCAAAACCCATGAATTCTAAACCCTAAATTTTTCATTCTAACCCCCAAACCTTCATCAAATCATGATTTTAATCCCATTAATCAACCCAAAGTTGATCCCAACCATTTCTATGCCATTAAATCCAAGTTTAAACATTGATTTCAAGATTAAACCCAAAAATCTAGGTTTTGATATTAATACCCAAAAATCCATTTCTTTAACCCACAAATTATGAAATGAAAATACACAAATAGCTATTTAGCAAGATTAAACACTTGCCTCAGATTTGTAGAGGTTGGATCGTCCTCGATGACGCGGTTGGGCCGGAAATCCCCAAGCTTTCTTCCTCTCTCTCCTCTTTTCTTCTTCTTTCTCCCTCTATGGCTTTTTCTCTCTTTCTCTAAATGAGAAAGGCTTGATCCGTAAGCCTTAAATCCTTTAAAATAATAAACCCAGTTTTAAATGTTAATACACACTTTAAATGACTCGTTTACTCTAATTCGAGTCAAACTGACTTAAAAATATTCCGGAGCCGAAATAAAACCCAATGACACTCATTTTGACTATCTCGACCCTTCCGGGATCAATGGTACCCTCAAAATCATCATCCGGAATACTTTAAAATATCCTCTATTTTTGGACTTAAATTCCCAAATTTTAGAATTCTCCAATTTTATTAAATTTTATTTTCCCAAAATTTAATTTCTCAGTCTCAAAAGTCTTGGGGTGTTACAATCTTACCCCCTTACAAAAATTTCGTCTGCGAAATTTAAAATACACATAGGACCTCAATATCATCTAGTCCTAACATCAACTCTTAGGATCACTATACGGATGCTTACTAGTTCTCACGTCGAACCATATAGATTTTTAAAACGAATAACTACCCGGGGCGACCATACACCCCGTACCCGAGCTCTACTCGTAGAATTTTAATGAGGCTCCATCAGCCTCAAATCATAACATAACCCTCGGCATTATTATCTATAAAAACATACTAAATATATAAAAGTTTTGAAAATTCCCAATGGTTGAACTCTCCTCAATTCCTGACGCTAGCTGCCTTCGTGCGGGGGAGGTCTCGCAAAGCGAAATCCAAATAAGGAACCCTCCCAATACACTACTATGTAGCTAGGTCAGGGATTGAGGTTAGTTGAACCAGGGTTAAGGTTTTATAAAAAGATTTTCATATTTTAGATATTGCCCGAGGGCCTATACAACAATACTATTTAAATCAATCCCGCGTCTTTCGACACGCCAAAAAAACACCTTATGTTTAGGACACAAGGCCTCAACAATTACAACACTCTTCAACAGATCGATTTGGTGCCCTTCAACAGACCGATGTCAACACTTTGTTGGCCGCGCGTGTTCATATTGGACGTATTTGATGGCCAACGGATAGGACGGTGGTTGAGGGACCCAAATATCGTCCAGGGTGGAATAGTTCATGGACGTGAGCTTCAAGAGATCGAGTCCAAAGTTCTCGTCATGCATTTGATTCCCGGGAAGGATAACTCCCTATTGTGGTTGTGTGAACAATGCGACACGATGTATATCAATGGGTGTGTCAATTCGTATATCGTGTGGCCTACTCACCTCCTCACATTTACCCCAGACATGTAGTGACATTATTTTTAAGTTGGTACATTTGAATTATATTATCGATTATATCGTCATGTTTATTGTTTCTATTTTGAATATATATTTGCATTATCTTTAGTTTATTTGGATATATGATGTTGCTATAACAGGAACAAATATACTGCTGGGCAGTGGCAGTGGCCATACTGCCCAGCAAATTTTTTTTAAATTCTGCCCAGAATTGTCACCGTCATTGACCGTGACAATTTTTTTAAAAAGGGTCAAGACTTTGTCACGATTATTAACCATGACTAAACGTGTCACGGTCATGGCCCGTGATATGACCGTGACAATTCTAACGAACTTGTCACGGTCAATAACCATGACACGCCCGTGATAAAAAAAGTTATCTCGCCCCGAATTGTCACGGTTATTGACCTTGACAATTAGGCAGATTTGGTGTAGTGTCACTTAGGATTTTGGGATATTTTTCACAAAATATTTTCTAAGTGTCGGAATGGAACTTTAAATGTTTTTCGTCAAAAAATATATTTTTTGGAGTGTTTGAGGCGATGCACTTACCGAGACAAAGAAAAAGAAAAATATTTAATATTAGTCTCGTTCGAACGACACCGTATATCATTCAAATGACATCCCGTGTCGCGCTATACTACAACCGACATCGTGTCTCGCTCGAACGATGTGCTTCCTTAAGTTTTCTATTTAAAGTACTCTTCAACTCCGTTTTCCACAAGAAGTCCGTACGTTTTTCATTATGCAAAATAGTGCTATATCGGCATAACTCTTTTGGCTTCTTCTTTTAGGGATTAAATCCTTTTGTTTTCAATTCACAAAAGTACCAATTGTTCTTGTGAATTGTTTTGGAGTTTGAGAACACACTTTGTTGGTGTTCGTACATTTGTGGAGAAGATTTCAAGATCACATGGATGCGTGTCATTGAGGTTCACTGCGTGTGAATCTTTGCTGAAGAGAGGACTACAGTTCTTGTGGGGTGTTGTGCATAATTCATTGCTAATGACGTCGGTCGACACCTGCGGGTAATCGTGTGTCAAACTGTATTTCATTGTAATCCGTGTAAGTTTCGATTTACAAATTATAGTGAAATAAAAGGTTTTTCCTTTAGGGGATTTTTCCTGAACTTTGTGTCGCATATTTTATTTATGTTGGTTTGACACATGCACGCACGTAGCTAGTTGTTTTTGCTGAATTAATTCGATTCATGAATTGATACTGATTAAATAAGTTTGTGATTGGAATTTGCGCATCTATTCAAATTAGTATCGCACACGACATTAGTGCTTTTACAAATTGGTATCAGAGCGGGTTTCTCTAAATTATCGAGTGATCCTTGTTTTCTGCAAAATTTGGGTGATATTGATTTTTTTTGAAAAATTAAATTTTTAAAAATTGTCACAATGTTTCCAAGTGAAAACTTATATAATTGGTTGCCAATTTTTGATGGGTCTAATTATGCTTATTGGAAAGCTCGCACGTGATCACATTTAAAAGCAATCGATAAAAGAGTTTGGTTAATTTATGAAAGAGGTTGGACACCTGCCACTGTCACCACGAATAATGTCACGAACTTAAAACTTGTGTCAGACTGGACTAAGGATGAGTTTAGGTGGAGGACTTATAATTCACGTGGGCTTAGTGAAATTTCCCGACAGACGAGTTCCAACGTATTATGACGTGCATCACGTCTAAATAAGCGTGGAATATTTTGCAACTTACCCACGAAGGCACTAACGCGGTTAAAGAGTCTAAAATTAAAAATTTGACCACTCAATTTGAAACTAACACCATGTTAGAGACTGAGTGTTTTGACGAGTTTTATACACGTTTGTCTGATATTATCAACACTAGTTTTAATCTTGGTAAGCCTATACCTGATGCACGAGTGGTCAAAAAGATTTTAAGATCACTTCCTAAACATTTTATTCGGAAAGTAACTGTTTTGATCACCTTGGGTAATTTGAGGCATCTGAAATTAGAAGAGTTGGTAGGAGACCTCCATACGTATGAAATTGACATCTTCACCGACACTATCAAACCTAAGGATAGAGGGATAGCGCTTAAAGCCCAAACTAGGAAGGGAAAGGAAGTGTCCGCGAGAAAGAAAGTGAGTTTTTGTGAGTCCGAGTCTGAGGATGAGCCTGATTTTGACATGGCTTGCTAGCAAAGAATTTCAAAAAGTTTCTCTAGTTTTTGAAATAAAATTCTTCCAATAAAAAGTTTTTGGAGAAAAAGAAAGAAAGAAAAGGCCAAAGAAAGCGGTGAGAAAGAGAAAGAGGGTGAGGAAAATTTTGAAAATGTGAAACGTTTTGAGTGTGAAGGGAAAGGGCATAAGTCGTTTGAGTGTCTCACTAGAATTAGGAGAGAGGGAAAGAAAGTTGCTATGCCAGTCACCCTCAGTGATAGTGAGGATGATATGAAAGATTCCGAGGATTAGTCTTCACAAGGAAATATTGTTGCCTTTTTCGCTAGTCACATGAGCACACCCACTTTGTCCCACGATGATTGTATACAAGAGAGCGACGATGATGAGACGAGTATATCTAGTGGGGGTGAGAGGGAGTTTGAGAGTGGAGAGGAAAGTGAGATCCAAAAAGCTTTTAGATATTTTTACGCCGAGACCTTAAAAATAAAGAAGTATAATAAGGATTTAGGTCGTCGAATTTTAGATTTGGAGAGAGAGAAAGAAGTCTTAAGGAGGGAAAAATGTGATTTAACTGACACAGTGTCTAGTCTGATGACACGTGTATCCCAACTCGAAAGTGACCTCGAATATGACTAGGAGGTCAAAATCCCTTTAGAGAATGCATCTAAGAAAGATGGAAATATGGTTTCTCAATCCCATTTTGGGTAGTGGTGAGAGTTTAGGAATAAGTCATGACGGTGCGTTTATGTCACATGTTGCACCAGAGTGGGTTCCTACTTTAGTGTTAGATTCACATAACTCTTGACCCGACCCACCTAGGCATCCCGTACCTATTAGGATAGCGCGTAGGAGACATTTTAAGAGAGGTGTACCTAGGCCAGGTTACGTTTGCACACACTGCAAGAGAAGAGGACACCTGAGTGAGTTTTATTTTTAAGTTGGGTTATGTGCCACGTTATGCTACCACACGTGTTCACACGCACGCACCCACACCTGACACTCCGAATGATTACATGAGAGAGCTTGCACACATTGGGGAACAGGTAAAGTTTTTGGTCAAGACTTCACATGACTTGATGGAGATGTTTTAAAAGATGTCACCGTCTTTGAAAAACTCCACCGCACCTATGGATGAGGTCTAGACTTATTTGCTAGCATAGGATGATTTACATGATGACATTTTTTTTCCTATTGCTAGTATGTATCATTTTGTATTTATATTTTCCATTTTGATATATTGTTTGAAAAACCAAAAAGATTTTCGTTTTTGAAAAGTTTTGGAAAAATATAAAAAGATTTTCGTTTTTGAAAAGTTTTGGAAAAATACAAAAAGATTTTCATTTTTTTTGAGAAAAAATTAAAAAATTCAAAAAGAGTTTTGTATTCTGTTTACAAAATATATGAATGGACATTTATGATGACTGAGTCACAACATCATTCCATATCCATGTGACTATTTGATAGTGTTTTGAGACAATATGTTGTGTCATTCATGTGCTTTACAAAGTTTAGAGTCTTTGAGATGATATATAGTGTTGCTACCTACATCTTTGACTCATTTGTTATTTATTGCACACATGCACGATTTTTTTTTTACTTTTATGCTTGTCTATCACATGTTGGTTAAGTGTTTCCATTTTAATTCTGTCTATAAAACGAACCAAATGCAATAAAACTTCACAAGAAAGTAGTGCATGTTATAAACCGTTTGTGAGTTTATGTGATTTATTTTGATAAACGAAAAAGGTCTGCGAAAGGTATCTTATTTTTTCCTTTGCGATAAAGCCACCGTTTTAAAAAGGACCTAAAAAAGTGAGGAATTGAAAATTATTCGGGATCCAATGAGGTTTAAAAGAGCCCGAAAAGGCAATAAAAAAAATTACGCCAAAAAGGGGCTAACAGGTTTTAGTTTCATCACCTCATAAGAAATATAAAAGCATTATCTTTTCATGCGGAAGTTTGGATGGAATTTAAAATGGTTTGCATGTCCATGAATGTCATGAAAAAGCATTACATAGTTTTGGACGTTATTAGTGTGGAAATCATTTATGCTTTGATTTATTCATATGATTAAGATGGTGTCATCTAAATTCTACAATTTTACACCCAAGGACTATTTTGATGTTCATTCATTAGGAGTACACTTATGCATCGTGCACACATGTCACGATTGAGTCGATTTTCCTATCGAATTTGTTCACACCCATTCATTCTATTTCCATGATTTGGTTATCTTAGTGTAAATTCATGTTGTGTGATTTTTGTAACATCAATTTTTTCATTTTCGTATGAAAAATCTGAAAAAATAAAAAATAGTATGTTTGTTTTGTTTACCGTGACACCCTGTTTGATTGGTTTATTCTTTTCCTTGTCTATTTCAGACAAATAAAAAGGGGGAGAACGAATTATGACTTTATGGGGGAGTTTAAGTATGGTGGATAATTGATTATAATTTCATGATTATGCTTATATCATTTCAAACTCGATACGTCATGAGGTATTTGCTTTGTCTCATGTGTGTAGGTACAATTGAAGATCAATATGTTGCACACCCTGGTGAGAAAATCTTGGAGTTTTGAAGACTTGATTGTTGAAGCAAAGTTTGAAGACTTGACAGTTTATCTTTCCACTTTTGAGTTTATGGGAGGGTAGATTTGTGTAGGTCACTTGATATTAATAATTCAGATGTTTTTATTTTGTACCGGCATAAACATAGGGGGAAATTTATAAGGACATTGTCCATCACCATTTAGTATGTCGTATACCTATACAACCATCGAAGATGTCAAGATCAAATATGCAACAAGACGGGTCCGAATATCAAGTTTCGTACAATCAAACCTCCGTGAAATGAATATGGTAAAGTTGTGTTTTTAATTTCTTAATAAGTCACTTAGGATTTTGGGATATTTTTCACAAAATCTTTTCTAAGTGTTGGAGCGGAGCTTTAAATGTTTTTTGCCAAAAATATATTTTTCGGAATGTTTGAGGCGGTGCAATTACCAAGACAAAGAAAAAGAAAAATATTTAATATTAGTCTCGGTCAAACGACACCGTATATCGTTCAAACGACATTGTCGCGCAATACTTCAAATGACAACGTGTCTCGCTCGAACAACATGCCGCCTTAAGTTTTCTATTTAAATGACTCTTCAACTTCGTTTTCCACAAGAAGTCTGTACGTTTTTCATTTTGCAAAATAGTGCTATATCGGTAGAACTCTTTTGGCTTCTTCTTTTAGGGATTAAATCCTTTTGTTTTCAATTCACAAAAGTCCCAATTTTTCTTGTGAATTATTTTGGAGTTTGAGAACACACTTGCTCGTGTTCATACATTTGTGGAGAAGATTTAAACATCACATGGATACGTGTCATTGAGGTTCACTGCATGTGAATCTTTACTGAAGAGAGGACTATGGTTATTGTAGAGTGCTGCGCGTAATTTATTGTTGACTACGTCGACTGATGCCTGTGGGTAATCGTGTGTCAAAATGTATTTCATTATAATCCGGTAAGTTTCTATTTACAAATTATAGTGAAATAGAAGGTTTTTCCCTGAGTGGATTTTTCCTG
Organism: Sambucus nigra; assembly: GCA_949130495.1. Taxonomy (NCBI): domain Eukaryota; kingdom Viridiplantae; phylum Streptophyta; class Magnoliopsida; order Dipsacales; family Adoxaceae; genus Sambucus; species Sambucus nigra. The sequence continues at coordinate 351,012,206 of OX422223.1, read as the reverse complement.
AACTTTGTGTCGCATATTTTATTTATGTTGGTTTGACTCATGCACGCATGTAGCTAGTTATTTTTTAGGGCTGGATTAATTTGTTTCCTAAATTGACACTAATTAAATAAGTTTGTGATTGGAATTTGCGCATCTATTCAAATCATTATCGCACGCGACATTAGTGCTTTTACATCAGTTTTTATTCCTTGATTAATGATAAATAAGGATAAATAAGTTCTTAATAATTTCAAATTTGTATACATGCCCTCCCTAGGTCTTAGGATGTTATTAATGGCATTACAAAGTTTCTCTACCTCTCTCATGCCTAGATTCTCCATATTGAATCAACATGATGTCAAAGTTTTACATTGTAAATCACTTTGACATTTTTTATCTTTCACAGTACCATATGTGCATAGCGCGACCCTTGGATTTACCTTGCATGATTACTTTTCATGTGACATTCTCAATATGGCAGCTCATTTAAAATTACCGTTATCATTTCTAGTATACAGTGAAGAGCTCAATAACAAAAGTATGTAAGGGAGGTAACCACCTATTAGATGTCTAATTAAGGTATTTGATGATCCATGTAAAAGATCTTCCACATGACAAGCATATGATTATGGCTGATAAGTGTTGGTGGTGATAGTCATGCAAATATATACCCAATTTTATCAGAATAGGATCCAGAATATATAGAATATGTAATTCATGTTAAATTTTGCTTCATTCTTGAATTTGTTCCCTTTGAAGGATAATTTTTCCAACATACGACTAGGATATTCTGTGTCATACGACTAGGATAATTTATCCAACATATGATTACGATAATTTATCCAACAGTCCTGTGGGCTATTTATAAGATATTGCTTCTAAATGTGGGATGAAGGTATAAAAAAACAAGAATCTTTCTCACATAGGTAACGCTTATAATACTATTAATATGCCATAATCCTCAATCTAATTTCTCTCAGTATTTATAATTCTACCATATTATACAAAGTTTATATCTTAATATACAATGTTTTTCGTTCGTATGTAGGTAGATGTCCATGAAGTCTTTATAGAGTGCCCAAAATTAAGAACTTGTTTATTAAATTATGAAAATATCAGTATCAGACATGCACTCAAGAGGATTTATGAAGTATTCGTATCCAATACATATTCGACATAGACATGCCTCCTCCATTGAAGTATATGTGCTTATCAACTGGGTAAAAAGAAGAAAGGCATGTAAATGTATTCAAGCAGAGTCTATAAGATATAAGTCTCGAGTGTATTAAATCCCAGTTGTGCATAGGTGCTTTATGGAGTTTTGTATTTCTTATTTTTTATAGCTATAATTTTTGGAAAAGGTGAAATGCTAAGATTTCTTTTAGTGTTCATATTGATATTTCATAAGGTCTTTAACATGTCTAGAGTTAAACAAATTCAAGCCGCCATCTTAGCTGCGTGGCACAACCAATAAATAGTTTTGTTAACTTCAAATTGGCTGATCTCCTATTATAACTAACAATTTCTTTTAAACATTATGTTAATAAAAGTGAGGAGACTTGGATTTTTAACATCATCATCATCACACACGCCATATGCTGGTGAAGCTCCTTAATATGAGTGGTCTCAAACTAGCCAACCCCTCTTGATCTCATTCAACATTAAACACAAAATAACTAAGAAATAATGTAGGTTTCTTATGCATATAAAAGAGTTGCATACAAGAGACCATATATGATAATTTAATGATTATTCTAATTAGAATTTGAGTAATTAGAAATATTGAATGCCATGTATTCTGGTGATCTACAGTATTGTTCTTATTAATTAATAACAGTTGCATTTAGTCAACAAATAAGGAACCACAAATAAGAGAAAAATGATAGCACCTGATTAAGTGCAACATACATTTTGTTTTAAGTTGTTAATTATAGTGTATTCCTTCTAATGTTTACTTTTCTTATTTAATTTATTAAAATCATGAATGATGATTCATTTCTCATTTTTTGTGTTTCAGTTAAAAAAGTGGATTATAAATTCGGGTTGTATATCTAGTAATCCTAAATCTTCATCTTTGGCCTTCCCATGGTCAATTCCTGAAAAATTCTACCGAGAATGCCATTAAGGTAGAGGAGATTTGCCTAATTTTATTTGTGTTTTGAGTTTTACATTTAGTTTTAAAAACCATGAAACTATTTTTTTTTTCTTGTGTCACCACATCAATTCCAAGAAACGATTCTCGAGACATAAAAGAATGCAAAGATTCAGGCCATTAAAGATACTCCTAATGGTAAATAGACTCAACTTACCTTGAAATGTTCCCTCTAGTTACATAGAAACACACATAGTTGATTGCAAAGACATATATAAAGATACACGGGGTAATGATAAACACGCAAACTATATGTTATTGATTTGATTACTGTGTTTGTAGACATATATTATCAAGTACAACAATGTTCATTTTGAGTGGAAGCACAATGAACTTAAGGTCAGGGATGAAAATACGCTTATCTTTGATGAGAAGCCAGTCACTATTTTTGGTATTAGGTGTAATCTAATACAATAATTGATGTAAAATGTTTTGATTTGGATATAAATTTAGATAAGTACACACACACACACACACACACACACACATTATATATATATATTGTGATCATCAAATTCCTTACGAGTTATATATATTGTTATCATCACTATCGAATATGTGACTTAAAGATTTAAACTTATGCAGGAGTATCAACTTAGAGGCATGTAAAGGTGTGTCATTGTCGAACAACATGATTGTGAACGTAAGTTGAAAGTGGACTTTAAAAAAAAAGGGAGGAAAAAGAAAGGAAAAAAAAGGTAAATACAAACTGAGACACAAACTAATGTTTGAAATTAAACATAATGATATCAAATTTTGAAAATGAATGTGATTTGGGAACAATATATAATTTGGAATCCAACTAGTTATATGTTTTAATCTCTTGTTGAAATGTATGAAAATTTGACAAAATTGAAATTAAATATCTAACATTATTTTGGGTGAATGTATCAAATAAGTCATCTTACCTACTCATGATGTATTTGTCAAATTAAATACTTTGACATTATTTTTAATTTATTCATTAACTTTTGATTTGTATGATAATTAAAACTACTAATATTTTATACAATTAACATGTGATTAATTGGGATATTTTAGTTTGTCTGGGTATCAATTATGTATTAGTGGTCTATTTAGTTTTGTTTTGATATCATATGAGATTTTTCTCTTCATAATCATATGAGGTTCAAAGTAATAAAGTTAACATAGGTTCCACAAAAGTTTGCTTCCAATGCTTAATTTTTTTTATCGTTTTCTCACGCCATGTCAGTCAATCCATTTGTTTTAGTCGATTGTTCGGTCATAATATAATAGATCTTCTCCGATAGTTTGGTTTACATACCATTAGTATAACCTTGATGTAACTTTAATTCACTGTTATCTTTAGTTATGAAATATGTTGTGTTTAACGATTGGTTTGAGAATATTTTAATGAGGGTAAAATTATATGTTAAAGAGAAGATTCTTAATTGATATTGATCAACAATTAAACTAAAATGGGGGGTTTGAGACTAGATATGATTGATAATCTAAATCCGAAATATTGTTACATTTCGAGAATATTCAGGAATAATTTAATGTTGTAACAATCACTATTAATAATTTTAACATGATATCCCTTTTGATTAAGTTATTGGATTAACGAGTAAAACTTTAATAATAAGGAATTGGTGAGCAAATGAATTATTATTTATGAGGCAATTAGTTGGGGATTGTGTGTATATACTATGTGCTGATGCGTCTGGACACTCTACAAAATGTATTGATGCGAGTTCATGACATAGTCGTGAGAGAATTCTATATAGAATGTATTGATTCTAATTCGATTTATATATGTGGGATGATGCTTTACATAATGTATTAATGCAAGACCTCTTTACACATGATTTTTTGATATTTCTTTATACATAAAAGCAATATCCAAATAGAATGTAATAGTTGATGCTTTAAAGAATTAGGAATCGTTACGTCTTATACCATCTCTTAAGCCTTTGTGCACCTTTTCACACTCAAAATGCTCAAATGCATTTTTGCTTCCCTAAAAGGTTTATTTCGTTTAAGTTAACAAGCAAAACAGTGTTCTTGTGACAAGTGAAGTGTGCGGGAAGAGTGGAAAAAAAATCAAAAATAAAAATACCAAAAAATTATAAAATAAAAAACAAGGCTCACGCAACAAGTGAAGTGTCGCGGGATCCTAGTTTTGTCACTTTCACGCTATTAAAAATAGTTGCAATTTTCAACAAAGTTTTCTTACTAAGATAAATTCTTCAAATATGTCGGTGCCTTAGAAGAGCCAAAAATAGGAAATGGATCGGGAAAAGGTAACAATTCACAAATATGCCGATGATTTTGTAGATAGTCTTATACTGGGCTTGTCAATGGACCGAGTCTTATACTGAAACCGATTTGTTGAAGCGTAGTCGGGAAAATTTTTTACACCTAAATATCTCATTACTTGATTATCATATTTCTGTTATATTAAATAGACCGGGTTTTGTACATGTTGTCTTCGACATGTTTAGGACTCATCCACTTAAAAAATATATTTTATTGATAATATTTTTTAATTTTATACTAAAAATAGATTTTTAGTGGAAATTTAGTGTTATTATTAGGTTGTTGTTATAAATTTTTTATATAAAGAGGTTAATGTTATTACTTTTTGAAAGAAAAATGATATTATTTACCCCCTTAACAGGGTGCTTGTTCTTAGGCAATGCTTTAGGAGTCAATTAAAAAAATTAGTGTCCCGTCTACTGCTCGTTTACAGGCATATCTTAGACCAACCCTTATGCACAGAGTATATATGGACCACTAGAATAAATGATCATTAAACGTGGTCATTTTATGTCAATGTTGGTGCACAACATCATTCTTCACGTGAGGAGAATCCCCCCCCCCCCCCCCACACACATATGGAACAACATTCCCCATGTGAAATAAGTTCAAATAATTAAGCTTGGACCCTGGTGAATACCAATTAATTTCTAGTTGTTATCATCAAAAAATGGATCTACAAGTGTAAACCATGCCATCAAATCTATATTTAAGAGTCAAAAGTATAAAAGAGGGATAAGTATGAGATTCAAATTGGTTCGGATATTAAAATAAGTCTACGTCCACTTTAGAACCTTATTCTCACTAGTAGACCTGGAAACGGGTCGGTTCGGGTCGTGTTCATGTTGGGTCTTAATGAATTCGTGTGGAATTTTGCTCCACCCGAACACGACCCGTTAGCTTAACGGGTCATGAATCAAATATTCGTACACGATTCATTTTCGTAATAGGTTACAAGACATGAATCGGTTTAACCTGTTAAGGTAACGAATTATTTTCGGGTCATAGCGAATTTAACCCGTCGTACCCTTTTAACCCGATATAAACCGATAGAAACGTACCAATAAGACCTGTTAGCTACTAATAAGACCCGTTAGCTTTGCATAATTACATATTTAGCCCTCTCTAACTAAAAATATTATTTTTATGTTCCCCTACATATCTTAACGGGTCATAATGGTTACTAACGAGTCACACGACCCGGTATGACATGAACAGTATTCGTGTCTTAACGGGTTGTTATCGGGTGAAGCAAATTTAACCAACCCAATTCATTATATTTAACGGTTCTATCATGTTAACCTGATAGTGACCCGTACCTGATAAGCCTTGACCCATTAACTGTTAATTTCAGGTCGGGTAGTGTCGTATTATCGTGTCGTGTCACATTTTGCCAGGTTTACTCATTAGGATATACTTGAAGTACATAATTTGGCCTTATAGGAATATAAGAGGATAAAAGAGGGAAACATACATGTTACTTTGTAGTTGAGGTCAAGGCCTTGTAGTGATGTCTTCTATGAGGCCATGGCTATATCGAAGTGGCATTGTCGGAGCAGGTGACTGGAGCTGGTCTCAAGTGTAGAGAGAAGCTAGAGAGAGTTTGGTAGAGTTTGGTTGCTCTACTATTTCTTACCAAACAAGAAGTGAGCACCTCTATTTATAAGAGTTGATTGGGAGCCTCATGTGCACTCTTCATGTGACTTATGGGTAAAAATAAATAAGTGGTAATTGTTCTAGAAGGTGGAAAACTGGTAGTCCATGGGCTGAAGTGTAAAGTTTGCGACATGAGTTGTCAAGGTTGGGTTGAAGAGTAAAGTCTGCGGCCTGATGAGGTTCTAGGACGAGGCTTTGTTTATAGGTTGAGGCCTTTTACAGGACCTTAAGCATATATTTGGGTATTTGGCTATACGTCTACTCCACTTGTCCATCAGGAATTACACGACATATTTTAGGTACAACAAAGCCCCTAAAGACTCAGTGCTAAGAGGGAAGTGATTTAGTGTTGGGGATTTATTTGTCCATTATGGTCGTGGTTTTTTGACTGGTGATCATCCTTTTTGTTGTACAAATTCGTTCCATGGTCTTATGGGCAGGAATACTTGGTAATACTTGCAGATACTGAATATGTGGCCTCCATTGACTTTAGGGTTTCTATAGATACTTTTAAGTCTATCCATATAGATAATGAGGATACTTTATAAATGAATAACCAAATGTTAATGGAGAATTGAAGAGCAAGGGAAGAAGTCGTGATCTTCGTTGAGGGTACTTTAAATACAACCATGAAGAATGTAAATGAGGAAGTCGGGCCTTCAAACCGTGGTGAAGATAATCAGAGGACTCTCGCGGACCTAAAATAACCTTGTGATATGAATGGGGAGTGGCTCTCTCATCTGGACGAGGCTTGTGAGTTTCTAGAGGGAACTATTTGCATTGTGCCTACCACAGATCAATATGCATGCTCCATAGTGTAACAATTCGTATTTTTTGCATAATAGTTGGCCATGATAATATACTTAAAATAGAACTTTTCAAAAATTTATATCATTCTCGTCACCAAACATTAAATAAATAGGAGTGAATTCAAAACCATTCACAACGTGCAATAAAGAAATGATAAGTAACTTTTAATGTAATAATATCTCAAACATTTAACAGTAAATAGTTCGTATATACTCTACTAAAAACCACTGGTAAAATAAATAATATGGGACTAAAAGTCAATACAAATCTCTGACTAAATTGAACTGAAATACTAAAAGGAATAGCAACCTAAGCTAGAATTAAACGGCTAAAGATGTTAAACGAAGTGGATCTACAAGTTTGAAGTCTCCTTAGCCAGCCATGTTGATCTTGTTTATGAAATATTGGAAAATATTTATATAATTTGGGTCAGCGACCCAAAGTTGCAAGAAATATCTCCAACATGGGCAATGGATAAATCATGTGACTCATTTATAATAAACATGCCATCCCATCGGATCCCACATGTAATAAGTACCTTACCCCTCAACTGCCTAATTCTAGTTGAATCATTTTGTAGTTATATTTTTTTCTGTTTGAAAAAGTTTGAAAAATACAAAAAGATTTTATTTTGATAAAAATTTTTGAAAATCCATAAAATGTTTTGTTTTTTGTTTGCACCGTTTATCGATGGACACTTAGGATGACCGAGTCACAACATCATTCCATTTTTTTCTTCATGTGACTATTTGATAGTGTTTTGAGACTATAGGTCAATTCATCCATGTGCTTTATAATGTTTGGAGTCATTAAGATGTAATTAAGTGTTACTTCCTACATGTTTTACTCATGATTTCTTTTATTGCACACATGCACGGATTTGCTTGATTATTGTGCTTGTCTTATCACATATTGGTTGGGTGTTTTTACTTCAATTCTATCCTTAAAATGAACCAAGCGCGATAAAACTTGATAAGAAAGTTGTGCATGTAAGAGCCGTTTGTAAGTTTGTGTGCTTTATTTGAAAATGGTGAAGGGCTACGAAAGATTATTTTTTATCCTTTGCGATTAAGCCGCCGTTTAAATTGGACCTAAAAAATTGAGGAATTTTATTATTCGAGAGATTTAAAAGAGCCCGAAAAAATTTATAGGCAATAAAAAGAAATTCATGCCAATTATGGGTCATTTAGGTTTTTGCAACAATTCTCCTAAGTTCGAGAATTTAGTTTAACACCTCTAAAAGAAAATATATATGAGGGAGTTTGGTTGGAGATTTTATAATGGGTTTTCATGTCCTTAAAAATCTTGAAAAGGTACTAAAAAGTTTTGGACGTTATTGGTGTGAAAATCACTTTGACTTTGATTTGTTGATTTGCATAAGACGATGTCATCTAAATTCAACAATTTTTACACGTAAGGATACTTTTGATGTTCATTCGTTAGGAGTACACTATGCATCATGCACATATGATTGATTGAGTTGATTTTCCTATCAAATGTGTTCACACCCATACATTCAATTTCCATGACTTGGTTGCTTTGTTTAAATCCATGGTGTGATTTTTAGTATCTTATTTTTGTATGAAAAATTTGAAAAATTCAAAAAATAGTGTGTGAAGATTTTTTTTAGCATCTCTTTGCAAGAGCATGTTTGCCATTTGATTGATGCCTTATTTTGAATACGGTGACACCCCGACTTTGCTTGATTGATTTATTCTTCTCATTTGTCTATTTGGGGAGATAATAAAAAGGGGGAGAAAGAATTATCATTTTATGGGGGAGTTTGAATTTTGGTGGAGTTTTTGAGATTTGACTTATGCTTTTTTCATACATTGGTATTTGTGTTTATCTCATTTCAAACTTGATGTGTCACTTGTTATTTGCTTTATCTCATGTGTGTATGTACTACATTGATGATCACTGAATTGCACACCATGATGAGAAAAGCTTTGAGATTTTTGAAGATTTGAAGAACAATCGATGAAGACTTATTCATTTGTATCTTTCCAGTTTGAAATGAGATAAACACATTTGTATCTTTCCATTTGTATCTCACCTGACGGCCTCTATTCGAATTCTGGGAATCAAACATTCAACATCTCCATCAAGTGTCCCACATCTGCCTCAACGACTTCACGTTCCACGATTTTAGGGAGTTTATGCAAGTGGTACGCAAGAGAAGTCAAAATAATGAAAGAAGGCAAGATAGGAAAGTTCAAGGGAATTTTGGTAATTTTACAACCATATTCTGGAGGTCCAGTAAACTGGAAAGTTGAAGAACTCGACGCCGTAAATATACTGGAAGAAATGGCACCTCAATTCGAGCTACGGTGAAGAAGTTATGGCCCTTTGAAAATGGAGAAAATTCTGAGAAAATCCTTATGGAGAATGCTCTGTGTTTTAGCCCCAAACCTAGTGAAGTTTCGCGAACTGAAGGGCGAACCGATTCGAGGTACAAGACGAACCAGTTCGGGGTACCTGATGCTGGCAAGAGTTCCAAAATCTTAAAACTCTTTTTCCTTATAAAAGCCAACTTCGGGAGAGTTATTTTTAAAGATTTGGAGAGACGATTTTGAGAGTTATATTAGCTCAAGTCTTCATATTTTTGAGTCCCAAAACTCATGTTGTGATTCACACATCATTCTCATACTTTTGTGAATCCTTTTAAAACCCAAGAACAGTGCTTTGTCTTTGTTTATACTTGTGAAGAAGCCTCTCTCTTCTTCATTGCTGCCCTCCTGGAAAGGGAAAGTTCCAGCCAACGAACTTGTGGAGAAGACGTTTATCTTCTTCATTGCTGACCACTTAGAGTTCCTGTGGGAGATTTCAGTCGAGACATCGAAATCGATGCCTGAAGGTATTTCGTATGTCGCTCTTATTTTCATTATAATCCGTGTAATCATTTTTTTGAATTATAGTGAAATAAAAAGGTTTTGCCCCTTTGGGGGATTTTTCCTGAAATTGTTTGTTTTATCCTACATGCGTTATTTTATTTGATAAATCATCTAGATGCATGTTTTAGGGTTTAACTAAAATTTGGGATTATTAGAATTAGATTTTATTTGAGAAGTCGCAATATTTCCGCTGTAGCGATTCTACAGTTGTATTCTCACACGTGTAGTTAGTTGCATTCTCATTATTAGTTGTTTACTCATTGTTCTAGTAATAGATACTCGTTAGTGTAGTTATCCCTTGGGTTAGGACATGCTCATAGTATTACACCCATATAATATCAATATGAGCAACTTCCTATGCTACCAAACAACAATCACATAAGAGAATCCACAATGAAAGTAGGTGTGATAAACGAGCAATGCAGTGATATCAATTAAGCATGGATACCAAGAATAACTGCATATAAGCTCACCAAAAGCAACCCATCAGTACTAAGAACCTAAGCATATGAACACCGATTACTGAAATCAGAAGGGAAGCAAAAACAGAATTTCAAGACAGGTCGCTCAAACGACTTAGCTCTGTCGCTCGAACGACAAGGACATGTCGCGAGATGTGACTTCGTGCGAGACAGAGCTGTCGCTCAAACGACATATAGATCTCGCTCGAATTACAAAACCAAAACTTCCCAGAATGCCCAGTAAATCATACAGTTTTTCCAAGTGCAAAAATTTCGTGAAAACAGTCCCTGTAAGGGGCAAACAGATCCAAAACAGTGTTAAAACAGTAGCGAAACACACAAATGCAACAAATAAACCAATGTGCGCTACATCAAAGTGAGTCATAACACTAGAAAGAATATAACATGATGCATAGCTCGTGTATGACAACCATCCAACACAATCAACCAAAAGAGTTCACATGGGGTGAATCACGTGCAAGCAAACGAGAGTTGTGAACAAAAAGACCATATGCCTCTAAATCCGATTTTCTAACCCAAATATATTTGTAACGACACGTGGGGGTTTGGGGAATCGAATTTATTCTTTATTAACCTTCCTAGGTCAATTTAAAAGCTTGTAACAAAAGCGCCTAAGATGACCTTTGATAATGGCGCGATAAGTGTGCGCGTGTAAGTGCACAGTCGTTGTTTTCTGTCTCACCGCGACTATACAAACAAGCCTAAATTACTACTACACTTGTGAGGCAAGCACAACGGTAAGTCGGGTATCGAAAATCCACAGGGACGAGATGCTAGAATTTATAGGATTTAATATTTTGAAATAAAAGTGTAGAAAATGATTTACAAAGTAAAAGGAAAAAGATGCATGAAAGGTAAATGTTTATTCTAGGCGTGGAAAAAATAAAGTTATATTAAAACATCGGTAAAAACAATAGGTTGCGTCGAATATCCCTCACCCGAGTTAATTTGTATAAAATGGATACATGGGTCGACAAGTTATTTAGCATGCGTCTCGTTTCGACAGTTAATTGAATCAAGGGTTGTCACGCCCCTAAATCCGCATAAAAAGCCTCATAAGGTTTTGGCGTCAACAAATATCCCGAAAATTGCACACGTAAGGTCGTAAGCACGGGACATACATGATATGCCCCGTCAAATATTCTAGGCGCAATAACTAGGACAATGCACCCGAAATAAACTCGTAAACACCATCACCAAAGAAAAGAAACGCGTCAACTTGAGTGAGTTCAATTCAAACACAACCTAATTTAAGTTAGCTAGGAAGCATCTTAAAAACGCGATAAATAAAGCGGTAAATAAATGCGGTAAAACTACACTAGAAAGCACGTAAATCAAAGCATGTAAACTAATTAGGAAAGCATGTAAATTACACTACAAAGCAAGGAAATAAGGAAATACAAACTATATTAAGGAAGAGGCTGATGAATAGTGCAACATTCAACCCAAATGGGGTGTCAAACCAAGAACAATTGAAGAAGGACTCTCCAAAACCCTCAAACCCTAAGCTAAAAACGTATATATCTGTTATTACAAAAAAAATTTGGTATTTATACTAAGTTGGAATTAAATTAGAAAAGAAAAGAGAAAAGAAAAGAAAAGGCAAAATATCTGTAGAAAACAGGGGATCGATCGATCGACCCCTTTGGTCGATCGTTCGATCAACAATAAAATTTCCACTGCAGAGAAGTGAAAAACGTTGCTAATACCGTTTAATACAAGATTAAACTGTATAAGCAACTCCGAGATGTTTGTTGAAGAAACCCTTTTCTTTTGAAAATAAAAATGATAAATAACAAGATGTGTTTACAAAAACTTATGTAGGAGAGTAATCAAGACTTTATAATCAGTTTTTAAAACTAAGACAGTTTCAAAAATTCAGCACACTATAGAATGAGATGAGGAGATGAAGATAATCTGAACACACAGTTTTTAACGTGGTAAAACCTCTCCCAATAGAGGAAACATCCACGGTGACTTCTAAGTCACAAAAGTAAAAATCCACTAATAACAAATAGCAGTTACAAACAATACAACATTCATGCACACAAATCAACCTATTCTAAGTTTAGGAATATACCCCACTTGGTGTCCTTCTAACTTCTTATAGATCTGATTGTTGATGATGTTCTTCCAGTTTGATAACTTCCTTTGCTTTATCTTCCTTGCGTCGACTCAATAATCTTTGATCTTATTCACAACACTTCCAGTGTAGTAGTGTGTTAAGTGTTTGTGATGTGATTCCTATCAACATGCATGAACTCACACACACTTAGTTTTACAGACAGTCCTAGAAAATTACATATAAAGACTATATGCTGTGATTTTCTTTTCTTTCTTTCTTACAGAACTTGAAACTTTTTTGACCTTTAAATATAACCCAGATTCCACGGATATCTTGCTTCAAAATCGGTCAAGATCTTAATCAATCTCTGTTTTAAAAATATTTTTGAGATTGAAAATCTCCAAGTGTGAATCCAACTAGGTCAAGGTTAAGTTTCATAAGAATAGAAACCATAAAACAATTTCAAAACTAAATCAGTAAGGATTTTCTTAAATCGAGAAAGAAACATGCAGATCTAGTGAAATATAACATGCAGAGTGTAGATCTACAATTTCTATGAAAAAGAAATACAGATCTTCACACGAATGTTTAAGTTGGTAATAAGATCATAGACTAAGAGGTTACAGCTTTAATATGAACAACCAAGTAACACCACTCTCTCTCAAACACTTAAGTTTGTGTTTGGGGTTATGAGTATACGAAGGTTTGAATCAGAAATGAAGTGTTTAGGGTTAGGGTTAGGGTTTGGCTAACAGTTTTCCCTTTCTCCCTCTTCTCTCTTTTCTTTTCTCTCTTCTCTCTCACTTCTCTCTTCTCTCTATTTTTTTCTCTCAGAAATGACGACTGCCAAAAGTATTAAAATGTTGAGAAATAAAGGGCTTTTATAGGAGAGGAGGAAGTTTCTGGAGATTCGAAGGCAATCAAGGGCTGAGATCAAGTCTTCCTAATATTGACTAGATCTAAGGGTTATAAGAAGGTGGTGGTTATGTCGAATGTGATTGGTTCACAGGATAGCACAAGGATAGGTTTAAAACACATGCAGGCCATCGATAAGGATTGATCCAACGATCAGCAAACCACCAGGCAACCCTCTCACATAACAAACACAAATTGATGCATCAGGCAAGTGACAAGTGTTGCAATGTGATTGGCTTACAAACGCGCGTCAAACAAAATTACAGGCAGCACCCTGAAGTCTCTAGCGCATTTACATTCTACCCAATCAAACATTCTAATGAAAAATGAATTTTTCAAAATAGCAAATTAACCCCACAAATTTTATAATCACACTTTTATTAAAGAAAACATTATTTTAAAAATGTTTTAAAAATGTTTAAAAATTCCCAAAAATTATTAAAACAACATTTTAAGGGGAATTTAACACACAATCAATTTTAAGCAATATATACACATGTATGCACTTCTAATTGTGTGTAGTGTGATTCAATTTATACCTTCTTGGATTATTGAAGAGGATTAGAGAGATAAATTCTGAGGCTCTTTGGATTCTAGGTTAGACAACCAATTTTGTCACTATTTCCAAATTAGTTGAGTACTTATACAATATAGACTTAAGCAAGTCAAAGGTATAAGGTACTCCCCCTTTGGAAATATGGGAGAAAATCTCCTTTGAGTTAGCTTAAACTCTTAGGGAACCAAAAAATAAAACCTAGTCCTATACAAAGTTACTATCTACCCATTTCCTAGAAAGTCAAAAATTACATAACTCAACTATTTACAAAATTGTACACTAGAAATGGTAGACAATCAGTAGAAGAGATTACTGCAAATATGCACACTAAGATCAAGCAGTTTAGATGAAATGTGAACAAAACATTGAACCCGTAAGACTCAAATTTCTCCCCCATTTTGTCTCAAATGGACAAAGGGTAAAAATTAAGGTCTTCAGAGTTTAATCAGCACACACCATACCTATAGAATTACGCAAATACAGAAATCTGTTATAGTCTAAAGGTTTAGTGAACATGTCTGCAAGTTGCAGATCAGTAGGCAGGTAATGGATTTCTAACTCCTTAGTTTCAACAAGTTCGCGTATAAAATGATGTCTTATTTTAATATGCTTAGTTCGCGAGTGTTGAACCGGGTTTTTAGATATGTTAATAGCGCTTGATTGTCACAATACAATTGTAACTGGTCTTCTTTAATCCCATAGTCGCTTAACATTTGTTTTATCCATAACAATTGAGCACAACAACTTCCAGCTGCTATATATTCGGACTCAGCCGTAGATAAAGATGTGCAATTCTGTTTTTTGCTACTCCAACCAACTAAATTATTGCCGATATAATAACAGGAACCTGATGTACTTTTACTATCATCAGTACATCCGGCCCAATCAGATACCAATTGAAAAACGTTGCTAATGCCGTTTAATACAAGATTAAACTGTATAAGCAACTCCGAGATGTTTGTTGAAGAAACCTTTTTCTTTTGAAAATAAAAATGATAAACAACAAGATGTGTTTACAAAAACTTATGTACGAGAGTAATCAAGACTTTGTAATCAGTTTTTAAAACTAAGACAGTTTCAAAAATTCAGCACACTATAGAATGAGATGAGGAGATGAAGATAATCTGAACACACAGTTTTAATAGATTCTACCCAGAAGTATTTAGGTAGAGATTTGGCATGCAACATGACACGTGCCATCTCTTGAAGAGTTCGGTTTTTCCTTTCAGCAATACCATTCTGCTGAGGAGTCTTAGGGGCACTGAATTCGTGTTTGTAACCATTATAGTTACAATATTCAACTATTCCCGTGTCTATGAACTCTCCCCCTCTATCACTACGAATACGATTGACTTGTGTGTCCTTCTCATTTTCAATTTTTTGTAAGATTTTCAAAAAATTCTGAAACGTGTCGGATTTTTGTTTTAAGAAGGCAACCTAAGTGAATCGTGTGAAATCATCAACCATGACAAGGATATAACTGTGTCCACAAAGACTAACAGTTTTAGAGGGACCAATAAGGTCCATATGGATGAGATCTAGAGGTCTAGAGGTGAGAATGTCTTTAACCTTTTTATGCGAAGTCTTAACTATTTTTCCTTCCTGGCAATGACCACAGACAACACTGGAAATAGGTTTTATTTTAGGAATTCCTCTAACAATCTCTTGACTAGACAATCTACCAAGGATATCATAACTTAGGTGACCCATACGATTATGCCAGATTTCATTGTCATCCATTCTGACAATGTTACAGGTTTCAGAACCAGGCTTGACAGTATAACAATTGTCAGGTGTTCTAAATCCGGTAATAATTCATTTACCTTTATCATTTAGAATTTTACAATTGTTCTTTGAAAAGGTAACTGTATGGTCAGAGTCACAAAATTGTGATATACTTAGGAGGTTGGCTTTAAGGCCTTTAACAAAAAGTACATTTTCGAGAGTAGGCATTCCCACTTCTTTTAGGGTTCCTTTTCCTATGATCTGGGATGAAACTCCGTCACCAAAGACAACTTTGCCTCCAGCAAATCTGGTTTTGTTTAAGAGTTTGGTTTCATCTCCTGTCATATGTTTGGAGCATCCTGAATCTAAGTACCAACCAGATGAAGTGTGTTCAGCTTTTAAAGCAGTGATAACAATGTTACACTTCATTTGGGGCAAAAGATCATCTTTTCTAACCCAAATTGCTCTAGTTTTAATTTTTCGCAAGTTTTCCCTCATTTGATAAAATTTTCGAGACGCTTTTTGTCGAAAGACATTTGGAGCAACAAACTGATTATTGTGGAAAATTTGAGCTTTTGGTTTAGGAAAGTTTCTGGGAGCCTTTCTCTTAAATGAACTCTTAGTTTTGGTCTTTCTATTCCTGTAGTTAGAGTTCTTGTCAGGTTGTCTTGGAAGGACATAATGGTTACGATTTTGCCTAGAATAGTTAAAGTTCTTGTAGACAGAAGTGTTGTACACAGGAGTGTTTAGACGCCTAGCATAACAACCTTCAAAGGAATGACCATAAATGTCACAGTACGAGCAATATTGATTGCTTGAGGGATGAATTTCCTTAGGAAAACTTCTAAAGATGGGTTTAACAGCATTCTGTTCAGAAGTCCTATTCCTAGGAGGGATGGTTTTAAAGGTAGATTCAGCCTTTCTGATCAAAGGACATACGTATTTAGTCTTAAGTGTAGTGTCAGCCTTAGAATTACTAGATTCTCCAATGTCTTTCTGTTTTTGCTTTTGATCAAATTCCTTTTTAATAAAATGAAAGTCTGGACATGTATCAATTGGTCTTTTGCCCCCAGACACAAACTTAATAGGTTCAAGATTTGTAGTTTGTGGTTTGTTCTTAGGGCAAAATCCAATACCGGTTCTATCATCAGAATTGGTCTTGGAGTCAACAACAAAGTCAGTAAAACAATTTGAATTGTTTTCAAACTTAGAATTTTTTTTGAAAACAGTTGCTGTCTTTGTTTTTGCTTCCTCCAGTTCTAATAATGTTCCCTTGTATTTCATTTCCAGGGTTTCATTAGTTTTAGTCAACTCTTTTAATTTTTGATCAAAAGTTTCAATTTCAGATTGATGAGACAGACACTGGTTAGTGTACTCTTCGACATTCAACTTCACAATAAGACTTAAATCATCTAATTTCTTAGTCAGGTCTCTAACAGTCTTCTCCAGTCTAGTGTCTTTTTTGAGGGTTTTAGCATACAAAGTATGAATATCCGGGAGGTCATCTGTGTCTGAGTCGCTAAGTGAAGTGTGTGTAGTGACCCCTAACGATTCAGTTTTAGTACTCACGCACCCATTTACATCGTCGTTATCGAGATCACTTTGACTCACACACACGGAACTAGAACTAGCAACATTTTCAGATAATAACGCATCTAGACCAGTCAAAACAGTATTCACACAAGCAGGAGTAGGAGCATCATTATCACACACATGCATATCATCATTGTAAATGATCTTAGCATAAAAGGACATGCAAGGGTCAAGTACATTTGATGACTCAAGTTCCTCTTCATCAGAGTCACTTGAATCATTCCAAGTTTTACAGACATTGGCTCTATTGTGTGTGTTGGCTTTATTCAGATTAACTCTGCAATCGTGAGCAATGTGACGTAGTTTCCCACATCTAAAACATTCAATCTTTTTAAGGTCTCTGTTGGGTCTGGAGTTGTTGTCTTTAGGATGTTTGTCAAGACCTCTCTCATGAGGTTTGGGATTAGACAGAGTAGGATAATTAGGCTTGCCTTGTTTAGTTGCCTGTTTGTTTCTAAATTTAACAATTTTCTTAAATTGTTTAGACATTAAGGCAATGTGATTATCTAGTTTGTCTATATCACACTCCTCATCAGAGTCAGAGTTGATCAAATTAGTCTCAAGTTTAGAAATCTTAGAGGCAAAACTCAAGTTAGAGTTGGGCTGTTTTCTTTGTGAATGATTTAATTGTTTCTTAAAGTCTAATTCCATTTCCACAGTCCTAAGTTTGCTACTGAGTAACTCAGGGGTAAGGTTTTGATCACTCATTTCCTCAATAGCATACCTCTTGCTGCCAAACTTTTGTGGTAATGATCTTAGAATTTTAGAGACAATTTCATTCCTATCATAAATTATACCATTAGCATGCAACTTAGTAACTATATCAGTTAAGTTCATGTAAAAGTCATCAAAAGACTCAGAGTCATACATAATTAAAGAGTTGTACTGCTGGATAAGCATTTGAGTTTTAGTAGCTTTAACTCTCGAGTCTCCTTCATGGGCAGTGATTAATGTGTCCCAAGCTTCCTTAGAAGTGGCACAAGATGAGATTCTCTTGAACTCATACTCATTAATAGACATAAAAATGGCATTCTTGCCTTTATTGTTATTTTGAGAAATAGTTTTCTCTTCTTGGGTAAACTCACTTAAGATTTTCTTTACCCTCTCATCACTTCCTTCAGTGGCTGGTTTAGTAGGATAAGTGTATCCATTTTCAATAATGTCCCAGACATCATCTCCTAAAGTCCCTTGGATGAAGGCAACCATTCTTACTTTCCAGTAAGCAAAGTTGTTTCCATCAAAGAGTGGAGGTCTGGACAGATTACCAAACCTTTCATTCTTCTCGTCCATAGTTAGGTTTTTCAGAAAACGATTTCAAAAACACAAGATCTTTTTGAAATAAAAGTTTACAGGGCTCTGATACCAATTGAAAAACGTTGCTAATGCCGTTTAATACAAGATTAAACTGTATAAGCAACTCCGAGATGTTTGTTGAAGAAACCCTTTTCTTTTGAAAATAAAAATGATAAACAACAAGATGTGTTTACAAAAACTTATGTATGAGAGTAATCAAGACTTTGTAATCAGTTTTTAAAACTAAGATAGTTTCAAAAATTCAGCACACTATAGAATGAGATGAGGAGATAAAGATAATCTGAACACACAGTTTTTAACGTGGTAAAACCTCTCCCAATAGAGGAAACATCCACGGTGGCTTCTAAGTCACAAAAGTAAAAATCCACTAATAACAAATAGCAGTTACAAACAATACAACATACATGCACACAAATCAACCTATTCTAAGTTTAGGAATATACCCCACTTGGTGTCCTTCTAACTTCTTATAGATCTGATTGTTGATGATGTTCTTCCAGTTTGATAAGTTCCGTTGCTTTAGCTTCCTTGCGTCGACTCAATAATCTTTGATCTTATTCACAACACTTCCAGTGTAGTAGTGTGTTAAGTGTTTGTGATGTGATTCCTATCAACATGCATGAACTCACACACACTTAGTTTTACAGACAGTCCTAGAAAATTACATATAAAGACTATATGCTGTGATTTTCTTTTCTTTCTTTCTTACAGAACTTGAAACCTTTTTGACCTTTAAATATAACCCAGATTCCACGGATATCTTGCTTCAAAATCGATCAAGATCTTAATCAATCTCTGTTTTAAAAATATTTTTGAGATTGAAAATCTCCAAGTGTGAATCCAACTAGGTCAAGGTTAAGTTTCATAAGAATAGAAACCATAAAACATTTTCAAAACTAAATCAGTAAGGATTTTCTTAAATCGAGGAAGAAACATGCAGATCTAGTGAAATATAACATGCAGAGTGTAGATCTACAATTTCTATGAAAAAGAAATACAGATCTTCACACGAATGTTTAAGTTGGTAATAAGATCATAGACTAAGAGGTTACAACTTCAATATGAACAACCAAGTAACACCACTCTCTTTCAAACACTCAAGTTTGTGTTTGGGGTTATGAGTATACGAAGGTTTGAATCAGAAATGAAGTGTTTAGGGTTAGGGTTAGGGTTTGGCTAACAGTTTTCCCTTTCTCTCTCTTCTCTCTTTTCTTTTCTCTCTTCTCTCTCACTTCTCTCTTCTCTCTATTTTTTTCTCTCAGAAATGACGACTGCCAAAAGTCTTAAAATGTTGAGAAATAGAGGGCTTTTATAGGAGATGAGGAAGGTTCTGGAGATTCGAAGGCAATCAAGGGCTGAGATCAAGTCTTCCTAATATTGACTAGATCTAAAGGTTATAAGAAGGCGGTGGTTAAGTCGAATGTGATTGGTTCACAGGATAGCACAAGGATTGGTTTAAAACACATGCAGGCAATCGATAAGGATTGATCCAACGATCAGCAAACCACCAGGCAACCCTCTCACATAACAAACACAAATTGATGCATCAGACAAGTGACAAGTGTTGCAATGTGATTGGCTTACAAACGCGCGTCAAACAAAATTACAGGCAGCACCCTGAAGTCTCTAGCGCATTTACATTCTACCCAATCAAACATTCTAATGAAAAATGAATTTTTCAAAATAGCAAATTAACCCCACAAATTTTATAATCACACTTTTATTAAAGAAAACATTATTTTAAAAATGTTTTAAAAATGTTTAAAAATTCCCAAAAATTATTAAAACAACATTTTAAGGGGAATTTAACACACAATCAATTTTAAGCAATATATACACATGTATGCACTTCTAATTGTGTGTAGTGTGATTCAATTTATACCTTCTTGGATTATTGAAGAGGATTAGAGAGATAAATTCTGAGGCTCTTTGGATTCTAGGTTAGACAACCAATTTTGTCACTATTTCCAAATTAGTTGAGTACTTATACAATATAGACTTAAGCAAGTCAAAGGTATAAGGTACTTCAAGAAGGATCGATCGATCGACCAAAATCGTCGATCGATCGATCAAGCGGGGCAGAGCCAAGTAGCACACTGCATTCTTTTCTTCCTCTTCTCCTCCTCTTTTGGTTTCAATGTTTTTCCCTCCGCTGAAATCGCCGTAACTTCATCATACGGACTCGAAATCGCGCACTGTTCACGGACACGCGAAGCTAGAGAGGAGGGCTACAACTTCCATGGGGATGTTGGGCCATGTGACCAATCTTTGAAAAGACTGAAATGCCCTTGAACGCGCGGTTATGTACGAAAATCGAGCGAAACACGTCCGAACTTCACACTTAGCATCCATATACCTATAAAAGCTCAATTAACCCCTGCAAAACATGTTAACATAGAAATCCGAGCTTGTCTGGTTAATGAGCATAAATATAGGGAATAACATCCCCGAGGGGGCTAAAATGCGTCCGTTCGGAGGATAAAATAAGCAATATTTGCGTATCATCACACCCCTTAACTTACACATTGCTAGTCCCTAGCAATGAAATAGGATGCAATAAGAACTACAAGTAAACCAAAAATAGGAGATAGGTACAAAAGTATGGTTTAAAAGCAAAAGGCCACTTTCCCGGGCGATTCGATTGCATTTAGCGTATGCAATAAGATGTTAAACCCCTAGGTCACCCTAGTGGACGAGTGTCGTCTCGTGAGGGTTTTCAGGGATGACACCCACAAACATCACATGGTTTCCTCAAAATAAGCCCAAACTAACATGCGATAAGCCCAACAATAACGAAAAGGATTTCATACGCATTATTAGCAAAGTTAATGAATTCAAGAAAAAGTCCAAATCATTAACATTATAGAATGCACCTCATAGAATTGAAACCTTAAAATGTGGGAGGGGAGCGAGCACATGCAAAGTATGATTTGGCGAAAAACTTATATAAAATAGATACTAAGTAAAGCAAGCATACATTCAATCCTCAGGGGCATTATGCTCATCAAGTGAATTCACTCGAAACAGGGAGGTAACACACGGGACATGCGAGCATAAAGAGTAAATGTAAATGAAAATTAGGCCGCACACATGTCACAAAAGAAGAACGCTATATAGAAAATTAAAAACTGTAATCTCAATGAAAGATACCACACACTAAAAGAGGCGAAATGCATTTTCACAGATTATCAAAACTATTATGACTTTTAAATTACATCAACCTGAGATCACATAGGACTTGAATAGGGTTGTAATGTAGGTTAGGCTAGTGTACGAAATGAAGGAATATATGCACGGATTCAAAGTGTTCGGAATGAAAACTCGAGATAATGGGAAAATGCGGGTAATATCAGAATTGGAAAACAAGTTTCAAAACGGCATTAGATGTATCATCGGGGAGAGCAATCAAAGCTTATTGAAATATACACAACATTTACAACTTTCTCTTTCTTTTCTTTTCTTCTTTTCTTCTTTTTCTCATTTTTCTCTTTTGTTGTGTTTTCTTTTGCTTTTTGCTTTCTCTTTTTCTTCACTTTTTTCACTACTTTTTTTTCTTTACTTATCAAACTCTCATATGCCTAAATTGCAACCGACATCATAATAACATCATTCAATCCCATCTAACATTCCAAACAAAGGTATGGAAAGTGTATGTATGGTATATAATTCCAATTTAGAGTTGGTTATGGGAATGGGGTTATGAAACAAAAGGCCATATTTAGGCTCAAAGGGGGTTAACGAGGGTAAACATATAAGGATGAGGTCAAGGCTAATATGGGTGATATAAAAAATAATGCCTATGATCATTTCACAAAGTTTACGCAATTCTCGAATCAAAATAATATATGAAAATCATGCTCAAGTAACACATTTCAAGTATGAACTCAATTAATGAACGATCAAATGAAAGAATAGTGAGTTTACCGGCGAATTCAACGTTTTCAAAGAGGAAACAATAGTGTATACACTCACAAACGACGAAAGGTACAAAGCTTACTCGGTGTAAGTATATACAATGCAACAAAAGATTACCGAGTTATAAAAATCTTAAACCAAATCAATAGAATGATAAAAGTGCAAGTGCTCATGGAATTAAAGTTTAATTCATGAAGTTATTCATAATATCAATAATTAAGACTAAAGTCTAACAACTTCTAAAATTGAGAGCATGCATCCTTGGGTTGTCTATTGGATCGAGCAATTATTGAAATTTATCATCGGAGGCAAAATGCCTAAAAAGGGAGAAAAAAAGAAAGAAAATCTTTTTGAAAATTTTGAATTTTCTAAGAAAAGCATACTAAGTAACTAACATGTGAGCAAGAACATGGACTAAATAAAGAAATGAATAGAATATCCCACACCCCCTAAGTTAAAACCTGGCATTGTCCTCAATGTAAATTAAAAACCAAGTCAAAGAGAGGAAAATAACGATATTACCCAAAATTGGAGCGATCCCCATAAGAACAAGTCCAAAGAATCTACAAAACAAGTTAGTACTGAGCATAGCAAAAACAAATAACAAAAAGTTTACTAATTACACTAGACTAAAAATACAAAGAAAGAAATAATAAAAAGCTAACTATATACAACCTACTATTTAGGCTTCACACTAACTATACACTAGAAGTCTAAATAGCTGAGGGTCCACCGTAAAAACTATTTAACTTTGGAGGATAACTGGTGTAACCTCACATACAAGCATGCCCTCCGAAAAATATGAATTCCGTTTGAACAACGGAAGGCAATGGTAAGGCGAAAGAAATGAACCATCGCCAATTAAAAGTTTTGGGGGGGACGATGGGGGGTTTGGATTGAACGGGTGACAAAAATAAGTGGGGACCGAGAAAAGCAGAATATCCTCCCAATTATTTTGAAATTGGAATGGGAGGCGGCGCACATGAAGGCAAATATGCGATCGTGAAAGGCGACTCGAGCAAGTACTTCTCATCGGTGAAAAGGTTTAAAACATTAAAGTTTAAAACCGAATCATCAGGTACTTGAGACGGTGTGATAATAGAGAATGAAAATGGGAATGAAAGAAATTCAAACTCATGAGATGAATCATCATCGCATGAAGATTGAGTTTCGAATGAAATAATATCATTTTCAATGAAATGTTCTTCTTTGGGGTCCAAAGAAGAAATCATTTCATTGCAAATAGATATTACGTCATTTTCATCCTCACTTTCAATATCTATTATGCAATGGGAAAAGTATAGAATGGTTTGTTCCAAAGTAGGCACAAGTACCTCATTTGGTTCAAAGCATTCCTCGACTTCAAAAGTCTCAGAAGCAAAATCGTCATCGGACTCAAATAATAAATCCAAGTCATGTTCCCACGAACGATTTTCTTCCCGATAACGAGTTTCAATTTTCTCATTTTCATACATACGCAAACCCTCATCGAATGTCATAGGTCAAGGTGCGGATGCATGAAAATGGGAACTTTGAAAGTTACTATCAGAGTTAAACGAAACCTCATTATGATAAGAATTTTGAAAACTATTCGAATTCGTTTCAAAATTCCTATTATAAGGAGGAAAAAGCTCAAAATCATTGTCAGCATCATCAAAATTCCAATAACCCAAGTTTTGACTTTTGTTATACTCGCCCAAAGTCATATTTGAATTTGTTATACTTTGGGATTCTAAGTATTCACCGAAAGTTGCGAGAATTTTGAGAATTATAACAAGGATTACCGAAAGAATTGGAATAAGACATGCTTACCCCAAAAATGGCTCGAAGTGGCGGATTCCACAAAGTAAGTACGATCGGAAAAAATTTGAGCGTTTCTAAGTGCTAAAATGTGGAAGTCCTGTAAAAAGATTAGGAAATAATACAAATAGAAAGAAAATACTATGAAATACAAAATCAAATAAAGCCTAAAACAATCTAGTCCCCGAGAATGGCGCCATTGTGATAGCGGCGCGAGAAGTGTGCGCGTGTAAGTGCACAGTCGTTGTTTTCTGTCTCGCCGTGACTATACAAACAAATCTAAATTACTACTACACTTGTGAGGCAAGCACAACGGTAAGTTGGGTATCGAAAATCCACTGGGACGAGATGTTAGAATTTATAGGATTTAATATTTTGAAATAAAAGTGTAAAAGATGATTTACAAACTAAAAGGAAAAAGATGCATGAAAGGTAAATGTTTATTCTAGGCGTGGGAAAATAAAGCTAGATTAACAAAGCGGTAAAAACTATAGGTTGCGTCGAATATCCCTCACCCGAGTTAATTTGTATAAAATGGATACATGGGTCGACGAGTTATTTAGCATGCGTCTCGTTTCGACAGTTAATTGAATCAAGGGTCGTCACGCCCCTAAATCAGCATAAAAAGCCTAATAAAATTTTGGCATCAATAAATATCCCAGAAATTGCACACGCCAGGTCGTAAGCACGAGACATACATGATATGCCCTGTCAAATCTCCTAGGTGCAATAACTAGGACAACGCACCCGAAATAAACCCATAAACACCATCATCAAAGCAAAACAATGCGTCAACTCGAGTGAGTTCAATTCAAACACAACCTAATTTAAATTAGCTAGAAAGCATCTTAAAAACGCGATAAATAAAACGGTAAATAAATGCGGTAAAACTACACTAGAAAGCACGTAAATCAAAGCATGTAAACTAATTAGGAAAGCATGTAAATTACACTACAAAGTAAGGAAATAAGGAAATACAAACTATATTAAGGAAGAGGATGATGAATTGTGCAACATTCAACCCAAATGGGGTGTCAAACCAAGAACAATTGAAGAAGAACTCTCCAAAACCCTCAAACCCTAAGCTAACCTAAGCTAAAAACGTATATATGTACTAAGTTGGAATTAAATTAGAAAAGAAAATAGAAAAGAAAAGAAAAGGCAAAATATCTGCAGAAAATAGGGGATCGATCGATCGACCCCTTTGGTCGATCGATCGATCAAGAATAAAATTTCCACTACAGAGAAGGATCGATCGATCGACCAAAATCGTCGATTGATCAATCAAGCAGGGCAGAGCCAAGTAGTACACTGCATTCTTTTCTTCCTCTTCTCCTCCTCTTTTGGTTTCAATGTTTTTCCCTCCACTGAAATCACCGTAACTTCATCATACGGACTTGGAATCGCGCACCGTTCACGGCCATGAGAAGCTAGCGAGGAGGACTATAACTTTCGTGTGGACGTTGGGTCAGGTGCCTAATCTGTGAAAAGACTAAAATGACCTTAAACATACGGCTGTGTACGGAAATCAAGCGGAACGCGTTCGAACTTCACACTTAGCATTCAAATACCTATAAAAGCTCAACTAACCCCTGCAAAACATGTTAACGTACAAATCCGAAGTTGTCTGGTTAACGAGAATAAATATAGGGAATAAGATACCCGAGGGGGATAAAATGCATCCGTTCGGAGGATGAAATATGCAATATTTGTGTATCATCAACCTTGCCTACCGCAATGTGTGCTAGTGTAAATCGGGCGGTGTGTGTTACCTGAAGGTGGCCCTCTCCTCAAATTTCTCGATTGCTCTCTCCAATTTTGCCTAGGTGGCACTCTCCTAATGATCCTAGGAGGTTCTCTCACGATGTTCCTAGGGGGCTCTTTTCTAACCAACTTACGTGCCTATTTCTTAAGAATCCTGGGAGGCTCTCTCACACATGTGGGAATGGGTGCAACATATTTTTCAAGACCAATTCCACCCCTATCCTTTTTGATCTCGGCGGTGCCTAAAATATTATCAAGTTTTTCAGACCTAGACTCCAAATAAAATTTCACCTGACTTGAATCTTTCAATTTTACCTCAAGTTCACCTATCCTAGATTCAAGTGCACGTCTAGAATCCTCAAACTCTAAAAGCTCTTTTTTCATAGTCTCCATCAACCCTCTAAAACTATCTCTCCCACCCTCGACGTACTCAAGCTTCTCTTTCAAAATTTTCTCATGTGCCCCAAGTTCTTCAACTAAAAAATCATTATTTTTTAAGGCACACTCTTTCAATTGAGCTTTTAATTTCAAATTTTCTTTCTTCGTTTTTAAAGAATCAACATAAAGTTCATTGAAAGCAGTTTGCAAGTCACGCTCATCTACACTTTCATCTTCACTCCCATCACCCTCACTATCATCACTAATCACATGGGTGGGAAGCTCTCGCCTAGAAGTATAAAAAACTTCTTCTTTCGAATCACTATTACTAAGGGTAGAAACACGAAAAACCGGTTTATTCAATTTTTTCTTTAAATTTATGGTACACTCATCTAACGTGTGAACAACACCCTCACAACAAGGACACCTCTCAGATTCATTTTCAACAGAATATTTAAAACAAGAGTTCATGTGAATTTTCCAATTAATTTTTTCAAAAATTTGATACCGAAGATCATCAAAACCACCAAAAGCCAACAAAACCACTATTTTTTTTTCAAAAATACGGATCAAAACACAATAACTTAGTGCAACATGCTCTGATGCCAATTTGACGACGTGAGAATTCAAATTGTATAAAAAAAATGAATCCTTGAAAAATCAGGATCACGCGATAAATTAGCGTAACCCGCTCTGATACCAATTTGTAGAATCGTTACAGTTGAAATATTGCGAATTCTCAAATAAAATCCAATTCTAATAACCCCAAATTTTAGTTAAACCCTAAAACATGCATCTAGATGATATATCAAATAAAATAAAGCATGCAAGATAAAATAAACAATTTCAGGAAAAATCCCCCAAAGGGGAAAACCCCTTTTATTTTCACTATAATTTGTAAAAATGGTTACACGGATTACAATGAAAATAAGAGCGACATACAAAATACCCTAAGGCGTCGGTTTCGATGTCTCGGCTGAAATATCCCACAGAAATTCCAGGTGGTCAGTAATGAAGAAGAGAAATGGCTTCTCCACAAGTTCGTCAGCTGGAACTTTCCCTTTCCGGGAGGGCAGCAATGAAGAAGAGAGCGACTTCTCCATAAGTCTGAACAAAAGCAAAGCAGTGTTCTTGGGTTTCAAAAGGATTCACAAAAGTATGAGAATGACGTGTTAATCTAAACATGAGTTTTGGGACTAAAAAATATGAAGACTTGAGCTAATAGAACTCTCAAAATCGTCTCTCCAAGTCTTGAAAAATAACTCCCCCGAAGTTGGCTTTTATAAGGAAAAAGAGTTTTAAGATTTTGGAACTCTTCCAAGCGTCAGGTACCCCGAATCAATTCGGCTTGTACCTCGAACCGGTTCACCCCCCGAACCGGTTCTCCCTTCAGTCCGTGAAACTTCACTGGGTTTGGCTAAATCACTCAGCATTCTCCATAAGGATTTTCTCAGAATTTTCTCCATTTTCAAAGGGCAATAACTTCTTCACCGTAGCTCGAATTGAGGTGCCATTTCTTCTAGTCGACGTCGATCTATTTAACTTTCCAGTTGACTGAACCTCCAGATGGTGGCTACAAAATTACCAAAATGCCTTTGAACTTTCCTATCTTGCCTTCTTTCATTGTTTTGACCTTTCTTGCGAATCACTTGCATAAACTCCCTAAAATCGTGGAACGTGAAGTCGTTGAGGCAGATGTGGGACACTTGATGGAGATGTTGAATATTTGATTCCCGGAATTTGGATAGAAGTCATCAGGTGAGGTCGTGAAGTGACGTTCCTTTTGTAGCGACGTACGACAAACATAAATGTAAGATATCGGACATGAGAAAAATGTTCTTACAACAACCCAAGTACTAACCCCCGTAATGTCACCTGTAAATATGGCATACACAGTCTTATGATAACACATAACGTGACATAGGCTTCCTTTTCAATTAAATATCCATCACTAGATTAATATATCTCATTTGTAACTCTTAATTACATCACATGTCTATTGGTAAGTCTATAGGAGTCCCTCACCTAACGACCGTAAACACATGCACACAAATATAACAATGGGGAGTTCACTACGTAGTAACACCACCAACGGGTCCATAACCAAACCCTCTCGATGGATCAATTCTACACACATTATCTCTTCGCGAAGCAGTGACCATCCTGAACATGATCAAACACAACGACCTCCATACTGTCCTACATCAATAGCCATGCGTTCGGTACATGACACATAGCTTCTTCTCTCGAGTTCCCTTCTCTTAGGTGGGGTTTTTTTTGTTAGTTTTGTTATATTTCAATTTTTTTTTCTTTTGTTAGGTACTACTGTTAGCTGTTGCTATATTCTTCACTTATTTTCTCTCTGGCTCCAGATTCCTCACTTATATACAATTTTTTTTATTGTTAGGTACTATTAAATTTTGATTTTTTTTGTTCGATACTGTTATCATTTGGTTTATGTTTATCTAAATATGAAGAAACCATCTTTTCAAGTGTTCATAATGAACTTTGAAGTCAATTCATAGTGGATTTTTTTTAAAGAAAATATATGAAGAATTTGTAGGTCGGCCTGTATTGTTTTGATATATTATCTAATTATCATGTTTTAATTATTTTTAATAGGAGGTGGATGAAAGTTCGGGCGAGGATGACGAAGTTGGGCTAATTTTTAAAGACTAGCAAAGTTAGAATTTGTTGAAATTTAATATTTTGTTTTATGTCTAGATTTGGTTATGTTGGAAAATATTGTTGTTTCGAATTGTCATTTGTAGGCAGGACTGGATATTATTTTTGTTTAGTTTGTTGGTATATTATATTGTGGTATTAATTAATAGGACTACTGGAAATGATGATTTATAACTGTGTAGATTGTGTTGATGGATTTATATTACACTAAGTGTAAGCTCGTGCGTTGCACGAGATAGGTAATTGTGATAGTCATTTCGCATTTATTTTGTGTCATATATGTTCTTGCATTTATATTCATTATGAACCAAAACAAAGGTACATAGACTAATTATCCAAACAAAATTAAATGTGAAAGAGGTACGCAACTTAATATGGATGAAATTTCTAAAACTAACTAAAATGTGCACTTCCATATTACTTCTCTTAATGGGGCAAGACTTTCAAAATTCTTCAAATGTGAATTTGATTATTACTAAGGAAAGAAGATATAAAAACAAAAAAAATAAATATAAAAACAAAGGCATAGTTAACTGTATATAAACTTTCAACATATAATTATTGAAATATGGTTTTTTACAAATTTCATTTATAAACAGAGTAAAATAAGAAGAAGAAGAAGAAGAAGAAGAAGAAGAAATTAATAATGTAAGTTGACGATAAAATTTGTAAATATGTACCAAAATAAAAATTTAATGACAAAATATGATGTACATATATTTCTAATATTCTAATAATTAAAAACTAATATTTTTATTATATATCGGAACATGGTTATAGGTGTAAAAATTATAACAGTTTAATAACTCGTTGTAGCAAGTCGACGACCCAACTGTGGGTTTGGTTCCTTCTAGCCGAGCCATCATGAATTTCTAAGACACTAAATTTCAAACTTGAAGATTTTCTGAAATAAGAGAGAAAAACTTGAAGATTTTGAATTTGCTTTTGTTGCACCATCCTTCCTAGATGAGATAGATTGGATATTGGGGTGTGAGACTTATAATTAAGCTATTCAGAGCATTCATAAAACCATATTCTACATTCCCTCTTTGGAGGCCATACGGACAAATAACGACCCATATAATTGTGTAAAGATGGGTTAATTCAACAACAAAATTAATTCAAAACTACCTCTGAAAAGCCGCATGCCCGAACAATGAGTTGACATTACACAATTCTCAGCAAAAGCTCAATTGGAATGTCCTTCCAGTCAGTGATGACTCTCCCACCTCCATCTTACCACTCCTAATCCCACCCCCACGAAACACCATTAACTTCTCAAGCCACATCAAATTATTGTGACCGAAAGTCTAGAGATATTTTGAGATAATGAAACTTACTGCATCCCATCTATGTAGGTTTTATAGTCCCATTGAACACGATAGAAAATGATGTTATGCTTAAAACCCAGTTATTAGAAGTGTTTTCATGTCCCTCAAATGCCTAAAGATATCATCAACGTGAATTATAAACATATAGTAATTAAATTTTCTTGATATTTAATTAATCTGTTAAATCTAAAAATAACCTTCTCAGCAAGAATTTACTGCAATAGTCGAACAACTTGCATTCCAAACGAGTTGATAACAAAGTGAATAGTGTGATCCTCATCCCATTCAGGGTAGTTCCCTGGGCATTTCAATTCAACAATTCAAGAAACCAATTAAATATAACCTACTTTTTTTATTTATTAAATTTCATACAACCTAGAGTCTAATCAAGGATAACAATTTTGGCCACGATGGCCCTCTTTATAGAGACAATCTGATTATGACATTACATGTGACATAATAATTAAATATACTCATTTTAGATTTATTTATACCCTAAACTAAAAATTAAACACAAATTAAGCCAACCTTGTTCAATAGTATAAAATGCGAGGGTTAAAAGTGGTTAAAACCCTCAACCTTGTTCCTAAATCCTTCCAAACTGAGAATGCTCACAAGCCTTGTTGTGTTCTTCTCCATAATCAACTTGTCCTCCTTTCAAGAAATAAAACAATTCACGATCCCTATAAAAAAATAACCCCTTAAACACTGAGAAAACTATACACAAAGCAACCATATCATATGGGCATGTAAATAAAGTGCAAAAAGAAGAATTTGTGTACTCGCCTATCATATATGCTAGTTAACGAACCCATATCATGGTCTAAAACCCTATCATCCTTTTTATCTGCCCTTGAAAGACATAATAGGCCTCCCAATCTTTGTAAAACATAAAAATGTGCCAAAATGAAGAAAAAACAAAAACCCAATTCACAAAAATGTCCATAATAAAAAACCCTTTATATAGTTTTATAGAAAATTCAAAGTTTGACAAGTTCAAAGATCATAGAAAATGAAAATATCCCACCCAAAAAAATATTAACTTTCTTAAGACAAATAAAACATGTTAACAAAAACAAATAGACTTATTTTTTCATCAAAGAAAGGGAAACGGAGAAGAACCCAAAAATATAAGTAGCCTCAATATCTGGTTGCACTTAAACTATATGTTTGTATTTGTATATAAAATATATGGGTTTGTGGTAGAGAGGGGTTTTGGAGCTTTTGTTGAGAATTAGTTGGAATTCCTCTATCTTTATATATCTATACCAACGGTCCTCTTGTGTATAAGAAGAAACTATTTCCTGGAAATCAAAAGGGGTCACCTCTTGGAAATCTAAAAGATGGAAATTTAAGAGGGGAAATGTGAATGGATGAAAGGGTAAAAGACAGGGAGAAGTGAGTTAGGACTCTTGGTTTGTCAAAAGAATTATTGGTTTTTCCATATAACTGGAAAAAGAAGACGTAGGATATTGGCATAAATATTAGATGTGCCACGTGGGCAACGTAGTTGAAGAGGAGGTATATGTGCTGTAAAGCATTTTTAAAAGATATATCAGATTATGACATTTAGTTAATTTGTTGTTATATCAAATTATGGGATCCCATTTGATATATAATTGTGTTGATTGTGTCAATCGGGCCAAATGGGGCAAATTGTTGGTCGAGATGGGTCGTTTTGTGTCGTGTCAATCGTGTCAAATTGACACAATTTTTATATTGTGTTAGTTATGTTGGGTCGTGCTATAAATGGGTCGTGTTCATGTTGGCCAAACGAAGCATGAATTCATGTTGGGTCGTGTTCTTGTTACCTAAAATTTAGTCGTGTCATGTCGGGCCATGTCAAAACACGACCCATCAGCCCGAATTGCCACTCCCAGTATACCTAACCCTTGGGACCAACTTAAGACGATAAAAACATATATTTGTGCCTCCGTATCTCTCTAGAGTCTGCTCTAAATAGTAATCTCATAACTCACGGGAATACCTCACAACGTAAAATAAAACATATAATTGATTATTTTACGCGTAACCGCATATAGTCCTAGTTAATTAATTACAACGATTAATTAAATATCACATGCGACACAAACAAATCACACGACATGAAAATTCAATCAACGTCTAAATATGCATTTTATTATACCAATTCACTCATGTAATACTTAATTGATTCTCACAATTAACAATCAGTTAAATAATACAAAAATATGAGGTATTATAGTCTTCCCCTTAATAAAGGAATTGATGCCCCCACTGCACACGCCCTAAAGGAATCACCTTGGAACGAAGCTTCTGCTCCCTTCGATCTAAAATGGCAATTTATTTCTACTCATAACTCACGTCGGGTTGAAGCTCTATCTCACCAAGATCAATTTGCTGATATGCTAACTTGTATCTAAGGAACCTCCGTAACATCGATACATGAAAAATATCGTGAATCCTCTGCAAGTGATCCGACAAGGCTAAACGGTATGTGATTGGTCCGATCCTCTCAATAATGGTAAATGGCCCCACATATCGTGGAACTAACTTCCCCTTCTTCCCGAACCACATAGCTCCTTTCATGGGAGACACGTTAAGTGACGCTTGATTCCCAATTACAAAAACTCTAGGTGTCTCTTATCCTCATCTGCATGGCTATTCTATTGACTCTGGGCTGTTCGAATTCTATATGTGATTATCTCCACGTTCTTAAAAGTGTCCTGAATAAATGTGGGTCCGATAAGCTTATTCTCCTCCACCTCTAACCAATATGTAGGTGAATGATAAGGTCTCCCACACAAAATCTCAAATAGCGCCATGCTAATCGTGAACTGGTAACTATTGTTGTAAGCAAACTCTATTAATGACATGTATTTCTCCCAAATTCCTTTGAAGTCTAAGACATACACACACTCTTAACATGTCCTCCAATATTTGACTCACCCACTCCACCTGTCCATCCATTTATGAGTGATACGAGGTACTCAACCTCAACTCTGTACCAATTTCCTGCTGGAAACTCTTACAAAAGTGGGACACAAATCTCTCTATCCATATCTGATACAATGTTGAATAGTACACCATAAAACTTCATAATCTCGTCAATGAAAATCTTAGAATATTGATCTGAAGTGAAATCCGCCTGAATCAGCAAAAAGTGAGATACCTTAGTCAAAGGGTCCATGATCACCTAGATAGCATCGTGTCCCCATTGTGAAGTAGATAACTTTATAATTAAGTATATGGAAATGCTCTCCCATTTCCATTATGAAATCTTAAGGGGTTGTAGAACACATGCTATTTTCTAATGATCTACCTTCACTATCTGGCAAGTGGCATACTTAAACACAAAACAATGTGATGTCCTTCTTCAAGTCTGCCCACCAATACTGGTAGTTCATATCTATGGCTGTAAATCGGGTTGGGTAGCCAAGCTTGGGGTTGCTCAGGCTCGGCCCGAACTACCTTACCCATGCTCAAGCCTGAACTCGATCCAAAATAATTTTTCCCACCTAAGCCCGAGCTCGGCTCATAAATATTACGGGCTTTGGGCCCGATTTTGTGCAGGACCGATTTTAATTTTTTGTTAAAAAAGTTTAAATTAGTGTTTTTATTCTTGTATTTAGATCATGGAGAAAATGCACATATTAAAATCTAATTGATATTTCATAAAATAAAATATATAATTATGAAATGTCTTAAATTAAAACAAAGGTAGTAAGAGTGAAAACCTACAAAGGCCACTTAAATTTTGATACATATAGAATCAGTTAACATAAATATGTTATATTATATAAAATTATTTATTTATTTATTTATATATTCAAAGTTCCGGCTTCGAGGCCAATTCGGGCTTGGCAAAGTTTGGCTCCAGCACGACTCGAATTCATTCAGGCTTGAAATTTTGGCTCTGGCTCAGCTAGAATCAACTCAAATAAAGCCCGACTCGAAAATAGCGGGCCAAACGGGCGGGCTTTAGGCTTTCCCAATTCAATTACAAGCCTACTCATATCCTGGTATATCTTATCCCTACTCAGATGCACCACAAAATGAGACCATGCACCTAAGTCATAACTTCCTGCCATAATTCTTTTCCCTATGGAACTACTAGTCTATCATGGAATCCAAACCTCTATAATATACGATTGAGTAAGACTCTGCACTCTCTACCAACAATTAGAGACGAGAAAATTTTGAGATGTACGAACAACGAATAAGAAAAACAACAAGGTAATTTTTTGTTGTTGTACGACTTTCATCATTTTGTTGTTTTCTTTTTCTAATCGTTTTGTTCTTGAGTTTTTGTTCTGAAGAAGAGAAATAAATAGCCCCTTTTTTGGGGGTATTTTTATTGAATATTTGTTCTTAAGAAGAGAAATAAAGAGCCCCCATTTCATATTTATAAGATGAGAACATAATTTTTTTAGACAGATCTGTTTGACTTAGCAGACCTGTTTGATTCATATGCCCATGTTCGATTAATCAGTAGGTCCTTTCTCGACTGAATAACTCTGGCAGCGATAAACCAACATCGATAAACAAACGTCCTTTGGCTGTACATCTTCTCGACTGAACAACAACGATAAACCAACATCATTTTTGGCTGAATAATGAACAACTCTGGGCATTTTTTATATAGGGTGTTTTTTTAATCAAGCTCAGTTGTTTTTCATATGTGGCCAATAAATGTGGGGGTTTTCATAAGGGTTCATATAAGCATCCCCCTTATTTTTTTTATATTAAGTTTGGGGTTTGTTAATAGGCATGTTCCTGTGGTGAAGGAGATGTTATGTGGTGGAAAAAATTTATATTAGTAGTAGACCACAAGAACCTTACCCTCATCCATGCCGACTTACATGGCAAATATCAATTAATGTCTTTATCTGAATGGTTGCACTACAGATCATGAATGCTTTAAAGATATGCTCAACTAGAATTTTTTTCCCGGTGGATCCTTAGACAAAATGCTTTTAGAATCCTTTTAATATCTGTTCAAGATGTTTATCCTTTATGACCATTTCATCTGTTCTTTCAGATTGCGAGAGAGAATGGTGTGGTCATAGTGGAAACTCTAGAGCCAATCGCAAGAACGCAGTAGCTGTTTGGTTAATCCATGTTGCCAGTTAACTTATTTGTGTTGAATTCTTAACATATTTTTGACATAATTTTCTCTGTTGGGTCACTTAGGTACCCTGTTTGGTTTTATGTGTGTTTGTTTCAATGTCGTATGCTTTTGTTATTATTGAAAAAAAAGTCAATGTGATTTTGATGTCCTTTGAGTTTCAATGAGACTATATTTGTGTTTATGTGGGACTGTGTTTGTTTGTGTCAGTGGTTGGGTATGACATTCTTTGTTTATAAGCTTTTGAAATATGTTGAAATGAGGACTAAAGCTTTTATATGGGAATCCAATGAACACTATTTAGAAGTCTGATTTTAAAATAAAAAACTTAATGGAGACATTTACGTGATTGTTTTTTATTAGTTAGTGTTTGGAGTTCACGCGACTGAAACTTAGAAACTAACCAATAAAAAATAGTCACGTCAGTGTGTCCACGAAAATTATGTTAAAAATTTCGTCACAATAGAAAAGCCCTTTTAAAATGCTTAGAACACTACTTTTTGATTTTAATCCATGTTCCCAGTTAACTCAATGTGATTTTGATGTCCTTTGAGTTTGTGTGGGACTATGTTTGTGTTTGTGTGGGACTGTATTTGTTTATAAGCTTTTGAAATATGTTGAAATGAGGACTAAAGATTTTATGTGGGAATCCGGTGAACACTAAAGAGTATTATTTTAAAATGCTTAGAACACTACTCTTTGGTTGGCTACTTCAGGTGGTGATGGTGGTGAGCAGCTTAGCTCTTTGTCCCTCAACGAATGAGGCAACCATAATATCTATTAGTAAATACATGTGTGCCAATGTGAGTCCATTTTTATAGGCCTGATGAGTGCTATTCATTGTTATGAGTTATCCATCTCTACACAATTTCTAGGTTTGGGTTTACTTTTGCTTAAGTTATATCTGTTAGGTGGTGAAGTTCTTTTTAGGTTATTAACTTATTATGTAGGGATTTTGGAGTCTTTAAGAAGACTGCTAGGATGATCATCTCTTTTTTTTCCTGTTTATTTAGCCAACAAGACTTGGGATTTGACTGGGATTATTATTTAGCCATCAAATCGGTTTGTATTTATAATTTTTTACTTCAATATTTGTTACCTGATTTTTTGACACTGCCCTTTTTTTTCTTTCTAATTTTAGTGGGTTCTAAACATAAAAAGTGATATTTTTACGCATAATCATAATGTTTTTTGAAGTTGAGTGGTGTCACCTGAATATAGGAAGCAAATATATGGTTGAAGCTCTTAATTTTGGCATGTTCACATTTGTCTTTCGATATTTTCTTATTTGTAAGGATCCTAAAAGTTAAGTACATTTTTTGTCTTGGTACGCTATTGGAGTAAAAATACAATGTATTACATGTATTTGACATGCTATATGCCTTGGCAAATGTCTTTTCTTTTCCGTTTCACATATTGATTATAGTTTGAATTTACATCATTATCTTTTAATGGAGTCTAATTTTGAAATTCCTTTAGGCACGGGAAATGAGTACAAGAGAAAAGTGGAGAGAATGCTATTTGATTGCTGATCCACATGTTTACAACATATGATTTGCTTGCCTTTACATCCTACTAATGCCATCTATTTCAATTGCTATTTGATTGTTGGATTGGTTGCTATTTAAAAAGTGGATATTGCTCGTTTTTTTAATTGACACTTTGTATATTTGAGGCACAATATGAATTCGGTTGATGATTATTGTATATTGCATGTTATATTTGAATGTGATGAATTTATACCATTTGAATGTTGTTGGACTGTTTGTTAATTGTTAAGTAGGATGGATAGTCCTACAAACAAATAAGATTATGGTAATTTTTTTAAAATTACATTTTTACTATTTTACAATACATACTTTGGAGATTTTTGCCTTCTTGCAATTACGTACTTTGAAAATTTTCATCATTTTGTGATTATCAGTGTGCCTTCAGGCACAAGCATACCCTAGTATATATATATGTATGTATGTATGTATTGTCGGCTGAGATGTGTGGTACAATTATTATACATACGATGATTATGTGAATTAATATTGACATAAATGAATTTGTGAGATAATGATAGAGTATGTTTGTTATTGTGTGTGATTGAGATTAAATTAAAACATTATACAGAACTAGTATAAGGTGGAAAATTATTAAACTCTATGATAGTTAGAAGTGGACTTAAGGATATATAATGTGAGAGGTATTGCAAGTTATTTAGATATGAATAATAAAGTTTCAAATTTTTTATTTGATAAGGAAATAATAAGGATCTTAGGAAACTTGGTTGAGGAAAAAAAAGATGAAGTATTATTATGACTTCGATTTTTTAAAACATCGTGGTGATTATAATAGGGATGAATCGATAAGAATAGTTGGTATTAGTAGATAGTGTTGCAAAATAGAGATGGATGATGTCTTTAGTCATGTGAATATTTGGTTTATACATGTAGATTATATTTTGCAATTGTGAGTATGTTGTTATGCTTGATAGATTGATTAAGTTGGTATTTTATTAACATATTGGTATATATAATAGAGATGAGATTTTATGTGTTGATTTAATCTTATGTGTGTAAAATATGAAGATAATGATTATTTTTTTGGCCATCGACTAGGTTACAGAGATTATGTCAATTAATATGCTAATAACAAACTACTGAGAAGATAAAGCTTATTCAAAAATATTTAAAGGTGGCACAAAGTAGACAACAAATTTATACTTACAAGAGAAAGAAATAATTGAAATTTTAATTAGGATGATCGAGTATTCCTCGTGTTTCATGGTGCAGAGGTGTTATGAGATTTAAAAAGAAAGGAACGTTAAGTCCTAGGTACATTGGCCCTTATAAAATAGTGAAATGAATTGGATCTATAGCTTATAAGTTGGCATTTCCACAAGAATTGTATCAGATACATGATATTTTTTATATATCAATGTCGCATAAGTGTTTACCAGATACTTCACATGTGTCGATTTCACAATCGATAGAGCTTCAAGATGACTTGACTTATATGGAAAAATAAATAGCTATTTTACATCGAAAGTAGCAAGTGTTGCATAATAGAACCATTCCATTAGTGAAATTAATGTGAAGGAAGACGTGCGATAAGGAGATGATAGTATGAATAAGTTATATCGTCATCTATTTGGTAAGTTTTTTTGTGTGTGTTAAATTTCGGGGATGAAATTTCTTAAAGGGCATAGATTGTAATGCCCTAAACCGTCATTAGGTCGGTTAATTATATGATTAAGTAATATTTATAATTAAATATGTGGTTAAATACATTATAAAGTGTTTTTATGAATTGTTGTGTTTATAAAAGTAAATTGGGGTGTTGATGCGATTTTGATGAGGTTAGGTTGCTAAATTTTTAGTTTTGAAATTTATGGGTAGATTAGTACATTCTTGTTTGAGCCCATTTTAAGCATAGTAAAGTTTTTATTTTGGAAAAATATAAAATAAAAAACTTGTACATATTTAAGTTATCTACGAGTGGACCCAAACGGTGGTTCAATCGGAGGTCAAAATAGTAAGTTATATTGGATTTAAAAATAAGGGACAAATCTGTCATAAGTTGAAATATTTTGATTGGACCTTTCTTTTATCCAATCATACACCACCACACTATATCTGACCATGTTTTGTCTGTTCAAAAGCATATATTTACCTTGTTCTTCATTACACAGCATAAGGTTCAAAGAAAGAAGCTCGAGGAGAGAAAAAGAGGGTCTAATTAAGGATTTCTTGGAAAAAATTATCATAAATCAAGGAGTTCTTATAAGGTAATTATTTTTTTATTAAAGTTGATAACATGAATTGTGACACCCCGCCTAATAAAATACTGGGTGATCAGTCCTATACCAAATTAAAACAGGAATCTTAGTTGGATCATCCTGAGCATCACTGTCGAAAACCTTTTTAAAACTTACTAACCACCTAGTTTTCCAAAAGCTGGTGCCAATTTTAACTTTTTAATTACACAAAACAGTACATGCGGAAATAAATATAAACCATTCACACCACTGAATAAAACTCAACTGAATAATTAATTACACAACTTACCGAATAAACCACCGGCCACCAAAGAAATAATCCAATACAAAAATCCAACACCGGAATAAAATAAGTCTGAAAACTGAACTGAAAGTCTGGGCGATATGCCCTAAATAAAACTGAAATTGATAAGCGATTCCTACTCTAGGAATGAATGAATGATGCGTCTAATCCAAACTCCTGCTAGCATCCACATATGCTGCAGCTCCGTGTCCCTGGAATAGAATATCAATCCTGGCGTCCCTGTGGCTGGACACCTAAAAGGTTTTGAAAATAGTTTTATAGCAAGGGTTAGAACCCAAAACATTTTGAAAATATTTAGCAAGTGAATTAACTGCAGTAATTTAAAATGCATGAATGCACTTCATATATAAGTTAGTGTCGCGCTCCCTTGTAGACATTCTCACCCCTCCACTAATGTGCACACCTAACGGTTATCTTAACCCCACCTAGTTTCACTATTTCGTCCAACTAGTCCCAGTATAACCTCCCCTTGCCATACTACTCTAACCCGAGTATAGTGATTCTTGAATTATAAGTTATATCACAATTAACTTAATTAGTTCCTCTTAAATAGTAGCATATAACCGTGTCACAAGTTACATAAAGTAAATACATCACACACTGTATTATTACCCGCATATAATATTTACTACCATTATATACGTACCTTTACCACAACATCCACACATATAACATACGTATATCCATCCCTTCGAGTATACCCTCGCCGGATGATTCCCTCTAAAATGATATCTCACTAGGTGTGCTCACAGAACCTAGTTCCCCAAGTTGGAATCGCTCACCAACTTGGCCCAAAATATAAACGTAGTGGAGGCGGTCATATTCCTTCCCTGAAAATGAGATAAATCCCTCACCCATATATACCGGATGCTATGACCTGGGAATATACTCTCCCTAACCTCCCTTGATAGCATTAGAGTATATAAATTGAATAAATATCTAGTCACTGATATTTAATATCACACACAATATATACACGTATATATATATATATATATACTATCACTACCCCATATATATATAATATAAACCCCAGCTTTACCGTGTACTCAAAATCCCGTACACTGCCTGTAATTTCCTGAGTCTGTGGCCCGACTCAACACAATTAATTTTCTCACTTAATAATTTATCATCTTTTCGAGTCTATGGTCCGACGCTAATATAATTAATTCATACCTCAATTAATATAATACTTTTTCCGAGTCTATGGTCCGACTCTAATTAAATTAATTAACACACCCATTAATTTAATACCTCCCTGAGTCCATCGTCCGACTCTAATTAAATTAATTAACACACTTATTAATTTAATACCGCCCCAAGTCTATCGTCCGACTCTAATTAAATTAATTAACACACTTATTAATTTAATACCTCCCCGAGTCTACAATCCGACTCTAATTAAATTAATTAACACACTTATTAACTTAATACCTACCCGAGTCTACAATCCGACTCTTATTAAATTAATTAACACACTCATTAATTTAATACCTAACAGAGTCTACAATACGAATCTTATTAAATTAATTAACACACCCATTAATTTAATATCTACCCGAGTCTACAATCTGACTCTTATTTAATTAATTTACACATTAATTAATCAACACAAATCTGAGTCTGTGGTCCGACTCTAATATAATTAATTTACACATTAAATAATCAACACAAATTCGAGTCTGTGGTCCGACTCTAATATAATTAATTTACACATTAATTAATTCATACCAAACTAAGTCTGTGGTCCGACTCCCAGTCAATAAAATTACACATTAATTAATTTATACCAAATTTTGGGTCTACAACCCGAGCCTAAACTAATTAATTATAACATCAATTAATTGAATACTTTTTCGAGTCTACCCTCCGACTCTACCTTCATTAATTATCACATCTATTAATTTAATAACTTGGTGTCACCCAACCATTATCCCCGGACTCACTTAATTGGCCCGTAACTTAATATTTCCCGAGTCTATGTTCCGACTCCAAATTAATTACTCTCTCTCAATAATTAATTTAATACTTTGATGTCATTTAACCAACATACCCGGACTCGCTCACTTGGTCCATTTTACATCTCATAATTTCATTCCCACATATTCGCCCACAATGTGTCGCACATTCATCTCCATAATTTCCTAATTATATTTACCTATAATTACCAACATACGCGGACTCGCCCACTTGGTCCATAATTAAATTGAATATGTTTCACCCAAAATTTTCACTTTAAGTCTCAACTCTTAACTTAGATTGCACATTCCTAATAGCTATCTTTTGAGCTCCTAGCTATTAATTTCTCTATAATTTTTCACCAAATAAAATTATACCCAAAATTCAAAAATAAAAAAAGGGTAACCAACAACCCGACCTGGCAAAAAATTCCGACCGTCGATCGATCGATGGCCCCCGATCGATCGATCGATCATACCTGGGCAGCTCTCATTTCCCACTGAATTCCGCCATTAACAAAATCCAAGGTTTGTAAACCTTAATTTAAACCTCTAATCACATCACTCCATCACATAAACATGGTTAATTCACATCCCACACATCATAGGGATCTTAAGATACACAATTTTCTCCACTTACTTTTATAATTTCCCGAAATGGGTTTTCCGTTAAAATTCATCAACTTTGTTCTGCCAACCAACTTCCAAATCCAAATCCCACCCATTTATATTCCGGATTCTCATTCAAATCAGATATCCATACTCAGAGATATACAACACAACAATTTTTACTTTGAATCTCATTCAATAGTTCCATGAACAAAAACCCCATTTTTGTACCCATTTATCCCCAAAACGAATTTTGGTTTACACATCACTATGATATGAATTGATTATCATCAATTTAGAAATCACAACAGTTAACCACTTGCCTGGAATTATTCGTAGTGTCTGATCCGTTGGTGTAGTCCCTTAATTTGGCTCCAAAATCCCCAAATTGGTTCTTGATTTGCTTTCCCCCATCTTTCTTCTCAAACCCTAGGTTGTTGACTGTCGTTCCCTAGTCTCTCAATCAGGTTAAAAAATACTAAATCCCATTTTTGGCCATGTGGGCCTAATTAGAAAGGCCCAACTCACCCCGTGTGGGCCCGGCTATGCCTAATAATACCTCGAGATCCAATTACTACCTATGGGTACTCTTTTCTGACTATCTCGACCCATCCGGACGCAATCGCGCATGCGAAATTGGCATCCGAAATACTTTTTAATATTTCCAAATTTTGTCCTCAAAATACGACACACGAGATTTCGGACCATTTAAACTTAAAGTCGCCAATTATAATTAATTCGGCTCACTCAATTAAATTCTCCAACTCATCAATTTAAGTTTCTCCAAATTTAAATATTTTTATAACTCCCAAAAATAATTAAATATTTAATCCTCAACATTACGGGGTGTTACATACTCCCCCCCCTACAAAGGAATTTCGTCCTCGAAATTAAGATGAGCGTAATGTTCCAAGCTTAGCATTTTACTCTCTAGTCATGTGCCTCCAAGCCCGCTATATCTATACCATCCGCTTCTAACCATACATTACACAAGTATGCATTTAGATTACCCAGGGGGCCCATACACCCTATACCCGTCCTTAATCGCATAAAATTTGCCTTAATTAACCCGGGTGCCCATACACCCTATCCCCGCGCTCTACCGCACGAAAGTTACCCTATTATGCTAGTCGTAACTCGTAATATAACTTCGAACCCATAGTCATATCACACACACACACACACACACACACACACACACACACACACACACACACACATATATATATATATATATATATATATATATATACTGCCCGGGTACCCAACCCATGTGCTAACGTCCAAATAGTTCCCCATAAATACTTGTCTCTCAACACAAAAGTATATACGCTTACCCTCATGCTACCAAAGACAACATAAAATACCACACCCTTACTATCATTAGTCCTTGTGCAAAATAAATCCCGAACTATCTCTCTTTGCTCACAAATAAATCTAACCACCCTGATTCACTTTAGTAAACATCCCCACTTACCGGGATAAAATGTGAGAATAAAAAACCCCACTATGTGCTATCGCACCACGCAATACAACATATATATATATCCACATATATATAGGCTATACGCCCTCTCCGGTGATACCTAGTACCAACCATACCCTGGTGTCGCGAACACCAAAATTTTACACCACTATCCACCATAGTTAAATTTCATCGCTATCCAGCCAATTTTTAGGAAATGTTATCAACCCTACTCCCATAATTCTTGAAGGTAGTAATTCCTCACATAATTCAAACCTTCACTCACTGTACACCTTCACTCTCCCGTGAAGAACACCAAGGAAACTCCGCTACCCTATGGAAAGTTTATCCACATACTATGGCTGCTACAGCCAACGCACCCACTAAGTTCGACTTACCCGCGAACTCTAGTGAAAAATAAGTCTTATATTGTGACATCCTCCTTGTCACTCAAAAATATACCCCACGCCCATAGGGTAAAAATAATTACCTCCATACTCCCGCTGCAATGGATGATCCTCGGGTTCTAGAGCATCTTCTCCCTGCTCGAATGCGCCCATGACTTGCTTTAGTGGCTGTACATCCAGGACCTCGTCCTGTAGTTGACCCCTGCCTTGCTTAAGGCAATATCTCTTCACGTGTCTCGCT
This sequence comes from Sambucus nigra, assembly GCA_949130495.1. Taxonomy (NCBI): domain Eukaryota; kingdom Viridiplantae; phylum Streptophyta; class Magnoliopsida; order Dipsacales; family Adoxaceae; genus Sambucus; species Sambucus nigra. The sequence continues at coordinate 350,968,055 of OX422223.1, read as the reverse complement.
TTCCCCACAAATGAAACACCTTCTAATACATTCACCCTGCCACTGGTCCCTTCTATGCCGACCTTATTGAAATTCCTGGCCATCCTGCCGATAGCCTCCAGTTCTAAATCATTTGACATGATTTCCCTACCGGAAATCCTGCCCCTGATCTCCCCCAGTCTGTTGCTGGGTTACTCCACTGGTATTGTTCCCTCCTGCCTTATCCGACTGGCTAGTTCCCACTCCCCTCCCGCTTCCTTTCGCATGGAAGTGATATTCCCGACAGTGCCGGAGTGTTGCGTTAACGACATCAGTATAAGCTACTAATGCGTATTTACCAATTAAATATTGTCTGATTCTCCAGACTAACCCATCCATAAACCTTGCTTTATTTCTCCTTTCCTCGCTTACCTCATCCGGTACAAAATTTGCCAACGAGTGAATTCTTCCTCGTAATCACTTGCCTGGAATTATTTGTAGTGTCTGATCCGTTGGTGTAGTCCCTTAATTTGGCTCCAGAATCCCCAAATTGGCTCCTGATTTGCTTTCCCCCAACATTCTTCCCAAACCCTAGGGTTAGAGGTGTGTTGACTGTCGTTCCCTAATCTCTCAATCGGGTTAAAAATACTAAATCCCATTTTTGGCCATGTGGGCCTAATTAAAAAGGCCTAACTCACCGCGTGTGGGCCCGACTATGCCCTAAAATACTCCGAGACCCAATTACTACCCCCGGATACTCTTTTCTGACTATCTCGACCCATCCGGACGCAACCGCGCACTCGGAATTACCATCCGAAATACTTTTTGATATTTTCAAATTTCATCCTCAAAATACGACACACGAGATTTCGAACCATTTAAACTTAAAGTCGCCAATTATAATTAATTCGGCTCACTCAATTAAATTCTCCAACTCATGAATTTAAGTTTCTCCAAATTTAAATATTTTTACAACTCCCAAAAATAATTAAATATTTAATCCTAAAAATTACGGGGTGTTACATGAATGAGTTTTAGAATTTTTATATTTCTATTTCTCATTTGAAAAAGTTTTCATTATATATACACTAGGATATGCCCGTGCTTGAAGGCACGACGAAAATTTCCTAAGTATGTAATCGTAAAACGGTAAAAACTTCGTACCCCAACAAAACATAGTATAATTTAAAAAAAATTGGCCATAATATCTTTTGTTTATAGAACTATCTACCCTGATTAACAAATAACAAAAACAATACAACAGCGTTAAAATAGTCCAACAACATTCAAATGGTCTAAATTCGTCAAACAAAATTAAATATAACATAAAATATACAATATTCATCAACTGAATTTACATTCTCCCTCAAATAATGTAACAACCTGTTTGAGGGATAACCACCAATCCAACAATATTCATATAGTTAAGTAATAGCCTCATCAACCCAAATCAACGATCGAAAAATAAAAATTACCATCACAAAGACCCACAAATACACTTTTAACCTCAGAACAACAAAGTCTATAAAACAGTACCCATAGATGTACCTAAAACATAATGTATCAATTAGTCGTAATATAACTGAAGTTGTACAAAGTAATAAAATAAAATTTCATTCAAGTTCATCACCATAGGCTAAGAATCAAGTCCCGTCTATTTCCCATAATCGAGTGACTTCACTCAGTTGATGCTTATGTTTCGCCCATCTTCATGGAGCTTTTTTTCCTAGAACAATGGTAATAATTTTAAATTTTAACAACAGATGTGTTTGTATACACAAATAAACATAATTAAAACTTTAAATAGTGAGGGATAGAAGATAAAGAGATAGTACCTTTGTGTTTTGGACGTTTAGTCCAATGTCAGTTCGTAAATGCTAAGATCTGTTAGAATCATTAGCAAGATTTATGAGAAACGGTATTTTAAAAGATAATTTAGAGTAATGATAATTCATAAGCGCAAATTAATTGAATTATTAGTATATAATAACAATTGATTTGATATTACACGCAAAGAGAATTTATAAATGCAAATTATATACTAACAATTGATTTGTTAGTATATACTAACAATTGATTACACGCAAAGACAATTCATAAACTCAAGTAGCTCGTCACACATCTCATGAATTAAGGAACTACTCCAAATTATATAATAACAAATCAAACGGTACCAAACCTATATTAGAAAGCATGTAGACTCCATTAATCCATAATAGACTCTAGGGGTGTGCACGGATCGGTTCGGTTCGGTTTTGGACCGCAATTCAAACCGAGCCGATCGGTTCGATTTTGGAAAAAGTCAGACTGAAATCAAACCGATGATGGAAAAAAATTATCGGTTTCGGTTCGATTTCGGTTCGATTTTGATCGATTTTCAGTTTTGGGCGGTTTTTTAGGCCGATTTTAGTTTTGGTCGGTTTTTAAGATCGGTTAATGGTTTTTGTATATGAAAATAGAAATTATTTAAGGGTTTTTAATATAAATATTAATGTCGATTCGGTTCAGTTTAAATCGGTTTTTTAGGTCTAAATCGCAAACCGAACCGACATGGTCGGTTTTTTAAATCCTTAAACCGCAGACCGAACCGGGCTAAAAAAAAACCGCTGGTTTCGGTTCGATTCGGTTCGGGCTGGTTCGGTTCGATTTTCGGGTCGGTCAATTTTTTTTCACACCCCTAATAGACTCCATGAATATAAAAGTGGCATTAATCCACAATAGACTCCATTACGGTAATACAAATTTATAAGTGATTGGATGCATAAAAATAGTCATAATTTTTAATTTTGTCAACTTTATCAAATTCAATTAATTTAGTGAAAGATACATTCCACCGAAAAGCATCAGTCTATACATGAACAACATCAATACACGAATCAACTATTTTTTCATCAGTTGTTGCAACCACATTAAAGTCTCCACTCACAAAAATAAGATCACCATAGGATAAGATAAAACCTGTAAATCATGCCACAGATTCAACCCCTCATCCCTTGTATATTTAACATACATATTTGAAAGTATAAGTTATTTTTTCAAGAGGGGGTGAGTGATTTTTGGACAGAGAAACTGTTTAGAATCAACAATAATTGTAGCTCATAAATAAAAAAAAACACATTTTATTAGAGTTATTGTCATATTCATAATTTTGATCTTATCACAATGCATTTTGGGTTCAAGTAAGGCAAAGCATGAAGATAAGAAACCATGCAATAGAATGGATATATGACCAAATATTGTAGGAAATATTGTACCAAATATTACACGTGGGTTGAAGGTTCTAAATGTAAAAAAACAAAATCAAAATTGAGGAGTAAATTGAACATAACATAATAATGACTAACGATGGAAGCCTATTTATCTTCATTCACTCTCCAATACAACCAAATAAAACTAAACAAAGGCAAATATAAATATTAAAAATATAAATAATGAAAACGTATCAAGATGGTGTAGAACTCATAACTTGAATCCACAACCATAAATTTATACTACTTCAATCATCGGTAAAGTAAGAATCTAAACAAAATTCATTCCAAAGTCTAAACAACATCAATAAAATGGATCAAGCACTAAGAACACATGTTTATCTTGCATAACATAAGCAACAACGCCTGTATGTAAGTAGTAACGACAATCATAACATAAATACTTCTTGCATAGAATTAATAAAAAAACACCATAGCTACAGAATTAATAACAAACACCAATGCAATGGATATGAGAGAAACATTAATGCTTGGTAAACCATTGAGAAAACATATCAGCTTTATAACAGTACATAGAAGCAGTTATGTTATTCAAACAGTACATAGAAGTAGTTAGGTAAAAAATACTCAACTTTGCTTGAGATAGTGTACAAATAAGTAGCCCCTTAAAAGTATATTGTAGCATATAATACCTTGAATTTTGTAGAAAGTAAGTCCAGTTCAGTTCTTGTGGCATTTGATTACCTTCAATTTTGCAGAAACTATATTCAGAATAATGATGCTAATATAGAAAGCCTCAAATCTTAACGCATATTAAGTTGATGTTTAGTTTTTGTCTCTTAAACATACAATCCATTCAGATATAAAGGGAGTAAATGTTATTTGTGTTTTAAAATGTTATAGAGAGGCCAACAATCATGTGGCCTCTAAATATATCATGCATACTAATTCAAAAAACATTTAGATTCATTCAAATTGAAAACAAACAAATTATTCAGATATAGATCACAAATAGAAAACAAACAAAGTATCTAGATGCTTTCCATCTCTTACACGTGGGAAGCATGCAGATATAAGTTAACAAAAATTGTAAATAGCAACCTAAAGAATAATTAGCAATAAACATAAAAAAAATTAGAATCTCACCAGAAATATATACATATCATCAATCAAGATCTACTTAAAGGGTTCAACCTGCAAAACGTAAACAAAATGAATTTCATAATAAGACACAACATTAGAATTAAAAAGAAGTGAAATTAGGAAGAAAAATTTGATAATACATAAATAAAAACTAAACTAAAAGAATTAGGAAGACTCATGACTAATGCTAACAAAGTTTTACAAAAGTGAACTCACCTAAAAGAATAATTAAGACTCAAACCCAACTATAAATCGAAAAAATAAAAATAAAATGTAAATTACACAAAGAAGATGAACAAAGAGGGAAACGCAAAAGGAATTCAAAGTTGGAAATTCCTCAAAATATCCTCTTCTTAGGACCATTCAACAAAAAACAATGAATACTTCAAACTCATAACTAAAACAGTTTATAAGATCACTATAAGATCATTTACTCAATCACAAAAGTCATATGGACACATTAAAGAACTTAAACATACCAAATTAATTTTTAGAACACACCTTTCATCCAAATGAACATGTAGTATAGTTTTAGACTGGAGAAACAAAAAGCTAAGTACATTGAAGGCATCACATTGTACAAAATCGATTCTTTACTTCAAAACCTTCCAAACATAAACGTATTCGATAATTATAAACAAACGAACAAGTTATATTATTTCAATAATCAAAACTTGAAAGAAAACATTATTAGAAAAATTAAAACATAAACATGAACTACAAGTATGGGGTTTTGATAGTTTTAAACCCAAAATAGAATTTTGAAACTCCCAATGCATACAGTGTGGAAATACAATTTTGGAATATAAAAAATTATGTAAATAAAAAAACAGAAATCCATTTGGATAAGTTCTAACAATTCTATAATTTCTACCAAACACGTGAATAAAAATATATAAAACTAAATAACCTACACTAAAATATAGAAACCTATGCTATGTTTATTTCAACAGAGGACGAGTAACATAAAATTCATACATGGACATATGTAATTCATACTAAATTTAATATGTTTTATTTGAACATTTTGTCAAACACCTAAAGTTCAACAAATAAATATAAAGATTGGAACCCCCTAAATTACCTCAAACCCTTCGGAACATTGTCGTTGTCCAAAACCAACCTAACAGGCCCTGAAATTGAAACAAATTAAATGAATAGAGGAAAGAGTACAAAGAAAACAAAGCATAGTTATTTACCTTAGCTTGATATTGTCAGAATACCTAAAATGTCTAGGAGACTTAAAATAGATACCTAGAAGAAAAAATTGAGACACCAAATTAAACACAAAAACGAACACAAAAGATGTTTAACAATGTTATTTGTACTACTCCCTGAAAACGAAAACCCTAAAATAGTGAGAACAGTTGAAGAATAACTATTCTGAGTGTAATGGTGAAAACATAAATCGATGTGAATGAAAAAAAATAACCATTCACATTTTAATAAGAGATGGAAAAGGTTAAATAAATGGTGTGTAATAGGTTACCTGGTAGTGTGGGAGCTCAATACGAGAGGGTTGACGACATGGGTTTTTGATTATTTTATTTTAACACTCCAAGCCCTAATATCTCAAAAAGCCGCAAAATAATACGCAGATATGATATACAAAACCCCTAAAATCCCTAAATAACAAATCGAGAATATAAATAACCTCTTTTTCAATCTGGAACATGCAATGTGATGCTAGAAATTATGCAATTTGTCACCAAATCCTACAATGACAAAAATAATAAACGTGAGGAGGGACAAAATTAATCAAGCAAGCTTTCCTCGAAATACAATAGGAAAACTCAAACAAAACAACCTACAAAATAGGAATAATAATAATTTATTCAAAACTTCATCGCTAAAGAATCAATTAGAAGCAATTTAGAAATAAGATTAATGCAGTCAATTGTTTATTATCACTAAGTATGACACCAAAGTTCCTCTATAACAAAACAAAGAGTTGAGAAAATTTGAAACTTACAGATGGTGGCAAAAGATATCGTGATACCTCCCTCATTCCCCTATTGTCCAAACCTTATACATATTTATTGATGTGAGATTTCAGTTGACGTTATAAACAAACAGCTAAAAAGGTTTCATGTACATTTCAATATCAACAAATTTTCATTTCCTTGTTTTTACAAATAAAGAAACATATAAAAAAATCAAATAAAAAATTAAAAGAAACCTCATCTTCAATTACATAAGTTGGAGAATCTGCAACCGATTCGTTTTCACCTTTTGCAACTATTTTTTTCTCAGGCACCATTTCTATGTCCAAACCTTAAACACATAGCTCCTGAACAAAAAAAACATTCAACCAAATCAAGTTTACAAAACTGACCTCGATTAAACATTCAACCAAGAAGTTGAACTCAATTTTGGGGCTATGGTTTCAACACAAAATACGTATAAGTGTGTGTGTATGAGAAATCAAAAATCTGTACCACCATAGCCCTAAAATTTGTACAATCAAGTCTATAAAACTGACCTCTATTAAACATTCAACCAAGAAGCTAACCTCAATTTTGGGGCTATGGTTTCAACAAAAAATATGTACAAGTGTGTGTGTATGAGAAATCAAAAATCTGTACAACCATAGTCCTAAAATCTGAAATCTAAAATCGATCTGCGTGTGTGTATGAGTGTGAGTGTGAGTGTGTGTGTGTGACGAAGGTAGATATTTATGTGTGTGTGTGTGTGTACGAGTCTGAGAGGGTGAAAAAGACTACTTGAATGCAAAAGCGGTGGGTGGGCAACAACGGCTAGGGTTTGTGGGCGTGGAGTGAGAGCAAGAGAATGAGGTAGACGGGGGTTGGTTTGGGGTTAGGAGAGAGAGAATAGGGGAGACAAGTGAGGGATGCGTGTGTAAGAGTGTGTGGGGAGAGATTATTTCGAAAATGCCCTCATTTTTGAATTAAAGAGCAAGTTTGTTAGGTAGAAAAAGAGGGGGAAATCAAAAAATTAAGGGGTAGGTTTGTAACAATGAAAGAGATCTGATCTCAATCCTCCATTTTTTCAAAATATGTAAGGAGGTGGCACACATTTGAACCGTTAAAATGTGTAGACAATTCAAAAACCGCCCTATCATATTATATATATATATATATATATATATATATATATATATATAGAGAGAGAGAGAGAGAGAGAGAGAGAGAGAGAGAAGAAAGATATAACACCATAGTTGAGAAATTGGGATAGGAGGGTAAAAAAGAAGCTTGAAAATCCTAGACTTGAACCATTATCTTCTGAGAGTTTATTTTTTGAGATTTATGTATGTGATGTGCATATAGGTCTACATACGATAAGTAGTTGTTTGCATGAATTAAAACCAAAAATAGAGAGTAAGTATTCTTAATGATGTTATGTTATGTTCTAATGTTTTGTTTTGGACCTTGGTGTATTCAAAGTAGCATAACTATTTTGACACTAACTAGAATCAATTGATTCTAGTGGGATATTTTAGATAACATAAATGAGTATAACATATAAGAAGCTGAGCAAAAAATAACTCCTAGTTTGGTCTGGGCGATGCTTTAAAATTGGAACTTTGTTACTATTTTTCTGAAGAAACAACTTGAACATGCTGTAATAATATGGGCATAAATATCTAGAAAAGTAAGAATGATGCAACATAAAATGAGTTGGAAAATATATTTATAGATATTTATAAAAATATATTGTAGAAAATATATTTAATTATCAATTGGTACAGTTTGATCCGTGAAGATGACTAAAAATTGAGTTAGTTGAGAGAATGTTTGAGCAACTTGGTTTCCTTCATATCTCGATGTTGAATCTTATGATTTTGATAAGAATTATACAAGTTATAAATGTATATATAAGAGTGATAATTAAATGTGTTATTTGGTACTTTTTAGTATATAAGTAATTAGAAAGTGGAATATAAAAAGTGTGTTGCATTTCTATAATAGTTAAGTATTTAAAAGACGGATATTATGGAAATGGTGTTATATATTTCATATTAATATCCTATTGTTAGTTGGTTAAGATTGAATACTAACATAGTTTAGGTGTTAGTAATGAAAGTGGGATATTAAATAATACAAGAGAAATATTCTTAGACTTCGGTAATAAAGTGGACTCTAGGATTCACCTTATGAATGGTGTATGTTACTAATTTTACATCAAAATGTATAGTTGAGACCATTTTTTGGAATTCACATGTTATGATGTTGTGTTTATGGTATAGATGCATATTGTTAATGAATGTTAAATTGATATTTTCCCATTATATGGACCATGGCGGGTCCTACAAGATGTGGTGGCCTCATGCTAATAAGAGAATCAAACTTAAGTTTTTGTGTACTTGGGCAAAAAAAGTATGTAGTTTTCCTATTAACTGTGGTAGGTTAATTGAATTGTGGCGGGTCCAGACTTACGAGAGTCCATAATTCCTACTTATTTCATCTGAATTAAATTATTTATCTAATTTAGTTATATAAGTGTGGTGTGTGTGTGTAAGGTCATTCACTAAGCTTATGTAGCTTACACCCATATAGTATTTTTTTAGGTATGTAATTAATTAGATTTCACCGCCAAGTTTAGGACATTGGAGTCGAGGGCATAGAAAATGCATCAACGTCGAAGATATTAGCAAATTTTTTGTACATGTTAAACAATGTATGTTGTTTATGTAAAGTGTGTTGCTATTACTAAATTATACTTAAAGTTAATTATACTTTCCTACAAATCGGCCTTAAATTAAAACCATGTTTTTTTTAAAGATCTATAAAAGTTATTTTGGTTAAAAGGAATTTATCTAGATTACGAAGATAATGTTGACTTAAACACAACAGGGTGTCATAGGAACTCTGGTGGGGATGAGTGGATTTTGCTTACCGTGGGGACAAATGTTTGATTCTTTGGACATAAGGAATGTAAGTGATCTATTCGAAGGATCGCAACCATGTATGAGGTCCGAGGTTGATTCTGATCACTTAAAGGGTGTAAGAGATCGATTCAAAGGATAACGTCCAGTTCTGAGGGCCAAGGTCGATTCTGAGTACCTAAAGGGTGTAACCAACAAATTCATAGGATCACGGTCAATTATAAGTGTCAAGGTCAATTCTGAGGACCTAAAAGGTGTAAGCAACAAATTTAGAAGATCATGACTAATTCTGAAGGCCAAGATTGATTCTAAGAACCTAAAGGTTAAAAGCGACTGATTCAGAGGATAGCGACCAATTCTGAGGGCCAATGTTAATTTTGAGGACCTAAAGTGTGTAATAGTTAATTTTGCAGACCTAAGGGATGAAGAGGTCGATTTTGCAAGACCTAAAGGTTGTAAAGGTCAATTATACGGGCCTAATGAATATAAAGGTAATTTTTCAGACCTAAAGGTCTAAGAGGTTAATTCTGAAAACTTAAAGGTTAAAGATGTCAATTATGCAGACTTAAGTGCTAAAAAAATCGATTATGTTGACCTAGAGGTTAAAAATATTAATTTTTTGGACTTAAAGGTTGAAGAGGTCAATTCTGCAGGCCTAAAGGTTGAAGAGGTCAATTTTTGCAGGCCTAAAGATTAAAGAGGTCAATTTGGTAAACCTAAAAGTTGAAGATGCCAATTATGTGGACCTAAAGAATAAATAGGTCAATTATATGGACCTAAAGGGTGTAAGCGACTAATTCTGAGGATCGCGACCAATTATGAGGGGCAGGGTCGATTCTAAGGACTTAAAGGGTGTAAGCGATCGATTCAGATGATCGCGGAAAATTCTGAGGGACAAGGTCGATTCTAAAGACCTAAAGGGTGTAGTGGTTAATTCTAAGGACCTAAGGAATTAAAAGGTCATTTCTATAGACCTAAAGGTTGAATAGGTTAATTATGCGAACCTAAGGGATGAAAAGATCTGTTCTACAGACCTAATGGTTGAAGATATCAATTTTGCGGACTTGAAGGCTAAATAGGTCAATTTTGCACACTTAAGGTTGAAGAGGTCAATTATACAGACATAAAGGTTAACAACGTCAATTTTGCAGACCTAAAGGTTAAATAGGTAACTTTTATAGACCTAGGAATTGAAGAAGTCAATTATGTGGACCTAAGGGCTGAAGAGGTCAATTATGCAAATCTAAAGGTTGAAGAGGTCAATTCTGTGGACCTGAAGAATAGAGAGGTCAATTCTACGGACCTAAAGTGTAATAATGGATGTGGGATAATATTAGATTTTCTAGAAATGTAAGAATGAATGTGGGATTTTTTCTAAAAGGTTTTGAATTTTTTCAAAAGATGCTGCAAATTTGGGAAATTTTTGAATTTTGAGGATTTTTATCGGGAAATGTGCAATTTTGACAAAATTTTGAATTTTTGGGATTTTTAGAAGTTTTTGTGAATTTTCTAAAAATTATGAGGATTTATTGAAATTTTTTAATGCATGTAGGAATTTTAAAATGGGATGATTTTTCTGAGGAAAAATGTGTTTTTGATGAATTTTTGATTTTGGAATTTTGGGGATTTTCCTTCTGTTTTGATCATTTTTTTCTAGTTTTTGTAAAAAAATTGATAGGGATGTATCCTTCAATTTTATTTTTATTTTTGTAACAAAATTGAAAGGTGAAAATGCACCCCACTGAGTAAATACGAAAACTAGTGTACCTATTGAGAAAATAATGAAAACCATTAGACCCCAAATAGTAAAAGACCATTTTTTATTTTTATATTATTTTGTTTCTCTATTGGGGATTGATGCTTTGATTTGAATTTTTTAAATCAATATCGCTCAGATGAGCATTCACTCCCGGGGTAGTACAAGGAAAAAAAGTGTGGGAGAATCTTCCCAGGTGGGTTTGGTTTATGGTGGATGCCGCCAGGTATGATCACTTGGAGAGGTCTTTAGATGATACGTAACGATCGATGACAGTTTTGTGAGGTCTGGGCGAACGATGGTGGGACACCACTCACACTTTCCACTTGGGTGTGGGTGAGATGACGATCACCCCGATTGACGTGCATCAGCTGATGGGGCTGGACTGCGAGGGGCATTAGATAGTAGGGTGGGCAATTTTGACACAATAATCCGTTTATGGTAATAACCCGAAATGACCCGAACTTGACACGATTTACACTAATATATATTTAAGAGTACCCAAAACTTATACTCAAATAAAAATTAACACGACTCGAAAATGACACGACTAACCCGAATTGCCACCCCTATGAGATAGTGATAAATAGGTCACTTCGTTTGACTGAGGTGGTCATTCGGGAGACATTAGGAGACTTCAAATGGGTTGCTTTTGGAGAGTCGGTGAAAGTGTCGGTGTTGAGGAACACCCTGTTGTCACAGAGGATATATGTTAATGATGGGCAACATGCGACAAGCAACCCCGATGTTCATACTGCTCTTGCTGGTGGCGACATGGTGGCAAGACCTCAAGCTTTGAAGGCTAACCGGTGAAAAGGAAGGGGGAAGAAAAGAAAAAAAGCCATATACAAAACTTTTTACCCCACAACTGAGGGTCCAGAGGCCACGGTCGGTGGTTCAGACTCACCACATACCAATCATTATATAACCAAATGTTCTTATGTGAACTTAACCTCTCCAAATATTAGGGAGAGAGATCATAGGCCTGAACATTCTGTTATGTCTACTATTTATAAATAACAATTGTACAGAATTATGAATTTAATATAATTACAGAATTAAAACAGAATTACATAAATGAAACACTTACTTGAATTTGCAGAAATAATAAAAGAATTAAAGATAAATCCGAGCCCTGTTATGAACAGTTTCCTTAAGACAATTTATTCCCTCCAATGTGCTCCGAGGTTGATGAATATTGTCTCCCAAGATAGAACGGATTTCCTCAATTAATTATGTAGCACAACAATAATTAATTTCAACGAACTCAAATTCTGTGTGGCCTTTACTCAACAACACTACAACATATGTTATACAGGAGAAAGAAATTTCGGAACAGATATGACAGGAATTCTGGGACAGAAATGACAGCAATTCTGGAGGAGGGAAAATTTCATTGTTTAAAAACGGAGGGAGGCATCTGTATTTATAGCAAAGTAGGTGACAGTTGGCAAATAACTGCCAAAACAGTTAAACGAAATTTACCGTTGACTGTTGGCAATAACTGCCAACAGTTTATTAATTAATTAATTAATTAATTTCGTAATTAATTAATAATTAAAGCCCAGAAAGTTAAATAAAATTCGGCCCAAAAAAGTAGGAGATTTTTATAAGCCCAAGCCCAAGCCCGAACCGAACCGAACCGAGCCGGCCGACCGGACGGACGCGCGCGCGCGCGCGTGTGGACTTTTGACCGAAAGTCAACCCGTGCATAGCTTAGGTCATCTCCCCTTCAAAGAGTTGGGATACCCCCAAGGCATCCAAGCCTTAGTCCATACTTGGGGTGTTATTAACTCATCAAAATTCCACTACTCTTCCAATGTGGGACAAGAGTAAAAACACACCCAATTCATTAACTTTCATTGCTTTGTGAGTCACTTTGGGGACATAATTATCATTCATAACTTATTGAAATTGGACATATGAATATACTACGTTAATCTCCTTGCAGAGGTGAACGCGTTCGTATATGGTCCCACAATTTTCGTAGTTTGGGTCCCACCTAAATTTGAGCTCAAAGTTGCTCAAAATTCTGTCCAGAAAATTCTGGACAGCTTTCTTAAAACCCATTTAAGTCCAATTTTTCCAACAATCCCCCACATGAATGATATATCGCTATAAATAAAACAAATCAGATGCTAATGCAGATGCAGACACAAGTTGAGTAAAAGTGAAGACTTATTGCATCAGGAGAAGTAGCCTAGTGGCCTTGAACTTTCCTTAGTGATATACTATCGGATTTACTTGGTTAATCAGTAGACTTCACGTCCTTGAACCGTCAACCGTTTTTGTAAACCTAGACAACAGTATTCACACAACAATTCTTCAACACAGTTGGTTCTCACGTTTGTGTTCATTTTGGCCGTGAACACCACTTGGTTCCGCAAGTATTTTAGAGAATATGTCTTTCATTATTCTCATAGAAGTGGCCCCCTTCTTACTCACGTAGGTGACTTCCATAAAGAGTATTCTGCAATACCCCACTTAGACGTACTAAGATATAGATGTCATTAAAAGCATAACTTATCCTAATTTCGCGGCAGATATGCACTGTCTCATCTTTGGAATGGATAGGATTAAATATCCTCCAGTGCTTACTGAATACAATGTAGTTCGGTTTTCCCATTGAACCTAGATCTTGGGATCTCCAGTCAGCTAGGTTGGGTTGCCACTATATTGATTCTTATTTATTTATAGGCTTTAGACCCATTCCTCTCGATGATATTTCAACTTGCTCTCGGTTTAAACCTTTCGTTAGTGGATCCGATATATTATCTTTTGACTTTACATAGTCAATTGTGATAATTCCGTTTGAGAGAAGTTGTCTAACGGTATTGTGTCTACGACGAATATGTCGTGACTTTCCGTTATACATGTGATTTTGTGCCCTTCCAATCGCTGATTGGCTATCGCAATGTATACATATTGCGGGCACAGGTTTAGACCAATTTGGAACATTCTCTAAGAAATTTCGAAGCCATTCGGCTTCTTCTCCAGCTTTGTCTAGTGCAATGAATTCAGATTCCATTGTCGATCTAGCAATGCACGTTTGTTTTGAGGATTTCCAAGATACGGCTGCACCTCCGAGGGTAAACACATACCCACTCGTAGACTTAGAGTCTTTTGTATCAGATATCCAATTTGCATCGCAATGTCCTTCAAGAACAGCTGGATATTTTGAGTAATGCAATCCATAGTTTTGAGTATATTTTAAATAACCCAAAACTCTCAATATTGCTTTCCAGTGATCTCTTCCTGGATTACTCATAAATCGACTTAGCTTACTTATTGAGTATGCTATGTCCGGTCGCGTACAGTTCCTGATATACATTAAACTGCCGATAATACGAGAATATTCTAGTTGAGATATGCTTTCACCATTATTTCTTGCTAGATGTAAATTTACATCTACAGGAGTCTTGGCAGGACTAATATCATACTTCTTGAATTTTTCAAGTACTTTCTCAATATAATGAGATTGAGATAATATAAGTCCATCGGATGTTCTAGAAATTTTAATTCCTAATATAACATTGGCGATTCCCATATCTTTCATGTCAAATCTACTACTCAACATTTATTTTGTAGTTTTGACAATTTCCAAGTTACTACCCATGATAAGCATATCATCAACATAGAGGCATACAATGACATATCCATTTTGAATGTATTTAAAGTAAACACATTTATCACATTCATTGATTTTGAAACCATTTGATAACATTGCATTATCAAATTTTTCATGCCATTGTTTAGGTGCTTGTTTTAATCCATATAGTGATTTAACAAGCTTACATACTTTTCCTTCTTGTCCGGGAGCTTTGAACCCTTCAGGTTGCTCCATATAAATTTCCTCGTCTAGTTCATCGTTTAAGAATGCAGTTTTTACATCCATTTGATGTATTTCAAGTCAATTAATAGCAGCTATTGCTATTAACATCCGAATGGACGTTATTCTTGTTACCGGTGAATATGTGTCGAAGTAATCCAACCCTTCCTTTTGCCTATAGCCTTTAGCTACAAGTCTAGCTTTATATTTGTCAATTGATCCATCGGCCTTCAATTTCTTTTTGAAGATCCATTTATAACCTAACGGTTTTGAACCTGGTGGAAGATCCACTAGTTCCCATGTATGATTTTGTAATATGGATTCAATTTCACTATTAATTGCTTCTTTCCAATTGGAAGCATCGGTTAAGGATATAGCTTCTTTATACGATTGAGGTTCATTTTCTAACAAATATGTTAGGAAATCCGGACCGAAAGAAGTCGAGGTTTTTGCTCTTTTACTACGTCTTGGTTCATCCTCTATTGATTCAATAGGTTGATGAGTACCACTTATAGTAACTTGATTTGTCCTTTTAGAAGGACCAGATTCTCGGGTCATGTTAGACGGGAATTCATTTTCAAAAAATGAAGCATCCCTCGATTCAATAACCGTATTTACATGAATGTCCGAAATCTCAGATTTACAAACTAGAAATCGATATGCACTGCTATTAGTAGCATAACCGACGAATACACAATCCACGGTTTTGGCCCTATTCTTACCTTTTTAGGTTTAGGAACCATCACTTTGGCTAAGCACCCCCACACTCGTAAATATTTATAGGAAGGTCTTCGACCTTTCCATAATTCATAAGGTGTCTTGTGAGTCTTTTTGTGAGGTACTTTATTGAGAATGTAATTAGCAGAAAGTAAGGCTTCCCCCCCACAAATTTTGTGGAGCTACTGAACTTAATAACATTGAGTTCATCATTTCATTCAAAGTACGGTTTTTGCGCTCAGCAACACCATTCGATTGAGGAGAATAAGGAGCGGTTGTTTGATGAATAATCCCATTTTCAGAACAAAATTCCTCAAATGGATATTCATATTCACCTCCTCTATCACTTCTAATAGCCTTTATCGTTTTGCTTAATTGATTCTCAACTTCATTCTTATATTGTTTAAATGCATTAATAGCCTCATCTTTACTATGTAACAAATATACATAGCAATATTTTGTGCAATCATCAATAAAAGTAATAAAATACTTTTTCCCACCTCTAGTTTGAACAAATTTTAAATCACAAATATCGGTGTGAATTAAATCTAAAGGTTCAGTTATCTTTTCAATAGAATGGAAAGGTAATCTAGCTAATTTAGATTCCACACAAATTTCACATTTATGATTTTTATCAATATTGAATTTTGGCAAAAATTCCAAGTTAATTAATCTACGCAATGTATCAAAATTAACATGTCCCAATCTAGCATGCCAAATATTAGATGACTCAATCAAATAAGAAGAACTAGAAACTTCATTCATTGAAACAGATGTTTTAGGGGTTACAGTAAGAACATTCAGTTTAAAGAGCCCCTCATTTAGGTAGCCCTTTCCTACATACATGTCATTTTTAGACAACACAAAGCGATCATATACGAACACAAGCTTGAAACCATTCTTACTAAGGAGAGATCCAGAAATCAGATTCTTTCGGATATCAGGCACGTGAAGAACATTGTTGAGAGTAAGTTCCTTTCCAGAAGTCATTTTCAAAGCAATCTTTCCTTGTCCCACCACTTTAGAAGTGGAAGAATTTCCCATAAAAAGGTTCTCCTCATTTTCCAAAGGCTTATAGGTGGAGAACATCCATTTGTTTGCACAAATGTGTCGTGTGGCTCCAGTGTCCACCCACCATTCCTTGGTATTTCCAACCAAGTTACATTCAGAGACAACGGCAGAAAGATTCATATCCGCCAAATCATTGGTGATATGCTCACCCTCAGTCACATTTGCTTGAGAGTTATTTTTATTTTTCTTCTTAGGCTTACGACACTCACTTGAGCGGTGTCCCGGTTTACCGCAATTGTAGCATTTGCCTTTGAACTTTTTCTTGTTATGTTTGGAAGTGCCTTCCCCATCATACTTTCGTTTGTTATTTTTAGGACCTTCAACGACATGGACCTTTGTTTCCATCGGATTCTTCCCACTTTTCTTTTGAGATTCACGGTTGTCTTCTTCGATTCTTAGCCGGACCACCAACTCCTCCACATTCATCTCCTTACGCTTGTGCTTGAGATAGTTTTTGAACAAAGTCCAAGAAGGTGGAAACTTTTCAACAATTGCAGCAACTTGGAAAGTTTCACTAATTGACATTCCTTCAGCATGAATGTCGTGGAGAATCACTTGGATTTCTTGCACTTGCGAGATTACAGATTTAGAATCAACCATTTTGAAGTCCAGAAAACGCCCAACGATAAATTTCTTCATCCCAGCATCTTCAGTTTTATACTTCTTTTCCAAAGAATTCCATAATTCCTTGGAAGTTTTTGATAGTGCAATAGACATGGTACAAAGTCTTGTCCAAGTATGCCAAAATATAATTTCGGCAAAGGTAGTCCGAGTGCTTCCAAGCATCGACAGCAGCAACCTTTTCAGCGTCATCTCCCTCTTGAATAGAGGGGCAATCTTCATATACAAACCTGCCCAGTTGGCAGGTAGTGAGATAGAAGTACATTTGTCCTTGCCAACGTTTGAAGTCAGCCCCAATGAACTTTTCAGGTTTCTCCCCGTGTGGTATAGATACGGGTGCAGTCACACTTGTGTTGGTGACAATCAGTTTCGTAGGAGTAGTGTTCGTACTTTGTGATTCCATTTCTGTTACAAAAACATAATTTTTATCAATGATAAAATTCATATATAATGAATTAATTTAAACAGAATACAAAATTCTGTGCAACAATTTCCTCCAAATATGATTCCCAATAAATGAATTCCAAAAGAATTCAAATAATAATTCAGAATTAAACTATAATAAAAACAGAATTCCGTACAAAACAGAATTAAATCATAAAATCTGTGTCACACTAATTTTTTAATAATAAAAAGCATTCCGTACAAAACAGAATTATAATTTAAGAAAAAAAAATATAGATAAACAGATTTTAATCAAGAGTACATAAACAAAATTTTATTTTCTAAAACAGAATATAAAAACAGTATAGAAATTAATTTCTATAACAAAACTGTTTTACTAATTTCTACAATAAAGCAGTAATTTAATTCATTTTATTCTGTCAAAACAGATTTATTTCCAACAAATAAATTTCTGTAATTAAAAGAAAATTCTGTACACTAAAAACAGTAGAACTAAAATAAATTGTCTTAAGATTGTTATGTCTACTATTTATAAATAACAATTGTACAGAATTATGAATTTAATATAATTACATAATTAAAACAGAATTACATAAATGAAACACTTACTTGAATTTGCAGAAATAATAAAAGAATTAAAGATAAATCCGAGCCCTGTTATGAACAGTTTCCTTAAGACAAAACAGTTAAACGAAATTAACTGTTGACTGTTGGCAATAACTGCCAACAGTTTATTAATTAATTAATTAATTTCGTAATTAATTAATAATTAAAGCCCAAAAAGTTAAATAAAATTCGGCCCAAAAAAGTAGGAGATTTTTATAAGCCCAAGCCCAAGCCCGAGCCGAGCCGAACCGAGCCGGCCGACCGGACGGACGCGCGCGCGCGCGCGTGTGGACTTTTGACCGAAAGTCAACCCGTGCATAGCTTAGGTCATCTCCCCTTCAAAGAGTTGGGATACCCCCAAGGCATCCAAGCCTTAGTCCATACTTGGGGTGTTATTAACTCATCAAAATTCCACTACTCTTCCAATGTGGGACAAGAGTAAAAACACACCCAATTCATTAACTTTCATTGCTTTGTGAGTCACTTTGGGGACATAATTATCATTCATAACTTATTGAAATTGGACATATGAATATACTACGTTAATCTCCTTGCAGAGGTGAACGCGTTCGTATATGGTCCCACAATTTTCGTAGTTTGGGTCCCACCTAAATTTGAGCTCAAAGTTGCTCAAAATTCTGTCCAGAAAATTCGGGACAGCTTTCTTAAAACCCATTTAAGTCCAATTTTTCCAACAATCCCCCACATGAATGATATATCGCTATAAATAAAACAAATCAGATGCTAATGCAGATGCAGACACAAGTTGAGTAAAAGTGAAGACTTATTGCATCAGGAGAAGTAGCCTAGTGGCCTTGAACTTTCCTTAGTGATATACTATCGGATTTACTTGGTTAATCAGTAGACTTCACGTCCTTGAACCGTCAACCGTTTTTGTAAACCTAGACAACAGTATTCACACAACAATTCTTCAACACAGTTGGTTCTCACGTTTGTGTTCATTTTGGCCGTGAACACCACTTGGTTCCGCAAGTATTTTAGAGAATATGCCTTTCATTATTCTCATAGAAGTGGCCCCCTTCTTACTCACGTAGGTGACTTCCATAAAGAGTATTCTGCAATACCCCACTTAGACGTACTAAGATATAGATGTCATTAAAAGCATAACTTATCCTAATTTCGCGGCAGATATGCACTGTCTCATCTTTGGAATGGATAGGATTAAATATCCTCCAGTGCTTACTGAATACAATGTAGTTCGGTTTTCCCATTGAACCTAGATCTTGGGATCTCCAGTCAGCTAGGTTGGGTTGCCACTATATTGATTCTTATTTATTTATAGGCTTTAGACCCATTCCTCTCGATGATATTTCAACTTGCTCTCGGTTTAAACCTTTCGTTAGTGGATCCGATATATTATCTTTTGACTTTACATAGTCAATTGTGATAATTCCGTTTGAGAGAAGTTGTCTAACGGTATTGTGTCTACGACGAATATGTCGTGACTTTCCGTTATACATGTGATTTTGTGCCCTTCCAATCGCTGATTGGCTATCGCAATGTATACATATTGCGGGCACAGGTTTAGACCAATTTGGAACATCCTCTAAGAAATTTCGAAGCCATTCGGCTTCTTCTCCAGCTTTGTCTAGTGCAATGAATTCAGATTCCATTGTCGATCTAGCAATGCACGTTTGTTTTGAGGATTTCCAAGATACGGCTGCACCTCCGAGGGTAAACACATACCCACTCGTAGACTTAGAGTCTTTTGTATCAGATATCCAATTTGCATCGCAATGTCCTTCAAGAACAGCTGGATATTTTGAGTAATGCAATCCATAGTTTTGAGTATATTTTAAATAACCCAAAACTCTCAATATTGCTTTCCAGTGATCTCTTCCTGGATTACTCATAAATCGACTTAGCTTACTTATTGAGTATGCTATGTCCGGTCGCGTACAGTTCCTGATATACATTAAACTGCCGATAATACGAGAATATTCTAGTTGAGATATGCTTTCACCATTATTTCTTGCTAGATGTAAATTTACATCTACAGGAGTCTTGGCAGGACTAATATCATACTTCTTGAATTTTTCAAGTACTTTCTCAATATAATGAGATTGAGATAATATAAGTCCATCGGATGTTCTAGAAATTTTAATTCCTAATATAACATTGGCGATTCCCATATCTTTCATGTCAAATCTACTACTCAACATTTATTTTGTAGTTTTGACAATTTCCAAGTTACTACCCATGATAAGCATATCATCAACATAGAGGCATACAATGACATATCCATTTTGAATGTATTTAAAGTAAACACATTTATCACATTCATTGATTTTGAAACCATTTGATAACATTGCATTATCAAATTTTTCATGCCATTGTTTAGGTGCTTGTTTTAATCCATATAGTGATTTAACAAGCTTACATACTTTTCCTTCTTGTCCGGGAGCTTTGAACCCTTCAGGTTGCTCCATATAAATTTCCTCGTCTAGTTCATCGTTTAAGAATGCAGTTTTTACATCCATTTGATGTATTTCAAGTCAATTAATAGCAGCTATTGCTATTAACATCCGAATGGACGTTATTCTTGTTACCGGTGAATATGTGTCGAAGTAATCCAACCCTTCCTTTTGCCTATAGCCTTTAGCTACAAGTCTAGCTTTATATTTGTCAATTGATCCATCGGCCTTCAATTTCTTTTTGAAGATCCATTTATAACCTAACGGTTTTGAACCTGGTGGAAGATCCACTAGTTCCCATGTATGATTTTGTAATATGGATTCAATTTCACTATTAATTGCTTCTTTCCAATTGGAAGCATCGGTTAAGGATATAGCTTCTTTATACGATTGAGGTTCATTTTCTAACAAATATGTTAGGAAATCCGGACCGAAAGAAGTCGAGGTTTTTGCTCTTTTACTACGTCTTGGTTCATCCTCTATTGATTCAATAGGTTGATGAGTACCACTTATAGTAACTTGATTTGTCCTTTTAGAAGGACCAGATTCTCGGGTCATGTTAGACGGGAATTCATTTTCAAAAAATGAAGCATCCCTCGATTCAATAACCGTATTTACATGAATGTCCGAAATCTCAGATTTACAAACTAGAAATCGATATGCACTGCTATTAGTAGCATAACCGACGAATACACAATCCACGGTTTTGGCCCTATTCTTACCTTTTTAGGTTTAGGAACCATCACTTTGGCTAAGCACCCCCACACTCGTAAATATTTATAGGAAGGTCTTCGACCTTTCCATAATTCATAAGGTGTCTTGTGAGTCTTTTTGTGAGGTACTTTATTGAGAATGTAATTAGCAGAAAGTAAGGCTTCCCCCCCACAAATTTTGTGGAGCTACTGAACTTAATAACATTGAGTTCATCATTTCATTCAAAGTACGGTTTTTGCGCTCAGCAACACCATTCGATTGAGGAGAATAAGGAGCGGTTGTTTGATGAATAATCCCATTTTCAGAACAAAATTCCTCAAATGGATATTCATATTCACCTCCTCTATCACTTCTAATAGCCTTTATCGTTTTGCTTAATTGATTCTCAACTTCATTCTTATATTGTTTAAATGCATTAATAGCCTCATCTTTACTATGTAACAAATATACATAGCAATATTTTGTGCAATCATCAATAAAAGTAATAAAATACTTTTTCCCACCTCTAGTTTGAACAAATTTTAAATCACAAATATCGGTGTGAATTAAATCTAAAGGTTCAGTTATCTTTTCAATAGAATGGAAAGGTAATCTAGCTAATTTAGATTCCACACAAATTTCACATTTATGATTTTTATCAATATTGAATTTTGGCAAAAATTCCAAGTTAATTAATCTACGCAATGTATCAAAATTAACATGTCCCAATCTAGCATGCCAAATATTAGATGACTCAATCAAATAAGAAGAACTAGAAACTTCATTCATTGAAACAGATGTTTTAGGGGTTACAGTAAGAACATTCAGTTTAAAGAGCCCCTCATTTAGGTAGCCCTTTCCTACATACATGTCATTTTTAGACAACACAAAGCGATCATATACGAACACAAGCTTGAAACCATTCTTACTAAGGAGAGATCCAGAAATCAGATTCTTTCGGATATCAGGCACGTGAAGAACATTGTTGAGAGTAAGTTCCTTTCCAGAAGTCATTTTCAAAGCAATCTTTCCTTGTCCCACCACTTTAGAAGTGGAAGAATTTCCCATAAAAAGGTTCTCCTCATTTTCCAAAGGCTTATAGGTGGAGAACATCCATTTGTTTGCACAAATGTGTCGTGTGGCTCCAGTGTCCACCCACCATTCCTTGGTATTTCCAACCAAGTTACATTCAGAGACAACGGCAGAAAGATTCATATCCGCCAAATCATTGGTGATATGCTCACCCTCAGTCACATTTGCTTGAGAGTTATTTTTATTTTTCTTCTTAGGCTTACGACACTCACTTGAGCGGTGTCCCGGTTTACCGCAATTGTAGCATTTGCCTTTGAACTTTTTCTTGTTATGTTTGGAAGTGCCTTCCCCATCATACTTTCGTTTGTTATTTTTAGGACCTTCAACGACATGGACCTTTGTTTCCATCGGATTCTTCCCACTTTTCTTTTGAGATTCACGGTTGTCTTCTTCGATTCTTAGCCGGACCACCAACTCCTCCACATTCATCTCCTTACGCTTGTGCTTGAGATAGTTTTTGAACAAAGTCCAAGAAGGTGGAAACTTTTCAACAATTGCAGCAACTTGGAAAGTTTCACTAATTGACATTCCTTCAGCATGAATGTCGTGGAGAATCACTTGGAGTTCTTGCACTTGCGAGATTACAGATTTAGAATCAACCATTTTGAAGTCCAGAAAACGCCCAACGATAAATTTCTTCATCCCAGCATCTTCAGTTTTATACTTCTTTTCCAAAGAATTCCATAATTCCTTGGAAGTTTTTGATAGTGCAATAGACATGGTACAAAGTCTTGTCCAAGTATGCCAAAATATAATTTCGGCAAAGGTAGTCCGAGTGCTTCCAAGCATCGACAGCAGCAACCTTTTCAGCGCCATCTCCCTCTTGAATAGAGGGGCAATCTTCATATACAAACCTGCCCAGTTGGCAGGTAGTGAGATAGAAGTACATTTGTCCTTGCCAACGTTTGAAGTCAGCCCCAATGAACTTTTCAGGTTTCTCCCCGTGTGGCATAGATACGGGTGCAGTCACACTTGTGTTGGTGACAATCAGTTTCGTAGGAGTAGTGTTCGTACTTTGTGATTCCATTTCTGTTAGAAAAACAAAGTTTTTATCAATGATAAAATTCATATATAATGAATTAATCAAAACAGAATACAAAATTCTGTGCAATAATTTCCTCCAAATATGATTCACAATAAATGAATTCCAAAAGAATTCAAATAATAATTCAGAATTAAACTATAATAAAAACAGAATTCCGTACAAAACAGAATTAAATCATAAAATCTGTCACACTAATTTTTTTAATAATAAAAAGAATTCCGTACAAAACAAAATTATAATTTAAGAAAAAAAAATATAGATAAACAGATTTTAATCAAGAGTACATAAATAAAATTTTATTTTCTAAAACAGAATATAAAAACAGTATAGAAATTAATTTCTATAACAAAACTGTTTTACTAATTTCTACAATAAAGCAGTAATTTAATTCATTTTATTCTCTCAAAACAGATTTATTTCCAACAAATAAATTTCTGTAATAAAAAGAAAATTCTGTACACTAAAAACAGTAGAACTAAAATAAATTGTCTTAAGATTGTTATGTCTACTATTTATAAATAACAATTGTACAGAATTATGAATTTAATATAATTACAGAATTAAAACAGAATTACATAAATGAAACACTTACTTGAATTTGCAGAAATAATAAAAGAATTAAAGATAAATCCGAGCCCTGTTATGAACAGTTTCCTTAAGACAAAACAGTTAAACGAAATTAACTGTTGACTGTTGGCAATAACTGCCAACAGTTTATTAATTAATTAATTAATTTCGTAATTAATTAATAATTAAAGCCCAGAAAGTTAAATAAAATTCGGCCCAAAAAAGTAGGAGATTTTTATAAGCCCAAGCCCAAGCCCAAGCCCAAGCCCAAGCCCAAGCCCGAACCGAACCGAACCGAGCCGAGCCGGCCGGACGGACGGACGGACGCGCGCGCGCGCGTGTGGACTTTTGACCGAAAGTCAACCCGTGAATAGCTTAGGTCATCTCCCCTTCAAAGAGTTGGGATACCCCCAAGGCATCCAAGCCTTAGTCCATACTT
Source organism: Sambucus nigra (assembly GCA_949130495.1). Lineage (NCBI taxonomy): Eukaryota > Viridiplantae > Streptophyta > Magnoliopsida > Dipsacales > Adoxaceae > Sambucus > Sambucus nigra. The sequence continues at coordinate 350,943,623 of OX422223.1, read as the reverse complement.
GGGGTGTTATTAACTCATCAAAATTCCACTACTCTTCCAATGTGGGACAAGAGTAAAAACACACCCAATTCATTAACTTTCATTGTTTTGTGAGTCACTTTGGGGACATAATTATCATTCATAACTTATTGAAATTGTACAAATGAATATACTACGTTAATCTCCTTGCGGAGGTGAACGCGTTCATATATGGTCCCACAATTTTCGTAGTGTGGGTCCCACCTAAATTTGAGCTCAAAGTTGCTCAAAATTCTATCCAGAAAATTCGGGACAGCTTTCTTAAAACCCATTTAAGTCCAATTTTTCCAACAATCCCCCACATGAATGATATATCGCTATAAATAAAACAAATCAGATGCTAATGCAGATGCAGACACAAGTTGAGTAAAAGTGAAGACTTATTGCATCAGGAGAAGTAGCCTAGTGGCCTTGAACTTTCCTTAGTGATATACTATCAGATTTACTTGGTTAATCAGTAGACTTCACGTCCTTGAACCGTCAACCGTTTTTGTAAACCTAGACAACAGTATTCACACAACAATTCTTCAACACAGTTGGTTCTCACGTTTGTGTTCATTTTGGCCGTGAACACCACTTGGTTCCGCAAGTATTTTAGAGAATATGCCTTTCATTATTCTCATAGAAGTGGCCCCCTTCTTACTCACGTAGGTGACTTCCATAAAGAGTATTCTGCAATACCCCACTTAGACGTACTAAGATATAGATGTCATTAAAAGCATAACTTATCCTAATTTCGCGGCAGATATGCACTGTCTCATCTTTGGAATGGATAGGATTAAATATCCTCCAGTGCTTACTGAATACAATGTAGTTCGGTTTGCCCATTGAACCTAGATCTTGGGATCTCCAGTCAGCTAGGTTGGGTTGCCACTATATTGATTCTTATTTATTTATAGGCTTTAGACCCATTCCTCTCGATGATATTTCAACTTGCTCTCGGTTTAAACCTTTCGTTAGTGGATCCGATATATTATCTTTTGACTTTACATAGTCAATTGTGATAATTCCGTTTGAGAGAAGTTGTCTAACGGTATTGTGTCTACGACGAATATGTCGTGACTTTCCGTTATACATGTGATTTTGTGGCCTTCCAATCGCTGATTGGCTATCGCAATGTATACATATTGCGGGCACAGGTTTAGACCAATTTGGAACATCCTCTAAGAAATTTCGAAGCCATTCGACTTCTTCTCCAGCTTTGTCAAGTGCAATGAATTCAGATTCCATTGTCGATCTAGCAATGCACGTTTGTTTTGAGTATTTCCAAGATACGGCTGCACCTCCGAAGGTAAACACATACCCACTCGTAGACTTAGAGTCTTTTGTATCAGATATCCAATTTGCATCGCAATGTCCTTAAAAAACAGCTGGATATTTTGAGTAATGCAATCCATAGTTTTGAGTATATTTTAAATAACCCAAAACTCTCAATATAGCTTTCCAGTGATCTCTTCCTGGATTACTCATAAATCGACTTAGCTTACTTATTGAGTATGCTATGTCCGGTCGCGTACAATTCATGATATACATTAAACTGCCGATAATACGAGAATATTCTAGTTGAGATATGATTTCACCATTATTTCTTGCTAGATGTAAATTTACATCTACAGGTGTCTTGGCAGGACTAAAATCATACTTCTTGAATTTTTCAAGTACTTTCTCAATATAATGAGATTGAGATAATATAAGTCCATCGATGTTCTAGAAATTTTAATTCCTAATATAACATCGGCGATTCCCATATCTTTCATGTCAAATCTACTACTCAAAATTTGTTTTGTAGTTTTGACAATTACCAAGTTACTACCCATGATAAGCATATCATCAACATAGAGGCATACAATGACATATCCATTTTGAATGTATTTAAAGTAAACACATTTATCGCATTCATTGATTTTGAAACCATTTGATAACATTGCATTATCAAATTTTTCATGCCATTGTTTAGGTGCTTGTTTTAATCCATATAGTGATTTAACAAGCTTACATACTTTTCCTTCTTGTCCGGGAGCTTTGAACCCTTCGGGTTGCTCCATATAAATTTCCTCGTCTAGTTCACCGTTTAAGAATGCAGTTTTTACATCCATTTGATGTATTTCAAGTCCATTAATAGCAGCTATTGCTATTAACATCTGAATGGACGTTATTCTTGTTACCGGTGAATATGTGTCGAAGTAATCCAACCCTTCCTTTTGCCTATAGCCTTTAGCTACAAGTCTAGCTTTATATTTGTCAATTGATCCATCGGCCTTCAATTTCTTTTTGAAGATCCATTTATAACCTAACGGTTTTAAACTTGGTGGAAGATCCACTAGTTCCCATGTATGATTTTGTAATATGGATTCAATTTCACTATTAATTGCTTCTTTCCAATTGGAAGCATCGGTTAAGGATATAGCTTCTTTATACGATTGAGGTTCATTTTCTAACAAATATGTTAGGAAATCCGGACCGAAAGAAGTCGAGGTTTTTGCTCTTTTACTACGTCTTGGTTCATCCTCTATTGATTCAATAGGTTGATGAGTACCACTTGTAGTAACTTGATTTGTCATTTTAGAAGGACCAGATTCTCAGGTCATGTTATACGGGAATTCATTTTCAAAAAATGAAGCATCCCTCGATTCAATAACCGTATTTACATGAATTTCCGAAATCTCAGATTTACAAACTAGAAATCGATATGCACTGCTATTAGTAGCATAACCGACGAATACACAATCCACGGTTTTTGGCCCTATTCTTACCTTTTTAGGTTTAGGAACCATCACTTTGGCTAAGCACCCCCACACTCGTAAATTTTTATAGGAAGGTCTTCGACCTTTCCATAATTCATAAGGTGTCTTGTGAGTCTTTTTGTGAGGTACTTTATTGAGAATGTAAATAGCAGAAAGTAAGGCTTCCCCCCACAAATTTTGTGGAGCTCCTGAACTTAATAACATTGAGTTCATCATTTCTTTCAAAGTACGGTTTTTGCGTTCAGCAACACCATTCGATTGAGGAGAATAAGGAGCGGTTGTTTGATGAATAATCCCATTTTCAGAACAAAATTCCTCAAATGGATATTCATATTCACCTCCTCTATCACTTCTAATAGCCTTTATCGTTTTGCTTAATTGATTCTCAACTTCATTCTTATATTGTTTAAATGCATTAATAGCCTCATCTTTACTATGTAACAAATATACATAGCAATATTTTGTGCAATCATCAATAAAAGTAATAAAATACTTTTTCCCACCTCTAGTTTGAACAAATTTTAAATCACAAATATCGGTGTGAATTAAATCTAAAGGTTCAGTTATCTTTTCAATAGAATGGAAAGGTAATCTAGCTAATTTAGATTCCACACAAATTTCACATTTATGATTTTTCTCAATATTGAATTTTGGCAAAAATTCCAAGTTAATTAATCTACGCAATGTATCAAAATTAACATGTCCCAATCTAGCATGCCAAATATTAGATGACTCAATCAAATAAGAAGAACTAGCAACTTCATTCATTGAAACAGATGTTTTAGGGGTTACAGTAAGAACATTCAGTTTAAAGAGCCCCTCATTTAGGTAGCCCTTTCCTACATACATGTCATTTTTAGACAACACAAAGCGATCAGATACAAACACAAGCTTGAAACCATTCTTAGTAAGGAGAGATCCAGAAATCAGATTCTTTCGGATATCAGGCACGTGAAGAACATTGTTGAGAGTAAGTTCCTTTCCAGAAGTAATTTTCAATGCAATCTTTCCTTGTCCCACCACTTTAGAAGTGGAAGAATTTCCCATAAAAAGGTTCTCCTCATTTTCCAAAGGCTTATAGGTGGAGAACATCCATTTGTTTGCACAAATGTGTCGTGTGGCTCCAGTGTCCACCCACCATTCCTTGGTATTTCCAACCAAGTTACATTCAGAGACAACGGCAGAAAGATTCATATCCGCCAAATCATTGGTGATATGCTCACCCTCAGTCACATTTGCTTGAGAGTTATTTTTATTTTGCTTCTTAGGCTTACGACACTCACTTGAACGGTGTCCCGGTTTACCACAATTGTAGCATTTGCCTTTGAACTTTTTCTTGTTATGTTTGGAAGTGCCTTCCCCATCATACTTTCGTTTGTTCTTTTTAGGACCTTCAACGACATGGACCTTTGTTTCCATCGGATTCTTCCCACTTTTCTTTTGAGATTCACGGTTGTCTTCTTCGATTCTTAGCCGGACCACCAACTCCTCCACATTCATCTCCTTACGCTTGTGCTTGAGATAGTTTTTGAACAAAGTCCAAGAAGGTGGCAACTTTTCAACAATTGCAGCAACTTGGAAAGTTTCACTAATTGACATTCCTTCAGCATGAATGTCGTGGAGAATCACTTGGAGTTCTTGCACTTGCGAGATTACAGATTTAGAATCAACCATTTTGAAGTCCAGAAAATGCCCAACGATAAATTTCTTCATCCCAGCATCTTCAGTTTTATACTTCTTTTCCAAAGAATTCCATAATTCCTTGGAAGTTTTTGATAGTGCAATAGACATGGTACAAAGTCTTGTCCAAGTATGCCAAAATAATTAAAGCCCAGAAAGTTAATTAGTGTTCGTACTTTGTGATTCCATTTCTGTTACAAAAACATAATTTTTATCAATGATAAAATTCATATATAATGAATTAATCAAAACAGAATACAAAATTCTGTGCAACAATTTCCTCCAAATATGATTCACAATAAATGAATTCCAAAAGAATTCAAATAATAATTCAGAATTAAACTATAATAAAAACAGAATTCCGTACAAAACAGAATTAAATCATAAAATCTGTGTCACACTAATTTTTTTAATAATAAAAAGAATTCCGTACAAAACAGAATTATAATTTAAGAAAAAAAAAATATAGATAAATAGATTTTAATCAAGAGTACATAAATAAAATTTTATTTTCTAAAACAGAATATAAAAACAGTATAGAAATTAATTTCTATAACAAAACTGTTTTACTAATTTCTACAATAAAGCAGTAATTTAATTCATTTTATTCTGTCAAAACAGATTTATTTCCAACAAATAAATTTCTGTAATAAAAAGAAAATTCTGTACACTAAAAACAGTAGAACTAAAATAAATTGTCTTAAGATTGTTATGTCTACTATTTATAAATAACAATTGTACAGAATTATGAATTTAATATAATTACAAAATTAAAACAGAATTACATAAATGAAACACTTACTTGAATTTGCAGAAATAATAAAAGAATTAAAGATAAATCCGAGCCCTGTTATGAACAGTTTCCCTAAGACAAAACAGTTAAACGAAATTAACTGTTGACTGTTGGCAATAACTGCCAACATTTTATTAATTAATTAATTAATTTCGTAATTAATTAATAATTAAAGCCCAGAAAGTTAAATAAAATTCGGCCCAAAAAAGTAGGAGATTTTTATAAGCCCAAGCCCGAACCTAACCGAGCCGAGCCGGCCGGACGCGTGCGTGTGGACTTTTGATCGAAAGTCAACCCGTGCATAGCTTAGGTCATCTCCCCTTCAAAGAGTTGGGATACCCCCAAGGCATCCAAGCCTTAGTCCATACTTGGGGTGTTATTAACTCATCAAAATTCCACTATTCTTTCAATGTGGGACAAGAGTAAAAACACACCCAATTCATTAACTTTCATTGCTTTGTGAGTCACTTTGGGGACATAATTATCATTCATAACTTATTGAAATTGGACATATGAATATACTACGTTAATCTCCTTGCGGAGGTGAACGCGTTCGTATATGGTCCCACAATTTTCGTAGTGTGGGTCCCACCTAAATTTGGGCTCAAAGTTGCTCAAAATTCTGTCCAGAAAATTCTGGACAGCTTTCTTAAAACCCATTTAAGTCCAATTTTTCCAACACATTCTGGGCATATTACACTACGTGACACGCCTTTGTGGATAACTCCCCTAGCCAATGCTAATATTACCACACCTCATAATAGGGTATTTGTGCTACGACAAAGGCATCAAATTAGGGAAAATAACCCTGGGTCCCCCTAGGACATTAAGGCTAATGCGATCTCAGTGATGAAAAAAAATTCTAATTCTCAAGACCTTACATGTTTAGTGGATGAATATTCTAAGGACCTGAAGAGATATAAACTCCACTACCTTCTTAAAGTAAGTATATCTATCTTCGACCTCTTAATTTGAATTATTTTCCCTTTACTAATATATATACTTCTCTTCTTCAAGCTGCTACAGCTTTAAAAAGCCAATAGACAAAGTGTGACGAGATTTATTCATGTATTCAGACTGCGGAGTCTACTTATAAGGTTGAGGTTGAGTCTGTCAAGAAGCCTTCTTTTAAATCCGATAAGAAGTCCATGGGTGCATCCTTTAAAACTAAAAAACTAGAAGCCAAGGCTAAGGTGGAAGATACAGAGAAGCCAAGGTCTGATGTAGAGGAGAAACAAGCCCATGCCATAGGGGCACTGCGCCGATCTGAGGCCAATGGCAGTGAGGCTGGTGTTGGAAAATTGGAACTTAAATGGGTATTTAAAGCTGTCCAGATTTTTCTGGACAGATTTTTGAGCAACTTTGAGCTCAAATTTAGGTGGGACCCACACTACGGAAATTGTGGGACCATATACGAACGCGTTCACCTCCGCAAGGAGATTAACGTAGTATATTCATATGTCCAATTTCAATAAGTTATGAATGATAATTATGTCCCCAAAATGACTCACAAAGCAATGAAAGTTAATGAATTGGGTGTGTTTTAACTCTTGTCCCACATTGGAAGAGTAGTGGAATTTTGATGAGTTAATAACACCCCAAGTATGGACTAAGGCTTGGATGCCTTGGGGGTATCCCAACTCTTTGAAGGGGAGATGACCTAAGCTATGCTCGGCTTGACTTTCGGTCAAAAGTCCACACGCGCGCGCGTCCGTCCGTTCGGCAGGCTCGGCTCGGCTCGGTTCGGGCTCGGGCTCGGGCTCGGGCTTGGGCTTATAAAAATTCTTAAATTTTTGGGCCGAATCTAATTAACTTTCTGGGCTTTAATTAATTAATTACGGAATTAATTAATCTTTAATTAACTGATAATCAGTTAATTCCAAGAGTCACCAGTTAACCAAATTAACTGCTTTGACAGTTAATTTCGGTTTTGACTGTTCCCAACAGTCAAGACTTTTACTATAAATAAAATGTTTCCCCCTCAGTTTTTACAACTGAAAAAATTAACCCTCCAAAATTCCGAAATTGCTACTGCATTATTTCCTCTGCCCAGAAAATTCTTTTCTTCATTTTCTGCATTGCATGTTCTTGGTTGTGTTGAGTATAAACACAGATTTGAGTTCGTTGAAAATTAATTATTGTTGTGTTGCATAATTAATTGGGAAAATCCGTTCTATCTTGGGAGACTATATTCACAAACCTCGGAGCACATTGAGGGAATAAATTGTCTTAAGGACACTGTGAGATTCACAGGGCTCGGATTATTTCTTTATTCTTGTTTAATTTCTGCAATTTCAAGTAAGTGTTTCATTTCTGTAATTTTGTTGTAATTCTGTTTTAATTCTGTAATTATATTATTTTCATTATTTTGTACAATTGTTATTTATAAATAGTAGACATAACAATCTTAAGACAATTTATAAAAGTTCTACTGTTTTTAGTGTACAGAATTTTTTTTATTACAGAAATTTATTTGTTGGAAATAAATCTGTTTTGACAGAATAAAATGAATTAAATTACTGCTTTATTGTAGAAATTAGTAAAACAGTTTTGATATAGAAATTAATTTCTATACTGTTTTTTAATTATGTTTTAGAAATAAAATTTTATTTGTGTACTCTTGTTAAAATATGTTTATCTAATTTTTTTTAATCTTAAATTATAATTCTGTTTTGTACGGAATTCTTTTTATTATTAAAAATTAGTGTGTCACAGATTTTATAATTTAATTCTGTTTTGTACGGAATTCTGTATATATTATACTTTAATTCTGAATTTTATTTGGAATTCTTTTGGAATTCATTTATTGTAAATTATATTTGGAGGAAATTGTTGCACAGAATTTTGTATTCTGTTTTGATTAATTCATTATATATGAATTTTATCATTGATAAAAATTCTGTTTTTGTAACAGAAATGGAATCACAAAGTACGAACACTACTCCTACGAAACTGATTGTCACCAACACAAGTGTGACTGCCCCCGTATCTATGCCACACGGGGAGAAACCTGCAAAGTTCATTGGGGCTGACTTCAAACGTTGGCAAGGACAAATGTACTTCTATCTCACTACCTGCCAACTGGGCAGGTTTGTATATGAAGATTGCCCCTCTATTCAAGAGGGAGATGACGCTGAAAAGGTTGCTGCTGTCGATGCTTGGAAGCACTCGGACTACCTTTGCCGAAATTATATTTTGGCATACTTGGACAAGACTTTGTACCATGTCTATTGCACTATCAAAACTTCCAAGGAATTATGGAATTCTTTGGAAAAGAAGTATAAAACTGAAGATGCTGGGATGAAGAAATTTATCGTTGGGCGTTTTCTGGACTTCAAAATGGTTGATTCTAAATCTGTAATCTCGCAAGTGCAAGAACTCCAAGTGATTCTCCACGACATTCATGCTGAAGGAATGTCAATTAGTGAAACTTTCCAAGTTGCTGCAATTGTTGAAAAGTTGCCACCTTCTTGGACTTTGTTCAAAAACTATCTCAAGCACAAGCGTAAGGAGATGAATGTGGAGGAGTTGGTGGTCCGGCTAAGAATCGAAGAAGACAACCGTGAGTCTCAAAAGAAAAGTGGGAAGACTCCGATGGAAACAAAGGTCCACGTCGTTGAAGGTCCTAAAAAGAACAAACGAAAGTATGATGGGGAAGGCACTTCCAAACATAACAAGAAAAAGTTCAAAGGCAAATGCTACAATTGTGGTAAACCGGGACACCGCTCAAGTGAGTGTCGTAAGCCTAAGAAGCAAAATAAAAATAACTCTCAAGCAAATGTGACTGAGGGTGAGAATATCACCAATGATTTGGCAGATATGAATCTTTCCGTCGTTGTCTCTGAATGTAACTTGGTTGGAAATACCAAGGAATGGTGGGTGGACACTGGAGCCACACGACACATTTGTGCAAACAAATGGATGTTCTCCACCTATAAGCCTTTGGAAAATGAGGAGAACCTTTTTATGGGAAATTCTTCCACTTCTAAGGTGGTGGGACAAGGAAAGATTGTTTTGAAAATGACTTCTGAAAAGGAACTTACTCTCAACAATGTTCTTCACGTGCCTGATATCCGAAAGAATCTGATTTCGGGATCTCTCCTTACTAAGAATGGTTTCAAGCTTGTGTTTGTGTCGGATCGCTTTGTGTTGTCTAAAAATGACATGTATGTAGGAAAGGGCTACCTAAATGAGGGGCTCTTTAAACTGAATGTTCTTACTGTAACCCCTAAAACATCTGTTTCTATGAATGAAGTTGCTAGTTCTTCTTACTTGATTGAGTCATCTAATATTTGGCATGCTAGATTGGGACATGTTAATTTTGATACATTGCGTAGATTAATTAACTTGGAATTTTTGCCAAAATTCAATATTGATAAGAATCATAAATGTGAAATTTGTGTGGAATCTAAATTAGCTAGATTACCTTTCCATTCTATTGAAAGAATAACTGAACCTTTAGATTTAATTCACACCGATATTTGTGATTTAAAATTTGTTCAAACTAGAGGTGGGAAAAAGTATTTTATTACTTTTATTGACGATTGCACAAAATATTGCTATGTTTATTTGTTACATAGTAAAGATGAGGCTATTAATGCATTTAAACAATATAAGAATGAAGTTGAGAATCAATTAAGCAAAACGATAAAGGCTATTAGAAGTGATAGAGGAGGTGAATATGAATATCCATTTGAGGAATTTTGTTCTGAAAATGGGATTATTCATCAAACAACCGCTCCTTATTCTCCTCAATCAAATGGTGTTGCTGAACGCAAAAACCGTACTTTGAAAGAAATGATGAACTCAATGTTATTAAGTTCAGGAGCTCCACAAAATTTGTGGGGGGAAGCCTTACTTTCTGCTAATTACATTCTCAATAAAGTACCTCACAAAAAGACTCACAAGACACCTTATGAATTATGGAAAGGTCGAAGACCTTTCTATAAATATTTACGAGTGTGGGGGTGCTTAGCTAAAGTGATGGTTCCTAAACCTAAAAAGGTAAGAATAGGGCCAAAAACCGTGGATTGTGTATTCATCGGTTATGCTACTAATAGCAGTGCATATCGATTTCTAGTTTGTAAATCTGAGATTTCGGACATTCATGTAAATACGGTTATTGAATCGAGGGATGCTTCATTTTTTGAAAATGAATTCCCGTATAACATGACCCGAGAATCTGGTCCTCCTAAAAGGACAAATCAAGCTACTACAAGTGGTACTCATCAACCTATTGAATCAATAGAGGATGAACCAAGACGTAGTAAAAGAGCAAAAACCTCGACTTCTTTTGGTCCGGATTTTCTAACATATTTGTTAGAAAATGAACCTCAATCGTATAAAGAAGCTATATCCTTACCCGATGCTTCCAATTGGAAAGAAGCAATTAATAGTGAAATTGAATCCATATTACAAAATCATACATGGGAACTAGTGGATCTTCCACCAGGTTCAAAACCGTTAGGTTATAAATGGATCTTCAAAAAGAAATTGAAGGCCGATGGATCAATTGATAAATATAAAGCTAGACTTGTAGCTAAAGGCTATAGGCAAAAGGAAGGGTTGGATTACTTCGACACATATTCACCGGTAACAAGAATAACGTCCATTCGGATGTTAATAGCAATAGCTGCTATTAATGGACTTGAAATACATCAAATGGATGTAAAAACTGCATTCTTAAACGGTGAACTAGATGAGGAAATTTATATGGAGCAACCTGAAGGGTTCAAAGCTCCCGGACAAGAAGGAAAAGTGTGCAAGCTTGTTAAATCACTATATGGATTAAAACAAGCACCTAAACAATGGCATGAAAAATTTGATAATGCAATGTTATCAAATGGTTTCAAAATTAATGAATGCGATAAATGTGTTTACTTTAAATACATTCATAATGGATATGTCATTGTATGCCTCCATGTTGATGATATGCTTATCATGGGTAGTAACTTGGAAATTGTCAAAACTACAAAACAAATGTTGAGTAGTAGATTTGACATGAAAGATATGGGAATCGCCGATGTTATATTAGGAATTAAAATTTCTAGAACATCGGATGGACTTATATTATCTCAATCTCATTACATTGAGAAAGTACTTGAAAAATTCAAGAAGTATGATATTAGTCCTACCAAGACACCTGTAGATGTAAATTTACATCTAGCAAGAAATAATGGTGAAAGCATATCTCAACTAGAATATTCTCGTATTATCGGCAGTTTAATGTATGTCATGAACTGTACGCGACCGGACATAGCATACTCAATAAGTAAGCTAAGTCGATTTACGAGTAATCCAGGAAGAGATCACTGGAAAGCAATATTGAGAGTTTTGGGTTATTTAAAATATACTCAAAACTATGGATTGCATTACTCAAAATATCCAGCTGTTCTTGAAGGACATTGCGATGCAAATTGGATATCTGATACAAAAGACTCTAAGTCTACGAGTGGGTACGTGTTTACCCTCGGAGGTGCAGCCGTATCTTGGAAATCCTCAAAACAAACGTGCATTGCTAGATCGACAATGGAATCTGAATTCATTGCACTAGACAAAGCTGGAGAAGAAGCTGAATGGCTTCGAAATTTCTTAGAGGATGTTCCAAATTGGTCTAAACCTGTGCCCGCAATATGTATACATTGCGATAGCCAATCAACGATTGGAAGGGCACAAAATCACATGTATAACGGAAAGTCACGACATATTCGTCGTAGACACAATACCGTTAGACAACTTCTCTCAAACGGAATTATCACAATTGACTATGTAAAGTCAAAAGATAATATATCGGATCCACTAACGAAAGGTTTAAACCGAGAGCAAGTTGAAAGATCATCGAGAGGAATGGGTCTAAAGCCTATAAATAAATAAGAATCAATATAGTGGCAACCCAACCTAGCTGACTGGAGATCCCAAGATCTAGGTTCAATGGGCAAACCGAACTACGTTGTATTCAGTAAGCACTGGAGGATATTTAATCCTATCCATTCCAAAGATGAGACAGTGCATATCTGCCGCGAAACTAGGATAAGTTATGCTTTTAATGACATCTATATCTTAGTACGTCTAAGTGGGGTATTGCAGAATACTCTTTATGGAAGTCACCTACGTAAGTAAGAAGGGGGCCACTTCTATGAGAATAATGAAAGGCATATTCTCTAAAATACTTGCGGAACCAAGTGGTGTTCACGGCCAAAATGAACACAAACGTGAGAACCAACTGTGTTGAAGAATTGTTGTGTGAATACTGTTGTCTAGGTTTACAAAAACGGTTGACGGTTCAAGGACGTGAAGTCTACTGATTAACCAAGTAAATCCGATAGTATATCACTAAGGAAAGTTCAAGGCCACTAGGCTACTTCTCCCGATGCAATAATTCTTCAGTTTTACTCAACATGTGTCTGCATCTGCATCAGTATCTGTTTTGTTTTATTTATAGCGATATATCATTCATGTAGGGGATTGTTGGAAAATTGGAACTTAAATGGGTATTTAAAGCTGTCCAGATTTTTCTGGACAGATTTTTGAGCAACTTTGAGCTCAAATTTAGGTGGGACCCACACTACGGAAATTGTGGGACCATATACAAACGCGTTCACCTCCGCAAGGAGATTAACGTAGTATATTCATATGTCCAATTTCAATAAGTTATGAATGATAATTATGTCCCCAAAGTGACTCACAAAGCAATGAAAGTTAATGAATTGGGTGTGTTTTAACTCTTGTCCCACATTGGAAGAGTAGTGGAATTTTGATGAGTTAATAACACCCCAAGTATGGACTAAGGCTTGGATGCCTTGGGGGTATCCCAACTCTTTGAAGGGGAGATGACCTAAGCTATGCTCGGCTTGACTTTCGGTCAAAAGTCCACACGCGCGCGCGTCCGTCCGGCCGGCCGGCTCGGCTCGGGCTCGGGCTTGGGCTTATAAAAATTCTTAAATTTTTGGGCCGAATCTAATTAACTTTCTGGGCTTTAATTAATTAATTACGGAATTAATTAATCTTTAATTAACTGACAATCAGTTAATTCCAAGAGTCACCAGTTAACCAAATTAACTGCTTTGACAGTTAATTTCGGTTTTGACTGTTCCCAACAGTCAAGACTTTTACTATAAATAAAATGTTTCCCCCTCAGTTTTTACAATTGAAAAAATTAACCCTCCAAAATTCCGAAATTGCTACTGCATTATTTCCTCTGCCCAGAAAATTCTTTTCTTCATTTTCTGCATTGCATGTTCTTGGTCGTGTTGAGTATAAACACAGATTTGAGTTCGTTGAAAATTAATTATTGTTGTGCTGCATAATTAATTGGGAAAATCCGTTCTATCTTGGGAGACTATATTCACAAACCTCGGAGCACATTGAGGGAATAAATTGTCTTAAGGACACTGTGAGATTCACAGGGCTCGGATTATTTCTTTATTCTTGTTTAATTTCTGCAATTTCAAGTAAGTGTTTCATTTCTGTAATTTTGTTGTAATTCTGTTTTAATTCTGTAATTATATTATTTTCATTATTCTGTACAATTGTTATTTATAAATAGTAGACATAACAGCTGGGAATAAGGCCGTAGCTGGTGCAGGAAAGATAGCCTATTTTGAAGCCCAAATTTCTTCCTTAACATGGAGCCATTCCATGACCATGAAGAAGATTGAGTTTGCACATGTCGTGGCTTTAAAGAAGGTTGCTGAGGATGTTATGGCCTCTTTTAAAACATTAGATTACTTTTTTCTTGGACAGAATAAGGCTTATATCCATGATTACAAGAAAATGAGGTTGAAAGTAGTCAAAAAATTTTATTAGGCCAAGGATACCATGTTTCCACGGAGGTTCATGTCATTGTGAGGTTGAGTTAAGAGAGGTTGAGGAGCTGCATCAAATGGAGAAGGTATCGGTAGCGCAATTGGCGGAAGAGGAAACTGGGGCTGCTATGTACGAGGATGAAGATGATGAAGAAGAGGATGCCACCTCTTCAAAACATATTTGCTACTTATTTATTATTATTATTATTATTATTATTATTATTATTAAAACACTTGTAACTTTTTGTACTCCTCATACTTTGTTGTACTGAACTACATTTTACAATGAATGGAAAATTTGTACTTGTCTCACATCCTTTATTTTATTTGGATTGAAATATTGATGATCTTATTTTGATTGGGGCCACGACCTTAGTAGCCGATTATCCTTAAAAATTTTGAATCAAAACTCCACGATAGGTGGAATATTATAATTCCCCCAAGACTTTAAGCTTGTCATGTCACCATTCATGTCCATGACCTCATGCAGGTACTCTTCAAATCTGTACCATTCTATTTATGATTGCTGCCTTCTAGGTGAAATTTGGATGATAAGCCTTTTTTAGGTACCTCAAGATTAATTTTAATCCGAATCATCTCGTTCACTATCACTCTAGTAAAAGTTCACAACCAATGATGATTTTCTCATTATTTTTTAATTGAGTGTGTGTTATGTTTGGAGCTTCCCCGAGTCTCTTTTTGAAAAATACTCTCTCATATTGGAGCGACCGCATTGCTGGAGGCTCCGATACGATCCACTAGCATGAAGTTCTTGTCTTTTGGATCTCCGTGCAAGACTAAGTCTGAGCCTTTTTTTTACCAAAGTCTATTTCTTATGATTTAGATTTTGCTCTTGAAGATTAAATTAGATTGGTCTATTAGTTTTATAGTTATGGGCAATAATGCCTTCGCGGACTTTGAATGTCCCTTGGCCTTTGATGGCTATGGCAGTTTGATCTCCCTACCTTATTCTTTTAACCTGGTGATATCAGCCTTTTTACCTATCTTGAGGCGTGTCATTAGCAAAAAAAAATTAGTGGATACGTATTACATTGGAAATGAGTTGAACTTTTAACTTTTCATTGATTTGAATTTGAGGGAGTACAATTTTTTTTGGCCTATCTGCGACCTTGTAGTAATTAAAAAAATACAGGATTATAAAATTTATCCCCCGAACTTCTCCTAGGTCACTTCTGATGTGCTCAGTTTCTAGCCGTGGTCTGAATGAATATTCTCAACATTCTTACCTGACTTGCCTCTCAACTTTATTATATAGGCTGAGGTTGTCATTGGTGGTGTGGCCATGGTGAATATGGAATTCACACCAATTTTCAGCACTCCTTGTTCAATAGGGGGTCTTCATTTTAGGATACCACTTGAGGAATTTTTCCTTCTTGATATTGAGCAAAATGGTCTCTAACTCATAGTTGAGATGAGTGAATTCTTTATACATTTTCTATGAGTGAGCCTCATGTTTTTTTCACCTCTACCACTGTTCTCAATACTTTCTCTTTTGAGTTCTCGACCTTTTTCTTCTTCTTACTATTGTCCTTTTCCTTCATTATGTTAGTAAAGGCCGTAAAATCTAGCATCAAGATTCTTTAGCCGAGGAGATTGATTTGGCCTTAGAGCGTGTCCTGCCCTTAATAGAGTCGGTTGTGCTTTTATGAGGGCATGGCAAATTACAAGATCTAAGGATAAACTACTTAGTAGGAGTATCTTTGGGAACTTCTACAAACTTAGGTTGGTTAGCATCCTCATCCTTCTCTTCTTCTTCCTCCTCTAAGTTAGGAGGAGAACGTGGAGCATGTTAGACAAACAATTTGGAGTCGGCAACAACTCCGACTTTGAATAGATAGGTTGGCGACTAGAGATTCGTCATTTGGGAGAAAATCTCCCTTCAGAAGACCATTAGCCGATTCTGGTTGCTTGGAAACTAACCCCTTAGTCAAGGCCATCCACTTATTAGGGGTATCTATCGACTCCGAGGTCGATACTCGAATGCTAAGGTTGTTGTTAGGCTTGCTTCTGTTTATAAATTTCTATATCTTCTCTGGAGAATCCCCCACAATAAGTGGGTTAGAGGGACCCCATAACTCCTTCCTCTTAGTCAGATAAGTAGTTAGAGAAGTGAAACAAATGGCATACCCCACCAAGTTTGGGATCTTCCTCTTAGGAGCCATTTCATCCTCGAATGACATGGGGATAACTATTGGAATAAAAAAGATGTAACAAACTTAAAGGAGATTGATGTGCAAGCGACTGAGGGATTGTGCCCAGTAAAGCCCTTTAGATTCTCTGGTTCTCGGTCTACAGGTCGAGCAATAAATGAAGTTATTGAATAGGTGTATGAGAGAAGGAGTGCAGTCGATCTGGGAAAGTTATAATTTTCCAAACTTTGTTTGATTGACCAAGTTTTCTTAAATTGAGGAAAGTTAACATTCTTTGGCTTGGAATCTTTATTCTTGTGAGGATCTGCATAATACAAGATTAAAGCATATAGTCAATGTACAAGATATGGAAAATAGTAAACATAACTCAATAATTTATTTTAAAATAAGGTTAGATATATTTAATGTCCATCCTTGGGGTACCTAGGGCCCCTATAGAGCTCACCTCCCTTGGGGATTGGCAATTGTTCCTTGTTTTTAACTATGAATCCATGGGACCAATACTCCTTATTAAAGTCCATAATATTTGACGATAAAGGCCTTTTCAGTTTTTTCCCTATAATTAATAAACATCATCATTGGTTATCACTAATATATAGCAGAAATAAATCTCTAGGATCCCTATTTAGGTCCCATTGAGCTCATGTATACAATTTACATCATTTACAATCCTACAAGTGTTGGGAGAACAATGGGAATGTATTACATCAAAAACTCTTAAAACTCAAGGAATAGACGATTTGGGGGAAATGTGATTCTAGGCTCATAACAAATTGGGAGAAAAGTCAATGGTGTAATATCCCATACTTTTATATATATTTAAATTATCTAAGTGACATAATTTTATAATTTGAGGAATTTCTATAAATAGTAAATTCTGGATTAATAAGCGTTGGATGATTACCGACGCGTGTTACATTTACTTAGGGGACTAAGTAAATGAGTCGGAATATTTTTATGTCATGTCGCAGTTGGGTTAAACGGAAAAAAATTGTTTACATTGTAGGAAACGCGGTTGAGAAGTGTCGGGTATGACTAGTGAATTTTAGTTAAGTAACTCGGATGGAGATTTCGAGTGCACGGTTGGTTTCGAAATGGTCGAGATAGTCAGAATAAAGTATCCGGGGGGTAGTGCTTAGGTTCCGGAGAATTTTGGACTAGTAGGGAGTCTCAATTGAGTAAACGAGTCATCTTTGGGTTTTATAAGGGACAAGCTCTTATTTCTCTCTTATAAGTCACGAGAGAGAGGAATAGAGAGAAAGAAAATAAAGAAAGAAGAAGAAGAGAAAGGAAGAGGAAAAAGAGGAGAGAAAAGGGGATTCCGGCCCAAACTCCGTGGGATTCGACTCGAGGTCATCGAATTTTATCCACGAGGCAAGTGTTTACTTCCTTTATTCATTTGAGTGTGTATCTCATATTATAGTTGGTAAACTATGTAATTTTGGTTTAGAACCCTTAAAATAAATTTGGAAAAATTGATTTTGAAATCACAAGTAGATGTATTGTTAACTCTTAATGATTTCTAGTGTTAAATCCATGCTAAGGGTGTATATATATGGGTAAAAATGATAAATTAGGGTTTTAATTATTTTAGGGTTTAAATCTAAGATGAATGGTTTAATACCACAAATAAATTGATGTGTAAGTTATAAATTAGTGTTAGGATGATTATAGTGTTTTTGGTTGAGGTTAGAAACCATAATATGGAGAATGGGTTGATATTTGGGTTTTTTTGGAGAAGATTAAATCGCCCAAACAGTGAGCTCCGAATAGGGAAAATCGATTCGGGTCTAGACCAAATCGATTCGCATAAGGGGACCTGTAAGGCTGTCTCAGGTCAAATCGATTCGGGTTGAGATCGAATCGCCTTTGAGGACCTGCTTGTAGAACACTTTACGAATCGATTTGGATTTAGACCAAATCGATTCGCTATCCCGAATCGATTTGCATTTGGGGCGAATCGATTCGCCTTTGTTGGATTTGTTAGTTTTCCTACTTTGAGTTTAGGGGGAGTTAAATTGTAATTGGAGATTATTATAAGGGATTCTAGATATGATATTAGGACTCATAGATGACAGTATTGAGGGTGATTAAACCTTGGAATGAAAGAGGGAACCTTGGATGAGTTAAGGGTACAATCCGGGGTATGGACCTAATGAATGGTTAGGACGTGCAACATTCGAGAGAGGTCTTCGACAAGTGTATATAAAGATATTTATGCGGTTAAAAAAATATGGGCTGAATGAAATTGAGTAAATCCTAGGATGCGATTAGGATGGAATTTAGAATATGGGCTAAAGGGGTTTGAGCGACTATCCGGTACATCTATTGACGACTATTATTATAAGTGATGCGACACCCATGGAACTAAAATAAGTTGATAGTATACTTATTTAATTATTACGAATTGGTATATTCGGGATTATATATATAAATCCTTAAAAGTGATTAAGGTGCGAGTTATATATTAAGTAAGAAAATGATTATAGGTTTAGTATTTTAAGGGTGTAGATACTTATATACTATTACGAATGGGAACATTCGGAATATCGGCTATCGCTATAAGAGTTTGGCAATTTTAGCCATAATATATTGAGAAGTGATATATAGTATATATACGGGAGTTGTTACGGTATATATATGATATGATACAGAAATAAATATATCCTTGCGTGGTTGGTATATATGTATCTTAGAGGCTGGTTCCACGGACATAGGGATGGATAGCCAAATTATGTTTTCTCTAGTGCTATCTAAGGAGGTTTCGCGATGTGGGTGAATCCCCTGGATTGAGGAGTAGGGAGAGTATAGTCCCTAGGTCATATCGTCCATGACCGCCTCCACCGTTTAGTATTTTTGACCATGACCATGAGTGAGTCTATCTTGGTACCGTGGTTGATTGAGTAAACTCAGATGTGGATAAGCACTTGAGACTGCATCCTCGAGTATAACTCAGTGGGATGGTTATTATACTTATGATTGTAATAGGTATAATTAAAATCGTTGCGTATAGTATATTCCTTGTATATGAAGATACGAAATTATATAATTGAGACTTGAGTAATGTGTAAAATGAATAAGGGTTTATTATTCTTCCGGGATACTTATAACCGGATTAATACATTGTAAATCGTATATTAAAATGAGAATTATATATGTACGGCACTTTATATACTAAAGTGAACAATGGTATTTTAAACTGGTGAAAGTTACCGATTATGAACGATATAGTTATATATAGAAACGAGAACTATATATATAGCACATTGATGATTATATCAACTTAAAGCCTATGCGATAGCTTATGGTATAACCTATAATATATCACGGAAGGTAGTTGATAGTTAGGAGGATTTAGAATATGGGTGTAAGAGATTACTTAGGTATGGTAGCTTAACAAGGTTGTTTAAAACGTATGCGATAGGTGTGCACTATTAGAAGATGGGTGAGGTGTATCTTATGAGAGTACGATACCAGTTTAAATATGAGATATTTCATATTTTAAAAATATGGCATTTAAGCACTTGCTAAATATTTTCAAAACTCGGGCTCTGACCCGTTTCTCTATTTTCTCCTCTCTTGCTATATATGTATATATATTAGGTGTCCAGACACAGGGATGCCTGGATGACGATTCTTTCGAGTCAGACGTTTGCTGCAACAATTGTGGATGCAAGCAAGTTTATTGTAGACGCTTCTATCATTGAGATCTAGATAAGAGGTATTGTAGAAACATTCAAGCCAATAGCCCAATTGTACTCATTTATTCTTTTACAGCCTTTTAGTGTGTCATTCGATTTGGTTGTATTATGTTCAACCGAGTGTTCGATTATTTTATTTCATTTAAGTTTTTATGTATATAAACCGTGTGAATGTTTCACTTAGTTGGTTTGGATAAAAAGATTAGTTAATTTTTTTTTAAGCTAGCCTAATAAGTTATTAGTAATTAAATTAGTTTTCGACAGTGATGCTGAGAATGAACCATATGAAACTCCTGTTTTAATTTGGGATAGGATTGATCACCCGATATTTTATTAGGCGGGGTGTTACAAATGGCCCCCGTCAACATTGTAGAAGTCCAAAAAGCGTGAGTCTAGCTCAAAAGTCACTCATGGAGGGATGTAACAACATTTGATGTCCTCAATGGTATTATCGTTAATTACATATTCCATTTTTACAACACATAATAAGAAATATAAGGGCATGTGGAATTCTTTGAAGAAAATACAGGATTTCAGAGAGAAATAAAAGGAAGAAAACTTAAAAAGTATTGGAAGAAACAGGAGCTTTAGTTCTCTTTAAGACATTAAAAGTTTTAAGTAAAGAATCGAAATGATGGTAAATGTGGGTTTAATGGTTTGAAACACATTCAAAGGTAATTTCCCATCATTAGTAGGCACAATCCCTAATGACGGTTAGCACATGAAATCGCTCCTTTAGTTTGGGGCGCTAAAATTACTAGGGCACACTTAAAATTATTGAGACTTATTACCAGTGTACCATCCAAAACTAGTGGGGAAAGAGACTATCCACATTCAATAAATATTATGACTATGCCCTTCGACTATAATATGTATGGACAACCAACACCAACTGTGACTAGGACTTCAATTTATTTGAACAAGCGAGTAAACCTTTTCTACCTCAATCAACTACAAAATTTTAGGGAAATTGTGAGGGACATAATTTGACTACATGTGTGAGGAGGGCACGTGCCCATTGATTCGGCCAAGATTCCTTCCATGAAGATAAGGATTGTTAGAGCTAGTCAACCTATGAGAATCAAGGAGCATGATACAACCAATCAAGTTGAGATAATGTAAGAACATAATTCTTATCATATCCATTTATTTTAATTGGCTTAATTCCGGACAAAATAAATTAAGTCTCAACTAGTTTTATTATGGATTTTAATTAAGCCTACGACAAAGTTCAAGTCCAAGAATGTGTAATTTAAAGCTTTGAAGAAGATTTCAAGTCAAAACGTGTTGCATATGTTTAAGATCACTCATGTATGAATATTTGTGAGCATTTGAATAATTTAGTATGTTGATTAAATGTTGGGCGATTTAAATGTTTGGAAATTTTAATCTTTTTGCGAAAACATTTTTAAAATATTTTTGAGTTAAAACAGTTCAAGAAAATTCGAGGAATTATTTAAAAGAAAAATAATTTTTAAATCATTGTTGCTCGAACGAGAGAGTGGGTCGTTCAAACGACAAACCCATGTCGCGCGAAGGAGATCCAAATCTCGCTCGAACGAGCTTGTCGCCATTTTCGTGTTTTAAGTTTCTTGGACTCTGTGTTGCTCAGTTATATAATAAAACATCTCTGCAAAAGTTTTAGCAGCAGAACAGTTTCGAAAAACTCATTCCCATATAGTTTTTCATCATCCGAGTTTATTCAAGATCAAATTATTCAATTCCAAAGTTTGTGATCTTGAGCGCGTTTACCTGAAAAGGCCCTTTAGTGTGTACTTTAGGTAAAACCAACTTTGTTCCAATTTTTAGCTAAACCCAATTTTAACTTCTTAAATCCTAAACATGCATCTAAGTGATTAAATCCATTCCATGAATAAAGCATGCGGTAAAAGAAACAATTTTAGAAAAAATCCCCGAAGGGAAAAACCTTTTTATTTCACTATAATTTGTAAGACACAACTTACACGGATTACAATGAAATAGGGTGATATACGAAATACCCGCAGGTGTCGGTTTCGATGTCTTGGCTGGAATCTCCCGCAAGAACTCCAGATGGTCAGCTGTAGAGAAGATGACGGCTTCTCCACAATTTACTTCATAAGGACTCCCAACTCTCCGATTGTTGAGTTCTTCCCACAAAGTGTAAAATTGTGTAGTGAATGAATTATTTTTTGGTAAACGCGTTCAAGATCACTAACTTTGAAATTGAGTAAGACGATCTTGAATAAACACCGGATGATGAAAACTATATGGGAATAAGGTTTTCGAAACTGTTCTTCCTATCAAACTTTCGCAGATACGTTTTTTATTTATAACTGAGCAGCACGGATTCCAAGAAAATGAAAACACAAAAATCGAGGAGACAAGTCGTTTGAGCGAGATGTGGATCTCGTTTGCGCGACATATGGATGTCGTTTGAACGACCCACAATTATCGTTCGAGCGACAGTGATAAAATAAACTATTTTCCTTTTAAATAAATGCTCAAATTTTCCTTAAACTATTTGAAGCTCAAAAATATTTTTGAAACATAAAAAGATTTAACTCCCAATCATTTAAATCACCCAGCATATAATCAATATACAAAATTACTCAAATGCGTATAAGTATTCATACCTGAGTGATCTTAAATATATGCAACACCTCTTGACTTGAAATGTTTTTCAAAGCTTTAAATTACACATTCTTGGACTTGAACTTTGTCGTAGGCTCAATTAAACTTCATAATTAAAACTAGCTTAGACTTAATTTATTTTTTCCAGAATTAAGCCAATTAAAAAAAAAGTACATCATAAGAATTATGTTTTTACAAATCTCGCCCTTTGGCTATTCCAAGACAAAACTAAACAAAGATGCTATATGCCATAAACAAATACATGTCCTATCTCAAAACTCAGAAATATAAAAATATAAGACATAGTGAAACTGAATAAACGGAAAGCATCTGAATCTGATTCTGATTCTGTCTCCGAATGGCAATCATCTAAATCTGATTCTGCCTATGAATGTGATGTATCAATAAATATCTGAATCTATGAACAATATACCTACACACACGAGACACAAATAAGTACCTAAGTGAAGTATGGAGGAATAAAAAAAATATAATATCATAATAAATAATCCCCCTACATCACATATCTCTCCCCCTTTTTGCCTGGAATAGACAAAAGGTAGGACAAACACACCAAATCTAGCATGAATATATGAGAATGAACAACATGGCTAGACAAATAATATGAGTATGACAATGGATAGTAAAAATAGCAGTAACTGAAGAATAATGAGAGAATCACTAAAATTGCAAATGAAACTATACATTCGTGCCATAACTAAAATCAATAGTGATATAGTTGTCCATAAGAATACATCATATCTGAAAATAAATAAATACAGAGGAATATCAATGTCTCAGATACAATATCAAAACCAATACATCTAGGCATCAACATGAGTATCATCATCATCATCATCATCATCATCATCATCATCATCATCATCAGTGTATGTAGATGAAATATGACCTAGCCCTGAAGATCCTGCGCCTCTCAGCTGCTCTCTCTACCGCATCTCATAAAAAAATGCTGTCATCCTCGATTCGGTATGAACATGGGCTTCAGCCTCAGCATCAAATCTGGCCATGATAGAGTTATACATCCTGGACTGAGAAGCTACCTATGCCTATAAAGTAGAAACCTCCTCCTCAATAGGGCGAGTGGGAGCAGAAGTGGGGGTGGTGGCTGAGAAAACTCGGAGGTGCTCGAAACGGTGTGATCAACAGGCTGACAGGGATCAGCATCGGGGAAGGCTCCCTCAGGGGGTGGAGCTCTAGCTCTCATCGCCGGTGGCAAATGACTCTCGAAATGAGTGAAAATATTATGAACAATAATGGCAGGTGAAGGGAGACACTGATCACTCTCTATAATAGGAACCCTAGCAGCAGTGCAATGATGGAGATGAGAATCCCATAAGGATGAGCAGGGAGGACTGGAATGGTACCACTGACGATAACAAATGATATAAATTGAAGCATGACCATCGGTAGATCGATATCCCACTTTCGAGAGACGTGATACATGAAATAGATAATGTCAGATCCGATCTGAGTATGATTTATCCTAGGATAAATGGATGCTGACACAAACCTATTAAGTAGATGAAAGGCAGGAAAACGCTGGCGATGGTACATAGAAGTACCTACCTGGGGAATCTCGCAGAAGCAATGACGCATAATATCATCATATGTTGGTCCATCGTTGGTATAACAAGGAAACATAGTGCCAGGGACACAGGGAAGGTGCAAAAAAGCAGCTATGAGATTTGCTGTGAAGAGAACAGGAACGCCACGTACAGTAGAAAATATCCCCCCAGCGTGGGGAAGAGCGCGAAAGAAAAACTCTCGGATAATGTCCGGATAGACAACCCCACGAGCCTCAAACATATAATCCCATCCCCTATCGGAAAACCAGTGCTGAATGCCTAACCCCCGAAACTCAGAATAATGAAACACCCTCCCCTGAACAACAGACCGAATGTGGAGACCCAATAAGAAGTAATGATCATACTCAACATGAGTGGCCCATCTCATTGTAAAGTACGAGGGCCTACTAGTGAAAGATTGCGCGTGCGTCCAAATGGGGATATTATTTAATTAAACTCAGTTTTATAAGTTAAGTCCTAAACATGCAACTATATGTGATTGAATAAGATGATGAAACATGCAAGAACATTCAAACACACATATGTGAGGAAAAATCCCCCAAAGGGGAAAAACCATTTATTTTCATTATAATATTGTAACATAAAATTTCTTGGATTACGATGAAAATACAGTGATACAGAATTACCCGCAGGCATCAGATCTGTAGTCGGCAGCTGGAACTTTCCCTTTCCAGGAGGGAAACAATGAAGAAGAAGAACGGTCTTCTCCACAAGGGTATGAGCAGACACACGATTGTGTTCTTGGGTTGCAAACGGATTCACAAGGGTTTGGAAAGTTGTGTGAATCGAAACATGAGTCTTGGGACTCACAAAGATGAAGACTTAGAGTTTTTGGACTCTGAAAATCGTCTGTATAAGTCTTAGAAAACAAATCCCCGAAGTTGGTTTATAAAAGAAAAACTAGCCCTAAAAAATCTGAAAACGATCTGCACGATTTTATCTTAGGCGAACCGGTCTGCTTCTGATCGGACCGGTCTGATAGCGGATCTGTTCATTTTTAAAAAGGGTCTCTTCAGTTCGCAATCGATCCGGGGTATATTGGCTTGGAGCATAGCGGATCAGTCCGATATAGGGGTGGATCGATCCGGGTGCGGACTGGTTCTTTTTCCAAACAGGGTGGACCGGTCCGACTGTGAAAAAATCTGATTCCTTTCTTCTTTGATATTCGGATCTGTTGATGACGATGCAATCTTGAATTTATTCAACGATGTAACGGCGTATGACATATAAATAGAAAATATACAAAAATTTCCTTACAAATCTCCCCCTATGTCTATGCCGGTACAAACATAAAAAAAACATCCGAATTATCAAATATCAAAATGCCTATACAAATCTACCCTTCCATGAACCCAAAACTGAAAAGGTACAAATGAATAAAACTTCATCGTTTGTTCTTCAACTCTTCAGGAATCTCAATGCTTTTCTCATCAGGGTGTGCAATTTAGAGATCATCAAAGAAGTACCTACACACATGAGACACAGGAAGTACCAAGTGACGTATCGAGTTTGAAATAAGATTCACATAGATACCGGATTATGATGAAAGAATAATTTATCAAATCTCAAAAACTCAAAAAATCCCTCATAATATAATAAGATAATTCTTTCTCCCCCTTTTTATGATGTCCCCAAATAGACATATAAGCAGAATGAATCAAACAGGAAAAATCGGGGTGTCACAAGGACATAAACTACTATTTTTGAATTTTTTTTTCAAAATTTTCAAACACAACGAACAAAAATCACACCATGAATGAACACAAAACAACCAAGTCAATGAAATCGTAAATGCAGGGGTGTGATCAAATTCGATAGGAAAATCAATGCATACAAACATGACATATGTGCACTGTGAATATCGGATACTCCTAACTAATGAACTCAAAATCTTCCTTTGGTGTAAAAAGGTGTTAATATGAGACATTGACTCAATCAAATCAACAAATCAAAAGCTCAAAGTGATTTCCACACTAATAACGTCCAAAACTATTTCATGATTTTCAGGACTTTCAAGGAAGTGCAAACCCGTTTATATTCTCCAACCAAACACCCTCATATATATTTTCATGTAGAGGTAATCTAAATTCTCAAACTTTGGAGAATTGATGGTGAAACCTAATGGCCCCATATTTGGCATGTATTGCTTTTTATTGCCTTTAAATTTTTTTCGGGCTCTTTTAACTTCTTTGGACCCCGGATAATAAAATTCCTCCATTTTTAAGGTCCTTCCCTGTTGTCAAATAATCACACAGTCTTACCAAAACGGTTTTTACATGCATTCCAATCTTGTCAAGTTTTATCGCTTATTGTACGTTGTATAGACAGAATTGAGATGGAAACACTCAAGCAAATATGTGATAGATAAGTGCAATAATCAAATATAGCCGTGCGTGTGTGTAATAAAGGAGATAGGAGTCAAACATGTAGAAAGATATCACTAATTACATCTCAAAGACTCCAAACAATGTAAAGCACATGGATGAAATGATGTAGCATCTCAAATCTCTATCAAACAGTCACAGGGCTAAATGGAATGAAATTGTGACTCGGCTATCTTAAATGCTCATCCACAAAAGGTGCAAATAAAATACAATTTTTTTTTTGGATTTTTCAAAAAATTTATCAAAATAAAATCTTTTTGAGCTTTTCTAAAATTTTATAAAAAGAAAATCTTTTTGGATTTTTCAAAAAAATAAGAAAAACACAACATATGATACAAGCTAGTAATAGGCATCAAATGATATGAAATAAATGCATCCTATGCTAGACACGGACCAACCCTTCAGTCAACTGTGAAAATCCCCAAAGACTTCCTAAGATTCTTGAATCTAAGGGCATCTAAAGTTTTGTGAAAATATCGGCTAACTGACGGTCGGTGGGAACAAAACTCAGGGATACGACTTTCGCTTCAACTAACTGACGTATAAAGTGCTCGCGTATCTTGATGTGCTTTGTGCGTGAATACTGGACTGGATTATGGGATACGTGTATTGCGCTCGTGTTATTACAGGAAATGGTCATGGTGTCCGATGAAATTCCATAATCCTCCAGCATCTGCTTCATCCACAAGAGTTGCGTACAACAACTCCCGGCGGCGATGTACTCAGCCTTCGTAGTGGATAAAGAGATGGAGTTTTGCTTCTTGCTAAACCATGAGACAAGAGCAGAACCAAAATAGAAACACCCACCAGAAGTGCTCCTATAACCATCTACATCCCCGGCCCAATCAGCATCCGAATAGGCGGACAAACGGTCATTGGTATCAAAGGAATACCAAATACCATATGAGAGAGTCCCACTTACGTATTTGATAATACGCTTTAGAGTGAGTAAGTGTGACTCTTTAGGAGACACCTGATAACGCGCACAGACTCCAACACTAAAGGCTATATCGGGACGACTGGCAGTCAAGTAGAGAAGACTACCTATCATACTCCGATACAAGGTTTGCTCTACGTCTTTGCTTGAAGTGTCCTTACTAAGCTTGATAGAAGTACTCGTAGGTGTACGTGCATGCTTAACGGATTCTAGACCAAATTTCTTCACTAGGTCTCTAGCATACTTGGATTGGGAGATGAACATCCCATCCTCTAGCTGACGAACCTGGAGACCAAGGAAGAAAGTGAGCTCACCTACCATGCTCATCTCAAACTCACTTTTCATCTCCTCCTCAAAGTGGTGAGCATGTGGATCCAAAGACTATGTCATCCACATAGACCTGGGAAACCAAAATAGCACTGTCATATCTCCTGATGAATAGCGTCATATCAACTCCCCCTCTCTTGAAGCCACGGACTAAGAGATAGGAAGTAAGCCTTTCGTACCAAGCACGGGGTGCTTGCTTCAAACCATACAAGGCTTTCCTCAGATAATAAACGTGCTCAGGGTGCTTAGGGTCTTCAAACCCTTTTAGTTGTTCCACGTAAACGTCCTCCTGTAGAATGCCATTCAGAAAGGCACTCTTGACATCCATCTGATATAACTTAAAGCGCAGATGACATGCGATGGCGAGTAGTAAGAGGACGGACTCAAGCCTCGCAACAGGAGAAAATGTCTCCCCAAAGTCTACACCCTCTATCTGTGTGTAGCCTTGAGCGACCAACCTATCCTTATTTCTAATTATGGTACCATTTTCATCCATTTTGTTCTTGAATATCCACCGGGTACCTATCACATTAGTCTCACTAGGTCGGGGGACTAGTTCCCAGACATTGTTCTTTTTAAACTGAAGCAACTCATCCTGTATAGCAGATATCCAGTGTTTATTCTTGAGTGCTTCTTTGTGATTCTTGGGCTCGACTTTGGACATGTAGCAAAAGTGGCTAACGACGTTCTCTAGCTGAGCACGAGTCTTGACCCCTAGAGTGGGATCACAAACAATGGCAGAAGGGTCATGACTCTTGCAAACCCAAGCAGGTGTGTCCCCTAGCACAGGAGTAGGTTCCACAAGGTGTGGGTGAGGGACAAGTAAATTACTGCCAGAAAAGTCCTCATCCTCACACTGAAGGTTAGGATCAATAATCGTCGGAGGTTCATCATCTTGCACGGTGATGTTTATTTATTCCATAACCTTAAAGCTCTTCATGTTAAAAACCCGGTACGCTTTACTAATAGATGAATAGTCTAATAATATTCCCTCGTCGCTTCGGGAGTCAAACTTTTCTAATTTCTCTCTATCCTGTAGGATGTAGCATTTACTCCCCAAAACACAGAAATATGCAAGGTTGGGTTTCTTTCCATTCCATAATTCATAAGGCGTCTTAAGTGTGTATGGACGCAGGTAAACCCTATTCACCGTGTGGCATGCAGTAGACACTGCCTCTGCCCAAAATCTCCTAGAAACGTTACGACCTAGAAGCATAGATCTAGCCATTTCTTGGATCGTCCTATTATATCTCTCACAATCCCATTTTGGTGAGGAGTATTCACAGCAAAAAACTCATGTTTGATCCCAAGGCTATCACAATAAAGATCTACCTTTGCTTGCTTAAATTCAGTGCCGTTGTCACTACGTATCCTGTTAATAGTGACTCCATGTTGATTTTGTAGGACACGGCACTTGGTCATTAAAAACTCTACAACATCTGATTTCTCCCTCAGAAAAACTACCATCGAGTATCTAGAGAAATCATCCACCATCACGAGGATATACCTCTTACCACCCAGACTCTCAGTACGAGTGGGACCCATAAGATCCATATGAATAAGCTTAAGTACACGAGAGGTGGTAATGGAATGCAACTTCTTATAAGGGAAACGAATTTATTTTCCCAATTGACAGGGTCCAAAAACCGTCGAAGTTAGCTTTCCAAGAGATGGTAAGCCACGTACTAGGTCCCTTTTAGCTAAACGAGTTAAATCTCTAACGTTCATGTGACCTAGACGTTGGTGCCACAGATCCATAGGAGTGATCGTGGCGCTGTTGCAGACAAGTGAGGGCATGGGCTCAGTCCCATTGCAATTATCCTCTGTCCTCACCCCTCGCACAAAAAGTTTAACGGCTTGATTATATACATTACAAGCGTCCCGATCAAACTTTATGACAAAGTCAGTGTCGCACAGCTGGCTAATGATGAGAAGGTTTTCTTTTAAACCTTTGATATACAAAATATTCTCTAGCTTAGGAAATTTCCTCTAGGTGGGTAAAAAATGAGACATCACTTGTCATGTGTCTGGAGCACCCACTATCAAAATACCACTGTGAGGTATTATGTACTTTGAGAGCAACATGAACAACAAGGGCTTTCTTATCTTTCTTAGGCACCCAAGAAGTGGTAACCTTTTGTTTACCCTTGTTTTTGTTGATTTTATCCGGAATGTGAGAAGCATTTACTGATGACAAAGACATCCGTCGGAATTCCTCCATCAAACTCTGTGATGTGATAGCTAAAAACTCAGCACACTCTCTCAGACTGGAAAACTCATCAGTATGACGTGGTGGAGCAGTAGTACGTCGTGTCCGACCCAACTTATAGCAAAACTCCCTCAGGTGGCCGTTTCTTTTGCAATATATACAAAAGAACACAGTCTTTGGCGGACCTTGGTTTTCTTTTCTTGGTCGAACTCTCCTTCGAGGATTTTGGCGATGACTATAAGGAGTAGTGGTAAACTCAGGGACTGGTCCAGGTGCAATTTGGTACGTGGGGGCACCATCATAACCAATTCCCTGTCGATTACCAAAACCTAAAGCGGGGTCGAGGAGCATCTTTCCCATCTTTCCAGATCTATCCTCGATTTGAACCTTGACTTCCCGTGCTCTCTCAATATCATGAGTAAGCTCGGCTACAAGGGCCTCAAGTTTCTTCCGAGTCTCCATAGAGGAATGGAGCTAACTCGTAAGACTATCCACTTATTTAGTCAAGTCCCCTCTCTCTTTCTTAAAACAACTCTCTCTCTCTCTCTTTCTAAATAAGCTCTCTCTTTCTCTAAACAAACTCTCTTTCTCAACACAGGCAAACTCTCTCTCTCTTAGGGTAGTGCAGGTGGATGACTCTCTCTCTTGCTTTTCCTAAATCTTCCTCTAAAACGGTGATCCTAAGAACTAACGCTTTGTTACGCTTTTTAGTTTTAAAAGACTAAGAATATAGCTCGGCGTAGGCACGTTGAAAATCACTCTCGCTCTCACTTGTGTCATCCTCCCCCTCACTCACATAGACCTCACTGTCGAGGTGTCCCTGTGATGCAACATCCTCATCGTCGTGAGGAGAACTAGAAGTGCTCACATGACTAGCCATGAATGCGGTGAAGTTAAAATCATGCACTGACTCGACTCCAAAATCCACCGACTCGACCTCACTATCATCACTAAGGGTAGCATTAAGGACAACTTTGCCCTTTTCTCTGTTCAGCCTAGTAGCACACTCAGAGGCTCTATGACCCCTACCGTCGGACTCAAAGCATCTCTCACTTTATTTCTTAGTAGGATCTTTAAAAACTTTTTCATTTTTCTTTTCAATCTTATTTTTCTCAAACTTCTTTTTATCTTTAAAATTACCATTTTTCTTGAATTTGAGAATTCTTTTGACATTTTTAGCAAAAATAGCCAAATCATCTAAGTCAAAATCGCACTCCGAATCTGACGTATCTGCCTCTCTTTTTCTAGATGACACTCCCCTCTTTCTTGCCGACCCCTCACTCTTTCTCTCTTGGGCATTAAGTGCAATTCCCTTATCTTTAGGCTTAGAAGTTTTAGGAAACATATCAATTTCATATGTTTGCATGTTTCCTACAAGTTCCTCAAAATTTAGAGTATTTAAATTACCCATAGAATTTAGCACAGTGACTTTAGGGATAAAACGCTTAGGCAGAGAACGAAGAATCTTTTTAATAACTCTAGCATTGGGAATATGTTCACCAAGATTAAAGCTAGTATTAACAATGTCATAAAGCCTAGCATAAAAATCATCAAAACATTCAGTTTCATGCATGGTGATGGTCTCAAATTGAGTTGTTTAATTTTGAAGTTTAGACTCTTTCACAACATTCGTGCCTTCATGGGTGAGTTGTAAAACATCCCATGCCTCTTTTGACGTGGTGCACGTCATTATACGTCGGAACTCGTCAGGTGTGACGGATCCGGAAATGGAACTTAACCCTTTAGAATTAAATAATGACCATTTAAATTCTTCTTCAGTCCACGAGGTGACAGGTTTTAAATTAGTCACATTTTCAACAGTGACAGAGGGAGGAGTCCACCCTCTTTCAACCAAGATCCAGACACATTCATCAATGGCTTTTAATGCAGATCTCATGTGGGCTTTCCAGTATGGACAGTTTGTTCCGTCAAAAACTGGCATTTTATTATATAATTTCTCCATTATGAACACACTCGTTTTCAAAAATCAATTTTTCGTGAAAATTGATATCTTAGAAAATTTTTGCAGAAAATTACGCGGTAAAGTTGTGTAATTGGCTCTGATACCAATTTGAAAGAGTGCGCGTGCATCCAAATAGGGATATTATTTAATTAAACTCAGTTTTATCAGTTAAGTCCTAAACATGCAACTATAAGTGATTGAATAAGATGATGAAACATGCAAGAACATTCAAACACACATATGTGAGGAAAAATCCCCCAAAGGGGCAAAACCATTTATTTTCATTATAATATTGTAACATACAATTTCTCGAAATACAATGAAAATACAGTGACACAGAATTACCCGCAGGCGTCGGATCTGTAGTCGGCGGCTGGAACTTTCCCTTTCCAGGAGGGCAGAAATGAAGAAGAAGAACGGTCTTCTCCACAAGGGTATGAGAAGACACACGATTGTGTTCTTGGGTTGCAAACAGATTCACAAGGGTTTGGAAAGTTGTGTGAATCAAAACATGAGTCTTGGGACTTATAAAGATGAAGACTTAGAGTTTTTAGACTCTGAAAATCATCTGTATAAGTCTTAGAAAACAAATCCCCGAAGTTGGTTTATAAAAGAAATATTGGCCCTAAAAAATTTGAACATGATCTGCACGATTTTATCTTAGGCGGACCGGTCTGCTTTTGATCCAGATCGGTTCGATAGCGGATCGGTTCGTTTTTGAAAAGGGTCTCTTCCAATTCGCAATCGGTCCGGGGTCTACTGGCTTGGAGCATAGCGGATCGGTCCGATATAGGGGCGGATCGGTCCGGGTGCGGACCGGTTCTTTTTCCAAACAGGGCGGACCGCTCCGGCTGGGAAAAAAATTGATTCCTTTCTTCTTTGATATTCGGATCTGTTGATGACGATGCAATCTTGAATTTCTTCAACGATGTAACGACGTATGACATATAAATAGAAAATGTACAAAAATGTCCTTACAACTGGACTGAGCTCTCTGAGCTCGAGCAGAGGGTGGTGGCACATCGAGTCGGCCTGTCGGGGCATCACGACGATGAGATGGCATGTCGAAAGACAGTAATTTGTGATGTATGAAGAGGGAACAGTCGCCGAGGAATACACACACCCCTAAGAACCTATTTTTGTACTACAATCCAACCGAACCACCGCGAACACCAGCCACAACAACAGGCAAAATCAGAAACAACAACCAAATTTTTATGCAAACAAATGATTTATGATTAACAAATCAAGAGAAAGTTATGAACAGTAATACCTCGCAAACGCCGAAGAAAAATAGGAGCTCGAAAATGTCCGAGAACAGTAGGACCTTAAAGTCCCCTCAGTGTGCATAAAAAATGGCTGAGGAACAATCTCTGGAGGATTTACTAGATATCGCCGAAGAGCAATTCAAAAACAAATTTCGCCGCCGATCGTTATGAACAGGTTCTGTCTTCGGAGGAAGGCCGGAGCAAAGATGATGGATGGTTGAACAGGATGTGGAAGTTTCCGGAGAACACAGGAGAAACACATGGTAGAACTCGAGTGAAGAGAAAATAGAAAAGCAAAGCTTCAAAGTCTAACATTTATTGGATTTTTCAACAGAGCTGTTGCTTCACATGGAAAACAAAGGGAAGGGTTATGAGAGAACAAAAGAATCAAATGAGTTGTGTTAAGAGAAACCCTGATCTCGCTAGATGTCGCTCGAATGACATGTTCGCGCGACAACTGATGTCATTCGAACGAGAAAATTAAAATTCCAAAAATACCCCCAAAACATTAAGGATTTTCCCAGTGAAAAAATTATCCCAAAACAGTACCTGGAACACAGAAACAAACTTAAAACAGTGTAAAAATAACCAACGGGAATTACATGATAACATGGTACCAATGTGCTCAATCATGAATGTGGATTGTATGGGCGTGAATTACAACAAATGAGTCATCATTGCAATACATCGAATCGATCAAAAAGTTCTAATTGATAGCAAGAAATCATCAAACTTCATCAAAGCCATTTGTGACAAAATAAGTGTGAGTTTGATGAACTAAACTTAATCAACATGCATACAAGCCCGGATTGTTGATGATTCTACAAACAATAGCGTCATGATACGATGTTTCAACATAGGATTCGTGGTGCAAACCCGTTTAAATTAATTTCCAACCAAACTTCCTCATATATATGAATTTTTCAAGATCTTTAGAAAAATCTATCAATTTCAACTTAGAGAAAGTCCTATTGTCCCCAATTATTGGCATATGAATTTTTATTGCCTTAATTCTCTTTTGGGCTCTTTTAAATAGTGGCTTTCACGACGAGTCAATTTTATACTCTCGCAGCCCTTTCCCGTGAACACTCCTCATTTTTTCAATACCAATTCTCATGAAAAACGGTTCTTACAAGCATACCTCCTCCTTAAGTTTACTTACGCATAGATGACAAAATTGGGATAAGAATGTCTCACCAAACTCAAATATGCAAGAGAAGTCAAACATTCATATAAACTCATGCATGTGTAAAAGATTGCCATATACACAAAGTCGAATCAAACTGCATATCAACTTCGAAACAACTTC
This sequence comes from Sambucus nigra, assembly GCA_949130495.1. NCBI lineage: Eukaryota > Viridiplantae > Streptophyta > Magnoliopsida > Dipsacales > Adoxaceae > Sambucus > Sambucus nigra. Next base: position 350,909,095 of record OX422223.1, on the reverse strand, counting down.
ATAGTGCAATGGTTAAGATCATTTTAGGCATCAATAATAATGACCAAAAGTCCTAGCCACATGAATAATGAAATAAGGGGGGAGTCAAGCACACCAATAAGCCACATCAAACATGTAACCTCACGACTCAAAAACCAAAAATCTTTTTGTATTTTCAGAAGTTTTTATAAAAAGAAAAATCTTTTTGTATTTTCAAAAGTTTAAAAAAAAAATCTTTTTGTATTCTTGATAAGACTCAAATACATACCAAAAACTAGAAACATGCCATAACACTAGCCAAATATAACGTAAGATGTAAATACTAGTGTATGATAAACCAACGAACAACCTCAATCGAAAGATGAAACATGAGGAGAACCACGAGCAATGATGCGAGAATCACCAAGCCTAATACCTAACGCTTCTAAATCCGACTTTCTAACCCAAGTAGTTGTGAACCGACGAGTAAGGGCATTGGGAAACAAAATGGATTTAGACATTCTAGGAGCGTTTTTAAGATCGTAGCAATACCGTCTAAGATGACCTCTCCTACTGCAATGAGTGCAATTGTAGATATGGTGAGGAGCGTGTCCTATAGGCTGATTATACCTCACGTTCCTAGATGGCTCTCTCCTAAAGTTCCTAGGCAGCTCTCTTGTTTGATTTTGACGGTGCATAAGATTTTGTCTAACTTTTCAGACCTAGCCTCCAAATCAAACTAATTTTACTCGAATCTCTCAGTTTTTCTTCAAGCTCACCTATCCTTGACTCAAGTAAACGTGTAGAATTCTCAAACTCAATAAGTTCCTTTTTCATAGTCTCCATCAACCCTCGAAGACTATCTCTCTTACCCTCGACATATTCTAGCTTCTCTCAAATTTTCTATTCTCGTGCCCTAAGATCCTCAATTAAAGCATTGGAATTATTTATTTCTATGGCACGTTCTTTCAACATAGCTGTTAATTTCACGTTTTCTTTCTTTGCTTTTAATGTTTCTCCATACAATTCTTTTAAAGAAGTTTGCAAATCTCTCTCGTCTTCGCTCTCATCCTCACTCACCTCACCCTCACTCTCAAGTGTATCAACTTCTGTGGCTGCGGAAGAATCATGCAAAGGTAAGTCTTTATCACTTACAAGACTAGACATAAAGGTGGTAAGTTCACGCTTAATAGCAAAAAAGTTTTCTTCTTATGGGTCACTATCACTAAGGGTAGAAGCATGATTTACCGATTTATTAAAATTCTCCCTAAGTTTAGTGGGACACTCATCTATCCTGTGATCAAACCCTTCGTAGCAAAGACACTTTTCACAATCACCCTTATTAACCATTTTTTTAAGAGCAGTTTTCATGTGCAATTTCCAATTAGAAGATTTAAACAAGTGAATTCTAGAATCATCAAGACCACTGAAAGGCATACCTAAAGACACGGGATCACAAGCATAATAAGATAGTGCAACAAGCTCTGACACCAATTTGAAAAGGCCCTTTAGTGTGTACTTTAGGTAAAACCAATTTTGTTCTAATTTTTAGTTAAATCCAATTTTAACTTCTTAAACCCTAAACATGTATCTAAGTGATTAAATCCATTCCATGAATAAAGCATGCGGTAAAAGAGACAATTTAAGGAAAAATCCCCGAAGGTTAAAACCTTTTTATTTCACTATAATTTGTAAGACACAACTTACACGGATTACAATGAAATAGGGTGACATACGAAATATTCGCATCTATCGGTTTCAATGTCTCGACTGAAATCTCCCGAAAGAACTCCAGATGGTCTGCAATAGAGAAGAAGACGGCTTCTCCATAAGTTACTTCATAAGGACTCCCTCCATAATAGCACGCAGCTCTCCGGTTGTAGAGTTCTCCCCATAAAGTGCAAAACGATGTAGTGAATGAATTGTTTTTCGATAAACACGTTCAAGATCACTAACTTTGGAATTGAGTAATACGATCTTGAATAAACACTGGATGACGAAAACTATATGGGAATAAGGTTTTCGAAACTGTTCTGCCTATCAAACTTTTGCAGATACGTTTTATTTATTTAGAACTGAGCAGCACAGAGTCCAAGAAAATAAAAACACAAAAATCGAGGTGGCAGGTCGTTCGAGCGAGACGTGGATCTCATTCGCGCGACATATGGATGTCTTTTGAATGACCCACAGTTCTCGTTCAAGCGACAGTGATAAAATAAACTATTTTCCTTTTATATAAATGCTCGAATTTTCTTTAAACTATTTGAAGCTCAGAAATATTTTTCAACATAAAAAGATTTAATTCCCAATCATTTAAATCACCCATCATATAATCAATATACAAAATAACTCAAATGCTTATAAGTATTCATACCTGAGTGATCTTAAACATATGCAACACCTCTTGACTTGAAATCTTCTTCAAATCTTTAAATTACACATTCTTGGACTTGAACTTTGTCGCAGGCTCAATTGAACTTCATAATTAAAACTAGCCTACACTTAATTTATTTTGTCCGGAATTAAGCCAATTAAAACAAAAGTACATGATAAGAATTATGTTCTTACATTATCGGAAGACAATTCATTCACTACACCGTTTCGCACTTTGTGGGGAGAACTCTACAACTAGAGAGCTGCGTGCTATTGCGGAGGGCGTCCTTATGAAGTAACTTGTGGAGAAGCCATCTCTTTTCCATTGCTAACGATCTGGAGTTCTTGCGGGAGATTCTAGCCGACGACATCAGAACCGACACCTGCGGGTATTTCGTATGTCACCCTATTTCATTGTAATCCGTGTAAGTTGTGTCTTACAAATTATAGTGAAATAAAAAGGTTTTGCCATTCGGGGATTTTTCTGAAATTGTTTCTTTTACCGCATGCTTTATTCATGGAATGGATTTAATCACTTAGATGCATGTTTAGGGTTTAAGAAGTTAAAATTGGTTTTAAACTAAAAATTGGAACATAGTTGTTTTTACCTAAAGTACACACTAAAGGGCCTTCTCAGATAACTATTATAGCTAATAGAGCCTTGCACGACTGAATGATTTGTTTCTCAATAAATGTAATCCTAGCCCCTGGGGCAAGAGGGATGTAATCATAATTATTGGAACTAGAAGAATAGAAAAAAGAAAACCTTTAATGGACACAGACACGTTTTCGAACCACATAAATATTATTCTCGTGTAATTATGTATAAATTATGTTCTGCTCGACTTAAAATTGTGTTGATCATAATGAGTAGGATTTTACCACCTACATAAATAATGAGGAATAAATACAACAGTGTTGATGATTAATGATAATTGTTAAAAGAGATGATTTTGAAATGGAGCAAACAAACACTCCAAACACACGTGAGTAGACATACAACACCAATATATGAGTGAAATATTGGATGATGGTGGCAAATGACGAATGTTCTTGGTAAAAATTGAAGTAAATGCTTAATGATTTGCTTTAAATGATTTTTGAGAAATGTTTATAAGCACTTAAGGTTAAATCATTTTAAAAAAATGATTGATGATGTTAAATGCTCACCAAATACTCTTTTTTATAATGTAAATAAAAGGATGGAAACATTAAATGGAAAGTAAGTCTAGCATACCCAATATGTCATGAGCATTAAATGTGATCGAAATCCCAGTAAAGTAGTGTCTTATCAGTGCAATTTATATCCTATCGACCTGATAGGTGTTAGTCTAAGTTTTTTTATGATTTGACGTGCTAGGTGTGCTTTAACATTTTATGAAATATCTCATAAAAGACATGCAATTTTGGCGCAAAAAATATATAGCTGATAACGCATGATAATGAGGTGTCTTGCAAAACCCTGAGTAGATCTTTCGAACCACCTTGGTGGGTTACATAACATGGTTGAAATGATTATGTTTAAGGCATTAGCAATGCCTGATATCTATTCTCTAATCTACTATGATACCCTGCCTATTTTAATACCGGTTGATCAAGACTTTATTAATATTAAACGAGAATTAAATATGATATCATTCTTAGCGTCACTGTCAAAAAAATATATAATGTAACCAACATAAATATGCATCAAATAAAAGATAATAAAATTGATAAGAGCATCATAATAATTAACGTAAACCGAATAAACCATCAGTTACCATAAGTAATATAAACATAAACATGCTACTGAGAAGTAATAGGAAATATCTAATTCAAAAGTAAATTCCTATCCATCCACGGGCAACACGCCTAAAAGGAAAATGCTGAAAGTGAATCCTATCTAGATAGAATGAATTTAGGCGGATACAATCAAATCGCGTAACATCCACAGCTACTGCAAGCAACGACATGATGAAGAGACTAACCCTGCTATTAAATACTTTAGGTTTTGAAAAATATAGAAGCCAGTAGGTCAAAGCCCCCAAAACAATTGAAAAATATTTGCAAGTATTTAAATGCTTTAAATGTAAAGGTGCAGTATATTACCTTTATAATTAACTTTCCATTCGCACTCACATGAAACCTTTTCCTCACCTCGCATCTACAATGCGCACCTAACGCATTCATGTTATTATCCTAATATAACTAGGACAATAAATGCTATCATAGCCCATCTCACTAATAATCACTGTTAGCAAACATTTACTTCACTAGGCATACTTTCATAATTAATTACATAGCTACACACGTGTTAAAAATAGATATACACGCCCTCTCTCTCTCTCTCTCTCTCTCTCTCTCTCTCTCTCTCTCATACCCACACCCACCCACATCCACATCCACATCCACACACACACATATATATATATAACTCGCTATTTACGTATATAACCCATCACTAGAGCATGAACCTCCTGGATGCATCCCTCGTGTGCTATTGGGCTTCAGGTATACCATATACCACAACTAGGCCACATGGTCGGAATCTCACCATCGACCCTAAACGTAAACATAAACAAAATAAAGAGGTCATAAACATACGTTCGGGGGTCGTAATTATACCATATCGCACCCAACTGGTCTCCAAAAAACACCTACCCTCACACATGAATAGCTTCCATACAACAGTACTATGACCTGGAGAATCAATCTAACATCTGCTGGTCAATGCCAAAGTGGATTGCCCACTACGCGCAACCTCCTAACGATTGTAGTACTGAGTAGGTATGTTCAAAATAAACAAGAAATAATTATATATAAGTACTAACTACGTACAAAAATCCCACAAATACTAGTATACTAATAATGAAGTCCAAACCGACTTCTCGATTTTACATTTAAGTGTTCACTCACTTGAATTTTTATTCGTCTCACTCGAACCCATCTAACTGTTGCCCTAAAACATGCACCACCCCCTGAGAATGTTCCCCGGTAATCCCAATCTCCCCCGAAAGCCCATACTCCCTTTTATCAAACATTAACATGTCAAAAAAATGCACGACAAAATCGGGATAGGCCAATAAATCGAACCAGTTCGCTTAAGCGAAATGATTCGATCCCCCAACGAATGAGTTAAGTTTGCTGGGATGCCTTTTGTCTTTAACCTCGGGTTTTGACCTCTTATACCCATAAATGGAGTTTCCAAGCCTCCTAAAACTATAAATTACTATCCCATATTAATATATAATCATTCTAGAAGTATTCAAACACCGAATTAATTCCAAATCCAACGTAAAACCACATGGATTCTTAATCATTGAGTTAATTCATTCAACTCAGAATTAATTAATATTAGAAATTTGATGATCTAACACCCTATCAAAGTTCTTCATGTTCATATATATAATCCCAGAATTATATCACCAATTTCCAACTTATTCATTATTAATTATAATCATAGGTTAACCATTAGCTGATTGCTTTCAATTGATTCCCATATATCTCATCTTTTAATTCTCAGATTAATTACTACTTAATCATAAACATAATTAAATGCTGTAAATTGCAAATCTAAAGAAAGTAAACACTTTTCATATTTGATTAAAATCCTAAGTCTCAACACGTAGAGATGAATTGAATCTGGAGATGTTCTTCCTCTCTTCTCCAAGATTTCGTTCTCTTTTTTGTTCTTCTCTTCTCTTTTCTCTTCTCTTTAATCTCTTCTTTAATCTTCAATATGCAGAAGCTAGAATAAGGTTGCCATACACCCCACTTAACCTTAAATACTTCGTAATCACACCCTAATCTAGTTTTTAGGTGTAGCCTTAATGGTAAAAAGACAACCATACTCCTGTACAGACCCTACTATGTTTAAAAAGACCCAAAACCCAACTATTACCCTCGGTAACTTTTCTGGACTATTTTGACCCATTCCGGATCACCGGTGCACTAAAAAAGGTCATCCTAGTCACCCAACTAAAAATATACTATCATCTCGTTAACTGGACCGACATGTGCGTACATTACACATTGCCCTCAAGCTATTTAAATTCGTCGATTTAACTCTCTATCGACATAATATAATAATCCATCGCTTTTCACTCAATGAACGATAATGTAATAATTCGCATCTTTATTTCCTTATTACATGCAAGTAAATAATAATAATAATAGATATTAAACCTAACTCGCTAATTAATATTTATCGAAACTAATTTAATTTCTCTAATTAAATAAAAAAATCAACGCACACGTAGAAATAACATACTCATAAAGTATGGGGTATTACATCCAATTTCCTTGGAGAATCCCATGAATAAGCTTGTTTGATAAAGAATAAAACCTCTCCCAGGCCTTGCCAAATTTGGTCCATCATTGATATTGAGGGATTTCATACTTTACACGAATTGTTTACATCCATAAGGTGGTGTATCACTACTGAGTCACTTGTTCTTCTTCTATGTAAATGAGTTATTATTATTTGTCTTATCTTGATTACATGTAGTAATAAGGTGGGAGGTCTATCGTATCCCCTCCTATATTTTCCCCCTCCTATATATAGTTTTCATGTCAATAAAAAGTTTGTCTGTGAAAAGACCTTCTTCTTGATAGACCATTAATTGAACCATCTAAATTTGGCGCATGAGAAAATCAAATCTCTAAAATTTGCACGTATATTTAGCGAATCTTAAAATTAAATGTTGATGTCCCATCACTTAATGTTATCATTTACCAAGAACTATTAGTGGACATGTGTCATGTTAAAACTAAGTATAAAGGAGTTTTGGGTTCCACAATCATCATCTTTACCCTAAAATTGATTTTATTTTGGGTGTATCAAATCAATGTGCAAACAAAGAGTGTAACGTATTTTTTATTTCGCTCCTTACAGATACTTTCCACCATTAATAATTAAAAACTTTATAACTTCTTGCCATTGTTGTGAAAGAACGAAGCTTTTTTATATAAAGAGAAAGAGTTATTGGTTCCTTAAATTTTTAGAGTATTTGGACAATTTGTTTGAAAGATTCAGGATTATTTTCCCCATCTTAAACTTTTCAGACCGTTTCCAAGATTTTCACCGTAAAAACCTTTGTTTCCATGGTTCCTACTTATTCCCATGTTGTTACTTATTCCTTCAACTCGACGGATGGGACGGTGACGAGGCAGGCAAGTCTCAGACTCTCTATTGTGCCCCTTTTATTGGTGATGAAGATATTATCTTAAACAAATCCAGATGTATGATTTTTTCAGAGACATTGTTGGCTATCCTATGTTGATTCATGAAGAGCCATTGGATCGTACTATAGGTTCTTATTTTGACCCATCTAGTATTTTAAATTTAGATTGGACATGGGTGATTTCCCCTACTCTCATGTTTAATTTGAGGGACCAAGTGGTTCCCCCAATGGATTTAATTATTTTTGACATACATCAGGTCCAAGTATGTAGATTGACAAGAGGCTTGGGTTTGTGATTTGGTGACTTCACTCTTTCCTATAACAATGAAACTTTATAAATTTAAATTTCTCGACGAGTTCCATAACTCACACCTTTATTATCACTCAAGGTGAGTTTGTTATTACCTTAGAAGATATATGTGAGCTATTGGTCATAGAACTTTATAGTCATTATATTTTTAATGAGGCCCTTAATGATGACGTAGATATGGATAATTGTAAAAAGTTGGACTAGATGGTTTGTGATAACTTGGAGGATTCTTTCAAGGTTAAATTTGTTTAAATTATAAGGTTATTCTTTAATATATCAATAAATATATTTTTTAAGAAAAAGTTGAAGAATGTACAAATCCCTAATGCTTATGTAAAATATTATGAACAACCTTATGAGTTAGAAACTCACATACTGACCTTGTTGTCTCACTTTCTCTTGGTTATCAAATTCGATGACCATCCCCATCGTTTAGTCGACATATGAATGAGATGGGTCATGAGGTCAATCCTCCTCTTGTAGCAATCGTTTTTGTCTCCTTATACACATAGTTGGATTGTACTCACTTTGACATGGAAAAGTGTACCCAAAGAAATAATATGAGGAGATTTTCTAACACGATTATTCTAGTGGTATATTTATATTCTAGCTTTCCCAAGATTTTCCCTAAATCAATTTACTAGTGTTTTTCCTACGAGGCATCCCAGAATCCTTCAATAGAACAAGCGGCATATAGAAAAACCTTTTTTTGCCTCTTATTGATGACATATATTATTGTATTTTTCCCTCATATCAATCGAACAATCCCCTCACTTGGTCATTTTTAAACCCCAAGCCACCAGAGTCTTCGAAATATCCTTTGAACTAGGTGCTTTAGCAGACTTATTTACTGACGTGGTGTAAAAGTTAAGGCCAAATTTTGTTACTTTATTTATAGAGTGGGATTTTGAGAGTTGGTTGTGACCAATATATGCTTGATATTATTTGTAACTCTTACAAAGAATATTAATTATTTCCAACCACTTTATAGGAGTATATTTGGCAGTCTATTGTATCTTTGTCGATGGCGTATGATGGTAAGTTGGCAGTTTGTAATAAGAAAAGGGATGGATAAGCTGCCCTTGGTTGTATATAACATCATTGGTCGTCTTAGTGTATCTATCTAAATTTTTTTGATGACTGATCATATTTATCCTCTAGTGGAGAGATTTGGCTGAAATGAGTTAGGTTTGAAAAGTTATTCAACCGTTGGTGTTGAATTTAAGAAAAACATCACTAAAAAACCGTTTACCTCTTTGTTTCCCCTTTTAATTACTAATGCTAATTTGGACGATGATCTAACAAGAAGAAATATATTGTTAGTGTCGATGAGTAATAAAAAAGAAGACAAATAAGAAGAAGAGGAATATTGATACTACTACCGAATTTAAGTCCTCCAAGCACCTACCTTGAGGAGAACAGTTTCTTCATAACTAGTTCCTATAAGGTGGTTGGTGAATCAAGGACTTTTAAAAAATTTATGCCCAAAAGAAGCTCAAATCAACGAGGTATTATTCCTCGAAGTAAATTTAAAAATTGTAAATCCAAATGTGGTAGAGAAAGTATCACAACTTGCAACTGAGGCTATTTTTGTGATGGAAGATGGGCATGTGATGCTTGAAGACATAGCCGCTAGAAATGAGAGAGAGCGTCCATTTGATGATCTCACTGCCTTTACAATGAATGGTGTTTCATTAATCAATTGTTTATGAGAAAAAAGTTGTTGAGGTTACTCAATTAGCTATAGTAGCTCATGTGGTTGTTTCTAGAAAACATATGAAGAACTTGGCGAAGAAGTACACAAGTGTACTTGTTAATTTTTCCACCTCAAGGTTTCTTCTTAACTTACGATGTTGATCGATAATTCCTCTTTTCATGATTTTTTAGTTGGGGTTTTATTCTTAAAATCATGCACAACATTAATTTTTTTGAATAAAGGAGTGCGAGGTTCATTTTTAAATAAGAGTCATGTTTGTGAGAATGACTTATAATTATCTTAAATATATTATATTTATGTATATTAATTGTGACTTATTAGGATTTCTAGTGTGTTGAGTTTGAATTGATCACATATGATCAGACTTCAGTTCTATCCTCAACCTAGATAGGGAATTGACATCCAATCAATAAAGTTTCATGTACAATTTAAATAGTTTATTTTGAATATGGGAAAATATTTTACTATTTAAAAACTTATTTGATAGTTCAAAGAGGATTATACCCATACCTCTTGAATGTATTGAACATAACCATCAGTGAGATTCAAGTCTAGGTGCTGGATGGATTAGACTTTCGTAATCTCACAGAGTTTTACAATGGGTGTATAGATTATCAATCACGATGATTGAAATATTCATAAAATTATTATTTTGATTTTTATGGTTCCGATTCAATTTATTGGGTTTAAATATATGTAAGCTGGTAAATCATTTTGTGGGTATGTCTGAGATCATATTCTAGATGAATCCGTATCGAGGAGATCTTGGATTGTGATATCCTCTTGATAAACTTTAAGTTTTGATTCTTCTAGTAAATCTGGCCAATGATTTTCTATTCGGTAGAGTATAAATTTTTTAAGTTTAAGCTTAAGAAATAAATAAGATATTGGTGAAAATCGATTAGCGGTGAATTGAATTTCACGATATTGCATGTTTTACGTGGGGAATCATGTTATGCGCTATCCATCTTTACAAATAAGTCCTCTTTATTTGAGTAATTTGAGATAATTAAATTAAAGTGTAATTGTTATTATTAAATTGAATTAATTATAATAAAATAAAGATGAAAATATATCGCGGGGTATGATATGTGATTTTCATATATCTGTTTGGAAGTCAATTTTATTATTAGCCATGGGTCCCTAGTATAGTTCATTAACCCAAGTAGCAAGCTCAAACTCTGTGGAAACCCTAATTGGCAAAATACCACTTCAAGTAATTATATATGTGGGTCTAGAGAAGGGGTTTAAGTTGAATATTAACATTCACAAGGGTTAAAGGGAGGAAGAAAAAAGCACTATTAATTTTTTTATGAAATATTGAGGAGAAAGAAAGTGATTTCTCTAATATTTCATCAAGTTTTCATCTCCAGAAGTACCTACACACACAAATTGATTTGGGTGAATCATATACTAGAATATATAAGGCTTAAAACCCATTTATAGAGGGATTTGAAGTTCAAAGTAGGGATGAAACATCAACGACTTCATCAAATCATTATCCTACTCTATATCACATACAAGATCAACATATGCATTGTTATCTGAACCCTAGATCAAATCTCTAGATCTAGTTATTTTATTTTCTTTCTGAAACACAATAAATCAAAGTTTTTGGCAATAATTTTTTTATTATATCAATGCCCAATAATTAGTATCAGAGCCTCGATTATAGATTGATCACGTTTTAGAAAAGTCCATGTTTTCCACTATTGAAGCCTTAGTTTTCATGTTGGAAAATATATGCATGGATGTGTATCTTTTATACTAATATGGTTTTGTAGTAATCTTACTAATACCTCCAACATGGTCACATATTTATGTTATGTAAATGGATACTATGATGATTTATCCATAGCTACTTTTTCTAGATTTATTTTGGTTGTAATAATTAGGTTATTTTAATTATTGCAAAACTTGATAGATATAAAAGAATTTGAGAGGAAATGTAATAGTTTTTTATCTCTGAAATCCTATATTTTAATGAGCTTTGATCATGGAGGAAGAACGATGGATTTTGATTACAACATGCTCATGTTTAAAGGTCCAACAATGGAGTTTTCGAAGTTGTATAAAGGGTCAAAATAACTTAGTTTTGATCAGGCAAGAAGTGGAATAAAAAATTAGACCAGAGGTATGTGGAAGAACCCGCGACCGTGAGTCTTACCCCATGAATGTGGCCTAAATCTTTCGCGACCATAACTTTAGCTAGACACGCCCACATATTTTGTTAGTGTGGCATTAGTTTTTTTTTATATGGTAGTACTTCTCTTCCCCACTAGCATATTCTTAATGGACTATTTTTTATGGAGTTATTGACCCAAAAGGACTCTATTCAAGGATTAAGTTTATCCCATTATGTAAACGGACTTTGTTTACTTTTTGATATGTAATTATATGTATTTGTGATTGGTTATATCTTTATCATCTCATAGTTATTATGGTAGTAATTTTTTGAGATGGTTATTAAATTAATTCGGGACCTGTTGTAAAATAAATGGACATATGGAGAAATTAAAGGGAGTATGAACTTTATATTTCATCGTGTGAATAGGTATCATCCCTACTTATAGTATAAAATTAGACAAGCTAGGAGACCCATTATTAATTGTGGAGTAGAAGTGGACATCCACTAAATACATATCTTATAACACTCCCCATTGGGTGTACATTATTTCCATCATTTAATGATTACTGCCTCATTAAAACCTTGTTAAGGAAAAAACCAGTGACAAAACTAAAGTGACAAAAACATAATAAAAATTTTGTGATTATTGAATTAATCTTGGATGCTCTGAGTGTTGCTTCACTAAAACCTTTACTGGGAAAACCAAATGGGAAAAAAACTAGTTGAACGAGAAAGAGTACAACTTGCATATGTCCAAAATATTACGTTCTTCGATTCTCCCCTGATAAGATGCTCTCTCTGATTGCATATTCCCCCTCATTGTGTTATTTATTTAATAATTGAGTCGACACATACTAATCTCATGCACGAGATTCTGGAATGTTGATTTCAGTAATGACTTGGTGAAGAGATAAAATAGGTTGTTACTTCAATCTCACTTTTCTTTTGAAGCTCGACTTTTGTGAAGAGGTGTGAACATGTAACTTTATCGGGTATATTTAACTTTAATAGCATGAATCTTCTAGAATTCATGTATGTATAAAAAATTGAAATCTATCAGTCATATCTTCCTCAATGTAGCCTCTTTGGATTTGAGTTATTCAAGAACCATTGCCTTCATAAGTAGTAGTAGGAACATATGTTGTTTGAGGTAAGTGCTAAATGCTTTGAGTGTTTCTTATGAGGCTCATATAGATAACTCGCATCTATATAACTAACTAAATATGGATAATTAGATTTAAAAGTATCACAAAAATAATTCTCACTAAACTACGATTAGGCTTCATTCGAAGCTATATTACTAAACTAAAATTAAATAATTAATAAGTGTACGCATATCCACAAACAACACACAAAAGCCTACTGATATTTTTATATTTTTTTTCTCAAATTACATTACATTCTCAAATTATCATTTAATCTTGCCAAAAGAGACAAATAACCAATTACTAAAGACTAACCATGTACAAACTGACATAATTCAATACACACTTACCTAAAACAATTTAAAAAAACCAAACATCCAATAATAAATTCAATCTAATTATAGGTAAGTGGAAATATAGGATTGGAACAATAAATAGTGTGCCTCCCATTTAAGACTAGATTCTAGAAAAAAATAGTCCCTATCTTTGCAAAAACATGCACTACCATCAAACCCAAATATTCCTTTGAAAAATCTGAAATATATACTTGTGCGTGAAATAAATTAATTGGGAGGAATTATGTGATTATTGATTACACGACTTTCTATATATGATAAAGGTTTAGAAATTTTGTATAAGCAAATGCAATTTTTACATAAATCAAACAAATTGATCTAACCCTATAAATTTGATCATGTAAAATATTGAAATCGATCTAACTCTATAAATCTATTAAAGAAAATAGTGAAACCTAAACCTATGAATCAATTAAACTAACAAAGGTGATTCTAATTAAGTAATAACAAAACTATAAATTGATAGACCAAAATGGATTACACAAAATGTTACCTTCGACAAAAAACTCACTTGAGAAACTCAATTGGCTTCGAACAAAACTTATATGTTTCATTAAGCATCGCCAATTAAATAAATCTCGATAATCACTCTAAAAAAGTGTAAATAAAGGAACATCTAAACGAAAAACATAGAGATTGTAACAAATAACATAATTATCTACTAAATAGTCTTACCAATTAGACAAAGTTGAACGACTAAGAAAGAGAAATGATGGCACGATGGAGTGTATCTCAATAATAGAGAGAGAACTGAGCAATTGAGTGAAATTTTTAGTTTGTTCTTTGTAGCAATTTTAGGGCTTTCCGTTTGGAGTGGCAAGTCGTGAGTCCCTTTAAGAGGGAAAATGTTGCGCTTTACTCGTTTTAAAGTTTTATAAAAAAATTCTTAGCTTTTACTTTTACTTTTAGTAACAATATAATTGATTACTAACGGTAAATTATCATAAGAAATAGTAACGGTACAATAATTTTAGTAATCAAATAATTAGTTTGTTACTAAAAACACATTTTGGTGTAGTGGATGCCATCTCGGCAAGGCATGACATAACCTCTCCCTACTAGAGAAAGAGTAAATATGTCTTCTACCATCTTGGGAGGACCTTAGAAGCAGTTGAGGAAAATAAGAAGAAGGGCGAAGGTAAAAAGATCGGTCCCCTAGAGGCCAAACGCCTCAGTCCGCTCATAGCCACCTTCGAAGAGGTCCTTGTCGTAAGGGAAGCCCAAGATCTCCTACCACCACCCAAGACCATGAGAACCCTTGACGTCAAAAGGAAATAGTCCAAGTATTGTTGGTTCCACAAAGACTATGTCCAGAACACCAGTGATGGCTCTAGCCTTAAGGAATCCACTGAATGAGTGATCAAAATAGGCTACCTTAAAGAGTTTGTGGCCAAAGAAGCTGGTAAAGGCCAACACAACAACAACAACAACAACAAATAAAAAATAAGGAATATGTGCCTATGATAGATGTCAACTGTATCTCCAGAGACTTCGACAGGGGTGGAATCTCTGCCACAACTAGAAAATCCCACATTGGATGTATCCAATCAGAAGGAATGAAAGTCAACCACGTCTCTCTACCCCATCAAGTACCAAAGGAAGTGACGATAATAGTCTTCCTAGAAGCAAACCTCTAAAGGTCTTGTCTGCCTCATGACGACTCCTTCATCATCACAGCGATCATTGGAAATTCCAATATGAAAAGGTTTTTAATTGATACATAGAGCTCTGTAAATATAATATTTTTAAACGACTTTAAGGCTATGGGTCTTATATAAAAGCACATGTAACTTGTCACCACTCCTCTCATTGGATTCAATAGGGAAAATACATATTCTTCGGGGTATGTCACTCTCCCCCTCACCCTTGATTCTAAATATTCCTGTAAAAATTTCTGGAATAGGTTCATAATATTAGACCTTCCCTATGATTGCAACGTGATCATGAGAAGATCATCACGTAATGATATAAACATTGTTATCTCAAAGCAAAGGATAATGATGCGATCCCCAATCCCCATAGGGTAGGTGAGGTCTTTAGGGGTCATAAAAATGCCCGAGATTGCTACATCACCCCCATGAATGAGAATAAGAGGTCTCTCAGGGCTTCACTGGGCCTGATAGAAGTACAAATAAAGCTTCAGAGGATCCCTAGTGTCTCGACAGAGGACTTACCTACACCTCCACTAATGTATGAGCTCCCTAAAAAAATATGAGCATAAAATTAATGAGTAGGAACACCTTAGTTCAATAAAAATGAGGGTAGTCACCTTCAAGATCCCAAATGAAGGAAGGAAATCAAGATAGTAAATTCCTGATGCGATATAAGGATCCCACAAAGTGCTTACAAACAATGTACTTTTCTATCCAAACGAAATATGAAAAGAATCATTTTTTGTTGCCAATGATGTCTCAATATAAGAATTATCTAAGAGTTTCAAGCATTTCAGCATTGGTTCTAGAAACTAAGGTCTAAGGACCCACATACTGAGTTTTAATGATTTTCATCATGGCTCTAGAAACTAAGGTTTAAGGACCCACACACCGAGTTGCAAGGATTTTAGACTTGGCTCTAATCTTAAACCAAGGTCTAAGGGCCCAAAACACAGAGTTGTAAGGACTTTAGCCTTGGCTCTGGGTTTACTCTACGGTCCAAATACCCAAATTTTAAGTTATAAAGGCTCCGAATTTGGCTTGAAAATAATAGTGAAATGTCTAAGGACCCCAAAAGACTAAAGGAATATCAAGATTTTCACCTTTGATCCCATTAAAATTGACTAAGGTTTAAGAACCCATAAAAGTCAACCCAGAGGATTTTTATGCACTTAAGAAAATATGTTTTCAAAAATAATGAAGATAGAAAAAAGAAATGAGACCTTAACAAAGCATTTATTTGTACCCCTGCTCTCAAAAAGTACAAGTGTCAAGCACTAATTTTTACTATAAAACCTGAGACTTGTATAAAACTTCCTTTTTTGAATTTTTTTAATGGGGATAAGTGTCTGTTGATGTAAAAAACTAGATTTTAATCTGTTGATGTAAAAAACTAGATTTGATCTAATTATTTTAATCACAGATAAATATGAGTAAATAAATATGAGATAAGAGATTTTTAAAGTGGTTTAGCCTTAAGAAAATGGCCTACATCCACTATTTTTGTATTGCTGATTGTTTGCCTAGAATTCTTGACAAGTGGTTTTTCCCCAAGAAATTCCGATCCTCCATGATGAGGAGTTTACAATATATTTATAGCCTTGAGGCTGTACATGTCAAAGGATCATACGATGTTATCTATTAAACATATACATCTGTACGATAGTAATGAACATTTAATGCACATCCGTCTCTTTGATTATCCTGATTTGAGTGTTCTGTATGCCCAGTAACTCGGACCGCTTAAGCTGCTCAGACCGTCTAAGCAGCTCGGTACGTTTGAGTTACTCGGGGCCCATGAGCTGCTCGGGGAGCCTAAGTTGATCGATAGAAGTATGTGTAATTTCCACGTTGGTTGACACATGTCTTCAAATGATGGGTCCATGTCAAGAGACTAAATTTGGTACCAACAGAAGCCCCCAATGTTTCATAGTTTGATGTTGAAGAAAAGTATATAACATTTCGCTGCTTAGATTTTCAGTTTTTATGGATTTTAGGCAAACTTTCGTTGTATATAACTCCTTTTTTGAGTGCATAGTATCAGACTTTTAAAGTATTTTGAATTTCCATAACCGTTTCGATTTTTGTGCCCCTTTTCTTCTTTTTAGCCGTTGAATACGCAAACATCCTCCTTTGTAATCATTGCTTTCTCTATTCTTGAGGTAAAGTATTTAAGCGCGGCAGAAATCCTATCGTTTTTCACTTTTCAAATCTGTATCTTTGAATTCTTCATTTTCCTTCTATCTTGTGCCTTCGTTCTTTCCGTCGTTCATTGTCACCTGATCTCTTTTTTCCCTGTAAGATTTTCTTCCCTTTATTTTATTTTGCTTTGTTCATCATGGTTTATCTTGTTGAGTCATTGGACAAGTTTCGATCTGAATTTTCAATCCATGCATGGGTCATTTTAGAGGATCTTTCTGAACCTTCTGATTATTTTTCTTTGGCCGAGGGACATTGGTTCCCAAGTCTTTTTATGGCCGAATGTGGATTTTCTTTTCTACCAAACCCCCTGTGTTTGGAGTTCTGCCAATATTTTGACGTTGTACCTGCAAAAATAGCTCCAAATACCTGGAGGGTAGTTACTGGTGTTCATAGATTGAACCAACTCCACGGAACCCGTTTAGGGATTCTTAAGATTATGTACTACTATAGATGGGTTGTCAGTGATTCCACCTTTTAGTTAAAAACTAGGTTTTTGAATAGGGCTTTAGTTGTCAATCTTCCAGAGGCCAATAGGGATTACTTTGAGCATGGGGTTGTTATAAAAATTGGCAACATACTCCATTAAATGGAAATGATGTATATCAGGGTCCCAGGTGTCCCCCTTATGGCAATGGAATAGGTTGTTTTTATTTTTTGAAATATTATTTTCTTGGTGTTTGATAAAATGTATCACTGACATTTTTATTTTTATATGTTACAGTTGACAGTAAAAGAAAACCTCCAAAAGAAGTTAACGTTAATTTGAAGCATTTTAAACTTATCTGGAATTTACACCAATCTGTTGCCGAGGAACATATTAGATCGGCCTCTTATTTGTTGCAGTATAAGAGCTATACTTCATCTTTTACTGCTCGTCCAGTGGTGGTTAATCTTGACTAGATACCAGCCTCTGAGTCTAGCATAGAAGGTTCTTCCTCTGAGTTAAATATTCCTATCAGTGACATAATGAAGAGGAGAAAAGCTCCTGCCTATTTCGACAAGTCTGCCTTTCCTACCGTGGAGGCAAAAAAAGTAAAAAAGATGTCCCAGAAGAGGGGATGAAAACCTTTGATGCACTTCCTCCTGCTACTGCCAAGAAGACTGGAGAGAAGCCCCATGTGGATCCAAGCAATACTGTTGCTATCTCTCCTCCAATTGAGGTTATTGTCATATCACCAATAAAGACAACGTCTTTAGTTGAAAATGTCCCTGCTCCTTCGAGGAGGTTAAAGAAAAGTTCTTCTGAGAGACCTGCTGAATTTGTCTCTCAACCTTCAACTATTGAAGGTGATGTTCCAACCTTTGTTCCCTCGAGCTCCACTGTGAATTTGGTAAAATCTTGGACTATCCCAGAAGTCCAAGGTATTGAGGATTCAATTTTTCGTGAGAGAATTAATACCCTGGCTGCCCAACACATTGCCTCAGTAAGTATATTTAACTTGACCCGTTTTATTTTGTTATTATTTATATGTCCATGTATTGACTTGAAGTTATTTTTTCAGCTGGTGACGTGTTTCAACAGCCTCTTGAAGAAGGATGAAGCGATCAAGGCTTCAAGTTCCTCAGGAGGAGTAGAGGAAGCCTTTGTTGGTCTGACCCAGTCCTTAAAAGACTCTCATCAAAAGTACGAGGAAGATAAGGTTGCTTGGGAGAAACAACTCAAGTCCATTGAGATGGATAGAAACAAGGTTGTGAATGCCTCCAAGGACTTGGAGAAAAAGTTGAAAGAATCTGAGCAGAGCAATAAAAACTTTGAGCAGAGCAATAAGAAGCTTGAGGCTAAGCTCAATTCTGTTGAAAATAAAGTTGTTAAACTTCAAGATGTTGATCGGCAGAAAAAAGAGGTGGAAGAGAAATTGAAGGCTGCCGAGGAGCTTCTTAGGGAAAGGACCTCCTCGGAGAAGGCAAAGAGGAAGAAAGTGATCAAAAGTCTTTCAGTCAGGGTTGTGATAAAGGCTGGAACAAAGGCCTGGCTGCTATGTCTTCACAAATGGAGTATGCCATCCTTAAATATTTTAGGGACGAATGGGTCGCAACCTTACAAGAGCTGAAAGTTGCTGAGAATTCTGAGTTATTTCAGTAACACACTCATGACCCTCTTCCCTCTCCTAGAGAAGAAGAAGAGGATGAAGCTGCCTCAAATGAGTCTTCCCTGATGATTGGAGATCAGGTTCCTGCTATTCAGCCTACCGAGCAACTCCAACCGACCAGTACTTCAGCCGAGCAGCTATCATTGTCTCCTGAGTAACCAACCCATTCATCCAAACATTCTGAGGAAGTCATAGGGAACAAAGAGAAGGGGTAAAGTTTCTCGGATTTTTATTTTGTTGTTCTGTTCAATGTAATCTCAAACTTTGTATTTTCTCTTATGATGAAATAAAATTCGAACTTTGGTTGTTCGTCTCGAATTTCTCCCTTACTTGCTCTTTCTGCATCCTTATTGATTCTTTCTATTTCTCTTTGATAGTTTATGGCCAAGATGGAGCTCTTATCAGCTCATGACACATAATTAATGAAGAAATGCAATGGCTATTGTAAAGCGGGTTATGCAGATCTTAATGAGACTCAAATCATTGATATCTTGGGTTCAGATCCTTCTGAATGAGTAGTTGGAGCTTACCAGTATCTGAAGTGTTTGCTCGATCGTGCTGTCGCCAATAATGTGGCCTATTATGAGATGATTGCGGACCTCCAAGGAACGATCGAGGAACTCCAGCAGCAGTACAAAGAATCCTCCACACTTCTACATCAAGGGTACGAAAAGAAATTTCAACAATTGAGTGCTGAAAAAGGATATGATAAATTTATCTCTACTTATGAGAAGAAAGAGAGCGTTCTGAAGCTTGAGGTTGAAGAGCATAGGCAGATTGCTACGTTGTTGGAACAGGAAAACATTATTTTGCAAGAGGAGATAACACAACTAAAATCTGCAGCATCCTCCTCGGGAGCCTTGGCCCCGATTAATGATGAAGGTTTCTCTTTTTTAGAGGTAGAAAATGCCAACTTAAGAGATGAGTTGGAAACTCTAAAAATGGATGAACCCTCCTCATCTACTCATGGACGAGCAAGGTCTTCTTCTCGTAGACGAGCTAGGGCTGGTCGGGTCAGCATTGAAGAAGCTAGAACGCAATCTACTTTAGAGAATCAGGCTTTTCAATTGATGGCGAAGAACCAGGCCTTAACAGAAATGTCTAAGAAAATTTTGAGTCTCCGTGAACAACTTACTACTCAGAGTTCTGCCTTAGAAAATAAAAAAATCTTGGTAAATAATCTCCACGAGCAACCGGAGAGGTTAACTTACCAGTTCCACAAACAACCTAGAGAATTTTGGATGGCTGGGTATAATGACGCTCTTTACCATCTTGATGATCAGATCCAGTAATCAAATAATGAAGGGTATAAGCAAGGATGGTTAAATGCTATGTGTGTGCTGCAATTGGAGCAGGGACACTACTTATGGATTTTTATGAGCCTCAAGTGCTCGACTTGCCCATGCTTCCTTTTAAGCTTGATTTTAGTTGGATACCTGCTCGGGCAATTCCTCGATGCTTAATCTCCAAATATCTTGGCGACTATAGTCTTCATGCCAATGTTGATATAGCTCGCCCAGAGCATTTCCTTGATCGGCCCTCTGTGATGAATATTAGAATGCTGAGAGATGTAAATTTTATAAATTCTCCTTATGCCTTAGATGACCCTCCTGATGGAGTAGAACCTGTTTCAAAGGAAGAAGGGAAAAAACTGATAGAATAGGATTTTTATTGTAATGAAGTTTATTTTTCACATTATGTGTAATTCTATTTGATTTGAATGAAGAATTTTTTTGCCATTTCATTGTCTTCTAAATAATTTATAGAATGTTCTTGCTTTATGATCGATAAATATATGTGTATATAATATTTATCCCATTTGTTTTTTAATTTGATTTAATTGCCTTCCGACCAATAAGAGTTGGTGGTAAATAAGTTTCCGACCAACCGGAATTGGTGGTAAATGCTTTCCGACCAATCGGAGTTGGTGGTAAATAAAATTTCCGACCAACCGGAGTTGGTGGTAAATAAGTTTCTGACCAACCGGAGTTGGTGGTAAATAAGTTTTCGACTAATCGGAGTCGGTGGTAAATAAGTTTTCGACCAACTGGAGTTGGTGGTAAATACTTTTCGATCAACCGAAGTTGGTGGAGAATAAGTTTCCGACCAACCGGGGTTGTTCTGAATTTGATATGTAGTGTGTAGCACTAATATTCCAAATAAAATTTCAACAAAGAAGGAAACTGGATGAAGCATCACTTTATTCATATTGAAGAAACAGTATTACATATGAACTACAATCATTGATTATACTTGCGCAGATGCTCTGCATTCCATGCATTCTTGAATTCTTCTCCTTCCAAGGTTTCAATCCTGTACGTCCCTGGGCGAACAACCTCTGTTACTCTGTAGGGTCTGTGCCAGTTGGCTTCCAGTTTGTTGTGCTTTTGGATCACTTTGTTCATCACATAATCCCCTTCCTTCAAATAATATTTCTTCACTCTTTTGTTATAGAACAAAGCTGTTTGTTGTTGATATGCTGCATTCCTGATTGGTGATTCTTCCCTAACTTCTTCGAGCATATCTAGGTCTAATGTTCTCATCAAGTCACTGACAGGAGAGTTAAAATTTAGTACTCTATGCATAGGTAGACCCAATTCAGCAGGTATGACAGCCTCTCTCCCAAATGCCAATATGTATGGGGACTCTCCAGTTGCTGTTCGCGGACTAGTGCGATAAGCCCACAACACAGAGTGTAGTTCATTAATACAATTTGCTTTTGAATTATCTAGTCGTTTCTTCAATCCATTTAGTAGTGTTTATTTGTCACCTCAGTTTGTCCATTGCTCTGGGGGTGACCTGGTGCAGAATGAGTTTTCAGTATATTGGATTGATGACAGTATGCAGCAAATTCCTCGTTATCAAATTGGGTTCCATGATCAGTAATGAATGCATGTGGGAGACCATATCTGAAAATAATGTTTTTCCAAATGAATTGATAGACTTTGTCGTATGTCATATCAATAAGGGGCTCAGCTTCCACCCATTTTGTAAAATAATCCACAACAACGACAAGGTACTTAAACCTTCCCCTGGTCGTTGGGAGTGGCCCGACCAAGTCCATTCCCCACATGGAAAATGGCCAAGGGGATGTTATGAGTGTTAACAATGCCTGAGGAGTTCTTCGGATGGATGAGAAGCATTGGCATTTGTTGCACTTCTTAGCATAAGCTGCGCAATCAGTTCTCATCGTCGGCCAGTAGTACCCCTGCATGGTTATTAATCGTAAGAGCGTCCGACCAGCTACATGGGCTCCACAAGACCCTTCATGAACCTCTTCGATCAAATCTTTTACTTCAGAGGGATGGACACATCTTTGTAGTCCTGCTATAACTCCTCGTCTGTATAAAATGCCACCGGTTAATACATAATGAGCAGCTTTAAATTTTAGTTTCTTGGCTGCAAGTTTATTAGTTGGTAAAGTCCCATCTTCAATATAGTCCCTGATGGGTGCAATACCCCGTATTTTTATGCTATATTAATTTGAGGATTTATTGAATTTAATGTGAGTTAATTATTTAATAAAAATCCGAAAATTAATTATGTAATAATTATTAACGTGACGAGAGTTAGTAATTATGGGAAATTTGTTGAATATTACTAATGAGCAAGTAATATAGTATATTGGTTATATTGAATGCCATGAGTGAGTTAAATGATAATTTCGGAAATTTAAGTCGGAACGTGCTCGTGTCGCGTCGGGACTAAATTTCGATAAATAAAAAAGTGAATATTTTATAAGTTGCCCGTATGGTCGTTTTGAGTGCGCCAACGAATCCGAAAGGGTCGAGATAGTCAGAAAAGTGTACCCGGGGGTGTAGTTTGGGTCTCGGAGCGTTTTTAGGCCTAATTGGTACCCCGGGAGGGCATTTTAGTCATTTTACCTATTTGGGTAATGAGCCACAGAGGCCACTATTTCCACCTGCCCTCCCAGCTTCAGCCCAGGTGCCAGCCCTACCAGCCATTCCAGCAGCTCCAGTGCAGCAGGGGCAATTACAGTATGGACGTGTCTATAACGTCCACCAGGCAGCAGCTCCACAGGCACCACCCGCGATTGAGGATATGTTTCCTATCCATGCTACTATGGGTCGGGTTTTGTTTGATACGGGGGCAACACATTGTTTTATAGCTACGCATTTTGCGAAGGCCTTAGGGTTGTTAGCCACAGCGGAGAGCACAGTGACGTGTGTAGACTCACCACTGGGGAGTGGGTCACTTATTTTCATTATATGCCGGGGAGTGGGGGTAGAGATCGGTAGTTTGGTATTACCTGCGGACATGTTAGTCTTAGACATGCACGAGTATGATGTTATTATTGGTATGGATTGGCTCGCAGCTTACAGATCCATGATTGATTGCTTCGGTGGGAGCATTATTTTTGCCATTCCTGGGCAAGAGATGTTTGTAGTGGCGATGCCTCGCCCAGAGGGAGGTTCGACCGCTCATTTGTATTACATAGAGGAGGATACCTCTAAGGAGGTTGTGATTCCCTTAGATTCAATCCCAGTTGTCAGGGAGTATTCCGATGTATTCCAGGAGATACCAGGCCTACCCCCCAGTCGAGAGATAGACTTTGTCATAGATTTATTGCCAGATACGAGACCTATAGCACGCGCACCGTACCGTATGGCTCCGGCAGAGATGCGAGAGCTACGAGATCAGATAGAGCAGCTGTTAGGTCAGGGCTTCATTCACAGGAGTACCTCACCTTGGGGCACTCCAGTTTTGTTTGTGAAGAAGTGAGATGGTTCACTGAGATTGTGTGTGGACTACCGGGAGCTGAACAAGGTCACGATACGGAATAAGTATCCGTTGCCTCGAATCGATGATCTGTTCGACCAGTTGAGGGGAGCAACTTTCTTTTCGAAGATAGATCTGAGGTCGGGGTACCATCAGTTACGTATTAGAGAGCAGGATGTTTCAAAGACTGCCTTCTTGTCGAGATATGGGTCCTATGAGTTCAGGGTGATGCCGTTCGGACTCACAAATGCCCCAGCCGTTTTCATGGACTTGATGAACCGAGTATTCAGAGAGTTCTTGGATCAGTTTGTCATCGTCTTCATAGATGACATCTTGATATATTCACACTCCGAGGAGGAGCATGCCGAGCACTTGAGGCAGGTTCTTCAGACTCTACGAGAGCATCAATTGTATGCTAAGTACGAGAAGTGTGGATTCTGGTTGCGAGAGGTACAATTCTTGGGGCATGTTGTTTCTGAGCAGGGGATAACAGTTGACCCGAGTAAAGTATCAGCGGTGAGGGAGTGGGGACAGCCCACGACACCGACGGAAGTGCGTAGTTTCTTGGGGTTAGCTGGTTACTACAGGAGATTCATTCAGGGATTCTCCAAAATAGCGGGTCCATTGACGAATCTGACTCGCAAGGGGTACCATATGTTTGGGATGACGCTTGTCAGTTGGCTTTCGACGAGCTGAAAGACAAGCTTACTTCAGCGCCAGTCCTTGCGTTACCAAAGCCGGGTGTGGAGTACCTGGTTTATACCGATGCGTCCTTATGGGGACTTGGGGGAGTACTTCAGCAGGAAGAGAAGGCTATAGCTTTTTTCTTCCCGCAAGCTTAAGCCGCATGAGAAGAATTACCCCACCCACGACCTGGAGTTAGCAGGGGTCATCTTTGCATTGAGGATATGGAGGCACTATTTGTTGGGAGGGAAATTCCGTTTGTTCACAGACCACAAGTCATTGCAGTACCTGTTCAATCAGCGAGAGCTGAGTATGCGTCAGCGCAGATGGCTAGAGTTTGTGAAGGACTATCAGTTCGAAATACAGTATCATCCGGGGAAGGCCAACGTAGTTGCTGATGCGTTGAGCCGTAAACCGGTATACGATGTAGCGGACGTTTGGAAAGCAAAGTGGAAGGAGTTGGGTCACCAGGACGCAGTAGCACGTTCTTTCATATCCGTGATGTCAGTCACACCCGAGATTGTTACGAGGGTGATACAGGCACAGACCACAGACCCGTTTTGCCAGGAGCAGATTGTGCGACTTCTATCCGAGGGTGCTGAGTCCTATTCTGTTAGTTCTTATGGAGGTTTGCGGTTTAATGGGAGATTGGTAGTTCCAGAAGGAGCAGAATTACGTCATGCAGTGATGACTCATTCTCATGGGTCCCGATTTGCAGTGCATCCGGGAGGCGATAAGATGTACCAGGATATGAGGCGACAATACTGGTGGAGTGGGATGAAGAAAGACATTGCTGAGTTCGTGTCCAAGTGTTCTACCTGCCAGCTGGTAAAGGTGGACCATCAGAAACCGTCAGGATTGCTTCAGCCATTGGAAGTACCCGCGTGGAAGTGGGAGAGTATTTCCATGGATTTTATTACCGGGTTGCCTACTTCACAGCGGGGCCACGATTCTATTTGGGTGATTGTGGACCGTTTGACCAAGGCGGCTCATTTTCTGCTGGTGCGAAAAGATTATACCACTGGTTAGTATGCTCAGTTGTTCATCGCTGAGATTGTCAGATTACACGTGGTGCCCCTGAATATTGTGTCAGATAGGGACGAGATTTTTGTGTCACGTTTTTGGGAAAGCTTTCAGGAGGCTATGGGTACTGAGTTGAGGTTGAGTTCAGCTTACCACCCATAGACAGATGGACATACCGAGCGTACTAATCAGATGTTAGAGGATATGCTATGCATGTGTGTTCTTGATTTTGGAGGAGGTTGGGAGCCACATCTTCCACTGGTAGAGTTTGCCTATAATAACTCTTATTAGTTCACGATTGGCATGGCTCCATTTGAGGCTTTGTATGGAAGGCCTTGTCGTTCTCCAACTTGTTGGCTTGAAGTGGGGGATAACAAGTTTCTAGGACCATAGGTGATTCAGGAGACCTCCGCGAGGATCGAGATGATCAGGAGTCGCATTCGGGTAGCCCAGGACAGGCAAAAGAGCTACGCAGATGCGAAACGGTTCTTCCGGGAGTTTAGTGTGGGGGACCAAGTGTTATTGCGTGTATCTCCAATGATGGGAGTGATGAGGTTCGGGAAGAAGGGGAAGTTGGCTCCGAGGTACGTGGGACCATTTCCCATCATCGAGAGGATTTGACCGGTTGCATACAGGTTGGGACTGCCAAAGTATTTACATCGCATCCACGATGTATTCCACATCTCGTCGTTGAGACGATATCTTCGGGATGATATGTCCCATACTCACATTGCGATAGATGAGATCGACTTACATCCTGATAGCTCTTACGAGGAGAGACCGGTGGCTATCCTGGACTATTGTGAGAGGAGATTGAGGTCGAAGATAGTTCCACTTGTGCGGGTCCAGTGGGAGCATCATAATGTGGCGGAATCCACTTGGGAGTGCGAGGCAGATATACGCGAGAGATATCCAGAGTTATTTTTACCAGGTATGCCTTATTTTCCAAATTTTGGGATTAAATTCCGTTATTAGGGGGGAAGTATGTAATACCCCGTATTTTTATGCTATATTAATTTGAGGATTTATTGAATTTAATGTGAGTTAATTATTTAATAAAAATCCAGAAATTAATTATGTAATAATTATTAACGTGACGAGAGTTAGTAATTATGGGAAATTTGTTGAATATTACTAATGAGCAAGTAATATATTATATTGGTTATATTGAATGTCATGAGTGAGTTAAATCACAATTTCGAAAATTTAAGTCGGAACGTGCTCGTGTCGGGTCGGGACTAAATTTTGATAAATAGAAAAGTGAATATTTTATAAGTTTCCCGTATGATCGTTTTGAGTGCGCCAACGCGTCCGAAAGGGTCGAGATAGTCAGAAAAGTGTACCCGGGGGTGTAGTTTGGGTCTCGGGGAGTTTTTAGGCCTAATTGGTACCCCGGGAGGGCATTTTAGTCCTTTTAGCTATTTGGGTAATTAAACCCACGAAATTCAGCAACCTATATCAGCCATTTAGGTTAACCATTTAGGGTTAGAATATTCAGACCCCTAGTACGGACATTGGAGAAGAGAGGAGAAGGCTCTCAAGGCAATTCAAGGCCAAAAAGTCACCGGTTTGCACCGCCGCCACCACCAACGCGTAGATCGCGAGAAGGAGAACACAACCACACCAAAATCAGCCGCAATCCAGACTTTCAAAAATCCCAAGCAAGTGTTTATCTTGAGTATTTTTGTAGGTGCAATTTTCATATTAATTAGGAATGATTAGAGTTGAAAAATATGGAAGAAAACCCAATTTGTGATAGGAAAACCCATGTAGAATTGATTTATGTGGAAATTCTGGAAACCTTTCCATGTAGAGGGATGTAACCACGAAATATTGATAATTCTAAGAAGGAATTTCTGAAGAAAATTGGTTAGAAACCTGTTTAAGAGAATTTTAGTGTTCTTGATAATTAATTAACTTTTGGGGCTGTTAATCCTTAATTAAATGATAGAAATACCCATGCCTTACGTTGGAAACATCTGTTATATTGTTATAATGTTAGTAGTAGCATTCTGGGACGATTGGAACTTGAAAATATGGATTTGATGTAAATTTGGAGATGAAACCCGTAACTGCAATTCTGCAGATTTCGCAGACCTGCTTGATCGATCGATCGAGCCCAGAGCTTCGATCGATCGAAGGTTCGATCGATCGAGCCCCAAACCTCGATCGATCGACCCCTTCTGGCAGACTCTTATTTCCCTTTGTTAATGATTTAAAAATCGGAGTGTAGTGATATAATTCTTGGGCATTCTTAGTATAATGATTTGGGAGACATGGAGGACCAGTAGGGCGTATGAATAAATGTTGGGATCATTAATATCCGACGAGAATGGTATTCATGGGATATTTACTTTAGGATTAGTAAATTGATATATTAAAGGGTGAGGCGCGTAAGTGAGTTACGTTGAAACGTAATAATGACACCTACTGAATTTTCTACTTGGAAGGATAGAGTCCACGAGTGCCACATAATAAGTGAGAAAACTCTTCGAGTTAAGGTTAGAGATGAAACCTTATACGTAATACTAATAATGTGAAATTAAGGATAAATGTTGTAATTATGGGTGACGAGAGGAACCTATACTAATACGATGAAAGTGGTATATTTATATGATTGTGTGTACATATATTATATACATGTGAAAAATATACCGCGCTACTTGCTATCCTTGAGGTTACCGCGCTGGGACAGTCTTATCTCGATGGGAACTTTATGGGGGATATTGAATTGTACCCTAGAAGATAGATATCCTTGGTACAGGCTATCGAATTGATAGTTCAGACGGTCCTAAGAGACGCGAGTATGTGCCATCCTCTTAAAGACTTGGAATCTATGCTTCGCCTCGATATTGTTTATGTATGTGTTAATATAATTCGAGAGTGATTCCGAATTTGTATTCCCCTTGATATGAGTGGTATGGGGTTTGGATAGTAGAAGTATGCACGCACCATAGCTTTATGTGGGGTGCTGTTATTTTATATATATTATACGAGTAATCAATATATATATGAGATTTGGAAATTTGAAACTGCCTACTGTGATTTGATAAGTAGGACATGGTTGATGACTCAGATAGTAAATACTTGTTTCGTGAAAGTATAATATGACACTGGGAAACTTTATAAATTAATAAAGCTAAAACGAGAGTTGTGTACTAATTGGAAGTATCCTTTTTAAACAATGATATTGTTCGATTTTGAAATCTTATGAGTAAGTTAAGATAAGCTAAATTATTGGGAAGGTTAGTATGATAAAATGATAAGATAAACCGTTGGGAAGGTTAGTACGATAGGCGTGCACATTAGAAGAGAGGTGAGAATTTCTCAAGAGAGTGTCGCTCTAATGTGTTGTTGCATTGGCCTGTACTCAATTTAAATACTTGCTAAACGTATTTTAAATCAAACACACTTTCGGGCTCTGACCCGTTTCTCTCTCTCTCTCTCTCTCTCTCTCTCTCTCTCTCTCTCTCTCTCTCTTATATATATATGTATGTATTACAGGTTCCCAGCCACAGGGGCGTCTTGCTTAGGATCTCTTGGAAGGAACGCGCTGCAGCTTAGGCGGGAGTTGCAGGTCTCTTGATTAGACGACTTCGTTCATTCAGATCCACTCTTCGTATTTTCATTTAGTTGAGCATGTGTAGCTCTTTCCATTATTCCATTGTTATTGGGACATTTGTATTTCAGTTATTTTCAGTATTGTTACTATGGGTTTTATTCAGTTGATTGTGTTACTTTATATTTCGCATGTTGACATTCGGTTGACGAATGTTTTAAATTAATTGGACTATGTTGCAGATATATAATGTGGTGTGATTCTTACTTATTGAATGTTGTTAATAAAGTAAATGATTTTCTTTAAATAAAATTTGGAAAGTATGTTTGAAAATGGTTTTGACACTTAGCTTAATTATTTTGGGTGTTAAATTGGAAAAATTATTTTTATCGACAGTGATGCTGAGAATGAACCAACTGTTTACCTTGATTTAATTTAATAAAGGAGTGATCGCCCGGTATTTAATTAGGCGGGGTGTCACAGGTGGTATCAGAGAATCAGGTTCTAGTGTCCATAGGATCTGTACGGCTTATTTCGCTTTCAGCTTAACGTTGTTGCTATAGAGCCCTATTTTTAGGATTGTTGTATTCTTTCTTTTACGTTTAAGTCTCCAGCTATTTGAGATTTGATAATAACTGTAGATTAATAAACTTGTTCACGTTTCAGATGCCTCCGAGACGTGCTGCGAAAGATAGGCGTGCCCAGGCCGAGCAACCAGCAGCTCCGGCACCAAGCACAATGAATGCAAATGAAGTAGCCGCCATTGTTGCTCAGGCGGTGAATGCCGCAATAGCAGTGATTCAGCAGGATCCACCCCAGGTTCAGGCAGTGGCGCCAGTACCATCACAGCTTCCATCTGCATGGGAGAGAGTTCGGGATGCTTTTCAGAAAGCGCATCCCCCTGAGTTCTCTGGTAGCTCCGATATTGTCACAGTTAGCCAATGGAAGAAGGACATCCAGCGGCACCTCCGTATGTATGAGTGCACTGATGTGCAAAAGCAGTTATTGGCTTCCTTTAAGCTGGTGGGAGCCGCATTGCAGTGGTGGGAGTCCACTACCACTTTGGAGGAGAGGGACACGATCCCTATTCAGTTGTTCTAGGAGCGGTTTGACCGCAAGTATTTTCCACCCGCCGTTCAGACTGAGATGAGGCGGAAATTACTAAACCTGAAGCAGGAGAATCTTACCATAGCAGAGTATGAGGAGGAATTCACGAGACTTCTCACCATTGTGCCAGATGAGGCACCTACTGAGAGTAAGAGGATTATGTTGTTTGTCGACGGGTTAGCTTGGAGGATCCGTCAGCACCTTATTGGGAATTTATCTCTGAGTACTTTCACTGATGTACTCAATGCAGCGTTACTACATTGCCAGGATCACCGCTTCCATCTTCAGGGAAGCAAGAGAGCAGGAGAGTCCAGCCAGCAGGGCAGGACCGGGGGTAATAGTTCCAGTGGGGTACCATCTCATGGACAGACTCGTCAGCACGAGCAGAGTTCCCATCAGGGGGACCCTGCTAAGCGATTCCGTTCAGGTGATTCTAGGCAGGGATATGGGGGCTATAGGCAGGGCCAGCAGGGCCAGCCTAATCAGCAGGGCCAACACTGACAGTAGGGACAGCAGCAGGGCCAACAACGTGCTAATCAGGGCCAACCGGGCCAGTGGAGGGGAGGCAACAACCATCAGGGCCGTGGTCAGCAGGGACAGAGCGGAGGCAACTTCAAGGGCCGATGCTTTGGGTGTGGTAAGCACGGCCATAGGCGCCAGGATTGTCCAGAGGGAGATAGGGCCCCACAGCAGCAGGGATCCCGTAATGAGCCACAGAGGCCACTATTTCCACCTGCCCTCCCAGCTCCAGCCCAGGTGCCAGCCCTACCAGCCATTCCAGCAGCTCCAGTGCAGCAGGGACAATTACAGTATGGACGTGTCTATAACGTCCACCAGGCAGCAGCTCCACAGGCACCACCCGCGATTGAGGGTATGTTTCCTATCCATGCTACTATGGGTCGGGTTTTGTTTGATACGGGGGAAACACATTGTTTTATAGCTACGCATTTTGCGAAGGCTTAGGGTTGTTAGCCACAGCGGAGAGCACAGTGACGTGTGTGGACTCACCACTGGGGAGTGGGTCACTTATTTTCTTTATATGCCGGGGAGTGGGGGTAGAGATCGGTAGTTTGGTATTACCTGCGGACATGTTAGTCTTAGACATGCACGAGCATGATGTGATTATTGGTATGGCTTGTCTCGCAGCTTATAGAGCCATGATTGATTGCTTCGATGGGGGCATTGTTTTTGCCATTCCCGGGCAAGAGATGTTTGTAGTGGCGATGCCTCGCCCAGAGGGAGGTTCGACCGCTCATTTGTATTATATAGAGGAGGATACCTCTAAGGAGGTTGTGATTCCCTTAGATTCGATCCCAGTTGTCAGGGAGTATTCCGATGTGTTCCAGGAGATACCAGGCCTACCCCCCAGTCGAGAGATAGACTTTGTCATAGATTTATTACCAGATACGAGACCTATAGCACGCGCACCGTACCGTATGGCTCCGGCAGAGATGCGAGAGCTACGAGATCAGATAGAGCAGCTGTTAGGTCAGGGCTTCATTCGCAGGAGTACCTCACCTTGGGGCGCCCCAGTTTTGTTTGTGAAGAAGTGAGATGGTTCACTGAGATTGTGTGTGGACTACCGGGAGCTGAACAAGGTCACGATACGGAATAAGTATCCGTTGCCTCGAATCGATGATCTGTTCGACCAGTTGAGGGGAGAAACTTTCTTTTCGAAGATAGATCTGAGGTCGGGGTACCATCAGTTACGTATTAGAGAGCAGGATGTTTCAAAGACTGCCTTCTTGTTGAGATATGGGTCCTATGAGTTCAGGGTGATGCCGTTCGGACTCACAAATGCCCCAGCCATTTTTATGGACTTGATGAACCGAGTATTCAGAGAGTTCTTGGATCAGTTTGTCATCGTCTTCATAGATGACATCTAAATATATTCACACTCCGAGGAGGAACATGCCGAGCACTTGAGGCAGGTTCTTCAGACTCTACGAGAGCATCAATTGTATGCTAAGTACGAGAAGTGTGGATTCTGGTTGTGAGAGGTACAATTCTTGGGGCATGTTATTTCTGAACAGGGGATAGCAGTTGACCCAAATAAAGTATCAGCGGTGAGGGAGTGGGGACAGCCCACGACACCGACGGAAGTGCGTAGTTTCTTGGGGTTAGCTGGTTACTACAGGAGATTCATTCAGGGATTCTCCAAAATAGAGGGTCCATTGACGAATCTGACTCGCAAGGGGGTACCATATGTTTGGGATGACGCTTGTCAGTTGGCTTTCGACGAGCTGAAAGACAAGCTTACTTCAGCGCCAGTCCTTGCGTTACCAAAGCCGGGTGTGGAGTACCTGGTTTACACCGATGCGTCCTTACGGGGACTTGGGGGAGTACTTCAGCAGGAAGAGAAGGCTATAGCTTTTTACTTCCCGCAAGCTTAAGCCGCATGAGAAGAATTACCCCACCCACGACCTGGAGTTAGCAGGGGTCGTCTTTCCATTGAGGATATGGAGGCACTATTTGTTGGGAGAGAAATTCCGTTTGTTCACAGACCACAAGTCATTGCAGTACCTGTTCACTCAGCGAGAGCTGAGTATGCGTCAGCGCAGATGGCTAGAGTTTGTGAAGGACTATCAGTTCGAAATACAGTATCATCCAGGGAAGGTTAACGTAGTTGCTAATGCGTTGAGCCGTAGACCGGTAGACGATGTAGCGGACGTTTGGAAAGTAAAGTGGAAGGAGTTGGGTCACCAGGACGCAGTAGCACGTTCTTTCATATCCGTGATGTCAGTCACACCCGAGATTATTACGAGGGTGATACAGGCACAGACCACATATCCATTTTTCCAGGAGCAGATTGTGCGACTTCTATCCGAGGGTGCTGAGTCCTATTCTGTTAGTTCTGATGGAGGTTTGCGGTTTAATGGGAGATTGGTAGTTCCAGAAGGAGCAGAATTACGTCATACAGTGATGACTCATTCTCATGGGTCCCGATTTGTAGTGCATCCGGGAGGCGATAAGATGTACCAGGATATGAGGCGACAATACTGGTGGAGTGGGATAAAGAAGGACATTGCTGAGTTCGTGTCCAAGTGTTCTACCTGCCAGCTGGTAAAGGTGGACCATCAGAAACCGTCAGGATTGCTTCATCCATTGGAAGTACCCACGTGGAAGTGGGAGAGTATTTCCATGGATTTTATTACCGGGTTGCGTACTTCACAGCGGGGCCACGATTCTATTTGGGTGATTGTGGACCGTTTGGCCAAGGTGGATCATTTTTTGCCGGTGCGGAATGATTATTCCACGGGTCAATATGCTCAGTTGTTCATCGCTGAGATTGTCAGATTACACGGGGTGCCCCTGAATATTGTGTCAGATAGGGACAAGATTTTCGTGTCACGTTTTTGGGAAAGCTTTCAGGAGGTTATGGGTACTGAGTTGAGGTTGAGTTCAGCTTACCACCCACAGACAGATGGACAGACAGAGCGTACTAATCAGATGTTAGAGGATATGCTACGCATGTGTGTTCTCGATGTTGGAGGAGGTTGGGAGCCACATCTTCCACTGGTAGAGTTTGCCTATAATAACTCTTATCAGTTCACGATTGGCATGGCTCCATTTAAGGCTTTGTATGGAAGGCCTTGTCGTTCTCCAACTTGTTGGCTCGAAGTGGGGGATAACAAGTTTCTAGGACCAGAGGTGATTCAGGAGACCTCCGCGAGGATCGAGATGATCAGGAGTCGCATTCGGGTAGCCCAGGACAGGCAAAAGAGCTACGCAGATGCGAAACGGTTCTTCCGGGAGTTTAGTGTGGGGGACCAAGTGTTATTGCGTGTATCTCCTATGAAGGGAGTGATGAGGTTCGGGAAGAAGGGGAAGTTGGCTCCGAGGTACGTGGGACCATTTCCCATCATCGAGAGGATTGGGCCGATTGCATATAGGTTGGGACTGCCAGAGTATTTACATCGCATCCACGATGTATTCCACATCTCGTCGTTGAGACGATATCTTCGGGATGATATGTCCCATACTCACATTGCGATAGATGAGATCGACTTACATCCTGATAGCTCTTACGAGGAGAGACCGGTGGCTATCCTAGACTATTGTGAGAGGATATTGAGGTCGAAGATAGTTCCACCTGTGCGGGTCCAGTGGGAGCATCATAATGTGGAGGAATCCACTTGGGAGCGCGAGGCAGATATACGCGAGAGATATCCAGAGTTATTTTTACCAGGTATGCCTTATTTTCCAAATTTTGGGATTAAATTCCGTTATTAGGGGGGAAGTATGTAATACCCCGTATTTTTATGCTATATTAATTTGAGGATTTATTGAATTTAATGTGAGTTAATTATTTAATAAAAATCCGGAAATTAATTATGTAATAATTATTAACGTGACGAGAGTTAGTAATTATGGGAAATTTGTTGAATATTACTAATGAGCAAGTAATATATTATATTGGTTATATTGAATGTCATGAGTGAGTTAAATCACAATTTCGGAAATTTAAGTCGGAACGTGCTCGTGTCGGGTCGGGACTAAATTTTGATAAATAGAAAAGTGAATATTTTATAAGTTGCCCGTATGGTCGTTTTGAGTGCGCCAACGCGTTCGAAAGGGTCGAGATAGTCAAAAAAGTGTACCCGGGGGTGTAGTTTGGGTCTTGGGGAGTTTTTAGGCCTAATTGGTACCCCGGGAGGGCATTTTAGTCCTTTTAGCTATTTGGGTAATTAAACCCACGAAATTCAGCAACCTATATCAGCCATTTAGGTTAACCATTTAGGGTCAGAATATTCAGACCCCTAGTACGGCCATTGGAGAAGAGAGGAGAAGGCTCTCAAGGCAATTCAAGGCCAAAAAGTCACCGGTTTGCACCGCCGCCACCACCAACGCGTAGATCGCGAGAAGGAGAACACAACCACACCAAAATCAGCCGCAATCCAGACTTTCAAAAATCCCAAGCAAGTGTTTATCTTGAGTATTTTTGTTGGTGCAATTTTCATATTAATTAGGAATGATTAGAGATGAAAAATATGGAAGAAAACCCAATTTGTGATAGGAAAACCCATGTAGAAATTCTGGAAACCTTTCCATGTAGAGGGATGTAACCACGAAATATTGATAATTCTAAGAAGGAATTTCTGAAGAAAATTGGTTAGAAACCTGTTTAAGAGAATTTTAGTGTTCTTGATAATTAATTAACTTTTGGGGCTGTTAATCCTTAATTAAATGATAGAAATACCCATGCCTTACGTTGAAAACATCTGTTATATTGTTATAATGTTAGTAGTAGCATTCTGGGACGATTGGAACTTGAAAATATGGATTTGATGTAAATTTGGAGATGAAACCCGTAACTGCAATTCTGCAGATTTCGCAGACCTGCTTGATCGATCGATCGAGCCCAGAGCTTCGATCGATCGAAGGTTCGATCGATCGAGCCCCAAACCTCGATCGATCGACCCCTTCTGGCAGACTCTTATTTCCCTTTGTTAATGATTTAAAAATCGGAGTGTAGTGATATAATTCTTGGGCATTCTTAGTATAATGATTTGGGAGACATGGAGGACCAGTAGGGCGTATGAATAAATGTTGGGATCATTAATATCCGACGAGAATGGTATTCATGGGATATTTACTTTAGGATTAGTAAATTGATATATTAAAGGGTGAGGCGCGTAAGTGAGTTACGTTGAAACGTAATAATGACACCTACTGAATTTTCTACTTGGAAGGATAGAGTCCACGAGTGCCACATAATAAGTGAGAAAACTCTTCGAGTTAAGGTTAGAGATGAAACCTTATACGTAATACTAATAATGTGAAATTAAGGATAAATGTTGTAATTATGGGTGACGAGAGGAACCTATACTAATACGATGAAAGTGGTATATTTATATGATTGTGTGTACATATATTATATACATGTGAAAAATATACCGCGCTACTTGCTATCCTTGAGGTTACCGCGCTGGGACAGTCTTATCTCGATGGGAACTTTATGGGGGATATTGAATTGTACCCTAGAAGATAGATATCCTTGGTACAGGCTATCGAATTGATAGTTCAGACGGTCCTAAGAGACGCGAGTATGTGCCATCCTCTTAAAGACTTGGAATCTATGCTTCGCCTCGATATTGTTTATGTATGTGTTAATATAATTCGAGAGTGATTCCGAATTTGTATTCCCCTTGATATGAGTGGTATGGGGTTTGGATAGTAGAAGTATGCACGCACCATAGCTTTATGTGGGGTGCTGTTATTTTATATATATTATACGAGTAATCAATATATATATGAGATTTGGAAATTTGAAACTGCCTACTGTGATTTGATAAGTAGGACATGGTTGATGACTCAGATAGTAAATACTTGTTTCGTGAAAGTATAATATGACACTGGGAAACTTTATAAATTAATAAAGCTAAAACGAGAGTTGTGTACTAATTGGAAGTATCCTTTTTAAACAATGATATTGTTCGATTTTGAAATCTTATGAGTAAGTTAAGATAAGCTAAATTATTGGGAAGGTTAGTATGATAAAATGATAAGATAAACCGTTGGGAAGGTTAGTACGATAGGCGTGCACATTAGAAGAGAGGTGAGAATTTCTCAAGAGAGTGTCGCTCTAATGTGTTGTTGCATTGGCCTGTATTCAATTTAAATACTTGCTAAACGTATTTTAAATCAAACACACTTTCGGGCTCTGACCCGTTTCTCTCTCTCTCTCTCTCTCTCTCTCTTATATATATATGTATGTATTACAGGTTCCCAGCCACAGGGGCGTCTTGCTTAGGATCTCTTGGAAGGAACGCGCTGCAGCTTAGGCGGGAGTTGCAGGTCTCTTGATTAGACGACTTCGTTCATTCAGATCCACTCTTCGTATTTTCATTTAGTTGAGCATGTGTCGCTCTTTCCATTATTACATTGTTATTGGGACATTTGTATTTCAGTTATTTCCAGTATTGTTACTATGGGTTTTATTCAGTTGATTGTGTTACTTTATATTTCGCATGTTGACATTCGGTTGACGAATGTTTTAAATTAATTGGACTATGTTGCAGATATATAATGTGGTGTGATTCTTACTTATTGAATGTTGTTAATAAAGTAAATGATTTTCTTTAAATAAAATTTGGAAAGTATGTTTGAAAATGGTTTTGACACTTAGCTTAATTATTTAGGGTGTTAAATTGGAAAAATTATTTTTATCGACAGTGATGCTAAGAATGAACCAACTGTTTACCTTGATTTAATTTAATAAAGGAGTGATCGTCCGGTATTTAATTAGGCGGGGTGTCACAATGGGATCCATCCAAGATGGTCCTATGTCGAGGGAAATGAAATTCATCATTAGATCTTCGTCTATGCTCCGACCAACTAGGATTTCTATCGAGATTGTTCTTTGTAGCTCTGTGCATGTGGCTAATACCAATCGAGCTAGTGCGTCTGCTCTTGCGTTCTTCAATCTGGGTATTCGAATCAACTGAATTGCAGTAAGACTTGATACAACCTCCATTGCTTTGGCATGATATTTGATCATTAATTCTCCTTTTGCTGCATATACCCCCAGAATTTGATTTACAATTAACTGAGAGTCACTGTACACAATGACTTGCTCTGCCTTCATGGTTTTGGCCAGGTTTAGTCCTACGATCATTGCTTCATATTCGGCTTCATTATTAGAAGATTTAAATTGAAAGCGTAGAGCATACTCCATATCAATCTCATCTGGACTTTTCAAAATAATCCCTGCTCCAGTGCCCGCAGTGCACTAAGAGCCATCTACATACAAATTCCATATGGGTAACTTATCATCAAAATTTTTATCAGAGAGATTTCCTTGGTGGAATATCTGGTACTTCCTTTTGTCCCCCTCCAGTACTTCTTGTTGCTCGTCAGTCATATTTTCTTGCTCGACTGGCATTTCTTGCTGATTGCCCACCGACGTAAGTTGGTCGGGGTTTACATTTAATGATCCTGTAACATCTACAAGTTGATCTGCATTCAAATCCTGTTCTTCGGAGGCATTTTCTTGAGTGAACTCGGCAAAAAAGTCCGCTACTGCCCTCCCTTTGAGTGACGACCTAGGTTCATAAATTATATCATACTCACCGAGCTCCACTGCCCAGTACATCAATCTTCCTGATTTTTCCGACTTATACAGAGCTTGCCTTAATGGCATGTCGGTGTACACCACTATAGTATGGGCTTGGAAGTATGATCTCATTCTTCTGCTTACTTCTATTAATTCTAGTGCCAATTTATCCACTCTTAGATATCTGATTTCTGCTCCTCGGAAAGCTTTGCTGGTGTAATAGACTGGTTTTTGCACTCCGTCCTCCATTTTTATCAACATCGAGATCACTGCGTTTTCTGACACTGCCCGATATAAGTATAATCTTTCTCCCATCAGGGGTCTAGACAATAGTGGAGGTGTCCCTAGATACTTCTTTAACTCTTGAAAAGCATCCTCGCATTCATCATTCCACTCAAAAGTTTTTCGGAGTGTTTTGAAGAAAGGGAGGCATCTATCAGTTGCTCGCGACACAAATCTATTAAGTGTTGCTACTTGCCCCGTGAGGCTTTGCACTTCCTCTTCGTGGTTGGAGATCGGAGCTCTAATAGAGCCTTGATCTTTTCAGGGTTCGCCTCGATCCCTCGTTGATTAACAATGTATCCGAGAAACATGCCTTCTCGTACCCTGAATATGCATTTGGTGGGATTTAGCTTCATTTGATATTTCTCTAATTGATCAAAGGTCGGACCTAGATCAACTAGATGATCAACAGCTTTCTTGCTCTTCGTCAGCATATCATCAATGTAAACCTCCATGTTATGACTGATCTTCTCTGTAAACACTTTATTCATCAGCCGCTGATATGTTGCACCTGTATTTTTCAATCCAAAAGGCATAACATTATAGCAATAAGTTCCCCTTGGGGTGATAAAAGAGGTACTCTCCCTGTCTTCAGGCTTCATTTTAATTTGGTTGTAACCAGAATAAGCATCCATGAAACTTAGCAATTCATGTCCCGAGGTAGCATCCACCAACTGATCGATTCGAGGCAAAGGAAAATGAACCTTTGGGCAGGCTTTATTAAGATCAGTGAAGTCCACACACATCCTCCACTTGTTATTTTTCTTCTTCACCATTACCACATTTGCTAGCCAATCAGGATATTTGACATCCTCAATAAAAGAGGCTTTTTACAGTTTCTCTACTTCTTCTTGTATGGCTTGGTTCTTCTCAGGACTGAATACCCTTCGTCGTTGCTTCACTGGCTTGATTTCCTTATTCACATTGAGCTCGTGACACATGAAATTTGGGTCTATCCCTGGAATATTTCGTGACTCCATACAAAAGTCTATTTTCTGCGTCTTGGGAATGCTATCAGCTCTTGTTTCATTGATACATCTAGTGACGCACCGATTTGAGTTGTTCGTTCTGGATGTTCGTTGTCCAGAATGATATTTTCGGTAGCCTCCATGACTTGGCCCTTAACGAGCTGAGACTCGTCTCTAGGGTCTAAAGTTTCAATCTTCGCCTCTTCTATTTCATCTAGTTGATAAGTAGTAGTCTTCTTCCTGGATTCTTCACGTTCGTCCTGCTCAGTAGATGAAAAGTAGCATTCCCGAGCTACTCTTTGGTCGCCTTTCACAACTCCCACTCCAAAATTAGTTGGGAATTTTAAATATTGATGTACAGTAGATGGTACTGCTTCGAACTTCTTCAGGCCTACTCTTCCCATGATGACATTGTAAGCTGATTGGACGTTTTTATCCATTACAAAAAAGCGTACTCTTTCTGTTCGACAAGGAGGCCATGTACTGATAAGCATATCCAACTTGATCGGCCCAAGTGGAAAATCCTTCTCGCCAATAAAACCAAGGAGGGGCCTATGATATGGCTCCAACTGGGATAGCTTCAGATTCAAATTATCAAAATAGGGGTAGAACATGATGTCTGTCGAGCAACCGTTATCCACCAGTACCCGTGAAATCACCACTTCTTTCATTCTCATCTTGATTACTAGCGGGTCGTCATGAGGATATAATACGACTGCTAGGTCATTTTTAGAGAAACTAATGACCAGTTTATCTTTATTCACCTTCCTCGAGGGGATCATCTTCAACTAGATTTATTCGTTGAATGTACAGATAAGCTTGATCCTCATTGGGGTAAGCTTTCCTCTCTGCAGTAAGGTCTCCACCTCCTGCATCTCCACCTGTAATAACATTGCAATGAAATGATCCAAAACGAATTGAAAATACCTCACATTCTGGTTGTCTTGGTCTTTTGAGGAGATCGGGATCATCTTGATCATCTTCTGGATCTTCTTCATGACTTCTTTTCTTGTCTTCTTTTGCTTGATGAGGAGATTTAAATCTTCTTCTTCCTCGGTCGTTGGTCTTTCCACCATTTTAACGATTAACATATTTGACTAAGAATTACCCTCGGGTATCGGATTCTGTAGTCGCGGCTGGAATTATCCCTTTCCAGTAGGGCTGCAATGAAGAAGAAGAACGGTCTCCTCCACAAGGGTTGAACAAACCAAAGTTGTATTCTTGGGTTGCAAAAGGATTCACAAAGGTTTGACAATGATGTGTGAATCAAAACATGAGTCTTGGGACTAAAAAATATGAAGACTAGATGTATTTGGACTCTCAAATTTGTCTCCTAAAGTCTTGCAAAACAACTCCCCCGAAGTTGGTATTTATAGGAAAAAATATGAAGAGTCCCACGTTCTTAAAACTCTAAAATTCTATCCAGCGTACAAAAAAAAACAGCATTCTTTAAGGAATTTTCTCTATCTTCAAAAGGTCATAACTCCTTCACCGTAGCTCGGATTGAGGTGCCGTTTTTTCTAGTATCTTCGTTGCGGTGAGATATTCAACTTTATAGTTGACCAGACCTCCGAACTATGGATGTGAAATTACGAAAATGCCCTTGAACTCTCCTATTGTGCCTTTTTTTCACTGTTTTGACTTCCCTTGCGTACCACTTGCATTAAGTCCCTAAAATCTTGGAACGTGAATTCATTGAGGCAGATGTGGGACATATTAGTGGAGATAATGCATGCTTGATTCCAGGAATTCAGATAGAGGCTGTCATGTGAGATCGTGAGGAGACGTGCCAAATGTAGCGGCGTACGACATAAATAAATGAAACATTTCGGAGATGTGAAAAATGTCCTTACAAATCTCCCCCTATGTCTATGCCGGTACATACATAAAAAATCCGAATTATCAAATATGAAATTGCCTATACAAATCTACCCTCCCATGAACCCAAAACTGGAAAAGGTACAAATGAATAGTCTTCATCGTTTGTTCTTTAATTCTTCAGGAATCTCAAAACTTTTCTCATCAAGGTGTGCAACATATAGATCTGCAATCTTCATAGCTACACACATGAGACAAAGCAAATACCACGTGACATATCGAGTTTGAAATGAGATAACATGGATATCAATATATGATAAAAATATAAGCAACATCTCAAAAACTCCCCCTGAATTCAAACTCCCCCATAATATGATAATTCTTTCTCCTCCTTTTTATGATGTCCCCAAATGGACAAATTAGAGAAATAAATCAAATAAGCAAGTGCGGGGTGTCACTAGGATAAAAACACACCATGAATAAACAGAAAGCAACCAAGTCAATGATAGCGTAAATGAAGTGGTGTGATCAAATTCGATAGGAAAATCAATGCATACAAACATGACATATGTGCACGATGAATATTGGATATTCCTAGCGAATGAACTCAAATGCTTCCTTTGGTGTAAAAGAGTGACAGTATAAGATATTGACTCAATCAAATCAACAAATCAAAGCTCAAAATGATTTTCACACCAATAACGTCCAAAATGATTTTATGCTTTTTCAGGACTTTCAAGGAAGTGCAAACCCGTTTAGATTCTCCAACCAAACTCCCTCAGATATTGTATTGAATAGAGGCATTCTAAATTCTCAAACTTTGGAGAATTGATGGTGAAACCTAAGTGGCCCATATTTGGCATGAATTGCTTTTTATTGCCTTTAAATTTTTTCGGGCTCTTTTAACCTCTTTGGACCTCGGATATTAAAATTCCTCCATTTTTAGGTCCTTTTTAACGGTGGATTTTGCGCAAAGGATAGATGATTACCTTTCGCAGCCCCTCCCCGTTATACAAAAACACACAGTCTCACCAAAACGGTTTTTACATGCATTCCAATCTTGTCAAGTTTTATCGCATATTGTACATTGTATAGACATGATTGAGATGAAAACACGCAAGCCAACATGAGATATACAAGTGCAATAATCAAATATAGCCGTGCATGTGTGCAATAAATGATATAGGAGTCAAACATGTAGGAAGATATCACTAATTACATCTCAAAGACTCCAATCAATGTAAAGCACATGGATGAAATGATGTAGCCTCTCAAATCTCTATCAAACAGTCACATGGATAAATGGAATGAAGTTGTGACTTGGCTATCTTACATGCTCATCCATAAAAGAAGCAAAATACAAAAATCTTTTTGGATTTTTTCAAAAATTTGGAAAAATAAAATCTTTTTGTGCTTTTCTCAAAATTTTTCTTAAAGGAAAATCTTTTTGTATTTTTTTCAAAAGAAATATAAAAAGAAAAAAGAATAAAACAAAGCTGTACAACAAAGTAATGGTTTATATAAAACAGACTAGCAATAGGAAGCATATGATATGAACATGAAGAAGCATCCTATTCTAGACATAGACCAACCCCTCAGTCAACTGTGAAAATCCCTAAAGATTTCCTAAGACTCTCAAATCTAAGGGCATCTAAAGGTTTCGTGAAAATATCGGCTAACTGACGGTCGGTAGGAACAAAACTCAGGGATACAACTTTCTCTTCAACTAACTGACGAATAAAGTGCTCACGTATCCTGATGTGTTTTGTGCGCGAATGCTGAACTGGATTGCGGGATATGTGTATCGCGCTCGTGTTATCACAGGAAATGGTCATGGTGTCCTGTGATATCCCATAATCCTCCAGCATTTGCTTCATCCACAAGAGTTATGTGCAACAACTCCCGGCGGCTATGTACTCAGCCTCCGCAGTGGACAAAGAGATGGAATTTTGCTTCTTGCTCAGCCAGGAGACAAGAGCAGAACCAAAATAGAAACACCCACCAGAAGTGCTCCTACATCCATCTACATCCCCAGCCCAATCGGCATCCGAGTGGGCGGACAGACGGTCATCAATATCAAAGGAATACCAAATCCCGTATGAGAGAGTCCCACTTACGTATTTAATAATACGTTTTAGAGCAAGTAAATGTGACTCTTTTGGGGATGCCTGATAACGCGCACAGACTCCAACACTAAAGGCGATGTCGGGACGACTGGCAGTCAAGTAGAGGAGACTACCTATCATACTCCGATATAAGGTTTGCTCTACGTCCTTGCCTGAAGTGTCCTTACTAAGCTTGGTAGTGGTACTCATAGGTGTACGTTCATGCTTAGCGGAGTCTAAACCAAATTTCTTCACTAGGTCTCTAGCATACTTGGATTGGGAGATGAACATCCCATCCTCTAGCTGACGAACCTGGAGACCAAGGAA
Organism: Sambucus nigra; assembly: GCA_949130495.1. Classification (NCBI taxonomy): domain Eukaryota; kingdom Viridiplantae; phylum Streptophyta; class Magnoliopsida; order Dipsacales; family Adoxaceae; genus Sambucus; species Sambucus nigra. The sequence goes on along the minus strand of OX422223.1, from coordinate 350,865,333 downwards.
GAATGTAAGCTCACCAACCATGCTCATCTCAAACTCACTTTTCATCTCCTCCTCAAAGTGATGAGCATGCTAGGAGCATGTGGATCCAAAGACTATGTCGTCCACATAGACCTGGGCAACCAAAATAACACCGTCATCTCTCCTGACAAACAACGTCATATCTACTCCCCCTCTCTTGAAGCCACGAGCTAAGAGATAGGAAGTAAGCCTCTCGTACCAAGCACGGGGTGCTTGCTTCAAACCATACAAGGATTTCCTCAGATAGTAGAAGGGCTCAGGGTGTTGAGGGTCTTCAAACCCTTTTGGTTGTTCCACATAAACCTCCTCCTGTAGAATGCCATTCAAAAAAGCACTCTTGACATCCATCTGATACACCTTGAAGCGCAGATGACATGCGATGGCGAGCAGAAGACGGACGGACTCAAGCCTCGCAACAGGAGCAAATGTCTCCCCAAAGTCTACACCCTCTATCTGTGTGTAGCCTTGAGCGACCAACCTAGCCTTATTTCGGATTATGGTACCATTTTCATCCATTTTGTTCTTAAAAATCCACCGGGTACCTATCACATTAATCTCACTAGGTCGGGGGACAAGTTCCCAGACATCATTCTTTTTAAACTGAAGCAACTCATCCTGCATAGCAGATATCCAGTGTTCATCCTTGAGTGCTTCTTTATGGTTCCTGGGCTCGACTTTGGACGTGTAGCAAAGATGGCTAACAACGTTCTCTAGCTGAGCACGAGTCTTGACCCCTAGAGTGGGATCACCAACAATGGAAGAAGGGTCATGACTCTTGCGAACCCAAGCAGGTGTGTCCCCTAACACAGGAGTAGGGTCCACAGAGTGTGAGAGAGGAACAGGTAAATCACTGTCAGAACAATCCTCATCCTCACACTGAAGGTTAGGATCAATAACTGTCGGAGGTTCGTCATCTTGCACGGTGACGTTTATTGATTCCATAATCTTAGAGATCTTCAGGTTAAAAACCCGGTACGCTCTGCTATTCGATGAATATCCTAGAAATATTCCCTCATCGCTTCGGGAGTCAAACTTTCCTAATTGCTCTTTATCCCGTAGGATGTAGCATTTACTCCCAAAGACACGAAAATATGCCAGGTTGGGCTTCTTGCCAGTCCACAACTCATAAGGAGTGTGAAGTGTGTGTGGACGCAGATACACCCTATTCACCGTGTGGCATGCAGTAGACACTGCCTCTGCCCAAAATCTCCTAGAAACTTTATGACCTAGAAGCATAGATCTAGCCATCTCTTGGATTGTTCTATTCTTTCTCTCAACAATCCCATTTTGCTGAGGAGTTCTCACAGCAGAAAACTCATGTTTGATCCCAAGGCTATCACAGTACAAATCAACCTTTGCTTCCTTGAATTCAGTGCCGTTGTCACTACGTATTCTGTTAATAGTGACACCGTGTTGATTTTGCAGGACACGGCACTTGGTCGTTAAGAAATCTACAGCATCGGATTTCTCTCTCAGAAAACCTACAATGGAGTATCTGGAGAAATCATCTACCATCACGAGGATGTACCTCTTACCACCTAGACTCTCAGTACGAGTGGGACCCATAAGATCCATGTGAATCAACTCTAGAACACGAGAGGTGGTAATGGAATGTAACTTCCTATGAGCACTACGAATTTGTTTTCCCAACTGATAGGGTCCACAAACGATCGAAGTTGACTTTCCAAGAGATGGTAAGCCACGTACTAGGTCCTTTTTAGATAAACGATTGAGATCTCTAACGTTCACGTGACCTAGACGTTGGTGCCACAGATCCATAGGAGTGATCGTGGCGCTGTTGCAGACAAGTGAGGATGTGGGCTCAGTCCCATAGCAATTATCCTCGGTCCTCACCCCTTGCATCAAAAGTTTACCGGCTTGATTGTAGACTTTACACGCGTCCCGGTCAAACTTTACTGCAAAGTTAGTGTCGCACAGCTGGCTAATGCTGAGAAGGTTTTCTTTCAAACCTTTGACGTACAAAATATTTTCTAGCTTAGGAAAACCAGGTAACTCGATAGTACCTCGTCCTATAATGCTAGACTTACTCCCATCTCCAAGGGTGACACTGCCATCTTGATAATCCTCAAGAGTAGTAAAAAATGAGGCATCACCTGTCATGTGTCTGGAGCACCCACTATCAAAATACCACTGAGAGGTATTATGTGCTTTGAGAGCAACATGAACAACAAAAGCCTTTTTATCTTTCTTAGGTACCCAAGTCGAGGTGACCTTTTGTTTGCCTTTGTTGTTGTTGATTTTAGCTGGAATGTGAGAAGCATTCACTAACGGCAAAGACATCCGTCGGAATTCTTCCATTAAACTCTGAGTCGTGGCAGCTAAGAACTCAACTCGCTCTCTCAGACTAGAAAACTCATCAGTATGACGTGGTGGAGCAGTAGTACGTCGTGTCCGACCCATGCTATAGCAAGTTTCCCTAAGGTGGCCTTTTCTTTTGCAATAAGTACAAAAGAGCACTGTCAAAGGCGGACCTCAGTTTGGTTTTCTAGGTCGAACTCTCCTTTGAGGTTTTTTACGGTGACCATAAGGAGTTGTAGTAAACTCAGGAACTGGTCCAGGTGCAATTTGGGACGTGGAGGCACCATCATATCCAATTCCTTGACGATCACCAAAACCTAAAGCGGGGCCGAGGAGCATCTTTCCCATCTTCCCAGATCTGTCCTCGATTTGTACCTTGACTTCCCGTGCTTTCTCAAGATCATGAGTCAGCTGGGCAACAAGGGCTTCAAGTTTCTTCCGAGTCTCCACGGAGGAATGGAGCTGACTCGTAAGACTAGCCACTTGCTTGATCAAGTCCCCTCTCTCTTTCTCTAGAGTACTCTCTCTCTCTCTAAACAAATTCTCATTCTCGACACATGTAGACTCTCTCTCTCTCAGGGCGGTGCAGGTGGAGAACTCTCTTTCTCTCGCTTTCTTTAAATCTTCCTCTAGGCAAGTGATCTTAAGAACTAACGCTTTGTTACGCTTTTTAGTTTTAAAAGACTCAGAATATAACTCAGCGTAGGCACGTTGTATATCACTCTCGCTCTCACTTGTGTCATCCTCCCCCTCACTCACATCGCTCTCACTGTCGAGGTGTCCCTGTGAAGCATCATCCTCAACGTCGTGAGGAGAACTAGGAGTGCTCACTTGGCTGGCCATGAATGCGGTGAAGTTACACTCATGCGGTGACTCATCTCCAGAATCCACCGTCTCGACCTCACTGTCGTCACTAAGGGTAGCATTAAGAACAGCTTTCCCTTTCTCTCTATTCAGACGATTGGCACACTCAAAAGCTCTATGACCCCTACCATCACACTCAAAACATCTCTCACTTTCTTTCAGAGGAGGTTTTTTGGAAAATTTTTCATTTTTCTTTTCCAACTTATTTTTCTCAAATTTCTTTTTATCTTTAAAATTGTCATTTTTCTTAAATTTGAGAATCCTCTTGAAATTTTTTGCGAAAAGAGCCAAATCATCTAAGTCAAAATCGCACTCAGAATCTGACGTGCCAGTCTCTCTCTTTCTAGATGACTCTAACCTCTTTCTAGCTGACCCCTCACTCCTTCTCTCTTGGGCTTTAAGAGCAATTCCCTTATCTTTAGATTTAGCATTTTTAGGGAACATATCAATTTCATAAGTTTGCAAATCTCCTACAAGTTCTTCCAATTTTAGCGTATTTAAATTACCCATAGAATTTAGCACAGTGACTTTAGGGATAAAACGCTTAGGCAAAGAACGAAGAATCTTTTTAACAACTCTAGCATTCGGAATTTGTTCACCAAGATTAAAACTAATATTCACAATGTCAGAAAGTCTAGCATAAAATTCATCAAAGCATTCAGAATCATGCATGGTGATTGTTTCAAATTGAGTTGTCAAGTTTTGAAACTTAGACTCTTTCATAGCATTAGTTCCTTCATGGGTGAGTTGTAAAACATCCCATGCCTCTTTTGAGGTGGTACACGTCATTATGCGTTTGAACTCATCAGGTGTGATAGACCCAGAAATAGCACTTAGACCCTTAGAATTAAAAGATGACCATTTAATTTCTTCATCAGACCAAGAAATGTCAGGTTTCAAGTTGGTCACATTATCAACAGTCATGGTGGGAGGAGTCCACCCTCGTTCAACCAAAATCCAGACACGTTCATCAATGGCTTTTAAAGCCGACCTCATACGGGCTTTCCAATAAGCATAATTTATCCCGTCAAAAACAGGCATTTTATAATATGACTTCTCCATTTGAACACGCACTTTTTCAAAAATCATTTTTTTCAGAAAATGGATATCTTAGAAAAATTTTGCGGAAAAAAAAAAGGAATACGCGATAGATTAGCGTAACCTGCTCTGATACCAATTTGAGAAACGTGTGTGCTCGCGTTCAAATGATCAAACCATATATAAAACCCTTTTAACACAAACAAACCCTAAACATGCAGCAGTATGTGATTGAATAAATAGATAATCTACGCAAGAACATTCAAACACATGCAATTAAGGAAAAATCCCCCTCAGGGGCAAAACCATTTATTTTCACTATAATTTGTAAGAAAACGGCTTACAATCGGATTACAATGAAAATACAAGTTGACTAAGAATTACCCTCGGGTATCGGATTCTGTAGTCGCGGCTGGAATTATCCCTTTCCAGTAGGGCTGCAATGAAGAAGAAGAACGGTCTCCTCCACAAGGGTTGAACAAACCAAAGTTGTGTTCTTGGGTTGCAAAAGGATTCACAAAGGTTTGACAATGATGTGTGAATCAAAACATGAGTCTTGGGACTAAAAAATATGAAGACTAGATGTATTTGGACTCTCAAATTCGTCTCCTAAAGTCTTGCAAAACAACTCCCCCGAAGTTGGTATTTATAGGAAAAAATATGAAGAGTCCCACGTTCTTAAAACTCTAAAATTCTATCCAGCGTACAAAAAAAACAACATTCTTTAAGGAATTTTCTCTATCTTCAAAAGGTCATAACTCCTTCACCGTAGCTCGGATTGAGGTGCCGTTTTTTCTAGTATCTTCGTTGCGGAGAGATCTTTAACTTTCTAGTTGACCAGACCTCTGAACTATGGATGTGAAATTACGAAAATGCCCTTGAACTCTCCTATTGTGCCTTTTTTTCACTGTTTTGACTTCCCTTGCGTACCACTTGCATTAAGTCCCTAAAATCTTGGAACGTGAAGTCATTGAGGCAGATGTGGGACATATTAGTGGAGATAATGCATGCTTGATTCCCGGAATTCAGATAGAGGCCGTCATGTGAGATCGTGAGGAGACGTGCCAAATGTAGCGGCGTACGACATAAATAAATGAAACATTTCGGACATGTGAAAAATGTCCTTACAAATCTTTTCTCGTCTGATGGTGCTTCAATTTCATTCTGGAGAGCTATGCAATTTTTGGTCGTGTGACCATGGTCTTTCTGGAATTCGCAATATTTGGACTTGTCTCTTCTATGAGGATCTGCTTTCATTTTTGCAGGCCAGGCTAGCTCCTCGCTATTCTTGATCTCCTCCATAATGTGATTAATATCTACCTTTAAAGGAGTGTAATTTCCAAATTTCTTCATCTGCTCCAGTGTTTGCTTTGCTTTCGTTGTTCTTCTGATCCTTCTTTTCGATTTTACCCTCTTCCACCTTGGTCTCCTTATTGTCTGCATTCTTCTTCACAGCCATGGCTTCCTTGGCATTCATGGTTTTGGCAGCTTTTGCCTTCAGTTCTGCCATGATTCTGGGCGGATCTTTGGCTAAAGTGTAGCACAATTTATTGGGCAACAGTCCACTCATCAGAGAAGTAACTGCTTTTTTCTCCTCATAATCGATTACCTCAAGTTTCTCGTTATTGAAATGAGTAATATAGTCCCTGGTGCTTTCACCTGCCTTTTGTCTAACGCTTAGTAAATGTGCTACTCTTTTTACTGGTTTTGCTCTAAAATAGAAGTTCCCGATAAAGAGCTCTGCCAATTGAAAGAAAGTCTCAATCTTCCCCCGAGGAAGGTTGTTATACCATATCTGAGCTGATCCGGTAAGAGTTCTTGAGAATTCTCTACATCTCATCTCGTCTGGCACTGAATAGATATCAACAGCTGCTTGGTATTGTTCTAGATGAAGGACAGGGTCAGTTTTTCTACCATATTTAGGTGTCACCACAAGAGCTTTGAACTTTGATGGTGTGGGAAAATCCATAATTGCATGTATAAACAGTGTTCCTTGGATAAAATTTCTTTGTAGAGGATTCTTGGCTTTAGCCATTTCCCCTAATCTGTATTCCAAACTCTGAATAGAGCCCTTCCATGCATTATTTCCCTCCTCGGGCCTATTGGTTCGAGCAACTGATCGTGTTAAATTTGCTTCTTGGGATCTTTCATGACGAGCAGTTGGTCGTGATTGGTCAGAGCCTTCCCTTAAATCAGATGGTTGTTGAGAATTCCTCGACATAATCCTAGGGGGACTTCTATTCCTCCTAGTACCCAAAAGATCAAAAGGGGAGACTCTACTCAACCTTTCAAGAGCACTTGTCCTCTCTGGAGATAGAGTGACGTTTTGTTAAGTGTCTGTAGCTCGTACTGAGGAAGTCCGTCCAGGCTGATAAGAAGGATCATTAGATCTCTCAGTTCGATTAGAATCGATGTGTCTGGATCGAGATTCATCTGGAAATAACATTCGCCTAGTTCGCAAAGAGGGTAAACGAGTATTTCTCTGAACACTTCGTTGTCCTGATTGAGCCGGCACTCCGCCTTGAACGGTTTGTATAAGCTGTCGCATGGTTTCTTGCATGGCAGTCTGGATTCTGGATTATCAGCCATTGATGATGAGTTGTTTTAATGAAAAATGCTAATTATAGTCGGTTTCCCACAGACGGCGCCAATCTGTTGATGTAAAAAACTAGATTTTAATATATTGATGTAAAAAACTAGATTTGATCTAATTATTTTAATCATAGATAAATATGAGTAAATAATATATGAGATAAGAGATTTTTAAAGTGGTTCAGCCTTAAGAAAATGGATGGACTACATCCACTGTTTTTGTATTGCTGGCTGTTTGATTAGAATTCTTGACAAGTGGTTTTTCCCAAGAAATTTCGGTCCTCCATGATGAGGAGTTTACAATGTATTTATAGCCTTGAGGTTGTACATGTCAAAGGAACATGCGCTGTTATCTATTAAACATATACATCTGTACGATAGTAATGAGCATTTAATGCGCAGTCGTCTCTCTGATTATCCTGATTTGAGTGTTCTGTACGCCCAGTAGCTCGGACCGCTTAAGCTGCTCGGACCGTCTAAGTAGCTCGGACAGATAAATATGAGTAAATAAATATGAGATAAGATATTTTTAAAGTGGTTCAGCCTTAAGAAAATGTCCTACATCCACTGTTTTTGTATTACTGACTGTTTGCCTAGAATTCTTGACAAGTGGTTTTTCCCCAAGAAATTCCAGTCCTCCATAATGAGGAGTTTACAATGTATTTATAGGCTTGAGGTTGTACATGTCAAAGGACCATGCGTTATTATCTATTAAACATATACATCTGTACGATAGTAATGAGCATTTAATGCGCAATCGTCTCTTTGATTATCATGATTTGAGTGTTTTGTACTCCCACTAGCTCGGACCGCTTAAGCTGCTCGGACCGTCTAAGTAGCTCGGCATGTTTGAGTTACTCGGGGCCCATGAGCTGCTCGGGGGGCCTAAGTTGATCGGTAGAAGTATTTGAAATTGCAACGTTAGTTGACACGTGTCTTCAAATGATGGGTCCATGTCAGCAGACAAAATTTGGTACCAACAGTGTCCAAATGCATTTTTTAAAAAAAAATTAATTTTAAAAAGAAAGAAAAGATGCAAGACCCAAGGTTTAAAGGTATTAAGACCTTTTGTGGAACCTCAAATGTCCTCCTCAGGGGGGGTAAGGTCCATAGATTCTTCAACTCATTTTTGATCCTCAAAAATTCAAAACATCTAAGTTCAGAGTTCTTAATGACTCTTTGTGGAACTTTAGGTCTAAAAATTTCTAAGTTCAGAGGTCTTATGACCTACTGTGGGACTTTGGATTCAAAGTTTTCTTAGTCGAGAGGTCTTATGGCCTTTTGTGGTACATCATATTTAAATTTTTTCTAAGTCCATAGGTCTTATGACCGTTTATGGAATTTCATATTTTAAAAATGCCTAAGTTCAGAGGTGTCAGGATGCATTGGGTGCACTACACCAAAAATGTCAGCTTGTCAAGATCATTGATCGTGATAAGCCAAACTTATCACGATCAATAATCGTGACAAGTCTGGGGTGACAACCATTTTTATCACGGACTTGTCACGGTCAAAGACCGTTACAAGTTCATTAGACTTGTCACGGTCCTGTCATGGTCTTTGACCTTGAAATGTTTTATCACAGTTAAAGCCATAACAAACCCGTGACAAACCCTAAAATAATTGTCGCGGTCAAAGATCGTGACAATTCTGGGCCGAATTAAAAAAAAATCTGTTGGGAAGTATGGCCACTGCCACTGCCCAGTAGTATATTTGTACCCATTATAGCAAAATTGTACCTATTCAAACAACAAATATACAAATAAAATAGAAAGAATGCACCAAATCGTTGCATATATAATTCCATATCCAAATAAAATAGAAATACAATCCATATCAAAACCAAAATGTAACAAATCAAAACAATACAAATATAATCCAAGTGTCGAAGTAAAATATATACAAATAATCAATGCATAGAGTCATCAGTAGGTTGGAGGAAGAAGGAAGGCCACACGATATACACATTGAGACACCCCTTAATATGCATCGCGCTGCATTATTTGCACAACCAGAATGTGGAGTTATCCTTTTTTGGTATCACATGCGTGACGCACACCTTGGCCTCGATGTCTTGAAGGAAACGTATATGAACCGACATATCTGGGAGGGTTATCGGGTCCCTCAACCCCCTCGCTATTCGTTGGCCATCATATATGTCGAGTAAAAACATGCTCGGCCAATCGATTATTGACATAGGCCACTGGAAGAGAGCCAATATGGGGACTGGATCATCAAGAGACGAGTCCGCATGTATCGACGATGAAGCAGTGACATCCACGTCCTCATCCTCGTCCACTTACTCCTCCACCATCTTATACTTCCCCCTTCCCTTTCCCTTGACCATCTCACGCTTAATTTAGGCATACATATCTAGGACCGTAGCCTCCAACCTTGATAGATTCTCATCATTCATGTCCACCTGATGAGCCAACCCGATGTTTCTCGTCTCCATTTCGATGATCCTAGACTTTCCCACCCATGGGATCACCCCCTAGTCCTCCCCTTGCGATCAGCGCCGAGCACTTGGTTGAGTGTATCCGTAGCCAAAAATGCATTGTCAACATCAGACTGCGACTCATGCACTTCCTTAAGCTTTGCCTGAAACGACAAAAAAGCACACGATTAGTTAATTTAGTAAATAAAAAATTATAACGTAATTAATAAAAACTAAACATTTATAACTTACAATCGTGGTCGCGATGCTCGGGGACACCTTCTTATCCTTGCCCTTCTTCATTCGAATTGCCACATAGGCATCGAGCCTATGTGGCCTACCCCCAGGGCCACTCCCCGTCTCTTGAAATAGAATAATGCAAAATTAGTAAGTAACGTAAAATAAAATAATGCAGAATAACATAAAACTATAATTATAGAAAAATAAAAACTTACCATCCTGTGCTCCACCTCAGCATAAGACGTCCACCTGGAGTAGTGCACGCCCGCCTTTTTTGCCCGATTTTCCCTCCCCGATTGGCAAGATGCTGATTGTTGCTCCTCGATCTCATTGTCGATGAACTTTTGTCACTGTGCCAATGCGATCGTCTCCTTCAGTGGAATGGTCTCACGCAGTCTGAGAATGGAGTCCCGGGTCTTCCCAAAGTACCGGGACCGCAAATTTTTCTTCCACGTCTTATGTTGTTCCCCCAACTGCTCCAATAGGGAATCACAGAGTTGTGGGGGCAGGCCGAATTGTTCATGTCAAACAAATACAAAGAAAAAAGAAAGTAAGTGTTAGTTGCTAATAAATATAAATATAAATATAAATATAAACTGAAATTGAAATTGAAATATAAATACATTACTTATAGTGTTGCCCAAATAGCCAACTTGAGCTCATTTGGCACCTCCCTCCAACTAGTGTACACCAGGCCGATAATAGTTTTCACCAACTCGAGGGATCTAGCCAATATTCCCATCTTGTTCTCAACGGTCGATCCCAATTTTCACCATTTTTGGAACCTAGGGGCTGAGGAGCCATCGTTGCCTCCGCTGCTGCCAAGCCTTGACGAAGACATTTTCTGTAAAAATTGTTGTTATTAGTACAAATCCAAATGAATTAGAATAATAAAAAGCACTAACCATATTATAACAAAACACTGGCATCTTTGAATTATTGTACTAAACTGATCAAGTACAAATTAATTGAAGCATTAAACTGATGTCCGATAACAATAAAACACTAGAATAATACACCCACTGGACATAAACTTTGAATTAATGCTTAAGAAATAAATCTAAATATTACATGCAGTAAACTGACCAAGTACAAATGAATTAAAAGCATTAAACTAATGTCTGATAATTGGAATACTTATTATAAATCTAAAAATTATTTCAAATCCGGGTTATCATAAAAAATGGATTGATATTCAGTAGGAGCAACCAAGTCATCCACACTACTGTTTAGACGCTTTGGCGCATGAAGGACGATTGATCACAGCTCGTTGTTGTTATACTCCGAGTAAAACACTTACTTGACCTTTTGAAATGCACAAACAAACGGCTCATCGCTCAAGTATTCGTTTCTCTTCAACTTAGACAATTCAACCATGATCAAATTGGTGCCAAGATCAAATTTACAAGCATTTTTATCCTCAACTCTTATCCAATCACAGTAAAATACAACCTCTTTGAAGCTTACATAATCCAATTAAAATATATTTCAAATTACACCATAGTAAGTCATTTCAGCTTCAACGAGGTTTTTATCTATTGCGCTCGCTCGAAAGAAAGTAAGATCCTTGTATGAAATGCCCGAGTTCTATAAATTTGTACTTTTCTCATACACCCTTGAACCGAATACGTAACCGTTCAATCGATACCTTTTTTACTCTTGTGCCATGAATAAGGGTCTAGTGGCTAGCTGAGCAAGCCTTGATGTCGCATCACCCGTCTTTAAGAGCCGAGAATATGGATAAATTAATTATGTTAGTCGTAAAGTTTTATTGTAATGTAACATTATATAACAACCATTTTTATTATAATTACCTCATGTGACAACCACAGCCTAAATTCGCTGTCTGATTGTGCCATTGTTTTTCATTTTTTATTGTTCTCACAAGTTTCATATTTTCTGCATAAAATTAATATGACAAACGTATTATAAAATTAATCATGTATAAAATAATCTAAAATAATGTAAAACTTAAAATAATTAAAATTTACTTTTTCCATTCTTCAACATCTTCATGTGTGCCAAATAGATAACGAGCTATTTGTTCATGTTGCAAGCTCGTTTATTTCACTCGTTTTCCCATCACATGACCACCCTTATCGACGAACTCATCAATGTCATCAACGCTGGTCGAGTCAGGCATATATTCCCGAGTATAGATTGATGACTCCACGATTATGTATTCCTTTGCAATTGATACTGCAATGTATCGTGTATTCTTGACGTAATCTTTGAAAACTTTCATCAATCTTTCAAACGGATACATCCACCGATATATAACTGGACCGCAAATAAGTGCCTTGTCGCATAGGTGTACCAACAAGTGAACACTTATGTCAAAGAATGATGGGTAAAATACTTTTCTAACACACAAATCGCTTCGGTAACCGCCAATTTTATGGCCACTATGTGTTCTCGATGGACTACTTTCTCACGTAAAAGTGAGAAGCAGATACTAATTTACATAATAGCCCTTCGCAAATTGTTATGCTTGGGGAAACATTGCTTAAACAATAGGGGAACCAATTTAATGATCACATGCCAATCGTGGGACTTACACTTAAGTAAATCGAGGGTAGCATAATTCAAAATCCTTTGCAAGTTGGACGAAAAATTAGGTGGAACCTTTAAATTATATATAGTGTCTAAAAGCACATTCCTTTCCTCACTCGTCAAAGTAAACGCACCAGGGGGAATTATTGTCCTTTCATTACTATCTTCTTTCAACCATAGTTGTGGCTTAAGTTTCAATGATTTAAGGTCTTTTCATGCATTTTCTCCATCCTTCGAATGACTCCCCTCAAGGCATGTGCCTAAAATATGTTCAACAATGTTCTTCTCTGCGTGCATCACATCCAATATATGGTGCACCGGGTCATTCTTCTAATAAGGCAAGTCAAATAAAATTGACCTCCTAGACCATAACTTTCTTGTCTCAGTTTCATTCCCAGTTGGGGTCTTCTTATGCTTGAAATTCTCAAATTTAGGATTCTTACCTGGCATATTAGGTCCATAATCAGAAGATTTACTTTCAATTTTTGAACCTGGAAATTTTCTCGGCGGTAGCCTATGTTCAACCCTGCCCAATAAAAAAAGGAACTTTTCTCAAATCTGAAACTATGAGCGGGGGGTAAAAACCTCCTATGGAAATGGTATATATTTTTTGAGCTAGCGGGAAGACGAAGATATTCAGTCTCCTATCCACAAATAGGAGACCCCAAATAACTATGTACTACACAACTGGATAATGTCCCATAAGCTGGAAAATCATAAATTGCCCACATCAACATAGCTTTCAGCGTAAACTCTTCTTTTCTAAAAGAGTCAAGTGATTGCACACCCTCTTCCCACAACTCGTTTAATTCTTCTACCAAAGGAGCTAGGTAGACATCGATATCATCACTTGGTGCCTTTGGCCCAGGTATCAACAAAGATAACATAGAAATTTAGGTCTCATGCACTGTGAAGGAGGGAGGTTGAGTGGGGTAGGATCACATGTCTCATATACTGTGAAAGAGGGAGATTTTCCCCACTTTTTCATCAAACACGTCTTATAGAAATTGACACATTTCATCTGCCGTAACAACTAACTTTTCTTTATTTCTTTTTTATTCTTTTTCCATTAGCGAAACACATCCTCTAATATATTTATCTCACCAATCCACTCTTTGTATTTAGAATATACCATCACAGCTACTCCAAACAATCACCTATTTTCGGTAAGAAGTGTATATTCGTTGATTAGTATAAACAAAAGTGTGAACAATTAGTTCCCATTAGTATAAACAATCACTTATTACTTGTTGTATAAAATTTATAGTATGTTTCACTTAAATATGTCTTATTTATATTTGATTTTTAAATTTCAATTTCAAATTCAAATTCAAATTTAATTTATAATATTAATTCCTATTTCCTCTATCTCCTCTAAAGGGTGAGTGGTCCTATCCCATTCAAGACTGAATATTTTTGTAATATACTTAACAACTCATGCACATTATTCCAATTTGAGGAAAATTTGACAGCATATCCCCATAGTTCTCCAAGTACACGACGTAGATTGACAAGTGTGAGTGTTATTTCAATTGATAATTGAAATAACACTTAACATCGCATCATCTAGTATGCACCCAGAGAACATTAAGATACGACTGCAGAACTTCCTCCAAAAGTAACAAGTTTAAGTCACTAAGAATATTATTATACAGAAACTATACAGTCCCAAACTGTCTAAACGGGACAATTAGAGAGATCTCATTACAGGGGTAATAACTCTCGAACGGGTCTATGGGTTATTGAATGCGTACGCATAAGAACTAGACAACTAGTATCTATGTGCACTATGTTTAATTTCAAGTATGTTTCATTTAATGTTTCATTTAATTATTTAAGGATTTATTAATGTGAATTAAATTAAGGATTTTAAAAATTAAACAACCAACTTCCATATCCAACCACATCCATCCAATATAGTCCAACAACAATAACAAACCAACAAATGTGTATCCCGTACTCCTTCTAATTCATCTACTCAATTAATTCAACATTAATAATTTCTAACCAATTGCAAACCTAAATAAGAATATACAATAAGATTCAATCAATACTAACAATACCTATTAATTTTAATCCCAACTAACATCACCCAATCAATATTAACAATTATTTTGATGTCCGAAACTGAAAATAAAAATACCCAATCAATATTTATAATTCCTAAAACCAAATTGAAAACCACAACCCCCCCTCCCCCCCTCCCCCCCGCCCCACATACACTCACCCACCCTACCACCAAGAACCCCCACCCACCCCTTGTTCCCTCCCCCTATCCCCCACCACACACGCACACACACACACACACACACACACACACACACACACACACACACACACACACAGACACCCTACTGTCCAGACCCCACTACCCACTACCCATGCCCCCTCTCCCCCTCCCCCTCCCCCTCCCCCACACCCACCTGCACACACACATATACAAACACACATATACAAAGTAAAGAGAAAGAGAGAGAAAAACTCACTTGAAAATGTAGAGAGAGAGGAGTCGCGCCCTTAGAGAGAAATTGGAGGGAAGTGAAAACGGTGGGAAAAAAGAAGGGTAAGGTTTTTTTTACTGACAAAGTTGTCACGGACCTGTCACGGCTTTTGACTGTGACAAGTCCGTACAACTGCACTTGTCACAGTCAATGACCGTGACAAGCCTTTGTCATGAACTTGTCACGGTCATTGACTGTCACAAGGCTGGATGGCTGAAAGGTGACGATTTGGCCTTTTTGGTGTAGTGGTGGCTTGAGGTTATATAAATTTATAAGTTCTAAGGTCTTATGACCCTCAACAGAGCTATAAATTTTCCCCTAAGTTTTTCATCTTTAGTATAAACATGTTTCTGAGGTCTTAGAACCTTTTTGGAATAAATTTAAAATTTCGAATTTTAAAAATTAAAGTCTTATGACCCTTAACAAATTTACTCTCTGACCTTTAGTCCCCCCATTTTTTTTTTTGTGTGTGTGTATGGGGGGGGAGGGGGGGCTAAGTGTTGGAATAAAATTATTCGGCTCTCGATCCTAAAAAAGTAGAAGTATTAGGTATTCTATGGTTCTAAGGTTTAAAGTCCTATTACAGAACCTCAATCTTAACTTCAGAAACTTCACAAGTCTTTGGGAGAGGTCTTAGGATCCCCAAATCTACTTCAAATAAACTGTAATTCAAGTTATCTTACTTTACTAAGAAATCTTAGAGGGCTAATGGAGTACTACCTACTGGAAAACCTCAAGAAAAATAATGCTATGCAAAAATTCCTTAGCAGAGCCAAAAAGTAAAGCAAGTATGAAGAAAAAACTGAAGCAAAGTAAGGCAATACAAAAATCAAAGTCTCATGATTCAAGAATTGATTTTTCATGAAAGATATAAAATATTGAGATTACAAGAATACACGACCAAGACACAATTCTGAAAAATAAAAATTACATAAAAGCCTTTCAAGGTTTGAGGTTGCTGGGCTCCACATGAGTTTCACTTTTTGAGGGACATGATGAGGTAGGAGAGGCATATGACTTTTCCTCGATTTCTTTTTGTTAAGCCTTGGGAGGAGAGGCTTTAGTAGAGTCTTCATTAGTACTCTTTTCCTCATTTGAGATATCTTCTCCAGGCTGAGGGGCTTAAGCAAACAGGTCAGAGATGTCCATGTCGGGAAATAGCGCTTGGACATTTTCCTTACAGGATTATTTAAAGCCTCCAAATTAAGATAGGAATTTAATTGGTTTTGCACTACAGTGTCGATCTTCCCCTTAAGATTTTAATGCTTCATCAGGGCCTCAGTATAGTTATTTTGCATTCCTGGCCTTTGGGGTCAACTTGTCCTTCACAATAGTGAGACTTTTGAATGACTAATTAAAAATCTCCATCTTTCCATCAGTTTGAAGAAGTTTATCTTGAAAGATATAGAGCTTAATCTTCGGTCCTTTGATATCCTCCATTTTCACCTTGAGCTCAATCTGACAAAAGGCATATAGCTCCTTAACCGTGTCCAATGAATCTCATGCAACAACCAATAAAGATGCATTATCTCAAAGAATTTTTTCTTTCAAAAGATTCTCCCGCTCCAAAGAAAGGACACGTGCCTTCAAGACATCCCTCTCTTTCTTGTGATCCTCTGGGTGAGGACCGAGGTTCCTACCATCTCCATATCCTCTTTCCACTCTATAATACTATCAAGAGCATCCTCTAAAAAGGCCTCTATTAGATGATAACCTTACAAGAGAAAAGGGATATGAGAACAGGGAACATAAAATAAAAAAAAATATATAAGGAGAAAGTTAGAGAAGTGTGAGGACACCTTGACCATCAAGTGAACTGACTTCTCAACATTAGCAGGGGTTCTTCTTCCCCTCAGGGTGGCCACTATGTCAGAATTGTTTATTTTTTCCAGTGAGTGAACGATGTCCAAAGCTGAGGCATAAGAGTTCATGTTCTTAATCGAGAGTGGTTTTCAATAGCACCCCACCATAGGGGCAATAGGTTCTTAACCTCCATAACAATTGGCCACTATGTCTTGCTAGGCACCTCAACTACTTATTTAAACCCTCTTATTCTGAGGGGGCACCACCTTCTATGTAGCTTATTTTTGTGAGACCAAGGGTTTCAAGTTTCTTTGAATAAAAGGATAACTCTGGGTTTCCCCAGAGGTCCCACTTGGCCCCAAATCTACTTGCAACAAGGACATGATTTTTATAGGCTCTAGCACTAAGCCCTTATTAAATCCAGACCCATGGTTGCCTCCTCTACCAGCTTGATCCTTGGAATTGGAATGTTGACTATATATCCAACTACATAAGTTCAATGATCTTGGACCTTTTTTTATGGACACAACCTCTATAGGATCCTCTTTGCTAAGACACCCTGCTATCATCCTCTCTTCCCTTTCATCTACTAGATCAATAATAAATCATAGTTAGGTATTTTAAGAAAAGAAATTAAAAGCAATTTATAGGGGGAATAGATGAACTCAAATAGTATAGGCTCATTAGTCGAGGTAAGGACCCCTTTAGTCCTTAGAGGGTCAGTCTTACCCTTAGGCAAGTCGTCTTCTCCCTCAGAGACCTCAAGAACCTTCGTATAGACCTCAGCGAAAGCCTCCTTTTCTCGGGGATCCAAAACAAAGGCCTTAGACCTTGATGTATCCCCAAACATTATCTTGGGAACCTCAGAGGCTCCTCTAGATGTCAAAGTCTTGGACTAAGGTCCTAGCCCATAGTTGAAGATATGATTGGTTTTATAAATAATCTTAAAAGGGATAGAGGCCAACTTATGGGTGTAAGGAGAAATTTTCAATTGAGTTAATTTGTTTATAATTGTCTTAATTACGAATATTTGAGTCATAGGTTTGGATTTTTATTATCGAACTCATAAACCTATGACATCTTTGATGAAGACATATCGGTCAGGCTTCAAAGTTGGATATACATTGTGCCGCATTTAGTGCAAAGTTTTTCTTCATATTTATTAAGGATCTCGCTGGTATTGGATGCATTTTGGAATATGGTCCGTGGATATTTTTTCTAGGTGATTTATTTTTCAACAAAATGCTTGGAACTATTTTAAAAATAATTTTTAAAGAAAAAAAATATTTTGGTTCTAATCTCGTTAGAATGAGTTTTGCATCTCATTAGAACGGAATTATTTTTTCGTTGGAACGAAGTTTTATCTTATTAGAACAAAATTGGAATCTCGTGGGAACGACCATCTAATGAACATCAAACGATGCCTCCATGTTTAACAGACCTACCTTTATTAGAAGCTCATTCGAAGATTGTTAGAACGAGAAAGCTTGATCGTTCGAACGAACTAGAGTTTTGTTAGAACTAAAAGAACTTTTCCATTCGAATGAGATGTGGGTTTTCGTTTAAACGAGTTTACCGCCTTGAAATTCATATTTTTTTCTATTTAAGGCATGTTGGACTGAAAATGTTTAAGAACCTCTGGTGAAAGTAAATTCCTTACCTATTTACAAAAGTTCCAAAACCCTATTTTCACCCTTTGTGTTTAAAGATCCAAGTTCTCATATTAATATGCTTTGATATCTTTAGTTTGGGCACCAAAGTTTATTTCTCTTCTTCTTGTTTGAAATTGTTTCGTGTGGTGGACTCTGTACTTGCTATTTACTCATGGTGTACTTCGTGCTTTTGGTGTAGCAGTGAAGAAGTGGTGGATTTTGTGTTCTAATTCGTAGATGGTTGTTGAGACTCATCGGTGGATACCGATGTGTGCATGTACTCGTGATGTATGGTAGCTTGTGTGGCTGGACTTCCACATTGCACTATGGAAGATAGACTGAATATAGAAGAGAATCAAGGCTTGAGAGGGAGACGAGTTGTTGATTAAGTCTACTACCTAGTCTTTGTAAAACCTTGTCATAGCGATCTGTTTGGCTGGGTCTTTCGAGATTTTTCCTTTTGTGGTTTATCTCGTACATCAGCGTCATGTGGATGATTAATTTATGTTATTTTCCTATCACCTAAATGCATGTTTTAGGTTAAAAAGATAAAATTGGGTAAATCGGTTTTACACAACAAATGTTTAAAATTAGTACTAAGTTTTTTTTTGGGGTTAATTTGTTCTAAAGTTTTAATCTTTACAAATTAATTTTTTTTATAATACAATTTTGTTTATTCGGACCATCCTTTGCCTATTATCATACATGCTTTTGTGTTCTCACTGGTTCTCAGCAGTCCTGTTCAATTCCTCTTGAGAGGGATCTACAACCATTGCATAAGAGAATGAAAATGTCAAGACTCATAATACAGGTTAACCCAAGTATAAAAGCAAAGGAAATATTTAACTTACCCATAGAAGGAGGGGTACACCAGATAGTAAGGAAGCCAATGGGCTCAACAGGATCTGGGGTGGCCCAAGCTCCCCCAATAAAAAAAAAAATTCTTTTCAGTTTTAAGGTCATTATGGATATTATTTGCAAATATCACCGCGTTGGCCTTCAGGCATAAGTACTTCAGACCCATGTTGTTCACCCTCTTCTGCTCTTGAATCCTGTACAGCTCGAAGGACTAGTCCGAGGTAACATCATGTTTACCTCTATTAGACTCCCTAAATCCAAGACTGTGGCCATCATAGGTCTCAATGAGTTATCCATCCGTTGAGAAGGGTCTATCCCAATGACCTTCAGTATCCTCCCCACCAACAGTAGTAATGGGAATATAACTCCATATTTAAGGAAGAATTCATTGAAACACATGTGTTGGGACACCACTGAGCATGACATTTTATAACGCTTTATGGCCCTTATAATGAGAAAGTCTAATATTTAGTAGTTTTTTTGGATATCTACTAGGTCTTTCTTTGTAATTCGTGAAGTGGAGTGGGCCCCACAAAAAAATTAGGGTTTTAAATCCCCTCATAGGTAATCACCTATGTATCCAAAGGGACAAACATAGTGGGAAGATGAGAATAGGCCTTATCCTTGGTTCCATAGTGGAAGGCAGAAATATGCCGGGCCCCACAACAGACAAGGGTTTTGGGTCCAACACCTAAAAGGGGGAAATATTTTTGGCAGACATTGTTAGGAAAAAGAGTTTTCTTATTCATAGGAATTATAAGGAGACAAGAGATTACTGAAGGAAGTGGTAAAGGATTCAAATCAGTCCAAGGGAATCTTTTATAGCACCCAAGGCCTAGTGTTCCAGCTTCTTCAGCCTTTAAGATCAAACGCTTCAATCCCCTCAATCACATCAATGCGCTTAGCCACTAACACTTGTCCAAAACCACGTGCAATATCTTTCCCAGTGCAATCTAATCGTGATGGTAATCTCAGTGCTTAGTTAAACTTGCACAAAAAGATAAATGCTCCCCCTTGCGACCTTTGTATGAAACAACAAGGGGATACCGATGATACCCTATTTTACACTTGGTATTTAAAAGGATCTAAGACCCCTCGACTACCCTCAGGTAAGAACATTGGTCCCAAAGATAACCTTCGGCCTCAAACAGATCAGTACTTTGTCCCTAAGACCTCCGCTACTCTCAAGGATAAGTCATTATTTTAGCATACCTTAGTCACTTATCCTCCTTCCTAATATGGATAATTGTTCCAACATGCCTCCTCAACCGAGATCAGAGACCACATAACCATAGTTCCATTATGTCTGATGCTCAGAAAAGACCTCAGACTAATGATAAAGGACCTCTTATGGTCACCTATCCCTCAGCACTGAGGTAACGCATTGTGTAGTATGTCAAGAATAACTTATAAAAACTCCATGATAGTTATAGACCACCCCTTAGACATCAGCCAAAGTTCTGCAACCTGTCTAGAGGGAAGGTGAAACATACAACACTATATCACACATCGCCACCAGTCAAACCCACTTGCATTAAAGTCTCCCAAACATATTTAATGCACTCAGTAACTCCCTTATACCACATGAAAATCCTTTGTCCAATACTCTACCCTCTTACTTACGTCGTCAGACCTCAAAGCCATCACATCTATGTTGTAACAATCCACTCACTCTATACCCTAGTGTTTGCATATAAATTTAAGGATAGAGAATGGTTAAGGACATGTTCAAGCAACCAGACTTACACTAAACCAAGAGTTTTATCATTCATAAGTTTTTAGTCCTTATTCTATACTTACAACCCACTGTTGTGATCTTGTATTTATAATTTGGATCATTTTCAGTTATCTGATAATTTTTATATCTTGTTGAGCCCTAAATGAATGTTCAGTAACCCATAAACAAGTCCACCAGTTACTTTCTAAAGTCCTTTGGATTGTTGACAAAGTTCGCAGGATCCAAACACTCTTAATCAAAGATCAAGAGGTCCCCTAGATTATAATAATTCTTTTATGATCAAATAAATAGTGTACACCTTTGACACTGAATGTAGGACCCTCAATTGAGGTTGAACCACTTTAAACACTTATCTCTCACTTTAACACACCTCCCGCCTTACTCGTATGAGTTCAAGAGGAGAGCACTTGTGGGTCTGAGGTCACATACGATTCTACACCCAACAACGCCAAAGGTCAAGTAGAAAGGAGTTTCTCCTATTGGACCTCTGACTGTGGTCCTATAGACCCATCCTATGCCCAATAACTCCTCAGTCCATAGCCTCGTGTCTTTCTCAACCCTCTTATTTTCTGTGATGGTGTCAAAGGTCTCATCCTCAGACCACTTAGTGAAGTAATCAATAACAAAAATACGTAACTTATTTTGTCCTTTGCTGAGGGGAGAGGTTCTACCAAATCCACTTACCACTAAGCAAAGGTACATAGGCTTAGCATTAGAGCCCTATTCTCCGTTGTTTGCTTTGGAACAAAGGCAAACCTATGACACTTTTCACAACATTGCAGACAATGGACTTTGAGCCTGTATGTTCACAACAAACATCTCCTGGAGGTCTATGAAGAAGTAGATCGCTTATGCTGGGCTATGGTAATGCTAAGGCGATGAAGAGTACCCATTCTTGAACAATACTCAACTCACCATATAGTATCTAGAAAAGACTTAAGTTGTCTAGTTTGAAGCTTGTCCTTGTTAGGAAAAATAACAAGGGATTGACTTTTAAAATGCAAAAAAATTTCAGTCCCAAAGATCTTTATTAATCATGCATTGAAAAGAAAAAAAAACAAGAATTATGTTTGAATATTACATCCAAGGTTTAAGAATAAAATACCTTAGCAAATCATGTTTTGATTTGTATGAGGAGACAAAAGTTGAAGATGATGAAATCCTCTCTGCCCTCCAAGGTCTCCTAAAACCTTGTTAAACCTTTTGTTAAGCTTAGATCTTTTAGTGTATATGATCATCCCCAAGTTAGGTTGGTGTGTGGACACTATTTGAGAAAAAAAACCTTATTTATGATTGAGATAGGGCGGTCTCTCTCTCTAGGACTCTTCATAAAAATGTGGATAGTGTTTTCTCTCACCCCTCTTAAACCCTGACAATGAATCATTTGTAATAAAACCCATTCCAATAAATTTATATACAAGTACACAAGGTGGTCTTGGGACTAGATGGGTTTGTTGAGAGTGCATGTATAACTACTTGGGTATGTGGAGTACACTAGGGACTCTAGATAAATAATTAAATTAGATCCAAATAAATACTCAAAAATATCAATTATAATTATCGTAATCTATTTTCTTTCTTTATTAAATCATAATTAATTACACTAAATAATTATGACGGCACTCCAATTTAATTATCTCAAAAATCACTTAGATATAATAAGGTCTCTTTTGCAAAGTTGATTACGGTTCATAATATGATTTTCCACGTTAAGTGTTTCATACCTGCATGGTCAAATCAATTTATTGTTAATTGACTTTAACCATCATCTCATCAATTCCATGATTCTCATACTTAACTTATTTTCTACTCCATCGGGATTATAAAATAATACACCAGTCTAGTTTTACTTGGTGGCAACAAAACATATAAGTCTATTAAGGGAGTATCACAATCCATGATATCCCTTGGATGCAGATTCCTTCGAATTATGATCTCATACCTACTCATATAAATCTCACTCAATATACGAGGATGCTTTGATAAAATTAGGTCGCACCAATAGCAATCAAAGTGACATTTGAGCAAGAATTACAATCCTCATAATTTTCGGGATTAAGAAATTATGCACCCTTAGTAAATGGTGTGAGATTGACCAAGTCTGATCAGGATAGCCCTTAGACTAAACTATCATGGGTGACCCTCTTCAATACATACATGGGATGTATTAATCACAATCCTCTGTCAATCTACCATACAAGTTATCTAACCATTATACTAGTTATCGTAATTTAAGATAAACTAATAGGATTGCATCACAACCGTTATGATAGGATGACTACTTCCTATTTAGGTTATGAACATTACAATAGTTCTAAATTTAGAATCCCGTTCACCTAGTGATTAGCCCAAAGTCCACTCATTAGAATTCTTGCTGAACTTTAATGATCAACATGTCTATAACAAACCAAATATAAGGCATTCTCGTAGCAATGATTCTTATTTTAAAATGAATTACACACCTTTAATTAGAAGTAAACATCATACATGGTTTTATGAATATAACACCAACAATCTCCCATATAGTCTTAATACTATATATCTAACTCTCAACCCATCAACACGGGAGTTTATTGCGTATTAGAGGAAGGATTAATCGAGTTTGTCTGATACAACCTTGGTTAAAATCTTATCACCCACCCCTTTGATCTTTTGAATAAGGTGAAACCTACATTCAATGTGCTTAACACTTTTATGGGTTATAGGTTCTCTCGAACTTGTAATCGTACTACTATGAACACTGATAGTGTAATATCTAATTTCACTTAAAGGAACCTCACCCAAGTTACGTAGGAAATAATCGATCCATATAGCCTCTTTAGTTGTCTCTGAGGTGACAATAACTTTGGCCTATATGGTAGAGTTAGAAATCCAAGATTGCTTCACACTCCTCCAACTTATATCTTAACCTCCTTGGGTAAACACATATTTTGTGTTAGTAAACTTGAAATCCCTATCTAACTGAAAAACCTAGTATTTTTGACTAAACAGTACAAGACTATTAGACTGGAATATCTTGACCATGACGAAGGCATAACATATTTTGTCCTTTGCATAAAATGTACAACATTTATGAGGCTTCCTATTGCCAAAACTTTAGGTATATTTCGCGTTCCTTCTATCTAATCAAGAGTCTTAAGACATTGATTTCTAGAAATAATGATTACATACTTAAAAAGAACTTGTTTAATGGAATCCCAAGGATAATACTTGAGAGAACAATGTAGGGAATTATACGGAATTATTTGTATATTAGGCCAAACACACAAATTGACTTTTTACCAAATATTGTCTTGATTTAATTTAAAGTGAACTTACAATATTAATTGAAGCCAAATACCAAACCAAATATCAATAAGCAGGATTTAGGGAATAATCCCTTTCGGGCAAAACCTAGATTTCAGCACTGTTAAAGAGTTTGATAAACTCGATGACTTATAGACTACTTAGAGATCCACTAAGTATAATGCACATATCTTCAAATCTTCAACAGACGGGGCACAGTCCAGCACAGTCCACAGTAAGCAGTCTTGCGTCAATGTCCACAAATTAACCTCGAGAATCTTAATTCCTTTCTTCTTCAGCAGTAGAGCCTTAATTCCACAACTCAGTAATAGAAAAAATCTCTACAAGGGTTTTTGAACATGAATGTGTCTTAATTTGGAAAAGTGATCCTTAAAGATCCAAGGGCTTTGGATGAAAAAAGAATAAAGTTTGATAAAAAAAAGAACTTTAAAAAGGCTTGGAGAAACATCTAATCCTGCACTTCTATTTATAACGAAAGTAGTTGCAAAGAGATCGGCATTAGAAATTTAGAAAAGATTTAATGAAAAATAAAAAAATTCGCGTACTCATTTGAACGACATGGTACCTCATCTCGTTTGAACATGTTTCCAACAAAACTTCGAATGAAATTCCAGAGCATACCTAAAAGGCGATTTTCAAGATCTCATTCGAATATGGAAACTCATTCGTTCTAATGAGTTAGCAAAATTTTAAAAATTATTTTAAAATATTTTGAAAACTTATTGATGCCAACTCTTTTTAAAATAACCCCTGGATAATTAATGTCTTTATCAAACCACCTCATAACTCTTTCGAATGATGTTGTGATGGATGATATTCAATCTTACAAATTTCATCAACTTCTTCTCTTTGAATACGTAAAATTAGTTATAAAGGTGTAATGGGGTGTAACAGGATAATCCAAATAAAAATAAAATGAACAATTATAAAACATGCTCTTACAAATCTCCCCGTTTGGCTATTCTGGTACAAAACATAAATCGAAGCCAAATTGACCCCTAAGATAAATACAACTAGTGCCCTCCCAAATTAAGAAACGAAAATAAATAAATGCATAAGTCTTCATTTAAAAACTCTTCATCTTTTGTGGTCCATGAAAGCATCATCAAAGCGGGACCACTTATGATAGGCAGGATTTTTCCGCGGTGTCGCGAGTCACCTACGCATCGGTCGTGTTATATTCGGCTCACCAACTCTATACAAAAACCTAAACTATGACTACACTCTTTTAAGGGAGTATAGCGTCCAGTCCGGGTATCGAATCCACAAAGACGAGTTATTAGAATTTAATTGGTTAAATATTTCTAAAATAAAAGTGTAAAATATAATTGCTAAAACAATAAAAGATAAATAAAGGAAAAGATTATACTAGGCGAGTGTACTTAAACTAAAATTAACAAAGCGAATAAAAACTATAGGTTGCGTCGAATATCCTTTACCCGAGTTAATTAGTATAAAATGGTTACATGGGTTGACGAGTTATTAAGATTGGGTCTCGTTTCGACAGTTAATTAAACCCAGAGCTGTCACACCCCTAAATTCGCATAAAAGTCTAATAAGATTTTGGCGTCAACAAATACCCCAAAAGTTACGCACACAAGGTCGTAAATACGGAGCATACATGATATACCCCGTTAAATTTTCTAGGCGTAATAACTAGGACAACACAGTCGAAATAGACCCGTAAAACCTCCATCACCAAAGCAAACCAACACATCAACCCATAGGTGAGTTCAGTCCGACACAACCTAGACTAAA
Source organism: Sambucus nigra (assembly GCA_949130495.1). Taxonomy (NCBI): domain Eukaryota; kingdom Viridiplantae; phylum Streptophyta; class Magnoliopsida; order Dipsacales; family Adoxaceae; genus Sambucus; species Sambucus nigra. Next base: position 350,839,656 of record OX422223.1, on the reverse strand, counting down.
TTAGCCACCACACATAATTAAAAGCATAAATAAACACAACTAATTAATTAAGCAACAACTAATTAAATTACTCTAAAATTATCTATGCATGGAAGAAAATGGAAAGCAAGGAAATTAAAGCTAAGAACAACAATTAAACTAAGGAAGACAATGGAATAGTAAACTTACATACATAAAAAATGGACAACTATCCAAGAAAATGAGGAGAGGGAAGCTCCCAAGTTACAAACCCTAAACTAAGTAAATTCTAAGATATTCTACAAAAATAAACCCAGTGGTCTATTTATATAAAGTTGGAATTAACAAATAAAAGAAAAGAAAAAGGGGATAGTTACAATTAAAAATTAAAAGAAAAAGGAAAATAAAAAGAAAGGAAAGGAAAAGGGGGAAAAACAACAAACAATTCTGGCACAAAATAGAGTACCGGTCAATCGGGGGTGGTGGTCGGTCGACCGGTGAAAGTGGTAAAGCACATTGTCTCGGCTCAAAAGCCAGAATCCAAAAACTCAGTCGACCGGTGGCAGGGGCACTGTCGATCGGTCACGCCACCACAACCCACTCTCTACGCACACAACAACAACCAAAAACAACTCCATAGCCATGGCTGTTGATCTGAGACCCACTATGAACCAATGCAAAAACAACCCCAAATCCATGATTGAGACCCAATGGATGTTCAAATCGAGACCTCAATGGATGTTTATTTTTAAAGCCGGGACCAAGCTCCATTAATGGACAAAAATGGTTAAGGCCCATTTTTCACCAAAAACCCATCTCCACATATGTGTTCAAGCCAAAAACCATGCCAAGAGATGTGAAAACCCGTTTGGATCGTTGATTGACCCATGCTCCAATTCGTGCTCCACATGGTTCAAGCCAAAACCCGAGAAAAATCCAAAATCGCCATCTCCATTTGTGTGTTTGCTGTAAAAAAAGAAGTAGGGGTAAAAAGGGAATTATTAAAATTGTTGTTAAAAGAGAAAAGGGACACAAGGGTAATTAATTAAATTATTATTTTTCTTTTAATTATTTTTCGATTAAAGGTCCGTGTTTCCTTCATTCGGACTCTGATTCGAGCACCATTCATGACCACGCAAAGCTTGGCTCGAGACCTATAAGTTCCGTGGATACTTCGGGCAAAAATCTCAAAGTATGAAATTACAAAAATTCTCCTGAACGTACGAATCGCGAAGAAACTTTACCAGAACGCACCCAAACTTCACACTAAGCACCTTAATACTTATAAATTCTCAATAATACCTCAAATAACATGTTAGCACATAAAAAGGAGGTTGTCTAATTAACGAGCATAATTATTGCAATTACGGTACTCGAGGGGGGCTAAAAATGCATAAATTCGTGGATGGAAAAAGAAATATTCATGACGTATCACACCCCCTAACTTAGACATTGCTAGTCCCTAGCAATGAAATTCAAAGAAAGAAGAAGTAAAAGAAAATCGCAAAATAGGAGATATATACAAAAGCGATAGAAGACACTTTCGTGGGTGAACGATTGCATTTAGTGTATGTAATAAGCCGTTAAACCCCTAGGTTACCCTAGTGGATGAGTGTCGTCTCGTGAGGTTTTTCAGGGATGAAACCCACAAACATCAAATAGTTTCCTCAAAATAAGCCCAACCCAACATGCGACGAACTCAAAAACAACGAAAAAGATTTCATACGCATTATTAGCAAAATGAACGAATTGAAACGAAAGTCCAAATCATTAACATTATGTAATGCACCTAATTGAATTGAAACCTTAAAATGTGGAAGGGGAGTGAGAACATGCAAAGTTATATTTGGCAAAAACTTAAATAAACCGGATAAGCAATAAAAGCATGCATATAATCAATCCTCACGGACATTACACTCATCAAATGAAATTCACTTGAAACAGGGAGGTAACACACGGAACATGCGGGCATAAAGAGTAAATGCAAATGGAAACTAGGCCGCATACATGTCACAAATGAAGAACGCCATATAGGAAATAAAAACTTATAATCTCAATGAAAGATACCGCTCATTAAAGGAGCGAAATGCATTTTCACAGATTATCAAAACTATTAAAATTTTTAAATTAAATGCACCCTAGGATCACATAGGACTTGATAGGGTTATAATGTAGGTTTGTCTAGGGTACAAAACGAAGGATATGTATGTACGGATTCAAAGTGTTTGGAATGAAAACTTAGAATAATGAGAAGAATTCGGGCAATATCAAAAATTGGAAAATACAATCCATAATAGGCATTGAATATAGCGATGGGGAGAGTAAACAAAGCTTATTGAACACTATACACAATATATACAACTTTATCTTTCTTTTCTTTTCTTCACTTTCTCATTTTTTTTCTTTTGTTTTCTTTCTTTCTCTTTTTTACTTTTTGTTTTCTTTACTTTTCACACTCTCACATGCTTAAATTGCTACCGCAACACAACAACATCATTCAATCCCAAGTAACATTCCCAACAAAGGTATGGAAGGTCTATGTATGGTTTTAACTCTAATTTGGAGTTGGTTATGGGATTTTGGGTAATGAAATGAAAGGCTAATATTTAGGCTCAAAGGGGTTAACGAAGGGAAACATATAAGGTGAGGTCAAGGCTAATATAGCTGATATAACAAAGATTGCCTATAATCCTTTCATAAATTTTACACAATCCTCGAATCAAAACAATATATGAAAATTATGCTCAAGTAACACATTTCAAGATATAAACTCAATTAATGAACGATCAATTAGAGAATAGAGAGATTACCGAAGAATTCAACATTTTCAACAAGGAAAGAAAAGTGTATACACTCACAAACAATGAAAGATACAAAGCTTACTCCGTGTAAGTGTATACAATGCAACAAAAGATTATCGAGTTATAAAAATCTTAAACCAAATCAACAAAACAAGAAAAATGCATGTGCTCATGGGATTAAAGTTTAATTCATGAAGTTATTCATAATATCAATGATTGAGGACTAAAGTCTAATAACTTTTAAAATTGAGAACATGCATCTTTGAGTTGTCTATTGGATCGGGCATTTATTAAAATTTATCATCGGAAACAAAGGCAAAATGCCCAACAAAGGAGAAAAAAAAGAAAGAAAATGTTTTTGAAAATTTTAATTTTTACAAGAAAAGCATACTTAGTAACTAACTTGTAATCAAATCAAAGAAACTACCAATGAATGGATAGATTATTTTACACCCCCTAACTTAAAACTTGACAATGTCCTCAATGTAAATTAAGAACCAAGTTAAAGAGAGGAAAATAACGATATTACCCACAATGGAGCGATCTCCGGAAAGTACGAGTCCAAAGATTCTACAAAACATGTTAGTACCAAAGCATAACAAAAAGAAAGAATAAATTTTCTAACTAATTACACTAGACTAAATTAAAAAGGAAAGAAAAGATAAAAAGAAAGAAAGAATAAAAAGTTAAATATATACTATTTAGGCTTCACACTAACTATCCACTAGAAGTTAAAATTTTTTAGGGTTCACCCAAAATACGATTTAACTTTGAAATATCCACGGCGGACCCTCCATCTCATGCATGCCTCCCAGAAAATAATAATTCCGTTTGAACAACGGAAGGCATGTGTAAGGCGTAAGAAATGAACCATCCCCAATTAAAATTTTCGACGGGAGGATGGGGGATATGGATAAGACGGGTGACAAATACAAATGGGGGTAAGAAAAATTGAATCATATCCCAAAGATTTATCAAGTGGAATGGGAGGTGGTACACATGGAGGCAAAGATGCCTTCATGGAGAGCAACTCGAGCAAGTACTCCTCGTCAGTGAAATGGTTAAACATTTTAAAGTTTTGCACCGATTCATCGGGTACATGTAACAGTGTGATAACGGAGAATGAAAAGGGGGAGTAAGGAAATTTAAACTCAAGAGATGAGTTATCATCGCTAAAAGTTGGAATTTCAAAGGAGATAGGATGATTTTCAATTAAACTTTCTTCTTTGGGATACAAAGACGAAATCATTTCATTGTAAATGGATACTACATCCATTTCGTTCTCACTTTCATTATCTATTAAACCATGGGCTAAGTCAAGAATGGTTTGTTCCAAAGTAGGCATAAAATCCTCATTTGGTTCAAAACATTCCTCGACTTCAAAAGTTTCGAAAGAAAAATCGTCGTCGGATTCAAATAATAAATCCAATTCATGTTCCCACAAACGATTTTCTTCCTGATAATGGTCTTCATACCTCTCATTCTCAAGAATGAGCAAACCCTCACCGAAAGTCATAGGCCGAGGTGCAGATTCTTGTAAATGAGAAGTTTGAAAATTATTATCGAAACTATACTCAAACTCATTATTATAAGAATTTTGAAAGCTATAGCTTTTAGTTTCAAAATTCCTATTATAAGGAATTAGATGCCCAAAATCGTTATCCTCTTCCTCAAAATACACGCACTTTAAAGCTTAATTTTTGTAATACTCGCCCAAAGTCATTTTTGAATTTGCAATATTTTAGGACTCAAAGTATTAACCAAAAGTCATAGGTTTACAGGAATTTTGAGAATTATCATAATGATTACCGAAAGGATTGGAATAAGACATGCTTACCCCAAAAATGTCTTGAAGTGGTGAAATCCACAAAGTGATGTGCGCGTGAAATTTTCTAGCGGTTTTTGGCGCTCAAATGTAGAAGTCCTACAAAAAGTTTAGGCAAAAAATACAAATAGAAAAAAAATACTACGAAATACTAAACCAAATAAATTCTAAAACATCAAGTCCCCGGCAACAGTGCCATTTGATAGGTAGGATTTTGCCGTGGTGTCGCGAGTCACCTACGGACCGGTCGTGTTATATTCGGCTCACCAACTCTGTACAAAAATCTAAACTATAAATACACTCTTTTAAGGGAGTGTAGCGGCCAGTCTGGGTATCGAATCCACAAAGACGAGTTGTTAGAATTTAATTGGTTTAACATTCCTAAAATAAAAGTGTAAAAGATAATTGCTAACAAAATAAAAGATAAATAAAGAAAAAGATTATTTTAGGCGGGTGTACTTAAACTAAAATTAACAAAGTGAATAAAAACTATAAGTTGCGTCGAATATCCCTCACCCGAGTTAATTATTATAAAATGGTTACATGGGTTGACGAGTTATTAAGATTGGGTCTCGTTTCGACAGTTAATTAAACCCAGAGCTGTCACACCCCTAAATTGGCATGAAAGTCTAATAAGATTTTGGCGTCAACAAATACCCCAAAAATTACGCACACAAGGTCGTAAATACGGAGCATACATGATATACCCCGTTAAATTTTTTAGGCGTAATAACCGGGACAACACAATCAAAATAGACCCGTAAAACCTCCATCACCAAAGCAAACCAACACATCAACCCATAGGTGAGTTCAATCCGACACAACCTAGACTAAATTAGCCACTACACATAATTAAAAGCATAAATAAACATAACTAATTAATTAAGAAACAACTAATTAAATTACTCTAAAATTATCTAGGCATGGAAGAAAATGGAAAGCAAGGAAATTAAGTCTAAGAACAACAGTTAAACTAAGGAAGACAAAGAAATAGTGAACTTACATACATAAAAAATGGACAACTATCGAAGAGAAATGAGGAAAGGAAAGCTCCCAAGTTACAAACCCTAAACTAAGTAAGTTCTAAGATATTCTGCAAAAATAAACCAAGTGGTCTATTTATACAAAGTTGGACTTAGCAAATAAAAGAAAAGAAAAAGGGGTTAGTTACAATTAAAAATCAAAAGAAAAAGGAAAATAAAAAGAAAAGAAAGGAAAAGGGGGAAAAATAGTAAACAATTATCGCACAAAACAGAGTACCGGTCGACCGGGGGTGGTGGCCGGTCGACTGGTGAAAGAGGCAAAGCACACTATCTCGGCTCAAAGCCAAAATCCTAAAACCTGGTCGACTGACGGCAGGGGCGCGGTCGACCAGTCACGCCACCACAGCCCACTCTCTACGCACACAGCAGCAGAAAAAAAAAACTCCATAGCCATGGCTGTTGATCTGAGACCCATTATGAACCAATGCAAAAACAACCCAAAATCCATGATTGAGACCCAATAGATGTTCAAACCGAGACCTCCATGGCTGCTTATTTTTAAATCCGAGACAAAGCTCCATTAATGGCCAAAAATGGCTAAGGCCCATTTTTCACCAAAAACCCATCTCCACATATGTGTTCAAGCCAAAAACCATGCCAAGAGATGTGAAAACCCGTTTGGATTGTTGATTGCAAAAACCCATGCTCCAATTCGTGCTCCACATGGTTCAAGCCAAAACTCGAGCACAAACTTGAGAAAAATCCAAAATTGCCATCTCCATTTGTGTGTTTACTGTAAAAAACGAAGTAGGGACAAAAAGAGAGTTATTAGAATTGTTATTAAAAGAGAAAAGGGACACAAGGGTAATTAATTAAATTATTATTTTTCTTTTAATTCTTTTTCGATTAAAGGTCCGTGCTTCCTTCATTTGAACTCTGATTCGAGCACTGTTCACGGCCACATGAAGCTTGGCTCGAGACCTACAAGTTCTGTGGGTACTTCGAGCAAAAATCCCGCAGTATGAAATTACAAAAATTCCCCTGAACGTGCGAATCGTGATGAAACTTTACCGGAACGAGCCCAAACTTCACACTAAGCACCGTAATACCTATAAATGGTCAATAATACCTCAAATAACATGTTAACACATAAAACGGAGGTTATCTAATTAACGAGCATAATTATATCAATTACAGTACCCGAGGGGGCCTAAGAATGCATAAATTAATGGGTGGAAAATGAAATATTCGTGACGTATCAACTTACAAACATGAGACAAAAAAATGTCGTGACATTTAAGAATTTAAAAAACACATAAACTCCCCCTTAACTTTCCCTCTCTTTGTCCGTAATAGACAAAGAATAAGAAACTAATCATGAAAGCGTAGAATCACCCAAAGAAGCAAAGATAGCATCACAAATATAATCATTAAAGCACATGCGATGAAATTCTAAATGGCTCTTAAAACAATTTTGAAAGTTTCATTTTTTAAAGTATAAAAACAAATATATGTATAAAAAGTACATATAGGTACAAAAATACATCGCACCATGGAATAACACTAAAATATCCGAATCATGAATGCGTAATGTAATTGTGTGAGCATGTTCCATAGGGAAATCAACATAGGCATTCATAACATAGGCGCACGAAGTTAATGAGATACTTTTAAAGAAAGAAATCAATTTAAACCTTAGGTGTAAGAAAGTTGAACAAAATGAAATTGACTTGACTAATGCGATATACATGAATTCAAATGCTTCTCAAATCAATAACGCCAAACTATTAAAATGCTTTTCAAGAGAGTTCGTTGTGAAAATCCATTGATTTTCTACTTTATAACACCTTTAGAATCTCAAATATATATGAATTCAATCTCAGTTTTTGAAGATATCATAATGCTCATATATAGAGAAGCATCAATGGAATAAAACAATAATGGAATTGGCACTTCTGTATTTGTGTGTCGTTAGTCTTTTAGCCTTTTTTAATAAACAGTGGCTTTTAACGCAAAGAGAATTTTGCTCTTTTGTAACCACTTTTCATTGCTAAATATATATTATTTTTTTCGAGAATTGAAATTCGAGCAATGTTTCTGATAAGAAAAAATTATCTTTATTTACATTTGGTTTGTTATTAAGCACGATTAAGATGAGAACACCGTATTCGACATATGACAAGTAAGTATAATGTTAAAAAAGTTTGTGTTTTTTTGTAATAAAGGTGATAAAGAGTTTAGCATGAAAAAAAGTAATCATCAATGAATAATGAAATGCTATCCCCTCATTATTAAGGGCACTAACAAAACAAAGCCATGTCTCAAAACACCATAAAAATGCCATATGAATAGATGGAATGTACATCCATATATGGTGAAAAAATTAAGAATAAAAATCTTTCTATTGATACCAAATTTATTCTGCTGATATGGACCTATCATTTAAAGACACGTGTCAACCTATATGGAAACTGTAAATGCTTACACCGAGCTACTCAATCCCCCGAGGAACTCCTATACTCCAAACAACTCAAGATCACCGAGCAACTAAGAAACCACGAGGAACTCAGGATCCCCGAGTAGCTCAAGCGTGTCGAGCTACTTAGGTGGTCCGAGAAGCTTAAGCGGTCCGAGCTACTTAGGCAGTCCGAGAAGCTTATCACTCTAATCAGGATAATCAAGGAGACGATTGTGCATTAAATGCTCATTTATTATCATACAGATGTACACGTCTACTAGATAACATCGCATTGTCCTTTCATTTGTACATCCTCAAGACTATAAATACATTGTAACCTCCTCATTGGAAGGGGACTGAGAATTTTTTGGATAATCCATTATCGAGAATTCCTAACAAACAATCAACAATAACAAAGACAGTGGACGTAGGCCATTCTGATAAGGCTGAACCACTTTAAAAATCGATTGTTGTAAGGACACAAATTTCAAATTGAGTCCATATATAGTTTTGGCTCAATTCCGGACAAAAACATTTATTCATAGGATAGTATTTATTGTAATATTCACAAGCCTATGAAGTGTATGTTGAAGACGTAGCGGCAATGAATTTAAAGCTTCATCAAAATGCCGGTTTGCGTGCCTCGTTTCTACATCATCAACTAAGGTTCCATGCTCCTAAGGTATGAATGTAATTATATGTATATAGGATCTTGGAACAATATGTATTGGGTGTTAGGTGAAATAAAAAACTGCATTTTATTTTCAGAAAGAATCAATTAGAACTTTAATATTAGTATATAAAAGTTTCTGGGCCAAAATCGATTTTTTCAATCTTTCTGGTCGTTCGTTAGAAATGTCGTTCGAACGAGTTTTTTCGTTCGAACCAGATTTCGTTCGAACGAGTTTTGTCGTTCGAACCTGTTTCGTTTGAACGAGTTTTGTCGTTCGAACCAGGTTCGTTCGAACGAGTTTTGCCAACGACCCTAACTGGATAGTCGTTCGATATGTCGTTCGAACGAATGGTCGTTCTAACGAGGTATCTAACGAACTTCTAACGAGCCCAGGCTGGTCACTCGTTAGAAGTCTCGTTCGAACGAGAATCACGTTCGTTCGAACGAACTTCCAGCGGGAACAGTTATTTGGCAGTTTTTTGCAGTTTTTCCCCACTCCTCCACTTGTTTTTCAACCAACCTTTTTCATACTTTATTATGTGCGGGAAACACATTTTCCAAGACAACTTTTCCAACTTAGTTTATCTCCTAGAGAGAGTTTGAGAGCAAAAATAGTTTTAGGAAAATGTTCATGTTTTGAGTGTAATTCTTTCAAGAAAAATTTCATACACACTCTAGTTTACACCCAATTGTTTATCCAAGCTTCTATATAAATATCAATTGCTTGGATATTGTTTTGGCACTGGTTTTTCTCTACACTGAATTGAAGAGAAGTTCGTTTTATTTCTACCCATTTGGAGAAAGGCTCCATGTTAGGGTGACGGTGTGCCTAATTGTCCCATCGGTGAATTCCGAGACCACGGTGGAGCTCCGTTGGTTATCCGCTAATTGGAGGTTGATACAAGAAGGAGCATCACGGCTTGAGAGGGTTCGAGTTTAGGAAGTAAGTCTTTTGTCTTATATTTTGTAATACCGTTTTTAGTGGATTTGAGGCTAGGGCCGTCCCGAGGTTTTTTCCCGTTAGTGGGTTTTTCCTCGTACATCGCGGTGTAGTGTGTCATTGTTTATTTTTTTATCTTGCACAAAACTTAGAACGCATGCTTAAGGTTTAATTCAAGATAAAATTTGGTTTAATTCTCACACTATATTTAATTTGGGACTTAAATTAAATATTGGGTAAAATTGGTTTATTCAAGTCACTTGCTAAAATTGGTTTCGCCTAACTTTGGATATAATTGTTAATCATGACTTAGGCAAATTCTAGGACTTGAATTCTGTTCTAATTTGTTTGGAAGATATTAAAACTCTGCCTTGTTTATTTGTTGAACCATCTCTTATATTCGCTTCCGCATTAATTTAAAAGGAAATTATATTTTAATTGAGATAATTAATCACCGGGGATCCAACTGCGTTTTCAAATTGGTATCAGAGCCAAAAACGATAAATTATTTCGTTAAGATCCTTTAATTTTTGGCTAAAATGGATTTTTCCCCATTTTCTAAATTTCCTATTTTTGATGGTTCTAACTACGCGTATTGGAAAGCGCGAATGAGATCGGCACTAAAATGTATCGACGGGAGAGTTTGGATGTCTGTTGTTACCGGATATTCCCCACCAACTCATCTAATTTAAAATGAACGTGTTCCCAAACCCATTGATAGATGGATCGAAAATGAGTTTAAGCTTGCAAATTTTAATTCTCGTGGTTTAAATGCCTTATTTAGCGCTGTCGCACCGGATGAATTCCGACGTATTATGACGTGTGAAACCGCTAAAGAAGCTTGGGATATTTTACAATTAACTCATGAAGGAACTAGTGTCGTTAAAGCTTCAAAACTCCAAAACCTCACCACTCAATTTGAAACTATCAAAATGGATGAAAAAGAAACTTTTGATAAATTTTATGCTAGACTTTTTGATATTGTTAATTCATCCTTTAACTTGGGAGAGAAAATACCTGACGACCGTGTAGTAAAGAAAATTTTAAGGTCCCTACCCGATAGATTTATTCCAAAGGTGACCTTTTTAAACTCTTTACCCACTTTAGCCTCTACGAAATTAGAAGAGCTTGTAGGTTATTTACAAACTTATGAACTGGATATGTTTCCCTCTAAAACTGAAAAGAAAATCGAAAAGGGCGTTACTTTAAAAGCCCGAAAAGAGGTCAAACAAGTAGTAGAGAGAGATAGTGATAGTGACTCGGAAGACATGGCTTTGTTTGCTCGTAAATTTAGAAAATTTCTTAAATTTAACAAAGATAAAGTTAAAAATGATTTTAAGAAATTTGAATCTTCTAAACATGATAAAAACGAGAAGATTTCTAAAGCCGATAAGATCCCTAAACCTAGTAATGAAAATATTGATAGGGACGAGTCTAATAAATGTTTTGGTTGTGAAGGTTATGGCCATAGGGATTTTGAGTGCCCCACTAAACTAAGGAAAGAGGGTAAACGACCCGTTTCATATAATGCGACCCTTAGTGATAGTGATAAGGAAGAGAAGCCCGATTCCCCCACTAAGAAAAATTTTGTGGCTTTTATGGCTAGACATGTGAGTGATAATGAGAACTCATCGAATGATGAAATAATAGCACATGCCACTTCCAAGGTCATTGTACATGATTATCTTATTTTTGATGATAGTGAGAGTGAAGAAGAAAGAGAGAGTGAAAATGAAGAAGAGGTTGATGTGAGTGAACTTCAAAATGCTTTTCATGAGTTGTATAAAGAATCTATTAATTTAAAAAGAACTAATTTGAAGTTAGAAGCTTGTTTAAGAAAAAGTGTCAAGGTCGTTGATGATAGTGCCTTAATAGAAGACCTTAGGACACATGTGAGGACTCTTCAAGAGAAGCTTGTTTATGTAGAAGGCGAAAGAGATAGCCTTAGGGGTTTAATGGAATCCTTGAAAAAGGAGCTTCTTGCTTTTGAAGAGCGAAATGTTTTACTAGAATCTAACATTGTTGAATTGGAAAATAAATTAAAAGATTCTAGTAATGTCAAATTTGATTTGGAGTGTCGTTCTGAAAAACTAGATAAAATGTTAGGAACGGTCCAAATTAAAAATGACACTTGTGGTTTAGGCTTCAATCCTTGTAATGAATTTACTCATAATGCCCAAACCAATGTTTTAGGAGAATCAACTAGGAATACTTTTAAAGATCACTCCTTAAGTAAATCTTTTCGACATGTTCTCACTTGTACACATTGTGGTCGACAAGGTCATCTTAGGAAATTTTGTTTAGATCTTAAACGAATTCCTAGAAAATCCCATAGTAAAGTAACCCCGATAGCTAACGTTCCTACACCCCAAGATAGTAATTCTTCATTAATTTGGGTTAGGAAATCCGACTTGGTCGCCTTACACAATAGGGATTTTGATTCTCATTTACTTACACATGCCTCCTCCTTTGCTAAATCTAAAGGATAAATGTGTTAGTGTTTGCATACTTTAGCGTTTGTACTTCATGCTATATTCATATGCTAAATGTATGCTTGTTTAGTCATTTTCTAGTCATTGCCTTATTTCATATCACATGCTAGAAATTATGACTTGTTTATCTTTTTGTATTATTTTTTGTGTTTGATTTAACTGCAAAATATAAAAAGATTTTTGTTTATCATTTGTGTTTTATTTATTTCATTTATGCTTAATGAAAAATACAAATGATTTTTGTTTAGTCTTTTGAGTATATATCCTTCTTTGTGACTAAAAATGTTCAAAACTCAAAAAGATTTTGTTTTGTGTGTATTTTAGTTTGACACACTTTATGTGGCATATATTTGTGTTTGAATTCCATCATTTACGCTCCCACGTGGCTAGAACTTTTGGTTTAGATTTTCAATCCTTAAAATGTTCTTTACCATATTTTATATGGAGTAGTTGGATTTTGTATTGATTAAATGGATTCTATTTTCATATGCCTCTATTCACACATGCACGAGCTCTTTTGAAATCTTAATGTCACATGTTATATTTGAGCTTTTTGTGGTGTTCTCCTATCAATCTAGTCCTCTACATATCTATGACCTAGGAGGACTAGTGCATGTCAAAATCCGTTGCATGTGAGATTTGTGTGAAAAATGAAAACATGATAAATTAATATATGCACGGGGAAGGGCTCCGAAAGGATGAATTAAATCCTTTGCGATAGTAAGCCACCGTTGATTGGATCTAAAAGAAATACGTGATCCAAAGGCCTAAAAACAGAATATTTGGCATTAAACAAAAAGCAATTGCCAAGGCCTATGTTTGTATGATATATTCATTCAAAAACAAAAGAATATATATGCTCATTGAGGGAGAATTGGATGGTATATCAACGGTTTGCACAATGTCCGTTTATCCTAGTTGTCTTTAATGTCATGACTCTATTTGGTTTGTAGAATCATCATCATGCTAGGCTTGTATGCATTGTGTATGTTTGTTCATTGAGTTCAATCTTTATATTGTCACATGAGGTTATATTTAAATGTGATAAAGTTTGCAATCAAATGAGAACTCCGTGAACGTTTCTTAAGTGTTTGGGTCTAAATTTAATTGTTGCTAGTTCACACCCCTACACTTCCGTTTCCATATGACATATTTTTGCCATACGAGTGTGCAAACTTATTGTATTTTGTGTCATGTGTGTTTCTATCTATATATATATGAAAGTGCTTCATTGATATATTTCTAGTATATATATATATATATGATATTTGTTTGTCTTTGCCTTACTTTTATTGCCCATATGCTTTCACGTCGTATCACCTTAAGCTTTCACATGATGTTAATTAGTTCTTTATCCTTTGCCTATTCCCGAACAAAAAGGGGGAGAATGATGATAGGGGGGAGAAATGGTATCTAATCCTATTATTATCGTATCTTCGTTTGAGGGAGATTTATCTTAGGGGGAGACGTCTTTCTAAGTATGTCATGTGGTTAAAAGGGAGAATTAATTTAGGGGGAGTAATTAATTAATTGCATTTAATATTTTGATATTCCCTATGCATTTGATGAGTTTGATTAAGTGTGCAGGAATTATTCTAAAGCGGCATCTTTCTATGGCAAAGCGTTTGATCCTTGGGGTGAGTCAAGATTGGGCGGGTTATGTTTTGAGTCTAGTAGAGCTTGACGGCCCTTTAGGATTTTTGTTTTGTTTTTGTCCCGGAATAGCCAAAGGGGGAGATTTGTAAGGACACAAATTTCCAATTGAGTCCATATATAGTTTTGGCTCAATTCCGGACAAAAACATTTATTCATAGGATAGTATTTATTGTAATATTCACAAGCCTATGAAGTGTATGTTGAAGACGTAGCGGCAAAGAATTTAAAGCTTCATCAAAATGCCGGTTTGCGTGCCTCGTTTCTACGTCATCAACTAAGGTTCCATGCTCCTAAGGTATGAATGTAATTATATGTATATAGGAGCTTGGAACAATATGTATTGGGTGTTAGGTGAAATAAAAAACTGCATTTTATTTTCAGAAAGAATCAATTAGAACTTTAATATTAGTATATAAAAGTTTCTGGGCCAAAATCGAATTTTTCAATCTTTCTGGTCGTTCGTTAGAAATGTCTTTCGAACGAGTTTTTTCGTTCGAACCAGATTTCGTTCGAACGAGTTTTGTCGTTCGATACTGTTTCGTTCGAACGAGTTTTGTCATTCGAACCAGGTTCGTTCGAACGAGTTTTGCCAACGACCCTAACTGGATAGTCGTTCGATATGTCGTTCGAACGAATGGTCGTTCTAACGAGGTATCTAACGAACTTCTAACGAGCCCAGGCTGGTCACTCGTTAGAAGTCTCGTTCGAACGAGAATCACGTTCGTTCGAACGAACTTCCAGCGGGAACAGTTATTTGGCAGTTTTTTGCAGTTTTTCCCCACTCCTCCACTTGTTTTTCAACCAACCTTTTTCATACTTTATTATGCGCGGGAAACACATTTTCCAAGACAACTTTTCCAACTTAGTTTATCTCCTAGAGAGAGTTTGAGAGCAAAAATAGTTTTAGGAAAATGTTCATGTTTTGAGTGTAATTCTTTCAAGAAAAATTTCATACACACTATAGTTTACACCCAATTGTTTATCCAAGCTTCTATATAAATATCAATTGCTTGGAGATTGTTTTGGCACCGGTTTTTCTCTACACTGAATTGAAGAGAAGTTCGTTTCATTTCTACCCATTTGGAGAAAGGCTCCATGTTAGGGTGACGGTGTGCCTAATTGTCCCATCGGTGAATTCCGAGACCACGGTGGAGCTCCGTTGGTTATCTGCTAATTGGAGGTTGATACAAGAAGGAGCATCACGGCTTGAGAGGGTTCGAGTTTAGGAAGTAAGTCTTTTGTCTTGTATTTTGTAATACCGTTTTTAGTGGATTTGAGGCTAGGGCCGTCCCGAGGTTTTTTCCCGTTAGTGGGTTTTTCCTCGTACATCGCGGTGTAGTGTGTCATTGTTTATTTTTTTATCTTGCACAAAACTTAGAACGCATGCTTAAGGTTTAATTCAAGATAAAATTTGGTTTAATTCTCACACTATATTTAATTTGGGACATAAATTAAATATTGGGTAAAATTGGTTTATTCAAGTCGCTTGCTAAAATTGGTTTCGCCTAACTTTGGATATAATTGTTAATCATGACTTAGGCAAATTCTAGGACTTGAATTCTGTTCTAATTTGTTTGGAAGATATTAAAACTCTGCCTTGTTTATTTGTTGAACCATCTCTTATATTCGCTTCCGCATTAATTTAAAAGGAAATTATATTTTAATTGAGATAATTAATCACCGGGGATCCAACTGCGTTTTCAATTGTCTATTATTTTTTATTCATTTTTATCTGTGATTAAAATAACTAGGTCAAATCTAATTTTTTACATCAACAGATTGGCGCCGTTTGTGGGAGACGACTATAATTAGCGTTTTTCACCAAAATAACTCATCGTCAATGGCTGATAATCCGGAATCCAGTAATCGAAACACTGGGGTTCCCCCGAATCCTTCTGCTCCCCCAATTTTTTCAGATCTGGCTGGTATAATGGATAATTTGGCCCAAGGGCAAACGGCCATGCAAGAAACCATGCGTCAACTCATACAAACCGTTCAAGGCGGGGTGCCAGCCCAATCAGGACAGCGAAGTGTTTAAAAAAATATTTGTTTGCTCTCTTCACGAACTGGCGATTCATATCGCATGGAGAGATCTAATGATCCTTCTTATCAGCCCGGACGGACTTCCTCGATACGAGCTATAGACACTCAACAAAACATCACTCTATCTCCGGAGAGGACAAGTGCTCTTGAGAGGTTAAGTAGAGTCTCTCCTTTTGATTGTCTGGGTCCTAGGAGGAATAGAAGTCCCCCTAAGATTGTGTCGAGGAACTCTGAACGACCATTTGATTTAAAGGAAGGCTCTACCCAATCACGACCATCTGCTCGTCATGAAAGATCCCAAGAGGCTAATTCAACACGATCAGTTGCTCGAACCAATAGGATCGAGGAAGGAAATGATGCATGGAAGGGCTCAATTCAAAGGTTGGAGGATAGATTAGGGGAGATGGCTAAAACCAAAAATCCTCTACAAAGGACTTTTGTCCGAGGAACACCATTCGTACAAGAGATTGTGGACTTCCCCACACCGTCAAAATTCAAAGACCCATTGGTAACACCAAAATACGATGGACAAACTGATCCTGTTCTCCATATAGAACAATACCAAGCAGCTGCTGATATCTATGCTGTTCCAGACGAGATGCGATGCAGGGCATTTTCAGGAACTCTTACCGGATCTGATCAGATGTTGTACAATAACCTTCCTAGGGGGAAATTACAACCTTCTTTCAGCTAACAGAACTCTTTATTGGAAATTTTTGTTTTGGAGCAAATCCAGTCAAACGAGTAGCAGATTTGCTAAGTGTTAGACAAAAGATAGGTGAAAGCACCAGGGATTATATTACTCGTTTCAATAACGAGAAACTGGAAGTAATTGATTACGAGGAGAAAACTGTAATTACTGCTTTGATGAGTGGATTGCTGCCCAATAAATTGTACAACACTTTAGCCAAAGACCCACCCAGGACTATGGCAGAACTGATGGCAAAAGCAGCGAAAATCATGAATGCTGAGGAAGCCATGGCTGCGAAGAAGAACGCCGATACTAAGGAGATCAAGGTAAAAGATGGTAAAACTGAAAAGAATGAGCAAAAGAACAACAATGGTAACAGTCAATCAAAGGGTAAGCAAGCATTGGAACAGATGATGAAATATGAAAATTATACTCCCTTGAAGGTGGATATAAATCATATTCTGGAAAAAATCAAGAACAGCGAGGAGCTAGCCTGGCCAGTAAAAATGAAGGCAGATCCTGATAAGAGAGACAAGTCCAAATACTGTGAATTCCACAAATATCATGGTCACACGACCAAGAATTGCATAGCTCTTCAAAATGAAATTAAATCACTCATTAGACGTGGAAAATTGACGAAGTATGTTGATCATCAAAACGGTGGTCGAATCAGAGAACGAGGAAGGCAGAGGTCTAAATCTCCTCTTAGAGCAAAATAAGACAAGAAAAGAGATCATGAAGATGATCCAGAAGACGACATCAATATCCCCAAAAGACCAAGACATCCAGAACGTGAGGTATTTTTAATTCGTTTTGGATCATTTGATTGCAATGTTATTACAGGTGGAGATGCAGGAGGTGGAGACCTTACTGCAGAGAGGAAAGATTACCTCAATGAGGCTCAAGCTTGTTCATACATCCAACGAATAAATCTAACTAAAGTTGATTGCCCGAGGAAGGCGAACAAAGATAAATTGGTAATTGGTTTCTCCAAAAATGACCTCGTAGGTGTGCTATATCCTCATGATGACCCATTGGTGATCAAAATGAGAATGAAGGAAGTAGTGATTTCACGAGTATTAGTAGATAATGGTAGCTCAGGAGATATCATGTTCTACCCATATTTTGATAGTTTGAATCTAAAGCTATCATAGTTAGAGACATATCATAGGCCCCTCTTTGGTTTTACTGGCGAGAAAGTTTTTCCACTTGGGACGATCAAGTTGGATATGTTCATCGGTTCATGGCCTGCTTGTCGAACAGAAAGAGTGCGCTTTTTCGTGATGGATAAAAATGTCCAATCAGCTTACAATATCATCATGGGAAGGGCAGGTTTGAAAAAGTTCAAAGAAGTACCATCTACGGTACATTAATGTTTAAAATTCCCAACCAACTTTGGAGTAGGAGTCGTAAAGTGCGACAAAAAAAAAGCTTGGAAATGCTACTATTCATTTGTCGAGAAAGAAGAGCGTGAAGAATTCAGGAAGAAGACTACTACTTATCTAGTAAATGAGATAGAAGATGCAGAGATTGAGACTTTAGACTTAAGAGATGAGTCTCAGCTCGTTAAGGGTCAGGTCATGGAGGCTACTGAAAATATCATCCTGGACGACGAGCATCCCGAACGAACAACTCAAATTGGTGCGTCACTAGATGTGTCAATAAAGCAAGAGCTGATAGCGTTTCTAAGACGCAGAAAGCAGGCTTTTGCATGGAGTCGTGAAGATATGCCAGGGATAGACCCAAGTTTCTTGTGTCACGAGCTCAATGTAAATAAGAAAATCAAACCAGTGAAGCAACGGCGAAGAGTGTTCAACCCTGAAAAGAACCAAGCTATACAAGAAGAGGCCGAGAAGCTTCAGAAAGCCTGTTTTATTGAAGATGTCAAATATCTAGACTCGTTAGCAAATGTGGTGATGGTGAAGAAGAAGAATAACAAGTGGAGGATGTGTGTTGATTTCACTGACCTCAACAAGGCATGTCCAAAGGATCATTTTCCTTTGCCCCGAATTGATCAGTTGGTGGATGATACCTCGGGGCACGAGTTGTTGAGTTTTATGAATGCTTATTCTGGTTACAACCAGATCAAAATGAAGCCCGAAGATAGGGAGAGTACCTCTTTTATCACCCCCAGGGGAACTTATTGTTATAATGTTATGCCTTTTGGATTGAAAAATACAGGTGCAACATATCAGAGGCTGATGAATAAGGTGTTCACAGAGCAGATTAGTCATAACATGGAGGATTACGTTGATGATATGCTGACAAAGAGCAAGAGAGCTGCTGACCATCTAATTGACCTAGGTCAAACCTTTGATCAACTAGGAAAATATCAAATGATGCTGAATCCCACCAAATGCATATTCGGAGTAAGAGAAGGAATATTCCTCGGATATATTGTCAACCAACGCAGAATTGAAGCAAATCTCAAGAAGATCAAAAAGCCTTATTAGAGTTAAGATCTCCAACCACAAAAAAGGCGGTGCAAAGTCTCGCAGGGCGAGTAGCAGCACTCAACAGATTTGTGTCACGAGCAACAGATAGATGTCTCCCATTCTTCAAAACACTTCGAAAAACATTTGAGTGGAATAATGAATGTGAGGAGGCCTTTCAAGAACTGAAGAAGTACCTGGGAATACCTCCCTTGCTATCTAGACCAGTAATGGGAGAAAGATTGTACTTATATCTTATAGTTTCGGAGAATACAGTTAGCTCGGCATTGATAAGAGTAGAGCACAGGGCTGACAATTTTTGACACGATAACCCATTTATGGTAATAACCCGAAATGACTCGAAATTGACACGATTAGCATGTATAGATTTATGAGTAACCAAAACTTATACTCAAATAAAAATCAACGTGACCCGAAAATGACACGACTAACCCGAATTGCCACCCCTGGTAGAGGATGGAGTGCAGAAACCAGTCTACTACACCAGCAAAGCTTTTCGAGGAGAAGAAATCAGATATCCAAGGTTGGAGAAGTTGGCATTAGCGATGATTGAAGCCAGCAGAAGAATGAGACCGTACTTCCAATCCCATACTATAGTTGTGTATACTGATATGCCATTGAGGCAAGCTTTACATAAACCGAAGAAATCGGGAAGATTGATGTACTGGGCAGTAGAGCTAAGAGAATATGATATAATTTATGAGCCTAGGTCATCGCTCAAAGGGCAAGCAGTAGCAGACTTTATTGCTGAATTTACTCAAGAAAATGCCGTCGAAGAACATGATTTAAAAACTGATCAACCTGTGGATGTTACAGGATCATCAAAATTGAACCCCGGCCAACTTACTTCGTTAGACGAGAAAGGAAAGATGACTGACGATCAGCGAGAAGTATTGGAGGAGGATAAAAGGATACCAGATATTTCACCAAAGAACTCTCTCGGATCAAAATTTTGATGATCAGTTACCCATATGGAATTTGTATGTAGATGGATCTTCGTGTACTACAGGCAGTGGAGCAGGGATTGTTTTGAAAAGCCCAGATGAGGTGGATATGGAGTATGCTCTGTGTTTTCAATTTAAAGCCTCTAATAATGAGGCCGAATATGAAGCAATGATTATAGGTTTAAGTCTATCCAAAACGATGAAGGCAGAGCAGGTTGTTGTATCCAGTAATTCGCAATTAATTGTAAATCAGATTCTTAGAGTGTATGAAACAAAGGGAGAGTTAATGATCAGGTACCATGCAAAAGCAATGGAGTTGGTATCGAGTTTTGTTGCTGTCCGGCTGGTCAAAGTACCAAGATTGGAGAATGCAAGAGCAGACGCCCTAACGTGACTAGCATCAGCCACCCACACCGAGCTACGAAGAAAAATCCCAATAGAGATTCTAGCTGGTCGGAGCATAGACGAAGAACTGATCATAAACTTCATTGCACTTGATTTCGGACCATCTTGGATGGATTCCATCAGGGCCTATATTGAAGAGGGAACTCTACTAATTGATAAACTCGCAGCCAAGAAATTGAAGTTCAAAGCTGCTCATTATGTATTAACCAATGGTATTTTATATAGACGAGGAGTTATAAAAGCGCTACAGAGATGTGTCCATCCATCTGAAGTAAAATACTTGATCGAAGAGGTTCATGAGGGGTCTTGTGGAGCCCATGTAGCTGGTCGGACACTTTTGCAGAGGATAACCACGCATAGATATTACTGGTCGACGATGAGAGCTGATTGCGCAGATTATGCTAAGAAATGCGATAAATGCCAACGCTTCTCGTCCATCCGAAGAACTCCTCAGGCATTGTTAACACCCATAACATCTCCTTGGCAATTCGCTATATGGGGAATAGATTTGGTCGGACCACTACCAACGACTAAGGGAAGATTCAAATACTTAGTGGTCGCAGTGGATTATTTTACTAAATGGGTGGAAGCTGAGCCTCTTATTGATATGACATACAACAAAGTCTATCAATTTATTTGGAAAAATATAATTTGCAGATACGGCCTCCGACATGCATTCATTAATGATCATGGAACCCAATTTGACAACGAGGAGTTTTTTGCATATTGTCAACAATCCAATGTACTGAAGGTCCATTCTGCACCAGGCCATCCCCAGAGCAATGGGCAAACTGAAGTGGCAAACAGAACGCTGCTAAATGGTTTGAAAAAACGATTGGATCACGCAAAGGCGAATTGGATTAACGAGCTGCATTCTGTGCTGTGGGATTATCGTACTACACCGTGAACAGCAACAGGAGAATCTCCATACATACTAGCATTTGGGAGTGAAGTTGTTATACCTGCCGAGTTGGGTCTACCCACACACAGGGTGCTGAATTTAAATTCTCCTATCAGTGACTTGATGAGGCGATTAGATCTAGATATGCTCAAAGAAGTCAGAGAAATAGAAACAATCAGGAATGCTGCATACCAACAACGAATAACTCTGTTCTACAACAAGAGGGTAAAGAAGTGTGATTTGAAGGAAAAAGACTATGTGCTAAAGAATGTAATTCAAAAGCACAACAAACTGGAAGCTAACTGGCATGGACCCTACAGAGTAACAGAAGTTGTTCGTCCAGGGACATACAGGATTGAAACCTTAGAAGAAGAAGAATTTAAGAATGCATGGAATGCAGAACATCTACGCAAGTATTATTAGTAGTTAGAATTTCTATGTAATGGAGTCTTCTTTAGAATGAATAAAGTGTTGAATGTTTTACCCAATTCCCTCTTTTTTGAAATTTTTTGGAGTATTAGTGCTACACACTATGTATGAAGTTCAGAATCAATTACCACCAACTCCGATTAGTCGGGAAGAAAATTCGACCAACACCGGTTGATCGGCAATATAATTACAACCAACTCCGGTTGGTCTGGAAGCAAATGCGACCAACTCCGGTTGGTCGGGAAGAAAATGCGACCAACTTCGATTGATCGGCAATATAATTACCACCAACTCCAGTTAGTCGGGAAGCAAATTACCACCAACTCCGGTTGGTTGAAAAGCAAATACGACCAACTTCGGTTGATCGGCAATATAATTACCACCAACTCTAAGTTGGTCGGGAAGCAAATTACCACCAACCCCGGTTGGTTGGGAAGCAAATATGACCAACTACGGTTGATCAGAAATATAATCACCACCAACTCTAAATTCGTCGAGAAATAATTACCACCAACTCCGGTTGGTCGATTAATAAATACCACCAACTCCGGTTGGTCGGCAAATAATTTTCACCAACTCTGGTTGGTCGATAATTTAAAATAGCGCATGACATTTTTGTCTAGATATACATACATGTTAATCAGTAAATAAAAGAGATATTTCATAAAATATTTACAAACCAATAACAATTAAAATTGCAAAGAAAAATAAAGATTTCTTCATTAGAACCAGAACAAATTACATATGATATAAATTGCAGATTACATGTAATATGAATGAAGATCATTACATAAACAAATCCTATTCTATAGGTTTCTTTCCCTATGCCTTTGACACAGGGTCTACCCCAGCTAGAGGATCATCAAGACTATAAGGGGAATTTATAAAGTTCAGATCTTGCAACATTCTGACGTTCATTATTGATGGACGATCAAGCAGGTGTTCTGGGCGAGATATTTCAAAATTCGAATGGAGATTATAATCATGAAGATACTTGGAGATTAGAACGCGAGGAATGGCCCGGGATGGAATCCAACTAAGGTCAAGCTTGAAAGGAGGCACGGGTAAATGAAGAACTCCAGGATTATAGTAATCCCATAAGAAATGACCTCTCTCCAATTTTAAAACACAAAGAGCATTCAACCAGCCCTGTTTATACCCTTCGTTGTTCGACTGTTCTAAACGAGCATCAGGATGACAAAGTGCTTCATTGTAACCAGCTATCCAAAATTCTCTGGAATGTTTATGGAATTGGTAAGTTAACCTCTCCAGTTGCTCGTGAAGATTCTTCACCAGAATTTCTTTATTTTCCAAGGTAGTGCTTTGTGTAGAAAGTTGCTCGCTGAGGTTCAAAATCTTCTTGGACATCTCTCTAAGGCTTGGTTCTTCGCCATTAACTGGAATGCTTGATTCTCCAAGGCTGCTTGAGTTCTTTCTTCTTCAATAGAAATTCGACCAGCTCTTGCTCGTCCCTGAGAAGAAGATCTTGCTCGTCCACGAGTAGAAGTAGAGAGCCCAACTCTTTTCAAAGTTTCCAACTCATCTCGCAAGTTGGCATTTTTTACCTCCAAAAAAGAAAAACCTTCATCATTAACGGGGACCAGGTCCCCCGAGGAAGATGCGAAAGACTTGAGTTGTGTAATCTCTTCTTACAAAACAATGTTTTCCTGCTCCAGTAGCTTAGCGATCTTCCTATGATCTTCAACCTCAAGCTTTAGAATGCTCTCTTTCTTCTCGTAAGCAGAAATGAATTTATCATACCCTTTTTCAGCATTTAATTGTTGGCATTTCTTCTCGTACCCTTGGTGTAAAAGTATGGAGGACTATTTGTAATGCTGTTGGAGTTCCTTTATAGTTCCTTGAAGATCCTCAATTATCTTATAATAAGCTACATTATTGGCAACAGCTCGGTCGAGCAGGCACTTCAGATATTGGTAAGCTTTTACTGCTCGTTCAGAAGTATCTGGACTAAGGATGTCAATAATTTGAGCCTCATTTATGTCCGCATGACCAGCTGTGAAGTAATCATTAAATTTCTTCATCAGTTCTGTGTCATGAGCTTATAAGAGCTCCATCCTGGCCATAAACTAGTAAAGAGAAGAGATATAAGGAATCAATGAGAATGTAGACAAAACAAGTAGAAGAAAAAGTCAAGACAAACAACTAAAAGTTCGATTCTACATTTCATCACAAAAGAAAATACAAAAGATGAGGTTGCATTCAATAAAATAATAAAATACCCAAACTACTCTACACCTTTTCTTTGTTTCCTATAACTTCCTCAGGAGATTTTGAGGAAGAGACTGGTTGCTCGGTGGGCAAGAGTAGCTGCTCGGTAGGAGTAATGGTTGGTTGGGGTTGCTCAGAGCATGATTGAATGACGGGAACTTGGTCTACATATATCAAAGAAGATTCATCTGAAATAGGTCCATCCTCTTCTTCTTCTCCAAGAGAGGGAGGAGGGCCATGTGTGTGTTGCCGGAATAAATCAGAATCCTAAAAAATTTTCATCTCTTTCAATGCTGCTACCCATCCATCCCGAAAGTACTTGAGGCTAGCATACTCCATTTGCGAAGTCATGGCAGCCAGGCCCTTATTCCAGCCTTTATCCCAACCGGCACTGAACGATTTTTTAACAGCCTTTTTCCTCTTTTCTTTCTCCGAGGAGGTCCTTACCCTAAGGAGCTCCTCGACAGCCTTCAACTTCTTTTCAACCTCCACCTTCTGACGTTCAACATCCTGAAGTTTAACAACTTCCTCTCCAGAAAATTTGAGCTTAGCTTCCAGCTCCTTGTTTCTCTGCTCAAAGACCTTATTGCTCTGCTCGGAATCTTTCAACTTTTTCTCCAATTCCTTGGAGGCATTCACAACCTGACTTTTTTCTAACTCAATGGACTTGAGTTGCTTCTCCCAAGCCACTTTATCTTCTTCATATTTCTGACGAGAGTCCTTTAAGGACTGAGTTAGACCGACAAATGCTTCCTCTACACCTCCCGAGGAGCATGAAGCTTTAATAGCCTCATCCTTCTTCAAAATACTGTTAAAACATGTTACCAGCTGAAGAAAGAAACAATTTTGAGTCAATACAGGGACATATCAGTGAAAAGTGAAAACTTAGACTAGTAATACTTACTGAGGCAATATGTTGAGCAGATAGGGTAGTGACCCTGTCACGAGAAAGAGTGTCTTCAATACCTTAAATTTATGGGATAATCCAAGACTTCACCGAGCCCATAGCAGAGCTTGGAGGTACAAAAGTGGGAATACCACTTTCATCATTTAAAGGCTGAGAGATAGGTTCAGCGAGTCTATCAGAGGAACTTTTCTTTAACCTCCTCGGAGGAGAAGGAATATTTTCAACCAAAGAAGTTGTCTTGGTTGGCGATATGACAATAACCTCATTAGGAGGAGAAATAACCCCAGCTTTGCTCGGAGCCACAGGGGGCTTCTCAATAACTTTTTTGGCAGCAACTGGAGGGGGTACATCAATGTTTCTCATCCCTTCCTATGGAACATCCTGCTTATTTTTCGTTGCCTCCACATTGGCAGAGTCTGATTTGTTAAAGAAGGAAGGAGCTCTTCTTATCTTCATTATGTTACTAAGGGGAATATTCGATTCAGAGGAGGAACCTTCCACACCAGTTTCAGAAGCTGGTACTTGGTCGATGTCAACCACCACTGGACGAGCAGTGAAGGATGAAGTATAGCTCATGTACTGCAGCAAATAAGAGGCTGATCTAATATGTTCTTCAGCAACGGACGAGTGTAAAATCCAGATAAGTTTCAAATGTTTTAAATTAACATCAGTTTCTTTGGGAGATTTTCTTTTGCTGTTAACTGCAAATAATCAAAAATTAAATATCAGTAACACATTTTATCAAACACAAAGAAAACAAGGTTTCAAAAAATAAAAACAACCTATCCCATTGCCATAAGGAGGACATCTAGGACCTTGATATACATCATTTCCATTTAATGGAGGATGTTGCCAATTTTTCATTACCTCTCCATGTTCAAAATAATCCCTGTTGGCGTCAGGAAGATTGACAACTAATGCCTTATTTAAAAACCTAGTTTTTAAATAAAAAGTAGTGTCACTGACGACCCATTTGTAGCAATACATTATCTCTGGAATCCCTAAATGGGTTCCATGAAGTTGGTTCAACCTATGAACTCCATTAACTATTCTCCAGGTATTTGGCGCTATTTTTGCAGGTACAACGTCAAAATACTGACAGAATTCCAAACATAAAGGATTTGGAGGAAAAGAAAAGCCACATTCGGCCTCAAAGAGACTTGGGAACAAATGTCCCTCAGCCAAAGAAATATAGTCAAAAGGTTCAAAAAGTTCTTCCAATATGACCCATGAAGGAATTGAAAATTCAGAGCGAAATTTGTCAAGCGATTCAACAAGGTAAACCATGATGAACAAAGTAAATAAAAGAGAAGGAAGAAAATCTTACAGGAAAAGAGTGAATCTATAATGACCCTATTTTCTTATGCCAATATATAATTGTCTTCTTTCAATTTCGTCATACTTACTATCTAATAATGATATATTATTACATATATGATATTCCAAGTTCTTAATATGACAAATCCCATTTTTAAATTTGAAGAATCAATGGTAAAATGGGTCAGATTGAGATTTTACGGCACATCCTAAGCTAAGTGATAAGTTTTGGGGTAGAAAATATAATTTTATGAAACTTTAGGGACTTGGTTTTAATAAAGAAAGTTTCAGGGACCAAAATGAAAAATAAAAAGGGGCCTTTTTGTAAATAAAATATTTTCAGGGACCTAAAAGAAATATTGAAAATATATGGTGTGAAATTACCAAAATGCCCTTCAGGTATGAAATGACCCTTATACCCTTAATACCTATCCTCGACACCTCGTGCTCGGTTTTTTAACATATCCACTGCACACGTGTCACCTCTATAGGAAAGGATAAAACTCATGTAAATCCTCTAGAAAAAGGAAAAAAAACACGTGTCGCCGTTTGGTAAACCAAGACTGCAAGGCTGATCCGTTGCACGACACGTGAACGACGACTCACCAAAGTGAAACCTTATCACCCAGACACGTGTCAACACCTAAACATCTTTGGAAAACTATAAATATGGCCTTTGGGGATCATTTGAAACTCACACCAATTCCTTGAGAATTATAGAAAGAAATAGTGAGAGAAAGTGTGAGAAAGTTTAAGAAGAAGCTCTTAGGGATATTCATCTTAAGGTAATCTTAATGTTATAATGCATCTTTATAGTTTTAATTTATTGTTTTATAGCTTTACTTAGTAGTTATGCTGGTAAAATACAATAAAGAATTCACTAATCAAAACTTAAAATTTAGAACAAATCCAAGTTGATTTTATAAACTTGTTTGAAATTATACGCTTTTAAAAATGATTCTTTTCAAAGAAATTAGTCATTTTTATGGAATCCGATTTAAGTAATTCCAAAGTCAGGCCCGGTGAAGTTCTGTCTAGATGAGATGGTATTTAAGTGGTGCCCCTGTGACCCTCCATCTCTACTGGGAATGAATCCGGAAATGTTCTGTCTAGATGAGATGGTATTTAAGTGGTGCCCCTGTGACCCTCCATCTCTACTGGGAACCGACTGATGAGGAAAGACTGTGAATTGAATTCTTCAATTACGATCAATGAGTTTTAAAAGTTAACAAATAGAGATTCAGTAATCCCTTAAAAGAGGAAGTTATTATTAAAGTATAGTATAAACTGGACCTTAGAACGTGCACTTAAATCTTTATCAGATTAACGTGTGATCGAAGACTCAATACCAGTAAATTTGACCTCCATTTTGGGTGGGTACTCTATGCAATTTCTTGCGCATTTTGACTATATTATATAATGCAAAGTATGTATATTTTGTGAAATGCTTTTATTCTCAAAATGCATCTGATACCGATGATTTACGTCGTTTGTTATATGTTTATATCTCTCCATAATGGAAACTCTCTTACTATATTGGTCTTGACTACCGGGTGGAAATATTTGGGTAGTACCTTCCCAGTTGGTTTATCGCTGGTGTGCCCTAAACAAGGCGTTGTTCCAGAAATCATGATTATCTGTCTGTGATGTTATCGGGTGGAAACATTTGATAACACTATCTGTCTGGGTATTAGAGTGTACATGGCCACTAAAACTGAATAATTGACACATGCTCAATTGTTTTATCTATTCTGTTCTGAACTGTTTATTCTGAATATATATTGTCATTTACTTTATATATATTACTTGAAATTCCTATCTCTATGTATATAACTTCTGTTCTAAACTGAATAGGTATCTATTTTCTAAAAACCTTGGAATATTTGGAGATTGAACCTCACTCGGCTTTTAGATGATGTTGTATAAATAACACTTTTTCAGGAAACGTTTAGGCTCACGGACGGAATGAAAATGGACTATATTGAAGATTTAGCTTTTAGAGCTCTTTTTGTAAAATGTTTATTTAGAGCATGTCTGGCTCTCTTGTAATAAGGTTTAAATTTTCTCTTAAGTTGTAACTCGTTGTTACTTTTAATATATATGAAGTTTCCTTTAGAAAGCTTTGATGACGTAATTCCTTTACTTTCAGTATTTGACGATTCATAACCATGTGATAATATTTCCATTGCATTTATTTAAGGAAACAATTAAATTGGAATATTTGTTGCCTTGGTGGCATGTCAAGACACTCGTTACCTAATACTATTTTGGGTCGGGGTCGTGACAGAGGTGGTATCAGAGCATAGGTTATGAACCCGTAGACTACTGAACATAGGTTTCGAACATTATAGATTTTATGTTTCCATCCTTAGGAGATAGTATTATGTGATAACCCTCCCTATGTGTTATATTATTTATAATTTGTCTTTTAGTTTTCAATATTGATATAGTATAGTAGATCTTACGTTTGGCCATTACTGTAGAAAATGACCAACAGAAGATCATCAATGGGAACTAGTGATTCGAGTATAGAAGGACTGGAAGGTGCATACAAGGCAATTGAAAGTCTAGCAAAGATTGTGGAGCAGCAGGTGAACAATGGAGTACAAAAGAATCTTGAACTAAGTAGATGTACTATTGAACAGTTCAAGAAGTTGAATCCTCCATCTTTTAAAGGTACTCCTAACCCCACCGAGGCAGAAAATTGGGTGATGCAGATGGAAAAGATACTCGATGTTATTAAGTGTACCGACGAAGAAAGGATGTCATTTGCAACATTTATGTTAGAAGGGGAGGCTGAACATTGGTGGAGAATGGCTAAGAAAATACACGGGGAAAGGAATACTTACATAGGTTGGAATGATTTCTTAGTAATCTTTTATGAGAAATATTTTCCAGAAACGGTTAAAGATGAAATGGCAGCTGACTTCATGAGTCTGGTGCAAGGGAATATGACGGTTAGTCAATATGAGGCAAAGTTTACTGAGTTATCTCGTTTTGCATGTCATGTTGTAGCAACTGATGTTTTAAGAGCAAAGAAGTTTGAGCGTGGGTTAAGGTTGAATATTCGTAGTCGAATTTCCATCCTGAAATTAACATCATATATTAATGTCGTGACTAGGGCTACAATAGCTGAGAGGGATGGTGAGGAGTACAATCGAATTAGAGATGGCAAGAGGAAGTTTGGGGAACGAAAAGGAAAGAACCCGAATAATAGAAATTTCTTTAGGAACACATCCAATGTTGGGGGATCTAGTGATAATAAACAGTATAATAACCAGACATGTCCGCAATGTGGAAAGATGCATGGAGGACGACCTTGTTATAAGGATTCAGGAGCTTGTTTTAGATGTGGACAGAAAGGACATCAGATAAAAGATTGCCCAAACCCAGCAAGGGTTCTGATAAAACATTCAAGTGCAAAGAAGGATCAAGACAGACAGGTTAGAGTTTTCGGACTTTCTGATACCCAAACTTCTAATACGGTAGTGTCAGGTACACTTTCTATATGTGCACAGCCTTTTAAAGCTTTGATAGATCCTGGTTCTAGCCATTCGTTCATATCTATACATGTACTAAATCGCTTTCATAAATTTCCTGAACCCTTGAATAATAACTTACATGTTTCTACTCCTTCGGGTGAGTTATTGATGGGTAAATTAGTATACAAGGCTTGCCCCATAGATATTGATAGTCATAAACTATTTGTTGATTTGATAGTTTTAAACATTAAAGATTTTGAAGTCATTTTGGGGATGGATTGGTTAGCATCACATCATGCTAAGGTAGACTGTTTTGAGAAGAGTGTTACTTTCCAAATTCCTCACCAACCAAAATTTAGTTTTGAAGGAACTGGCATCATATCTCCGATGTGTATTATTTCTGCAATGCAAGCCTATAGTTTTCTTAAGAAGGGATGTCAAGGATTTCTTGCAACTGTTACCAGTTTGCAGACATTAGGGCCTAGCTTAGAAGATATTCCTATCGCTAAGAAATTTACGGATGTTTTTCCAGATGATTTACCAGGCCTACCTCCTAATAGAGAAATAGAATTTACGATTGACCTTGTTCCTGGAACTATACCAATCTCAAAACCACCATATCGCATGGCACCTTTAGAATTAAGAGAGTTAAAAGTTCAATTAGAAGACCTTTTAGACAAGGGTTTTATCAGACCAAGTATATCGCCTTGGGGTGCTCCAGTGTTATTTGTGAAAAAGAAGGATGGGACAATGAGACTATGTATAGATTATCGTGAACTGAATAAGGTAACCATTAAGAATAAATACCCCTTACCTCGTATAGATGACTTGTTTGATCAATTAGAAGGTGCACAAGTATTCTCTAAGATTGACCTTAAGTCAGGCTATCATCAATTAAAGATTAAGGATGTTGATATTTCAAAATCAGCTTTTCGCACTAGATATGGTCACTATGAATTTCTTGTAATGCCATTTGGACTAACTAATGCACCAACCGCTTTTATGGATATGATGAATAGGGTGTTTAGGAAATATTTGGATCAGTGTGTGGTTGTTTTCATTGATGACATCCTTATTTATTCCAAAAGTATTGAAGAACACGAAAACCATTTAGAGACGGTATTACAAATCCTTTGGAAAGAGAAATTATATGCAAAATTAAAGAAGTGTGAGTTTTGGATGCCTAGTGTTTCTTTTCTAGGACATGTCATATCTAAAGAGGTAGTGTCAGTTGACCCTCAAAAGATTGAGGCTATATTAGACTGGCCCAGACCAACTAATGTGAGTGAGATTCGTAGTTTCCTTGGATTAGCAGGTTATTACCGAAGATTTGTTGAAGGATTTTCTAGAATTGCCAAACCTCTATCTAGGTTAACACAAAAGAAGGTACAATATGAATGGTCTGAGGAAGCCGAGAAAAGTTTTCAAGAACTTAAGAATCGATTAGTAACTTCCCCAATTTTGACTATTCCTTCCGGGACAGGGGGATTTGTGATTTATAGTGATGCTTCAAAAAATGGTTTGGTATGTGTGCTAATGCAAAATGGAAAAGTAGTAGCTTACGCCTCAAGACAGTTGAAAACCCACGAGCAGAATTATCCAACCTATGACCTAGAATTAGCAGCTGTAATTTTGCTCTTAAGATTTGGAGGCACTATTTGTCTGGTGAGACTTGTGAGATTTATACCGATCATAAGAGTTTGAAGTATATATTTACTCAGAAAGAGTTGAATATGAGACAAAGGAGGTGGTTAGAATTGATAAAGGATTATGATGTAAATATTCACTATTACCCGGGGAAAGCTAATGTATTAGCCGATGCTTTAAGTAGGAAGTCTACACCAAATTTAGCATGTCTTATTACAAGCCAGGAAGCACTATTAAGGTATTTGAGAAGTATGGAAATAGATTTACGTATCTATAGCAAAGGAGGAATAGTTGCAAACTTACAAGTACAACCCATGTTGATGGAGAGGATCAAAATTGCACAAGTAAATGACCCACAACTGAAGAAGATTAGAGAAGAAGTCATCGAGGGTAAGAGAACTGAATTTGCGATGCGAGATGATATATTGAGGTTTGGAAATAGAGTGTGTGTGCCATGTGATGCCCAACTAAAGAGGCAAATTTTGGAGGAAAGTCATTACTCAAGATTCACATTTCATCCCGGATGTACAAAAATGTATAAGGATCTTCGAGAAGTATTTTGGTGGAATAACATGAAGAGGGAGATAGCATAATTTATATCTCAGTGTTTGGTTTGTCAACAAGTAAAGGCAGAACATCAAAAACCATCAGGATTACTGCAACCCCTACCTATCCCTGAGTGGAAATGGGAACATATTACTATGGATTTTGTGACAGGTTTACCGAGGAGTTCAAATGGTAATGACTCTGTTTGGGTAATTATTGATAGGTTAACTAAATCTGCTCATTTTCTTGCCATTAAGATTACCCATTCTTTAGAGAAGTTAGCTAAGTTGTATGTGCGGGAAATTATTAGGCTTCATGGAATCCCAATTTCAATTGTTTCTGACCGTGATCCTAGATTTGTGTCTCGCTTCTGGAAAAGCCTACAAGAAGCCATGGGAACAAAATTGAATTTTAACACTGCTTTTCATCCTCAAACGGATGGACAATCAGAGAGAACTATTCAAACCTTGGAGGATATGCTTAGGGCATGTGCACTTGATTTAAAAGGGAATTGGGATGATCATTTACCGTTAGTGGAATTCGCATATAATAATAGCTA
Source organism: Sambucus nigra (assembly GCA_949130495.1). NCBI lineage: Eukaryota > Viridiplantae > Streptophyta > Magnoliopsida > Dipsacales > Adoxaceae > Sambucus > Sambucus nigra. Next base: position 350,807,317 of record OX422223.1, on the reverse strand, counting down.
TCAAGCAAGTATTCAAATGGCTCCGTATGAGGCACTCTATGGTAGAAGGTGTCGTTCCCCTACATGTTGGGTAGAAGTTGGGGAAAGAAAATTATTGGGACCAGAATTGATTCAGATCACAACAGAGAAGGTGAAATTAATACAAGACCGACTTCGAACCACTCAAAGCCGTCAAAAGAGTTATGTTGACAATCGACACCGACAGTTAGAATTCCAAAGAGGAGATTATGTGTTCTTGCGAGTATCGCCTACAAAGGGAGTAATACGATTTGGGAAGAAAGGGAAATTGAGCCCAAGATACATAGGACCTTTTGAAATCCTTGAAAGGATAGGAGCTGTTGCGTATAAAATAGCCTTACCACCGGAACTCTCTAGTGTACATAATGTGTTTCACGTATCAATGATAAAGAAATACGTCCCAGATCCAAAACATATCTTAAGTCATGAGCCTCTTCAAGTTAGAGAAGATTTGTCGTACATTGAGCATCCAGTGGAAATTTTGGATCATAAAGATCAAATATTACGAACCAAGGTTATTCCACTAGTTAAAGTATTATGGAGGAATCATTATGTTGAAGAAGCAACGTGGGAGCAGGAAGATGAGATAAAGGAGCGATATCCACACCTTTTTGGAAATTAATGTAAGTAAAGTTTGGGGACCAAACTTTTTATAAGGAGGGTAGGATGTAATGACCCTATTTTCTAATGCCAATATATAATTGTCTTCTTTCAATTTCGTCATACTTACTATCTAATAATGATATATTATTACATATATGATATTCCGAGTTCTTAATATGACAAATCCCATTTTTAAATTTGAAGAATCAATGGTAACATGGGTCAGATTGAGATTTTATGGCACATCCTAAGCTAAGTGATAAGTTTTGGGGTAGAAAATATAATTTTATGAAACTTTAGGGACTTGGTTTTAATAAAGAAAGTTTCAGGGACCAAAATGAAAAATAAAAAGGGCCTTTTCGTAAATAAAATATTTTCAGGGACCTAAAAAAATATTGAAAATATATGGTGTGAAATTACCAAAATGCCCTTCAGGTCCGAAATGACCCTTATACCCTTAATACCTATCCTCGACACCTCGTGCTCGGTTTTTTAACATATCCACTGCACACGTGTCACCTCTATAGGAAAGGATAAAACTCATGTAAATCCTCTAGAAAAAGGAAAAAAAACGTGTCGCCGTTTGGTAAACCAAGACTGCAAGGCTGATCCGTTGCACGACACGTGAACGACGACTCACCAAAGTGAAACCTTATCACCCAGACACGTGTCAACACCTAAACATCTTTGGAAAACTATAAATAGGGCCTTTGGGGATCATTTGAAACTCACACCAATTCCTTGAGAATTATAGAAAGAAATAGTGAGAGAAAGTGTGAGAAAGTTTAAGAAGAAGCTCTTAGGGATATTCATCTTAAGGTAATCTTAATGTTATAATGCATCGTTATAGTTTTAATTTATTGTTTTATAGCTTTACTTAGTAGTTATGCTGGTAAAATACAATAAAGAATTCACTAATCAAAACTTAAAATTTAGAACAAATCCAAGTTGATTTTATAAACTTGTTTGAAATTATACGCTTTTAAAAATGATACTTTTCAAAGAAATTAGTCGTTATTATGGAATCCGATTTAAGTAATTCCAAAGTCAGGCCCGGTGAAGTTCTGTCTAGATGAGATGGTATTTAAGTGGTGCCCCTGTGACCCTCCATCTCTACTGGGAATGAATCCGGAAATGTTCTGTCTAGATGAGATGGTATTTAAGTGGTGCCCCTGTGACCCTTCATCTCTACTGGGAACCGACTGATGAGGAAAGACTATGAATTGAATTCTTCAATTACGATCAATGAGTTTTAAAAGTTAACAAATAGAGATTCAGTAATCCCTTAAAAGAGGAAGTTATTATTAAAGTATAGTATAAACTGGACCTTAGAACGTGTACTTAAATCTTTATCAGATTAACGTGTGATCGAAGACTCAATACCAGTAAATTTGACCTCCATTTTGGGTGAGTAGTCTATGCAATTTCTTGCGCATTTTGACTATATTATATAATGCAAAGTATGTATATTTTGTGAAATGGTTTTATTCTTAAAATGCATCTGATACCGATGATTTACGTCGTTTGTTATATGTTTATATCTCTCCATATAAACATCTGATTTGAATTCTGAAACTATTGATTCGGCCTATGGAAACTCTCTTACTATATTGGCCTTGACTATCGGGTGGAAATATTTGGGTGGTACCTTCCCAGCTGGTTTATCGCTGGTGTGCCCTAAACAAGGCGTTGTTCCAGAAATCATGATTATCTGTCTGTGATGTTATCGGGTGGAAACATTTGATAACACTATCTGTCTGGGTATTAGAGTGTACATGGCCACTAAAACTGAATAATTGACACATGCTCAATTGTTTTATCTGTTCTGTTCTGAACTGTTTATTCTGAATATATATATTGTCATTTACTTTATATATATTACTTGAAATTCCTATCTCTATGTATATACCTTCTGTTCTAAATTGAATAGGTATCTATTTTCTAAAAACCTTGGAATATTTGGAGATTGAACCTCACTCGGCTTTTAGCTGATGTTGTATAAATAACACTTTTTCAGGAAACGTTTAGGCTCACGGACGGAATGAAAATGGACTATATTGAAGATTTAGCTTTTAGAGATCTTTTTGTAAAATGTTTATTTAGAGCATGTCTGGCTCTCTTGTAATAAGGTTTAAATTTTCTCTTAAGTTGTAACTCGTTGTTACTTTTAATATATATGAAGTTTCCTTTAGAAAGCTCTGATGACGTAATTCCTTTACTTTCAGTATTTGACGATTCATAACCATGTGATAATATTTTCGTTGCATTTATTTAAGGAAACAATTAAATCGGAATATTTGTTGCCTTGGTGGCATGTCAAGACACTCGTTCCCTAATACTATTTTGGGTCGGGGTCGTGACAGAATCAGTTGACAACGAATAATGGAAGAAACGAAAGCACAAGATAGAGAAGAAATGAAGAATTCAAAGGTACGAATTTTAAAAAGGAAAGACGATAGGATTTTTACCGCGTTTAAATACTTTACCTCGGGAATAGAGAAAAATAATGATTACCAGGACGAACGATTGCGTATTCGGCGGCTAAAAAGAAGAAAAGGGCGAAAAAAACGAAGCGGTTATAGAAATTCAAAACACTTAAAAAGCCTGATACTATGCACTCAAAAAAGGAGTTATATACAACGAAAGTTTGTCTAAAATCCGTAAAAACTGAAAGCCTAAGCAGCAGAATGTTCTATATTTTTCTTCAACATCTAACTATGAAAAATTGGGGGCTTCTGTTGATACCAAATTTATTCTACTGATATGGACCTATCATTTGAAGACACGTGTCAACCTATATGGAAACTGTAAATGCTTATACCGAGCTACTCAACCCCCCGGGGAACTCCTATACTCCAAACAACTCAAGATCACCGAGCAACTAAGAAACCACGAGGAACTCAGGAGCCCCGAGTAGCTCAAGAGTGTCGAGCTACTTAGGCGGTCCGAGCTACTTAGGCAGTCTGAGAAGCTTAGCACTCTAATCAGGATAATCAAGGAGACGACTGCACATTAAATGCTCATTTATTATCATACAGATTTACATGTCTACTAGATAACAACGCATTTCCCTTTCATTTGTACAACCTCAAGGCTATTAATACATTGTAACCTCCTCATTGGAAGGGGACTAGGAATTTCTTGGATAATCCATTATCGAGAATTCCTAACAAACAATCAGTAATAACAAAGACAGTGGACGTAGGCCATTCTGATAAGGCTGAACCACTTTAAAAATCGATTGTCTATTATTTTTTATTCATTTTTATCTGTGATTAAAATAATTAGGTCAAAGCTAATTTTTACATCAACACTTTGTCTTTTTCAAAAATTTTATCTAAATAAATTTTTTTAATACTTTTTCAAAGTTTTTCTTAAGAATCGAAAATCTTTTTGGATTTTTAAAAAAAATCAAAAAGAAAAAGCATGTATATTAATACATAAAAATGAAATCTAGCAATATGGATAAAATATATTAACATGATAATAATCTTATACTAGATAAATTATCCAAACTCAATCATTGGTTCGGGAGACGTTCTCAACAGGAATAAACATCCTTTAAAATTCCTCCATGAAACTTTGTGATGTTTTGACTAAAAACTCTTCTTACTCTTAAAGGCTTTCAAAATCTCTACGATCGTGTGTGGGAAAATGAGTAAGAAAACATGTGGGAGCACATGCGGGAACATGTGTTTGAACTCGTGTAGGAACATATCGAGAAATATGCGTGTGAGAAACTCTCCCCACTTTAAAAAAAACTCCCTAAGTTTCCTCTTCATTTTCATTGGGAACAAACATAAACCAACATGGGTCTACTTGGATCAAAATGCGTAGGATGTACTCTCCTTGGTGGGTTCAGTCTCCTAGGTGGATTAGGTCTCCTAGGTGGGTTTGTACGTGAACCATAAAGATCCATCACAAAATTGGGAATCGTCTCAAGTACGACATTGAAAGAGGATGCACCGTCATAATCTATTCCTTGCATATCGTTAAAACCTAAAGCAGTATCAAGGAACATCTTTCCAACCTTTTTAGATGTGTCCTCTAAAGTGACTTTGACCTTTCGAGCATGTTCAAGATCTTTCTCGAGTTGGGATATATGGGATTCAAGTTTTTCATGAGTCTTCGATAAAGCTTGATGATATCTCATAAAACTAGCCAAAGTGTTGGTCAAATAGGTCTTCTCCTTACCGACCACAATAAATTGCTCACACAAAGAAAATTATAACTTCTTGAGTTAACTCACCGATGTCTCACACTCTCTCAAAGCTATCACCACCTTCTTTAAATTTAACACCCTAAAAGTCAAACTTCTATTTTGCTTTTTTATTTCTTAAAGTCTCTTTGTAAAGTTTGGTGGATGCTTTTTGAAGACCCCTCTCTCCATCACACAAAATCTTCTCGTCACTCTCACCCTCCCTCCAGAATGTATCTATAAAATGTCGAGGCAATCACATTTAGAAATGTCCTCACTAGCGTGGGACGAACTCGAAACGTGACTGACCATGAATGAAATAAAAGGTTCGTGTGGTGATTCATCCCCGTAATCCACCGAATTGACATCTTTATCACTAATCATGGTATTGAAGGCATATTTACCTTTGCCTTATCTCTTTAACCTCATAGCACACTTCTGGGATTTATGACCCTTGTGCTCGCACTTATAGTATCACACGTCTTCTTTCTTACAAACATTCTTGCCCTCATTGCCATTTTTATATTTCTCAAAAAACTTTTGTTTTCTTGGGAAGAATTTTCTTTGTTAAATTTGAGATTTTTTTGAACTTTTCGCATATAAGGCAAGATCATCAAGTTAAAAATCAAATTTCAACTCAGAAGAACAAATTGTTTATTTTCTTTTTTATACGGTAACTTCAAAGAAATCCCTATTTCCTTTTTCATTTTAGTTTTGGGGAACATCTCGATTTGATAAGTTTGAAGGTCTCTTTATGAGTTGTTCTAACCTATGAGTATCTAAATTTCACAAAGAATTAATGGCATTGACCTTAGGAATACGGCACACCATGGGTCTCAAAATACTTTTCATGACTCTCATATAAGAAATTATCTCATTCAAATTAAAACAAGAGTCAACTATATCAGAAAATCTTACAAAAAATTCATCAAATGACTTAGTCTCTAGCATAGTAATGGTCTTAAACTGTGTGGTGAGATTTTAAAGCTTAAAAGCTTTTACAATATTGGTACCCTCATGAGTGAGTTGGAGGATATCCCACGCTTCCTTAGACGCGGTGCACATCATGATGCGATGGAACTCATCAGGGGTGACGGATCAAGAAATGACACTCAAACCCCAAGGATAGCCAATTGTACTAAAGGAAACACACCTAATTCATCTTGAAAGTTCTGAAGCCAAACTAATTTTTTTGTTGCCTTCGAAGCGATAACATACTTAGCTTCCATGGTCGAATCATCAATACATGATTTCTTGATACTCCTATAATATATGGATCTACCCACTAAGAGAAATACATATCCTGAGGTCGATTTCCTCAAATCCCTATCCAATTGAAAATTCGAGTTTATGTACCCAACAAGTGCTAGACTCTCTGTTGAGTAAACCAACACATAATCTCTAGTCCTATTCAGGTGCTTGAGAATATGCTTCATAGTTCTCCAGTACTCCTTACCTGGATCGGATTGGGATCTACTGACTATGACAATGGCATAACAAATATTCGATCTAGTGCATACCAAAACTTATATGAGGATCCCCACTGCCGAAATATAAGGTATATTCTTCATCCTCTCTAAGTGATGAGGTGTGTTAGGACACTGATCACTAGATAAAAGAATTCCATGCCTAAAAGTTAGAAATTCTTTCTTCTAATCCTGCATGCTAAACATTGTTAGCACGATTTTGATATAAGTAGATTGGGATAAGACCAACATCCTATATTTCTAATTATATAGTATTTTAATCCCTAGGATGTGACTACCTTGACCTAAGTCGTTCATATCAAACTTACTAGGAAATCACACTCTTACACTAGATAATACACCCTAATTATTCCCTATTAGGAGAATATCATCTATCTATCATGATAGAAGTACCAGCATGTTTCCATAATTCTTCATATGATCGAATCGTATGTTCTAAGACCTAGACTCTTGCTTAATTCCATAAATATATCTCTTAAGCTTCTACGTCTTGCTTTCTTGGCCCTTTGCTATGATCTCGTGGCTTATAACATATAGATGCACCCGTCAAGTCTATTATTTACGAATGAAATCTTGATATCTATATATCAAATCTCATAATTGAGATACGCAATAATAGATTCGAGAGTTTAGATAGACTTAATCATGGATACTGATGAAAAGGTCTCCTAATAGTCGATCCCCTCTTTCTGAGTGAACTTTTTTGCCACAAGTCGTGACTTGAAGGTTTTTATGTTTCCATCTACCCCTCTCTACCTTTTGTCTATTTACTTGCATCCGATGGGTTTTATCTAATCTGCTAAGTCTATAAGCTCCCACACTTGATTTCAATACATCAAATCGATTTCAATATTCATAGCCTTTAACCAAGGCTCAACATCCTTGTCTTGGAGTGACTCGTCGTAGTTATCGGGATCCAATTCGTGTTCCCTTGGGACTTCACCTAAGTGATCTCCCAAATAAACAACCCTATCAGGCTAATAAATGATCATCCCACTATGATGTGGATCTACTTGTAGTACAGTATAAGTGACACGTGTATCCCAATCATCGATAATACTCTCAGTATGACCAAGCAGTTTACTATCGATATCGGGTTGTAAATTTCATTATATACGGGTGGTATCGAAGCACTCATACTAGATAATAGGGCTCTTTGGCAAGTGGTCAACCATATAATCTTACTCCAAAACCCAAGTTTTTTGCTAATAAATATTTTTTGGTCTTGAGGAGTATAGAATTGGCCAACCTTGGTTTCTTTGAGGTTTTCCATAAAGAGGCATACATCCATCCTTCATTTTGAATTCCTCGGCTCCTTCCACAGATGTGTGCTCGGCAACCCCATATTCGAATCTGAGCTAGAGTTGGATTTATCCCATTCCAGAGTTCTACATGAGTGGAAGAAATGAATTTAGTTGGAACTAAGTTCAATAAATTTTTAGTCGTCTCTAGTGCTGTAGGAGGGTACTTTGGATTTATATATGGAGGCATAACCCCTATTGAGTATGGTAATGACAAGTTAATTGGCCAAAGCTTTGGATTAATGACAGAACACATAAACATGAACCCAATGAAGATAGACTCAGCTTAAACTCACAAAGTCTCTCGTGTATAACTCAAGGAATGATAATGAACTTTAGAAGTGGTTTAGCTAGAGGGAGAGAGAAGTAAGCACCCTAGATACACCTTAGCAGGCAGGTAAAACCACACCAAATACCCTCAGGAATCTCTGTCGAATATTGAAAGCTTTATAATAAATGACAATGGTGAGTGAGTAAACTCTCTGGTTTGCAATAACCCTCTCTGGTGTGTATTCTCTTTCGTAATAACTTCTGAACTCTCGAAAAGTCTCTCTCTTCCTCAAAGGTGGTTGGGGTCCTTAAATAGCCCCCCACACCACCCCCGAGGCAACTCAGTCATTAAAGTTATGAAAGACATCCCTCATACTTTATGTCACAGCATTAAATGCCTGATGCACTAGTTGTCTCCACGTCATAAACATTAAATGTCAAGACATACCTTTTGCCTATCCACTGTGTGTCAGGGGGCTGTTGTCGCTGAGGTGGCTCACCAACTGCCTGCCAGCCCCAAATACCACGGTGGTTTACTCAAATGCAGGTTTGACATTGTTTAACTGGCTAGTGACATCACCCACAGTAGATGTGACATTAAGTAGAGGGTTGTTTGGTCCATAACTCAATGCCCGATGGAACTCCAAGCTGCTCCGCTTGAGGTTCCACGGTCAGGGTCCTTCGGTGTTTTACCAGGTGTATCTAAGATGGTCAGGACAAGACCCAACAGTGCCTTACTTCTCAATCCTCCAAACCAAGTCCCTCTAAAGTTCCCACGGTGAGGTCATTCGATAGAGCATGACAGCTCTCCCAGGCCCTGCCAAGCCTGGTCTCTCGCAAGTACCGTTTGACTTCACACTAAAACTCTTTATTATTCTCGTTACATCATTACAAATGTTATAGCTTACAGTAAATGTAACCAAAGATACAATATGACTAACACAACAAGCTAAAATATGAGCTGCCACACCGAGCTGCCTCGCTGAGTTGCCACGCTTGAGCTGCCTCGGTTGCTTAATCTCAAACACTGTTTCTAATTGGGGATTTGTCCCTAATCTCAAGATTACCTTCAAGCCTCCTCTACATTTGCCCCCTCGTGGAGAGATTTGTTGGAACAAGAAATGTCTATAAGAAATGTCTCAAACTGATGGACCTTTATTTGTGTGAAAATATTCAGGCCTTTTTCCTTTATGCAGAACCGTTGGGACATCTTCTTCGTTGGGGCTTTAAGGGATAAGTCTGACAAGAAATTTTGTTGGTGCCAAAACTCAAGCTTGTATAGGAAGGCAACGATTAGTGTTCCCCAGACGTCACTTCATTAATGAGGTGGCGCAGTCCTCTCAACTGTCAAAGCACTTCCCAAGGTGCCACGTGTTCATGTGAAATGATTATAGGCGGCCATGCACGTGCGAGGGTGGGGAAATATAAATGCCAAAACTCGAGATTTTCAAACGGCCATATTCAAAATACTTTGAACCTTCTCCTTTGTTTTTTTCTTACTCTGTTATTATCTTCTTCAGACTGGCGTTTCTTTTTTAGAGAGAGAGAGAGACTCCATTGTTGTAAGAGCTTTATTCTTCACCTTCTATACCACCACTTGTGACCGTGTTTCTCCATTCTCGCTCTCAATACCTTTTTTCTCGAAGCTTTCTCTGTTACGATTTCATAATTTGCCATGGCGTCTTCAAGCAACCCCACCGTGTCTTCCACCAGTGTTCCGTCTGCCACCACCACTGCTGCCTCCGCCCTAGGTGCTGCCCGCCAGGAACAACTGAGGTTTTATCGTCGCTCCCCCATTTTTGGGGAGGGTGATGACTTTGTTGTTTCCTGTAAGACTGTCTGTTTTCTTCCAAGTTTGATGCCCTACTGTTGGGTGATGAGGACGAAGAATTGTCTAAGTGGGGATTTCTGCCCCCAGAAGGCACTCTCAGATTTCGCTTGGAGTGAGGGGACTTTCCATGGTCCCACATTGATTTCGAAGCACCCGGCGGATCCTGGGACTCCCACATGCAGGGTTCCTATGCTGATATCCTCACCAAGATTGGGATGCAACGGGCTAAATGGTTTGGTGAGTTCACTCTATCAAAGAACAATGTTGCCCTTCCTGTCTTGGTCTCTCGATGGAACGTGGCTACTCATACGTTCATCGCTGCGTGGGGTGAGTTCACTATAACTCTGGAGGACGTGTGCGATCTCCTGGGCCTCGATGCAACAGGCCATGAGCCTTACACCGATGAGGCTATTGATGTTCAAGAGACTGCAGATCATTTGGACTTGGATCGCATATGCCGAAGCTGCATCGGTTCCTCCAACAAAGCTACTTTTTCTCCCTTGATCAATTACTTCTTCAAAAGTTCTGGTGAAGGCAGTTCCTCATCAACTGCCCCTGGTCAAGGTACGCCGTTGGAGCTTCCCGCCTATATTCTTGTGATTCTTTCCCGTTTCCTTTTGACGGGCAAACCCAACGACCAGCCCCGAAGAGACCTTATCAACCTGTCCCTTCGCTTGGCTCGAGGCATAAAACTTCCACTGGCTGCAATTGCCTTGGGATCCCTCTACACCTGGCTGGATAGGGCTTTGTTTGACATGGAACGCTCTCTTGGCCATTATAACTTGGCGAATTTTGCCAACAGCGTTCTTCTGACCAGCTTCCTTTACTTCCGCTTTCCTGCCATAGCGGCCAAGCCCAACAGTCCTCCTTCGGGGGAAACAATTCTGCCTCCACGGTCTTTCATTTATCACAAGAGACAAAGCCGAAAGGAGTTTATTTCTGTGATTGACCGTTTCGAGAACTTCGTCATGAGGCCTTATCAGGAGGAGGTCTTCTTTCACACTTGTGAATTTTTTCATCATGAAGCCAGAGTGATACAGGACCCTTCTCCCGATATTAAGGATCCCTCGCTTGTCGTGGTTCTTCTATTTTCTCCAGGATATCTGCCCTCCTACACCGAGTGGGGATATACGAGCGATCATTTCAATCCCAACCGATGTAGTCGCCAGTTTGGGTTTAACCAGGGGGCGCCACGTCCAGTGTTTCAATCGTCAAACCCCAATATCTCCTTTGGTGAGGCATGCTCCCTATTTTCTTCGACTGCTACATGGGGGATATGTTCAACAATGGCTGTGCGTGTCACCGTTCCCAGTATTACTAGATATGGGGATGTGACCCCTTTGTTTTCCACCAAGTACTGGCCGAAACAACTAGCTGCAATTGCTGAGTTCGTTGAGGGAGAGCCGGTGTATCCTCCCGTTTCTTCATTTTCTGCCCTAGAGTTTGGGCTAAAAGGCAACTCTGTACTTGGGATAGAATTCCCCCTAAGTTCAACCCACAAAGCACCTCCTACCGAGCTTCCCCCACTTTGCCCCATGGTCCAAGTTGCAGCGCCAAAATCGAGGACTCCTGTTGTTCCAAAGAAGGCTGCCCCCTCTACTGCCGCTACTACCCACGAGGGGGCTTCTCCACCACCTGCCAAGAAGGCAAAAACGGCCAAGAGTGGGCCATCAAAATCAAAGCCCCAGAAGCCCCAAACTCCCGTGGAAGCTCTTCCCATAGCCTCCGTTCCACCTCCCATGCCTGTTGAGATGGCTGAGCGTGTAAGGAGGGAGGCCCAAGCAGAACTAGACCGAATAAATGCCGAGTATCAACGGCATGAAGTCGTTGTCCCTTCTTTCGTTGCTTTCCCCACGGTAAGGGTTGATCCTGCAGAGCCAACGACTAGGAGGAGAAAGAGCTCCGGGGTTCCTCAAGGGGTCAGTACTGGTGCAGCGGGATCGAGGAAGAAGACTCTGGGCACCAAGTCCCAGAAGAAACGAACTCCTGAGGTGCACCAAACCCCTGAGGTGCATTCCACTCCTGCCCCTTCTGTTGCTGTTACTCCTCCTTCTTCTCCTGTGGTCGTGTCTTCTCGTTCTCCTTCTGAATCGGAGGTATGTATGTCTGATTTAGTCATTATCTCCTTTTGCTTAAGGACGACTGTCTTTACTTATATATATATCTTTTTTTTTTACAACTGTGGTGCAGGGAGTTGAAATAGAAAGACCAGACCCCTCTAGTCCTCCCGTGAGCCCTTTTGTGGGGGGACGCTTCGGTGCATCTCGTACCGATGTGACTCCTCCCCGTTCTCCCATGACGGGGCTTACTTATTCTCGCCGTGCCGGTGGTCAACGTGCAAGGGAAGTCGTTGGGGGAGGTGATTCCTCGCTTGAAGTGGTAAGACAACCCGAAATAACACAATCCGAGATAACACCCTCGGTCCCCTCTGATTTACAGGCCTCACCTGAGGTTCCTCTCCCCATTGTTCTTGTTGAGGAGAGTGAGCCCGAGGTATAATTTCCTCTATAGTTTATTTGTTGTAGTCTTTTCGGTCCCACTCCTTTCTTATTTGGCTTGGTGAATTCTGATATGTTTTAGGTACCCCAGGTTGAAATATCCTCGTTATTGGCAAGCGTTCTTCTTCCGACGACGCTGATGAGACCCCTGACTGCCATTCCTCTCTTTAGCACCATAACTGAGGTAAGTAACACGTAGAGATATTTCTTCATATTTTCTGTGCCCATTCTTCTTTTCTAACACTTGCCTTTGTGCCACAGTTTTCTCCTGATCTTGCACTAACTCGTGTTGTGCCTTTGTTTGGGAGTTCAGTATCTTCGCCTGATGGACCCAGTATGCTGGCCCTGGTGCCCTATACAGGTGATAGAGTTTTGCGAAGTATGGAGGTTTCGGCGTCCAGGGACCCCGTTATGGCTTTTGGGGTAATAATCTCGCCCCCAACGGTTCCTGTCCCTGCGGCTGCCCCATATGCTCCCGTTGTGACTGAGGTATTTTTGTTAACTTTAAGATTTTCCATAATCTCCATCTTATGATTTTTCATAAAATTTTTCTTAAAGTTCATCTTATAACGATGACTTAATCAACGATATTTGATAAACTCCACCTTATAACGGTGACTTAACAACGAAAACACTTGTTAAGTTTTTTTTTCATAAACTCCACCTTATAACTGTGACTTAACAACGAAAACGCTTGTTAAGATTTTCCATAAACTCCACCTTATAACGGTGACTTAACAACGAAAATGCTTGTTAAGATTTTTCATAAACTCCACCTTATAACGGTGACTTAACAACGAAAACGCTTGTTAAGATTTTCCATAAACTCCACCTTATAATGGTGACTTAACAACGAAAACGCTTGTTAAGATTTTTCATAAACTCCACCTTATAACGGTGACTTAACAACGAAAACGCTTGTTAAGATTTTTCATAAACTCCACCTTATAACGGTGACTTAACAACGAAAACGCTTGTTAAGATTTTTCATAAACTCCACCTTATAACGGTGACTTAACAACGAAAACATTTGTTAAGTTTTTTTTCATAAGTTCGTCATGTGCGCTATCTCTTTTCAGGTTGCTCGAGAAAATTCGCCCCCAGTTCTTTCGCCTGTAGGCTCACCCTTCCGAGAACCTGATGTTTCGAAAAATTCTATTCATGATGATCAAGGTTCCACGACTGGTGCTGCAGTCGAGAGCGAGTCTGGGTGCGAACTGCCTCTTCCTGACCTTGCTCCTCATGCGTTTTGCCTAATGGTGCTTCGGCAGTCTCCTCAAATGCCTATCAACCACCGCTTGGTGATCTAACAACTGGTGAATCTCCACCCTGAGACCTTCACACCAGATTGCCTGCGCTCCAATATTCACGTGATGAGTCACAGACTTCAAGGCATGGCGATCGTTGTTGCTGAAATTGCCAGTACCCCTACTGCAAGTGTTACCAAATCCCTTCTTAACCAATTTTTGGGTTTTTTGAAGGAGTTGGGGCATGATGGTTTCCGTTTTGACTGGCTTATAACATATCTAAATACTTTGAAGAACCAGCAACTGATCGGCCAGAGGGAAGTGTTACGAAAGCACCAGGAGGACCAGCAAGCTGAGGAAGCTAGGCTGGTCGCATTGGCACCCCTTTTGGAAGCAGTGGATCAAGAGGTAAAGGATGCCGAAGAAGCTTTGTGTCTGGTCAAACTGAAGCGCGAGAGACTCCTGATCGAACATACACAAGTGCAAACGAGGCTGGAGGTTTCTATTAATGCCCAACGGTCTTTCACAACAGCTTCTTCGGGCCTTCCTGGAGATTTTTTCTCTTCCTCAGATTTATCTTTTCTTTTAGACTAATTACTTCTTGTATACAGATCCTTTACTGTTCTTATCTATGTAATTCTTGGGCGATAGCTCCCAAATTTTTTTTTGTAATGCTCTATTGTTTATGAATGAAGAATATATACTTTTCAATCCCTTCGTGTGTTTTGACTGTTGTTGTATGCTATAGAGTTTTGTATTTCCGCAATTCTTCCATTATGCTAAACAAATGTCACCCATAACTTGTATATTTATAACAATAGCTAGTCATAACATCAGTTCAAACTTGGTTGTTTACACATGATAAACCTTCAGCCACTTATTGTTAATCTTAAATGGCTTGTCTTCCTCTATCTTCGAAATTAAACAATAAACTGAGTCATGAGCTTCCTTCACAACGAAAGGTCCCTCCCAGTTGGCTGCGAACTTTGGTAGAGTAAGTCCCCTGATGTGCTTCACTGCCGCTTTCAATATGAGGTCTCCCTCCACGAACTTCCTTGGTCTCACTAAGTTGTCATATGCCGTGGAGAGTTGTTTCGTATATATTTGAAAGTGTTGCATCGAGTTATCTCTGTGTTCATCCAACGCTTCCAGCTGTACATGTCTACTATGAGGGAGCATGCTACTTCTCAAGGCATAACGAGCAGAGGGAACTTCCAATTCTACTGGAAGGATTGCCTCAGCCCCATAAGCAAGAGAGAACGACGTGTATCCTTTGGGTTTTCGCTTGGTTGTTCGATAGGCCCACAAGACAGCTGGTATCTTGTCGTCCCATGCCCCTGGAAAGTCCTCCATCATTTGGCCAAAATGTTAACCAAGGTTTTGTTAGTTGCTTCGTCCTGACCATTTCCCTTTGGGTATGCCACCGTTGAAGTGTGATGAACAATGGAGTACTTGTCCGTGAGCATTGTTACTTAGGAGTTGACGAAGGGGGTCCCGTTATCTGAGAGAATAAATTTTGGGATCCCAAAACGGCAAATGATGTATTCTCTGATGAAGTTGCTCACCACCCCAGCCGTTGCTCATCTGAGTGGTATCGCCTCGGCCCATTTTGTGAAACATTCTGTTGCTACTAGTATCCATATCTTGCCCCTCGAAGAGGGGTGTATTGCCCCCACGAGGTCGAACGCCCAAGTATGAAATGGATAGGGTGTTGATAGAGAGTGTAAGTCTACCGATGGGGCATGGATCATGTTCCCATGAAGTTGGCAATCTTTGCATTTTCGAACAAACTCCGCAGAGTCTTTCTCCATCGTTGGCCAATAATAGCCCAATGTCATCAACTGATCATACAGCTTGGCCCCTCCTATATGTGCTGGATCCTGCGCTTATTTGAGGACCTCCACTGCTTCTTCCCTCGTGACACATCGCAAGGGCCTGTTAAAGTACCCCTTTCGATAAAGATGCCCCCCTGGACGTAGAACCTTGGAGCCCTTCGCCTCAGACCTATTGCATCCATTTTCTCCGTTAGGACAACCCCCTCCTGAATGAAGTCGATGTAGGGCTGCCTCCAGTCCCTTTGAGCCTCAATGAAATGGCACTCAGCTGCCTCAAAGAATAGCTGACACTTATTGCACTTCCGTTGCAGCTCTGCTGCATCTTGCTTCATCCTAGGCCAGAAATACCCCTCCCTTTGAATTCTCCTATATAGAGGTATCTCAGTCGTTTCGCAGTGCTCCTCATGCGTTTTCCTCAAAATTTGCTCGGCCTCCTCTGGGCTGACGCATCTTGACAACCATCCTCCTGTATTTCTGAAATAGAGATTTCCCTGGCATATAAAATATTGGGGCAACTCTCTTAGCCCCATCGCCCCCTCACCAGACTCCAGTTGCTTCTTAATATCTCTTCTCCAGCCCACCTCTTCCTCCATCGGTAGTATTGACTGTACTACCGAAGGAGCTGTTCTTCGTTGGATCACAACTGTATTCTCATTGGTTTTCATTATCATCTTCTGGGCAATAGTGGCATAGGCGTCTGGATGGCGGTTCATCGTTCTGGGATGTCTCCTAATCTTGGTCCGATGGAACTGGTTGAGGAGCCTTTGAATGATTGTTCTATAGGGCGCTAGGCTCATGTGTTTCAACGCATATTCTCCATTTACCTGTTGAATTACTAAGTTCGAGTCACCCTTAATGCAGAGTGAACAAATTCCCCTCCGAAGAGCCTCTAGAAGCCCTAGTACCAACGCCTCGTATTCTGCCTCGTTATTAGAGCAAGGGAAATCTAGTTTGTAGGAAAGGCAAAACTCTTCCATCCCTTTTGATAGAACAACCCCTGCTCCTCCCTTCTTTTTTGTCAAAGATCCATCGAACTGCATCATCCATTCCTCCTCAGTTGTATCCAGGAAATTGGCCTGCAAATCATCTCCTGGAATGTCTTCCCTAGGTGGCTCGAAGGTTCCTGAAGGGAAGATGGCCAATAGGTCAGCATACGCCTGGCTTTTGATTGTGCGAGGGACCACACATTGTAAGTCATATTCAGAGAGAATAAGGAACCATCTAGCTGCCCTGCCAATCAATATAGTCTTTGCGAGCAAATACCTAATTGGGTCGCATCTAGTTACAATATGAATGGTAAAAGACAGCATATAATGCCTAAGTTTTTATGCTACAAAGACCAAGGCTAAACAATGCCTTTCTAAGCTACTATATCTAATTTCTGGCCCATGTATAATTCTGTTGAGGTAGTAAACCAGCCGTTCTTGCCCGTCCACTTCTTGTGCTAGCAGAGCTCCAACGGACCTCGTGGTGGATGTAAGGTATAGCTGCAACGGAGCTCCTGCCTGGGGAGGAACCATGATTTGTGGTGATACGAGTAGCTTCTTCAACCCAACAAGGGACTTCATGTGAATCTCTTCCCATCTGAATTTCATGTTCCCTCGTAGCAGCTGCATCAGTGGGTGTGTTATTTTGGCCAATCCAGGCACAAATCTCCTAAGGTAGGAGATTTTATCGAGGAAACTTTTTAGCTCCTTTGTCGTTCTTGGACATGGCATCTCCAAGATTTCCCGCTGTTTATCCTGGTCCATCTGTACCCCTTGTCGATTAACCATGAATCCCAAAAACTTACCACTTGTTACTCCGAAGACACACTTTAACGGGTTCATCCTTAACTTTTACCTCCTGCACCGAGCAAACACCTTCCTTAAATCGTTCAGATGGGACTCTTACTTCTTTAATTTGATGACCAAGTCGTCTACGTAGAATTCCACAAATTTGTGGAAGAAGTCATGAAAAATGGCCATCATCGTTCTTTGGTACGTGTCTCCGGCGTTCTTGAGTCCAAACGGCATTACTTTGTACATGAAGTTGCCCAACGGAGTTTTGAATGCTGTTTTCTCTGCATCAGAGGGGTCCATCTTGATCTGGTTGTATCCCACATATCCATCCATGAAGCTATACATCTCATGACCCGTCGTGGCATCTATCAAACTATCAATGGAGGGTAGGGGAAACTCATCCTTGGGGCAATCCCTATTGAAGTCTCTGAAGTCCACGCACATCCTTATTTGGTTTTTGTCTTTCTTCCCCACTGGCACGATGCTGGATAGCCAGAGGGGATGTTGTATGGGCTTGATAAATCCTGCTACCAACAAGCGTTGGACCTCTTCTTTAATCTTTAAATCTAGTTCAGGCTTGTAAGTTCTTTTTGCCTGCTTCACCGGAATAGCTGAAGGCATCACGTTCAGCTTGTGGCAGCTCACTTCCTCATCCAGCCCCTCCATTTCAGTGTACTTCCATGCGAAGACATCTATGAATTCTCGAATCAGGTCAACCAAGGCTTCTCGTTTCTCCTTACCCAGATCTTTCGAGATAAAGATAGGCCTTGGATCTTCCCCTTCTCTTTCCAGGTTTAGCTGCTCCAACTCTTGTGCCTGGGGCCTTGGTTGGTCCGCCATGTAGTCTGGTTCTTCGGCGACATCTTCTACGAACTCTTGTATGTTGGAGTTGTCTATCACCATACACTGCCCCCGTTGATCTACTAAAAAACACTCATATATCGAGTCAACCTCATTGTTAGTTTTTTCGTCTGCCCGCTCACACCATTATAAGAGGTACACCACTTTTCCATCTTCGGTGACAATTTTCTTGCATTGCCTGCTGGTAGCTGTTGCCACGGCCTTTCTCTTCCTTTCTCTGGAAGCCTCAGCGATTCTTTCCCCTGAAAAATGACTCAACACGCTTTGTCGCTGGACCTCATGCTCGCCTGGGTCTGTCCTAGGCCTCATCTTGTCTTTGAGCTGCTTCGAGATGTTTTGGGGCCGAGGGACCGCCCGATATGTTTCCTCGTTTAAAGGTCCCATTCTTTCTCTAATCGAGGGGACCCATACTCCCTCCATTCTCCTTGTTAGAACCCGCACGTCCTCTTCGATCTCTGTATAAAAGGCTGCATCCACCAAGTGTGCTTCTTCGATAGCGAAAGGCCTCTTAGTTGCCCTTATAGTCACTTCTGTCGCCTTGATATTCGCCTTAGCACATTGATGGTAAGTTGAGGGAACTAACCCTTGGTTGTGCATCCATACTCTCCCTATTAACAAATGATAGGAAGTTGCGATTTCTATTACATGGAACTTGATATGGGAACTCAGATTTCCCATCACTATCCCCACGTTCACATACCCGATGGATTTGGAAGATTGATTATCGTAGCCCGAGATTACCAAGGGCATGGGAACCAACCTTTCCTCCGGAATATTAGCCACGTGGAAGGAGTTGATTGGCATAATGTTGATGGAAGCACCCCCATCTATAAGAGTCCTTGCAAAGCTAACCCCGTTAACACTAGCGGTTACATACAGAGGCCTATTATGGGGGAACCTTACAGCTCTATCCGCATCGCTGAAAGTTACCTCTGATAGGAACTTCTTTACCAGCCTAGCCATGGGTCCCCTCCATCTTAGCGAGGGGACTGCATTTCTCCTTGCAATATCTAAGATCGCCTGAGTTATCTCCATTCTGCTCTCTTTTGGGATTCCCACTTGGTCGAAGAATTAAGTGAACTTTGGAGATTTTGAAACTGCGCTATATTCTATAACTGGGTTCGTTTCCTCACCCTCCACGCTGTAGGCATCTTATACGTCCCTAGCACTTGCCTCATCATAAGCTAGAACTACGTTAGCCATTCCCCTGGTGCAATGCTCCAGTGCCTCATCGAACTCCTTCATCGTTGCCTCTCCCCCCTCCCATTCTGCTTCCTTATCATAGGCCGTTACCAGATTGGCCCCATGTGCCGGGAGTGGGTTATTGTTAACGTTCTGCGGGGGGATTTGCAATGTCCTGCCTTCATGTACTTCTCGATGATCCTTCGCAGCGTGAAGCAGCTTTCTGTTGGATGCTGGACCTTTCGATGAACCTGACAATATTTGGGATCATCCCTAGTTGTCGCGTCGGGCTCTTCCACCGGAACACCCTTTGGTTCGTAAACCGTTCCGCCTTGGACCATTGCTTTATAGCAACTCACCGCCTCCTCCACTGTACAAGGTAACGGTGGTGGGTCTTCTCTATCTCTTCCGAACTTTCTTTTGTTGTCCTTCCTCGGCGCCTTGCCCCCATCTTCCCTCTCGATATATCCCACCTGTGGGGCTTGAGACCTTCCTTCCATGGGCTGTATCGGCTGTCTGAACACCATGGGAGCCACTACCGAGCTAGGTCGCACCACCAAAGAGATGTTTCTTGCGAATTTTAAGAATGTTGAAAATGTTCCCTCGCGTGTCTCATTGATTAGGTGGCAGATATACTCAGTAAGTAATCCCTCAGCACAAATCTCCAGTAACCTGACCTCCTTAGCTTCTTCCCTTACATCGAGGGACCTTTCCCTAAACCTTCGAATATAGGCCACTACCTCCTCTCCTGGCCTCTGCCTCTCCCTGCCAAGTTGGGTTAGGGTGAACTCATCTTCTGCCAAGAAGAACTTTCGGACAAACAATACGTTCATCTCCTCCCACGTAGAGACACTATTGGGAGGCAGATGAGAGTACCAAGTGTATGCCTTATCAGTCAGGGATTTGGAGAACTCCCTTAATCTAAGCTTTTTGTCATTGAAGTGCGCTCCTAAATGTTCAACAAAACGCTTAATGTGTTCCTTCGGGTTCCCACCCTTCCCTGAGTATTTTTCAAAGGTAGGGGGAATATAGTTCTTCGGGTAGGGCTCGTCGTTATATTCCTGGGGGTAAGGTGTTCGGAAGTCATCGTAAACCGACGCCACCTCGCCCACAGCCTGCGAGGACGCCTGCATGAACTTCAGCATTTCCCTCTGCATCTCTTTTCTCATTTCTTCCATGGGCGAGGCCACTGGGGCCACCTGTAGGGGCAGAGGGATGAGTGTTCGTTGCAACCGAAATGAACGTTACCGGTGGTGTCGTTGAGACTCCTGAGGTGCCCACTGTCGGGTTCACTCCAGAAGATACACCCACCGGGATCGTTCCTGCAATTCCTGCCCCTAGTGGGACCGTTGGGGCCACTCCCGGTGTTACGAAAGCGTTAGCCTCTAACCCTCCCAACATTATTGAAGCCACCGGAGTTTGCAAGAACTCGTGAAACTTGCTCATGAGGAGGGCAATCTGAGCGGGTCCCAACCCCGTGATCGCGGGAGGTTGGGCCTCCCCTGGGATGCCTAACGTTACTGGCGCCAGAGGTACCTCTACTCGAGGAGCCCCATCTCTTAGGGCCTCTTTCTCTCTCGCAGTCTGTTCTTCATTGTGCTGAATGTCATCGAAATTGAGTCTTCGAGTAGCATTATCTTGCGCCATACTCCTTATCCAGAAGAATGCCTCCCCAACAGAGTCTCCAAATGTAGGAGGGTACTTTAGATTTATATATGGAGGCGTAACCCCTATTGAGTATGGTAATGACAAGTTAATTGGCCAAAGCTTTGGATTAATGACAGAACACATAAACATGAACCCAATGAAGATAGACTCAGCTTAAACTCATAAAGTCTCTCGTGTATAACTCTGGGAATGATAATGAACTTTAGAAGTGGTTTAGCTAGAGGGAGAGAGAAGTAAGCACCCTAGATACACCTTAGCAGGCAGGTAAAACCACACCAAATACCCTCAGGAATCTCTGTCGAATATTGAAAGCTTTATAATAAATGACAATGGTGAGTGAGTAAACTCTCTGGTTTGCAATAACCCTCTCTGGTGTGTATTCTCTTTCGTAATAACTTCTGAACTCTCGAAAAGTCTCTCTCTTCCTCAAAGGTGGTTGGGGTCCTTAAATAGCCCCCCACACCACCCCCGAGGCAACTCAGTCATTAAAGTTATGAAAGACATCCCTCATACTTTATGTCACAGCATTAAATGCCTGATCCACTAGTTGTCTCCACGTCATAAACATTAAATGTCAAGACATGCCTTTTGCCTATCCACTGTGTGTCAGGGGGCTGTTGTCGCAGAGGTGGCTCACCAACTGCCTGACAGCCCCAAATACCACTGTGGTTTACTCAAGTACAGGTCTGACATTGTTTAACTGGCTAGTGACATCACCCACAGTAGATGTGACATTAAGTAGAGGGTTGTTGGTCCATAACTCAATGCCCGATGGAACTCCAAGCTGCTCCGCTTGAGGTTCCACGGTCAGGGTCCTTCGGTGTTTTACCAGGTGTATCTAAGATGGTCAGGACAAGCCCCAATGGTGCCTTACTTCTCAATCCTCCAAATCAAGTCCCTCTAAAGTTCCCACGGTGAGGTCATTCGATAGAGCATGACAGCTCTCCCAGGCCCTGCCAAGCCTGGTCTCTCGCAAATCCGTTTGACTTCACACTAAAACTCTTTATTATTCTCGTTACATCATTACAACCGTTATAGCTTACAGTAAATGTAACCAAAGATACAATATGACTAACACAACAAGCTACAATATGAGCTTCCACGCCGAGCTGCCTCGCTGAGTTGCCACGCTTGAGCTGCCTCGGTTGCTTAATCTCAAACACTGTTGCTAATTGGGGATTTGTCCCTAATCTCAATATTACCTTCAATCCCCCTCTACAAGTGCATAACCCCAAAAGGAATCCGACAGATCTAATAGCTCATCATGAATCTAACCATATCCAAAAAAGTCTTGTTGCTTCTTTTCTCTACATCTTTTTGTTATGGAGTACCCACGTGTAGGCACTTGGGTTATAATACCCAACTTCGATAAGTGTTAAACTCTCCCAAGAGGTATTCCCCTCTATGATCAAATCTTAGAGTATGGATTAGTTTACCGTGGAAATGCTCCATCTTAGCCATAAACTCTTTGAACTTATCAAAGGCTTAAGACTTTTTCTTGAGCAGGTAAAAATATACAAACCATGAGTAATCATCATCAATGAAAGTGATTAAATACTCATAACTACCTCTGCTAGAGTAATCAAAATCCCACACAAATCAGTATTAACCAATTCCAACACATCTTTGGTTCTATACCCTTTGGCTGTAAATGGTCTTTTGCTGCTCATCTTTCCCACAGACTGGAAATGCCTACACTTCCAACGAACTTAATTTTCCTTTAAAACCAATATTTGTATACTTTTTATATTGATTTGACCTAATCATAAGTGTCAAAGAAATGTTTGGTTCAACTTAGAGGGTTCCTTTCTCTTCAGCTTATTTCCATTTGAATTTTTCAATTCAATATTAAGCAATAGCGATGAGGTGGGTCTTATAATACAAAATATCATTTTCCAAAGTTCCAAAACAGATAAGACATTTGCCATTGTTTATTAAAAAAAGCTCATTTATTAAAATAAACCAGGTATTCGTTCATCACATGCTTATAAATCAAAATTAAATTTCTTCTAATACCAGGAACATAAAAAAATATACTAATACTAACTTATTATCTTCACTAAAATTTGAAACTATGTTTCCTACTTCTACAATTGTTGTTTTGTAATGATCGAACATAAACACATATCCATCATTGAACTCCCTGGTAACTTGGAACCCCTACAAAGAATTGCAAACATGATTAGTGGCTCCTGAATATACATCCTGAGTATAAAAAAATTACATCATAAAACATGTCTTAATGATGTAGGAGAAATTACCGTTTCCATTATTCCTGGATAAGAAAATGAGGCATTGATTCTTCCAATGTCCTTCATGTTTGTAGGTGTAATAGGTTGTTTTTTGGCTTTTTTCCTGCTCCATGGGGTATAAAGTTTTGTTTGTCCACTTTGGTTGTGTTTGGGGACTTACCTTTCGGGACAAAAGTAGAGGGGCCTTTCTCAACAACCTAGATCACACCCTTATGATTATTGATATTCTCCGCAACTTGGAGTTCCTTATGCAGATGCGACAATGAGTAATTAATTTTGATCACAGAATAATTTAAGTGAAACTATTTGAAGGACTTTATTAGTGATTATAGCACAAAATTCAATTGGGTTTGTCCATCAATTTTATATCCAAGCACCTCCATTAACTATTTGTGGTACGATTCTGATCCTCACACATGTACATGAGGTTCAGAATTATATCGTAAGAAGTGTTCATGCGCTGATTTTTTTAATGCAACACATTAGTCATAGATGCGAATATGTAGCAGCGAGACATAAGATAAGCCATTTTCCACCTCTAGTAGGATTGGACATTCCTTTTGGATGCCCTTTCCTCCTGCTTGGCAGGGGAGATCTCTGTCAAGACAGACTTAAAGTCCTCAGCAGTTAGGGTAATGTATATGTTTCTTTTCTAGTTAATATAGTTCATTCCAGTTAACCTTTTGTCCTATAAGATTAAAGAAAGTGGGTTGAATGATGACCCATTTTAAAGTCTGAGATTTAGTAATTTTGAAAAGTGAATTGATTTTAAAATATAAATGTGATAATTTAACTTTGTTTTAATTTTAAAGCGGCTCCATTACCTAAAATTTTAAAGCAAAACCATCTAGACATCCTAGTTCCCTTATGGAGTGATATTTCTTATGAGGAGGTTAAATCGTTCCACCTTGAATTAGACATACCTTCATCTTTCAATATGTGCCTTGTTAGTTCAGGATTCTCTATCCAACATAATTGAATAGTCAACATCTTTTGGTCCTATAATTAATGATAGTAACTCCTTGGGGGATGATATCATTAATCATGTCTAAAGTGTATACCACCGTTTAATTTCTTGAAATAGAACCCTCTCATCATGAACTTTCCCTTAGGGGGGATTGAACTCAATTACATTTTAAATCTTGGAACTATCACTTAATTATTTTAATGAATCCATGATGCCTTTATTAATTCTATTTGTCAGGGTTAGTCTAACTAACGTGAGGAATTAATCAGATCCCGATTCTTGAAACAATCGATGGAGATTATGGGGTTTATGTCGAAACCCTCCCCCACTTAAAATTTTAAAAAACTTGAGGGTATTGAAAACAAAATTTATTTAATTCCAAATGCCCAAATTTAAATCATTGGTGATTTCCAAATTTGCTTGTATGAATTAAAAATCCTGATCTCATAATTTAATTTTCTTAAAATAAAACAATATTTTTAATTTACAAAAATTAAATAAAAACCCGAAGATCTAAATTTAATTCACTCATTAAATTTAATTACATCTATTTAGTTCAATTTATAAGAGAACAAATTATACACTAATTTTCGAAAAATATTAGTGATCTAGGCCAATATTTAAATTGTAATCCTTGTTATTCATAAAAACGGATGTCCATAATTATTCAATTAATTAGCACACGAATTATGCAACATAATAAAATAACGAGACATTGAAAATAAATAATTATATACAACAATTGTAGAATCCAAGAAAAGTAACAGCAGAATCCAAGAAATTGCATAATCAACAAAAAATTGCAGAATCCAAGAAAAGTAAGAAAATCAATGAACAATAACATTGATGCATAAATAAATGAAATAAAGTAAAGATAAGAGATGGTTACAAAGGACAAATTATGATTAACCCTCTTTAATAGTCCAGCCCTAGAAAAATTAGCAACAACAACAACTTCATCAGTAGGGAAACCCCCTGACCCTATTAGACCTCGAGAAAGTCCAAGGTTTGGTATAATGAAATAAGCACTAACTGAGCCTTAGTTGTCTTGACCCTTCCTAAGAAACTCCTGGAAATTGGACAACCATTTATTAACCTCTTGAACTAAGGCTTATGAGTCTTAACCTCTTCAGGTATTACCATATCAGGGAACTTGGAACTGCCCTCTTCAATATTCCTCTTCTCAGCCAGCAATGGAGACTTGGCTCTAGCGAGGAGATTGGGGATATTTATTTTCACCAACTCTTCTGGGGAAAGATTCCAGTCGATAGAGATTTATGTCTAGAGAATATAAGTGGGATGAAATACCTCCAATAATAAGATTTCTTTTTACTTGGGAAGAGGATTCTGAACTTATAACTGAAGAAGATGAGGTCGTCTCCTTTAAGTTAACGGGGCTGTAGGAATGCCTTTGATCGATCGAGAAATAAATGACGTTATTAAACTCTAATTCTCCAACAGTACTGAAGTCGAGCATCGATGATGATCTCCAAGTCTTTGTTGGATAGACCAAAAAATCTTCAAGTCAATAAAATTCTCCTCAGATTCAGGTGGAATGTCATCCTTCCTTCTCTCTTCCAAACACAAATACAATAATGTCGATCAGTATAAGAGTAAATTGAAAAGAGAAAAGAAGAAAATATGCATATAATATAAGTGCCGACCTATGCCACACCCTTACTAAGTGTAAGGTGGCCCAGTATATTCTTCACCCTCATGAAGAGGGGCAAATAAACAATTATTAACAATCAAGCCATTATTCCAATAATATTTATTGGAATCAGGAAAATTAACCACCAACATCCTATTATAATATGTGGTCTTTAAATAATAAATGTTATTAGCAGTGGGCCCCTAGCTATAACACTACATAAATTTCGTTATGCCTATGCAAGTTCCAAACAATTCATTAATGCGTCTGGCTCCATTTACCACTCTCCACATATTTGGTGCTACTTGGGATAGGACTACATAAAAATACTGACAAAATTCAAGAAACATGTGATTGGACAGGAAATTTAGCCCACACTCCGCTATAAAATAGTGGGAAGCCAGTGACCTTAATCTAAGGTAAACAGGTCATAGGGACATGTGACAAACTCAGTTTCTACCTATTCAGGGATTTTAGAATTTGTTCTAAATTCTTCCAAAAATCTCTTATCCACCATGTACACTATTATAGAAACTTAGAAAATAATTTACAAGAAGGAAATGATTCTTATGGTAAAGAAAAATACTCAGTAGTAGGTCTCTTCTTAACAGTAAAGTAAAAGCTCAACAATGAATAAGGAGTTTGAAAGTCAATGTGGAATGAGATTGAGGGGGAAAGGATCTTTTATAGGAGTTATGACTTCCCTTAAGCTCCAATTTTGAAATGATTAAATGTACCATCATTTCAGATATCGACGACCTCTCATTTCCCCAAACACCCAAAAGACCAACGTACCCTTAGACGATTCACTATTTTTCTAAATATTATGAAATTACCATCGCCTTCATATAACAAGTAGAATTTTATAAGTTCTAGAGGTCGGCAGCCGACCAGACCCTCTTAAGGAGCTCGAGCAGCTTCTAGAGGATAATACTTCATCCTTTAACTCATCATCCCCTTCCTGTCAAGAATGGAGTATTGGGAGCATTTATTGTAGCCTAAAATAATTAGGCCACATGGACTAACAAAATAGTTTCAGCTATTAGCATTATCATTAAATCCTTAAATATCAAATAGGCTTGGTCGGCTCAAATATCTTGTGGTCGGGCATCTAGATGACAACACCCGTGAAGGAGAAAAGTCGATAATATGAACAGACACACATGGGATATTCACCAGTCACCATGCACATGACCAACTGCCTATTATCGTGTAAAGATGTAAATACCTAGTGTATAAAGGTATTCCATCTCTTTAACTTCCAACTATTATAAATAAATTATCACCTCTCTCAATTAAGGGACAAAACCACTTCGTTCTAACCTTAGAGAGTTTCTTGTAAGACTTGTACCAAATTATAAAAATATAGTGAAATTACCCCGTGGATGTACGCACCATATCTGGGATGAACCACGTAAAATCTTCTTATCTCTCCGTATAATTCTCTAGCTCATTATTTTTATCTGTGGTTATAAATTTTAGGCAACTTGAGAAAAGATTATTACAAATTATCAAGCCCAAATTTATACATCAACATACCTCAAAAGGGTTAATGGAAGAGTTCCAAAGATTGTCTACTCCTCGTGGGAACTTACTCAAATTAAAATCTAGGAACAACAATAAAAAGAGCACAAGAAAGACAACACCCACACATTATACTCATACTTGGGTTCTGAAAGAGAATGACACTAAAGCTCTTATTGGGCATGCTGCTCTGAAAGCTCATAATACCTCCCAATGGTATTTTAATAGTGGTTGCTCATGACATATGACAGGTGCCAAATCTATTTTTACCAAACTTAAGGATCACAAGGAAGGTAAAGTCATCTTTGATAAGAGTCGGTCTAGGGCGTTGGGACATGGCATTATTCAGATTTTTAGATTTCCAAAGATAAATAACGTGCTTTATGTTGATGGGTTAAAAGAAAACTTGATAATCATTAGCCAATTATGTGATATAAATCTTGCAGCTAAAGTTAACCAATTGGAATGTTGTGTCTATAATAATTTCTATAAAATTGTATTGGAAGTTCTGAGGACATCCAATAACTGTTATGGTAACATCCCTAAATCCTCATTTATTTACAATAGTGATGGGGTCCCCCCTATCGGCCTTTGGTGCCAAAGTCTAGGTCATGTGAACTATATGGATCTCAATTATCTTGTGAGGAAAGACATAGTCCGGGGCTTACCATATCTAGGAAAATTAACTTCTTTAGTTTGTTGTCCATGCCAAAATGGAAAGAAAATCAAACGTCAACATAAGAAGTTAAAATACTATTACTACCTCTTGTGTATTATAATTGATACACATGGATCTTATGGGTCAAATACGAGAGTCTAGATGGTAAAAAATATATCTTAGTGATGGTCGAAGATTTTTGGAGGTATTCTATTATGGGATTCCTTAGGGAAAAATCGAATGTTGTTGAGTTTCTTACAACAAATTTCGTGTCTTGCAAAATTAACATATAAAAGGGGATGAAATGAATGGTGAAAGATAAATAAGAAGCAAGTCTTGACGGAGTAAAGAGCCACCATTAGATGGTTTTGCACCAAATGCGATCTCTTTTGATGGTTGAGCGGGTAAAACCCTTATGCTTAAAAAGACTGAACGCATTGAGACTTCCAAGAGAGATTTAAACCTATATCTTTAGGAGATGTACATACTTCCTTTTGCCTCTGGAAAAGTCGACGACGAAAGCTCGGGATGGAGTCGTATAATGCAGAAGTCTCACATATGGTTCCCTGATAAGGGAGTGGCTACCTACTAGAGCTTCGACCAACCACCATCGGTCAATTCCACTTTGAGGCACTATTAATTATATTAAAAGTGATAATGGAACGTAATTCATTGATGCCAAAGTTGGAGAGTTTTATGATGAGCTGGGCATTAAACACGATTTTTTGGTGGTAGGAACACCTCAATAAAATGACATTGTTGAGATAAATTACCATTCAAGATATGGAAAGATCTATGCTACTTAGTTAAAATGTTCCTAGGCATTTTTGAGCTGAGGCAGTGACACTGCTTATCACAGAATGAAACGGGTTTATCTTCGTCCATATACTATTAAGACACCATATGAATTATGGACTGGGAAAAAGCCTAACTTATCTTATTTTTTCATCTTTAGGAGTCTCTACTCCATTCTTCGAGTTAGAGGGCACTTAGGAAAGTTTGACTCTAAGAGGGATGAGGTAATATTTTTAGGCCATTAATCGTGTAGTCGTGCTTATAGGGTTTAAAACCTAAGGCGCTCGAAGATCATAGAATTGATGATGACCTTTCTTGTGAGAACGATGCACCCCTAGTGATGATCCAATTATTTCTCACAACGATGTGGTGAACCCCACTCTTAATAAAGATAATTCACCATCTTAGGTCTGCAAGAGTCATAACCCCATGAACATTCTTGGAGATATAAACCAAGGTGTCAAGACTCGTTCTCAGTTGGAACATGAGGTTATCCATTTTTGCTATACTTCCTAAATTGATCCCAAGAACATTAAATAATACCTCAAGGAGGAACATTGGATTAATACTATATAAGAAGAGTTGTTTAATTTAAAAAAGAATGATGTCTGGGAGGTAGTCCCCTGACCTAAAGACATAAATGTTATTGGTACCAAATGGGTTTATAAGAATAAGATAGATGATGATGGTATCACTTTTTACAACAAATCTAGGTTGGTTACTCAAGGTTACATACAAATTGAGGGTGCCAACTTTGAGGAGACATTTTCTCCTATTACTAGGTAAGAGTCCGTTCGCCTTTTGCTAGCCATTAAATGTCATATTAAATTCAAGTTGTATCAAATGGATGTCAAAAGTGCCTTTCTTAATGGAATTCTACATAAGGAGGTCTTTGTAGAACAACCAACAGGATTTGAAGATCCCTGATCATGTTTTTTATCTTAAGATATCCCTATATAAATTGAAACAATATCTTTGAGCTTGGTATGAGAGGATTACTTACTATTTCCTGGATTGTAGTTTCAAGAGAGGGGGAGTTGATATGACATTATTTGTGCATCAAAAGAAGGGGGACATTTTGGTCACTCAAGACTATGTCAACGACATAGTTTTCGGTTCCATTAGTGAGTTTGAGATGAGTATGGTAAGTGAGCTTACATTATTCTTAGGTCTTCAGTTCCATCAATTAGAGGATGGAATTTTTATATCCCAAACCAAATATGCAAGAGTTATAGTGAAGAAATTTGGTTTTGACACTGCTAAGCATGCACATACACCAATGAGTTCTACAATTAAGCTTAGTAAAGATGTTTCGAGAAAGGACATTGAGCAAACACTCTTTAGGAGCATGATAGGTAGTGTTCTATACCTAACTGTTAGTTATCCTAACATTTCATTTAACGTTGGAGTTGGTGCGCATTATCAAGCATCCACGAAATAGTCCCATTTACTTGTTATTAAATATATCATCAAATACATGAGTGACATTTTTTCCTATAGTATTTGGTATTCCTTTGATACCTATGACCGTTTGTTTGCCTATTCGAATGCTGATTGGGACGCCGATGTTGATAGTTGTAGGAGAACCTCTCATGGATGTTATTACTTTGGGAGTGCTCTTGTCTATTGGTTCAGCAAGAAGCAAAACTCCATATCTTTATCCACAGCGAAGACCGAGTATATAGCCACTAAGAGTTGTTACACAGAACTCTTGTAAATGAAGCAAATGTTCGAAGACTATGGGATCTCCTAAGGCACAATGACTATTTCATGTGATAGTATGAGTGCAATTTATATATCTTGTAATCCGATCCAACATTATCGCACGAAGTGCATTAGGATATGTGAGCATTTCATACACGATCTTATTGAGGAGAAAGTCAATTCCTTGATCTTTGTGAGAACCAAACATCAATTAGGATATATCTTCACTAAACCTTTAGATTCCCTTAGATGGTGGATTATTATTCATTTATTCATTTAAGAACCATTTTGTGAGATGAATATATGTGATGCTTATGTATGAATGTGTAATGGCTCGGGCTGTGATCGGAGAACATACTCCATTGCATGAAAATGCACCATTAGCAAGAGCCCATTTTGTGAAGCAAAAAGAATTATGATGATAATTAGGGCCAAAAGTGAGATTACATTCAATATAAAGAGAAAAAAAAGACTTCTCCTCTCAAATATCCTCAAAAGAGAAAATTCCTATATAAAAAAATTATGAGTGATTGAGGGAGTTTAGTTGTAAGATCAATGGATTTGCACCACCATATTCCTATTTCTATATTTCATTTCATGACTATATTGGGTTGAGAATCATCTATACTTTGACATATATATTTGTAAGTGCATCATCCTCTTGTGTATGCCATTTTACTTGTCACTAAGATTGATTTGAGTACTTGACTTTTTAGTATGCCCATTAGCCGTCATGCACTATAGCATAATTTTTTATTGATTCTCCCGTGTTTAGGTTCACACCC
Organism: Sambucus nigra; assembly: GCA_949130495.1. Lineage (NCBI taxonomy): Eukaryota > Viridiplantae > Streptophyta > Magnoliopsida > Dipsacales > Adoxaceae > Sambucus > Sambucus nigra. Next base: position 350,776,201 of record OX422223.1, on the reverse strand, counting down.
ATTCCTTACACTTCCATCTTTTATGTGAGTTAAAATCATGTCATACTGTGTTTATGTGCATAACATGTTTTGATTATATTTTATTTTTGGGGGGCTTTATTTTTTTAGTTTGTTTTGATGTAAATTTTTGAACAAAATAAATTTTTCTTGTTTTTGTTAGAATGAGAGACACCTTGTTCGAACAAGTTAGCATTATCGTTGGAATGACCTTCGAACAAGGCTTCCTCTGTTTATTAGTCCCACTTTTATTGGAAGCTCATTTTATCTTGGTTCGAATGAGATTGACGTTTCGTTTGAATGACATATTTTTTTGTTCTAATGAGATCCTAATTTCGTTCAAACGAGCCTTTAAATTCGTTCCAACGAGGCTAAAATCGCATTCTAGGTTTTAAGGGGCATGTTTATGCCATTTTCCCTCTTTTTCATTCTCTCATTCTTTTTAGCTCCTCTGCGATTTCTTCTTTTTCTTGTGAAGATTCACACTGGTGTTTGATTTGGGAGGATTAACTTGGGATTTCCTTGTGGGTATATTGCTATTTTAGGTATATATTTTTCCCTTTTCTCTTTTTGTTTATTTATTGATTGGAATAAATATGTGGGCTTTCTATTCCTTGTGTATATACACTTTTGTTTGCTTTAAAATCTACATTTTGTGTGTACATATACCTGATTTGTGTTGGTCTCCCATATTTACATACCTTAATAATTTTTTGGGGGAATTTTTTGCGGGTTTGTTTTATAAAAAAATTATATCCAAACATACTTCTTTACCCCTTTTAATTTCAATATTATTTTATTAATTTCTTCACATCTTTTCATTGTAATGGTACTATATCACTCATATTCTTGTTTGGTATTCATAATTTCTTGTGCTAATTATATATATATACACAGAAAGTCTCTTGTAAAGTCTCCTTACGATGTAGACCCTGGTACCTACCGTTTTTTTAAAATAGTAAAAAAATGAAAAATGTTGAGATGAGGAGATATGTAAAAGAATAGTATAAATATACATTTTCAACCGTTGAAATTTTGGGTCGGTGCCAGCCACTTAATTGATTGAATTTTGTGTTGAAACTTCACGAATATGATCTTCTCACTATCGAGATCATATCCATGAAGTTTCATAAAAAAATTCAATCAAAAAGTGGGTCAGATGATCGACAATATTTTAACAGTCGAAAATGCATATTTATACCCTTTTTACATATCACCTTATCTCAACGATTTTTTTAAAGAATTTTTTGATGAAAAAAATTAGAGATGATCTTCTCACCGTGAAAATCATATCCACAAAGTTTCATAAAAAAAAAATCAATTTTTACTATTTAAAAAAAAATGATATGTACCGAGGTCTGTACCATAAGGAGTCATTACAGAAGAGGGTCTCTCTCTCTCTCTCTCTCTATATATATATATATATATATATATATATATATATATATATATATATATTTGACTTTATTTTTGTTGTTGTGCTGTGTGGACTGGTTTTCGCGGGGTCAGATGGAATTTTGTCAGAGATAGGTTCTTAGGAGTGAGTTTGGGGTCCTCTTCCCTTTTCATCTCTACCACCCTTCTTCTTTTACCTATTTTTGTTCTTTTTAAATGGTGGGCAGTCAAAAATAATGTTCAACTCTCGATGTGACTCCCACGGAGTTCTCATAATCATCGTCTCGGGCATGAGCAGCCCAGGAGAGTCGTCCATTATGTTCCCCTCTTCACTGGGCGAGTAGAGCGAACTACGACCACTACTGCATGTTAGGTTTTCACATTCGAGTGGTCGTTCGTGATCATGTGTTCCTTCTTGATGAGTTACCTCATAATGAACTTTCTAGGTGGTTCGATGGTCGTGGTTGGGAGCCATTATTCTCCATATACGATGTGATTCTCTCCGACCTCATTAGGGAGTTTTATATTCACATGATCAGTACCCCAACTACCATTCGCTCCACTGTTGTAGGTGTCTTGACACGCCCAATACTGTGATCGTTATGTTGGGCATTGTTAGGTCACATGATGCTACATTTCCCCAGCCCTTGGAGGTGCGAATTTGTACAAATACACCCTGACGCTTTATCACACTGATCTCCTTACGGATTACTAGATCTTTAATTGGATAACCTTCTCGTCCATTCTTCCTCTCACCAACTCCACCCAGCTTACGATGATATCACCTATTTTATACATACCGTTAGCCATAGGATGATCATCGACCTCCCTGTATGCCAAATAGCGGGACATACCCTCTTCAGCTAGCCCTTTGTCATGGAATTTTGGCCATGCATCTTTGTCTTAATGTTGGGGTTAATCTCCTTCTTAATGAGGTTTAAATGAGCTCCATATCTATTATTGACACAAACTCATATCGCCGTTCTGAGAGTCATCTTCCAATTAGTCCTCATCGGGATTATTCATTTGCTCCTATTACATCTTCATCTGGGTTCGGTCCTACTCGTAATCCACCGGTCCCTTACCTCCCTCCTCATACTATCCTTATGAGGACTCCCTTATGGTTTACGAGTTGTCTAGACAGGTACAATATGTTTATACATTACAGTACGAGGATTTTATGCATGTTACGAAGAATCATCAGCGTATTGAGGCCGAGCTTGTAGAGTCCCGTTACCTTTAGGCCGAGCTTCTTACCCAACTTACTAAGTAGAGTGAGCACATGATTAGAATGGATTCTCTACTGATGTTATATATTGAGGAGATGATATGTGCAAAGTAACATTCGGGAGACAGTTCATCTAGAGATGAGCAGGAACCACGTATTACTGGTGACAACCTTCCCCTTCCCTCAGAGAGATGATTATTTATGAGTTCTTATGTACTTTGGGATTTATTTGATGCTTTTTTGGAGATAGTTTTATATGGTTTTTCAGACAATTTCATTTAACATTTCATGTATTTAGATTACGTTGTATGGATATTATCTTCTTTGTGATGATTAATATACTACATCGCATCACTTTATATTTATATGAAGATTATGGTTTCCTCCCACATATGTCTATTCCTCTTATTGTTCTTTCTATATCATGTCTTGTGGTTATATGCTTTTGTTTTCTCATACTGCATACTTGTAATTCACCGTGTTGCATGATTTTCTTATCTTATTTATGTATGCACGTTGTGATAACTTTTATATCTTTATCCATGTATGTGATTTAAATTCATAAAATATTTTAATACTCCACCCCTTTGTCTTTTCTTGACAAAAGGGGGAAAGAGTTATTGGATGTAGGGGGAGTTTTTATATTACTGCTCTTTTAATTTTTCTTTTCCCATACGTCACATGTATTTGTTGTTTCATGTGTGTAGGTTTCACCTTCATGACTTCATTATAAGCTACGCAATGGAACATTGATGCTTAGTAGTTGTTAGGTTTCCATGTCCCTTTTTTTGGGGTTTTGGTATGGTCATTGTTGGCTTAATGGTCTGTCTTAGCAGTTTTCACTTTGTCTCGTGTTCTGTCCCGAAATTGACAAATGAGGAGATTTGTAAGGAAATATTTCCAATTAAGTCTTATGTATGTATTGGCTTATTCTGTTGGTCAAAACACCTAGGTTATAGTATTCTCATATATTTGTTACTTAATCCTATTAATCGAGACACACAAGCGACTATACTTATTGCTACATGATTAGAGGCACTACATGTTTCTAGAGATTAAAGGTGTAGAAGAAATTGTTATGCAACACAAATAAATATGAGAGAAAGATTATCAAGAAGAGAACAAGGAATAGAAGATGCCAATCACACAACAAATGATGTACGAGGTTCAGCCAAAACGTTCCTACGTCCATGGTGGTGCAGTCGATGTTATTTCTATATACTCCGGAGAGTGATTACAGAGAATACAACTTGTCCTTTTACCCCGGACCTAGGGTTTAATATATACATGTTCATGTAGATGAGTGGGGGTGATGGATTCCTCCACGTTTTCCATTTCTCCCATAATTTCCCTTCATGGGATCGTGGGGGGAGACTGGATTAATTATAAAAGATGAGGGTCCTGGACATTGGGCCACCAGGACTGGGCTACTCGTCCAGGCCCATAGTTCTACATTTTGGGTACCCACAATTTCCCCTAAATTTGTTGGGCCATGTTCATGGGTCCAATAGATTTAAATGAGCAGCCATCATGGCTGATTTGTGATTCTTCGAAAACTGTGCAGTTGCTTTGGCGGCACCCGCTTCGCTATCTGTGCGCTATGATTAGAATTGAAGGCTTGTTGGGATAGCCACTTTCCATCCATCGTTTCAGCCTTTCCAGTACTCTTCCTTCTTCTGAGAACTTTAGTGCCTCGTACCTTCTTCTCTGAATCCTCATTCCCATTCCTTCTTAGTCATCTTGAGCTCGTGCTTCTTCATCACTTGAACCGATCTTCTATTTTGTAAGTTTCTCGTGACCTTTCTCTGCGCTTTTTCTTTAGTTTGTAGAGTTTCTTTGAGTTTTTCAATGGCGAAGATTGGAAATAGGTCAGTCTCTGAGTTCAGGAAGTTCTACAATATTCCTGAGTGGGTAGATATTGAATGTTGTGCCTCCCCTCCTAGGAACGTTAGGGATATAAAGGATGCCCACTGGATTCATGTCTTATTGCTTTCCCAGGGGGGACTTACTTTTCCCCCTAATCATATTTTTCTGCATTTTTTTGGTTATTTCAGTATTGTTCCCGCACAGTGCTCGCCCAATGTGTGGAAGATAGTAAATGGCGTCCATAGAATAAACCAGTTGTATGGTACTAGGTTAGGACTTGCCGAGATCTGTTTCTGTTATTCCTTCTCTCGAACTAGCTTAGGTGTCTTGTACCTCAAAACTAGGAGTCATGATAGGGTATTGGTAGTAAACCTACCTGATTCCCATAAGGACTACTGGCAAGAGGGTTTCCTTGTCAGGAATTGGCAGTTTCCTCCCCAGTTTGATGGGTCGAGGTCTGAGAGGTTCACTGTCCCTCTTTACGGGGAAGAATATATAAGTAGACATTGCACTGTTATTTCAACCTTTGCTGACTTGTGACTTTTCTAACCTCTCTTTTCTTTTTCTTTTACAGCGAGGATAAAGAATTTGGAGCCTGCTCTCAGCGAGGTTCGTATCTCGGAGTTGGTGAAAGCTTGGAATATTAGGGAGCCTCTGGGTGACGGCGAGCATCCCAGATCTGCTGCCTTTTTGCTCGAGTACAAGAACACAGGCTCCAGCTTCATAGCACGACTTGTGGACAGTGTTCCAGAGTTTAATTTCTTTGGAGAGGTTACAGCTGAGCCTATCCAGTTGGACGAAGAGGAGAGCAGCTCTGAGAGTGAGCCTGCAGGTGCTGTGAGTGGTGTAGGAAGTTCTGGCAGTAGTAGTTCTTCTGGAGAGGATTCCTAAGCTCAAGACTCGTCGAGCACTACCATCAGTTCAGGCGAAGATATGCCTCCAAGGAAGAACCTGATTAGAGACGATGATGATGAGGACCATGTGCTTCTTGCACAAAGGTCGAAGAAACAGAAGTCTTCTTCTGGGGCCGTGGATACTGGTTCTCGGTCTTCCACTCAGGAATAAGAGAGGAAGAGGAGAGAAGAAGAGCAGGTGAGAGAGAGGGAGAGAAAGAAGGAGGAGGAGAGGAAGAAGGTGGAGGAAAAGAAGAAGGTGGAGGAGAGGAAAAGGATGGAGAGGGAGAGAGAGGAAGAGAGGAGGAAGATGGAGTTGAGGACGAAGGCTGGGCAAGCCTTGGTCCCGGTGTCAGCTTTTCCCGAGGGGGCCTCGGTTGCCACTTCCTCTCAGCTGGCTCCTGCACTGCTTGAGAGGGCAGTTCTTCTTGCAGATCGCCAGAGGGCACTGGGGTCTGATCAATTAGCTCTCCAAGCTAGCCAGAGACTGGCCTTGGTAATGTTCTTTCCCTTTTCAATTCCTTAACAAGTTTTAATTATTTCTCCTTCTTGATTCCTTCCTTATTTTTGGTAGTTTGTGACGGACTTTGCTGTGCTCTACCGCTCTCGTGACGAGTTGGTGAGGATGAATGGCGAGCTAGAGCAGCAGAAATCCGCTCTAGAAGTCAGGGGTTCTCGACTGGAGGCTGACCTGAAGGCTGCTGATGCCGCCCGAGCTTCCTCTGATCTGGCACTTATCAATTCTAACCGAGAGAGGGATGCGGCGGTCAAGGAGATGAGCGAGCTGAGGCAGGCCTATGACCTAGTCTGCTCGAGCAAGCTGGGTGTGGTGGAGGAGAACAAGGTCCTGACCGAGCAGCTGAAGAAGAAGGAGTCCATGGTAGCCACCATCAAGGAGGATTCATACAACTCCGGATGGGCTGCGGCTTATGAAGACGCCGAAGTTCAAATAGGCTATATCAGCCGTTTGAGCTTTAAGAAGGGCTGGAACAAGGCCCTCCTAGCTGCTGGTGTTGATCCTGAGTCTCCGCTGTTCAACGAGCACGACCCGGGTCCAAGGCCAACCGTGGACGAAGAATCCCCTGCTCCAGCCATCGAGGGTGTTGATCTTACTTCTCAGACAACTCCTGCCGATGTTGGTCCTGCCTAGGCGAACGAGGGTATCTCTATAGAGGGGGATGCCTCTGTTGCTGCTGATAAGGGGAAGCAGCCAGCCACCCCTGGGCAGCCTGAGGTTGCTAGTTAATCCCTATTTAGGATTTCTTCTGTACTTTTGTTTGTAATTTTCTGTTTCTTGCTCGATGTAATTTTACCTTCAATAATGAAATAAAAAGGCTTCTTTTTCCAATGTATTGATTGATTTCTCTTTCCTTTGCACTTTTATGTCTTGTAGTTGACTGATGTAGAAGACTATATTCCTGCCACATCTCAATTGGGCAGGACCCTTGGTCCTAATGACAGTCCTCAGGTTCGCCAGACCTTTGTTAGGCTTTGAAAGTTTGTTAAGTCAAGGAACCAAAAATATAAGGATCGGTCCGAGCTGGTGGCAAAGTTGAAGGACAGGCTCCAGGAGATGGGTGACATTGGTGCTTCTGTACAAGAGGAAGTCAATGTTCTGAGAGTGAGATTGCTGGAGGCCACCGAAATAAATCAAGTTGGGGAATTCCTGCAGCACGAGAATGAAAATCTGAGGAGGGAAGTCCTGCAACTTAGAGAGCATGTGCCGAGCACTGCTTCAACGATTCTGCATAGCTCCTCATCTTCGCGAGATGGACATACTCCTCCTATGCCGCATGGTTCCACTCGCCCTCCCCTCCCGCGAGCTGGTAGGAGTACCAGGGGAAGGAACAGGGAAGCAGAAGAATAGCGGGATAAGGAGATGGAAGAGCTCCGTGATGATGTCCGCCGAGCATATGTAACTGTTGCTGGGCTTCAAAGGGACATTACTCGATTGCGACATTTATTCAAGAAGGTCCCTCGACAAGCATGGGCTGACGGTTATGACCAAGGCTGGTTAGATGCTCCCACAAGATTATCCGAGCTCGAAGAACTTTCTTTTATCAGAGGGTGGTTGAGTGCCTTGAAAGAACTCCAGGTCCCGAGGAACTCAGTTTTATGGTATCGTCACGAGATGTTCTCCTCCACTCTGATGCCCAATCCATTCAGGAGGGATGATAGATGGATCCCTATTGATGCCATTCCTCGGCAACTGTTAGAGTCGGACGCGGATGAGGTTGTTGAAGATTTGGTCCCTGCTCCTGATGATGGATGAAGAGATAGAGTGGCAGACTATCTCGTTCGGAGGCTTCCACCTTCTTGAATTTTTTGCAAGTCATTTTTCTTTTGATAATGTAAACGCCTTGGGTGAGCTTCGCCAGCTAAACGTGTATTATCGTTGTTGTAAATATAACAAGTTGTTATTCTTTTGTCTTTTTTGATAATGTAAATGCTTTGGGCCAGCTTCGCCGACTAAACATGTATTATCACTGTTGTAAATATAGGAGATTAATGAAAAGTTTGTGTTTTGGGCAGCTTTGCCGACTAAACGTGTTCATCCGATCTTTTTTATATTCTTGCTGCTTCATAATTATTTTTGTTTTGTCATGCAAGTGTCCCCCCAGTCCAGTATAATACCAAAATACCATTGTGCCCCATTTTACCTTTTAGGTTGTGTCGTCACACTCCCTTAGGCCTAAGTAGGGCAATTGGCGAGGACACACCTGGTGTTGGATGTCTTCATCCTGTCAGGATTTTGCTCAACCAAAGTAGGTTTGATGGCCAGTATGAAATCTGGTCGCATTGCCTAACAATCCTCTGTAGGGCTTTATATATTTCCAGGGGCAATGCTAAGAGGTCTCTCGTGTTTCATGACGATGACCTGAGGAGGGGTATCCCCCTGCTATATCGACCATCATGCCAGTGATTTGGAAAAAGATGTGTGATAAAATGCAGCTACTGATTTCATTAGTAATAAGGGGAATGAACTGTTCCTTTCACATAACAAATATAAGAAAAAGATTCGACAATAGAATTCCTTGAGAATCTAAAAATAGAATTTCTTGAGATTGGCTGCATTCCATGCTCGTGGTATCTCCCTGCCCTCCATTGTTTCCAAATGATATGCACCTTGCAGGTTGTCCCTAGTTACTTTAAATGGTCCTTCCCAGTTTAGGCCTATCTTTCCGTCTGATGACCTTACTGTGCTGCTCATGACCTTCCTTAGAACATAGTCTCCAACTTGGAATCTTCTTGGGTTAACCCTTTGGTGGTAATGCCTTGCGAGCTGTTGCTGATAGTTCGCAAGCTTCACCAGGGCTAGCTCTCTACGCTCATCGGCGAGGTCGAGTTCAGCGAGCAACGCCCCATCATTCTGGCCTTAGTCGACGAGGTCGGACCTCATTGTAGGCAAGCCCGCTTCTAGTGGAATGACTGCTTCCATGCCATATGTTAGCGAAAATAGGGTTTCTCCTGTTGCTCGCCGAGGAGTTGTTCGGTATGCCCACATAACATGGGGCAACTCGGTTGCCCATGCCCCCTTGGCTCGCTCCAGTCGCTTCTTCAATCCATCGATCACAGTTTTGTTGGAAGCTTCTGCTTGCCCATTGCTCTGTGGGTAGGCCACCGAACTAAAGTTGTGCCTGATCCCGTGCTCGTTACAGAAGTCCTGAAAGGGGCCACTCTCGAATTGTGTCCCATTATCAGTGATGATGGTTCTGGGGATTCCGAATCGAGTGATTATATTTATCCATATGAATCTTATCATGTCAGCGTCTCGGATGTTTGCCAATGGTTCTGCCTTGATCCATTTGGTGAAGTACTCAGTTGCAACCAACAGGTATTTGTGATTTCCGTCAGCAGTGGGTAGTGGTCCTACGATGTCCATCCCCCATTGGGCGAAGGTCCATGGGCTGGTCAGGGATTTTAGGTCGCTGGCTGGTTGGTGGATCATTGGAGCGTGAAGCTGGCATTTGGGGCATTTGCAGACATATACTGCGGAGTCCTTTTGCATATATGGCCACCAATAGCCTTCCTTCATTGCTCAAAAGGCTAGAGACCTTCCTCCGACATGACTTCCACAGATTCCTTCGTGAAGCTCACGCAGCACCTGATCGACATCGCCTGGGTGGACACATCTAAGGTAGGGACCGGAGAAGGACTTCTTGTACAAGTCACCTCCTGTGGATAAGTGAAAGCGAGCAGCTTTGACTCTTATCTGGTGGGCGATTTTCTTATTCTCGAGGAGCGTGCCCCCTTTAAATAGTCTCTTAAGGGGTCCATCCAGCTGGGGGCTGATCCCACCTGGAGTATTTGTTCCACGTTTGGCAGCTTGCTGTTGTGGTTAATGCTTGGACGAGTGAGGAAATCGATGGGAATGACTCTTTTAAGACTAGAATCAACTGCCGAGCTTAGGGCTGCTAGGGCGTCGGCATGACTGTTTTGCCCTCTGGAAAACTGCTGGATGTTGATCTCCTCAAATCTCGTCATTAGTTTTCTCACCAGGGCGAGGTATGCTGCCATCCTTTCATCCTTCGCATTGTAATCTCCACTTATCTGATTGGAGACTAGTTGAGAATCGCCGAACACCTGTAAACGTTTTGCTCCTAGAATTTGCGCCTTTTGGAGACCGGCTATTAGAGCTTTGTATTCTGCTTCGTTGTTGGAGGCTACAAATCCAAGCCTGATCCCTTGCTCAAGGATGGTGTTTTCTGGGGTGATGAGGACGATGCCTACGCCTGCCCCCTTTGAGTTGGAGGCTCCATCAACGAATAGTTTCCAGGTTTCCATTGTTGCTGGGTTCTCTTCTTTCTTTGTTGGTTGAGGTTGGTTGGGGAGTTCTTTGCCAGTGAATTCGGCTATGAAATCAGTGAGGATCTGACCCTTGATAGCGGTCCTTGGTCGAAATTGGATGTCGAACCGGTCGAGCTCAACTGACCACTTAGACAATCTGCCCGACAAATCCGCTTTCCTCAGGATCGCCTTAAGGGGGTGCGAAGTAAGGACGATGATAGTATGAGCTTCAAAATAATGCTTCAGTTTCCTCGAGGCTATAACTAGTGCAAAGGCGAGCTTCTCTAATGGCAGGTACCTTTGCTCGGAGTCTAATAAGGTCTTGCTCGCGTAGTAAACGGGGTGCTGGATTCCTTCGACCTCGCATATTAACACCGAGCTGGCAGTGTGACTGGATACCGAGAGGTATAGGTATAAAGAATCCATTGGTTGTGGTATGACAAGCAGCGGTGGAGAGCTTAAGTAAGACTTGAGCTCGTCCAATGTTCGCGAGCAGTCCAGGCTCCATTCTATTGGTTTATTCCCTTTTAGAAGCCGGAAAAAAGGCTTGCACTTCTCGGAGGATTTGGAGATGAAGCGATTTAAGGCAATGAGCATTCCAGTGAGCTTCTGCACGTCCTGGACTGTCCGAGGTGGTTGTACCCTGTTGATTGCATCAATCTGGTCCGGATTAGCTTCTATGCCTCTCTTGCTGACTAAGTATCCAAGAAATTTTCCTGACTGGACACCGAAGGAACACTTGCTCGCCTTAAGCTTCATTCGGTATTTCCTGAGGATTTTGAAGGTCTTTGACAGGTCTGAGAGGTGATTTTCCTTCTTCTTGCTCTTAACGAGCATATCATCGATGTAGACCTCCATTGTATCTCCCATTTGATCCTTGAACCTTTTTGCGACCAGCCGCTAGTAGGTTGCCCCTGCATTTTTTAGCCCAAACGGCATGACTTTGTAGCAATACAATCCAACCGTCGTGATGAACGCTGTTTTGTCTTGGTCTGGGGCATACAAGGGGATCTGGTGATACCCTGAGTATGCGTCCAGGAAACTCATTCGCTCGTGAGCTGTAGTGGCATCTACTAGTTGGTCTATCTTTGGGAGGGGGAAACTATCCTTTGGGCACGCTCTATTGAGGTCAGTGAAGTCTATGAAAACTCTCCACTTCCTGTTGTTCTTCGGAACCACTACTGGGTTGGACAACCACTTGGGGAATTGTACTTCCCATATGGATCCTGCATCCAGCAGTTTTTCGACCTCCTTTTCGACCGCTTTAGCCTTCTCAGGTGCAGCTCTTCGTGCTTTCTACGTGACTGGCTTGAATGTCGGGTCGACGTGCAGCTGATGACAGACCATACCAGGATCAATGGAAGGCAGCTCGTATGGTTCCCATGTGAAGACATCTACGTTGTGTCTCAGCAAGGTCGTCAAATCCTTCTGTTCTCGATCGGTGAGAGATGCTCCAATCAGGAATACTCTGCTACTGTTACCAACTTCGGCTATAACTTCTACCAGGTCCTCGATGACACGCTCGGAGGGGAGGAGCCTGGTCTCCTCTACTCGTGGTCTCCCATACTTTAGTTGCTATTTAGAAGGTATCACACCCTCTTCAACTTTCTCTCTGGGTTGACCGGCTTTCTTCTCTGGCTTGGTCGGATGGCTGCTATGAAGCACTTCCTTGCCATTGCTTGGTCGCCGTGGATCTCCATTACTCCTCGCTCGGATACATACTTGAGCTTCTGATGGTAGGTCGAGGATACCGCCTTCATTGCATGAAGACATCCTCTGCCGAGGATGGCCTGGTACGACGATTCGATGTCAACTACCAAAAACTCAATCATTTTGGAGACGTTCCCAGCACGAACTGGCAGCACTATCTTGCCTAGAGGCATGGTCATTTTCCCGGCAAAGCCGACCAAAGGAATAGTAGCTTCCTTTAGGTCGAAGACGCTCAACTTCAATTTTCTGAATAGGTCGAGGTACATTACTTCGGATGAGCTTCCTTGATCGACGAGCAGCTTGTCGATGTCAAAGTTGGCTATCCTGAGGGTAATGACCAGAGCATCATGATGTGGGGTCCTTACTCCCATAAAATCTTCATCCGTGAAAACAATATGCTTGTTATAGTTGACGTCCTCTACTCGTCGACGTTTTCCCAACTGTGATTTTGCTGGATCGATTTGGAAGGCCTACATTACCACTGTAAGTTTTTTCAGTTCCATCCGAGCTGAGCTCCCTTATATCTGTTTGACGTCAGATACTCCGTGAATTACGGCGAACTCGTGTCCAGCGTCATCCTCCAACACATTTTCGGGTCTCATCTCTCTGTTGGCAGTCACTTTTTCTGCCTTTTTCTCCACAAAGTCGTTCAAATGCCCAGACTGGGCCAACTCTTCGAGGTGAGACTTAAGATCTTTGCAGTGCTCAGTCTTGTGCCCTCCCTCTTTGTGAAAAGCGCACCTCAACGCATTATTTCTCTTCGAGGGATCTCCCCCCATCTTCTTGGGCCACTTGATGAATGGCTCATCCTTGATCTTCGCGAGAACCTTATAAATTGGTTCTTTGAAGACGTTGTTGACCGCCTGGAATGCTTTTGGTGCGTCCTGGTTCCCTCCGTTTTTGGAGCCATTTTTGCCCCCGTTCTTTCCTCCTTTCCTCTGGTTCTCATCTTTCTCACCTACCTTGGTAGTGATCTTAGTTCGACCGTTTTATCCTGTATTAGAACGGGTGACATCTTCCACCTTTGCGTATTTCTCGATTCGGGCCATAAGGTCCTCAATGGTCATAGCTTCCTTCTTTGTCAGGAATTGGTAGAGGAGGGAAGAATTAGGGAGCCCAATTTTGAAAGAGTCCACTGCCACCTCCTCCGCGCAGTCTTCGATCTCATTGAATAACTCCCAGTACCTCTTCGCGTATTCGCGGAGGGTTTCCTAAGGCGTTTTCTTCATTGTCAGTAGAGCATCCATCCTTTTGGGATGGGAGCTACAGGTAATGAATCGGGTCGTAAAGAGTTCGGCTAGGGATTTGAAATTCTTAATCGATTGGTGGGGGAGCCTTTCGAACCACTTCTGTGCTACATCATGAAGGCTTGAGGGGAAAATACGGCACATCAGGGCATCACGGTGACTCCAGAGGGTCATTTCCTGTCGGTATTGCCTGACGTGATCGATGGGATCAGTCTTTCCGTCGTAAACCTTGAACCTTGGAATGGAAAATTTCTTGGGAGATTCCTCCTCTTCGATTTATTTCGTGAAAGGTGACTTCATCTGGGTTTTGAGAGCTCGCCTCGCAAGTTCTCTAGTTGATCTTGTCCCGTGGTGAGCGGGATGCTGGTCCATCTCCCTGCGGACCATGTTTCGTATGAGCTCGTCGCTGCGAGCAGGGCTCTGGTGGCGACGAGCTCTTCGAATCTGTTCGCGGAGGTCGTCGTCTGACTCGCCTACTTCGTCCATTTGAGATCCTCGCCTAGGGCTCCTTCCTTGGCTGTGAGACTTGCTCGCCTGAGGGCTAGGAGTACGATGTGGGCATCTCCGGTTATCAAGACGAAGCTCCCTTTCTAGTCTTTCCAGTCTTCTTTTCAAACGAGCATTCTCAGCCTCGTACCTGCGAGAAGACTCTCTCTGCTCGTGGAGCCTTGCCTCGTATGCATCAATCAACCTGGATATCTGCGTGGACCTCGCTGGTCCCTGACTTTCTTCTGAGGCTGGTCTTTCTAGGCGAACTCTTTGATCTGAATGCCGGACTTCGGACCTAATCCTGCGAGGAGCAGGTGGCTCTTGAATATCTCCTGCTTGGGGGGCATTGCTGCTGTGACCAAACATCTTAAACTCCTTTCTTGATGTGGGCTCTTCTCAGGGAAAGATGAACGTTTCCCACAGACGGCGCAAATTGTAGAAGCAATTATTATGCAACACAAATAAATATGAGAGAAAGATTATCAAGAAGAGAACAATGAATAGAAGATGCCAATCACACAATAAATGATGTACGTGGTTCAGCCAAAACGTGCCTACGTCCACGGTGGTGCAGTCGATGTTATTTCTATATACTCCGGAGAGTGATTACAGAGAATACAACTTGTCCTTTTGCCCCGGACCTAGGGTTTAATATATACATGTGCATGTAGATGAGTGGGGGTGATAGATTCCTCCACGTTTTCCATTTCTCCCATAATTTCCCTTCATGGGATCGTGGGGGGAGACTGGATTAATTATAAAAGATGAGGGGCCTGGACTTTGGGCCGCCAGGACTGGGCTACTCGTCCAGGCCCATAGTTCTACATTTTGGGTACCCACAAAAGGCATATAATATTTTATGATAAAAATATCATTGTTGCATTTGGATAATTTTTCTAAGGCAATTTATCATTTAGAAATGTTATTAAAAGAAAATTTGTATTTTTTGTCCTTCTAATGATAAACCAATCTCGTTTGAACAAGAGTTCCAGCAACAAGATCATCTCGTTCGATCATGCTTTAAATGACCTTAAAACGAGGGGTCTTCTGTTTAGTAAGACATATCTCGTTGGAAGCTCTTTGGAAAGGTGTTCGAATGAAAATCCATTATCGTTTGAAAAACCTTTGTCCTTGTTCCAACGAGATACGTAAAGTCATTCGAAGGAACCTATTCCCATTCGAACAAACGGATTGAATTTCAAGAAAATGTTTTTTAACATATCTAAAATGACTACCCTCTTTAATTTAGGTCATTTATCCGTTATAAAGAATTTTCCTTTTACATAAAAGTTTTTTGAGCCTTCATATCTTGAAAATACTTTCTAAACCTAATATCAAAATACAAGAGTACTTATCTTGATTGGTATTTAAGATTAAACCTCAGAACTTTTCATCATACATATTTTTGCGTGGTGGATTCCACGCAAGCAGGTGATGGTTGAGGTTATTGGAGGAGTTCAAGAAATGGAGATGTTGTGAAGCTGATGCTAGATTATGCAGTGTTGTAAGAGAAGGTGTGGACCCAATCATCCACACAGGCTTAAGGAGTTAAGTGTTGTAAGTGATTTTGGGTCCTTAGTAAAAACCTTATCTATAGTGAATTTTTTCTACGCCTAGCCATCCGAGGTTTTTCCCAGTTGGGTTTTCCTTATGCATTGTTGTCTCACGTGTGATTGTGCGTATTGATTATTACTTGACTGATCTTGCATGCCAACATAATAATTAGGTTAATTAAGAGGAAAATTGGTAATAATTTTACAAGCATGCTTAGAAAGGCTTAGATGGTTTATTTGTCTTTTTGGTATATCTTGAGCTAATTGATTCATTATTAGAAAATCAGACTTTTAGATCACCACAAGAAGTCATCAAAAACCACAAAAATACCAATTCACAAATTCTTCTTGCACCTGACTGGATAGATTTGTGCTTAATTTGAATGGTTCCAAATTTTTAGCTTGATTCGGTTCTCCTTTTGGACCGATCCGAAACGCATGTAAGCGACATGTTCTTCTTCCTCTCGGATTTCTCATGTAAAACATATATAGCTCATCCAAATATTTATGAAACTTTATCCAACACTTAAACCCATAAATTTACATGATTCTCAGTGTAAAATAACATTACATCCCCTCACAATCTCCTCCAAATACATTAATCTTGAAATAATTACAAAACCTAATTACTGCAACCATATCGAATCTAGAAGCGAAAAATAATTATTGATAAACCATCATAGGGTCCACTCGCATAGACAATTAATGTGTGGCCATGATGGAAATGATTTAAACGAATAAACTTTATAGAACCATGTCAATACATAATCACACAGAAAGATACAACATTCCATAACATGCAAAACTAGGGTTTTCTTGTTAGGACTACATAGACCTTTCTAATGGATGATAAATCTAAACCAAAGGTTGTGATAAAAATTGTTGGTCATTGATAGACACGGAACAAAATATTTCAACCATGGATCTTCGATTAACCAACTAATAGAAAGAGGTAAAACTGAAACTAGGCTTTTAGAACAAGCCTAGGGTCTAGAACATAATATCTTTGCACATAGGGTTGCAATTTGATGGGGAGAAAAGATTTTGTTGATGATTAATTATTGCATTCTTTTAGATCTCCAAAAACTTGTTTAGACTTTTATAAAGGCTGGATCATCCAGTGTATGATCCTTCCTAAAGTTATGTAGGTGTGTGAGCAACTTTTGAGATGTAAACCCTTGCTTTTGATTGAGATATGGTAGTCTCTCTCTAGACCTCTTCACAAAGACGTTCATATTATTTTATCTCACTCCTCTCAAACCCTAATGATGAATCATTATGACTAAACCCCCTTCCCACACCCTTATATACAAGTACAAAAGGTGGGCTTGGGCCAAACTGAGTTACTTAAGAGTCTGGGCCTAATTACTTGGGTATATGGACTACACCAGGAATTTAAGATAAATAATTAAATTAACATCCAAATAAATACTCATAAATCTCAAATTACATTTATCATAATTTATTTCCTTTCATTATTAAATTATAAATAATTTCACTAAATAATTATGAATGCACTCCAATGTAATAATAATCTTATACATCACTGAGATATAATGATTTCTGATTAGCAAAGTCAATAATGGTTAGACTCCGATACCCGATTGGTCAAATCAATTTGCTACTAATTGAAGTTAACTAACATCTAATAAATTCCTCGATTACCATATTTAACTTATTTTACTACTCCATTGGATTATAAATAATCCGCTGATCAGGTTTACTAGTGGAAACAAATATTGTAAGTCTATCGCGGGGTATCACAGTTCAAGGTATCCCCAAACGCATATTCCTTCGAGTTTAGATTCCAGACCTACTTACATAATTGTCACCTAATATGAGGGGATAATTTGATGCAATCTAAGACTGAATCTCACATATAGCAATTAAATTAACAATCACATAAGCATTCCAATCCTTATAAGTCTGATCAGTGACAATCTATACACATTTACAAATGGTGTGAGATTATCTAAGTCTAATCAAGACAACCTTTAGACTGAAATCTTATGGGTGGTCGTGTTCAATATAATCCTGGGATGTACAAACCACAATCCTCTGTTGATATATTGCACAGCTCTCGAACCATCATACAAGTTCTCATAGTTTGAGATAAATTACAAGGATTGCATCAAAACTATTTTGATAGGATGTTAACTCCTTATCTAGGCTATGAACCTTTTAATAGTGCTAGAACCGTAATTCCAATCTCCTTATGATAAACCCAAATCCAACTCACTTAAATCACTACATAGCTCTACTGACCGCCATATATATAATAAGATATTTAAATAAATATAGAGCAATCTCACAACTTGATTCTCATTTTAAAATGAATAAAATAATAATTTATTGAACAATAATAAAATTCTTTATGCATGGTTTTAATAATAAATTCCAACAAAAAATTGAGAGCAAGAGATATTGTACCTCCATCTAGGATTACCAATTGAAGTCCTGCTCCATTGCTTGACTTGTTGGAAGATCCATCCACATACAAGACACATGTTGGAGAGTTGGGATCTATTTCCTGAAATAATGGTTGTTTGGGATTTTTAGGTACTACCATGACATATCAGTTTTAGAGCTCTTTAGCTCTTCTTCCCCTTCCTCCAAGTTGCTAAACTCTGTAATGCAGTCAGTTAAGGTATGACCCATTATGGAATTCCATTGATGGTACTTGATGTATATCTCACCTAACTCCATAAACCACTTGACAGACCATCTTATGGTTCCAGGCTTGTAGAAGATCTGACGGAGGGGTTTACCTTTCAATACTATAATGATGTGGGATTAGAAGTATGGCCTCAAACGTTTAGATAAGACAATGAGGCAAAATGAGAGTTTCTCCATCGTTGGGTAGTTATCCTTGGCACCTTGTATAACACGATTAACATATTACACACGGTGTTGGACCCCAAATTCCTCTCAAATCAGAGTTTATGTAACATCCCGTGTGTTCGAGGACTTGGGAATTTAATTATTTTGGGAGAAATTAGATTTTTATTTTTCGGAGTCTGAAATGATGTATTTGAGTGTACGGTTGATCCAGAAGGGAGAGATAGTTAAAATGACTGCCCAGAAGTTGTATTCGGATTTCAAAGTATTATGCACATAGTTTGACTCAAATTGGAGTAAAAGAGTCATTTAAAGTGTGTATTATCATTTAAGTTGGGTATTATTAGAAATGGGATTATTAGGCTTACTAGACAAGCCAATCTCATTTGTGAGAAAATATAAAACCCTAGAAAGAGAGAGAGGAAGAAGAGAGAAGAGGAGAAATCTTAGGGCTTTGGAGATTTTTGGCTCAAAATACACGAATTCAAGGAAGATTCAACCTCTACAACTTTGAGTCAAGTGATTAAACTTGCTAAATAGTTATGTGTGTGAGTTATCTCATAATTTTTGTTGGTGATTTAGTTGATTTGAGTTTTTATGGTTAAACCCTAAAATTTGATGAGTAAATCTTGGATTTAGGGTAATATTTGTGGTTTAGATGATAAAAATGGCAGGGATAAAATATGTGTTGGGTTTTGATGTTAGGACATTTTTGGAATGAGATAGATTTAGGTTTTAGAAGTGTAGGGTTAATCTTGTGAAGTGTAGAGTAAGGTTTTGGGGTACAAATCTTGTGGGAACAAAATTCTGCAGAATCGGACTGGTCCGGGTAGGAAAGACGGATCGATTCATTTTTAAGGAAATCGAAACGGTTTGTTTTTAGGGGCACCATATATGTTCGGTCATTAAAAGTTTCTGTTAAATTTTAGGAACCATATCGGTTCGTTATTGAGGACCCCCGATCCGGTCCGGTCACTGCTTTTGGCCAGCTCTTATTTTACCCCTTTTCAATTGGTTTTATTGCTTAGGGACTCTCCAATAGAGTGTAGTAAACATGTTTGTGGGATATTATGAGGGTTTATATTAGGATGTGAAACAGTGGCCACTTTAGGGGCTAAAGTAGAGGTATATTAGAGTCAAGTGCGTTATTTTCTTTACGTAAATCCTCCAAGGAATGAGGATCCTCTTGAGGATGGTTTTGGGGTATTTTGGGGGCATATTTGGGAGTTTAAAATTTTGGATTCTTTCATAAATGATTCGAGTAGTAATAATTCACTTAACGCCAATTAAGGACTGAATGAGAGAGAAGTATTGTGTGTCCTTAGGGTTGTTAAATTGGACGACTATCCATATCATAGGTGTGAGGCATTTGTAAATTTCAAGTGACGGATTGAATAATGAAATTAATTTGGAAGGTATGTGAGAGTGTAACGATTAGTATGATGAGAGTTATATACATATAGCCAGATTCATTACTTTTATACATGCAGACGTGAGAAGTGTGTATATATATATACGGTGTGAATGTATATACCTTGCGTGATGATTTATATATATGATGTGATTGAATGTGTATATATATATATATATATATATATATATATATATATATATATATATATATATTATGTTAAGCGTACTCATCTAGTGCTATCAAGGGAAGTTGCGCGATGTGGGTGAATCTCCTTGGCTGGAGGATATTCAATGTTACCTTCACATGGTGGAATGTAGTGACGTTCAAAAGTAGATACTTACCACCTTTAAGTTATTGGGTGTCACTCTCCAGTGGTGGGAGTTGGTTACAACGTCAGAGTAGAGGGATACAATGTCTCTATCAGATTATTGGGTTTAATTTGATCGTAAGTATTTCCCTTTTGCAATTCAGATGGAGATGAGAATGAGATTGTTAGAGGTGAAGCAGGGGGATAAGATGGTGGCAGAGTATGAAGAGGAATTTACCCGGTTGGCAAACTTTGTGCCCAAAGAGGTAAATACGGAGGATAAACATATATCAAAGTTTTGGGGAGGTTTAGATTAGCGAATTCGTCAGTATTTGTTAGGGAACCCGACATCACAGACTTTTATCGATGTGTTGAATACGACATTATTACATTGTCACGACCACCGTATTTAGTTAAAAGGGAGTGAGAAATTTGGGGACCAGAACGTGGCAAGTAAGTTGGGAGAAGGTGGTGCCAGTGGGGAAAACTTATCACAACAACTAAAGAATAGGCATAGGGAGCATGATCTGCATTTAGGGGCTTCGAGTAAGAGGCAACGTTCAAGATGTTTTAGATTTGATGGAAGTGGCTCTAGACAGAATAATCAAGGGCCGCAACAGCATTTTGTTCCTCAGGATGGACAGGAAGGATTTATGGGGAAATGTTTCTTCTGTGGGGAGATAGGCCATATGAAGAGGGATTGTACTGAGAGAGGCAGAGAGAAACTTTTTGAAGAGGTTTTGGATGCTCAGCCCCTACATCAATTTATGGTCCAGTTCGGACAAGAGAATTTTGATCAGTAACCCATTGATGAGGCAAGGCAGTTAGATTACAGAGGTAATATATATAAGTTATTTTTCCTATGTGTATAGGGTATGCTTTGAGTGATTTTAGGAGCGTTGCGTGTAAGATGGTTATTCTAGAATTTACGAGTGGGTCGAATTTAGTCCGTGGTTGGCTGTTATAACCCGGTTGTGAATATATGATTACCTTGAGGAGGGTAAGTGTGGTACTTAGATGGTATCTTTTTGGAGAATAGATTGTTTTGTGACGTGCTAGTAGATTTATGATTTCTCTAGAGTGCCACTGTTAAGCCGTGTTTAGTGGTAACGATAAGACTATCATTTTGTTATTTGGCTAGATGCATGTTATTACTATGTCCCAGTTGTGAACGGGTCTATCTTGTGGTGATATCTTCATATGATGTAATGGATTTTTATTGATGAGAATCAAGGTTTAGTGGGTTCAGTGTTGAGCAAAGAGTTTAGCTCATAGTTGTGTGCGTGTTGAGAACTTAATGTTAGTGAGAACATTGTGTCGACTGACTCCTTGTGTCCTGGGAATGTTATTTAATTTATGTGTATTGGAATTCATAAAATTATTTTCTATATTATATTAGGCCTATGGAGCCATATAAGTTGTTTTAAAAATCTTTTTAAAACTTTAGTCCTGGTATGACCGATCTCAATCCCTGACAGAGCTGCACAGTAGTGTACTGGGAGGGTTCCTTATTTGAATTTTGCTTGCGAGACCTCCCCCGCATGAAAGTAGTGAATGTCGAGAATTGATAAAGTTTAGATCTTCGAATATTTTCAAAATTATTATTTTACTATGATTTATCAGATTAATTGTTGAGAGTTAGCGTATCCGTGTAACGTTATGGGACTGAGATTAGTTCATGGATTGGTGCATTGGTTATTTCAGGCATATAATTGTAACGGTGAATGAAAGTTATGTTACAATTTAAGTCTAGTGGAGCCAAGTAACGATTGTGCATTTGTGCACGGTTATAGGGTGTGTGGGCTCCCTGGTCATAGATTATTTTCGATGAATTCACTATTAGAAAGTGGTAGGGATCGGTGTAGTAATCATGAAGGTAGATTAGTTATTTGAAGTAATGAACTTATTCGAATTTTGGGGATGAAATTCTTTATAAGGAGGGGAGATTGTAACACCCCGCGTCTTCGAGGACTTAGGAATTTAATTATTTTGGGAGAAATTAAAATTTTATTTTTTTGAGTCTCGAATGATGTATTGGAGTGTACGGTTGATTCGAGAACGGTCAAGATAGTCAAAATGACTTCCCGAAAGTTATATTTGGGTTCCGGAGTATTTTGGACCTACTTTGATTCGAATTGGAGTAAACGAGTCATTTAAAGTGTGTATTATCATTTAAGTTGGGTATTATTAGAAATGGGCTTCTTAGGCTTACGAGACAAGCCAATCTCATTTGTGAGAAAAGAGAAAACCCTAGAAAGAGAGAGAGGAAGAAGAGGAAGAAGAGAGAAGAGGAGAAAGCTTGGATCTTTGGAGATTTTCGGCTCAAAATACACGGATTTAAGGAAGATTCAACCTCTACAATTTTGAGGCAAGTGATTAAACTTGCTAAATAATTGAGTGTGTGAGTTATCTCACAATTTTTGTTGGTGATTTAGTTGGTTTGAGTTTTTATGGTTAAACCCTAGAATTTGATGAGTAAATCTTGGATTTATTATGATTTAGATGATAAAAATGGTGGGGATAATAAATGTGTTGGGCTTTGATGTTAGGACATTGTTAGAATGAGGTAGATTTGGGTTTTAGAAGTGTAGGGTTAATCTTGTGAAGTTTAGAGTAAGGTTTTGGGGTACAAATCTCGTGGGAACAAAATTCTGTAGAACCGGACCGGTCGGGGTCGGAAAGACGGATCGATTCATTTTTAAGGAAATCAGATCGGTCCGACCATTAAAGGTTTCTGTTAAATTTTAGGAACCGGACCGGTTCATTTTTGAGGACCCCTGGTCCGGTCCAGTCACTGCTTTTGGCCAGCTCTTGTTTTACCCCTTTTCAATTGGTTTTATTGCTTAAGGACCCTCTAATAGAGTGTAGTAAAAAAGTTTGTGGGATATTATGAGGGTTCATATTAGGATGAGAAAGAGAGGCCACTTTGGGGACTAAAATAGAGGTATATAAGAGTAAGTGTGTTGTTTTCTTTTAATAAATCCTCCAAGGAATGATGATCATCTTGAGGATGGTTTTGCGAGTTTAAAATGCCAGATTCTTTTATAAATTCTTCGAGTATAAAATTTACTTAACGCCAATTAGGGACTGAATGAGAGATAAATATCATGTGTCCTTAGGGTTGTTAAATTGGGCGACTATTCATATCATAGGTGTGAGGGATTTGTAAATTTCAAGTGAGGAATTGAATAATGAAATGAATTGGGAAGGTATGCGATAGTGTAAGTATAATGAGAGTTATATACATATAGTCGGATTCATTACTTTTATACATGCAGACCTGAGATAATGTGTATATATATACGGTGTGAATGTATATACCTTGTGTGATGGTTTATGTATATGATGTGATTGAATGTGTATATATTCGGTGTGTATGATATATATATATATATATATATATATATATATATATATATATATATATATATTATATTAAGCATACTTTTATAGTGCTATCAAGGGAAGTTATGCGATGTGGGTGAATCTCCCTGGCTTGAGGAGTAGGGAGAGTATAATCCCATGGTCATAGCATCCATTATTTGTCTTTTGTAGCATGAGAATTATGCCCATAGTCGAGAAATAATTTGGGGGTGTGCTTTGGACCGAGGGCCTAACTGATTCCCACGACTGACAATGTTAGGTGGTAGTGTATCGGGGGGTTCCTTTTTTGTATTTCACTTCACGAGACGTCTCACGCATGAAACTTAGCATAACGTTGGGCGCGGGGAGATGTTTGGTCCTTCGTTCTTAGGTATAGGTGAAATAGTGGAGGTATATTACTAGCATTAAATACAAAGTGAGAGATCTTGTGCTAATAACGTGTGAAGGTTAAAGATTACAACCGGTAAATATAATTGGGTTATATTATCGTATAAGTTTGGGTGTAAACTTAGGAGATGATAGAAGAAGTAGATGGATGGCTATGTTAGAGACAGTGAGTTACGTGAATGAGGTTTATGCGTAGGTTAAGAGGATTTAGCCCTAGAATATGTTGGGTAGCTTATTTGAGGTTCCTATGCATACGTTACGTGCACGCTATAGATGATAGAAACACTCAAAACCTCCCCGTGGGTATCAAGTGCACAAGTGTCCTCATCGTCATGGGATAAAGTGGGTGTGCTCACGTGACTTGCTAAAAAGGCAATACACTTTCCTTGTGAAGACTCATCCTCAGAATCATTCACATCTTCCTCACTATCACTCAGGGTCGCTGGCATAGAAACTTTATTTCCCTCTCTCCTAAGTCTAGTGGGACACTCAAATACCGTGTGCCCTCTCCCCTCACACCCAAAACATTTCAAAATTTCAAAATTTTCTTCACCCTCTTTCTCTTTCTCACTACTTTCTTTAGCCTTGTCTTTCTTTTTATTTTTCTCCGAAAACCTTTTATTGGAAGAATTTTGTTTCAAAAACTAAAGAAACTTTTTAAAAATCTTTGCAAGCAGGGCCATGTAAAAATCAGACTCGAACTCAGA
The DNA here is from genome assembly GCA_949130495.1 of Sambucus nigra. NCBI lineage: Eukaryota > Viridiplantae > Streptophyta > Magnoliopsida > Dipsacales > Adoxaceae > Sambucus > Sambucus nigra. Next base: position 350,751,998 of record OX422223.1, on the reverse strand, counting down.
CTCGGACTCACAAAAACTCACTTTATTTTTCTTAGATTGGGTTTTAAGCGCTATCCCTCTATCCTTAGGTTTGACAGTGTCGGGAAACAGTCAATTTCGTACGTCTGTAGGTCTCCTACAAACTCTTCTAATTTCAGATGACTCAAATTTCCTAAGGTATTCAAAACCGTCACTTTAGGGATAAAACATTTAGGCAGCGATCTTAAAATCTTTTTGACCACTCGTGCATCAAGATTAGGCTCACCTAGGTTAAAACTAGTGTTGACAATTTCGGACAAACATGCATAAAAGTTGTCAAAACACTCAGTCTCTAACATAGTGACTGTCTCAAATTGAGTGGTCAAATTTTGAATTTTAGACTCTTTGACCGCGTTAGTGCCTTCTTGGGTGAGTTGCAAAATATCCCACACTTCTTTAGACGTGGTGCACGTCATAATATGTCTGAACTCATCAGGGGTTACTTGTCTGAAAATTGCACTTATCCCTCGTGAATTATAAGTGCTCCACCTAAACTCATCCTCAGTCCAGTCTGACACAAGTTTTAAATTTGTGAAATTATTTGCGGTGATAGTGGGGGGGGGGTCCAAACTCTTTCACAAATGACCCAAACTCCCTCATCGATTGCTTTTAAATAGGATTTTATTCGGGTTTTCCAGTAAGCATAATTAGATCCGTCAAAAATTGGCAATCGCCTATATTAGTTTTCGTTTGGAAAAATTGTGACAAACTTTCAAAAATCAGATTTTTCAAAAAAAATCAATATCACACAATTTTTTACGAAAAATAGGAATACACGATAAATTAGCATAACCTGCTCTGATATCAATTTGACGATGTGAGAAGTCAAATTGTATAAAAAAGCAAACTCTTGAAAAATCAGGATCACGCAATAAATTAGCCTAACCCACTCTGATAAAAATTTATGAATGCCCTTCGTGTGCTAAAGATTCGAATAGATGCGCAAATTTCCAATCACAAACTTATTCAATTAGAGTCAATTTATGAATCAAATCAATTCAACCCTTAAACTAAAATAACTGTGTGCGTGCAAATGTCAACCATCATAAATAAAGATGCGACACAAATTTCAGGAAAAATCCCCACAGGAAAAAACCTTTTTATTTCTATAACTTTGACAAGTTTACAAGACCATTGACTTACATACAACTTCCCTCAAGTGTAACGCACGGTGTCTTCGTCAAACCTTAAAACCGTTGGCTAGCAATCAGTAATGGTTCACACGCAGCTATACCAGAACGGACACGAAGTCCAGATACGCAGTCTTCAGCAAATCAACACGAAGAAGATCCTCAATGACATGCAGTCATAAACTTCTTAGCGACTCACTCCATAATAGCACACAACTCTCGGTTGTAGCTAGCCTCAAGGAGGTTTCCCTACTCCAAGAGCATGCTTCATTAACCATACACCAACACCCCCCCCCCCCCCAGAAATACATCTCCAAAGCCATTATTCGTCAATTGTGGAAATGGGTAAATTTGGTTTAAATGTGGAGAAATACATTATAAAAATGGTGATTTATGGGTGGTCTATGGTGGAGGAGTGGTGGCTTGGTGGTGGAAGACCATCCACCTCTCTCTTTCTCTGTCACTCTCTCTCCCTTTCTTCCATGATCTCCCAATAACAAAATAACCCTAAATCACCCAAACAACCTTTAATAAAGCTTTCATAAGGTCAAAATACCAATTTTGCCTCTTTTGGGTTGATCTAAGCTCGACAACTCAGATATCCAATGCCATAAATTGTGATACCGTACAAGGACAACTGAGATTAAAAACTCAACCAACATCGTTGGATCCAAAGAGCGTGCGACACCTCTTTAATTATGATTTTGTGCATTCATAATTATTATGCATTTTAACTCACTTGCTAAAACTATTTTCAAAACTCGGGCTTTGACCCGTTTATATCTTTTATTTTGTTGTATATATATTAGGTGTCCCTCCGTAAGGACGCCAATGATGCCTATTCTATTCAGAGTCCCTAGAGCTATAGAAGATGCAGAATGTTACAGGATTTTATTGTAGCCGCTTCCTATTCTTGTAAATATAGTTAAGGATCCATTTTGTATATCGGTTATGTGTATCTAGAGTTTCATATGTAGCTCTTTTATGATTTTGTTTATCTAGTTGTTGTATTTTTTGTGACCCGACATCATATTCGGGTATATCTTTTGTTGTACTCGTGTACATAATATCATGTTTTGTAGTCATATTGCATGTGGGTTTGTATTGCTTGTATGTTTTTAAATTTTTTTGGCATCTGCTTATTTTATTATTGGGTGGTTAGTTAGATTTTTAGTCTGTGCGACAGTGATGCTGAGATTGATCCACTTGAGATTCCTATTTTACCTTGGTATAGGGCTGGCCACCCGTTATTAATTTAAGAGGGGTGTCACCATTGAGTTGATAGTAGTTGGATAAGTAATGAGGTAAAAATATAGATCTTCCCCCGTAATGGTCGAAGATAATAAAGGTGGGGATCCCAAGTACTTATTGAGGTCCTAGAAGGCTTCTTTGGCCTTAAGAATCCATCCGAAGGTCTCCTTTAGTATTTTGAAGAAGTGTATGTCCTTATCTATGGCCTTTGAGATAAAACGATTAAGGCCTGAAAGTCTCTTGGTAAGGATCTCAACTTCTTTCACTATTCTTGAAGACTTTATGTCTAGAAGATCTTTAATCTTCTCCAGATTGACGTCTATGCGCCGCTTGGTGACCATAAAGCCCAGAAACGTTCCTCCAACAACCCCAAAAGAATATTTCTTTAGCTTAAGGCTCATTTGATTTCTCTTAAGGATGGTTAAGGTCTCCCTGAGGTTCTGCACATGGATCTGAGCTTCCAAGATTTTGATCATCATATCATCGGCATAAACCTCCATTGAGTTTCCGATGACATCTCTGAAAATGGAGTTTACCACCCTTTGATAGGTTACATCTGCATTCTTTAGTCCGAAAGGTATAACTATGTAATAGTAAGTAACTTCATTTATGATGAATGTGGTCTTCATTTCGTCCGTAGGGGCCATTCTGATTTGGTTGAACCTAGTATATGCATTCATGAGTAAGAGGAGTTCATAACCTTTTACTGAGTCTACTAAGGTGTTAATTTGGGGTAGAGGATAGCAAGCCCCAGGGTATACCTTGTTGAGGTAAATGAATTTGACACGTATTCTCCACTTTTTATTGGCTTTGGGCACAAGTACCACATTTGAGAGCCATTCTAGAAACTTGACCTCTCTAATAAAATTTGCTATTAGGATATTATTAACCTCCTCGTTAGCATCATTGTTCCTTTCTGGACTAATGAATTTTTTCTTTTGGCACTAGGCTCATGGTTTGGGTATGTGCTGAGGGAGTGGACCATGACCTTAGGGTCTACTCTGACTATGTCTGAATGGATCCGTAAAAATACATTTTATTTTCTCTCATGAACTGGATGGGTTATTCTTTGAAGGGAGGGATTATGACAACCCTGATCTTCACTTCCTTAATTAATCCTCCTAATCAATGCATATAGTGATTATGGCCTTGGCTAGCTCACCTCTTTGTTCTTTCTCCTCATCTCGTGGGTCCACGGTGTAAACAATTAGGAGGATAGATAGAGCTTAGGAATTATTGTCTTAGAAGGCAAAACTTTTGACAAGACTTTGGGGAACCTCTGTAAACTTTTTGGTACCTCTAACCGACTTTGGGAAGTCTTAAACAACCTATTTTTTTCTTTGATGGAGGAGTTATAACACTATCGAGCTTTTTTTTGGTACCCAACACTTCTCCCACTCACTCGTGGGTTAGAAACCTCATTACTAGCCTTCTTGTTGGTATGATAACATCTAAGTCATTAAGTGATGGTCTACCCAAGATCACATTGTAATCTAAGGGGAATTCCACTACTATAAACGTCTTCTATTGGGTTGCACAATAATCTTTGGAACTGATGGTGAGGGGGAGAGTGAAATATCCCAAGGAATAGGTACGCTCTCCATTGAATCAGATCAGAGGAGTAGTGACAAGTTGCATGTTCTTGGAATTGATTCCCACGACCTCAGTAGCATCAAAGAATTGGATATATGTTGATCTCTCGGTGTTGATCATGACCCCCTTCATAGTGGCGTTCCCCATGATCACTGTGATAACAAAGGGATCGTCATGAGGTAGATAGACCCTTCTAATATTTTTTTCTAAAAAGACCATCATTGAAACCCCCTTGGGGTCTTGATGTATGATATAAACATTGTTGACTTGCACTCCTTCGTGTTTGATGCTCTTAAGGTGGTATATTTTGGCTATAGAAGAGAGTCCACCTCCAAAAAAAACTTTAGAGATATTGTTGATATCAATCAAAGGGACACCATCCTTATTTTTATTTTTTCTATTATTATTGTGTTGACCTTTGCCTGTGTCCTTAGTCACAAAATTTTTGAGGTAGCCTCTCTTGATCATACCTTCGATGGATTTATTAAGCCCGAAGTAATGATTGGTGATGTGCCCATAGTCCCTATGGAACCTGTAATACTTGGATTTGTCCCTCTGATCACCTGTGGGCCTCATGGGCTTAGGCGGATCTAGGAGATCATAATGTTCCCCCTGCTACAAAGACCTCTTCAATAGAATCAGTGAACTAAGTGAAATGATTGGCTTTTGCAGTTCCATTATATTTATCTCCGCGTTTATTCTTCTTGGCCTTAACTGACTCAAGGGACTCCCTAAGGATAGGTAAAACATCTTTACTATTTGTTTGTTGAGGGGAGGATATAATACGCCTTACGGAAATTACATCTTCCATGTTCATATACTTTTTAGGTCTCTTGAGTTTCTCATTCATAGATTTGGGGCCTTTTTTCCTAAGGACCTCAGTAGGTCTTCTAAGGTGAGGCATGAGCTGAAAGAAACCACGCAAATAGTGTCATTTAGATAATTAACTTGGAGAGCCTCTTGGATGAATCTCTTAGCATATTATTCGAGAGCCTCATTGGTATATTATTTAAAATTATGGAGGGACGTAACAGACTTCCTTATCTTTAGATATGCTATAAAATGGGTAACAAAGGACCTTTCCATCTCAATGAAGCTCCGAATGGTCCCTGGTTTGACCTTGGCCCTAATTGATCCCCTCAGAGTAGCGAGAAAGGAGCATGGGTGATCTATTGGTCCCCATATGGTCTATCGGATCTTTAGATCCATCAAACGGTTCAATAGTAGGAGTCTTCAACTTTGGGGTAAGAACATAATGCTCAACGTCATTGGAGAATGGAGATGCCGTCTTTTAGATAGCTAAGTGATTGGTGTTGGGAGTTTTCGTCTTGTATTTGTTGGGGAAATTCCCGAACTTGTCTTAAATATTATTGATATCATTGTCCACTACATCAAATAAGGATTTTGTCACCTTTCACATGGCTAGAGTTATCAGTGTAAAAAACCATGATGAAAAACCCCGAGCTATTGTCAGGGTCATTGACTGCGACACGATCGTGATAATAACTTGTCACGGTCAATGACCTTGAAAACTATGTTGTCATGATCCTGTCAAGGTTTTTGATTATGACAATATCTATATGTTTTCACGGTCAAAATCCTCAACATTAAAATAAAAACCTAAGCGCGGCAGCATAAATGTTTTACCCTTTTAGCACAATCTTTCTCTCTATCTCTCTCTCTCTTTTTTTCTTGTTGCGAACCCTTTGATCCTTCCTCTTCCTCCGATCCCTCATCCTCCTCAGGCAACCATCCCTCCTCCTTTTCTCCTCCTCCTCCCCTCCATTCCCTTATCCCCTATAATACACTTGGGGCATTTTTGTTCCCTCCTCCTCCTCAAGTGGTTTTTTATTGCGATTAAAAATAGAATAGGGTATGTTTTGTGTATTTTCTTCGAATTTCTTCATTTATTTACTTCGTATTTGCATTTACTTTCATTTTTATGCATCAATTTCACAAAATTGAAACTTTAGGCTTTGCATTTCCTATCATACACTTAGGGCTTTGGAAAAGATTAAATATTTGTTAAGTCTAAACTTTCAAAGATGAGATTTTTTTTCAAAAAATAGTTCGAAGGATTAATTATCAACTTAGGGATTTGAATTTTTTTGGATCCGTGTTTTTAACCATTATTGTGGTTTTGTTGTTGCGATTTCAGGCGATCTCAGGCCACCGCTGCCTTTACCGATTTTAATATCTTAGTTTTTCATCTTCTTAAAGGTATATATATATATATATATATATATATATATATATAATATCGGGACATATTAAGTGCATGCATTTGGAAATAATTAGTGAGTAGTAATAAGGCTAGAATGGTTTATCCCTGCGTAACTGATGAATATTTTATGATTATTAACAATTCAATTGTTAATTTATTTTTACAAAAATAAAATGAATTTGTGGGAAAGAAGAAGAGACAAAAAAGTGTTCGACTTACATGTGATATGGTACTTGGGTTCGGTGGGCAAGGGTCGGGTCCGGTCGGGTCAGGTTATGGGGTCGGTGGGTAGGGGTCGAGTCGAGTTATTGATGTTAAATGAAATATAGATGTATCACATGCATGTAGCTCAAAAGGCATTTTTATCTTAATTGATGTTAAATGAAATGAAATGCAAATGCAAATGTATCACATGCTGAAACTTTGTTGAATCTGTTACTGAAATTATGTTGATCATGTTTAATATGTTGGAAACATGAAAATCATTTACATGCTCAAAAATAGTGGCTTGGGGTTATAAGTTTAAATGCTAAAACTCTATTGAATATTTTGCTGAAAAATAGTGGCTTGGGATTGAATTTTTATTTGGGATTCTTGAAGTGTTGGTGACTGGTGAATTTGAACATTTAGATGGCAATTGAGTTGGTTAGACTAGACATTTATAACATTTAGGGTTGTCATACTACCAAATAATGACATGTGATGTGGGTTAGCCCTAGGCACATACTTATTCATGAAAATATAAATAAGATAAAAATGAAACATATTTACCACGTAAATATAAATACGATAGAATTGAAACATAAAATAAATATTAAAACATCAATTAAACAGAAATGAAAATAACTGTATATCAATCATCACTACAGACTTTATTTGGTAATTGGCGGTAATGTTGGAAACATGCATTATTTTATGATTCAAATTTACAATAAATTTGATTTTACCCACCTGATATAGTAATAATACGGTGGAAAAAAATCATAGACTCAAAAAATATATACAATTCTAACTCCTATGTGTGTAACATTATTCATTTAAAAAGTATATACTTTTTTACTGTAAGATTGTTTCCCACCATATTATTGTATCATGTAGGTAAAATCTAATTCATTATAAATTTGAATCACCAAACAATAAATGTTTCGACGTTACCTCCAATTACCAGATAAAGTCTATAGTGTCAAATTATACATAGTTATAAGCCTATTATGTTGTAAATAGTGTGCACAGATACTAGTCTTCTAGTTCTTATGTGTACGCATTCAATATCCCTTAGACCTGCTCGAGAGCCATTACCCTTGTAATGGGATCTCTCGAATTATCATGTTTAGACATCTTGGGATAACATAGTTTCTATATAGTAATGTTCTTAGCGACTTACATTTGTTACTTTTAGGGGAAGTTTTGCTGCCGCCTCTTAATGTTCTCTGGTTACATGCTAGATGATGCGGTGTTAAGTGTTATTTAAATTGATAAATTTATACAGCACAAACACTTATGAATCTTTGTCGTTCACTTGGAGAACTATGGGTATGTGCCGCCGAATTTTCCTCAAATTGAAAAAGTGTGAATGAGCTGTTAAGTGTATTACAGAAATATGCGATCTTGAATGAGATAGGACCACTCACCTTTTAGAGGAGATAGATGAAATAGGATTTATAATGCATCTTATGTTAATAATGAAATTAATTTATATAATTTTTATAATATAACACCGAAAGATGAAATGTCAATCTTGAAGTAAAACATTTACTGGAAACTAAATTTTCACACTTTTGTTTATACTAGTCCATAAAATATGCCTCTTACCCATAATAGGTGATTATTTTTAGTATCCGTGATGGAATATTCTCTATACAAAGAGTGGATGGGTGAGACTATAGACTAGGGGATATATGTCGCAGAGGTGCTAATAAATTTTTGAAATACACAAAGGGATGTCATAATGATGAAGAGTTCCTGTATTCATATGCTAAGTGTATGAATGGTAAAGTGTTTGAGTGAAAAAGTTAAACTACATTCGTTAAGATGGGATATGCAAGACAGTTATCGATATTGGATTTTCACGAGGAATCACATGTTCCTTTTGTCACTGAGCAACCTTTACAATAATCAATAAGTAGGATAAATGTACAAGGAAGGAGGACAATGTAGATCATAATATTCTAGATAATTTAGTTGATGATGCGTATGGAGTTCATGAAGTGGAAGAAAATGAGATCATTTACGATGTACAAGGTTCAGGTGCTCATGAAGATATTGGGATAAACTTTGACGATGACTATCAAAGTTTAAAATATAAGTCGACCCAATCGTTGTACCTGGATTGTGACAAAGATCAAACAAATTTACATGCCATGGTTAGTTTGCATAGTTTGAAGACCCAATATGGCTTTTCTGGAAATAGTGTGACATGAATTTTGAATTGGGCGAAGGTCTTGCTACCCCCAACATAATACACTTCCAAATAGCTATCCTACTATAAAGAACAGTTTTAAAGATTTGGGAATGAAGTATAAATCAATTCATGCTTGTGTGTATGACTTCATACTATAATTAAAGGAGTATGAAAATATCGATCGGTGTTCGGTATGTGAGGAACCTAGATATGTGCAATCTACAGGCAAGGAAGGCACAATATCAAAAGTCCCTCAAAAAGTGTTGAAATATTTTCTCGTTGGGCCTAGATTGAAGTGTTTTTTCACAGTACCATTGATAGAGGAGGCAATGCCCTAGCATGTTAGGGAAGAAGTAGGAGGTAATCTCATGCGTCATCCTATTGATTCTACAGGTTGGAAGAGGATGACTTATGAGTATCCCGATTTAGATCGAGAACACATAACATTCGTTTGTCATTACAACAGATGGTTTCAATGCATTTCGAAATCTAAGCACTAATTAGAGTTTATGACGAGTTATCCTAGCACCCCTCAACCTCCCTCCTTCACAGTATATGAGACCTAAATTTCAATGTTTTCTTTCTTAATACCTGGGCCAAAGGAACCAAGTAAGGACATTGATGTCTACTTGGCTCCTTTGGTAGAAGAATTAAATGAGTTGTGGGAAGAGGGTGTGAAAGCATTTCACTATTTTAAAAAAAAGAGTTTACGCTGAAAGCTATGTTGATGTGAATAATTAATGATTTTCCAGCTTATGGTACATTATTCGGTTGTGTAGTACATGGTTATGGGGAGTGTCCTATTTGTGGAGAGGAGACTGAATCTCTACATCTCATTGCTAGCAAATATATATATATATATATATATACACACACACACACACACACCATTTCCATATGAGTTTTTTTACCTCCTCTCATAGTTTTAGATTTAAAAAACGTTATAATTCTTTATCGGACGGGGTTGAACATAGGCTACCTCCGAGAAAACTTTCAAGTTCAGAAGTTAAAAGTAAATCTTCTAATTGTGTCTTCAGTATGCTAGGTAAGAATCCTAAATTGAAGAATGTCAAGCATAAGAAGACCCCAACTGGGGATGGAACTGAGACAAGAAAGCTATGGTCTAGGAGGTTAATTTTATTTGACTTTCCTTATTGGAAGAGTAACCCGGTGCTCCATGTATTGGATGTGATACATGGAAAGAAGAACATCACCGGACATATTGTGGGCACATGCCTTGGGGGAGTCATTCGAATGATGGAGAAAATGCACGAAAAGACCTTAAATCGTTGAAACTTAAGCCACAACTATTGTTGAAAGAAGATAGTAGGGGAATAACAATAATTACCCTAGTGCGTTTACTTTGACGAGTGAGGAAAGAAAGGTGGTTTTAGACACAATATATAATTTTAAAGTTCCATCTTATTTTCCATCCAACTTATAAAGGATTGTGAATTATTCTACCCATGATTTATATAAGTGAAAGGCCCACGATTGACATGTGATCATGCAATTGGTTCTTTTTTTAAGCACTGTCTCTAAGAATAAGGATTGCGGAGGGCCATTATGCAATAATATCTACTTCACACTTTTATGTGATAAGGTAATAGTGGCCACAAAAGTAGCTATAGCCGAAGCGATTTGTGTGTTAGAGAAGGACTTTCCCCCACTAATTTTTGACATAAGTGTTCACTTGTTGGTACACTTATGCGACGAGGAACTTCTTTATGATCGAGTTTAATATCGGTGGATGTATCCATTTGAATGGTTGATGAAAGATTTCAATGATTATGTCAGGAATACATGATACATTGAAGGTTCAATTGTAGAGGAATACATAACCATGGAGTCATCAATATACACTCGAGAATATATGCCTGACCCAAGCAACGTGGATAATAGTGATGAGTTCGTCGATGAGGGTTGTCAGGTGATGGGCACGTGAGTGAAATTAATGAGTTTACAACATGAACAAGTAGCTAGTTATCTGTTAGACACACATAAATATGTCGAAGAATGGAAAAAGTAAGTTTATATATTTTAACTTTATATTATTTTAATTTTTATACATCATTAATTTCGTAATACGTTCATCACGATCATTGTAGGAAATATGTTGCGTGTGGGAACAATAAAAGATGAAAAATGATAACACAATTAGACAATGAATTTAGGTTATGGCTGTCACATGAGGTATTATAATGATAATTTTTATTATTAAATGACATATTACAAGAAATATTTAAAACTAACCTCATTAATTTATCTATAATCTCAGCTCTTAAAGACGGGTGATGCGACAACAAGACTTGCTCGTCTAGCCATCGGACCCTTGTTCATGGAACACGAGTATAAAATGTATCGATTGATTGGTTATGTATTCGGTGAAAGGGTGTGTGAGTAAAATACAAATATATTAAACTCGGGTATTTGATACAAGGCTCTTACTTATTTTCGAGCGAGCGCGAAAGATAAAAACCTCATTGAAGCTTAAAGGACTTACAATGGCGTCATTCGAAATATATTTTGAATTGGACTATATAAGCTTCAAAGAGGTTATGTTTTACTATGATTGGGTAAGAGTTGAGGATAGAAATACTCGTAAAGTTGATCCTGGTACCAATTTGATCATGGTTGACTTATCCAAGTTAAAGAACAACGATCACGTGAGCAATGAGCCATTTATTTTTCCTTTTTAAAATTTCAAGAAAGTGTTTTACTCGGAGTATATCAACAACGGATTGTGGTCAATCATCCTACATGAGGCAAAGCATCTAACCAGTAGAGTGGATAACTTAGCTGCTCCTACCGAATATCAATCCATTTTAGATGATAACCCGAATTTGAAATAATTTTTAAATTTTTAATAAGTATTCCAATTATTTGAAACAATGCTTAGTTTGGTTTATGATATGGATTTGTATTCTTATAATGTTGTTAACTTGTATTTTTCTAGTGCTTTATTATTATCGGGCGACAGTCTAATACTTTTATTCATTTGGATTTGATCAATTTTTTTGGATTTGAATCAATATTGGTTGGTTGGTTAGTGAATATGTTAAGTTGGATTTTAATCAGTTTAAGCATTAATTCAATGTCTGCGACATGAACCGAATTTGAAATAATTTTTATATTTGTAATAAGTATTATAATTATTTGAAACAATGCTTAGTTTGGTTTTTAATATGGATTTGTATTCTTATAATATCGTTAACTTGTATTCTTGTAGTGCTTTATTATTACCGAACAATAATTTAATGCTTTTATTCATTTGGATTTGATCAGTTTTTGTGGATTTGAATCAAATTTGGATGGTTGGTTAGTGAATATGTAGATTTGGATTTTAATCAGTTTAAGTATTAATTCAAAGTCCGTGACATGACCCGAATTTGAAATAATTTTTAGATTTGTAATAAGTATTCTAATTATTTAAAATGATGATTAGTTTGGTTTATGATATGGATTTGTATTCTTACAATGTTGTTAACTTGTATTCTAGTGCTTTATTACTATCGAACGACAATATAATGCTTTTATTCATTTGAATTTGATCAGTTTTTGTGGATTTTTAAATCAAAATTGGTTGGTTAGTTAGTGAATATGTTAATTTAGATTTTATTCAATTTAAGCATTAATTAAAAGTGTGGGACATGACCCTAATTTGAAATAATTTTTATATTTATAATAAGCATTCCAATTATTTAAAACAATGCTTATTTTGGTTCATGATATGGATTTGTATTCTTATAATGTTATTAATTTGTATTCTTCTAGTTCTTTAATTCATTTGAATTTTAATCCATGTAATGCTTTTCTTCGTTTGAATTTGATCATTTTGTCATGTATGCTTCTACTAATAACCATAATTTTTGTAGGAAATGTCTACATCATGGCGTCAAGGAAGCGGGGGCGAGGAAGGTTCGTTTAGCACTAAGCCACCAAAGTGGGGAAAGTTGGGGACTGCAGTGGAGAAAAAGACGGCCTTACAATCTAGGGCCCTGGAGTTGTTGAAGACGATTATTGACCCTACGTACACGGATTGGAGGAAAGTCCCATACGAGCTTAAGATGGTCATCTGGGGGGGTACTACAGCTACTTGCTCATTTTCTTATATTTTGTATTTATATTTACATTTTATTATATTTTATAATTTAAATACTACTAACTCACTTTCTTTTTAGTTTGTATTTTTTTATAGTAACAATTCGTCTTGCTCCCACATTTACACGACTCCACATTGGAACAATTAAAAGATTAATATAAAACGTGGAATAAAAACACGCACGTATAGTACTTTGGTCAGGACCGGAAGTCCATCTTACAACTTAGGAACACGTTACCTTCGAAGGAGCCAATCTCATTGGCAAGTTGGCAACAGTTTGTTGATAATGAGATCCCGGAGAAGAAATTTTCTTCTTGTCAATCGGGGAGGGCTAATCGGGCCAAGAAGGGCGACCTGCACTACTCTGAGCGTACGTCTTACGCCGAGGTGGAGCACTTGATGGTAAGTTTTTAATGTTATTTAATATTCATTTTATTTTATTTTATTTTATTTAGTGATGATTATATACTAATTTACTAATTTTTTATTATTTTAATTTAGGAGACGGGGAGTGGCCCTAGGGGTAACTCACATAAGATCGATGCCTATATGGAAATTTAAACGAAGAACGGGAATGATGAAGAGGTCATCTGAACGTGTCCACCATTATTGTAAGTTAAAATATTAATTACGTTATAAAAATAAAAAATTATAATCACATACTTTTTTTTTATTAATTTAGCTAACTGTGAACCATTTTGTTGTTTCATGAAAAGTTTAAGGAAGTGCATAACTCCCAAGTGATGTCGACAAGGCATCTCTACCTACGGACACATTCAACCAAGTGTCTAGGCAGGATCACAAGGGCCGTACTCGGGGGTGAGCTCTCATGTGTAGAACTCAAAGCTCACTGTGATTGCGTCGAGCAACGCTGGGCTGACTCGCAAGGTGGACGAGTTGATGACTAACCATGGCGAAAAGTTAGAAAACTTGGAGCGAACGATGCAAAAAATGTTCGAGTATGTCAAGCATGGTCATAAACTCCAGGTTGAGTAAATCTTATGGAAGGTCAAGGAGAAAGTGGTGGACGAGGGGACCACTACTCCGTCTTTCACACCCTCTCCCACGTCGACACCCCATCGTTTTCATGTGACATATTCGCCATCCCCGCCCATCCTCTAGTCTTCCAAAGGCCATTTTCAACAATTGGTTGGTGTAGTATGGATATAGTAGATGCACCGGGGGGGATAGAATAACTATGGGTTGATGAACCCGAATACACGCCCAAGTACTATGGTGCATAACTGTCCATTAGAACCGCACAAGGCACGATTTCGCGTTACGCATGTGTTCATGGGAAAAGAGAATGAACTCGTGTAGTTGAATGAGCAGTGCGGTGTTAGTAGTATTGTGGGTTGTCTCAATTGTTATGTACTATGGCCTACCTTCCTCCTTCAAAATAATGTCGAATGAAATTGATAAATATTCCAGTTGAAAGATAATGTGGACAAGGAATGTAAGAAATTGGCAAATATCCCTGAAATAAAAGGAATGATAAAATGAAGTGATTAAATGGGTAATTAAGAAACTTAATGAGGTTTAACATAAGATTGTGTTTATGAAAGGCTTTTAAAGAAAAAAATAAGTAGTTTTTAACAGAGTGCTCGTGTGTGTTGAAAGGTGATTTTCAATGAAAAATCAAGGTAAATTTGGTATGAGCAAAAGGGTAATTTCGGTGATAGAAATAATTTCCTAAATCAAAGTGTATTTGCTAAAGGTATTTAACTGGATGTGTTAAATGAAGAAATAAAGGTCAAGTCAAGTAAGAAGGGATTTTTGTTAGATTAAGGCGAATTTATCGGAATAAGTAAGGTTTTTTTGGAATAAAAACGGTTTCATGCATTAAGGCATATATATATATATATATATATATATATATATATATATATATATATATATATATATATATATATATATATTGGTTGCATGTACACGTGGATCTAACATGTTTATTTTTAATCGTTTGATTCTATATTACATCATTGTATTTTTCCATTGGGCATTCGGATCATTCTCTCATTTTTGTTATGGTAGGTTAGGTGCATTTTTGGATTTTGAGAGCGTTGTACATGTAAGTATCCCTTTTATTTTATATTAGTAGCTTTGTATACTTAGATTCTTAGGATGCTTCTTATGGGTCCCTCGCATAGTTTGATTTATATTGAAATCACATGGTAAACAAGTGAAATGCTAATCAAATAAAAATCAACTAGCAATGTTATTTAGGTTGTCTCATCGCACTTCACACCTAACATTTGGTCTGGACAGGGTTGACCACGGGTAACCCATAAATTCGGGCCGAGGCGTTACATGCTCCTCCTACAACTAAGTTGAAAAATCTTGCATGTGTGTTGTGTTAAGAACATTTTGTTGTAAAAACAACTATGAATGAATGAAACAAAATATTCTCTTATTCTTTATATGATATATGTACAATGACATACACAATTGACCCTTATCTGTACCTTATAAAAGTTAGCTAAAGATTAAAGCCTTTACAACACTATATTAATCCACTTCTGAACCATTTCCATACCTTGACTCCATGCATGTGATTGATCTATTTACTTGTACGAACCATCTTTTAAGATAATATGATTATGCATATAGCAACCACCCATGATGTCTTCAAAAATAAAAATACTTTCCAAAACCCCTCTCTTTGCTAATGACAAACAGAGAGAAAAAAATATGATATTTGATAAAAAGAAAAGAAACAATCAATCAAGGGAGAGAATCAAATAAAGTCACAACAAAAAGGAGTTTATAATAAATAGGGAGTCTTATGAAGATCATTTTCTCAAACTTTATCAATTGTATTATCATCATAAAAAAGGAGGAGATTTTAAAACCTATAGTATTTAAAAGAAAAGGATTTTGTGTGATAACAAAACAATTTATATATTATATATGATCATACTTAAATATCTTATCTTTAATGAACTTGAGATAAAAACAATCACCCAATACATAATGAGATAAATTACCAGAATCACAACATCCATTTAACCAAAACCTCTAGGGTACAATCGTTATGATAAAGATACAAGCCACAAACCAAAGCCAAGTAAGAAATACTATTAAGTATCAAAGCATGAAATAAAGCCAAGGCAAACTTGTTGCCATTCAATGGATAAGTTGTGATACCCCACCCTAAACATTTTATTTACTCCACATATAAAGTTGTTACAATACGAAAAACATGGAGACTTGGATGATTATAACTAGGTTGTACTCCTATTTAAACTGATCTGGAGGCTTGATGATAATTATTGAAATTTTGTAAGTAATGAATTGGAATGAGATAAAGATAATTATTGCCTTGTGGAATATATATAGATTATAGTATTTCTTGTTATAAATTATATATTTCTCTTTTAAGATTTAGGAAACTATTTGGGCTAAAATTGGTGAAGCTTTAAAGTTGGTCGTTCGAACGATGTTGGATGTCGTTCGAACGAGGAGAGGATCTCGTTTGCATGAGGAGGAATGTCATTCGAATGACGTCTAATTTCTTTGAATGCTGATCCACATTTTGTCAGCGTATGGGCCTGACTTTCTGAATGAGGGCAGACAAAAGGAACTTATCATAAATCACGACTTCTGCCAATTTGATGCCTCCATTGACCAAAACTTCTTGAATCAACTATTAGGGACTTATTATATGTATTTATTAGAAGAAGGAATGGGATGTTAGAACAAAAGTGGCCATTTTTATTTTCCTCTCAAGAGCTCACTGCCTTCCACCATTTTCCTTGGGTCGTAGTAACTGCACCCACAGCATAAAATATCTACTCTTCCCATTACTAAAATAGAGTATGAAATATTAGAGTTGTTTGTTGGGAGTTGTAAAGAAGACAAATATGAGTATCCATGGAGTTGGATGAGGGTTTGAAAAGGGTTATCTTGGAGGTATAAGAAGCATTTCATGGAGTATTTTGGAGCTTGAAGGATGGGCCTTTTTTGACTCCCTTTAAGGACACAATTGGAGGTGGCGGAGTCACCCATCTTATCCACTACCACCACCATTTTTGGAGTCTTAGAGGTGGGATTTACTAACCTTGGTTTAGGTTATTGATGATGTAGTGTAGTTGTAGTTGGTTATTTACATATATTAGGCATAATATATGTATGATTTGTGAATAGCTTGCATCCATGAGGTAGACTAGTGGGTCTTTATGATTTCATAAGTAAATGGGTTCAAAAAAATGTTTTGAAGTGCGTTTAATATTAGATAAAAATTTTGATTACTATTTTACACAACTTGGGTGTAAAAATGTGTTAGAAAATTGCTATAAGGCATATATGGGTTTATTAATTGCACCCTTAATGTTTTGAGGGAAAATGGGCATTTAAAAGATGGTTTTAAATTAGTCGTAAAGGTAGTAAATTTTCAGAAGACTATTCATATACATTTTATGAAATAAAATGGGTTAAAAGTGTGTTTTAAATGAAATAATGTGGTTCCCATAATAAGTGATGCCTCGAGCTTATTTTTTCCATTTGGTAATGTGAATACATGTTTTCTTACTTTAAATAAAGAGTTTTATATACTCAACTCAACTCAACAAAGCCTTTTCCCAATTATTTGGGGTCTGCTACATGAATCCTATTTTTCCATTCCATTCTGTCCAGCACATGATATCATGTCCTTTATTAAAATATCCCACCAAGTCAATTTAGGCCTACCTCTACCCCTTGTGTTACCATCAATACTAACTAAATCACTCCTCCTTACAGGAGCATCCATTCTACGCTTGACGTGTCCAAACCATCTAAGTCGATTTTCTCTCAATTTATCTTCTATAGGAGCTACTTTTACCGTTTCACGAATTTGTTCATTTTTAATATTATCCTTTCGAGTTTTACCACAAATCCATCTTAGCATTCGCATCTCCGCCACACTCATTTTCTGCACATTTTGTTTCTTGGTTGCCCAACACTCTGTCCCATATAACATGGCGGGTCTAATGGACGTCCTATAATATTTACCTTTTAACTTCAAAGGTATATGCCTATCACAAAAAATGCCGATAGCACTTCTCCACTTAACCCAGCCTGCTCTAATCCTATGAGTAACATCATCACTAATATCTCCATCTTTTTGGATAATCGATCCTAAATAAAGAAAATGATCGTTTCTAGGTATCTCTTGACACTCCAATTTCACCACATATCCATTTGTTCTCCTATTACTACTAAAATTGCACTCCACATATTCTGTTTTAGTTTTGCTTATTTTAAATCCTCTTGTTTCTAAAGTTTCTCTCCCCAATTCCAACCTAGCATTAATCCCTGTCTTAGTCTCATCCACTAAAACAATATCATCTGCAAATAGCATACACCATGACACCTCATCTTGTATTTTTCCAGTCAACTCATCCATAACAAGCGGTAATTGAAAATTCACTACTTTCTCCGGTTGATGTTCTTACTGTAGTCATCGCACCATCGTACATATCCTTGATTACATCAATATATCTGCGAGTCACTCCTCTTTTATGTAGAACCCACCATATTATATCTCTGGGTATCCTATCATACGCCTTCTCCAAATCTATAAAAATCATATGAAGATCCTTCTTTTTCTCCCTATACCTCTCCATTAATCTCCTCAATAAATAGATTGCTTCCATTGTTGACCTCCCAGGCATAAATCCAAATTGATTCTCAGATACTGTTGTCTTTAATCTCAATCTATATTCAATCACTCTCTCCCAAAGTTTCATTGTATGACTCATTAACTTAATACCACGATAATTTGAACAACTTTGTATGTCCCCTTTAATTTTATAAATAGGTACTAAAACACTTTTTCTCCATTCATCGGGCATCCTATTAGTCATTAAAATTCTATTGAATAATTTTGTAAGCCGTGATACTCCATCCTCCCCTAAGCACTTCCAAACCTTAATAGGGATACCATCTGGTCCTAAAGTCTTCCCTGTTTTCATCTTTTTTAGAGCAATCCTGATCTCTGTTGTCCTAATTCTGCAGAAAAATATATTTTCTCGAGTCTACCTAAGTTCCTCTATATCTAATCTACTCCCATTATCTCCATTTAATAACCTCTCAAAGTAGTTTTGCCATCTTTCCATAATTTCATCATCTTTGACTAGGACTCTCGAATTATCACTTTTGATACACTTAACGTTATTAAAATCTTTCGTTTTCCTGTCCCTAAGTTTAGCAAGCTTATAAATATTTTTTTCCCCTTCTTGTGTACCTAATTTTGTATAAAGATCATCATACTCTTTTAACTTAGCATCTCTTACGACTTTCTTAACTTCCTTTTTAGCCCATTTATATTTTTCAAAATTTTCTTCATTTCTATTTGTTTGCCATGTTTAAAATCACTCCCTTTTAATTTTTACTATATTTTGTACTTCTTCATTCCACCATCAAGTTTCTTTGGACTGTGGCCCCTTGCCTTCTGATTCGCCAAGAATTTCTTTTGATATTCTCCTAATGCATGTGGCCATCTTATTCCACATTATGTTAGTCTCTTCTTCAGTATTCCATGTTGATTCATTTAATAATTTATCTTTAAATAGTTCTAATTTTTCTCCTTTTAAGTTCCACCACCTAGTTCGTGGGTTAATCTTCACTTTTTGCACTCGTGATTGATTTTTAATATATATATCCAACACCATTATCCTATGTTGTGAGGTTAATCTCTCTCCCGGGATAACCTTACAATCTTTACACATTAATCGGTCTCCTTTTCTAGTAATGAAAAAATCTATTTGGCTCTTGTGCGTTCCACTTTTATAAGTTATTAACTGTTCAAGCCTCTTTTTAAAACATGTATTTACTAGTACAAAATCATAAGCCATCGCAAAATCTAAAATAGACTCTCCCTCGTCGTTCCTATCTCCAAAACCATATCCTCCATGCACTATCTCATATCCTACACGATCTTCTCCTACATGGCCATTAAAATCTCCCCCTATATAGATTTTCTCACCTACGGGTATTTCTTGAATTAGTTCGTCCATTTGTCCCAAAATTGTACTTTAGTGTGCTCATCTAATCCTACTTGAGGTACATAAGCACTAACAATATTAATTATGTTTTCACCTAATATCAATTTTACAAGTATAAGTCTATCACCTTTCCTAATAACGGTTACGATATCATCCGTAAAGTTCTTATCTACAATTATTCCAACTCCGTTCTTATTTCTATGCTTTCCTGTATAATAAAATTTAAATCCTGTATTTTCTATTTATCTAGATTTCTCACCGACCCATTTAGTTTCTTGTAAACAAGCTATGTTAACTTTTTTTCTTATCATGGTATCTACCAACTCCATCCATTTTCCTGTCATAGTCCTTATGTTCCAAGTCGCTAACCTAAGTCTAGTATCTTGGACTAGCTTTTTTACCCGCACACGTCCAGCTTGTTGCAGGAACCCTTGCATATTTATCGTCGTATTCGGGCGCCGATGTGATGCCCCTTGCCTATTTTTCTAGACACCCGGTGGCAGGCGCAACGCCCCTTGCCTATTTTTCTAGACACCCGGTGGCAGGTGCAACGCATCGCTTAAGGGGAATGCCCTAGCATTAGCACATATATTCATAGATTTCATGTTCATAAGGGTCTGACAAAGTTTTACGCTGGTTGTCAGCTACCTACCGCAACCCTCCTCCTTTATCCGGGCTTGGGGCCGGCAGTGTAAAAAAAAATATAAGAAGTTGAATTTGATGTGTAAACATGTGAAGAAATATTTTCATTTTAATTGGGTATTTTTAAGTGTGAACTCCTCATAAGGAGATAAAGTGGGTTTAATGTGTAAACATGTGAAATTAAGTCTTCATGTAAATAGTAAAAGTAAAGAATTCTAAACTAGAAATAAATGGCTTAGTTGATGTTGGAATGCAAAGTGTCAAATAGTAAGTGTGTTTGTCAAATGAGTGGAAAATGAGGTCTTAATATATAAAATACATGAGTTTATATTTTAAAGTTGTGCAAAGTGTATAATGTGAAAGTGGGTAAAGTATTCTAGTAAGCTAGTGTTTTTAATGGGCAAATGTGTTTAAGTGTTCAATTGAAAAGTTAAACTACTTTTTGGAAAATGACACAAGGACTAAATTACAAGTTTGGCAATAAAAACAGTAAATTGGGAATTTATTTAAAGTGGAATATTTTTATGGATTAAAAATGTTGGCGAATGTTTTTACACTAGTATGGGTGAAGTTGAATTAAGTCCTAAACGTTAATGATTTTTCGTATAAACTCAACGTGGGTGAGAATAAAGGACTTTAAGAAGAGGAAACCATTTTCCAAGTATTAACGGACAAATGGACAGTTAAATCACGTCTTTTGGCTTCTACCCGTAAATGTTGATTAACGTGAACATTGGTATAATGCTTAACACATTGAAAAGATAATGAAATATTCGGATGAGGCCGAAGAAATAATTAAGCAGGGCATAACATCCCTAGTGCTGAAAGACCCCAAAGTAACCGCAGTAGCATATAGCGGCGAAAATCGGTGGTGAGAGGCCACAAAGTCCGTGGCTATTGGATAAATCCCAAAAATAATGATGAAATCTGGAACATGATAAGAATGAGTTATAATATGGAAATAACCTAACATGAGTAAATGTTTATGGTTCCGGTTAACATAACGTGGACAAGTAAATTGAGAGTAATGAATAATGTCCCAAGAAAAGCGAAATGGGTGAGCAAGGGGACTTAATGGGTAATTAAGCAACCTAATGAGGTGTAAACTCATAATAACACAAGTGTGCATGTTATATAAGGCTTTGAAAGTCAATGAACATTCCCTAACATGATGTGCACGTGTGTTGAAAGAAAGTCTTAAATAATGATTAATAACTCGGGTGTGAGATAATGGACGTTGAGTAATAAACATTTTGAAAGTGAATGAAAGTTTTTCTCAACAATTGTAAATTGTTTAACTGGGCGAGTTAACGGTAAGAGTATGCTAGTTCTAAGCATAGAATACAAAATGATTATTTTGTAAAACAAGGAGGTTAGAGGTATCAAATAATGTTTTCGAAATATAACTGTTTAATACATTGGGACATGTATTTTTAAAAGTATATATGTAAATACATATGTATTTTCACATGAAAGTGATTTTAGTGTGTGAGTGTTCTTTCTGCCATTTGTTTTTATACGCATTTGTATATGTTTTTACTGAGCATTCGGCTCACATCCCTTCTTTTATTACGACAGTCGTATTTTGAGAGCGTTATACAGGTAAGTAGTACTTGCATTTACGATTAATAACTTTGTTTACCTGGCCTTGGGGGCACTTCCCTTGGGTCCTGTCACGTAGTTGATAAAAATTGGAATCGCATGCTAACAAGAGTAATATTAAATAATAATAAAATTGGAGTATAAATATTATTTAGGTTGTCTCACTGCACTTCACAATTAACATACGAGCCAGATCAGGTTGATCCTTATTTAACCCATCTGGGTCGGGGCGTTACATAAGTGATGTCCACCAAGCCATTTTCAGGTAAGTCAATACCAATAAAAGTAAGTCAATAAAACCAATAAAATCAAGTCATGATATCAAAGTCATGAAATCATCCATACCACGAGCTCATGAAGAAAACAAAAAAGAAGAAGAAGTGAAGATCGAGAATAAGTATATGTGACCTTCTCAAACCATGCGAAAAGCAAGCAAATAGTTCCATTATATAAAGAAATAATTCAACCAAGAAATAATACCATGATCAAGAAAAAGTAAGAACAAGACACATTTCAAAATAAACATACATCAACAAAGTACTTACTTTCTCACAAAATTAAGTACAACATCAAACCTCCGTTCTAAAATCATTTTTAACCTTCACTTAAAGTTTGGTAATTTTGAGATAATTTGTAATCTCTTCGAGTCGAATCTAAGTTCACCCTTCAACTACATAGCCAAATACTCTTTTAGGACATTTGGGGCTTCTTTTTTTATTGGTCCAAAATTTTAGCTTTTTTTATACTTAGGGTCGACTCTGAGAGAGATCGAGTCACCTGCAAGGGAATTTCAGGAAAAAGTTTCAATAGATCCTTTTCGAAATTCAAATTCCTGAAGCACCAGAATCCCCTCTAACGGATAGGTTTTCTTTAAAACTATATATAATGACCCTTTTGGATTGCATTCTATATATACAAGCTTTTACAACATCATACAAGATTAAAAGTACGTTTAGAAAGCTTGTGTCATTTATCTTTAAGTTTTTAGAGAGAGGAACGAATTCCCAAACCCACTTGGTAGTTTTAAACACAAAAACTCCATTAAAGCTAAAGCTTAAAGAAAGCCCACTTGAGCAAAGTTTCAACTCAAACTCCCCTCTTTAGAAAAGTTTCCAATCCCTTACCCAATTGTACTTAAGATCCATATCCTAACCGTTGTGATCATTGTACTTATCATTGTTTGAAAGTTTAATTTTCTAAAAACAGAGAGTAAACCCATTTACCCATTGTTGCTTGTTGGAGAAAAGTTTTTTTTGCACTTTGGTTACAAAATTTACTATTTTTACTATGGCTGAACTTATTTGTATCTTCACATCTACCAGTGTCGTAGTTGTAGGGAGACAAAGTAGGATTAAACATTGGTCTCTTGCATGTGCTTCGCTTGGGTAAGAATCACTATAGCATCTTGTTAGTTGTGATAAATCATTATGAGGTTGTTAGTTATACCTTAGTGAATTGGAGATAGTTAAGTTTGCAAGAGGGTACTGATAAGTACTTACTAGTACTGTCGTGATCATGCATTTAGGCAAGGTCAAACCACGTTAAAATAGGTTTAAAAGTTTCTCTAAACTATCTCATTAATATTGCTATTAACTACTTATCTTTATTATTCATTGTTTGATTAATTTATTGATTATTAAGTGAATCATCCCATTATAATTAATCTCAAAGAAGAGAAGTAGAATAGGTTTTAAATCGCCATTACATTTATATAAATCCCAATTCACCCCCCCTCTCTTGGGTATATTTCCGGGACAATAGTTATATATGTCATTTGTACTCAGGTTTGCATCTACATTACTACTAGTGAATGTGGTAAAGTATGTGTCGACATTACTTACCACATAATTATTTAAATAAAAACACTAATTTAGTTTTAAAACAATCATTTCACTCAATGCATAAAAATACAATATAAAAAAATTTGACAAGAATTTTTCGATTGTTCACTTAATTGATAGTGAGACCTCTCTTATTATTATTAGTCAAACCTCACGTGTTACTCATTTTTAATTTTAGAATAATATATTGAGGTTTGTTTTTTTCTCAATCGATCTTCTTGATTGAAAACATAATTTGTTCTCCACTAATTATTTTAATAAAAATATTCTTAAAAGGGTAGTGGTTAATGTTCTTATCATTCATCAGAAGAATCATATCCCACTAAATAATGAACACTATGGACCATTTGTTTGTTTAAAAATTTTATGAGCATACATTGGTGAATTTGAATTTAATAGATTTTGTATGTATTATTTTAAATTGATTAAATTTCAATTTTTGTAATGTTTGGAAATGTAAAATGGATTTATTCACTATATAATCCATTTATAAATCCATTTGAGACTAATGTTTAAAATTTAAATTGTGAAATTTCAAGTGAAAATTGGTTATCTTAAAATTTTTACGAATAAACATGAATTAGTTTATTTTTGAATTCGAAAACTCTTACACTGAAACGACAACAATGGCGACGACGACGAGGATGATGTTGACGATGACGATGAGGATGACGACGACAATGATGATGCTGATGATAATAATAATAATAGTATGTTTCATGAACGGGGACATTTTAAATAGTCTAATTTATAATTTTAGGGAGGCAATATTGATATGCCGTAAACGTAAACCATTATACTTCCTCCATTTCTAGCTTATAATACATTATTTCTTTTTGGTTCTCTTGAATTAATAATCCACTTTTCTTTTTTTTGGATATAATCAACGAACAAAGTTTCACAATAGTGAACACGAGTTTACATCACTACAAGAAAAATACTTTTTATGAGAGTTAAAAAATAGTTATAATAATGCCTTTTATGACTGTTTTTATTAGTAAAATAAGTTATATGTTTGAGTGTCATAATCGATACAGGTAAAAACTGTCATATTATATGGGTATTATATATGACTATTTTTTTTCAAAATCATCATTAAACCACTAAATAATCTTCCATGTATGATCAAAAAACTGTCACGTATGATCTAAAAACTTTCATGACAAATCATTATTATACATTAAAAATTATCATGTAAAATATTTCATATCATGAAGGTTTAACATAAAATGTCATAAATAAAATGTTTAATGTAAGAAAATATTCAAACCATGGTTGAAAAATAAACCAAAACACAAATCAAAACATGCAGAATCATTTATTCCACATTCGATTTTGCAGCAGATACATTATAAAGTATATCATTTAGTGAAGAGATAAAAAAACACTCCCACCAATATATTTTTGGTCTCAAATCAAATAGAACTACATTAAATAAGATTGAGCTAACACAGCAATCAAAATTTGTTTTTTTTATCAAAATTAAGTGTTCATCTGTAGTAATAATCGCTTAATAGTTTTAGACGATTGTTGATGTAAAAAATTAGATCACTCTAATAATTCAATCACAGATAAATAAATGAGACAAAGAATTTTAAAGTGGTTCAGCCTTATAAGAATGGCCTACGTCCACTGTTGTTTTATTGCTGAGTGTTTGGGAATTCTCGATTTGTGTTATCTCAAGAAATTTCGGTTTGGGGGTGGGTCCTTTTACAATGAGGATTGTACAATGTATTTATAGCCTTGAGGCTGTAATGTGAAAGGGTAATACATTAAATGATATGCATATGAAAGGGTAATACATTTAATTCCCTCTTTGCGTGCGCGTCCAAATGATAAGCATTTAATGAATCAGTTGAACTGTTGGTTATCCAGCTATAAATGCTTTGTTCGAGATGCATCTCGGACCGCCTGAGTTTCTCGGACCGCCTAAGCTTCTTGGTATTTCAAGAGTTCCTCGGAGAGGTTTGCTCCTTGGAGCGTATGAGCTCCTCGGAGCATATGAGTTCCTCGGGTAAGCAATGTTCCTCGGGGAACTAGTCTTCCTCACTATAGTTTTATTCCTCGGAGCGTGGGAGTTCCTCGGAAGTGTTTGTAGTTGCCATTTAGATAGCCACGTGTTTTCATATGATTGGTCCACGTCAGCAGATTAAATTTGGTATCAACAGAACCCCCAATGTTTCATAGTTCGAAATTTGAGGAGTATGGAACATTCCTTCTCGGAATATGGTAGCTTTAAATAGTCTTCCTGATTTTTAGGAGCATTTCCCCTGTATTTATTTCTCCTTCCAAATTCTTAGAATCATGCTTTTTTGGACTTTTCTGCGTGCTTCGATTCCCGCGTTACTTTTCATCTTTTTAGCCGTTGTTGCCCGCTTTGATTCCCGCGCCTATATTTAATGCCCTTTTAGCCGCCGGTAACGTAATCATCCTTTTTTGTAATCATTACTTCACCAGTTCCCAAGGTAAGGTATTTAAACTTCACAGACACTCCCATCGTCTTCTACCTTTTCAAATTTTCATCTTCGAGTTTTTCATTGTCTTCTACTCTCTTGTGTATTCATCTCTTCCATCGTCTGTCGTCATCAGCTCTACTCTTTTCCTGTAAGATCTTCTTCTTTCTTCTTCATTTCTTTTAATCACCATGGTTTACCTTGTTGAATCTCTTGACAAATTTCGATCTGATTTTTCCATTCCCTCTTGGGTTGTCTTGGAAAAGCTTTCTGAGCCTTCTAATTATTTCAATTTGGCTGAGGGACATTGGTTCCCTAGTCTCTTTTTTGCTGAGTGTGGATTTTCTTTTCCACCAAATCCTCTATGTCTGGAATTCTGTTAGCATTTTGATGTTGTTCCTGCACGAATAGCCCCCAACACATGGAGAATAGTTAATGGGGTGCATAAATTAAATCAAGTGCATGGAACTCGTATAGGAATTCCAGAAATCATGTACTGCTATATATGGGCAGTTAATGATAATATTTATTATTTAAAAACTAGGTTTATAAATAGAGCCTTAGTAGTCAATCTCCCTGATGCCAATAGGGATTATTTTGAACACGGGGTTGTCGTAGAAAATTGGCAACACCCTCCATTAACCGAAGATGAGGTTTGCCAGGGTCCCAGATGCCCTCCTTACGGCAATGGGATAGGTTATTTTTATTTTATTTTATTTATTTTGAAATCATGCTTGTTTTGTGTTTGATAAAATGTGTCACTGATAACAATGTTTGTTTATTTGCAGTTAATAGCAAGAGAAAGTGCCCAAAAGAAACAGATGTCAATATAAGGCATTTGGGACTTATCTGGGGTCTGCATCAAAGGGTTTCCGACGAGCACATCAGGTCGTCTTCGTATCTGCTCCAGTACAAAAGCTACACAACCTCCTTCACTGCTCGTACAGTGATCAGTGAAGCAGAGCCAGTACCAGCCTCTACAAGTTCTTCGCCTGAATCTCATATTCCTTTGAGCGAAAGGATGAAGAAAAGAAGAACTCCTGATCTGTTTGAGAAAACTGCCTCCGATTCCGGGGAGGTAAAAAGGATTAAGATTGATGTCCCAAGGGAGGGGACAAAGAAAACTGCTGCAACTCCTCTAGCTGCTCCTGCAAAAACTGTCGAGAAGCCCGCAGTGGCTCCGAGCAGGTCTGCTGCTCCTGGAGAGGTGATTGTGATATCACCGACCAAGGATTCTTCCTTGGTTATACCTGTTCCCCCGAGGAGGCTGAAGAAGAGCTCCTCGGTCAATTTGGCTGATACCATCGTTCAGCCCCCAGCTGTTAGGACTGAAGTTCCCACTTTTGTTCCCCCGAGCTCTGACATGAGCTCGGTAAAGTCCTTGACCATTCCCGAGGTCCAAGGTACTGAAGATAACCTTACTCGGGACATGGTTACTTCTTTGGCTGCTCATCACCTTGCTTCAGTAAGTCTCTTTACTTTAAACTTTTCATAGTTTCCTTTGTCATTTCTTGTTTCTAACTTGCTTTCTTTTTCTGTATACAGTTGACGAGCTGCTTTAACATAATCCTGAAAAAGGATGAAGCCATTAAAGCCTCATGCTCCTCGTCCAGTGTGGAGGGAGCTATGGAAGAGGCTATCAAATCTTTGGAAGACTCTCGCCAGAAGTATGCCACTGATAAGGCTATCTGGGAGAAAAAACTTTCCTCCTCCGAGCAAGAAAAAGCTCGAGTTGCTGATGCCTCCAAGGAGTTGGAGAAGAAAAAGAATGCCTTGGAGAAGGTAAATAAAGAGCTTGAGGAAAAGCTCAAAGCCACTGGAGAGCTGGAAAATAAACTCAAAATTGCTGAGGAGAGGTTGGACCAACTCCAGGAAGTAACTCGGCAGAAGGAGGAAGCTGAACAAAAACTGAAAGCTGCTGATGATTTGCTGTCCGAGAAGCTTGCCTTGGAGAAGGCCAAAAGGAAAGCTGTTGTGAATAAGTCCTTCAGCTCTGGCTGGGACAAGGGGTGGGATAAGGGGTGTGCTGCTATGGTCTCTCAAGTGGACTATGGCAGTCTAAAGTATTTTAGGGATGGATGGATTGCTGCCCTTGAGGAAATAAAGGTCGACGAGTCATCCGAGCTCTTCCAGAGACACATCCCTGGTCCCCCTCCTACTCCAGAAGAATTAGAAAAGGGCGAAGCTACCTCTGAGGAGTCTTCATTGGTAATGGGAGAACATTCCCTAACCAACCAGCGTGTTGCCGAGCAAGTCGTTTCTTCTTCCGGGCAATAACTGGTGCTTTCCGAATAACCCACAGTTCCCTCCGAGCAACCTGCTTCCTCCTCCCAACCTTCCGAGAAGGTTTTGGGAGATAAGAAAAAGGTGTAATGTTGTTCGGTTTACCTTTTTATTTTTCGTTTTTGTCAAATGTAACCCAGAATTTGTACTCCTGAACTATGATCTAATAAAATTTGAACTCTTTCTTCCATATTGTTGTTCATCTTTCATTCATACTCTGCTTATTCTTCTTATTGATGATTGTTTTTCTTTCTCTGCTAGTTTCTGGCCAGGATGGATCTTCTATCTTCCCATGATACAAAGTTGCTGCAACAGTGCAATGAGTACTTTAAGGCTGGTCACACAGACTTGAGTGTTGCACAAGTTGCCGACATCCTTGGCCAGGATGCTTCAGAATAGGCAGTGGAAGCATATCAGTACCTGAAGTGTCTGCTTGATCGAGCGGTAGCCAATAATGTGGCTTATTATGAAATGATCGATGATCTCCAGTGTACCTCGAAGACCTTCAGAATCAATACAAGGAATCAACTGCTTTGTTGCATGAGAGTTATGAGAAGAAGTATAAGTTGATCGTTGCTGACAAGGGCTACGAGAAGCTTTTTGTTGGTTATGATGTAAGGGAGATAACCCTGAGGGGCGAGGTCGAGGAATGCAGACAGATTGTTGAGCTGCTGGAAAAGGAAAAGAACAACTTGCAGAAAAAGCTATCATAATTGAAGTCTGCAGCCTCTTCTTCAATAGCCCTAATCCCAGTGACTGACGAGGGATTTTCATTCCTAGAAGTGGAGAATGCCAAGTTGAGGGAAGAATTGGATACCTTGAGGAGGTCGGTCCCTTCCACGTCTCCTCGGGGATGAGCAAGAGATCCTCGGGGACGAGCAAGAGCAGCTCGGGTTCTTGTCGGGGAACAGAGGACAGCATCTGCCTTAGAGAACCAGGCCTTCCAACTAATGGCGAAGAACCAAGCTTTGTCTGACATGTCAAAGAAGATTAGGGACTTGGAAAAATAGCTCTCTGAGCAGAAGTCCGTCTTGGAGAATAAGGAGATTTTCATCAAGAGTCTCCACGAGCAGCTAAAGAAGCTAACATATCAATTCCACAAACAGCCCAGGGAGTTCTAGATGGCTGGATACAACGAAGCACTATTCCATTTGGATGATCGTATCCAGAATGCCAACAATGAGGGATACAAACAAGGCTGGCTGAATGCCTTAGGTGTGCTGAAGCTCGAATAAGGACACTATTTGTGGGACTACCATGATCTCGGGTTACTCGACTTGCCTGTGCCACCGTACAATTTGGACATGGAATGGATCCCAGCTCGTGCCATTCCTCGGAGCTTAATTTCAAAATACCTCGGTGACTATAATTTACATTCTCAAATTGAGGTATCTCGTCCCGAGCATCTTCTAGATCGACCTTCTGTGATGAACGTCAGGATGCTGAAGGATTTGAACTTCATCAATTCTCCTCAGTCTTTAAATGATCTGCCTGCTGGCGAGGAACCTGTATCGAAAGCTAAGGGGAAAAGACCAATAGAATAGGAATTTTTAATGTAACAGTTAGTATACATATCAATGTAATTTTCATTTTATCATCAATGTAATTTATTTCGAATTTAATGAAAAACTTTCATTTCTGTTTGCAAATCTTAATTGCTATTGTCTTGTAAATATCAACACTTTACATTTATGCATATCTGTTAAAAAGATAATAATAGTGTTGTTCATTGACCAACTTAGTAAAAAAGTTACAAGTATCAGTAATGTTGCTCGATCACTTAATAATAAAGTAATGGGTATAAAAATGTTTAAAATTTTTCCAACCAACCAAGGTTGTTAAATTGTGCTCGTCGACCAATTATAGTTACTGAGAGTTTATCCCCGACTAACCGTACTTGGTAAATTTTTGTCTTTTCATAAAATGTGTCTGACCAACTAAGGTCAATAAATTCTCCTCATCGACCAACTGTAGTTAGTGGATTTTTATCCCCGACCAACCATACTTGGTACAGTTTGGAATATTTTCTCCTCGTCGACCAACTAAGTTGGTACAGTTTGGAATATTTTCTCCTCGTCGACCAGCTACGTTGGTACAGTTTGAAATATTTTCTCCTCGTCGACCAACTAGGTTGGTACATTTTGGAATATGTTATCCTCATCGACCAACTACGTTGGTACAGTTTGGAATATTTTCTCCTCGTCGACCAATTACGTTGGTACAGTTTGGAATATTTTCTCCTCGTCGACCAACTAGGTTGGTACAGTTTGTAATATTTTCTCCTCGTCGACCAACTACGTCGGTAC
Source organism: Sambucus nigra (assembly GCA_949130495.1). Classification (NCBI taxonomy): domain Eukaryota; kingdom Viridiplantae; phylum Streptophyta; class Magnoliopsida; order Dipsacales; family Adoxaceae; genus Sambucus; species Sambucus nigra. Next base: position 350,721,166 of record OX422223.1, on the reverse strand, counting down.
AGTTTGGAATATTTTCTCCTCGTCGACCAACTACGTTGGTACAGTTTGGAATATTTTCTCCTCGTCGACCAACTAAGTTGGTACAGTTTGGAATATTTTCTTGAGTAGTCTGCCGAGCTGTGCCGAGTAGTGCGTAGCACTAGTATTCCCCGAAATTTTTTCAATAAACAGAGAGACTTGCAGAATATTTTTATTTTATTCATACTGATGGAACTGCGTTACATATACATCACTGATAATACTTGCGCAGGTGCTCTGCGTTCCATGCATTCTTAAACTCCTCGCCTTCTAGAGTTGTTATTCGGTAAGTTCCTGGTCGAACAACTTCTGTAACTCGATATGGTCCATGCCAGTTTGCCTCCAGTTTGTTATGCTTTTGAATTACTTTCTTCAGCACATAGTCTCCTTCTTTCAGGTCGCACTTCTTCACCCTCTTGTTATAAAACAAAGTTGTTCGCTGCTGGTAAGCAGCATTTCTAATGGCTGCTTCTTCTCTGACTTCATCGAGCATGTCTAAATCCAGTCTTCTCATTAAGTCGTTGATAGGGAAATTAAAATTCAATACCCTATGTGTTGGGAGGCCCAACTCGGCAGGTATGAAAGCTTCACTTCCAAACGCCAGCATGTATGGTGATTCTCCAGTTGCTACTCGGGGAGTAGTTCGGTAAGCCCAGAGTACTGATTGTAGCTCGTTGATCCAGTTTGCTTTTGTATCATCCAATCGTTTCTTCAAACCGTTCAGCAGCATTATGTTTGTCACTTCAGTTTGTCCATTGCTTTGAGGATGACCTGGTGCTGAATGAACCTTCAAAATGTTTGACTGATGACAATAGGCGGCAAACTCCTCGTTATCAAATTGTGTCCCATGGTCTGTGATGAAGGCATGAGGGAGACCATATCGGCAAATGATGTTCTTCCAAATAAATTGGTACATCTTTCGTACGTCATATCAATGAGGGGCTCAGCTTCTACCCACTTAGTAAAATAATCCACTGCGACAACGAGGTACTTGAACCTTCCTCGGGTCGTTGGCAGTGGTCCAACCAAATCAATTCCCCACATGGCAAATGGCCAAGGGGAAGTTATGGGTGTCAACAATGCTTGTGGAGTTCTTCGGATGGAGGAAAAGCACTGGCATTTGTCACACTTCTTGGCATAGGCAATACAATCAGCCCTCATCGTCGGCCAGTAGTATCCCTGCGTCATCATCCTTTGCAAAAGCGTCCGACCTGCTACATGTGCTCCACAAGACCCTTCATGGATTTCTTCAATTAATTCTTTTACCTCGGAGGGATGTACGCATCTCTGCAAACCTGCCATAATTCCTCGTCTATATAAAACACCATTAGTTAATACATATCGAGCAGCTTTAAACTTCAATTTCTTGGCTACGAGCTTGTCAATTGGCAATTCTCCCTCCTCGATATACGCCCTGATGGGATCCATCCAAGATGGACCTAAATCAAGGGTGATAAAGTTCATCGTCAGATCTTCATCTATGCTCCGACCAGCTAACACTTCAATTGGGATTATTCATCGTAGCTCGGTGCGAGTTGTTGATGCTAGTCGAGCTAGGGCGTCTGCTCTCGCATTCTCCATTCTTGGTATTCTGACCAGCTGAATAGCGGCAAATTCTGACACCAGCTCCTTTGCCTTTGCATGATATCTGATCATTAATTCTCCTCTAACTGCATATACTCCCATCATTTGGTTTACAATCAGTTGAGAGTCACTGAAGATCATAACTTGTTGTGCCTCCATAACTTTTGCCAAATTAAACCCTGCAATCATCTCCTCATATTCAGCCTCATTGTTGGAAGATTTGAATTGGAAACGCAAGGCGTATTCCATGTCGACCTCGTCCGGAGTGCTCAAAACTATCCCCGCGCCACATCCTGAAGTGCAAGATGAGCCATCTACATATAGCCTCCAAATAGGTAACTCGTCTTCAAATTTCTGATCAGTCAGAGTTCCTCGGTGAAATATTTGCTGCTTTTTTTCATCCTCCCCGAATTTTTCTCGCTCCTCGTCGATCATTTTTTCTTGCCCTTTTACTAACTGGAGTTGGTCTGAGCTCGAATTTAATGATCCTGTAATATCCACTTGCCCTTTTACCAATAGTAGTTGGTCTGAGCTAGTGTTTGTCGACCCTGTAACATCCACAGGTTGATCAGTGAGCAACTCTTGTTCCTCGTCTGGAGTTCTCACAACTATCTCTGCATCACATCTTGTAACATCCACATGACCTTTTACCAATCAGAATTGGTCTGAGCTTGTGTTTGTTGATCCTGTAACATCCACAGGTTGATCAGCGAGCAACTTTTGCTCCTCGGGGGTATCAGGATAGGTGAACTCCGCTATGAAATCTGCTACAGCCTGCCCTTTTAGTGATGATCTGGGCTCATAAATTATATCATGTTCACCGAGTTCTATTGCCCAGTACATCAATCTTCCTAATTTTTCTGGCTTATGCAGGGCTTGCCTCAGTGGCATATCAGTATATACTACTATAGTAAGAGCCTGGAAATATGGCCTCATTCTACTACTCGCCTCAATCAGCGCCAGTGCCAATTTCTCCAGCCTTGGATATTTGATCTCTGCTCCTCGGAAGGCCTTACTTGTGTAGTAAATTGGCTTTTGTACTCCATTCTCCACTCTGATCAACGCCGAGCTAACTACATTCTCGGACACTGCAAGGTACAAGTACAATTTTTCCCCCATCACTGGCCTGGACAACAATGGGGGTGCTCCCAAGTATCTCTTCAAGTCTTGAAAAGCCTTCTCGCATTCATCATTCCACTCAAAAGTCTTTCTGAGTGTCTTGAAGAATGGGAGACATCTATCAGTTGCTCTTGACACAAATCTGTTGAGTGCCACTACTCGTCCTATGAGACTCTGTACTTCCTTCTTCGTCGTTGGAGATCGCAGCCCTAATAGAGCTTTGATCTTTTCAGGATTTGCTTCAATGCCTCGTTGATTGACAATGTACCCGAGGAACATGCCTTCTCTTACTCCAAATATGCACTTCGTCGGGTTCAGCTTCATTTGATATTTATCTAGTTGATCAAAAGTCTGACTTAAGTCAACTAGATGATCGGCAGCTTTCTTGCTTTTTGTCAGCATGTCGTCAACATAGACTTCCATATTGTCACTGATTTGTTCAGCAAAGGCCTTGTTCATCACCCTCTGATAGGCCGCACCTGCATTTTTCAAACCAAAAGGCATAACATTATAACAATAAGTTCCCCAAGGGGTGATAAAATAAGTACTTTCCCTGTCTTCAGGTTTCATTTTAATTTTATTGTAGCCAGAATAAGCATCCATGAAGCTCAGCAACTCGTGTCCCGAGGTAGCATCCACCAGTTGATCAATTCGGGGTAATGGAAAGTGATCCTTTGGGCATGCTTTGTTCAGGTCGGTGAAGTCCACACACATCCTCCACTTGTTGTTTTTCTTCTTTACCATCACCACATTAGCTAACCAATCTGGATATTTAACATCTTCAATGAAACAAGCTTTCTGGAGCTTCTCGACTTCCTCCTGTATGGCTTGATTCTTCTCGGGACTGAATACTCTTCTTCTCTGCCTCACAGGCTTGATCTCCTTATTCACATTGAGCTCGTGACATAAAAAGTTTGGGTCTATCCCAGGCATATCTTCATGAATCCACGCAAAAGTTTGTCTTCTACTTCTAAGGAAAGTTATCAATTCCTGTTTTAATGAGGCTTCCAACGATGTACCTATTTGAGTAGTTCGCTCAGGGTGCTCGTCGTCCAGAATGATGCTTTCAGTAGCTTCCACCACTTGACCCCTCACGAGTTGCGACTCATCTCGAGGATCCAATGTTTCAATTTCTGTACCTTCATCCACTTGATAAGTAGTGCTCTTTTTCTTTGATTCTTCCAGTTCTTCTTGCTCGGCGGATGAATAATAGCATTCCCGAGCTACTTTCTGATCACCTTTCACAACTCCTACTCCAAAGTTTGTTGGAAATTTTAGGCACTGATGCACTGTAGATGGCATAGCCTCGAATTTCTTCAATCCTACTCTTCCCATTATGATATTGTACGATGATTGGACATTCTTATCCATCACGAAGAAACGTATTCTTTCTGTCCGACAAGCAGGCCACGTACCAATGAATATATCCAACTTGATCGTCCCAAGTGGAAATACTTTCTCGCCAGTAAAATCGATGAGGGGTCTGTGGTAAGGCTCCAGTTGAGATAGCTTTAGGTTTAAACTATCAAAACACGAGTAGAACATGATGTCTGTCGAGCTACCATTATCGACCAGTACTCTTGAAATCATAACCTCCTTCATCCTCATTTTGATCATCAGCGGGTCACCATGAGGATACAGAACACCTGCAAGGTCGTTCTTTGAGAACCCAATGACCAATTTCTCCTTGTTCACCTTTCTCGGGCGATCTTCCTCAGCTAAATTTATTCGCTGAATGTACGAGCAAGCTTGAGCCTCACCGAGGTAAGATTTTCTTTCTACAGTAAGGTCTCCTCCTCCTGCATCTCCTCTTGTAATAACATTACAATCAAATGAGCCAAAACGTATTGAAAATACCTCTCGTTCTGACTGCCTTGGTTTCTTGGGTAGATCGGGATCATCCTCTGGATCAACTTCATGGTTTCTCTTCTTGTTCTCCTCTGCTCGACGAGGAGATCTAGACCTCTCTCTAGTTCGGTCATTGTTTCTTCTTTCGCCTCCCCGATCAACATACTTCGATAGCTTTCCTCGTCGGATGAGTGTTTCAATCTCATTCTGAAGAGCTATGCAATTTTTAGTCATATAGTCATAATCCTTGTGGAACTCGCAATATTTTTCCCTATTCCTCATGTCAGGGTCTGCCTTCATTTTCTTTGGCCAATTTAACTCTTCGGTGTTCTTAATTTCTTCCAGGACGTGGTTGATATTTACCTTCAAAGGTGTGTAATTATCAAATTTCCTCAAGACCTCCCATGACGACCTGTTTTTGGATTGTTTGTCACCACCATTGTTCTTATGTTCTTTCTTCTTAGTTTTATCACCTTCCACCTTGGTTTCTTTGGCGTCCATATTCTTCTTTACAGACATAGCCTCCTCGGCATTCATAATCTTGGACGCTTTTCCCATCAGGTCCGACATGGTTCGAGGTGGATCTTTGGCCAAAGTGTAGTACAGTTTGTTTGGCAGCAGTCCACTCATCAAAGCGGTAATTGATGTCTTCTCCTCATAATCAATGACTTCGAGCTTCTCGTTATTAAAACGAGTTATATAATCTCTGATACTCTCCCCAGCTTTTTGTCTAACACTTAACAAATGTGCTACTCGTTTAACTGTCTTTGCCCCAAAGCAGAAATTCCCAATGAATAACTCGGCCAGCTGAAGAAACGTTGAAACCTTACCCCGAGGAAGATTATTATACCATATCTGAGCAGATCCGGTAAGAGTTCCCGAGAATGCCCTGCATCTCATCTCGTCTGGGACAGCATAGATGTCAGCAGCAGCTTGATATTGTTCTATATGAAGGACATGGTCAGTCTTTCCATCATACTTGGGAGTCACAACAGGTGCTTTGAACTTTGATGGTGTTGGAAAATCAACAATGTCCTGGACAAAAGGTGTTCCTCGAACAAAGGTTCGTTGTAGAGGATTCTTAGCCTTAGCCATTTCCCCTAATTTATCCTCCAGCCTTTGAATAGATCCTTTCCATGCATCATTTCCTTCCTCGGGCCTATTGGTTCGAGCAACTGATCGTGTTGAAGTAGCTTCCTGGGATTTATCCTGATGAGCAACTGGTCGGTCATAGGATCTATCTTGACGAGCAGCTAGTCGCGACTGGGCAGATCCTTCCCTTAAATCTGATGGTCGTCGAAAGCTCCTCGACGCTGCATTAAGAGGACTTTTGTTCCTCCTAGGGCCTAATCGATCGAAAGGAGAGGCCCTACTTAATCTTTCCAATGCGCTAGTCCTTTCCGGGGAGAGGGTGACACGTTGTTCAGTATCAGTGGCTCGCACGGACGAAGTTCGCCCAGGTTGATAAGAGAAATCATCAGATTCCTCATTGCGATGTGAGTTAGTATGCCTAGTACGCGAAGAAGGCGCACGGGTATTTCTTTGGATGCTTCGTGGTTCGGAACGGGCTGATGCTCCGCCATGGAGGGTTTGGATGAGTTGTCGCATTGTTTCTTGCATGACGGTCTGGCCTTGAGCCAGATTTGCCATTATTCCAGTCAGATCTGGAATAATTGGTGGAGCAGACGAATTTGGAGGGGTTCCGGCGTTTCGATTGCTGGATTCAGGAATATCCGCCATTGGTAATGGATTATTTTTGATGAAAAATGATATTATCAGTCATTTCCCACAGACGGCGCCAATCTGTTGATGTAAAAAATTAGATCACTCTAATAATTCAATCACAGATAAATAAATGAGACAAAGAATTTTAAAGTGGTTCAGCCTTATAAGAATGGCCTACGTCCACTGTTGTTTTATTGCTGAGTGTTTGGGAATTCTCGATTTGTGTTATCTCAAGAAATTCCGGTCTGGGGGTGGGTCCTTTTACAATGAGGATTGTACAATGTATTTATAGCCTTGAGGCTATAATGTGAAAGGGTAATACATTAAATGATATGCATATGAAAGGGTAATACATTAATGCCCTCTTTGCGTGCGCGTCCAAATGATAAGCATTTAATGAATCAGTTGAACTGTTGGTTATCCAGCTATAAATGCTTTGTTCGAGATGCAGCTCGGACATCCTGAGTTGCTCGGACCGCCTAAGCTTCTTGGTATTTCAAGAGTTCCTCGGAGAGGTTTGCTCCTCGGAGCGTATGAGCTCCTCGGAGCATATGAGTTCCTCGGGTAAGCAATGTTCCTCGGGGAACTAGTCTTCCTCGCTGTAGTTTTATTCCTCGGAGCGTGGGAGTTCCTCGGAAGTGTTTGTAGTTGCCATGTAGATAGCCACGTGTTTTCATATGATTGGTCCACGTCCGCAGATTAAATTTGGTATCAACAACGATAATGCATCGAAGTCGTCCTCCCACTTACATTCACGATCATGTTGTTCAACAATGATATACCTTTTATATGCCTCTTAATAGATTCTCCTGCACAAGTTCAAAACTTTAAGTCACATATTCGACAATGACAATAATAGTGAGAGTAAATAATGAGGAAATAATTACAGATATGCAGTTAAAGAGGCCAAAAATACACATATATACAACTAGAAACAATTTTGAATGCATAATGCTCCAAACAGTTTCAAACTTAAACTGTTTTAATCAACCTCAAACATATATTAAAAAAAAATCAGGGACATGAAGAAAGAGAGAGAAGAATAAAAATACTTTGATATAAGTGATAGGAGAAACCATATTAAAATATGCAAAAACATATAGAAACAATTCAGCTCATCTTTAATATACATGGAGAGCATAATGTGTGTTGGGTTGTGTGTGTGTGGGGGGGGGGGGGGGGGGGGGAGGGGGAGGTGACTCTTAATAAAAAAATCCCAAACATAGCAGCAATGAATATATTAACACCAAGGGACAACAACCCAAACATCCATTTAATGACACTAGTCCAGCAAAACAATACAAAAGCACCCACATACCTACGATCAATTAAATGAATAAGATTCAACAAGTCCTTGCTACTCAAAATGTTGACAACATATTAAGCACCCCCTACCTAAGATTAATAATGATAAATTCTCAATTTGGAGCTTCCATAAAGACTTAACAAATATACAAAAATCCAACATCAACAAATTTATCGAGAGGTATCAACTAGTTTCCAACCCAGTTTCTAATTATATAATGTATCAAATAATTAATCCCTGTAAATGTAAAGGAATTCAAAAAATAAGTTAAAGTTACAATTGAAGGTGTTGCCAATGATGAATGTCACGAAATAATATGAAGTTATACTTGATGTTATAGAGGTACAAGAATGTAACTTGCATCGTGGAGTGCAACTAAGGTGACTTCATTTCTTTAACACTATAAGTAGTACCTTATTTTCATGCATTGTTATATTTTTTCCCTTTTAGGATTATTCATTATCAACATTTAAATAGTTGTTCATAAAATGGGGACGTATGATTATTCAGTTTTTTAAAAGGTTAGACATTCTTTTTTCGGTAAGTATATACAAAGGTGTCTATATGTGTTGTGCCTATATGGGTTGTTGTTAGTTGACAAGATTTCATAAAACAGTGACATCTCTGGTAATAGTTCACTTATTTTCTTTCAGGCTATTATTTATGCATTAGTTCCTCATATTTTTTTTTAATTTTATCTATAATTACAAGTCGAGGATTTTGTTCATTAAATTTTTTACATGTATGAGAAGGACTGAGTTCTTATTCTTTTTGTTGAGTTTTCTTAATTTCATATTAGTGCTGCAAATTAAATTCCACTCCTTTGTCACGGGTTATGCATGGGTTAGTCAGAGACACATTTAGATACTTTTATGATCGATATACTAAAATCATGAGAAACGACTTAAAAAGACATGCACTTAATTAGGATACATCTTATAGGGAACCCCTCAGCACCAAGCAATCTTAATGGTAAGCATTGGACAATGTATATTCCGGACTGAACGTCATCAAGTTTAAGACCTTTTGAAAGAATGATTTCCTGCAGCATTTATATAGTGTTAGTAATAAGTGCTAACATAACAAACCAATAGATTATAGTTAACGAATGTGAAAGATACTTACAAATTCTCTTATATATGAAAGAAAAAGATTAAAAGAAAGTTCAGTGCTCATTAACTGTATGGGTGTTTAGGGTAGGAGGGTAGGATTTGAACCAATAACACATATTCCTAAAAAGTGAAACAAAAGATGAAATTGAGTGATCATTTGGTTCGAGTTTTTATCGTGTTCGAAAATCCCAGAGGTAAATTTGCATATAAACTCACATTATGTTAAGAGTTTAAAAATTACATAATGTCAATTCCTTTCTTATTGTTTAAATAGAGAATTAAAGTAAAGGTCATGTTTCTTTTTATATTTGAATTTTTAAAATAATGATTTTCAAGTTTATAAATCTAGTCCCTGTGGTACAATAGCATTTATAAATCTAGTCCCTGTCGTACAATTGCCTTTATTTTTTTTGTCCGCGCCAGCGGCATTATTTTTCACCATTTTTCATGATGTTTTTAGTACAGGGACTAAATTTATAAAATTATATGAAGTGTCCTATTTTTATACACTTTAAATATTATAAGGACATTTTTCCAAAACTCCCTTGTTTAAATTTTACATGTTAATTTACTAATTTAGATTTCCGAAAACGATAAACATTATAACCAATAAGCATTAAGGGTTTAAATGGACATCAAACATACCCTCAAATTGAATAAAACAATTCGACTAATAATTTCAATTCAGAAAGAATATACGGTTAACAAAAACAAACATAGGAATCAAATCAGCAAATGCTGAATCTTAATTTATATAAATATTTTATCTGCTTGCGAGGTACACAAATTTCTCAATGCATATGGATAGTGTCGATCAGGGAACTATATCAGTAATGGCATCTTTCTTCTCTCATCTTTTGAAAATTATGACAATTGGGATGCTTTCTATCCCAAATTGGGCTGCAATCGAAGGACTATCATCAGTATTTACCTTGTAGCACTTGAGCTACCCTGCATAGTATTGGGCTAGCTCATCAATAATAGGGGGATCATGAGGCACGAGACCTACACCATGGGGCCCAAAATCCAATAAGAACTGCACATAAAACACACACCCACAGGGATAATGGTTTTTCAATAACCTGACATAATTTCCATGATTGAAATTATGCACACAAAACCATCAACAAATACACATACGATTGCAGATGAAACAGAGTACTGAACCAATATAAAATTGTAGGGACTTAATTTTATATTAAAGTTAGATATTTAAGGGACTTAAGTTTTTTACAACTTTTAATTGAACCACCATAAAATTGCTTAAGCATAATTTAGCTCTATATTTCATAAATGAGGAACAAAATAACGAGGAATGAAGTCCACATATTAACTTCATTAAAATTTAGACCAACACTAAGTTTTGTGAGAGTAAAGTCCACATTTTTATGATACTTGTCAAGATTGAGTTGTCTTCATGTCTATACGTTATGCTTGAGCTACACGTCAACAGTGGCAATCGATTTATTTTTTTAATTTGCATGTACTTCATGCCTATATGCCACGCCTGAGCCGTCTTCATCTAAAATTGCATCGCAACATTATCATGAAAATAACTTTACCCCTTTTAATTATCAGCATCCAGTTTAATGCATGAGAGATCACAACTTATCACATAACTACCAACCTCTAAATAACTGATTTCGGAAGAATTTGAAATCTATGATGCTAACTTTTTTTTATAATCAGGGCATAACAATATATGAATTATATAAATCACAATTGTTTCTTTATTTAGCGTGGAATAGAAATTTAAACTCAGTGAAGCGTAACTATAACACTGCGTAGAATTAAGTGTATAAGAAGAAGTCTGATCAATTCTATAGAAACATTAGGAAAATGTATTTTTACAATATAATATATACATAAGTGGGAATTCAAAATTTAATATTCGATTAAGTAGAACTAGTCCATTAGTCACTTCATTTAAGAAGCATTCACTTATAAAAATATCCTAGAGCCCAAATACTTAAGCACTTAATTTTTATGACTAATGACAGTGCAACCAATAAATCCAATATAAATCAAAATTACCCTATTGAACTCCAATATAAGCCAATAGTCACTAAAGATTTAAAAAGTTCCAATATAAATTTATGAAGTATCCGACTTCAAAGAATATGGACATTGAACTCTGAAAAAGAGCAACAATTGAAACAGGGAAATGAATCTATCAAAGCTTTAAGAATGGGAGGAGGGAAATAAATTTAATAAAGATTTGGAAGAACATGACATGAGACCAATGGGCCACAACTAAGAGGCAATTAGAGGTGTCAAACACAACTCACATTTATTGGGTCATCCATTGCATCCCGTAATGGGATTAATCTAGCTCTATTTATAAATTTAAATAATGTTATTTTAACTCACTTATTCAACTGTTTAAAACCTAAATATATTTAATAATTCATGGCATATTAAACCACAATATATGTAAATATAGTTCTTTGGACAACACATTATCACTTATAAAAGGATGACACATATATACAACACCCATTCTGGGGACTTTTGATAACTTTGAGTAAGGGCGATACAAATTTTACTTTGTAGAATAATTGTTATTCAACTAGTTATCTACTTAAACATACTTTGGTTATGCTTAGCCAAATTAATATACCTATTGTGGATCACCCAAAGAACTTTCATCTTAGTAAAATTAATGATCAAAAGTATAAATGTTAAGGTTCAATAAACGTAAACAAAACATAATAAGAAGTAAAGTTATCTCACCAATATAAGATTCTGCATTATGAGGCGAGCATTATAATGTCCCCTAACACTGACATATACTTTTCCAACATCAGATAACGAGTTATGCATAATTTGACCTCATAATTATTGATTACCAAGACAATTAAAAAAATATATATCAATGCCATTTTTTACCATGTTTTCACTGGGATGGATTGACACGTAAAATATAACCTATACTCTCAAGTCTTAATTGCCATTACTATTATTCTTAACCCATAATGAGAATTAAACTAGTTTAACAACGCCTCCATAAGTGTTATATAATTTGAAAAGTAATATCAAAAACCTTAGTGAAGTGAAAACAAACAAGGAAGGATATTATAGAGGAGCCTTCCAATTTTAAGAGGAGAATCATCCAAGCCAAAAGAATCCTAAAGCACAAGGGGGGAAATCATTTTACATTAGGAGACTTTCAATGTTATTGACCTATGTTTGGATCTGAACACAAGACAAAGATAAAAGGTATGAGAAGATAGCTTTACCCTAGAGCCTTAGAATAATCGATTCCACACCGTTTTGTAAGGTAGACATAAAGGAGTATAAATTAGGACATACGTTGAGCTTGCACATTCATATAATTGCGAATTTGAGATTGATTCTCGATCATACAAGCCATTGTGTTTGTTTAAATCGCAATCAAAGGCTATTTTTTAAGAATAAATTTTTTTGTATATATACCTTCAGTAACAAGACACAAGTTACATGAATGCCCCATGGGTTGTCCATGCCAATCTTCGGGAAACTTAATCACTGTTTTGAATTTTTTTCCCTTAAACTTCCACTTTTAACCCCAAAACGAGCTTATACTAGTTAATTTCGAAAAATAGGAGCCCAGAGAGAATGCGGTTATTTCCCACGGGTTACATTTGTACCTTATGGGGTCACTCGGTTACTCTTTTGAGTTTTAACACCTTAATGCCCACTTCTAACCCCAAAACAAGCCTATACTAGTTAGTATTGACAAACGGGAGCTCGGAGAGGATGGAGTCAGTTCCCATGGGTTACTTTTATGCCTAATGGGGAATTCGTGCCACTTAACACCCAATTTTAACCCCAAACGAGCCTATACTAGTTGATTTATACAACTAGGAGCACAGTTAACACAAAGTCACTTCCCCCGGGTTACTTTTGTGAATTGAAATTATAAATAACACTAACACTAAATGGGTGTTCATAATATAAACATATTTCCACCAGGAGAGAAATGATCAGGAGGGTTGAAAACCAAGCAAGTTTTGAATCAATAAATTTGATTAGACTGGAAGTACCGTACAACCAGGAGAGCAATAACCAACAAGGTAGAAAGATAAGGAATAGAGATATCCTTAAATGAAATTGAGAAACAAAAGTCATTTATTAAAAACCATAATATTAACAATTAACACTAAATATAACTCCACTCTTCATGAGATAATAAACATTTTTTAACACTACACCAAAAAAATCCAACCATATTAGCATTACTTACAATTGTTTTAGTAAGGAACATACTCAACAAAGTAAATGAAATATTGGACATGTCAACAATTGCAAAATTTCATAATAAGCATATGGTGTGACCTAAATGACTCAACCACCGGCCATATCATCAATTATAACAACAGCAACAAAAAAAACTCCCTTCTTCAGTAGCGTAACACCAATAAATAATTCACATTAAGGTTAAAACAAGAACATGACATTGTAAGAAAATGAAGAATATATCATTGAGAACATAAATTCTTAATATACCACCTCCCAGTTAGCAAATAGTGGCTCTCATTAACCCAACACATCTTTATAAAGCCAAAGAAAGTAGTTGTACTTCAGAACAAACCAGGTTTTACTAAATGATCATCCCACGACATAATAACCAACCAATAACCAACCCTATGGATAACAAACTCAACAAGAAATATATATAACAAACAAATATTCCTCAAAGAGGCAATAAAAACGCAGGCACCCTGGTGTGCTCTAAGGAGTATGATTCAAGTGAAAATATTTCGCAACAAGTAGTAATCGACCAAGACTGGGATCATATTCCTCAGGGATTGAACACTCATAGGAGAACAAGATTAGGCTAAAGGAGATTCTCTAAACATCACAAAAGTGTAAAAGATGATTTAATTGTTTGAAAATGTGATAGTGATTAAATGCTAAACTATCATGCGTAGAATTAACAAATAACAATGCAACTACAAAGATATACCAATACGAACTAAGTTAAGATTGAGTTTAAGAGATAAAAAGGGTTTGACGATCATTCTCCCACCTTGGATTCGCTAATAAAGATGATGGGTCAGATTCAAATTAATTCTAATCGAGCATAACTAATTAGATCCAAAAATTCACAATCGAGCATAACTAACTGTTTAAAGATGCAGCTATCAACGAAACTTCACCGGAACTTATCCAAACTTCACAACCTGCATTCTCGTGACCTATAAAAGCTCAAATAAGGCACACAAAATATACATATATGACCAAATTGGGGGTTAGTCAATAAATAAGCATAAGAACCGAGAATAACATGTACGGGAATGCTAAAGTGTACAAATTAACGGGGTTAAAAATATAATAAAAGTGAGTATTATACCCCCTAACTTATACATTGTTAGTCTTGAGCAATAAAGTATGAAGAAATAAGGTACATCAATAAAACCAAAACAAGAGAAATATGTACAACGAAGGAAAATGCCACTTTCGCGGGCGAAAGATTTCATTTATTATATGCAATAAGCCGTTAAGCCCCTAGGTGGCCCTAGGGGACGAGTGTCGTCTCGTGAGGGTTTCTAGGGATGATACGATAAATATCGAGTCAACTCATAGAATGATAAATCGAAAACCAAAGTGTAGCTCAACAATTATCAAAGAAGCATAATCTATTAACAAAGTGAACAAAGCTCATGCTAAAAAAAGATAATTATCGGCATTAAGAGAGTAACTTCAATAGAAATTGAAACCATGGAATGCGAAATAAGCGGACACATGTGGTAATTTAGATCTGGAAAAACTTTCATAATCCATGTAAACGCTAAAGCATGTATACTCAAGTTCTCTCCGGTTGTTACACTCAACAAATGAAAATGCTCTGAAATAGGATGTAACACACATGGGACACGTGGGCATAATGAGTAATCGTAGAAGGAAACAAAGTCGAGCACATGTCATCAATGAAGAACGATATATAAAAGCGAAAAACACAATGTCATGAAAGGATATCGAATATTAACCAATATGAAATGCACTTAAACAAGTTATCGCAAATGTTCGACCTTTGAATCACAATACCCTAGGATAAAGTAGGACTTTTCGGGTATATAATTTGGGGAAGGCTAGGGTTAGGAAGCGAAAGTCTATGTACGGGAGCAAAGGGGATTCAGGCATAACACATAGGATAATGGAATTAGTGGTAAATATAAGAAATTGAATACAAATTCCAAAAGCAAGATATTCAAGAGATTTAGACTTTTATTTCCACGTACATTGGAACCATTTATTCTATTTTCTTTCTTTCTTTTCTCGTTTTCTTTTCTTTTCCTTTTCTCTTTTTTTAGACCACTAATAGCTTAATTGCAATCCACATTAAAACAAACATCATTCAATCCTGGGAATAATCCCAAACCGAGGTACGAAAGGTGTACTAGGGTTTATAACTCCAATGTGGAGTTGGCTAACACTACACCAAATCTGCCATATTGTCACAGTCATTGACCTTGACAAGTTGGACTTGTCAAGGTCAATGACCGTGACAATACTGGGCGAGATAATTTTTTTTGTCACGGTTATTGACCTCGACAAGTTCATTATAATTGTCACGGTCGTGTCACGGGCCATGACCGTGACACGTTTAGTCACGGTTAAAAATCGTGACAAAGCCTCGTCCCCTTTTAAAAAAATTATCACGATCAATAACCGTGACAATTCTGGGTAGAATTTTAAAAAAATTTGTTGGGCAGTATGGCCACTGCCACTGCCCAACAGTATATTTGTACCTGTTATAGCAACGTTGTACATGTTCAAACATCATATATCCAAACAAACTAAAGATAATGCAAATATATATTCAAAATAGAAATTATTTAAGAAGAAACAAAATCACCATCAATTATCTCAAATCTACAAACTATTTAGCTGAAAAAGAGATTTTGTACCGCGACGCTCGGGGACACCTCCTTATCCTTCTCTTCTCATCCGAATAGCCACATAAGTATCGAGCATATGTGGCCTACCTCAGGGCCACTCCCTGTCCCCTGAATTGAAATAAAGTAAAATTAGTATCCACCCCGCAAATATAGATAAATATAAATCGAAATCGAAATTGACATATAAATATAAATACATTACCTGTAGTGTCACCCAAACAGCTAACTTGAGCTCATATGGCACCTCCTTCAAACTAATGTACCTCGGGCAATCGTGTCAAATATAATTCTCTTCATATCTAAACACTAAGAAATGCCATAATCCTATGGAGTTATGCACTGCAAATTCCTTCTAACCGTTGTGTAGCCAAAAGTCAGCAGTTGAAGTTGTCAATTCCACCTTTCAATGGTCTCCCATGTTTTGCTAGAGGTTCCAAGTGGTGGGGTATGGAAAGTGGAATTGACAACTTCAACTGGTGATGTTTGGATACATAACGGTTGAGAGGAATTTACAGAGCATAACTCCATAGGATTATGGCATTTCTTAGTGTTCGGATAGACGAAGAGATTCAGTCTCCTCTCCAAAATAGGGCACCCCAAATAGCTATGTACTAATCACCTATTAAAGGTATGAAGCGTATATTCATGGATTAGTATAAACAAAACTTAGATGTAGTTGGAATATTTATGTATTAATCTCCTCTCCACACACGCACACCACACAAGAGTGAAAATGATAAAGTGCAAATCAATTAAAAGCATTAAAAATGGATGTTTCAGTACAAATTGAAATATTTATTACAAATTGAAAAATTGTTTCAAATTCGGGTTATCATAAAAAATGGATTGATATTCGGTAGGAGTAGCCAAGTCATCCACACTACTATTTAGACGCCTTGGAGCGTGTTGGACAATTGATCATGGCTCGTTGTTGATATACTCCGAATAAAACACTTGCTTAACCTTTTAAAATGCACAAACAAACGGCTCATCGCTCACGTGGTTGTTGCTCTTCAACTTGGACAAGTCAACCATGATCAAATTGGTGACATGATTAACTTTACAAGCATTTTTATCCTCAACTCTTACCCAGTCACAGTAAAATACAACCTCTTTGAAGCTTATATAATCCAATTCAAATATATTTTTTATTACACCATAGTAAGTCATTTCAGCTTCAACGAGGTTTTTATCTTTTGCGCTCGCTCGAAAGATAGTAAGAGCTTTGTATGACATTCCCGAGTTCTGTACATTTGTACTTTACTCGTACACTTTAGCGCCGAAAATGTAACCGTTCAATCGATACTTTTTGTACTCTTGTACCACGAACAAAGGTTTAGTGGCTAGACGAGCAAGCCTTGATGTCGCATTACCCGTCTTTAGGAGCTGAGAATATAGATAAATTAATTATATTAGTGGTAAAATTTGAGTGTAATGTAACGTTATATAACGACTGTTTTCATTATAATTACCTCTTGTGTCAACTACAGCCTAACTTCGCTGTCTGATTGTACCAATATTTTTCGTCTTTTATTATTCTCACAGGCTTCATATTTTCTGCATATTACAAAATTAATCATGTATAAAATAATCTAAAATAATGTCAAACATTATAATAATTGAAACTTACTTTTTCCATTCTTCGACATCTTCATGTGTGTCAAATAGATAACGAGCTACTTGTTCATGTTGCAAACTCGTTAATTTCACTCGTTTTCCCATCACATGACCACCATCATCGATGAATTCATCAGTGTCATCAACGCTGATCGAGTCAGGCATATATTCCCGAGTATATATTGATGACTCCACGGTGATGTATTCTTCTGCAATTGATCCTGTAATGTATCGCGTATTCTTGACGTAATCTTCAAAAACTTTCATTAATCTTTCAAACGGATACATCCACCGATATCTAACTGGACCACAAAGAAGTGCCTCGTCACATAGGTGTACCAACAAGTGAACACTTATGTCAAAGAATGCAGGGGGAAAGTACTTCTCCAATACACAAATCGCTTCGATCACAGACAATTTTGCGGCCACTATGTGTTCTCGATTCACTACCTTCTCACACAAGAGGGAGAAGGTAATACTAATTTGCATAATAGACACAAATCCTTGTGCTTGGAGAAACAATGCTTAAACAATAGAGGAACCAATTGCATGATCACATGCCAATCGTTGGACTTACACTTATGTAAATCATGAGTAGCATAATTCACAATCCTTTGCAAGTTGGACGAAAAAGTAGATGGGCCCGTTAAATTATATATTGTGTCTAGAAGCACCTTCCTTTCCCCACTCGTCAAAGTAAACGCACCAGGGGGAATTATTGTCCTTCCCCTACTATCTTCTTTCAACCATAGTTGTGGCTTAAGTTTTAACGTTTTAGGGTCTTTTCGTGCATTTTCTCCATCCTTCGAATGACTCCCCCCAATGCAAGTACCCATAATATGTTCAGCGAAGTTCTTCTCTGCATGCATCACATTCAATACATGGCGCACCGGGTTATTCTTCCAATAAGGTAAGTCAAATAAAATTGACCTCCGAGATCATGTCTTTCTTATCTCAGTTTCATTCCCAGTTGGGGTCTTCTTATGCTTGACATTCTTAAATTTGAGATTCTTACGTGGCATATTAGGGCCACATTCAGAAGATTTACTTTCAATTTCTGAACCCGAAAGTTGTCTCGGCGGTAGCCTATGTTCATCTCCGCCTAATAAAATATTCGAACCTTTCTCAGATCTGAAACTATGAGCTGGGGGTAAAAACCTCATGTGGCGATGGTATAATTTTTTTAAGCTAGAGGATAGACGAAGAGATTCATTCTCCTCTCCACAAATAGGACACCCCAAATAATCATGTACTACACAACCGGATAATGTCCCATAAGCTAGAAAATCATGAATTGCCCACATCAACATAGCTTTCAGCATAAACTCTTCTTTTCTAAAAGAGTCAAATGATTGCACACCCTCTTCCCACAACTCATTTAATTCTTCTACCAAAGGAGCTAGGTAGACGTCAATGTCATCACTTGGTGCCTTTGGCCCAGGTATCAACAAAGCCATCATCGAAAATTCTGGTCTCATACACTGTGAAGGATGGAGGTTGAGTGGGGCTAGGATCACTGGCCATACACTTTGATTGGTGCTTAGATTTTCAAATGGATTGAAACCATCTGTTGATATAGCCAAACGAATGTTGCGTTATTCTCGAGCAAAATCGGGATACTCAAAATTCATCCTCCGCCAGGCAGTAGAATCAATATGATGACGCATGAAAAATTGCTTTAATCTAGGCCCAACGGGAAAATATTTCAATATTTTTTTAGGCACTTTTGAGCTTGTGCCTTCCTTACTAGTAGATTGGACATATCTACGTTCATCGCATACCGGACAACGATCGAGATTTTTATACTCCTTTCGGTATAGTATGCAGTCATACACACAAGCATGAATCGATTTATACTTCATTCCCAAACCTTTCAAACTTTTCTTCATAACAGGATAGTTATTTGGAAGTGTATTCACCTTGGGTAATAAGTCATTCACCCATTTCAGAATTCCCGTCACGCTATTTCCAGACAAACCGTACTGCGTCTTCAAACTGTGCAAACCAACCATGGCATGTAAAATTGTTTGATCTTTCTCACAGATAGAGTATAACGGTTGGGTCGCCTTAAATTTTAAACTTTGGTAGTCATCGTCATGTTTTATCATGTTATCTTCACGAGCACTTGAATCTTCTACATCATCAGTAACCTCATTCTCCTCTGCTTCATAAACTCTGTACGCATCATCAACTAAATTCTCTAACACATTATGATCTACGTCGTCCCCTTCTACATCTATTCTACTTGTTGAAGGTTGGTCGGGGATAAAAGGTACTTTCAATTCACCATGAAAACTCCAAAATCGATAACTATCTTGCATACCCGATCTTAACAAATGTAGTTCAACTGTTTTCCACTCAAACACCTTACCATTCTTACACCTAGCACACGGACACGGAAACTCTTCATCATTATAACATATCTTTGCATATTTCACAAATTCGTTAGCACCTGTGCGAAACACATCCCCCATTCTATTAGTCTCACCCATACACTCTTTGTGTTTCAGATATCCCATCACAGCTACTATAGCTAAACACCTATTAAAGGTAAACAAATTTTAGATTTATAGTATGTTTTATTTAATTATCCCATCATTTAATTATCCTATTAAAGGGTGAGTGGTCCTATCCCATTCAAGACTGTATTTTCCTGTAATATACTTAACAGCTCATGCACATTGTTACGATTTGAAAAAAATTCGACAGCATATCCCCGTAGTTCTCCAAGTACACGACGTAGATTGGCAGGTGTGAGTGTTATTTCAATTGATCAATTGAAATAACAGTCACACTTGTCAATCTAGTATGTACCCAGAGAACATTAAGATACGACTGCAGAACTTCCTCCAAAAGTAACAACTTTAAGCCAATAAGAATATTATACAAAAATTATACAGTCTCAAACTGTCCAAACGGGACAATTCGAGAGATCTCATTACAGGGGTAATGACTCTCGAACGGGTCTAACGGCTATTGAATGCGTACGCATAAGAACTAGAAGGCTAGTATCTATGCGCACTATATTTAATTTCAAGTATGTTTCATTTAATTATCATACTATATATATATTGTTCGATATACAGAGTAATTTTCAAAAAAAGTTAAAAAATCCCAACCTCATATGGACAATAATCCAGTGGTCATGCCACTTTTAAAACTAACCAACCAAACATTTACTAAACAAAATAATCCAACAGCAATGTCAACAACAAATGTGTATCCCGTACTCCTTCTAATTCATCTACTCAATTAATTCATTTCATCAATTAAACTAACAATTAACGTATAGAATTATTAATTTACTAATTTACACTGAGGGGCAATCCTACTTTCATATGAAATTGACAAATTCATGGGTTAATTCAAATACAAAAATAAATTCATGAGTTAATTCAAAGACAAAAATACAAATTCATGGATTAATTCAAATACACATACACACACACACACACCCACCACATACACACACACACACACACACAATAGCCCCCACCCTGCCCCACCCTCCAGACACGTAAACACACACACACACACATGCACACACACACGCACATATATACACACACACACACACACATATATATATACACATAAACATATATATAAATGGAAGAGAGAGAGAGAGGGAGAGAGAGAGAGAGAGAGAGAGAGAGAGAGAGAGAGAGAGAGAGAGGGAGGGAACGGCGGGAGGGAAAAAAGAAGGGGGAAGGGAATTTTACTGTAGAAGTTGTCACGGTCGTGTCAAGGTCATTGACCGTGACACGACCGGGATAACTACATTTGTTACGTCCTTGTCACGGTCAATGACCGTGATAATTGTTTGTCACAGTCGTGTCAAGGTCATTGACCGTGACACAAAACGCAAGATTTGTGTCACTGTCAATGACCTTGACAAGGGTGGCCGGCTGAAAGGTGATAATTTTGTCATTTTGGTGTAGTGTAAGGCATTTGGGATGAAAAGAAGGGTCATAGTAGGGCTCAACGAGGTTGGCTATGGACATGTATAAGGGTAAGGTTAAGGTCATAAGTGGTTTAACACAAAGAAGGCCTAGGATCCTTTCCTAAAGTTTCATGTGATTCTCGGGACTCAACACCATTGAAAATCATTCTCAAGTGATAATTCAATTAATATGCAATCAATGAAAAGAAAATGAGATTGTTAATAAGATCATTTTTTAGGAAAGATATAGAGTATATGTATGCGCTCACAATTGAAAATTAGTCTCAATTATCACTTTTATAAGGGTATAGCATGCGCCTTACGATCACGAATTTGAAATGCTTTAAACCAAATCATAAACAATTATTTGTGTAATGCGCTCAAAGCTTCACAGTTTAATTTTATGAGGTTATTCACAATGCAAACAATTTTATGAGGATAATAAACTATAGACTCTACGCATGCATTATTGCTATACAAAAGGATAAGGCGATCATATACGTAATCATTGGAGACAAGGGAGAAAAATAAGATTTTTTAATATAAATTAATAAATAAATAAATAATAACATCATAACCGGCATCAGAACGTAATCCATACCCCCTAACTTGAAACGAACATTGTCCATAATGTTAGTAGGTACAAAAAGGGAAAAGGGGTTAGAAAATAATCACCCCGTAAGGAGTAACTCGAGAACCCCGCAACAGCATACCTGCTACATGTTAGTACTAAAAACAACAATATATAAATAAGAGAGACATACAGAAGAGAGATAAAAGAAAGAAATTGAGTAATTTCATTAACATAATATGGAGTTTCGTACATGTGGATTAAAACCAAAAATGAGAAAATAAAATAATGAACTCTCTCCACCACAATATACAAAACAATTGAACCTAAAAACATAATAACCCTACAAAGTTTAAAAAGAAACCACAATAATCATAGTAACATGAAGCAAAAACAACAGCAGTAGATGATATAAGGCAGGTCCCTAAGAAGAATCGGGGTTGTGACTAGAAGAACTTGGCGCGTTGGAGTCACGTGGGGGATAAGGATCAAACAAGTAAGGAGGCACAACAGCCTCACCCACGCGTAGATGTGCGAACAGGTCCATCTGTGCCCTTGATAATATGGATATATACCGCTCGTATGTGCCTTGAAAATCATCAAACCCCCTCTCGTGACTGTCCATAAAAGAAAAAAAATAACTTTGTAATGTATCCATCCTCATAGACAACTCTCGAATGGGACCCATCGGAGGTGGAACAGGAGGAGGAACCTTTGGGACATTTGACAATGGAGCGTCAAAGTCAAAAGGGATCCCAGCAGTCGCGTGTTCTATCATCAACTGTCTCTTCCTCTCCCTATAGGCTTTCCTTACGGTCTTCTCGATTGCAAGTTCATCAAATAGTGAGGGCATCCTAGGTATTTTATCAGAGATGGCTCCCTCACAACGAGCATCTCTACAATTCCTAGAAACCAATCATACATAAGGAGAGTAGTGGTTCCCTTATCACAATAAGCGACATTCAACATTTGTTGAAGCACTAAAGTAGGGAAGACTTCGTTAGGAAGCAAGGTAAGAGGGTCGCTAGATGGGTACCCATACACCTCCGGGTTATTATCACCCCCAACAGCATAAAAATTATCGGCCTTGAAATTTGAATTCTTCTCCCCCGAACAAACGCCTCATAAATCCTATCTTCTATTGAGACCAGCGATGCATAGAACCTTCTTACATGTTCATCATTAACGCCCCCCTCCGATGGTAAGTGATCCTCCCCATGGAATTTCTTGAAATGCCTCCTAACTTTGTTAGGAAAGTCTACAATCTTTATGGGATGCTCGATAGAAATCGCCCTATTGGATGGAAATTTCTCCCTATTCCAATCTCGCTCTTCCTTTGAACGGAAGGTTTCAAACCCATTGCAACCGGATACGGTGTTAGATGTTGGTTTTTGAGCCATTACGAACCTGTAAAAATTTCAATTCAATACATACACAATTAGTGTAATACATAAAAGCAAACTAAGCATAAAAAGGGTTCGGAACAGAACAAAGGGTGCATGTAGAAAGAAAATAGGTAGATATGCGTATTCGATATGCACCATACTCAATCAAGGGAAACATGTTGTAAATGTTCGAAAAATGGTGCAAAAATGGAACAATTATGCACTAACTACCCATGGGGGCATTTTATGGAACATCATGTGTGCATTGAGTTCAAACTAGGGAGAAAAGTATATTTGATTCATTAAAATGTCCTAACAAATACACCTCAATCAATAAAATAACAATCACATGGAGTATTTGTTGTTTATAGTTGGAAATCAGTAGAGAAAGGAGCATTTCATTGAATCAAACACAATAAATAAATTTGAAGAATAATTTCCTATTTTGAAAACAATGCAACCAAATTACAACTAGAAATTAACATTAAAAGGTTTGGAATTATATCTTGAAGGAGTATGCACTGAGAGAAGGAGAGAAATTGTAAAGGGAGAAGTTGGGAAAATGAGAGAGATCGAGGGGTATTTCAATGGTTGAGGAGAGAGTTGGAGTAAGTGATGTTAAATGAATAGAGGCAGTTTTGAAAGTTTGGATAACCGAATTGATTCAGAGTAGTCCGAATCGATTCGCAAAAAATGAATGGGCTCACTGTCTAAGGGCGAATCGATTAATAGGATAGCAAACCGATTCGAAAATGTGTTACTTTTCTATTGTTGAGAGGCGAATCGATTCACATAGGGCCGAATGAATTCGTCGAGTTTGGGGGAGCCTATTGGAAGAGTTCACAAGTTATAGTAAAAAGGAACCTAATCGATTTGAAAATCAAGAGTTACTCACTGTCTAAGGGTCAAATCGATGAAGAGCAGTTCGAATCGATTTGAAAATCGGTTTTTAACTTTCTTCTTCACTGTTCATCCAATCTTATGGGTTTTAAGTTTGGGGCTGGAATTTCTTAGCTCTAAGGGCCTCAAAGGATATAATGAAGATGTAGAATAGGTTCAGGATAAAAATTTTGCAACCCCACACATGCCGGGGGTTGCTCGGCAGAAAAATACAATTCCGAGAGTCCTATTTAGCCCTGTAAACGGGGTCAAACAGTGGAATTTATTACAAAGAATGATCAGATGCCTTAAGAAAGGGTTTTAGGCATTGACCATTCACCTAAAACTGGTTCCCATCTTTTGGGTCTTCTATCTCAATCGCATCGGGAGGAAAAACGGTCCTAACCACAAACAGACCCATCCACCTCGATCGCAACTTTCCCAGAAATAAATGGAGCCATGAATTGTACAAATGCAATTTTTGATCGGGGTGAAATTTTTTCCACGATATGCTTTTATTGTGTCTCTCTTTCATCCATTGCTAATAAATTCTCGCACTCTCGTACGACTCATTTCGAATCTCCTCCAACACATCGAGTTGGAACATTCTTTTCTTTCCATCTTTGTCTAAGTCAAAGTTCAACTTCTTTATAGCCCAATATGCCTTATGCTCAAGTTCGACAGGAAGATGACAAGGCTTGCCATACATAAGCATAAAGGCAACATTTCAAGGGATGTTTTATAGGTTATGCAGTACGCCCCTAACGGGTCAGTGAGTCTCAGGGACCAATTCTTGCGGTCGGGAATGACCGTTTTGCAAGGATATGCTTAATCTCTCGAGTGGCCAACTCAACTTGGCCACTAGTTTGAGGGTGGTAGGCCGTTCCAAATTTATGAACGACCCCATACTTTGACATAAGGTTCACAAATGGAACATTACAAAAAGGCGAACCGTTGTCGCTAATTATCACCTTTAGAGTTTCAAAGTGCGAAAGTATGTATTCCTTAAGTAACTTTAGCACCACTTGATAATCATTGGTCTTTGACGCTATGGCTTCCACCCACTTAGAGACGTAATCAACCACCAATGGGATGAAAATTTTCCAAAAGAAGGGGGAAAGGGGCCCATGAAATCGATGCCCCAACAGCCAAATACTTCAATCTTAATTATGGGGGACATCGGCATCATATTTCGACGAGTTATAGCTCCCAATTTTTGGCAACTTTCACACGAAATGCAGAATTCGTGTGCATCCTTGAAGAGTGTGGGCCAATAAAATCTGCTTTACTAAATCTCTGTTGCGGTTTTCTTCAAAATAAAATGGCCTCCGCATGCTTGCGAGTGGGAGAATTGAATGACGCTCATAATTTCTTCATCAGGAACACACTTCCAGATGATTTGGTCTGCGAAGATTTTAAATAAGTAGGGATCATTGAAGAAAAACTTATGCACCCAAATAAAAAACTTCCTCTTCTCTTAGGGGGTCCAATGGGATGGAATGGAACCCGTCACGAGGTAGTTCACTATGTCAGCGAACCGCGACAGAGAGGAAGCAGAGAATAGTTGTTCATTTGAAAAGACCTCAACAATGGGGAATTGATCCCTGGGTGCCACGAATGTCGAATGCGATAAGTGGTAGGCTCCGACATTCTCTACACCTTTTTGTCCTTGATAGTCAAATTGAACTCTTGGAGTAAAATTACCCACCTTATCAAGTGCGGCTTGGCGTCCTTCTTTGAAAGATGGTATTTTAATGCCGCGTGATCAGTAAAACAAACAATGGGAGATCCCACTAAATACGCTCAAAATTTATCCAAGGCATATACAACTGTTAATAACTCTTTCTCGGTTGTCAAATAATTCAATTGGGCACCGTTAAGAGTCCGACCCGCGTAATAAATCACATGGGGCTTTTTATCGCTCCTTTTGTCCTAGCACTGCCCCAACAACGAAGTTTCTAGCATCACTCATCAACTCAAAAGGCAAAGTCCAGTCAGGGGTTTGTATGATGGGAGGGGTGGTAAGCAAGCTTTTCAACTTCTCAAAAGGTACTTAACACTCATCACTCCATTCGAATGGGTAAAGGCCTAGTAATAAAGCTAAAATCCTTTATGAATCTTCTGTAAAATACGACATGCCCCTGGAATTACCTCACATCTTAGAGGGTTTTAGGAGTGGGTAAATTGGCAATGACCTCAGTCATAACCTTATCAACCTCTATACCTTTTGAGGATATAATGTGTCCGAGAACAATCCCTTTTGTGACCATAAAATGGCATTTTTCCCAGTTTAGCACAAGATTCTTCTCCACACACCTAGATAAAAAATTTTCAAGGATAGAGAGACAATGGTCGTAGGAGTTGCCAAAGATGCTAAAATTGTCCAAAATACCTCCAAACCTCTCTCTACCATATCATTCAGCATACTTACTTGCACCTTTGGAAAGTCGCCGATGCATTACACAATCCAAAGGACATTTGTTTGTAGGCGAAAGTCCCAAAGGGGCATGTGAACGTTGTTTTGTCTTGGTCCTTAATATCAATCTCAATTTGGTTATATCCACTATATCCATCGAGAAAACAGTAAAAAGGGTGGCCGAAAACACGTTCCAATATTTGGTCAATAAAAGGAAGGGGGTAATGATCTTTTAAGGTCATGGCATCCAGTTTCCTATAATCTATGCATACACGCCACCCAGTGGTGGTGCATTCGTTATCAATACTCCCTTAGCATTCTCGACGAGTATGAGCCCCAATTTCTTAGGAACCACATGCATCAGACTCACCCATTTGCTGTCTGATATGGGGTATATAATGTTCGTGTCTAACATCTTTATCACCTCTCCTCTCACCACTTCTTTTATAACCGGGTTCGACCTACATTGCATCTCACTGTAGGGCTTTGCATCCTCCTCTAAATGAATTTTGTGAGTGAAAATTAAAGGGCTAATTCCCTTCAAATCCGCAATGGTCCACCCAAAATCACCCTTATACCTCCTTAATAAGTCCATCTTTTTAGTTCTTGACCCTCATCAAGGATAGATGAGACAACTAAGAGATATGTATCATTATCACCCAAATATGCATATTTTAATTTGGTAGGCAATTATTTGAGATTAACCTTCGAAAATCGCACATCCGAGGTCACGTCGTATGAGTCCCGAGGAGGTAAGTCCTCAAAAGGGGAACACCAATTACTGTTGTGAATCCTCTCATTCTCGTCTAACAAAAAACTCATAAATTTGAGTTCTTCATTGTATGGAGAATAATTATTCTCCAAGTCAATTGAATTCATCAAACACCCCTCCAAAGGATTCAAAAAATAAGTAGCATCGAAATGCTCCTGAAATACCTCTTCAATGAGTTCAACTTCCTGGACATCATCATCATCATTCATTTGTTTTGCAACATTGAAAATGTTCATCTTCAAAGTCATGTTTCCAAATATGAGATTCATTTGTCCATTCCTAGAATTAATTAACGCATTCGAAGTTACTAGGAAAGGACGACCAATGATGATGGGAGTAGTATTGTTACTCGAAGAAATCGGGTGAGTGTCCAAAACTACAAAGTCCACTGAAAAATAGAATTTGTTAACTTGGATTATGACATCTTATACAACTCCCCACGGAACCTTAACAGAGCGATCTACTAATTGAAGGGTTATTTTGGTGGGTTTGAGGTTTTCTAAATCGAGTTGTTCATACACATGGTATGGTAATAAATTCACACTCGCACCTAAGTAAAGCAAAGCTTTCTCGATCTTGAAGTTACCTATCACACAAGATATAATGGGATAGTCGAGGTCTTTATACTTGGGAGGTAGTTCAGACTGAATTATAGATCTAACATTTTTGACCAAAAATTCTTTCCTCCTCTTAAATAACTTTCGCTTAACAGTGATCAAGTCCTTTAAGAACTTGGAATAAGCGGGAACTTGTTTAATTGCATCTAAAAGGGGAATGTTAACTTTCACTTGTTTGAACATCTCGAGGATGTCCGCATTGTTAACATTTCCCTCTAGAGGAATGAGCCCTTGGGGATAAGGCACAGGAGCGGGATACTTGGAAACCACTTTCGACTCTACTTGAGGTTCCTCCTCATGTTCTTTTAAGGAAGCGTATTTGACCTCTATTGGGTAGGGAGAGACTTCCTTACTAATAGTGGGGATTGGAGGAGGGATAGATTTATCAACAACTTTCCCGCTCCGTAGAACGGTAATAGCTTTTTCTTGGTCGGGAGGGGGATTCGAAGCGTCGGTCCAACAATGTTGCCCAATGGGCCTTTGGGGTTGCAAAGGGGATTTTCCCTTTTCTTGAATACTCAATAACGAGGTTAACTTTGAAATTTGCACTTCAAGCCGAGCATTGGTGGCTTATTGAGAAGTCATGAATGATTGAAGAGCTTCCTCAAGACTTATTTTATTCGGATGAGCATACGGGGTTATAAGAGGAGGATTAGGTCCTGGAGGGGGACCTTGCATTTTCACTTGAGGAGGAGGAGGAGGAGGTTGATTATAAGGTTGTTGGTAATTTTGGGGTGGGGGAGGATTTTGATAATTGGGGGGAGGTTGATTTTGAGCTTGTTGAGATTGCCCGTAGGAGAAACCGGGGTGGTTTCTCCACGAAGAATTATACCCTTCTCCTAGAGGAGTCATAAATTATTTCTTGTTAGTGGCCATTGTGTTAACTTGATCGTGAAGCATCACTTTGTATGCCAGGATTGTAGGAAAATCCTTAGTTGAGTGATCTTCTACGTCATAAATAGCACACGACTCTTCTACGTGCGAAGGAGAAGGATTGGAATTTGCGGGTTCCCAACTCTTTTGATCCATGGCTTCTATACGCTTGGCAAGTTGAGATACTCTCAAGGACATATCATCCCCATCGGTTAGGTGATATATCCCATGGATTGAGGAGAGCGCAATGGTTGAACGTGAATTAGTTTTGCTAGGGTCCGAGGTGTCTCAAGCTTGGGTAGTCTCAGCACAATATTTGAAGTGTGCCCACGCGTCATTAGGGTCTAGCACTAAGAACTTCCCGGAGCACATTATCTCCACCATTTATTTCTCTTTGAGAGAGCCCATTTTGGAAAAAGGAGACTAATCTGCATTTCTCAAAATCGTGATGTGGGCATTTATGGAGTAGCTCATTAAATCTTTCCCAACATTGCTCGAAAGTCTCACCCTCGGCTTGGGAAAAGGTTTGGATTTTACCTTTGAGAGCGTTAGTGAGATGGGTTGGAAAAAACTTCTGTAAAAACTACGCTTTCATATCGCGCCAACTACCGATGGAATTAGGAGATAAGGACCAAATCCAAGTTTTGGCTTTGTCCTTTAAGGAGAAAGGGAGAAGATTGAGTCGGGTTACATCAAGAGGACAATTTTGGTCACTAAATGTAACGGAAACCTCCTCAAACTCTCGGACATGGAGATAGGGATGCTCACTTTCCATTCCATGGAAAGTTAGAAGTAGTTGGATCATTCCATTATGGAAATGGAACTAAGCAGCGTTATACGGGAAGATGATACACGACGAAGAGGTGGTCCTCTCCAGTTGCAAGTAATCTCTCATCGGCCTATAAGGTGGCTCGACCTCCCCTCTACTACCATGCTCACTCTGATTTTCAGCCATAGAATAAGTCTTAGAGTTATCTTCGGTGTGCGCTACGATTGAAACGAAAGGAGTTGGAGATGGTCTTCAATAATCTGAAAGCTCGCTGGATGAGGAGGAACTAGCTATGGGATTCGGAGTATTCTCGCTCTCGTCTATGGGTTTGACAATAGGATTTGGAGTATTCTCGCTCTCGGCTTGCATCTATGGGATTTGGATTAATTTTGGAAACCGTATTGTCACGGTGACCACAGGGAATGTAATGGTGTAAAGAGAATTTCTTAAACCTAAAATTGTTGCCAATCCCCGGCAACGAAGCCAAAAACTTGGTGTGATCTAAATAGTGTATGATTCAAGGGAAAATCTTTCGCAACAAGTAGTAACCGGACAAGACCGGGATCGTATTCCTCAGGGATTGAACACTCATATGAGAATAAGATTAGGCCAAAGGAGATTCTCTAAACGTCACAAAAGGAAAGTGTAAAACATGATTTAATTGTTTGAAAATGGGATAGTGATTAAACGCTAAACTATCGTGCATAGAATTAACAAATAACAAGGCAACTACAAAGATATACCAACACGAACTAAGTTAAGCTTGAGTTCAAGAGATAAAAATGGATTGAGGATCATTCTCCCATCTTGGATTCGCTAATAAAGATGATAGGTCTTGATTCAAATTAATTCTAATATATCATAACTAATTAGATCCGAACATCAACCATGTAGAGACTAAACTCATCGATGGAGGATTGGGTTAGTTAGTTATTGCTAAAATGGATTGGGGTTATAGTAAATCATCAAAGACTACACCTTTGATGATATGGGATGTTAAGAGACTAAGATACTCCAATACCAACACATGAAGTTCAATTAGAACAATTATAAACCAAATTCTAAATATGAAGTTTGAGCATCCTATGTGGGATTATGGTCCTCAACTTTAAATTTAGCTACTCAAACTAGGAACTATGCTACACATGCAAAGGAACCACATATTGAAGCTAATCATCAAGTATAAACACATAACAATACAAGATAAGATAATAAAAGCAATTTAAAGCTAAGGAATACAAGTAGACATGGATTTAATGAATAAAGCTTGCATTTATTAACAACTAACTTGTGAGAATTCAAGTCTTTACAAGTAGGAAGAGAAATAACTACACTTGACCTAGGAGAGAGAAGAGAGTGTTTCTATCTATCTAACAAATATCCCAAGTAAAACTATCTCCTCAAATGAAGGAAAAACTAAGGACAAAAAATAAAAAATCTATCCAAAATGTCAAACTAGTAATAAGGAAACACAAATAAAAAAATCTTCAGAACCGAATCGATTTGGAGGAGTTTGAATCGATTCGCATAAGGGAAGTTGATGCATTGGTAACAACCGAATCAATTCGGCAAGGGAGGAATCGATTCGGACCTGCTTTCAAAATGGGGTTGCTTCCTTTTGGCTTTATTATCCCCAAGTTTCACCGAACGGTCCGTAACTTCTTCGTTCTAGATCGGTTTCATGCAACGTCGAAGGACATGAGAAGATGAGGAGGACTAAAACTTTCGTGAAGATATCAGGACCAAAACTCGAGTGTTGAATTTACTAAAATGCCCCCAAAGGTGCAGTTGTTAACGG
Source organism: Sambucus nigra (assembly GCA_949130495.1). Lineage (NCBI taxonomy): Eukaryota > Viridiplantae > Streptophyta > Magnoliopsida > Dipsacales > Adoxaceae > Sambucus > Sambucus nigra. Next base: position 350,689,930 of record OX422223.1, on the reverse strand, counting down.
AACTTCTCCAAAATTCTCCAAACTTCATAACTTGCATTCCTGAGACCTATAATAGCTCAAATGAGGCACATACAAAATATATGACCAAAATGGGGGTTAGTCAATAAATGATCATAAGAATCGAGAATAACATGTATGGGAATACTAGAATGTACAAATTAACGGGGTTTGAAATACAATAAAAGTGACTTATCACACCCATCATTATTTAAATGTGTAAATGGTCATTAGAAAAGCATCAAAGACCAATAAGCAAAAAAATTCACAGGGAGCATCCCGCCATCATTTACTTTAGAATAAACTACCACTACTAGTAATCCATGCGATGAATGGGTAAGAGTATATTTTACACCTATTACTAAGTTTCAAATAACAGTCAATCGACATAAAGAAATTAGAAGTAGTTATAATTTCTTATTAAGTATATAGTCTAAGCATACACCAATAAATTGTATATAAAAGAAAAAAAATGCTTGCAACAACAAAATATTTACATAATATGTTTCTTTTATACACAAAATGTTTGCAATGCAAAAATAGTAGAAGATTCAAATCCATATCTAACAGGTGTTATAATAAATTACAAGAAAGAGTACAATAAAATGATAAATATAAATGTAAAGTGAAAAATTGAGTTAATCCATACAATGTTATATCAAATTATATGCAAAAACAAGATTGAAATAATTATTTTTTACAATTTGAGTTAATCTGTACAACATTATATCAAGATGAAAATGAACTCTAAGCTATGAAAAGAGCCACTAACCTCAACGAAATTGGTGATCTTGGAATCTCTATTCACAACCTTAAGATGAACATAAAATGCACAAAAACTTAACTAAAATTTAAAAATACGATCAGTAATTACGCACCAATAAAAACACATGCATTGATTACCTATAGAGATCGAATAACCCAATCTGCATTTCCAAATCTACAAGAAACTAAAATCGATTACCCCAAATCATTTTTAAATTCATTTTTTTAAAAGATCGGTCAAGTGTGTGTATGTGAGGGGGGGAGAGAGAGAACTTGCGAATCGTGGAAAAAGAAAAGTGTTAGGGCAGGGAGACTAATTTTTTTGGAATCATGAAAGAGAGAGGCAATCAAGGTAAGAGAAAAGAGTTACCATAGGGAGGCTAAAAAGTTTTCTCTTCGATCCTAAATCGCGTGAGGAGAATTCTTCATAAGTTTTAACCCCTTGTAAGTACTCGTGTGATAATGTATGCATAGATTTCCACGACTTGTATGTTATCATTTCTCAAAGTGTGCCTATTAAGATTAAAATTATTAGCAGTATAAATTTAATTACCATCCAACTTAACTCACTTCAACTAATCCCACTTAATTTTACTAACTAACTTTGATTTCCATTCATTACAAATCAAGAGTCAAGTAATTAATCCAAATAAAAAATCAAAACTAAACAAATACCATAGTAAATCACCAACTGGCACAAACATCTTTAGTTATTTTTTTCCTGCGAGTAACATATATCACACGTTGTAAGAGTCCCAATAATTATAACATGCATGTCCTCAAATTCGTCCCAGAAAAAGACAACCACAAAAAGAATACGAGTGACAATTTTTTACAGATAACTTATTTTATCAAGATAACCTGATTATGATGACACGTGATTAATTAAGTATTCTCATTTTAAATTTATTTGTGCTAAAAAAATAATACTTTAAGCAAAATAAACAAAACCCCATAATGACATTAACCTCAATTTGAACCTCTATCTTTGACGTACAATCTAATGGGCTTAAATTAAATATATTTACAAATAATAATATGCACATAGAGAAGATTTATGTGAAGAATATAATATAATAAGATTTATAGATATAACATGATTGTTCACTGTAATATTCTAGCATATTCAGATGAAACTTGACATCAACCAGTGATAACATACCTAAATTAACTCCAACTGTATCAAGAAAATTAATCCTACCAACCACTAAATATTAAAGACCAACATTTTATTTGCTTACTAATATGCTCTTAAAGTCCTAATTTTAACACTATTCCACACAAACACAACTGTCAAGCTTAAGCTAAAAATAAAGTAGATAGAAAAAGAAGATTCGAAATTTAAGAAAAAGGGGGATGCCGACGTGAGCAAACCAGCGAGGGTTTCATATAAAATCAAAATCAAAATTTTTGACGGCACACACGATTGTGTATGAAAGAGTGAGGGTTTTATAAATATGTGTGTGTATGTGTGTGCCTATATGTGTGTTAGAGGGAAAGATAAAGAGAGATAAGGGGGGAGAAAGAGAGAGAGTACCTGACGAATAGCTAAATCGGAGGTCGATTTTGAACATTATGGAAAAGATGAGTATTTTGTGTGATTTTGGGTGAAGATGGCTGCGATTTTGGGTAGGTCACTTTGGAGGAAAGAGTTCTTGATTTGAGATGGAGGAAGAAGAGTCTACCCATTTTTCCTTTACGCACGTCTAAAATTTTGGGAGGAAAATATGCATATATGTTTTTTGTTAAAAATAGTCATAATATGCACAATTAAATACGACTCTTATATTTAAACTGTCATGTACATTAACACTAATAAATATACAATGAATGGTTATAAATAATATGTCATGTGAGATAGTATTATACTTTTAATGCCATTTTTTAAACTGTCTTAAAGTCCATTTTTAAAACTGTCAGAAAAAGGTATTTTGCTTATAGTGCATTGGCCATTGGTTGAGTATATACTTAATTAATATGAAAAGGGATAAGTAATTACTAATTTGATACCCTGATATTTAATAGGGATGTTTTGACTTACCACTATTTTTTTATCATATTGAGAGACCAGGCACCACAATAAGTGAAAACTAACTTTAACCACCGATTTATATAGAAACTGTAACGTCCATTAACATTTATATTTTGATATCCAGAGTGCCTCTAGTGGCCAAGGTTCAATAGCACATTAAAAAGGCATTAAAAGTTAATCCGAAACAACACAAATATAACTGTTGACTATGTTTGGAATTCTAAATACATAAGCAACATAAATATAGCATCGATGCAACACATACGCAACTCAAATAAACCATTGCATTTATTATCCCCTTATAAATAAAGTTTAACAAAAATCAAAATACACATAAAAACAATACTCTAAAGAGAAAAGCGATGGATAAAGTGAGATACTTTTGTTTCAATCTTGTGATATTCGAAGCTACTAGGCTTCTAAATGTCCAAGGTTGTACACAATGCGGAAAAAGCAATTCTTGTAAATGGGTCGAAGACGGTTAGATATTTCATAAATAATCTCTTAATCATTTAGGTTTTGGTCAGATCGGGCAGGACTCGATTACCTGATCAGTCTTATATTTTCTTGACGAGGCCCGAATCCGTTAAGAATGCAAAACGCGATTTTTTTACCTGAATTGTTTAAAAAAAATAAGTAACGATTTCTTAATTAGTATGTATGTTACGCCTTAACTTCACATTACAAAATCCAGTATACATTGATTGAATTCTTACTTGTCAATAAAATTAGCAGTCATATATTTGCATGGTGCTATTTTTTGTGAAATAATGTATAAATCTCATTTTTCGTAATACAAACCTTTCCCATTTTGCAGTATACTGTTTTCTCTTTATAACAAAATAAGTTCACATAAAATACAAAATTGTCAATGTAAATCACATGGAATTTTAAAACAAACATCATCCAAGTAAGTCCGTACAAACTAAAAGCTCTTGTGAATAAGCTATGAATTTGTTCAAAATACTTATAATTCAATTATTCCTTCAAGGTTTCAAAACCGTTGGACTAAAGGGATCATTATGGGAAGGAGGAGTATTTGTGTGATTTTGGGTGAAGATGTCTGGGATTTTCGGTTAGGTCACTTTGGACCGATTTGAGATGGGGGGAAAAGACTCCCCCCCCCCCCCCCCCCTGTTTTTCCTTTACGTACGTTTAAAATTTTGGGAGGAAAAAAATATGTCATATATGTTATCTTACCATATATGCATATATGCTTTTCATTAAAAATAGTCATAATATGCACAATTAAATACGGCTCTTATATTTAAACCGTCATGTACATTAACACTAATAAATATACATTAATAGGTTATATATAATATGTCATGTGCGATAGTATTATACTTTTAATGCCATTTTTTTAACATGTCTTAAAGTCCTTTTTTAAAAATGTCATAAAAAGGTATTTTGCTTGTAGTGCATTGGCCATTAGTTGAGTATATACTTAATCAATATAAAAAAGATAAGGAACTCCTAATTTGAATCCTTAGTATTTAATAGGTATATTTTGACTTAGCCAATATTTTGTTATCATATTTAGATACCAGACACCATAATAAGTGAATACTAATTTTAACCACCGATTTAGATAGAAAGTGTAACGCCCATTAACATTTATATTTTGATACCCAGAGTGCCTCTAGTGGCCAAGGTCCAATAGCACATTAAAAAGGCACCAAAAGTTCATTCGAAACAACACAAATATAACCGTTGGCTTCGTTTTGAATTCTAAATACATAAGCAACATACATATAGCATCAATGCAACACACACGCAATGCAAATAAATCGCTACATTTATTATTCCCTTATAAATAAAGTTTAACAAAAATTAATATACACATAAAAACAATACTCTAAAGAGAAAAACGATGGATAAAGTGAGCTACTTTTGTGTCAATATTGTGATATCCAAAGCTACAAGGCTTCTAAATGTCCTAGGTTGTACACAATGTGGGAAAAGCTATTCTTGTAAATGGGTCAGAGATGGGTTAGATATTGTGTAAACAATCTCAGAGTCATTTAGGTTTTGGTCAGATCAGGCAAGACTCGATTACCTGATCGGTTTTATATATTTTTTACCAGACTAGAAGCCGTTAAGAACCCAAAACGCAATTTGTTTACCTGGATTGTTTTAAAAAATAAATAAGTAACAATTTCTTAATTAGTTTGTTTGTTACACCTTAATTCCACGTTACAAAATCAAGTATACATTCATTGAATTTTTACTTGTCGATAAAACGAGCAGTCATATATTTGCATGGGTTATTTTTTGTGAATTAATGTATAAATCTCTTTTTTCGTAATAAAAACTTTTCCCATTTTCAGTATACTGTTTTCTATTTATAACAAAATAAGTTCACATGAAATTAAAAAAATTATAAATGTAAATCACATGGAATTTTAAAACAAACATCATCCAACTAAGTCCATACAAACTAAAAGCTCTTATGAATAAGTTATGAAGTTGTTCAAAATACTTATAATTCAATTATTCCTCCAAGGCTTCTAAATCTTTGGACTAAAGGGATCATTCCCCCCCCCCCCCCCCCCCACCCCCACCCCCACACACACATACACGCGAGTGGGTGGGTCATAAATGGGTCAGATACAAGTACGACCAAACTCAAACCCTTTATTGTACAAATGAGAGAAGCAAGGCCTTAGGTTCTTGAAATGACAAAATAATGGAAAATTCAAATGGTTATTAACTATGGCCAATGATGATAAAGCGATTGAATTTTTTCGTAAGGGATTTGAATAGAAAATATGGAAATTATATACTGAATCAAATGAATATGCCAATTTCATTATATTCACAAAAACAAATTGAACACATAATTTGATTTTGTTATTTTTAAGTTGGAAAAAGAATCTACTTGACAGGTTCGAAGTTTTAAAAATATTAATTTTGTAAAACTTGACGAGGTTGTAGTTTTTTAAAGTTTGGAAGGGAAAAATTAACTACCACTATAAACACGTGCAATTTTTTTTGAGTTTTTATTTATCTTTGTAATTGGTAAGAAATACTAAATTAGTAAGAGTTTCAAATATTAAGATTAAATAAATACGAAATGTTATGAATCTAAGTTAATTAAAATATTAATGTATAGTGTATTTGAATTAAATTCTAAGTATTTTATATCATTTTTATTGGGTGCAGTCTAATATATTTAAAATGTAAAAAATAATTAATTAGTAGACTTTCATATTTTAATACTAAACTAAATATATAAAATTGAATAAGTTCTAAATTTGAAGTAAGTTAACAGAAAGCTACTAATTAAAAAAAAAAGTATTTTATGTTGCTTAAAATGATAATTTATATAAGATTTTAATTTCGAATTCTAAGATTGAGATATTATTTTTTCAAACCAAAGATATAAATACAATAAAAATCATAGTTGTTGAAGTCATTTAGTGCAAAGGTATACAAGAAATATTACATGTATAGTCGCACGGGATGGACACATGAGCATCATCCGTTAGAGTTTTCGTCTAATTTAAGAGTTCTTTTTAGCCGACTCTGAAACGCGACACGTTTGGTGTGACAAGTTGACAAGTCGCACCTGACTTGTGTCCGGATAGTGGATCCCAAATTCATGTCAATACGGGTGCAACGTGTTAACATATCGCATTAAGTTGTATCACATTTCTTAATCCGCCAATAGTTATTGCTAAATTATTAGCTAGAGTCAATTATTAGTTATTATGCTAATTAATCTCTAAATACCGCGACACAATATCCATTTAAAGTCAATATATCCCAATTAAATAATAAACCAAAGGGTACATCTATCCCCACACCCATTTAGATTCCCTCACACCTTTTACATATCTTAAGACAATACTACCCTTAAAATTCTTTTAACATCCCCTTGTAATAGCTCAAAAAGACATCGGCTTGTAATAGCACCATATCATAGCATAAAAAAATAACAAAAAAAGAATCATGTAATAGCATATAAAAAAAACACCTGCTTATAATAGCATAACAAAAGCTCTCTTATAAATGAGAGAGTCCAAATCAGATTTGAGCATCCAAATAATACAACAATAATAGCAAAATAAAAGGGTGAAAATTCAAAATTTGTTCATCACAAAACCCAAAATCTGTTGGACAAAATCCAAATCTTCATATCACCAACATCCAAAATTCTGCATAAAACACAAATCTGCACAGTCCAAATCTGCACATCACCAAAATCCAAAATTCTACACAAAACCCAAATTTGCACATCACCAACATCCAAAATTCTGCACTTCACCAACATCTAAAATTCTGCACAAAACTTAAATCTGGAAACGAAAAAAAAGTTTTAAAATCTATTCATTTACAACAATGTTAGGAAAATATAAATGTAATCAATAAAAAATATTTAAAAATTTTAAATAAAAAAATATAACATGATACTTACCATGTATTTAAATATACCATTTTCATTATGCTTCCATTGAGAACGTTTAAGCTAGTGTTACCAACCTTATTAGCACAAGTGCGTCTATTATGTCCAAGTCCTTGACAATTACTACATTTTCGAGTTTTTTCCACAATCTCAAAGGCGAAAGGATCACGAGTTGTAGAGATAATCACCTTTCTTTTCTTCGAACCTAATGGGCGACCTTTGTGAGGTTAAATGGTAGGTTCAATTGTTAAAGTAAATGACGATTCAACAAGTTGAGATTTTTTTTCCGACTATCTTCCTTTTGACTAAGGGGCATGTGTTCGTACTTGCTATGAAACTCCTTTAAAATACATTCAATTTCTAATCATTGCTAATCATGTCACTTTGGGTACTAGAAAATAATATTTCATCAATTTCTATTGTGGATGTATATCATCAAGTTGTAACATATCTTCTTTCATATTTGTCATCATGTGTGCACAAGGCAAACCCATAGTGTTCGCAAATATACTCGTGCATATACCCAATAATGAATTGGACTTTGATAACTCATATTGCTCGAAAAGCTTTGTTACTGCAAACATGGAAACATTAGTAAGAAGCTCCTTAAAGAAGGGGTGGCAAAAAATTTTGCGGAACACGAATTTTTTCACTAGCAAGCTTTGTTTTAATTTCCTTGTATTGATTAACTAAAATTACCGGTCGAAACTTGAAGATATTTCTTGATCGCCGAATGTGAACCTTCAACCCTTGAAGTCACCTAATTTCCATAGTGTACATATTTTCCGATCCATGCATTTACAAACCGCTCTTTAAAAGGAAGTCAAGTACTTCTTATGTAATTGACGATGCACTCCTTCTCCTTATATTGAACTTCAAGAAGATTCCAAGCTTTATTAAATATTATTTCTTTTGGAGATTCTATCAAATTGGTCCAACACAACAAAAAGTCTTCCCAATCTTTTTCCGTCACATATCACCTCACATTTTGATAGAATATTTTTCTCAATATTCCATATGCACAAAAGATGGCCAGCACTTGGAAAAACAACTTCAATGGCCTTCACTAATGTAAGTTCTAGATCCATCACAATCACTGAAGGACGCCTATCACCTAACATATTTTGGAACTTTTCCAATGCCCACACATATTCTCCTTCCACTTCTTTTTGTATGAAGGCAAAATAAGAAGAAAATGAAGTATTGAAGCTTGAAACTCCAACTACATTAAGCAACGACATCTTGTATTTATTTGTCTTATACGTACAATCCATCACAAAGACATTAAAGTAACTCATGCTTAATTCAATTAAAGAAGGATGTGAAAAAAACAAATGAGTTAAATGATCATCTTCATCGCACTTTATATCAAAAATAAAATTATCATGAGAAAATTCTTCAAATAATACTTCAATCATAGTACAGCTCGCGAAAATTTCTTTTGTGATCTTACCCTTTGCATTGTAGACCGTCTTCGCTATTGCTTGAAGCTTTGGATTTTTTTTGTCGAAGAGAAGCAAGTATTTGACGTGTTGGTATACCGTCCAAACTCATCTCTTTGATATGCATCATCTCTTCTTTTGATAAACGGCGACAAGAGGGGTGCCCCGCCATATCACTTGATGGTTCATCATTGTGGAAAATATTTTTTATCTCCAATTTCCAATTTCCATCATTTTTTCTTCTTCCCCAAATCTCAAAAGGACAATTTATAAGTCGCGATGATGTCGCCCTCTTTCGTTGATCCATTGGAACACGAGTGATATACTTTCCACTCCTATCATAACCAATAACAACAAACCGATCTCTTTTTGATTTTTTAATCGTTGTAGCATAACCTTCAATTTTCACCTCATTACGAACACTATTAAGAAGCTCCTCACGACTTGAAAATATCTCATCCAACAACTTAAAAATTCTTTCACATTTAACATTCTCATCCAACATTTCACATTTATCACTTGTTAGAAATAACAAAATGAGAACTACATCTAACTTTGATTAAAAAATTACTATTTTTTATACTAACTTTGATCAACTAACTTTGATTAAAAAATTACAAAATAAAAATAAATTGAATTCAACTAACTTTGGCAAAAAAAATACAACTAACTAATATACAAAAAAATTTACCATAAACAAATTAAAAAAACCCTAAAAGATTTAAAAAAATCTACAAAACCTAAGTGATGGTATTTATACTAAAATGTTAATATACCTACTTATTCCGTCAACAAATTAAATACTCAGATGCAATTGAAAATTAAACTTAAACAAAATGACTTAAATCGTTGGAGCTTTTGGATGATTTGCATAGCTCCTTGATTTCTTCAATATTATTTGTGCTAGTAAGATTGATCAATTCACTTAAATCTTCATGAGTAAGTTGGGTATCCCATAAATTTTTTCTTTATTTGTAAGAACCATTTGAAACGATTTTTGAAGATAATAGGAAAAAGCATGAATGATATGGAAATAAAAAGGGAAAAACAAAGATGAAAGATGAAATGGGTTTTTCGCTTACCACCATAAAAATAAGTGGGGTTTGAAAAAAATGGATTAAAAGGATTATGAGGATATTAATATCTTTAAACATAAAAGAGGTGTGGTGAAAGCATATATGGGATTGGGATAGTCTCTCTCTAAACCAAATGTTCCCAAATATAATACACATACTTTCCCAATTCCACGGGAGTAGAAGTAAGAAGAACGTTAGCCGATTCCATTAATTACGGAGACTAGTCAAACTCTTGCTTTATATCTCACCCCACGCATTGATCCTGGGATCAATTAATTACATTACTATCTCAGTCTCGTATATCCTTTCCTGTTAAGATCCATTTGATTCAATATTTAACTCATCAACTCAGCACTAAATGGCAGGGATGTTATTGGTGAATAATTGAAGGGATGACGGAGGTAGATATAGTCCAAATTTGTTGACATTTTTTGAGCATGGTTAACATGATTCTTTAAAATATTAATAATTCTATAAGATGGAGTTCCATATTGAGTCATTCATGTTTGAATCATACTGTGGGATCGATTGAGTTATCAAATTTGTGTTCAGCAGAAATTCAGTTTTTGAATGTAATTTTATAATTCAGTAATGTGTTATTATTATATTGAACGGTGTCTGTCACTTAAATTCTAATAAAAATACAATCAATCAAGCTTTTTGATCTAATAATATAAGATTGTTATTGGATCAATTTTGAGATAAATTAGATTTGATTTCAGTTCGACCCTCGATACTTTGCGCTTACAGTTGAGCCCATAGTATATTTGTAAGGGAATTGTGTTTCACGTAAAATATTTACCAATGACATGCAAACAGTGCAGTATATCTCCTAATCATATCACCAAAACGCGTCTTCCTCATATTACCCTTTTCAAAATCCCAGTTTTGAAGAGAAAACAGTGTCCAAGTTTTTTACGTTCACCGTATATTTATGACTACTTTATGAATCTTCATGTTTTGCCCACAAGAGAAAGACATGACAAGGGTCTGACTATATGGAGGTTGGTTAATGGACACCCTTTATTGTTCAGGCCTCCTACGTGACCCTTTCTTTGTCTTCTACTACATTTAAAGAATCCGAAACCCCACTAGCCCTCCCTCCTTCCTTCGGATATAGGACCACAATATATATATATATATATATATATATATATATATAGGAAAAGGATCACAAGTGAACCAAAATAATGGACTTTTTAATGGACTTAACAAAAAAGACTAATAGCCCACTAATTTTAATTCCTTGGTGTAATGGGTCCGCGCCAGCGGCACCCAATAACCGAGACTTATTAGTCTTTTTTGTTAAGTCCATTAAAAAGTCCATTCTTTTGGTTCAAACCTCTCCCTATATATATATATATATATATATATATATATATATATATATATATATATATGGGGAAAACATCAAGTGAGGTCCAGTTTGAAGACCCTGAATGAAAATAATTTTTTTAAAATAGTAAAAAAAATATTTTGGAGCTGATTTTTTTTAAATGATTTTTAAACATTTCAATAGGATCATAAAAAAATAATCAATTCAAAATGATTTTTTTTGCTATTTTAAAAAAATCGGTCAAACTTTATCAATTTTTAAGTTGTTTTCAAGTTGTTAAAAACTGACAAAGTTTGATCGATTTTTTTAAAATAGTAAAAAAAATCATTTTGAGTTGATTTTTTTTATATGGCCCTACTGAAATATTTAAAAATTATATAAAAAAAATTAGCTCAAAAATAATTTTTTAACTATTTTATCAAAATTAGTCCGCGCTAGCGGTATGCAAACAGAGGTCCTCATGAGATCCTCTCTCTCTCTCTCTCTCTCTCTCTCTCTCTCTCTCTCTCTATATATATATATATATATATATATATATATATATATATATATATATATATAGGGAAAGGATCAAGTGAGGTCCCAGTTTGAGCACCCTGAATGAGGACCATTTTTTTAAAATAGTAAAAAAAATATTTTTGGGCTGATTTTTTTTTTTATGATTTATAAACATTTCAATAGGACCATAAAAAAATAATCAGCTCAAAATGAATTTTTTTTCTATTTTAAAAAAACCGGTCAAACTTTGTCAGTTTTTAAGTTGTTAAAAACTGACAAAGTTTGACCGATTTTTTTAAAATAGTAAAAAAATTCATTTTGAGTTGATTTTTTTTATATGGCCCTACTGAAATGTTTAAAAACTATATAAAAAAAATTAGCTCAAAAATATTTTTTTTACTATTTTATCAAAATTGGTCTGCGCCAGCGGTATGCAAGCTGGGGTATGCATGAGAACCGCTCTCTCTATATATATATAGTTCTGCTCTTGTGCGGACTAGTCCGCATTTTAAGAATGCGGACCAAACATGTGTCACCTGACGGTGAGCCCATAATAATGCTCTTGTGCGGACTAGTCCGCATCTTAAAAATGCGGACTGGACATGTGTCACTTAACGGTCCGCTCTCTTTCTTTTCTGGGTTCACCGCCAGGTGACACACGTCTGATCCGTATTCTTAAAATTCGAACTAATATATATATATATATATATATATATATATATGTGGTGGGGAGAGAGAGAGACAAAGAAAGAGATGAGCTGGTCCAAGAAGTCAATTTTAGCATAGATCATAATATAACATGGTTAAGACCCATAAAACTTGCATATGCGAGAGCATAAATGCATCACAACTTACTAACTCTCTCTCTCTCATTTTAGGAGTATTGTTTAGATGAGTAATCTTGTAATCTCATCTAATTATATCTATTATTTTTAGAAGCATAACTACTAATTTACAACGGATAAAAGTGGAAAACACGTCTAATAATGTGAGATTGGGGTGTAACAGAGTTGGATGTTTTAGTTCTTACAATGTGTGGGAGTAATATCACTTCAAATTCTTCTTAGCCTCGAAGTCGTATGTATGTAGAGAAAAAAAATACAATTATGCGTTCTCCTAAAGACGGGTATGGTGATGAGCCAAAAAATACAATGTAGATATTGTATCTTTAACATTTAATTATAAGGTCATTTTGATTTTTTGACTTTATCCAACATTTAATTTTCATTATTTGATGTTAAATACTATTTTAATTTTCTGTAGACTTCAACTTAACTATAATTTTTAGTTACAAAATTTTGTCGTTAAAAGTTAACATAGTAACTAAAGTCTTAAGAAAATCTAGATAAAAGCTGTAGTCAAATAATAATATCAATACAAGTGTTAAAGAAAACATTCTTTAATTGCTAACTATAGTTTTAATATTATGATGGGAAAACGTAATAACACGAAATAAACCTATGTATAGCAATTAAACCTACAAAAAAAGTTTTAAAAATTAAAATTATATAAATATTCCCACAAATTTCACCTCTATATATATATATATATATATATATATATATATAGAACCAAGTTTCTTTTTATATTGGTATAAGACTGTCACTGGGACAGTTTTAGTGGTGGATTGGGTTTGGTCCCCAGTTCCATCTTTTGCACTGTCAAAATAATATTTGGTCAGCGAAAGTCACGAACCGCGAATAACGATTAGTTGAGATGTGCGCAAGCTGGCACGGAAAAAAAAAATATATATATATATATATATATATATATATTCCTGTTAGCACGGTCTCTGGTACATGCATACAGTGAGAGTGAACAGGTCCACATTACATAACTAGCCAGCCTGCAAGAAAAGACTAATGTAATGTAGTAAAGCAAAACTAGTATTTAAGGCACCCTTTTTGGTTGCCCTACAACCCTATTATTGGTCCATCAATGTCTTCACTTGCTCTCACTTGTTATTATTAATAGCTTTATAACATAGCAAAATACACCCATACATTATATATTTTATAGAGAACAAGAGAGAGGTAGAACCCTTTTCATGTTTTTGAATATGGAAAGGAGTATTATAGTTTTGTTTTGCTTGGTGTTATTTTCAGTCAAATCTGTTGATAGCCTCACAAAAGAACAAGAGATGGATAGAATATCGCTCCTTCCCGGACAGCCAGCGGTGACATTTTTGCAGTTTTCTGGTTATGTAACTGTCAATGAGCAGCATGGCCGAGCTCTCTTTTATTGGTTGACAGAAGCTACTCACACTCCTCAGAACAAACCTCTTGTTCTTTGGCTCAATGGAGGTCAGTTTGTTTCATGTTTTTTCTGGGTCTCTTATTCAATATGTCCATTAGGTTTAAATGGAATATTTCATTTATAAAGAAAGTTTTAATTAGGAAAGGGTTTGGTTTAACCTATAGATCGACATATTTGCAATGCACATACAAAAACATATCTAGCCTCAACACTTCTGACTGTCATCATTAGAGATTTTGTTTTTTTTAAGCATACCATGAGGTGTCCGGATCAGCTTATGCACACCTTGACTAATTTTTATTCGCGATTCGTAACTTCCGCTCGACCAACATTATTTTGACAGTGCCAAAAATCGAACTAGAGACCAAATCTAATCCATCCCAAGACTATTCCAGCGACTTCGATATCCCACAGCCCGGAAGCTTGGTTATCATTAGAGTTGTTAAACGTGATATCAACATTGTTATTATACACATACCACACGTGTGGAGATAGTGTGTGTTTTGACGGTCTTATAAATTAAGTGCAACATCATTTTTATATGAATTAAATGAAATGGGAAGATTGATTAAACGCCTAATGGATTTCATGCAAAATTTTTAGTTTGAACATATCTAGGTCAAGTAATGTTTTACAAAAAGTTATTTGTTGTAAAAATGGGGTACAAAGATAATTTAAAGAGGAAGGAAAGTTTTCGTTCCATTGGTCTTGATTTTACATAATGCCATGAATCATATAAAATAGAGCAGTGGCAGTTCCAAATTTTTTGGTTAGGGGGGCGAAAGTCTCGAGTGGTGTCGGGAGTTCGGGAGCTTGAGCCCCCGAGGAGATTTTTTTTTATTAATTCGAGTTTCATACAAAATTTTGATTAAAAGACAATGTAGGCAAGCTCTCAGGAGGGGAGTTCCTAAAAAATTGCACCCCTAAATTTTTTTTGTTTTGAAAATCTCGGCCGGGGGAGGGGGGGTCCGCCTTGCCCCCCCCGAAATAGAGGGAGGAAATTTTACATAATGCCATGTTAAAAATAAGATATATAGAAAGAATTTAGAGGGAGGAAATTTTTCATTCCGTTGGTATCTATACTCAAGGGTATCATCCATATTTATCGAATGTGAAATAATAATATACATTCACTAAAATACGTATTTTACAACATTATTCAAAATTCTTGTAATGGTGATTGAGTTTAAGAGACAAATGGCCGGCCTATAATAAAATTCAATTATTACTCGGTTATTCATAATAAAGATGCATAAATTTGTGGATTGAAAAAGGGCGTGCATGCACATATTAATTTGTTTATGTGAAATTTCCCATACATTATATACATATGTATCTCATTTCTTCATATTATTCCTAAATCATACAATCACATATTCTTAAGCCCAACTTTTGCACGTATATTCCATGTGTGTCCTCTTCATCCTTAATTGTTTCTTTTTGTTTTTATCCATGTGGAGAGAATGCTTTATTTATAAAAACTAATACCAATCACAGACACCATACATCTTTGATAGTTCACTACCACTTATTTTTTGGAGCTAAGGTCAAAACAATCATTTCATAACATATTTTATATTCAAATAAAATTACATCCAAAAAAATGTATCAAATCGACAAATAA
Organism: Sambucus nigra; assembly: GCA_949130495.1. NCBI lineage: Eukaryota > Viridiplantae > Streptophyta > Magnoliopsida > Dipsacales > Adoxaceae > Sambucus > Sambucus nigra. The sequence goes on along the minus strand of OX422223.1, from coordinate 350,674,496 downwards.
CGTATGAGTTATTTGAAACATCTTTTATAATACTTTTTAAACGACTCTATCTAGCATGACTTCCCGACCTTGTTTTTGTGTCGATTTGAGAAGTTTTTTCATTTGATAGATTTAAAAAGTAAAAAAATTGGATTTTTTTTTCATTTGACAGATTTCATTATATATATATATATATATATATATATATATATAATCGATTTAGTGTATTATGAGTTTTCGATTATTTTCTCATGCTATTGATTCCAAAATGATTAGCAAAATATATGAGAAGACTAAATGCATGCCCCCCCACCCACATTGCTCCCCATCACTTGCACGTGTCAACAGTCCCTTTAACCACTCTCATCTACCAGACGCGCACATTAGCAGAACACACAGCCCCATGTTACGATGCACCGGGTCAAACATCAGCGTTAGGAGAAAGCAGGTTAAAAACTGGCGTCACGGTTGTCCCAGAGAAACCCACTTGTGTCCTCGTGATCTCTCCCTGTCACAACCTTTTTGAGACTTTTATTCTTTTTTTCTTCTCAACTTATTATCTGTTCAAAATGCTAAATACCAACCCCCCAAACTCCTATAATTGTCACATTTTGGCAATATAACACTTTCCGCAGAGCAGTCTCGAAGATGTATTAGTTGACTTTGGGGAGAAACTTTGAAGAGGGCAAATAAATCTTTTACGCTTTACTTCAAAACTAAAAACAGAAGATATACTATTTTAAGATGACTTCTGTAAGACACCAAATTTTTTCTAAATGAATTTGAGTTTTCTTTTACTAAGTTAATATTATTGATGAATTGAAACATTAAATACACTATACAAATTGATTATGCATGAGTCGCTCACTATTAGGGGTGGAAGTGGTACGGATTTTAATTATTTTGGTCCAAGAAAAAATGGTTTTTGAACCGAAATTACCACAAAAAGTGGGTTGGTTTTGGTTTTAATATTCAAAAAAAAGATTTACCGAATTTACCGAAACCAGAAAAAATCGTACTGAAATTACCGTACCGTATCGAATTTACTAAAATTACCGTACTGAATTTACCGAAATCAGAAAAAGATAGTTTTGGTTTTGGTTTTAATATTTAAAAAGTTGGTTGGTTTTGTTTTTGTTTTTTTGGGACTTTTAATACCGTTTACTAAAACCAGAAAAAACCGAAACCAGAAACTAGAAAAAATCAGAATTTACCAAAACCAGAAAAAATCAGAAAAAACTGGAATTTACTGAAACTAGAAAAAACCGAAATACAGGCCGGTTTGATTTTGGTATTGATTTTGGTGTACCGAGTGGTAAACTGGTACGGTTTGGTTTTACCATCCAGAGTTTGGTTTTGGTATTGGTACCGACCAAACCGTACCGCTTACACCCGTACTCACTATCAACAAACACAACTAACGACTAACTCATCATCTTGGTTCATTTGGTGCAAAGTAATATATGTTTAACGCGACAAAAAGTAATACGGTGAAATGCGTTTTCATTTATTTAGAGTTAACTTTTTTTCTCTATTCTTAATTAAAGTTTCATAATCATAAAATGTGCACTTATTCATGCTGGCAATCCAACAAATATTTAATTTTAAATATGAAAAAAAATATTTCACTATTTCACTTTTTACCGGAGCAAAAAGTATTTCACCAAAAATCAAACGGATTCCTAATGTGACAACACTTGATAACAAAATTGAGAGCATTGGATGGTGCACTCTTGCGAGGATGAATCTAGGATTCTATTTTTTGGGAGGGTGAAATTTTGATTGTTTAATCAAGTTTCGATAAAGTCTAGGTCAATATTGCTTGAATATAAAATAAAATGAAAATAAAATAATACAATATCAACCCAGGACATGTATTATGAGATAAACCAAACAAAAATTTAATTTCATATTTAAAGTAAATCAATAAAAAAAACTTCAGATAAGAGATATAAATCATATAATCATTTAACATAGATTATAAAATAACATAGATTATATTATATTTTATAACATAGATATAAGCAGACTAAATAAGAGATATAAAATCATATAATCATTTAACATAGATTATAATATATTTTATAACAAAAAGAGTTGAACAATATATGTTGTAAATGGCCTAGTTAACTCAAAAAAAAAAAAAGCAAGTAAAGGTGCAAGATAAACTCTTATTATAACCATCATGCCAACTTTCTCTCAACTGATTAAACTAGTATGACTTTCCTTTTATATCTTTAATTATTATAATATGAGTGATTATACTAATTATTGTACGTTCCTAATGATTTTTAGATATTTGCGCTTTATTAGTTTCGCCGCTAAATGAAACAAAGTAGGAAAAATATACAATGAACAACGAAATTTTTTGAAGAATCAATCTATACCTTTTACTTTCAAACATAAAAGTTTTGAATGACTTGTGGTGAAATGATCTTAATATTTCAACTACCAAAGTAAGGAATGTGTTTCTCATTCAAAAAGTCAATAACAGTTTAGATCCAAATGCTCCCACCTAATATCTTGTCCTTTAACTACTAGGAAGAAAACTAAAGGAAATATTAATTATTAATACATTGGTAGTTGACCGCAGATTATTTGCGTGGCTGAATTGAATGTCTTTCTTCAAACGGATGGGTGAGAATTTTGTTGCCATGTCCACATCCCCAATTAAAGCAAATTAATAAATTGACTATAAAGATTGAAAACATATTTTTGTTATTCTGTTCTTTGCAATGTAAGATTGTATGGTAGACTTATTCACAATTTATTTAATAATAATTTTAGGAAGACACTCTTTACTTAGATTATTTTACTAACATCGTGAGGGATTCCCATAGAACTACTCCTTTTCTATATATAGATATATAAGTAAATGCATTAATTTTGATAAGTAAAAGATTATTTTTACAAGATTCAATTGTGTTGCTAAATTAAAAAAAATGAACTTCCATTATTTTGAGTGAAACCCCAACTATTTTTTATAATGGAATAAATTTTCCTGGACTATGCATTTTATAAGATTCCTCTGTATCTCTGGTATAAAAAACAATAAAAAAAATGTCTCCAAAATGAGGTATTTGCAAACATAAGAACTTATATTAATTGGGACATTCATGGGGTAAGAGCCTACTTTTATTTTTTTATGTTAAAATCAGAACACATTTGAAAAAAATGTTGAGTTGACAACTTCTAAACAGTCAAAAAGATATACCATTAAAATCCATTGAGTGTACAGCTTGAGTAACAGGTCATAGTTACTTAATTTTTTTTCACTAAAATAATAAATGACAGATTTTAATTCCCAATTTACTAGTTAGCTAATTAATTTGCACACAAGTTTCTAGTTTCAATATGGAAATTACTAGAAAAGTGATCGTCGTGCAAAAAATAAAAAATGTTTTTAGACTTGTAACATACAAAAATTATATTTATTTTAATTAAAATCTGTACTAAATACTGCATCGAGTTTGATAATATCATAATATTTCCATGATCAATTACTCCATTTTGTCATTTGACGCTATAAAATTTGCAAGAAAAAATATTTGCTCATAGTTTTGCTGGTTTTAATTTGATTTATGTATCAAATCCACACTACATTAAGATGGTAAATATAGCTTCACTTTAATTTAATGTGCTAAAATATGGGTATACAGGACCAGGTTGTTCATCAGTGGCATATGGAGCATCAGAAGAAATTGGGCCATTCCGAATTAACAAAACTAGTTCATCTCTATATCTTAACAAATATTCTTGGAATAGAGGTAACAATCATTTCATCTTATGAGTTTGCTGGAAATGGAATTGGCAAAACTGGTATAAAATATATCTTTTGACAAAATTGAAGTCATTAAACCGACGAGATGCATACTCTAAAAATAGCTTGACCATGCGTACACGTGTTCTCCTTGAGTAGAGTAATGTTTTATAACCATCTCTAAAAATCTATTAAGTATTGAATGAGAAAATTAGCTCTAAAGATTCCTACTTAAAATTAATAATTTTAAAAACATTGTATAAAGCACCGTTGTCCCTACGATGGAAGAACATGCAAATGTTGAAAAATTATTATACTCCAAGGTTGCACTTAAGTTTGAGATTGGATTTCGTATTCAATGAATATATTCTTAATAATATTTTACATACCTAGTTTGTCACAGGGTCGTCGGATCAATTTTTACAGGGCCAACGTGTTGTGTGCATATTATGTTTGGCTTGTTACCTAAAAGTAAATTAATGTGTTAGAACAATTGGCATAATGTTTAGTGTTTAAATCGTAGCAAATGGGTCATACACTATTGCATATTGATTAATAAGAAGAGTGAGAACGCCCCGTGGACATAAATGCATCGCCAAACCACATATACCTTGTCTTGTGTGAGTATGTGATTTATTTTTCCTATTCGACTATGTTCGTTTGGAATTACTTTTAGTAGGATTTACCACCCACAACTATCGTCATTCAATGGTAATCGTAAAAGAGGTCCTCCAGCACTTAAGGTCAGGTCGGAGGTTCATCTCAACAGGATTTGCAACGCTCCTAACTCACAGCATGATCCCCATAAGGGACACTTTAAGTAAAGCAACAAACAACCAAGATTTACCTAGATCTCCTGACATGTTAACACTTATGAGAGGCAACTCCATCAATAGGAGGAAGCCCTGTTCCTCCAAGAGATGGAGAATGCCCAATCACAGTGTTTTTGGAGAGAATGGATCAAGAGCTCCATGGATTCAATCTAAGTGTCAAGCATGAACCCCTAGTTCTCAAGCGAGTAAAACTCGATACTGAGGAATGAGTTCATGCAGCGACAAAAAACGCTCCATGCACACGATTCCACTAATATGACGAGATTAGAAGGGGGCATCGTAGGCATGACCTCCGTGATCTCATTCAAAAGAGATGGACAAACATCCCGCTCATCGTGGGGAGATATCCACCAAAGAGCTCGCTAAAAGGGCCCTCATTAGTAAGACGACATCCCCTTTTTCGAGAGAGATTGAGAAAACATAACCTCCAAAGAAGTTTGCCTCTCCTAGGTTCAAGACATATGAAGGAAAAAATGATGCCATTGACCACGTCCGTTAGTATAGGCACACAATGAACACATGGAATAACAATGACGCTCTTATGTGTCGAATATTCCCTTCCAGGTTGGGGATATCACATAAAAGTGGTTAAAGAAGCTACCACATAAGTTAATCACCAGTTTTAAGTAGCTCACTAAGATGTTTACTCCTCAGTTCATTATCAACAATTCCCACCCGAAAAGGATGGATTCACTTCTCACCATGAGGAAAAATTCCCATGAAACATTGCGAGAATATACAAGATGATATTGGAAAACTTGAAACGAAGTTGAAGATTTATCTGAAAAGGTTAACGTGGTCCCATTCAAGATTGTATTATCGAGAAACTCTATGTTACACTAGTCTCTCACTAAGAAGGAGGCCATAATTGATGATCACATGTCACGAATAGAGAAATACGTGGAAGAGGCAATTGACATGTCACAGATAGAGACAATCATTGTTGAAAAATGACCAAGAACGGCAATAATGAAAATGTCTCCGAGAATGGGCACAAGAAGCAAAACGGTGGATCCAAAAATGGTAACAAGGCAGCATTCCAGACGATAAACACTGTTTTTAAAGAACCAATTTAAAATAACTTAAGTAAGACCAAAGATCAGGAGTCCCTCAAATCTCCAAGGAAGAGAAAGGGAGATCTATCAAAGAGGAACACTTCCCTAGATGTGCCTACCACAAGGATAATGGGCATAAAAGAAAGAAATACAAGGATCTCAAATCCCATTTAGAAGAGTTAACCCAGGCTAGCCACTTGGACAAATATGTGGATAAGAAGGGCATTAAAGCTGTCGTTGGCATTGACCAGAATCCCAATAATATTATAGAAGATGAAGAGACAGGGCATGAGTTCACGGTCATCCACGGGGCACAAGACCAAATCGAATATAAGATAATGCCATCCAAATGGAACTGAGGAAATTTATTATAGTAGTGGATGATATCTAGAGCGACCCAGTTAAAAATTCAGTGGGAAACTGCCGATGTTCGGAAGACATTAACTATAAAAAAATATATAGTTTTTACTGAGGACGATCTGGTCGAAGTCATAACTCCACATCATGACGCACTGGTAATCACTCTCAGAATTTCCAACTTGAACGTGGATAAGCTACTAGTCGAACAAGGGATCTCCTCGTGGGATATGTACATAACGCGGTTCAATAGGCTTAATATTATGAGGGAGGATCTTAAAGAAGTGACCATACCTTTGGTTTGATTCATCGAAAATGATTATGCCATTGGAAAAATTAGTTCTCCTTGTCCAAACTGAAAATATCTCAAAGTTGATCAAGTTCTTAGGTATATATATTGATTCCTCCGAAAATTCCATCATAGGACGAGGTTGGCTTCATGCTATGAAGGTTGTCCCTTCCACTTATCACTAGAAGATCAAATGCTTCACCGATCCGGGGGGGGGGGGGGGGGGGTAATGGAGATAAAAGGAACTCAGGTTGTTGCTCAACACTGCTTCATCATCGCTATTATGCCTAAATAAGAGAAGAAGAAATAAAAAGAAATTGCTAGTGAGGCGACTAATGATGGGTTCACACTATCCAAATAATAACTAAAGTACGACAGACCCGGGCTAAAAGAAATGAGTGTGCCCCCTGAACATAGGATCAGGGAAGAATTACAAGAAGTAATGTTCGATGACTCACACTCGGAGAAGAAATCCTAATCAATAACTCATTTACAGACCAGGAAAAAGAAGAACTGATTTTTTCTTAAAGAGACTTAAGACATTTTTACTTTCAAGTCTTATGACATTTCTGGGACTGATTCCTAAGTCATGTTCCATCAACTTTACATGGACCCAGCATACTCGTCCATCACACAAAAGGCTCGCCGAACAACCCCTAGAAGGCAAAGGTTATGGAAGAAGATGTGGGGAAAATCTAGAAGCAAGGTCAATTAAAAAGATTATATTACCCAAATGGATCTCTAACCCGGCAGTCATAAATTAAATAATGGAAAGTGAAGAGTCTGCCTAGATTTCTCCGATCTCGATAAAGCGTGTCGTAAAGATAAATTTTCGTTAATAAAGATCGACCAATTAGTCGACGCCATAATCATTCACTTACAAATGATCTTCCTGGATGCATACTCAAAGTATCATCAAATTCCTTTGTTTGGTACCAATCAGGAGACCACCTCGTTCATCACCACTCTTGGCTTATACTGCTAAACAGTCAAGTAACTTGGTCATATGAATTCACGAACTACATATAATCGGTTGGTCACCATCATGTTTACGATTCAGATAGGTGATACAATGAAGGTATATATAGACGACATGCTCATAGAGATAAAGTACAAATTCGACCATCCCTAGGACCTAGAAAAGACCTTTATGGTGCTCAGGTTTTATTGAATGAAGATCAATACAACGAAGTGATCTTTTAGAGTTTTGTCCAGGAAATTCCAAGGTTACTTAGTCAGCCAGAGGGGAATCAAGGAAAACCCAGACCAGATAGAGGTGATATTGATATTTATCCACCCAAAACAATTTATGATATTCAAAAGTTAACTGAAATGTTAACAACACTCAACCACTTCATTTGAAGATCATTGGAAAAGTCTCGTCCATTATTTCAACTATTGAAGAATGAGAAATGAGGAGTGTTCAAAGATGCTTAGTGAAATCAAGTTCTATTCAAGCCGATCACCTCTGCTCGAAGTCCAAAATCGGGGAGATCTATTTTACTTTTATCTCATGATTTTTGACCATGCAATTAGATTGGTCTTGATGTGTGAGAAGAAGGGCACCAGACCCCAATTTACTATGTCAACAAAATTCTCCTAGATGATAAGAAACGCTACCTTCCACTAAAGAAGCTATCATATTCTCTGATTATTACATCAGGGAAGTTAAAGCATTACTTTGAAGCCCATTTAATCATAGTCATCACCTATTTCCCACTCAAGACAGTCCTCGAAAAGTTCGACATGTATGTCTAAATAATCGGTAGAACTAAAGATATTTAATATTCACTAACAACTAAAGAATGAAGTAAGGGGACATGTGCTGGAGGATTTCATCGCCGAGTTCACAGGGGGCAAGATCCTATCGGTAAATAATTCAGCAACTAAACAATTAACTAAGAGTTTGACTAAATCAAAAAGGGGACTTTCTATATCAGTGGGGATTGACTCGCTCAGAAAATTGTATAGCGCAAGTGTACGTTAATCGCGAGAGTAATAAAATCCCGGTAAGACCGGGGTCGATTTCCGCAGGGAATTATATAAAGTACCGAGGATATTCATCCATTTAAAAATCAGTAAACAAGAATAAAAGATAAAAGAAAATATGATTTAGGTTTTGAGTGGTGTAACGAACCAAAGCGAACCAAGATAAATGGAATGCTAAACAACGTAGTAACAGGAACAATGGTGATTTATAAACAGGGTTATGAAACGATTCTTTAACAAAAGGTTAAGGAGCATTCCCCCACCTCGGATGTGAAAAACTCAACAGGTTCTTCCAATTAAATCACAATCAAATGGGAATAAGATATCGATACCAACAATCCTACATGAAGGATGTCAACCCAACAATATAAGATGAAGGTAACGATATATTATCGTACAAATGCGTTGATGTTGGAGTTAAGTCTTAAAATACAACCCTTACATGATAAGAGAAGATAAAATCCTATAAAACTCCACTATCAACCCACACACCCATTTATTGGATTTAATCATTGAACAAGCCAACAAATGAACCCTCCAAGGTGGGTTTATGCTCCCAACCTAAGGATATTAGCTACTCATAATACTAACCATATTAAAAAACACCATTAAATTAATAGTAAGTATAATAACCATGGCGAGAACAAGCATTCAATACACAACCACAATACTAATTGCACAAAATGACACCAATCGTCAACAAGATACAACTAAGATGGAACTTTACTTTTCAATAAATGAAGTGGAAGATGAAAATGGCAAGGAAATTATCAAGCCCTATGAGAGAGAGAGAAAAACAACAAAACTATCCTCTATATATTTCCTTGCACAAAATTGTGATCGGATATGTCTCAACAAATCAAACCACTTAAAATATATACTAAGTGGAAGAAAACCACAAAACAAGAGTGGTAAAAACCAAACCGAAACTATGGGGGTATTGAAGAAAATGAGGCACCGGTGGACCGCTGGACAGGGGCCGGTCGATCGCTGGTCAGGGAGAAAGCACGCTGTCTCACTTTGAAGGCAAAAGGTGAAACCCCGATCGACCGCTGGTTGGGGAGCGATCGATCGGTGCTGCAAAAACATGGATCCTCTCCTCTTTTGATACACAGCCAGGGGCCTCGGGAAAACGACCATAACTTGGTCCTCGTGAACCGAATTAACAACTCGTCGGGGGCTACGCGAAGGTGGCTAGGAGAACTACAACATCCGTGAGGGGTTCGGCACAAAGCTCGAATGTTGAAATGACAAAATTACCCCTGAAGTTTCGTAAGACAATGAACCTTCCCAGATAACGCACACTTGCACCGTCGTGCACTCCAATCCCTACAAAAGATCCAATAAACCTCGCAAAGCATATATAGATGGAAAACAAAGGTTATGCAGTACAAGAGCTTAAATACGTGAAATAACGGTCACAAGCGTGCGTGCATGCATAATTAACGGGAAATATACAATATTTATGACTAATCACACCCTCTAACTTACACATTACTAGTCCCTGGCTATAAAACAAAAACAAACCCCGCCTCAAATGGTGGCAAGTATAGAAACAATATGTATACAAACAAAGTGACACTTTCGCGGGTGCACGGTTGCATTTAGAAAATGCAACAAGCCGTTAAACCGCTAGGTTACCCTAACGGATGAGCGTGAGGGTTTTCAGGGATGATACCCACAAACATCAAATTTCCTCAAAACATGCATGGCCAAACAACTAATATGCCAAACTCAATAACAATTAGATATTTCAACATATTATTAATAAAGCAAAGGAGAGGTTCTGCCCAATAATCCAAAACTATTAACATTAGAAGAATAACTACCTGGAATTGAAACCTCAAATGTGGGTGGTGTGCATGCACATGTAAAGAGTTTTGATTCGGTAAAAATGCCTACAACCCGAATAACCATTAAAGCATGCTTCCACTCAATCCTCTCCGGATATCACACTCAACAAATAAAAGCACTCGAAATAGGGTGTAACTCATGGGACATGCGGGCATAAAGAGTAATTGTAAAAGGAAACAAAGCCGCGCACATGTCATTGATGAAGAACGCAATATAAAAGTGAAAAATACAATCTCATGAAAGGATATCGAATATTAATCAATGTGAAATGCACATAAACAGATTATCACTAATGTTCGACCTTTGAATCACGTTACCCTAGGATCAAATAGGGCTTTATTTGGTTGTAATGTAGGTTTGGGGTTAGGGGTACGAAATGAAAGGATGTATTTACGGATACAAAAAGATGTTCGGAGATGAAGAACTTGGGATAATGGAAAATAGTAGGTAATTTCAAAATTGGGAAATGATTTCCAAACAAGCATTAGATATAACAATCGAGAGAGTAACAAGGATTATTGAAACACTATAGACAATATATAAAAATTTCTCTTTCTTTTTTTCTTTCTTTTCTTTTGTTTTCTTCTGTTTTCAACTTTATCTTTTTCTTCTCTTTTCACTACACTTTCTTCTTTTCTCACTCTTTTCATGGTTAAATTTCAACTACACTACACAACATCATTCAATCTCAAATATCATTCCAAACATAGGTAAGAAAGGTAAAATGTGTGGTGTAAAACTCCAATGTGGAGTTGGTTAGGGGATTTGGGACGAAAAGAAAGGGCATAATAGGGATCAACGGGGTTGACTAGGGACATGTATAAGGGTAAGGTTAAGGTCGTATGGGTTAACAACAAAGAGGGCCTATGATCCTTTCCTAAGGCTTCATGTGATTCTCGAGACTCAACACCATTGAAAATCATGCTCATGTGATACTTCAATTAATATGCAATCAATGAAAAGAAAATGAGATCGCCAACAAGATACGTTATTCAAGAAAGGGAAAGAGTAATGTATAAACACTCTGAAATGAAGAAAAGCATGAAAATCGCTAGGTTTTTAGTGTACACAAAGTAGCAACATGATACCAAGCTATAATTGTCCTACCGAATGATTTAAGAAAATATGCTCAAGTGCTCATGGGTTTTCAAGGTTTAATTCATGCATTTATCCCCAATGTTGAATAATATAAGGACTAAAGTTTAATAACATGAAAGAAATAGAGAATGAATCATTGAATTAGCAATTGGATAGAGAAATTATTAAATTTATCACGGGAAATTAGGGCAAAATGCCCAAGAAAGGGAAAAGAAATAAAGAAAATAACTTTTGAAATTTTTAATTTTTTTGAATATTTTTTTTAAAAACAATATATATATATATATATATATATATATATATATATATATATATATATGGCACACGAGGGATGGAAAAGAAACTGAGATGCTTAAACACACCCCCTAACTTGAATCGCACATTGTCCTCAATGTAATTAAAGACATTATGAGAAAAAGAGGGAGTAAAATAAATCACCCCAAGTTGGAGTGAAGTCCAAGGTTGACAATGTGCGCCCTATACCAACATTAGAAAAACAAAAATATGTACCACAATAATTAACTTAGAAAGAAACATGTCATGAGTCGCAATAGTTTAGAGGGGTTGAAATGCAGATACTAGATAATTGATGGGGACATAGGTTTTGAAAAAATGTATACACATCAAGATCTAATAAATCAACAACGACTAAATTATCATTACTAATTTCATAGAATTCAATACAAATAGCTTAATCAGTGTAAAGAAAGCAAAACAAAAAATACATAGTTCTCATAATCGCCCCAAAAATGACAGATATCATCATCCACAAAAAAGAACCACCCTTACCCACCAAACAGTCTAGAGACCCGCACCGCTGGAAAAACCCCGAAAAGTTGGGTCGTACGAACTCTGGAAATGAGGCGGAATCGGTGCATCAGGACCATGCTGTTGGATATACAGATCGCGCATCATGACCTGGATCATGTGAAACTCCTGCCGCCGCTCGGTCCGGTCCTGGCTCAGATCAATCCCATACTGGTCAAATTGCGACTCTAAAGTAGCCAACCGCATTTGGGTCTCCTCCCATATGTTCTCATGACGTGCCTCGAACGTCGCAAAGCGGGTGTCGGTAAGTGCGGTAGGCACCTCACCGTGCTGGCCTGACCCCTGCTGTCCTGATCCCTGCTCAGCCCTCCTCAACTCTGCCTCCTCATCCACATCCTCTATAACCACCCTTAGCCTCTTTTGAAATGCCGGCTCACCCCAATAGTGCTGCAAGCACCTCCTGATGTTGTCTCTGGTTAGGATTGGTTTAGGGTCCACTTTTATATCAGAGGGGTACTCGGGGCACTTGGCTTGAAGGCAAATCTGAGTCACGATACCGGACAATGGAAGGGAAACGTTCCACGCCTTTTCCTTTAATGCCAAGTACATCTGCTCCAGGAAGTATTAAGGGAGGTTGATGTCTCCCGACTGTTTCAGCAGTGTGTAGAGGAAGACGACATGTTTATGGCGAACCTCAAATCTGTTATTAGTCACCATAAAATAATGCACGTTCACGTAGTGCAAGAGCCTCAGAAAATCTGCTATAGTAGCCGACCGGAACATTTTTTTAGTCCAAACCTCACCTTGGGCAAGAAATTCGATAAGCGTGTCCAGGTTAAATGTTGCTTCATCCGAGAGGCTCACAAATGGGAATGGGTCTGCCACATTGCCCATCCATCGGGCCAAGTCCTTGCGATGAAACATGATCCTTACTCCTCGTACAAAAGCCTCGAAAACATCCTTCTCTCCCTTACATTTGATCAACGAGGAGTAGAAGATGCGTACAAGTTCTTCATCGATTGTGGTATGGCTCCCCACTAAAGATTCCCAATTATAACGCTTGAGAATGGCTAAGATATCATGAGGGAGATCATCCATTTTCCATGCCAGGTTGACTGCAAGTGGGCATTTCGAAGTTTCAAAGTACGCCTCAAACCACTATTTTTCTTGGGCACAACGGAACCCATCCATACCCTTGGGAGGCACACAGTGAGATTGTTTATATTTGTCAATGTTGCCCATTTATACCTGCAAAATAGAAATTAGTACAACAGTGTAGTTGAAACTAAAATCACAATGGCGAGGAAAGAAATTGCAAGCAAGAAAATGTCCAGGAGATGAAAATAGGTTCATTGAGGCATTTGAACAAACACTTGGCATGCAAAGCTGAAAAACAGGGGTGTGGGAAAAATTTGTACTAACAAGGATCCCCCATTCATGGCAATCTCAAGAATTAACATTAACATTTTGCCATGAATGGGATTTCAATAACAATAACAGTTGGCAAGGTTTCAGAAAAGGGGGTTGACACAATTGGGGCAAAATCATAACTAATACAATGTTCATCCATTTTGGCATCACAACTAACATAATGAATCAATGGAAAATATGTGTGTGTGTGTGTGTGTGTGTGTGAAAATGAGGAGAACATTAAGAGCATAAAAAAGGAATCAGAAATTATCACAAGAATTCCCAAAAATAAACAACCACGAAATACACTCATGAATACCCACAAAACAATAATTGTATTATGAAAGTAAAAGTGGGATTCATACCTTGGAAGATGGAGCAGGGTATTGGAGGTGTAAGGGGAGAGAAATTAGGACCTAGGGTTGAGTTTGGGAGATTTTTGGGTGAAGAGATAGTGGGAGAAGTTGGGCGATTAAAAGAGAAGTAAGGGGGAAATGAAAAGTCGAGGCCCAAATAACTGATAAGTACGGTCGACCGCTGGCCTTGGACCGGTCAATCGCGTTTTAAAATTAAGCCTGGGTATGGAGACAGTGTACTCGAGGAACATTCAGCGGTCGATCGCGATTTTGGGACCGGTCGACCGCACTTTGGACTTAAGCCTGGGAATGGAGACAGTGTACTCGAGGAACATTCAGCGATCGACCGCTAGTCTTAGACCGATCGATCGTGACTCTATTTCATGCAACTCCTCACCACCTTCTGTTAAAGACTCACCTAAACCAATACAACTCTCCACTCGAAAAGGGATGCTCTAGGGGAGATCAATATATAACCGAGTGTGCATAGGCACGATTGCCTCGAAATCAATACGAAGCGAGGCAATCCAAAAAAGGCAAGGACAATCCGATGCCTAAGTTGCGACACCCTCCGAGGGGCCCGTAGGGGGTGGATCCTCTAGAGGGATTTCAGCAAGCTTGGGATTGAAACCCTCTAAGAAAGGCTTGAGCCTCTGCCCATTCACCTTAGAAAGGGTTCCGGTCCTTAGGTTCAATATGTCAATGGCACCGTGATCGTGTACCTTTTTCACCACGAACAGTCCGTTCCACCGGGATTGCAATTTCTCGAGAAAAAAGTGGAGGCGAGAGTCATAGAGTAGGACTTTGTGTCCCACCTCCAAGTGCTTGTTCACTATCCTTTTATCATGAAAGGCTTTGGTTTTTGCCTTGAAGATACGAGATTTCTCGTATTGATCCTTCCGCAACTCCTCAAGTTCATTGAGTTGGAACTTACGAAGTTCACCGCCTTCGTTAATGTCAAAATTGAGCTTCTTTACGGCCCAATATGCCCAGTGCTCAAGCTCTATCGGCAAGTGACAAACTTTACCATAAACCAAATGGTACAGGGACATTCCTAGGTGCGTCTTATAGGCCGTTTGATACGCCCAAAGCGCATCGGTTAACCTATATGACCAATCCTTGGTCAAAGGATCCACAGTTTTCTCAAGAATGCCCTTTATCTCCATGTTTGCCAATTCTGCTTGGTCGTTGGTTTGCGGGTGATAAGTGGAGGCGACCTTATGGGTTACCCCATATTACGACATTAAGCGGTGGAATATATCATTACAAAAGTGGACACCCTGGTCGCTTATGAGTGCTTTGGGTGTGCCGAAGAGAGCCAAAATGTTCTCTTTCAGGAATTCCAACACCACCTTTGCAGTATTATTCCTTGTAGGCACGGCTTCCACCCATTTGGATACATAGTCGACTGCGACTAAAATGTATTCAAAATGATTGGACTTAGGAAAAGGACCCATGAAGTCTATTCCCCAACAGTCAAAAACTTCGATTATGAGAATAGGGGCATGGGGCATCATGTTCCTTTTGGTTATCTTCCCAATAGATTGGCAACGAGCGTAGATTTTACATAGGGCATGCGCATCTTTGAAGATCGTTGGCTAATTGAAAATGCATTTAAACACTTTGAGGGTGGTCTTTTAGGAAGAAAAGTGTCCCCCACATGCACCATCGTGGAAAAACAATAAGATACTTGCGATCTCATCGTTTGGGACATAATTGCGAATGATCTGGTTCGGACATAGTTTGTACATGTATGGGTCATCTATGAAGAATGACCGGGCCACCATAGAAAGTCTTTCCTTATCCTTGGCCGAAACGTGCGGTGGGTAAGCCTCGGTGACAAGGATATTGGCGATATCGGCAAACCATGGCAACGTAGCCATGACCATGAGTTGCTCATCCGGGAAGCACTCTCGGATAGGGATGGGATCGATATGATCGTGATCGAATGTAAGTCGGGATAAGTGATCCGCAACTATATTTTCTACCCCTTTTTTATCTTTGATAGAGAGGTCAAACTCTTGGATGAGGAGAACCTAACGAATAAGCCTACTTTTTACATCCTTCTTAGAAAGAAAGTACTTAAGTGCGGCATGGTCGGTGAAACACACAATGGGTGATCCTACCAAGTATGCCCAGAATTTGTCCAACGCGAATACTATTGTTACTAGATCTTTCTCCGTGATGGAGTAGTTCATCTGTGCACTGTCATAGGAAATCACGTGAGGTTTTTTATCCCTCCACTGACTGAGCACCGCCCCCATAGCATAATCACTTGCATCGCACATAAGCTCGAATGGAAGGGTCCAATCGGGAGCTTGCATGATAGGGGAAGTGGTCAACATTAAATTTAATTTATCAAATGATTCTTGGCACGCATTACTCCACAGAAACAGAGCATCTTTAGCAAGAAGAGCGCACATGGGGCGTGCGATCGAGCTAAAATCCCGAATAAAACATCGGTAGAAACTAGTGTGACCAAGAAAGAACCTTACATCCTTGAGGTTTTTCGGAGCGGGAAGGTTGGCTATAATTTCAGTTTTTGCCTTTTCAACTTGAATACCGTCGTTGGAGACGATATGTACCAAAACTATCCCTCGTGTTACCATGAAGTGACACTTCTCCCAATTGAGAATAATGTTATTCTCAATACAACTCGCTAGCACTCTCTTAAGATTGGCTAGGCAATCCTCATGCGTATTACCAAAGACACTGAAGTCATCCATGAAGACTTCTATAATGTATTCAACCATGTCACTGAATATGCTAAGCATGCACCGTTGAAACGTTATCGGCGCGTTGCAAAAACCAAACGACATTCTCCGAAAGGCAAAAGTGTCATACATGCAAGTGAACGTGGTCTTCTCTTAATCTTCGGGGGCTATTTTGATTTGATTATACCCCAAATATCCATCAAGAAAATAGTAATACCTATGTACGGCTACCCGTTCTAGAATTTGGTCAAAGAAGGGTAATGGAAAGTGGTCTTTCCTTGTGACCGCGTTAAGCTTTCTATAATCAATGCAAACACGATAGCCAGTTGGAATACGCGAGGGTAAAAGGTCACCCTACGCACTCTCAACAACAGTGGCACCCGATTTCTTTGGTACGACTTGCGTCGGGCTCACCCACTCACTATCGGAAATGGGGTAGATTATCCCCACATCTAATAATTTGATCACTTCCGCCATCACCACCTTACTCATAGCTAGATTCAACCGTCTTTGCATTTAACGGGTGGGTTTGGCATCTTCCTCTAAGTAAATGCTATGAGTGAAAATGGAGGGATTGATCCTTTTTAAGTCAAAAATGCACTAACCTATAGCACTCTTATGTTTTCTCAACACCTCAAGTAAAACCTCCTCTTGACAATTGTCAAGGTTTGCCGCTATAATTACCGGAAACGTGTTCTCACCGCCTAGGAAAGAATACTTGAGCTCCTTTGGCAAGGTTTTGAGCTCGAGGTTGGGCATTGAAACGCTCGACGGGAAAGGAAAAGAGTCACGTGGGGGTAGTTTCTCTAAGTGGTATACCCATATCGTGTCTTTTTTAACCCCCTTGCTTTCATCATGTGTGAGGTCACTTTCACCGTCACCATCTATGCTATTACCCTCCATACCTTCATTGACCTCCTTAAAGTACTCGAGGGAATTACACATGTCCATTAACTCCCCATTCAGTGTTTTTTTTTTGCATAAAGGGCATCTTTATAGCCTTTATCGTTGGGAAGCAAATCGCTTTCCAAGGAGTTAGCAAGAATTGCCTCCAATGGATCTTGAAAATGGGAGAGGTCAAAATACTCTTATACAGGAGTGTCGATGCAAGCGACAGTTTCAACCGCTTCCTCACTCTCTTTACAAAATTGGGGTTGCTTGAGGAGGTTGAACACGTTGACTTTGACCATCATGTTCCCAAATGAAAGTTTCATCATCCCGTTTCTGTAATTGATGTTCGCATTCACGGTGGCGAGAAATGGTCTCCCAAGAATGATTGGGATTTGTGCACTCCTTTTAGGTACGGGTTGAGTGTCCAAGATGATAAAATCTACTGGGTAGTAGGAAGAATCAACTTGGACAGTCACGTCCTCCACAACTCCTCTCAGTATCCTAGTCGAACAGTCGGCTAGTTGTAGTGTGACAGGAGTTGATTTAATATCACCGAGCTTTAACTCGAGATATACCGAATAAGGAAGCAAGTTTACACTTGCTCCTAAATTGAGGAGGGCGCGATCGATTTTAGTCTCCCCAATCACGCATAAAATGGTGGGGCAACCCGGATCTTTGAATTTGGGGGCTAGTTCATTAGTTATGATAGCACTAGCTTGGACAACCATGTACGCCTTTGTATGCACATGTTGTCTCGTTTTAACCGTACAAAAGTCCTTGATAAAATTGGCATACTTGGGCAAATGTTCAATTTCTTTAAGGATGGGGATGTTCCTGTTCACTTACTTAAACAACTCGAGAAACCCCTCTTAAGAGGCTTTTGTGGGCTTTTCTGTTAGTCGTTGAGGAAAAGGTGCCGGTATGGAACAAATTGTGTCCTTCGCAACAATAGGATCATGTACCTCTTTGGGGATGTCATCGTCTATGTTAGCGGGATTGTACAATGTCACGTCCTCAGTAACAACGGTTTTGCCTGGGGATTTAGTGTGAATGGGAGGCTCTGGTGAGTGTCTCACAACTTTGTTGTCAACCGTTTTGCCGCTCCTAAGGGTGGAAATACCCTTAGCGTGCTCGGTGTGCAATGTATTCTAGGTGGAGCTATCATTACCCATTTGGATTTTGGGGTTGGGTTGAGGTTGTGCCGGTAGAAGGGATCTTGCAACTCCTTAGGAGTTTTGAACCAACTGAGCAAGAGAGATTTGCATCTCTTGCATAGACCACGCCATTTACGAGATAGACTATTCAAGTTGCGAAACTTTTTGAACAGTCACGAATTGTTCCTCATTATGACGTCTCTGAGGAGGAAAATACGAAGCGGGAGGTCCCACAGGTGGATGTTGCTGCGATTGATACGGGGGTGGTTGTTGTTGGAATTACGGGGGCGGACACGGACCTGGAAAGTTCGGAGTTGGGGGTATTTGGGAATTGGAATTATGATCCTTCCAACTCATAAGAGGATGTGTCATCCTCCAACTAGGATTGTAGGGAGGGTTGTTGGGATCGAACGGAGCATTAGAGTATTGCTTTCTATATGCCCCTATAGCATTAGCTTGCTCTTGTAACTGGCCCTTAATACTAGGGAGTGAAGGGCACTCCCTCGTTGGGTGGTCAATATTGTCACATATAACGCATACAACTTCCTCCATAACGAAAACCTTTTTGATGGTTTCCATGGGTGGGGGTTGTTGTGTGAGTTGCATTGCGTCGGTTCTACGACACAACTGATCGTATTTTGTCTAGGTATCCTGATTTTCCTTCAAGATACTCAGATTGCTGGTTTGCCCACGAGGGACTGTGTTATCACGAACAGTGCGGTCATAAGGGTTCGATGTGTCCCATCCCCAAGATGTCTTTGAGATAAAATCGAAATGGGCTTCTACCTCCTTAGTACTCAAATCAACAACACTACCCTGACACATGGTTTCGACCAATTGTTTGGTCAAAGGATTAAGACCCTCGTGAAAATTTGAGATTAATCGCATCTGATCAAAATTATGATGGGGGCAAGATCGCTTTACAGATTTAAAGTTTTCCGAACATTTGCCAAATGTCTCATGATCATATTATTGAAAATTTTAAATTTGTTTCATGAGCGCATTTGTCTTGTATATGGGAAAAAAATCCTTTAAAAAGAGGTCTTGCAACTATTACCAATTCCCAACAGAGTTGGGGGGAAGTGTAATCAACCAATCTTTTGCTTTGTCTTTAATGGAAAATGAAAACAACTTAAGCCGCACAAGATCGGGTGTGCAAATTTGGTTAGAAAAAGTGTTGCACACCTCTTCAAAGTCTCTAATGTGCTGGTAAGGGTTTTCATTTTCCATTCCGTGGAAGGAAGGCAAGAGATTGATCATGCCATTCTGGAAATGGAAGGTTTCGTGGTTAAACGGGAACGTAATACATCCGGGTACAGAGACAGTCTCCGGTCAGAGGTAACTGCCAAATGATTGACGCACGGGGCCAACACCCCGCGGAGGTGTATAATTATACTCTATAGGAGGATCAACGAATCGTACCGGGTGGGGTGCACTAGGGTATTGTGATATGGACAACAAATCTGTCTGAGATGGCGCCGTATTAAGAGAGTAACGATGTTGAGATGATTTTCCAAAGTTATTGTAGAGATTGTTTGAGCCTTCAGAAGAAAATAGTGTTCTGTAGTCCCCGACGAACCCTTGGTTCGAATTGTTGGTCATTAAGACAGAAGACCTATCCTTCAAAACAACACTAGCTCAAATAGTTAAATGCAAAGGGTTTATCGACAAAGAAATAAAGCAATATAGTCGTTACTAATAATTCCCCGAAAATGGCGCCAAAAAACTTTGAATCGCTCAAAAATTGTATAGCGCAAGTGTACGCTAATCGCGAGAGTAATAATAGCCCGGTAAGACCGGGATCGATTTACGCAGGGAATTATATGAAGTACCGAGGATATTCTTCTAGTTAAAAATCAATAAATAAGAATAAAAGATAAAAGAAAAGATGATTTAGGTTTTGAGTGTTGTAACGAACCAAAGCGAACCAAGATAAATGGAACGCTAAACAAAGTAGTAACAGGAAGAATGGTGATTTATAAACTGGGTTATGAAACGATTCTTTAACAAAAGGTTAAGGAGCATTCCCCCACCTCGGATGTGTACAACTCAACGGGTTCTTCCAACTAAATCACAATCAAATGGGAATAAGATATCGATACAAACAATCCTACATGAAGGATGTCAACCCAATAATATAAGATGAAGGTAACGATATATTATCGGACAAATGCATTGATGTTGGAGTTAAGTCTTAAAATACAACCCTTATATGATAAGAGAGGATAAAATCCTATGAAACTCCAATATCAACCCACACACCCATTTAATGGATTTAATCATTGAACAAGCCAAAAAATGAACCCTCCAAGGTGGGTTTATGCTCCCAACCTAAGGAGATTAGCTACTCATAACACTAACCATATTAAAACACACCATTAAATTAATAGTAAGTTTAATAACCATGGTGAGAACAAACATTTAATACACAACCACAATACTAATTGCACAAAATGATACCAATATTCAACAAGAAACAACTTATATGGAACTTTACTTTGTAATAAATGAAGTGGAAGATGAAAATGGCAAGGAAATTATCAAGCCCTAGGAGAGAGAGAGAAAAACAACAAAACTATCTTCTATATATTTCCTTACACACAATTGTGATAAGATATGTCTCAACAAATCAAACCACTAAAAATATATACTAAGTGGAAGAAAACCACAAAACAAGGGTGGTAAAAACCAAACCAAAACTACGGGGGTATTGCAGAAAATGAGGCACCGATCGACCGCTGGTCAGGGATCGATCGATCGGTCCTGCAAAAATATGGATCCTCTCCTCTTTTGATACACAACCAGGGGCCTCAGGAAAACGACCATAACTTGGCCCTCATGAACCAGATTGACAAACCGTCGGGGGCTACATGAAGGTGGGTAGGAGAACTACAATATCCGTGAAGGGTTCGGGCACAAAGCTCGAATGTAAAAATGACAAAATTACCCCTGAAGTTGCATAAGACAATGAACGTTCCCAGATAACACGCACTTCACTTGCACCGTCGTGCACTCCAATCCCTACAAAAGCTTCAATAAACCTCGGAAAGCATATATATATGGAAAATAAAGGTTATACAGTACAAGAGATTAAATACATGAAATAACGATCACAAGCGTACGTGCATGCGTAATTAACGGGCGCAAAATATATAATATTTGTGACTAATCAGGGATTCCAACTTAAAAGATGCATGAATGGAAATTATCCTTATCACTTTGAAGAAGATTATAATTGAACAAGGAATCATAATTGGCTTTGAACCATCCAAAAATGAGGCTGAATATAAGGCCCTCTTTGTTGGATTAAAGAAATCTTTATCTCTTGGAGTACGTTGCCTTGATGTCTACTACGAATCAAGGTTGGGTACTAATCAAGTCATGAGAACAATGGAGGTAGAATAACTTTCCTAACCAAGCATCACAAGACCTAAGGTAATTGAAGAAGAACTCGCGATCCAAAAAGCTCCTAATTGGATGGACCTGATCACAACCTATTTGCAGAAGGATGTTCTGTTGGTCGATAAGAAGTGGGCTCATTATATCAGGGTAAAATACTCTCATTTTTACTTATCTCCTGAAAGAAGACTCTATAGGATATCTTTCTCAAGTTGATACTTCTAATGCATCCGCCCAAGTGATATTAACCAAGTTCTGTACGAACTTCACGATAAAATATGTGGGATCCATGCTCGAGGACTATCCTTAGCATTCAGCGAAATTAAAGAAGGATATTGATGGAAATACATGCAACACAACACAACACAACACAATTTACTATGTTAGAAAGTAGAATAAGTGCTAAAAATTCTTGCCTATCCTGCACCAACCATCCAATGACCTAAAGTTGCTAACTAGCTAGTAACCCTTTTTTTAATGGGGTTTGGATATTATGGCTCCTTACCTACCGTGCCATGAAATGAAAAGTACCTCCTGGTCGACACGGACTATTTTACCAAGTGTATTAAAGCTGAATGTTTGGTGAATATTAGAGAAAATGACATGATAATATTTACTTAGAACATCGAGGCTCATTTTATCACACTAAGGACTATCATCATCGATAATGGAACACAATTTGAAAGTGGACCATTTTAAGACTTTTGCAAAAGTCATGACACAAAGAACTACTTTAGGTTATTGGCCTACCCCCAAAGCAATGGGCAGGGTGAGGCCTCTAACAAAATAGTGATCGACGGGATGAACAAAAGTTTAGAGAGGCAAAAGTTGATTGAGTGGATGAGCTTCCCCACGTCGTTTAGGAATATCATACTATGCCCAGGAGGCCGACCGACAAAATTTCCTTTGCCTTAGATTATGGAATGGAAGCCATAATTACTTTAGAAGTTCGCTTACTCACCTTGAAGATGATCATCACTGATTAAGGACTAAATGAAGAAATCATATGAACTGAGCTAGACCTAGCCAAGGAACGGAGATAATATGATTTAATCAAATTATCTTCTTACTAACAGGAGTTGGTCAAGCATTATAACAAAGGCATCAATCCGAGAAGGTTCCAAGTCGGAGACTATATCCTCTGAAAGGTGCTCGGCAGTGAGAAGAAGTCATCAGCTGACAAGTTAGGACCTAACTTGGAAGGATCTTTTAATATTTTAAGAGATGACCGACCTCCAAGGAACCTACCATTTTAAAATAATGGGGGGACAAGGAGATCCTTAAGGACTAGAATGTGACCAACCTTATGGAATTTTATTTTAAAGCTTTATCCAAAGTTCTTTATTTTATTTCAGTGTTTTGTTTATTGAACGATTTAAATTTTAATTAATGCAATTATATTTCTCATTGTTCTAAATGACATGAAAACCCCGGTGTAGAAAATTTATCTTTATTTATTAAATCTAATTGCGATCACCGATTTGAATATTCGACCAAACCTTGATCGTCAGATTAAACGCCTTCGTAAATATTAAGCCTAATTAAAACTTTAAAGTTATATATTTTTATCATGAACAAAGATGAAAGCATAAAGAATTTCTCAAGTAAGGAAAAGACCTACAGGGGATCCCTAGGCACTAATTGTCCCGACTTTGGCCAGTTAAAATCCTGAACATGTGGACGGCCCTACGAACAAGTGCATTTTTTCCATAGTTTGACATAGGACTAAGAATGTGCGATGACACTCTCTTAAAAGTAAGGCAAACGACAAATACATGCTTGGCATAAAACATTTAAAAGTGAGTAATATAATCATTTCCTATATATTCAAGGTTTTTATAAAGTGGCCAAATCGACATGTACGAAAATCTGCATTTATTCTACTATTTTATCTTCAACGGTTCAGAACGAGGAATATTCTAGCTCGAAGACAATCATTATCTGGATTTGGTCAAAGTTCATCATCACTGTCATGATCATGGAGATAATTTTGTAATTATTAGATCATAATGGTATATATATAAATCCACGAGTTGGATCGAAAAAGAATCGATATGAATCCATGATTCTTTGCTCCTAATGGAAGGAAGTTAAATATGGGGGAAATCTACCTCATACCGATTCCATTTCTTGGAATCCTTGGTAACCTTTATGACCACTAGGGAATTAATACACCCATGCTTGTAGGCTACATCCCTATCATCATTCAGGTGCAGTAAGGCATCGGTCCAGCCTTCTTCATAACTCGGCGAATAAACTTCACAAGGGCTAGATGAAATTGGCACCTCAACCTCATTACCTTACTATGAAAACTATTCTTAATCACTTGGTCCTCCTTACGGTATTTATCAACCTTACCAAGCTTCCCCCGTAGAGTGTTGTGCTCCTTTTCTAACAGCTCGCCCACATCAATAATATTTTTAACTTTGGTTTTAATGAAGAAACCAAACAAGCATGATAGTCATAAGATTTGTTATTTTTTAAAAATGTTATCAAATAAAAATAAAACTTTCGGGATCTCGACTTCTAGCATTTGGACCATAGACTAAATCAAAATCACCATTCTCTGAAAGGATCGATACCACTGTCGACTTATTCTTAAGCTACAAGGACCAAGAGAAAAAAATTGAGGCATAAGGTAAACACTTAAAAAATATATATAAAATAATCGATAAGCAGCGAACAATGATAAAGCAAGAATACAGTTTTCGTGATGTTAGAAGGTGGGGAATGACCTTACAAATTCAAAAAATAAGGAAATAAAAAGAATAATGAGACCTAAGATAAACCTAACTAGCTTGGCCCCT
Source organism: Sambucus nigra (assembly GCA_949130495.1). NCBI lineage: Eukaryota > Viridiplantae > Streptophyta > Magnoliopsida > Dipsacales > Adoxaceae > Sambucus > Sambucus nigra. Next base: position 350,649,783 of record OX422223.1, on the reverse strand, counting down.
TTTTCTTTAACTTTTTCTTAGGTGAATGTAAACTTGCCTTGGTCAGCATCCACTATCTCCTCGTCGGCCCAATACTTCTCTTGGTCATTACCTAAGGCCTCATCCTCTTCATCCTCCCTCGGTGGAGAACCTGGACTGTGTTCCTGATAGAGTTCAGACCCAAGGGGAACCTCAGTCTTAGTCAATACTGAATCCTAACCCTTCTTGAAGTTTGAATTATGAATATAAATCTGTTGATTTTTGGCTTGGCTAAAGGCATACAGGAACCCTTGGTTATAGGCATGGTCTTTGTCCATTAACATTTTAGACAAAACCTTGGCATTATCCTCGACACCTTTTTTTAGCGGCGAATTCTCTAACTTCAACTTAGTCGTCTCCGAGTTGGTGGACTTGTTCTCAAGATTATGTACCTTCTTAATAATATTAAAAGACTCTTGAGATTTTGGTAAGGCTTTCTCAAGTTCATGTTTGGCTTTGGCCTAATATCGATGAAATCCACCATAAACTTCAAGAAAAGTACGGTCACATGTTAACATAATAAAAAAACTCCAAGAAGATAATCCAATCAAAAGTACAGAAACTTACCAGAGATAATACATGCACGGTATGAGAAACAAGCTGGTTGAAAGTCAACTTAGAGACATATTCCTTGTCCATATCCAGAACATCTCCCTTAGTAGCGTAGGGGACAAAGAAGGATTCTTGGCCATCGATATAATTTGGTGACCCTTCCCAGTTCTAGGGCAACCACCTTATTGGTGGGAACAATGGCAGTAGTGGAAGTATTAGAAATAGTCTTGCTGTTCTTTTAAGCCTTTTCTTTATCGTGGACACCAAGTAGAGTATCCTCCGACCTCCTTTCTTTTAGAAGTCTTAGCATTTGGAGAAGTAGGGAGGTCAGACTCGTCCACCAGAGTAAGGGTTTTCTTCATTTGAGACATTTCTTACTTTGTGGAAAGTGGAACAATAGGAATAAAATTCACATGTATGGTTTCAGAGGAAACTAAGGCGGAAACACTTGAAGACTCCGACACTGGTTGAAGGAACTTCTATATCAGGAATTGAGTAAATATGCTTGGCAATAAAGGAAGTGTGGTGTTTGTATACTCAAGAAACATAGATGCGTACCTGGGGTGTGCTTGGAACTAGGTAATAAAGGTTTCCTTAAGCTCCAGACCTTCACAAGTTTGGTCCAGTTAACGTGAGAAGCATCGGGCTTCTTTTTCTTAGAATCTTATGCATGGAACGTAAAATAAAATAAAGTATTAGCAAAACATTTCATATAATAACTAATTAGAAACAACAAAATACAATTAGAAAAGAGAAAATGACCTATTTTTTTGCCCTCTGATGGGGCATCTAAAATCTCTGAAGGCATCACCACCCTTTGGAATTTATGGATGTTGCCATTACCTAGTAATGAAATTGTGACTCTAATAGTCTTTATTAGAGTTAGGAAGGTTGACCACGAGGACTCTATCCGCCTTTCTTGCCTTTAAGTAAAATGTATTATCATTCGTCTTGACCTATGAATAACAATACCCAATCTCCAAAATCCTAATTTTAGTTCCATACAACTCCTTAATTATGTGAACCCCATTAACAATCCTCTATGTGTTCGGGGTACACTGAGTTGGCACCACTTTAAAGAAGTGGCATGACTCCTAAAAAATCTGATTTGGGAGGAAAGTTATGTCGCCCTCAATCACATATTGGGTGTGCATTAAATTCCCCACTTCTACATTATAATAGTAGTTTGGACCCTCAACTCATTCAATGACCACCCAATTCGGTATAAAAAAACTTTTTTAAAATTCTTCCAGGGTTTTATTGTTCACCGTATACACCATTCTTTCAAACCAGGAAGGAACATCACAAGAGATTTTAAGGAAAGAAGAAGAAATTACAGTTTCAAAATAAATCACAGAGAAAAATGAATAGTTAATAATAATTACAAGAGAATGAAAGCGTAGGAGACCTCTTAATGTCATGAATAGTTGAGGTTAGAAGTGAAAATGGTGGTAGAGAAAAGTTTGAAACTTCATGATTCAACTCCCAATGTGACTCATCATTTGAATCATAACTCAAGGAACGCATGCATCCTAACCTTTAGTCTTTTCATGCACAAGTGCGTATCCTTAAAAAACTAAGCTAAATTATAAGCATGCCCATGAGCTCTAATGGGAAGAATAAAATAAATATTTTCTTCTAAATTTTTTATAAGTGTTAGTTCTCTATAAAGTTATCTTCAACTTACGGTCAAACATCACTATCGAACAACGTTAGAATTTACTCACAATTAAACCTCTTCACCTCGACCATGATGCAAAGATTTCAGAGAAATTATGGGGGAATTGTCCGGGTAATTTCGAACAAGTCGGATGGAATGACACATGTCCGACAACTTATGATAAAGGATCGCAACTTGGGATAAGCATAAAAAAGAGTCTTATCACTGACAATCTCGGGGGAAGATTTATACAATGACATTACAACTACCTTGGGAAGTCTTAGAGTCCCACACAATTCATCAACCTCTTACTACTTATAAATGTAATCCTCACCCCTTGAAAAGGGGGCATGTAATTATTATTATTGCAAAATAATAAATAAGAAGAGAAAGAAATACCCATGGACGTAGGCGCATTGTCGAACTATATATACACTGTCTTGTGCGATTATATGATTTATTTGTCCTGTTCGGCTCAAGTTTTCTATAATTATTATTTATAGTATTTTACCATATACAAGCTGTAATTTGGCTTTGTAGTAAATAAAGAATCATTTAAACCTTTTGTAGTTCAATTCATGCATGGGTCCAACTTTGTAGGATTTTTATCAATAATGGGCATTTTAAATTAGTGTTGCATCAAGGGGATTTGTAGTGGCAAAGGAAGAACATTTGATTAAGGCGGACAATCAATAATATTAAATTTTATCTAGAAATTAATTTTTTTCAAAATTGGAGGTGTTTTCTTAAAAAAATTCCATTCCACGTTACGAATATTAAAATTTGTCAAAGACATAAGGTGGGCAATTGACGACCATGCTTTTACATGCATTCACCTCTGGTGATTTGGATGTGGGAGTCGGTATGTGTTATGTGGACACCGAGATGTATCTTGTGAGTGATGATTATAGTGTGTGTATATATATATAAAACCTTAGAGATCAAAATGATAAAGAAGTTTACATTTAAAAGTGTTGTTGGTTTCTACCCTATATATAGAAACATCTCTTGAATGGATTAATCCTACTTAAAAGAAAAACATTGTCTTATATATTTTGCGATTATTCCACATGATATCAGAGATATTCATGGTCCACTCGACATACATGGAACAAATTGAAGCTTTGGAGTTAAATGTATTCGACATTATGGAAGGGTTGCAAGATAACCACTAATAACTAGATCACCTCAAAAAACTTTGGAGAGTTAACCGTCACCATTTTTGTTCGAGGAGTGTAACATGACCAATTTATAAGGGAATCATCAAAATCCATCTTTGTTCAAGGAGTGTAATGTGACCAATTTATAGGGGAATCATCGAATTCTCGTCCAAAGACCAACAAATGGGGTAAAGGGTAGTCAACTAAATGGATTTTTATTCAGACCATGTTTCACTAAAATATATTTTTCCTATTATTCTGGTACCAATCCTATGGAATTGATTAGCCGAGCCACCCAATTCTTCAATGACCAAAACATGCCTGAAGATCAACGCGTCATGCTATAGTCATTCTACTTTAAAAGGGACCAGAACCAATGGGTTAATTCGTTCTAAAGGACTTATAAAGAACAATGTATCATTGCCACATGTTGAACATATGAAAAAAAAGTTTCTAGAACACTTTGGTACAACGAACTATAAATATTTTAATGGGGTGTTATCAAAAAAGAAAAAAATGCACTCCAATATAAAATATTTGTGTGTTAGAAAGATTAGTCAATTGGGTTAGAAATAAGAATAATTTTTTAGTACATCTCTTGGCATACTCAAAGTAGATATTGATACGATATTCTCACGTTTAAATATAAAACTTTTTGGGAAATTATAGAGTTACAAGAACAAGTGTCGAATGACTATCACGACTAAAGAACAATTGTGTGACATACGTAAAATAGACTATTTTTAGTGAGACTATTATGGGTCTTACATTTAATGCACCTAACCAAAATAAATTATAATTCGAAAAAATGCAAAGTTATGGGTATAAGGGAATTTTCTTTAATAAATAGTTTAAATCGGTCCATAAGTGTCACGCATCGATCTTACTATTGACTGCTTCGTTAAAGAAACAATTGAAGATGCCAAAACACTATCAAATTATAATATTTTCAATAAAAACCTTGAGGACAAGGTTCTTCGATAAGGGAGGGGATGCTAGACCACTTAGCATGGTGTTTATTGTCCCAATCATGAAAAATTAGTTATGTACAAGTATTTAGGACTATATAGTTAAAAAAAGACTAGTCATTTAGTTATTTTCAAATAGAGTCACGTGTCTATCATTTTTGAACTCTTAGTAGTATTGGGTCTTTACTATTGTTGTTATGCAGGTAGAATTTGGTTGTGGTTGTTAGCCTGTGTTACTGGGCATCGAGTGGTATCTTATTAATGTTAAGTGTAGTCATTTTTGGACTCTTAATAGTATTGGATCTTTCCTATTTTTGTTATACGTGTAGGCTTTAGTTGTGGTAGTTAGCTTGTGTTACTGGGCATCGGGTGGTATCTTGTTAATGTTAAGTGTAATGCTTATATATATATATATATATTGATAGATAAATAACGAGGAAAGGGGTAGGAGGAGAGAGAATTTCATGGAAGCCACACATGTTTAAAATTAAAAATAGTTAATTGTTAAGTGCTATTAATTTTAATGGGATTGTATCAATTGCAAATTGGTGTTTTGTTGTATATTATTATTTTGAATTTGGTTTATTAATCTAATATTGAATTTAGTTTATTAAAATGGCATTTTAATCATAGCGAGAGAAATGACATGTTATTTCTAAATTGGTGGTTTTCAATTAAAGAGAAATGGGTCATGAGAACAAGTAAGAGAAATAATGTTTGGTGTTTACAAAGATTCAACTTTAGTTGATGGGGTTTTTTGCTTTTAGTTTAAGAAGAAATAAGGTTTGATGAGGAGAGAGATTTGGGAGATGGGTGAGTTTGTTTTGCTTTTTATCTAGATGCCTCGTTTCTTTTAAATAAATAACGTAGTATTGCTCTAGAATGTACCTATTCCTTAAGTGTGGTTCGAATAAGATCCTCTCTCTCTCTCTCTCTCTCTCTCTATATATATATATATATATATATATATATATATATATATATATATACACACACACACACACTAGGGTATGCCCATGCCTGAGGCACGCTGATAATTTTGAAAACCAATAAAATCCCAACTCCACGAACCCAAAAAACCACCCTAGCCTCTCATAAATCATACAGCCCCAGCCCTTGTGCATTAACTCATCTCCTCCCTGCCTAAATCGTAACACACACACACATACCCAATCAATCTGACCCCAGCACATGAGCACACCAAACACCATACCCAACCACCCTTGTTTCCCAACCCACTGCCCTGATCCCACCAGCTACTTCCCCTACCATTGTCAAATCGAGATAACCATGAACTCCATCTACCATAACTCCCCACACGCACCCTCTACCCAGCAGTATCCACCCCCTCGCACATGTTGTTACACACGCATAAACCCGTGTCGATGGCACTATCGTAACACACTCGTACCATTGTCGATGGCACTATCATATTTTCCCCAGTAAACCCATTTTTAAAGTGAGCCTCACCCAGTGTTTATATAAGAACTCATGTGCGCAGTTGATATACTGCCTAATCCACTTGAAAAATAATTAGGATATCACTGGTATAAATCAAAATTTTCAACTCATTCAAACTCAAAATGTAATTAGTATTTTGGTGGTGTTTTAAGACATGTATCCTTACTGTATATTAATTAATATATGACAACATATATAAACCTAATAAGTACCTAAAATTTTAAACCGACTGCAAGGATGAAATATAAAAAAACTTGAATATCCAACACTTGGGATTTTATTTCTGTAATATCCGACACCAAAAATGTGAGTAAAGTTTTACAAATTAATCTTACATACTTAGAATCCTGAATATATAAATTTCAATCTGAACAGGCTGCCTTTTAATGCGACACCAAGTTCATGAAGTCCAATCTGAATAGGTTGCCATTTAATGCATCTTGCATAGAATCTATTTGGTTCTTTAAGTATTCTTCTTCTGGTGTAATATCCACAAATCGGGTTAAATTAAGCAGCGTGTGATCTAGATCAAGAACCAACCAAAGCTTTATATGTCGTAACAAATTCTTTAAGTCTCTGTCGCATAATCGAGCAATTTCATCATTAGCAAGCCTTAAATCCTTGTGTATATACCAAAATGCAACGCCATATTGATCATCCACCTTTTTATCACATCGTATACACATCCCTCCTAAAACACCAGGATGCACACATATATCCTTCACCACAGATGCTTCTAATGTTTTTCTTGTTTCTCCGTATGGCATTCAAGCTTGAAGAACCTCCACCTTACATCGTTTAAACCTGTGGAGATGAGATCCATGGTTGTCGTCTAACTCAGTCTCTAGAAATGTTGCGAAGTCATCAATTCTTAATGAATGTAGTGCCATCCCCATCAAATTGTAGTGGTGAGAGAGAGGAAAATAGATTTGTCAATGAGCCCTAAAATAGATTTGTCAATGAGCCCTTAAATAGATTTGCATGTATGAATAATCACTAATGAGCGTGAGGTACTTATAGTTGCGGGAGTAAGTGGTTCTTCAACATCTTAGTCAGCATTCAGCATTAAAAACCCCCGACCCCACTGACTTATCACTGCCATGCTCTGCTCTGCTACATCTGGTATGCAGACCTACGTCTGCTCAACTGTTGCAGGCTTCATATCTCAAGCTTGGATCATGCATGATGTGGACACCCAACATCTTAGTTGCTCATCTCATAATAGCCTAGGCCACAACTGCAATAACACTCGAATTTCAGCCTTCTATTACACCTGATATATGTACTTGTACATGTAATATCTGAAATTCTCCAATATATGTACCTGTACATGTACATGTAGTATCTAAAATTCTGCCGTGTCAATCATATATTTAGAAAAATTAGGATAGAACATGAAATGTAGGATGTAATTTTTAGGAGAAAAAATTATATGTTCTATATGTTTGAATGCGTGTTCTTAGCATCGATGAACATTAACACATGTTGTAAGCAAAATGAGAAAAAAATTCTTTTTTTGCTATTAGTCATATACCAAATAGAGTGCAGCAGATCTTTCTTAACCAATAGCGTATTCAAATGTCCGTACGGTAATTTATGCAAAATCTTTGGTCATTCAAATGTCCCTACTGTATGCTCATAATTAAAGCATTTTCATAACTTCTAGGAAAAAATCAAGAACGTGCCGATAAACTTACCAAATTTCTTCAACTTTCAGCTTGCTAAATAATAGATTTATAAAGGGTACATCTCTAACATCCACGTGTCTTGTGTAAGACATGTCCATTAGTACTTTTTAATATTAAAACTAAGAGCATACCTGATTTGAACTGTGATTTGATTTTGAATCGCAATATGATGAATCAAAGATTGGAGGCCATTTTCACTTCATTCCCCACCTATTAGTTGAAAAACAAAATACAAAATTGTGAGCCCTCTATTAATTAACCTGCATGAAGAAAAATATGACATGTCCAAAGGACAATTAAAGTCTAAAATCAAAACCTCAATACATGAACATATCTAAAATAAAATTCCTACATAAAAAACAGAGAATAAAAAGTATTTATACTCAATGTATCAAGAATATGGCTAAGTTGGCCTCTTTACCAAACCTAGTTAATCTTAGGGATTTAGATACATCACAGTTACCTAATATGGCTCGTGTACCAAACCTTGTGCAATCGCGGGCAAGGTAACCCATCTTCCTATAGTTCTTGCAAGCCTTGTCATTGGTACAGTCAGCTGCCATATGTCCTTGCTTGAAGCAGTTGTTGCAGAGTCTCAGGTCACTAGGTGCCTATGGGGGGAACTGAATAGTCGTTAGCACGGTGCCCCGTCTCACCGCAGGTGTGGCTGATTCCCTCATTTGGACAGCTTCTGACCATGTGTCCAGGTCCACGATAGTTCCAGCATAGAGATTTTGTAGTGCACTCAGATGCAATATGCTTGGGTAGTCCACAGGTGACATATAGCCACATTAGGGCATTCTCTAGAATAATGACCTGGTCATTTACAGTTCTTACAGAGATTTTTCTGGTTGTAACCCCGACGTGCATCCCTCCTGTATAGTGCATCGCGATAGGAATAACCATATTAAAACAACAGTCCATCATGGTTTTACATTTCTCTTGTAGTGTGTAATTGAAACTAAAACCATATTAAAGAGAATTAAGGAAAGGGTGAGAATATAGAATATTTGGTGAATGATATACCTTTAGTGAATGTGGTATAGAGTTGATAGACCTTTGGTGAATGATCAACAGTTCCAATCATTCTCTTCTTCAACAGTGGATCTAAACATGCTCAATTCAGACCATAAATAAGATGAATCCAATACCTATTATCAACATGTGTTAATATTTTCACTCATAAAGGTCCAATACATGTGTTTATCAAACCCACGTGTATTGTATATAGCATTCATCAAATTGAACATAACTTCAATGCCTATAAAAATGTGGAAGTCCAAATACATTACCAAACATCTTGATCACTTTAATCACAACTGCAATATCTAAAGTCCATATTCATAATTAGTAGAAAATAACAAACAACACATGACTTTACTATATACTAATAAAATAGTCAAAATTTAAAAACCTCTCATATGATATTTAAATATAGACTCACTCTCTGACTAAATCCCTAAAACTAAGAAACTAAAAATTCTACAGATTTTGAACCCCAAACTGAAAATCTGAATCTAAACGGGAAAAACATAAAAATGGAGAAAAAGAGTTTGAACCCCAAACTGTTAGAGATTTTATGGACAAATCTAAACAACCAAACAAATTGAGAAAGGCGTCAACCCTTTCAAAAAGGCATTCAAGCAATTGCAAAAAATACATTTACCAGAGAACTAAGATACAATGTTGAATACAACATGAAGATCTCATCAAACTAAGATACAATGTGTGCGACCTCAACCAAAGAACTAAACATTTGCTAGTAACATTTTTTACAACTAAAAAATACATTTACCAAATGAAAAACTAATTATAAATTTTTGGCTCTAATGATAAATGATGGTAAACGAAACAGAGAACCCATCTTAATGAAAAAAAAGAGAATCTTTCAAGATCCCCAAAGAAAACACTCGCAATGAGGGAAAAATTAAATTTCAGGAGAAAAAAATGCTTGAACATAGGTAACATTCCATTTGCTCCGGCACTAAAAAAACAAACGTGTCAGACATGCTTGGGAATTTATATGGATATCATACATTTAAGAATACATTATATATGATTTAGTTTTATAAGTTTGGTACCTTATAGTCTCTTCCTTAGATGACAGTGAATCCCATATGCCCACTTGTTCTACAAAACATCAATGATATCCAAGTGAATATCTCTTCACCGTTTTATGCTCAGTTGAGCATTTAATTTTGGGCCAAACAACCAAGTTCATTAAAACCCTAAACTAAGAAACCCTTTTTAAAAAAATTCGGTAAGCTTTATGCCTAAAAAATTCTTGGGATATGAAAGAGAAACGTGAAGAGAAGAGAGGTACGTTCAAAGATGGCCATCTGAGGTGGAGATGAATGAGAGTCGTGAAAGAACTTCAAAATCAACCCCAAAAATAAGAAACCTAAATCAATGAGACTCAAAATCAAAATACAGAGGAAGCGAGTGATTACCAGAGAGAGAGAGAAGGAGCTCTGATCTATGATTGCGTGCGTATAGGGTCTGCCATTTTAAGAGAGAGTGAGAGAGGAGTGGGTAGCGTAATTGGTTGTGCCCAGATGGGAGGGATGGTGAAAATCGGGAGATATGATATGGGATGGAGGGTTTGGGTGTGTGGAAATTATGAGAGAGAGGTTGGTTTTGATGAGTTTACAAATTTACCCTCAATTTTGAATTTTAAAGTAAAGGGTGAATAAATTAGAGTGCGTCAAAAGAGGGAGAAATCAAAAATTGAAGGTGTAAAATAGGGAGTGCAAAAAAAATTCATATTGATGACATCATAGTGTTATCTTATGACATACATAAGTTTGTTCCATATATATATATATCACCCTTAGTAATGAAAATCGTATAGAAGTTCAAGTTAAAAAGTATGGTTGGTCTCTACCGTAAAGAAACAACTCTTGCGTGACTTATTTTCTGTCCAAAAGAAAATATCTTATCAATCTCTTACTAGAGGCCGAGGAGGTCCGGTGGAAGCAAAGGGGGAAGGTTGAATGGCTAAAAGAGGGTGTTAGAAACACAAAATACTTTCACGCTAAGGCCTCTCAGAGAAGAAAGGCCAATTTCATTTTTGATTTAAATAGCAGTAAGGATATATGTGTGTCGAAAAAGGAGAGCATTGTAACTTGTTATGTTAATTACTTCATTGATCTTTTCAAAGATAATAATACTCACTAAAAATCCCATAAGCGTGTCCTTGGAGGAATCAATATCCATGTCACAAGTCAAATAAATTAAATGCTATTGCTTGAGTTTATAGCTCCAAAGGTAACTCTTTCTCCTAAATAAATGTCTCCTCTAAAAGTCCTCGGTCTAGATAGCATACCAGCCTTATTTTTTTAAAAATACTGGCATATCGTTAGGTCATTTATTACTACTTTTGTTTTGGATTTACTTAATAACAAAAGGAACTTTCATTCTTTAAACTACACTCTAATCTCTTTAATCCCTAAAGTAAAAAAATCCAAAACTCATTTATCAATTCTAGCCTATCTGCTTATGCAATGTCATCTACAAAATAATTTCAAAAATGTTGGTTAATAGACTAAAAGAATTTAGGATTTTATTATTTTGGAAAATTAGAGTCCCTTCGTCCCTAAGTGACTTCTAACCGACAATGTTATTTCTGCCTTTGAAGTTAACCACTCCTTACAGAACAAAAATAAAGGGGAAATGGTGATTTTGCATTAAAACTCGATATAAGTAAGACCTATGATAGGGTGGGATGGGCTTTTCTTGAGAAGATTATGGTTAAAATGGGCTTTAGAGACATGTGGGTTTGATTAATCATAAATTATGTATCCTCAGTCACTTTCTCAATTTTGATTAATGGTGAGGCCAGGGATGACATAAAAGCCCACAAGGGTTTGAGGCATAGTGACCCGTTTTCTCCTTATCTCTTCCTTCTCTGTGCAGAGGGTCACTAATCCATATTTGACAGAGCTACATTGGAAGGAAGGATTGCGGGACTAGTGATGAGTAAAAATGGTTCCATTGTTTCACAGTTATTTTTTTTACGAATGACAGTATTATTTTTGGCAAGACTGAGATAAGGGGGATGATTGAGATAAAAAAAACATCCTTAAAATATGCGAACTCGCTTCAGGCTAGTAAATCAATCTTGATAATTCTGGAGTGGTTTTTAGTTCCAATATTAAGCCTGATTTTAAAACAGACCTTTGCAATGCATTGGGAATCAGGGAGATTAGTAAACATGATTGATATTTAGGATTACCTTCGGTGGTGGGAAAATAAAAAAAAAGGTGTTTGCTGGTTTGAGCGAAAAAGTGTTGAAAAAAATCAAAGGATGAAAATAGGTCATTTTGTCCAAAGTGGGAAAGGAAATTCTTATCAAAGCTATCACCCAAGCTTGTCTTACCTTCTCTATAAGTTATTTTAAAATCCCGAACTACATTTGTGAGGATCTTAAATATCTCATGTGAAACTTCTGGTTGTCTCATTAGAAAAAGGAGAGAGGGGTGCGTTGGACTAGTTGGGAAGATTTGTGTAATTGCGAAAGAGATGGAGGGTTAGTCTTTCTTGATCTTAAGGCCTTCAACCTTTCCCTTCTCACACATAGGGTTGGAGAATCCTAACCAACCCCAACTCATATGGAACCGAATGGATTCCAATTCCACCCACGTTGCACTACAATAAATTTTTCTCATTATTGCGGTATTGATCCTATGGAATGTCTCAACATTGGTGCACTACTATGGGTTGTGCATATAAGGCTCTAACCATGAAGACATCAAATTCATATGGAAAAAGTCATTTTTTAAGAGTAATGATACACTTATTGGGAGTTATCCACTACCGAATGTGCTTTACATGTGTTGTACCCACACTATGGTACACCACATATAAAGCACATCCAGTACTAGATCGGTACTAACTCCCGATCTCTGTAACATTATTCTTATTTTAATTATTATGAACAGTTTTAAATTAGGCTACTAGTGTCTTGCATCGACTATACTTGTGATCGAGCACTCCACTAAATAAACAAATGAAGTGGAAAATGTAAACACTCTCAAATCAAAATTTTCTAACATAAACCTTGATGATAAGGTTGTTCTTGAAGGGCAAGAGAATTTTAGACCACATGGCATAATATTTTGTGTTTAAATTGTGGCAAATGGGTCTTACTTCTGTATTTAATTATTTTTTAATAAGTAAGGTAAGTTGTCTGAAATCAATGAAATTAAAGTCATGGTCCATCTTTGTAGAATTCTTATCAGCAGTGGGTGTTTCACATTGTTATTTTTGAGTGGTTTTTGGATGTGGCAAAGGCATGTTTTAGTGGGAAGCGAGTGGTAGTTAATGAATGTTGAGTCTAATACATGTATACATATTACCCTTAGTAATGAAATTGGCAGATAACATTAGGTCTAAAAGTGTGGTTAGCTTTCACCGCATCTGAAGAACACTTTTTCGGCTTAATTCCTACCTGAAGAAAATATATTGTCTTTTTTATTTTGGGATTCTATCAAAATGTGTCGAAATGGCCCATATGAATGCAAAAACACACTCAATAAAAAATGGAGCATTTTGAACCAACCATTCTTCACTTTTGGGAAAACCACGACGGATATTCGATTAGTCACAAAAAAATTTATATATAGAATTATTTCCATACGTTAGATATATCTCGATATTCTTTAGAGTTTGCAAGTTGTTTAATACTATTAATTTTAGAGAAATTAATTTTTGAGAATTAAGTTAAATTCATGGGGAATATCCTGTTGGGAAAATCAGACGCCGCTAATTTCTTAATAGGATCTTGGAATACAAATGACAAAAGAATATTGGCACAATCTTAATTATTTGGGGCAACAAAATACACCAATCGCACAACACAGAGAATTACGTGGTTTCGGCAAATTCCCACTAGTCCACGGAGCACACCAAATATTACACTATATCAAGGGGAGTGATTTACAAGACAGGTTAGCAGACCTATATACGCACACTGTGTATCTCTCAAACACTCAGAAAAATAAGACACTGCAAAGCTCTCAACTAGACCCTTTGCTTCTAATTTTTCTCTCACCCTCTAAATATTTTCACTCTGCAAAATTCTCTCACTGACTATTTTTCACTGCCAGAAATTTCTCTCTCCTCTCTTTTCACTTGTTATGTTCTCTACTTCACACATATATTTTTACTCTCTCCGGCTACCATATATATACATATGAGAAAAGGATAAAAGTGACATAAAGCAAAGGTGGGAGACAAGGCTTGCTCATTTTTCTCCTTAAAACAAGATGGCTTGTTTTGTGGATTGGGTGGTCCACTTCCTTCTTTTTTCTTCCATGTTTTAAGTCTCCTGTTTTATGGAAAGATTTGTGGAGATAGGCTCCACCTACTTTCCCAATAATCTCCCACTTGGAGACTAATGCAACAAAACTTCCATCCTGCAGCACCTTGCAGTTCATCCTCATAGTGAATATCTGGTGTGACTCGTCTCTCATTCTTCATTCTTGAAGACAGACAAAAACTGAACACAATTTCAGTTTCTCCGTCGTGACTATCTTGGTTAACATGTCGGCTGGATTCTTGCTACCTTGGATCTTCTCAAGTGTCAATACCCCATTATCTAGGAGTGATCTGACGAAGTGATACCGAAGTCCTATATGCTTGGTTCTCGAATGAAATGAAGAATTCTTTGCTAGATGTATAGGACTCTGACTGTTGCAATGCAAAACATTCTTCACCTATTTAAAACCCAACTCCGTCAACAATCCCTGTAACCAAATCATTTCTTTGCTTGCCTCGGTCATGGCCACATACTCTGCCTCTGTGGTGGATAAGGCAACTATCTTCTGTAGTTATGAAACCCAACTGACTGCAGTAGTACCCATAGTAAAAACATAGCTGGTAGTACTCCTTCTGTGATCCACTTCGGTAGCAAAATCTGAATCTACAAACCCTTGAAGTCTCAGCTCCCCTCTGTCGAAACATAGGCATTTATCAGTGGTACTCCGTAGATATCTTAATATCCACTTGAATGCTTCCCAGTGTAGCTTGCCAGGATTTGTCATGAACCTGCTAACAGCTCACACTGCATGGGCAATATCTGGTCTCGTGCAAACTATGGCATACATTAGACTTCCAATGGCTGAGGCATATGGTACCTTAGCCATGAAGCTTTCTTCTTCATCACTCTTAGGAGACTGGTCCTTGGATAGTCGAAAGTGACTAGCCAGGGGTGTGCTAACTTGCTTAGCATCACTCATGCTGAACCTCTTTAGAACACGCTCAATATACTCAGCTTGAGACAACTGCAAGATGCCCCTTTGCTTATCTCTCTTAATCCTCATCCCAAGAATCTGCTTTGCTGTACCCAAATCTTTCATGTCAAACTCACTCGATAATTTCTTTTTCAACTTCCTGATTTCATCCATATCTGAGCCAGCTACTAACATGTCGTCAAGATAAAGTAGTAAAATAATATAACCGGACTAAAACCTTTTAAAGTAACAACAATGGTCAACGTTGCACTTGTAGTAGTCGCTCATTTGCATAAACCCATCAAACTTCTTGTACCACTGTCTTGGAGCTTGTTTTAGGTCATACAAGCTATTCTGTAATTTGCAAACCAGTTTCTCTTTTCCCTTCACTGAGAAACCCTCTGGCTGCTATATGTATATTTCCTCATCTAGATCACCATAGAGGAAGGCAGTTTTCACATCTAACTGCTCAAGGTGTAAGTCTTCCGCTGCAACAATACTCAAAACTGACCGAATGGTAGTCAATTTTACAACTGGTGAAAAGATGGCGGTGTAGTCAATTCCCTCTTTCTGCTGAAAGCCTTTGACCACCAACCTTGCCTTGTACCTCTTCGAACCATTTTGCTCCTTTTTCACTCGATACACCCATTTGTTGTGTAGAGCCTTCTTCCCTGCTGGTAGCTCAGTTAGCTCCCATGTCTTGTTAGAGATGAGGGACTTCATCTCGTCCTTCATTGCAAGCTCCTACGTGCTCGCATCCTGTACCTGACATGCTTCATCATAACATTCAGGTTCACCTCCATCAGTGAGTAACAAGTAATTCAAGTATCTCCTGTTCAGTACATGAGGACGGGAAGATCGCCTTGGTACATGAGACTCTAGTGCCTCCGTCTGTTATGTACTGCTCTGCGGTGTTGGCTCCTCTGACTGAGAACTTTCTTCTATCTTTTCTATTTGGCCACTTTCTGGAATATCACCTATATCAGCATACACAGGATCACGCTGCGCTGAATTATTTGAATCTGCCGTGTCTCTGTCTTTGTACATCAGCTTCTCGTTGAATATGACATCTTTGCTTCTGACGATTTTTCTATTCTGGTCATCCCATAATCTGTAACCAAAATCATCTTCTCCATATCCAAGAAAAGAACATTTCTGTTATTTCGAATCCAGCTTGTTCCTAGCTTGATCACTAATATGTACATATGCGATACAACCAAAAACTTTCAGATGTGAAAGTTTTATCTCTTTTCCACTCCATACCTCTTCTGGTATTCTGTGCTCCAATAGTACTGATGGTCCCCAGTTGATTAAGTAGGCTGCTGTACTGACTGCCTCTGCCCAGAATTACTTAGGTAAGCCTGCATGTAGACGCATGCTGCTGGCTCTCTCCGTCAGTGTTCGGTTCATCCGTCCTGCTATGCCATTCTGTTGCGGTGTCCCTGGAACTATCCTTTCTGGCTTGATTCCATTCTCGTAACAAAACCTTTTGAACTCGCCGTATTCATATTCTTCGCCATTGTCGGATCTCAACTTCTTGAGTCTCAAGCCTGTTTCATTTTCTACCATAGCTTTCCACTTCTTGAACACCTCAAACACCTCATATTTTTGTCTCAAGAAATAAACCCACACCTTCCTGTAATGGTCATCAATGAAAGTCACAAAGTATGACTTTTCGCCAATGGATGAAACTGGGGCTGGCCCCCACACATCTGTGTGCACTAGCTCTAGCTTCTCTTGCTTTGGCGTTCTGCCACCTGTATTGAAGCTGACTTTTTTCTATTTCCATAAATACAACTCTCACAAAAGTCAATATTGGTTGACTGGAGCCCTTCTAGCTTCCCCTTCTTATGCATGACCTTGAGTCCCTTTTCAATTATGTGACCAATTCTCTGGTGCCATAAGTTTGGATCTTCTGTGCTTGCTGCAACTGTAATTGACCCACAAGCATTCGTTGTCATGTAGAAAGTGCCTATCATACTGCCACGTGCAATTGTCAATGCACCTTTAGAAACCTTCCACGTATCACAGTTGAAGGTTGTGACATAACCTTCATTTGCTAACTGACCCACCGAGATTAAATTCTTCCTCAAGTCAGGGATGTGACGAACATCCTTTAACTTCCACACAGACCCGTTCAACTTGATTTGTACTTCGCCTTTGCCGACCATGTCACATGGATGATCATCACCAAGATACACCTTTCCATGGTTACCTGGTGCGTAACTCGTAAAGAGTTCTCTACTTGAGGTGGCATGAAATAATGCTCCGGAATCTAACACCCATGACTCCGCCTTGCTCTCCGTAGAGCATATCAGTGCATCATTTTGTTGTTCTGCTACAACATTTACTTCAGTCTTGTTCTCTTGAGCTTTTTCTGGTGTACGACACTGATTTTTATAGTGTCCAATTTTTCCACAATTCCAACACTCAATAACCTTTTGATTATTCTGGTTCTGAGAGTTGTTGAAATTCCTGGGATTTCTCGACTTTGACCTGCCGTTCCTCGATTTGCTTCTGTCGCGTCTATAACCTCTTGTTGAATTTCTGCCTCTTGCTTCAACATTTAAGGCTGAGCCGGAGTTGGACGGTTCACCAGAATCTTTTCGTCGAATCTCCTCGTTCAGAATCAGATCTATGATATCGGCATATTTGAGCTTGTCTTTCCCGACGGAGTTGCTCACTGTCGTTCTCATGGCCTCCCAGCTATTTGTTAGCGAAGCCAAAACAATCAAAGCTCGAACCTCATCCTCAAAATTAATTTCGACGGTAGACAACTGGCTGATTATGGTGTTGAAATTATTTAAATGTTCCGCCACTGCAGAATTTTCTGACATCTTCAGATTAAATAATTTCTTCATTAAATGGACTTTGTTGTTTGCAGATGGTTTTTCGTACATGCCAGATAACACTGACATAATGCCAGCAGTGGTTTTTTCATTAACCACGCTAAATGCCACGCTTCTTGACAGCGACAAACGGATGACACCTAAGACTTGTCTATCAAGTAGTGTCCAATCTTAATCTGTCATCGCTTCTGGTTTTGAGCCAAGTAAGGGAATATGCATCTTCTTCCCATACAAATAATCTTCGATTTGCATTCTCCATAATCCGAAGTCTTTGCCATCGAACTTATCGATTCCTTTATTTTCTTTTGACATTGCTCCAACTAGAACCTGAAGCTCTGATACCAGTTGTTGGGAAAATTAGACGTCGCTAATTTCTTAATAGGATCTTGGAATACAAATGACAAAAGAATATTGGCACAATCTTAATTATTTGGGGCAACAAAATACACCAATCGCACAACACAGAGAATTACGTGGTTTCGGTAAATTGCCACTAGTCCACGGAGCACACCAAATATTACACTATATCAAGGGGAGTGATTTACAAGACAGGTCAACAGACCTATATACGCACACTGTGTATCTCTCAAACACTCAGAAAAATAAGACACTACAAAGCTCTCAACTAGACCCTTTGCTTCTAATTTTTTTCTCACCCTCTAAATATTTTCACTCTGCAAAAATCTCTCACTAACTATTTTTCACTGCCAGGAATTGCTCTCTCCTCTCTTTTCACTTGTTATGTTCTCTACTTCACACATATATTTTTACTCTCTCCGGCTACCATATATATACATATGAGAAAAGGAGAAAAGTGACATAAAGCAAAGGCGGGAGACAAGGCTTTCTTATTTTGCTCCTTAAAACAAGGTGGCATGTTTTGTGGATTGGGTGGTCCACTTCCCTCTTTTTTCTTCCATGTTTTAAGGCTCCTGTTTTATGGAAAGATTTGTGGAGATAGGCTCCACCTACTTTCCCAACATATCCCCCTTTAAAACACTTTATAATAGAGACTCCATGTTAAGTTTAATTAATTTACGTTCACAAAAACTTTCATCAGATCATTATGTCATATATTTATATCACAATAACACAGTTGGTTTGAAGAGATAGGGGAATAGATTATAAATAAAAAAATAAAAAATAAAAAATTCTTTATATTTTTCTCTTATCCCTCTAAACTTTTTTATTTTCAAATATTTTTATGAATTTTATAACCAAAAAGGTAAAGTAATGTTTATAAAAAAAATCATCATCATTCTCCTATTTTTTTTCTTAGTCATCCTACTCAATAAAAAAAATTGAAACTGTTTCGCTTTTTTCTCACCAGTTTCGTGAATCAAATGAGACCTAAGGACTAAAATTATGAATTAATAAATTCACATTATTAAAGTGTCAGTTTGATTAAAAGTTGAAAACAGATTGAAAATATAGTTCAATTTTATGAAAAGTTGTAAAATGTATAGAAAAAAGGAAGTGGTTTTCTCTTCATTTTCCTTTAGGAGGTTTTCATGGAAATCAATTCTTTAGACTTGAATAAAAATGTGTGGAAAAAGATAAAAATATGGAGAAATTTGTTATATATAACTATTGTTTTTATAGTATGTGTTTGAAATCAAACAAAAAAAAACAAAAAAAAATGAAGTAAAACAATTATTTATTTTGAAAATAAACCCAACACGAATTAATCAGACTCTAATTATCTATGTGAAGAAAAAAATAGAGATTTAAACTTTCTCTAACTATTATTCCTAATGAAACAATATCTTTTTTCTAACCATTATTCTTTCTAATTTATAAGTAATTTATTTTTACTCTTTTCTACCAACTAATCGTAATTCAAGTTATTTGATTGATCTTTATTTTTTCTTTGTTACATTTTCACATCTTTGCCTTATTTTGTATATAGAAGCAAATATTCTTTTTCTGGAATCACCTGTTGGTGTTGGTTTCTCATACACAAATACTAGCTCAGATCTTGTGGACTCTGGAGATGAAAGGACAGGTATATTAATCAAATTATTTACAATATTCCTTAAGCAAACCAATCAAATCATTATGCAAAAAATTTGGTACTGATGTTTAGTATATGAAAAGTTAGTAAATAAGTATCAAAATTAGGGGTGATTTTAAATCAAATATCCAAAAAATTATTTTTTCAATTTAATTCTCGATAGAAAAATTGAATAAGTAACGGTACTTCAAGATTTCAATTATCTATATAGACTCAAAATTATGACAAAAAGTGGTGTGGCACACTCACGTGGCACACCCGAATTGGCATGTGATTTCACTCCACTATTGTTGAAGTTAGACATGAGTCAATACGGGTGTGACACATTGACATGGTTGGGAGATGAAAGGAACCAAATATATTACATTTTTGAGTCGGCATAGAATGAATCATTAGAAAAATAGGGTTTTAACTTAAATTGACTCCCAACATAAGGGTTTATCTTGTAATTTTCTATTTTTATTTTAAAATATTCAATCCTTTAACTCTTAATGTTATTTGTTTTATTGTTATGTTATAAACACTTAATTAATTATTTGAGTTGGCCATAATGCACCACAGCTCAAGATGCTCTAGTTTTTCTCATAAGATGGATGTCAAGATTTCCACAATATAAGCACAGAGAATTCTATATTTCTGGGGAGAGTTATGCAGGTATATAAAGAATAATTATGTTGCGTTTGTGTAACTTATAATTGAGTTTAAAATATATGAGGCAATTTTCTTTTATACTTTTACGATTGTAACTAATTATTTGAATCTCCATTCACCAAAAATAAAAAATTGATAAATAAAAGCATTTTTGCCTCAAGTTTAAACAAATTGCATTCAATTATCGATTGATTTTTATGAACTTATATAACTTTTCCCTAATTTTATAGGGCATTATGTACCCCAGTTGGCGAAGAAAATCCATGATTATAATAAAGAATCTTCTCATCCAATCATCAATCTCAAAGGATTCATTGTACGTTTCTATATATAGCTCATATATTTACATATTTTTTTTAAAGTTGCCACTGACATGCTTTAAGCCGAAGATATATATTAATTACAACTTGGATTGTCAAATTTTTTTATTTTAAAAGAATAAATTTATCATATTAAAACTATAATATAATATTTGGCTAAGATGTACAAACACGCCCCGCCTATTTTAAAATAAATTTCAGTCTTCAAATTAGTTTCTTACATCATAGTATGTAAGGCCTTGCACCAGTTGGCATTAGATGCATTATGAGATAACACGAAATCAGATCAAGTTAATGAAGAATGAGTTTATATGGTTAGAGTAGCTGGAGTAATTAAGTTTAGATGGTTAAAAGTTAGTTAGAGTTGTTAAGAGACTTCCTCCTGTATTTGTACACATGTATACAAGTAGTTAGAAATAAGTATATAATTAATGTACCCCGAGTTGTAATCGGTAATAATAATTAAAGTAAAATAATATATAAGTTTACTATATTCTATAAACTCTCTCTATGGTATCAGAGCCCTAGAGCTTAAACGAGCAGTTTGATTCCTCATCAATGGAAAAAACTTCCTCTTCTGCCACAATCTTCTTAACATCAATTGGATCTACAAGTTAAGATTCATCTCTAACTGTTCTTCTTCCTCATCTCCAATGAAACTTTATTCATTAAACTACATTATATGGATAAGTAAAATTCAAAATATGATGAGAGCATCAATATTACTTGGATAATTTAATGGTTCTACAACAATACCACCTAAAACAACTGCTGATGAACAAATAGACAAGTAGAAATCTTAGTTTTTCAAGATGGGAGAACATTAATGCTAAGATTTACACCTCAATTATGAATTATACTGGAAGTAAGGAAGTTTGGGATATATTAGCATAAAGGTTCACTATTATTTCTAGATCTCATATTCATCAACTGAAATTAAGTTGCAAAGTGTATGTAAGAAAGGTCTGACCATAAAAGCCTATCTTGCACAAATAAAAAGTATTTTAGATCAATTGGCCTTTACAGGATCTGCTATAGAAGATAAATACCTAATTTTGCAAACCTTAAATGGATTACTAGAAGAATATAGTTCCTTTAAAACCTTAATAAAAAATAGGACATTTCCAATTACAATGGTAGAACTATCCTTATTTTTATGTTCAGAAGCTATCCATATTACAGGTTTTAAGAAGAATAGAGGAACAACTAATCTAACTATTTCTTTCTCTATGAGCAAAGGTTAATCTTTATCTCCATCTAGTTATAATAGTGGAAATGATCAATTCCAGTATTTTAACAGAGGAGGAAGATCTCAATTTTGTGGAAATATTAGAGGAGCAATAAGGAAATTCTACTCATATAGTCTGTCAAATATGTAATAAAATAAAACACTCACAGTAAATTGTTGGTATAGACTTGATCCTCAATATAAAAGTCAATCTCAAAATTACAATAAAGGCAATTCCTAATCTTATTACTCTTCAAAAACTTCTCCCTTAACTACACTAGCAACAAATCCTATGACTAATGATTTTGATCATCTTTAAGTCCATCAACCATATCAAGGAAAATAACAAGTTATAGTTGGAAATGGTAACTTGTTACATATCCAAAATACTGTTGATGGTATTTTACTCACACCTCATTCCTCACTTTAACTTCATAATGTTTAACATTTTACAAATATTCATTATAATTTTATATCAGTCCTCAAAGTTACCTCTGATGATAATTTTATAGTCACGTTTGATTATAATTCCTTTGTTGTTCACGATAAAGCAAAACCTAAAATTACGTGTCATGGTAATCACTCTCAAGGATGGTATTAAATTCCTCAAGGCATTTATGATGAAAAGCTCTTATTGTACCATAAATTTGTAATGTGACACAGAACAATATCATCGTGACACCTATCACTGGACATAGTTAACACGCCATTTCTTTCATCATCTTAATGTTCTCTTAGTTAGTTGGGTGGACAATTAAGGGGAATTAATGTTACCATTCACACGCATGGGCTACACATAAGACTGCTCAAATCTCTCATTATGCACACATGTGAGTTAGTACTTTCAATTGATTGTGATTAACTCATATCTCACTATCACTTATAATGTAGAAAGGTGTAACTACCTTATTTATAAAGGCATTCCACCTCTTCCTCTTCCATCTCTCTTATGGTGCTTCCTATAAATAGCCCCAATTCCATGTAAATGAGGACATAATCCTAACCCTAAATATATAAATTAACATCCATACACAAAGCCCTATAAATTTTTTTGAGAGTTCGTATCCATTCTTAATATAAAACAACATTACACTTATGGATGCAGACACCTTATTGGGATGTACCATGTTAATATCTAATTTCATTATCTACCTCTCATCTCTCTCAAATCCAAGTCGTTACTTATTTTATTTTATTTATTTGTTATAGTTTATTATTCGTATTTATCAACTCATACTAAAAAACATCATGATACCAGTTTTGGATAATAACAGACTAGAATCATTTATAAGAATGACTAGACAAGCCCTTTATTGTTTCCTACGCCATTCTATTCAAGATGCCTACCAACTCTAGGAAATGGCAGACAATGCAGAAAGTATCCGGAATGAAATAATTCCACCCTCCACCCCTGTGGGGATGGGGGATCTACAAGGAATTTTGATGAGTATAGCCAAATGCCAAAAGGCAATGCAGGAGATGGTGAAAAAACTGACACTGACGCTCCAGGATAGTCAAAACCTTTCTGGAGCATATTTTATCGCACCATCCAGGAGAGAATACTTCGACATGAGAGGTGAAATATTTCCTTTTACCCTACAAAGATAGGCAACTAACCCATCGTGAACGCCCTCCGCTGAACCCTTCAAGGATGAATTTGGACACTCAAAATGAAGGAAGTTGATCCAAATACTCTACATCATAGGATGACAGGTCATATCGCCTAAGATCCACCTCATCCCTCAGGATAACTAATCATTATGATGAGCAATTGTTCTCCGAAGATAGGTCAAGTGTGTTGGAGAGGCTAATCAGAGACTCCACATTTGATCGACTAAGTCCCTGAACAGTGAGAGGAGGTTATCATAGAGAGAATAAAGGTTAGCACAAATCTGGTACAATAATTTACCGAGCATTCTCTAGTACGATCACTAGGTTAGCACAAATCTGGTACAATAATTTACTACGAGGGAAAATATCCAACTTTTAATAGCTAGATGACCTTTTCGTCAGCAAATTCTGCTTTGGAGCCAAGTCTGGTAAAATGGTAGCCCATCTGCTAAATGTTTGCCAGAAAGTCAACGAGACAACGAGACTACCCGCGAATACATCACCCGCTTTAATATTGAGAAGCTAAAAGTCATTAAATACGACTAGACCATAATGATCACAGCATTAATGAGTGTCCTGCTCCTCAAGAAGTTATATTATGCATTAGCTAAGGAGCCACCCAAGACTATGACCCAATTACTAGCCAAATTAGGAAAAATTATGAACATAGAGGAAATTGTGGCCACTAAAGAGTTCAAAAACTCTAATACTAACGCCAACAAAAGCTATGAGAAGAAAGAGTAAAATGATAGAAATATGGAGAAGCCAAATAAATATAACTAATACACTCCTTTAACCGTTGATGTTCACCATTTTTTAGAAGAGATTCGTGGAAGTAAAGACTCGAAATGGCTTGGAAAACTAATATCTCTTCCAAATCTAAGAGATAAGAGTAAGTACTTTGAGTTCCATAAGAACCACGACCACAACACTGATAGCTCATAGCCATAAAGAACAAGATTAAAAACCTAATTCGAGAGGAAAACTGATATACCCGTTTATACCCTCGGTCTGGACAAGGATCACCTCCAATACGGACGACCCTACGAGGGGCCGACCCTTCACAGGCTCCAGCTGGCCCCCACCAGGCCCAGACGACCATACGAGGGGCCGACCCTCCACCGGGCCCAGACGACCCTACGAGGGGCCGACCCTCCTCCTGGCTCCAGACGACCCTACGAGGGGCCGACCCTTCCTCAGGCTCCGGACGACACTACGAGGGTACGACAGTACGAGGCCAGGATCAAGCCAGACTCCCTACCGGAAGAAACTTTGCCCTCGGCCTCGGCTCATAGGCCGAGGGCGATATCATGACGGCGCGTGGTTTGGGAGACGCGTGGAACAGTGCGCGTCAGGCTCATATGACACGTGGCAGACCGTTATAACAGAATCACACCCTCACGTGAGGGAATATTATGTCATCATTTGGCATCTACAGGTGTCAACAGGGGATTTGCTAGATCATTATTCACATGCACCATGCTTACTTGGGGGGTACACTACACCCCCCAAGACCTATATATACTTGTCACCCCCAACCCTACAGGGGATCAGATTATTGCAACCCTAGCTAAAACTCTACTTATATACCCAGTAGAGAGAGAGAGAGCTTATGTGCATTGTATCCAAGGCCATTAGTGCCCATACTTAGCGGATCACACACTCACAGTGGATGTAGGCCAAATTGGCTGAACCACTTTACATCATTGTCTCAATTCCTCTTATACTCATCTCCTTCTACACTAACATACTTACGTATTCATACACTTATACATCTCTATGGCTTCCATGGCTACTACTGTTTGAGCTCACTATCACTTATCCGGTGATGCTGAATCTTAGCATCATCAGTTTGGCGCCGTCTGTGGGAAGTTGAAGACATCTCTTCCTTTGTACAGCTTGACCTCACTGGGCACTCTGGTGGTGAACCAACACTCCCCCTGAGAGGAGGTGTTTCACCATTGAAAGAGACCCACTAAGGTTCCCAAGCTCACCAGTATTTTCTCCAGTTCAACTTTTCATAGCTCAAGCACATGGCACCTGAGATGCCACCACCACCTCTTCCCCCGCCGGATGAGGGGGGAAGACCCAGTTCCAGTCAACCGCCGCCTCAGTCTGAGATGGCAGACGTGGCAGCAGCCCTAAAGTCTCTGGCAGCCAGCCAGCGGATGATGCAGGAGCAGTTCACAGCCCTAAGTCAGAACATACTGAGACCACCAGGGGTCTCACCTGAGATGATTACTCCGGCAGCAGCTCCAGGACAGCATGAGGCCAGGGGACCACCCCAGGCACCACGTAAGGACCTGCCACCCCCTCAGCGGCGTAGGGATGTTGCTGACCCCCGGCGTTTACGCCTGGGGAAGCAAGGAAACCCTTGCCCTGAGGACAGGTATGACGATCTGGAGGAAGAAGAGGCTCTAGTAGAATGCTGGGAGCCATATGAGGTCTCCAACAATACTGTACGACCCCTCCAGGACAGTAGAGAAAAGTGCGGGAGACCAAACCCTGATGATCGCCCAAGAGGCTCTGCTTTTGACCGCCTGAGCAGGGGGTCGGCCTTCGAGAGGCTGGGCCCAGTGAATGACCTGCGGGACAAGTTGTCCAAGTCAAGAAGCGTAGCGAGATCTAGGAAAGAAGCAGCAGGCCGACCCCAAAGACGGGATGACGGCCAAAGGGAAGTAAATAGCCGACACAGGCCAGCCGTAGCGGAGCCCTCTATCCACCTCCGAGAGGCAGCAGGGGATAACATCGGCCGGGCCGACCCTGTGAGGCCCTGGAATGACTCAATCCAGCGGTTAGAGGATAAGATTGGCGACATACTGAAGAGCCGGGACCCTCTTCAGAGGGGGTACACCATAGGCTCACCCTTTGTGGCAAAGATAGTCAACTTCCCCACGCCATCAAAGTTCAAGCCTCCTGTGGTCACCCCAAGATACGATGGGAGCACCAACCCTGTCCACCATGTGGAGATGTATCAATCCGCGGCGGACATATACTCTATCTCAGATGAGATGAGATGTCGTGCCTTCTCTGGTACCCTGACAGGGGCTGCGCATGTGTGGTACACGTCTCTTCCAAAAAATTCTATTGGAAACTTTAAGCAGTTGGCAGACCTGTTCATCCATAATTTCTGCTTTGGGGTGAGGCCACAGAAGAAGACCACACACCTGCTCTATGTTAAGCAGGGAAAGAATGAGACTCTGAAAGACTACATAGCCAGATTCAATAAAGAGAAGCTGGAGGTGGAAGACTATGAGGAGAGCGTAGCTATGACAGCCCTGATTGGAGGGCTCCAGAAGGGGAAGCTATTATGGAAGCTTACCGAAGACCCTCCGAGGACGATGGCTGAGCTGTTGTCAACAGCAGGGAAAGTGATGAACGCCGAAGAGGCGATGGCCGCAAAACAGGAAGACGAAAAAGGGGGTGCAAGCGGGGGCAAGTACCCTAAGAAGAACAAAGAGGGGAAGAAGAGAACCATGGATGATAAGTTCGCGGGGTACACCCCTCTGACGGTCAGCTGTGAACAGATCCTCAACGAGATAAAGAGTGATCGGACGCTGAAGTGGCCTGAGAAGCTGAGGGCAGCTCCCGGCAAGAGAAATAGGAACCTGTGGTGCGAATTTCATCAAGACCACGGCCACGTGACGGATAAGTGCTTTGCTCTGAAAGACGAGATTGAGAAGATACTGAAGGAAGGGAAGCTCAGAAAGTATGTCGACAAAGCCGACTTCAAGAGGGGCCGAGGGGACGACCCCAGAAAGAAGCGAGTCGATGCCTGCAGAGAAGGTCCTCAAAAAAGAGGGGACGACCCCTCTGATGATGAGGACGACCCTGATCTCCCGCCGAGAGACGACCACGGCCCTGTCAAGAGGCTCAATATGATCTCGTTCGGGGTGGGGATGATATCCGGGGGTCTAGCAGGAGGAGGGTCTGAGGTCGCTGACAGGAAGGCCCATGTTGCGGAGGCTAAGGCAGTAACGAAGATGGTGCACTCAACCTTCCTAGAGGTCAAGTCAGAAAAAAGGAAGAAGGTTGACATGGACACTTTGATCGTGGGATTTTCAAGAATGGACTTCAAAGGCCTATTGGCCCCGCATGATGACCCTCTTGTCATCACTACCCGAGTGCACGGGTGCGAAGTGCCGAGGATCTTGGTAGATGGGGGATCGTCCGCAGATGTGATGTTTTGGCCATGCTTCAAGGCCTTGGGCCTTAGTCGTGCCAGACTTGTCCCATACCATCATCCGTTGATTGGGTTCAGTGGAGAGAAGGTTCACCCCCTGGGAATATATGAGGCTGATGTCAGGATGGGGGACGAATGGCCGAGATGGCTCACCAAGAGGGTCAGTTTCTTTGTGCTGGATGAGCACGTGTTTTCGGCATACAACATCATACTGGGACGTGTGACCCTCAAGGGGTTTGAAGATGTGCCGTCCACAGTCCACCAGATGGTTAAGTTCCCTACCCCTTATGGGGTGGGGGAAGTCCAGGGAGACCAGACGACAGCGAGAGAATGCTACTACAACTCCGCTGAAGAAAAGGAGGCACACAAGAGGGCTACAACCACTTACAACATTGATACCCTAGACCCCAGGGACGAGACGAAGCTCAAGAAAGGAGAGGCCGCTGAGGAGGTAGAACCCATCATCCTCGATGAGGATGACCCGGGAAAAACCGTCCAAGTTGGCAAGTCTCTGAAGCCCGATATCAAGGAAGACCTCATCAAACTGTTGAGAAGAAGGCGAAGCATCTTCGCGTGGAGTCATGTAGATATGCCTGGGATCGACCCAGAAATCATGTGCCACAAACTCAATGTGGTAGAGGGAGTGAAGACAGTAAAGCAGAAGAGGAGGATTTACTCTAGAGAGAAGTACGAGGTCATCAGGGATGAGGTTAAAAAATTACAAGACGCTGAGTTTATCAGGGAGGTCGTCTACCCTGAATGGCTGTCCAACGCAGTCATTGTCCCAAAGGCCAACGGGAAGTGGCGGATGTGTGTGGACTTCACAGACCTCAACAAGTACTGCCCCAAAGACAACTTCCCTCTCCCTCGCATTGACCAGATGGTAGACGCTACCGCAGGCCATGAGCTCATGAGTTTTATGGATGCCTACTCAGGGTATAACCAGATCTTTATGAACCCTGAAGACTCGGAGAGGACTGCCTTAATCACTGACAAGGGGACATACTGCTATAGGGTCATGCCCTTTGGTCTAAAAAATGCGGGGGCAACGTACCAGCGCCTCGTAAATAAAATGTTCGAAGACCAAATTGGGAAGTCTATGGAGGTCTACGTGGATGACATGCTGACCAAGAGTTTGAAAGCAGAGGACCATGTAGCAGACCTGGAGAGGACCTTTAACACGATGGATAAGTACCAGATGAAGCTTAATCCGGCCAAGTGTGTCTTTGGGGTCGGAGCAGGGAAGTTCTTGGGGTTCATTGTCAATCAAAGAGGCATCGAGGCCAATCCTGAAAAGATAAGGGCCCTTATTGAGATGAAGACCCCCAAGTCCATTAAAGACGTTCAGAGGCTCACAGGGAGAGTGGCTGCCTTGAACAGATTTGTGTCAAGGGCCACAGACAGGTGTCTACCATTCTTCAAGATCCTTAGGAAAGCCTTTGAATGGAGTAAAGAATGCGATGAGGCTTTCAAAGAGCTAAAATCATACCTAGGGTCTCCCTTGCTGCTATCACGACCCGTGCAGGGTGAACAACTTTACGTGTACCTCGCCGTCTCAGAGTCTGCCATCAGTGCAGCCATTGTGAGAGACGAGGACGGTATACAGAAGCCCGTATATTTTAACAGCAAGGCACTCCAGGGGGCAGAGCAGAGATACCCGAGGATGGAGAAGTTGGCCTATGCCTTGATCCATGCCTCAAGGAAGATGAAACCGTACTTCCAGTCCCATACTATGGTCATCCTTACTGACTCTCCTCTTAGGCAGGTCCTACACAAACCTGAAAAATCGGGAAGGCTAATGACCTGGGCTATAGAGCTGGGGGAGTTTGACATTGTGTATCAGCCTAAGACAGCCATTAAGGGGCAGGCATTGGCAGACTTCGTGGCTGAGTTCACTGGGGGAGATGATGAGGCCGAGGGTGAGACCCTCGGGAAGACGGATACAGAAGACAGACCCGTAGACACACTATCAGATATGGTTGAGACGGGCACCGCTAGAAGGAAAGTGACTGAAAACTAAGAGGGAAGATACATCTTTAGACAGGGGTCCCTCTCTGAGGGAAATTTTTCTGAAGGAAAGACTCCGTGGAGCCTCTTCGTTGACGGGTCCTCCTGTGATAGCGGAAGTGGTGCTGGACTGATACTATCAGCACCCGATGGCACATACGTCGAATACGCCCTGAGGTTCAACTTCAAAGCCTCCAACAATGAGGCTGAATATGAGGCCTTAGTAGCAGGCCTCTCCTTGGCCAAGTCTCTTAGTGTCGGCCAGATTTTGGTCCATAGTGATTCAAGGCTAGTCGTAAATCAGATACTAGGAGCCTACGAGGCTAAGGACGAAAGGATGGCTAGGTACCTCGAGAAGGTGAGATCATTACTGAAGGGCTTCAGAGAAGTGAAATTAAGGAGGGTACCTAGGCTTGATAATGGCCGCGCTGATGCCCTTGCTAGGCTGGCCTCGGCAACAAGAACAGACATCAGGAGGACGGTCCCAGTGGAAATTTTGTTTCAGCCAGCTATCGAAGACGTCGAGGGAACACTTGGTGTTTGCATGAATGTTTCTCAAGAACCTTCATGGATGGACCCTCTGATCAAATACATTAAAGAGGGAGAAATGCCAGAAGCAAGCCAAGAAAGGAAGAAGCTAAGATACAGGGCCGCAAAATTCACTGTCATCGGAGACACGCTGTACAAAAAGGGGTTTCTGCTCCCTTTACTTAGATGCGTGCATCCCTTAGAAGTCCCTTCCATTCTGCAGGACGTACATGAAGGGACGTGCTTAAGCCACATTGGGGGAAGATCTTTAGCGAAGAGGGTGATCACCCAAGGCTACTGGTGGCCGACCTTGGGGAAAGATGCTGCCGCATATGTTAAAAAGTGTGATAAATGCCAAAGATTTGCTACCATCCCTCACCAACCTCATCAGCCCCTCACCTCCATTACATCCCCATGGCCGTTTGCAGTGTGGGGGATTGACCTGGTAGGACCCTTACCGAGGGCAGTCAATAACTATCGGTTCCTCATCGTAGCAATTGACTACTTTTCAAAGTGGGTAGAGGCTGAGCCAATGGTCACGATCACAGAGCAGAAGACCTTTCAGTTCATCTGGAAAAATGTGATATGCAGATATGGTCTACCCAACACCCTCATCTCGGATAACGGGACTCAGTTCAAGAATGCCTCTCTGCAGAAGTACTGTGAGAGGGTAAGTATCAAACAATTTTTCTCCACCCCAGGCCGACCTCAGGCCAATGGGCAAACCGAAGTTACGAACAGGACAATCCTAGATGGGATTAAGAAGAGGCTTGAGGAGGCAAAAGGAAGATGGGTCGAGGAGTTATATGCAGTGTTGTGGGCATACAGGACGACAGTAAGGACCTCTACCGGGGAGACCCCATTCATGTTAGCTTATGGATCAGAAGCAGTCATCCCCACCGAAGTCGAGTTTCCCACTCATAGGGTCCAAGTGTATGACCCCCAGGGAAATACAGAAGAGAGGAGACTTGACCTGGACCTGATTGAGGAAAGAAGGGAGGATGCTGAGATAAGGCAAGCTTCCTACCAGTAGAGGACCGCAAGGTTTTACAACCAAAGGGTGAAACAGAGGCCTATCGCAGTGGGAGACTTGGTTCTTAAAAAGACTTTGCAGAAACCCAACAAGCTCCATCCTAATTGGCATGGCCCATATAGGGTCGTCGATGAAGTTGTCCCAGGGACCTACAGGCTAGAAAACTTAGAGGGGGAACCTTTTTCAAACCCTTGGAATGCAGATCATTTGAAGAAATACTATCAGTAGTGTTGTAAGGTCTTGAAAGGCCATAATTGTAATTAGGGTTGCTCCAACAGAACACTTGGAAAATTAATGAGAAATATCAGTGCTTCCTTCATCCTGTTGTCAGTCCTAGCATGCATGGAAAGTTGATCCCTCAGCTATAATGGGGACCAGTGGAGGGGACGACCCCTCCACTCTCCTCAAAAAAGACGAGGGAAGACTAAATTAAAATCCATTAATTTGGAAAGTTGATCCCTCGGCTATAATGGGGACCAGTGGAGGGGACGACCCCTCCACTCTCCTCAAAAAAGACGAGGGAAGACTAAATTAAAATCCATTAATTTGGAAAGTTGATCCCTCGGCTATAATGGGGATCAGTGGAGGGGACGACCCCTCCACTCTCCTCAAAAAAGACGAGGGAAGACTAAATTAAAATCCATTAATTTGGAAAGTTGATCCCTCGGCTATAATGGGGATCAGTGGAGGGGACGACCCCTCCACTCTCCTCAAAAAAGACGAGGGAAGACTAAATTAAAATCCATTAATTTGGAAAGTTGATCCCTCGGCTATAATGGGGATCAGTGGAGGGGACGACCCCTCCACTCTCCTCAAAAAAGACGAGGGAAGACTAAATTAAAATCCATTAATTTGCTTAGTTGATCCCTCGGCTATAATGGGGACCAGTGGAGGGGACGACCCCTCCACTCTCCTCAAAAAAGACGAGGGAAGACTAAATTAAAATCCATTGATTTGGTTAGTTGATCCCTCGGCTATAATGGGGACCAGTGGAGGGGACGACCCCTCCACTCTCCTCAAAAAAGACAAGGGAAGACTAAATTAAAATCCATTAATTTGGTTAGTTGATCCCTCGGCTATAATGGGGATCAGTGGAGGGGACGACCCCTTCACTGTCCTCAAAAAAGACGAGGGAAGACTAAATTAAAATCCATTAATTTGGTTAGTTGATCCCTCGGCTATAATGGGGACCAGTGGAGGGGACGACCCCTCCCCTGCCCTCAAAAAAGACGAGGGAAGACTAAATTAAAATCCATTAATTTGGAAAGTTGATCCCTCGGCTATAATGAGGGCCAGTGGAGGGGACGACCCCTCCACTGTCCTCAAAAAAGACGAGAGAAAACATTACTTAAAATTCATTTGGTTACTTGAACCCTCGGCTATAATGAGGCCACATTAGGGGACGACCCCATATTGGTCCTCAAAAAAGACGAGGGAAGGGTTAGTAGCATCAACAATGAGCAAGCCATAATAAAATGAAATAAGGAAGACAGCGAATATGGAAGAGACTGGTATTAATAAAATATAAGTGTCAAGTGTTTTTACAAGGCCTTTGAACAAAAAGTACAAAAATAAGGGTATGGGCTACAGGCAGCCACCCTAGGGGACGACATCAGAGGGCAGGGCCTCAACATCAATGGGAATGGTCTCCTCAGTTACCAGAACTGGATGACCTTCAGATGTACCGACCCCTTCGATCTGGACTTGGGACTCCACTTGGTTGAGGGCCTCGGCAATTAGAGGGTCGTCCAATTGAACACCCTCCAGTGATGGGCGAACAGAGGAGACGACATCGCCAAACTTGAGGACGACCCATCGGCAGGCCGTCCTAATCCCCCTTTCCAGATATTCTAGACCGAAGCCCTGAAATTCATCTGAAGTCTTGTATGCCTCAATAGCATCAGCCTCAGCTTTCTTGGTGGCTGCTTCCAGATCAGTCTTATGCTGGGCCTCCAGGTTGATCAGAGCCTCATCCCTATCCTTGATGATCAAGTCCTTGGCTTGCAGGTCGGCATCGTGCTGCCTCATCAGCTCATCTAGGGCCCTAGCATGCTCGGTCCTGGCACTCTCAAGCTCAGCCCTCGCAGTATCAAGCTCAGTCTTTGCTGTATCTAGCTCTGCCTGCAACTCAGCCTCATGGTGAATGGCCCTCTCAGCTTCGTGAAACTTTTGTTGATTCTCGGCCATCCACTTGGTGGCTGAGGTCAAGGCACAAACAGACTGCAAGAAAAATGAAAATATATCAAGAGGGCCCGAGGGAACAGTTAGTGAAAATGAAATTAAAGAAGGTCAAGACCAATACCTGAGCAAGGGAGTGCAGACCGTAGTCGTACACTTTGGCAGGGGGCATCTTTGCCAAGAACTCGTAGTCAGAGGCCGATGGTGCAGAAAACATCGAGGCCTTGGCCGCCCTCAAATTGGCAATAAGAGATGAGGGGTCGGCCCTCAGATGGGTCAGACTCTGAGACCAGAAGGCCCCCATGCTTGATGAAGAGGTTGCCCCCTCAGAGGCCTCGGCCCTGACCCTCGTCTTAGGGTCAGGACGAGGCTCGACTGGAGCCTCAGGCTCCTTCCTTTTGTGGCTAACAGTTGTCGGCTCAACAACTGTCGGCCCTGAGGCCCTTGTCTTCTTGGGAGCTTGCTGAGGCTCCTTCCCCTTCTTCTTTGTCAGACCAGCAAGAAGGCTTGGAGCAGTCATATCCCAGAGGTAATCTGACACGCCTGCAGGACGACCTGAAAAGGATACGATGAATCAGAAAAGTTCAGAGATAAAGAGAGAACACTTCAAAAATAAGTAAAGAAGGGAAA
Source organism: Sambucus nigra (assembly GCA_949130495.1). Lineage (NCBI taxonomy): Eukaryota > Viridiplantae > Streptophyta > Magnoliopsida > Dipsacales > Adoxaceae > Sambucus > Sambucus nigra. Next base: position 350,615,812 of record OX422223.1, on the reverse strand, counting down.
ATGTTCAGTATAACTCACATAGTTCTGTCAGAGGGCCGACCCTCAGACCAGCTTCTTTAAGGAAGCGAGGGGTCATCAAATCTTCGAACTTTGGGATCTCACCCTCTCTCCCTCGTCCCCTCAGATACTCAACAATATCCCTCTCCTCCAAGCTAAGTCCGGGGTCTGACCTAGCTTTCATGGAGGGATTAGACCATCTGTTAGGAACCCTCGGGGCAACGGCAGAAGGGGACGCCTCGGTGGAGCTCTCCCATGCCCCAGATATGAAGAAGAACCTTTTTTTCCAATCATGATTGGAAGTTTGAGCCACGTGGAGCAGCTTCTTCTCAGACCTTCTCGCTCCCAGATGATAGTATCCGGGCTGTTTAGATGAAGAGGTGATATTGTAGCAGGCCAAGAACATGTCGGACGAGGGCTCATCGGTGAAAGAGTTTTTCCACAAAGATATATAACCCAGAATCGTCCTCCATGAGTTGGGTGGAAGTTGAGAGGGGGAGACGCCCAGAGCCGACAGAATATCTACAATAGCAGGATGGAAGGGAAGTCTAACACCTACCTTGAACATTTGCTCGTAGACTGCAATCTCTCCCTCTTCTCCCTCAAAAACCCTCTCAGTATTAGAGGGAGCCCTCATAGTCACCCCAGATGGCACTCCGTAAATATGCCTCCATATCAGAAGGTCCCTATCCCTAACAGAGGAGATAAAAGACGAGGCATGGGAGGTATCAACCTCATCATCTGTATCGTCGTCCTCGTCCTCCTCATCACCTGCAGGAGGACCCTGAGGAAAAGCCACTTGGAAGGCGTTGGGAGACAGGGTTGTCACAGGGACAGCCTCAAAGGGGATTGTACCCTCAGTCTCTCGTCTTGGGCTAAGGTCAGGTGAGTCCCTTCTACCAGAAGTTCCAGCACCAGTTGGAAAGGAGTTTCTCTCGTCCATTTCACTTGGTTTGGGAGTATCGGCCGGACGAGACGACGACCCACAAGACTCAGAGGGTTCAGATGGTCTTATGGTGGCAAGAGGAATGGGAAAGATGGGTCGTACCCAATTAGGGTCGGCCCCTCGTCTCTTCTCTTCCTCTTCCTCTATTCGTCTGATCTCGGTAAATAGTTTCTCTCTCAAGGACGGGAATTCAGACACCAGGTTGTAAAGCCTCCTAAGCATTAAGGGGAAAACCCTACACTTAAAGAAATTATACTAGACTTGGCTAATTCAACCACAAACACTTGGGAGATTGACCAGGGTTGACCTTTGGATTAAATAAAGAACTCAAGGGTTTTCGTCAAGAATGTTCGAAGAACCAGTGACCGGAGAAGACACCGGAAAAAGCTATGGGGGAACTCTAAGAACCAGACGACCTACGACCCTAAAAAATAGACAGAAATGAAGACAAAAGAAGGCAAGAGGAGAAAAAGGTTACCTGATGAGGAGAAGGGCAAGAACGCTGCTCGGACCTGAAGGTTTGAAGGCTGAAAATGGCGGTGGAAACTGGTTCTAGAGAGAGAATAATCTTGGGCGCGAAGAAGAAGAAGATGAAGAGAGAGAGTTTGAAAATCTCTTAAGTACTTTGGTAATGAGTGGACCCATTTACCAAAGAAAGGTATAATTAGGGCACAAGGCCCCAAGTGCACTGTGCAGCCGCCCTGCCTTGGAAACTGGAACAGCAATGAGTACCTGCCCAGGTGTCATTCACCCAGCTGATTGTACACGCATCTGAATTTCAGCATTATCCCTCAGCCATCTCAATGACACCTATGGCTAAGGGCTGGGGGGTGATTGATATACCCGTTTATACCCTCGGTCTGGACAAGGATCACCTCCAATACGGACGACCCTACGAGGGGCCGACCCTTCACAGGCTCCAGCTGGCCCCCACCAGGCCCAGACGACCATACGAGGGGCCGACCCTCCACCGGGCCCAGACGACCCTACGAGGGGCCGACCCTCCTCCTGGCTCCAGACGACCCTACGAGGGGCCGACCCTTCCTCAGGCTTCGGACGACACTACGAGGGTACGACAGTACGAGGCCAGGATCAAGCCAGACTCCCTACCGGAAGAAACTTTGCCCTCGGCCTCGGCTCATAGGCCGAGGGCGATATCATGACGGCGCGTGGTTTGGGAGACGCGTGGAACAGTGCGCGTCAGGCTCATATGACACGTGGCAGACCGTTATAACAGAATTACACCCTCACGTGAGGGAATATTATGTCATCATTTGGCATCTACAGGTGTCAACAGGGGATTGGCTAGATCATTATTCACATGCACCATGCTTACTTGGGGGGTACACTACACCCCCCAAGACCTATATATACTTGTCACCCCCAACCCTACAGGGGATCAGATTATTGTAACCCTAGCTAAAACTCTGCTTGTATACCCAGTAGAGAGAGAGAGAGCTTATGTGCATTGTATCCAAGGCCATTAGTGCCCATACTTAGCGGATCACACACTCACAGTGGATGTAGGCCAAATTGGCTGAACCACTTTACATCATTGTCTCAATTCCTCTTATACTCATCTCCTTCTACACTAACATACTTACGTATTCATACACTTATACATCTCTATGGCTTCCATGGCTACTACTGTTTGAGCTCACTATCACTTATCCGGTGATGCTGAATCTTAGCATCATCAAAAACTATCAAAGTTTATGGAGATGGGTGGTCGAGTAGATTAAAGGACGATAAAGAACCAGGAAACGATCAAAATCTCTTTGCAAACAAGGAGATGATAAGAAAAGGGGGTAGAGACGATAATTTCAAAGATGACCTAAACTTGCCCAGAAGACCCAAGGAGCTTGTGCATGAGGTAAATATGATATGTTCTAACTTTATTGCAGGAGGTGTCCTTGTGGAGGAGAAAAGATAGCTGAGAGGAAAGCCTACCTCAATGAAGCAAAGGCTTGTGCCAATATTAGGTACATCAACCTAACCAGTGTTGTAAATACACGTCTGATGAAAGTAAATAAAGATTGTTCAGTGGTCGTTTTCTCCAAAGATGATCTATTAAGGGTGCATTATCCAAATGATGACCCCTATTTGTCATGATGATGGTACATAAAGGAAAGGTGGCTAGAGTTTTGGTTAACAACGATAGTTCGTCCAACGTCTTATTTTATAATTTCTTTAGAGGTTTGGGGTTATGAGATAGCAAGCTTGACGCTTACCACATGACTTTCATTAGTTTATCTAGGGAAAGGGTTTAGCCATTAGGAATAATTAATCGGGACGTAGTGATTAGTGTCTGGCTGACCTCTCAAACATAGAAGATTTGTTTTTTTATCCTGAAAAGAACATCAATTCAATATATAATATTATCTTCGACAGAGCAGGGTTAAAGAAATTTGTAGCAGTACCTTCTACTGTTCCCCAATGTTTGAAGTTCCCCACTCATTATGACACCGACATAGTTAAAGGGAACCAAGTTGAAGCTAGAGAGTTCCACTATTCTTCAGCTGACTAGGAGGAATAAAAGAAACTGACCATGACATATTAGATTGAAACATTGAATCCGCATGAGGAGACAGAGTTGGCCAAATGACAAGCCATGGAAACAATATAATTGATTATTTTTTATGATGAATACTCGGAGAGAATGGCCTAAATCGACTCATCACTAGACCCTACCGTCTCGCAGGAGTTGCTTAACTTCATTATGCAATGAAAGAACTTGTTCTCTTGGAGTCATGAGGACATTCCAAAAATTGAACCATAATTAATATGTCATGAACTTAATATAGTTAAGGATGCCAAGATGAGTAAGCAAAAATGACATGTCATCACCCAGGAGAAGAACATGGACATATAAAAAGAAGTAGAGAAATTATAAAAAGTACATTTCATTAAGGAAGCCAGGTAACCAAATTAGCTTTCTAATGTAGTGATGGTCAGAAACAAAATGATAAATGGCATACTTGCATTGACTTAATTGACCTGAACAAAGCTTTCCCGAAAGACCACTATCCTTTACCTTATATTAATCAATTAGTTGACACTACAAGTGGACATGAGCTACTCAATTTTATGGATGCATACTTAGGCTATAATCAAACCAAGATGAATCCAGGGGATAAGGAAAAAACTTAATTTATAAAAATTTGGGGTACTTTCTACTATAATGTCATGACTTTAGGGCTTAAGAACCTTGTGTCCACGTACCAGAGGTTAGTAAATAATGTATTTAAAGAAAAGATCGACACAAACATAAAGTTGCACTTTAATAACATGCATACTGAGAGAAAAATAACTGCTGATCACACCAGAGACATGGGTCAGATGTTCAACCAGTTAGAAAAACATCGAATGAAAATCAACCCAGCGAAATGTGTCTTTAGAGTACGAGAGGAAATGTTCATTGGCTTGATAGCAAACTAAAGAGGCATCGAATACAATCTAGATAACTTGCATGGACTAATCAATATGCAATATCCAATGAACAAAAAAGAAGTACGAAGTTAACGAATAGGCTGTAGGAGATAAATCGATTTGTTTCCCAAGCTATCGACAAGTGCCTTGCCTTCTATAAGGTGTTGCAAAAATAATTTGAGTTGAATGATGAATGTGAAATCACTTTCTTGGAATTGAAGAAGTAGCTGGGATCTCTGCCTCTACTTTCAAATCCTGTCATGGGAGAAAAACTTTATTTATACTTGGTTGTATCTGAATCAGTGGTTAGTTCGACAATGGTTCGATTAGAAATTAGAGCATAGAAACCCATTTACTATACAAGCAAAGCATACCGAAGAGTGGAGATCCGATATTCAAGGCCAAAAAAACTAATATTAACTCTAATTAAGGCTTCTCAAAGGATAAAGTCGTACTTCCAAGCCCATACCATTGTAGTCTATATAAACTTACCATTAGGATAAGCCATTTATAAACCTGAGAAATCAGGCAGAATGGTGGCTTATGTTGTAGGATTAGGAGAGTATGACATATAATATTAACGAATAATGATAATAAAAGGCCAACTCATAAAAGATTTTATTATTGAGTTCACATATGAATAAAAACCCATGGAGAAGACTTTTAAAGAAGAGAGCTCAATTATGAAAAAACAAAGGATACTTTTATAAAAAGGGCTCATTTCCACCTATAAAGTAGACTTATTCGAAAGAGAGCTCACCCATTTAATCAGAAAAATCAACCCCTATGGGGAATAACTTAGACATTAAACCGACCGACCATAGTATGGAAGGCCCAGGGTCCTCATCCGAACAAGAAGAAATTGCTCGAAACCTGGAGCAACTGAAAAAATTATTCAATCATGGGACCTTAATAGAATGAGATTTCAAAGGAGACCTCCCTGTCTTGAAAATGTTCATAAACGGTTCATTATGTGCCTCTTGCTACGAAACAGGTTAATAATTACAATGAAAGATGACATTGGTGTGGACTACCCTCTTAGGTTCTAATTCAAAGCCTCCAATAATGAGGCAGAGTATGAGGCGCTCATAGAAGGGTTTGGCCTAGCTTCGTCTCATGGCGTTGAGAAGATATGGGCACGAAATGATTCTCAACTAATAGTAAACCATATACTAAGGCTTTATAAGGCAAGAGAAGAGTCCATGGCAAAATACTTGACCAAAACACAAAGACCGATAACAATGTTCCCCGCAGTTAGAGTAGTCACAATTCTAAAGGCAGTTAATGTTCGAGAAAATGCACTTGGTTGACTTGGTTCAACTACAAAAACATAGTGAAAGTTCCAGTAGAATTCCTCTTACACCGAAGTACCGATGAGGAAATTTTCAATACAACTGAATTAGACTTGGTTCCATTATGTATGGATCTAATACGGACCTACTTAGAAAAAAGTATTATCCTAATAGAGCCTAAAGAAGTAAGGATACTTTGGTGCAAAGCAGCGAGGTATATCCTAGAAGGAGGACTTTTATTTAGAAGAGGCTATATCATTTCATTACATCGATGTATCCATCCGACTGAGGTCAACGAATTAATAAATGAGGTATATGAATGTTCATTTGGTGTACATTCAATAAAGAGATAATTGGTCAATTGAGTGGCCACGTAAAGCTACTACTGGCTAACCATGAAGGCAGACTGTAAGGATTATGCAAGGTGATATGACAAGTGGAAAAAATATTCCATAATCTACAAAGACCTGTGGCTTCTCCTATTTTGATCATATATTTTTTGTCATTTTCCATGTGGGGTATTGACCTGTTCAGCCCTCTACTAAAAATAAGAGGAAGGTTCAAATATCTAGCTACCATAGTGGATTATTTAATCAAATGGTTAGATGTTGAACCCATGGTGGAAATGACGTATGAAAAGGTCTTCTATTTCATTTAAAAGAAGATTATTTATCATTATAGAATCCTATATGCCTTTATCATTGACCACGACTTGTGGTTTAACAATCAGGAATTTAAAGACTACTATATTCGTTCTAAGATTTAGAAACTACATTCTACACCTTGTCATCTATAGTGCAATGGGAAAATGGAAGTAACAAATAAAATTATTCTCGAAGGAATGAAAAAGAGATTGGGGGATGTTAAAGGGAACTAGATCAATGAGATCCAAAATGTACTCTAGACATACAGGAAAATACCGAGAACAACTACGGGCGAGACTCCTTATATGTTAGCTTTTGGAATAGAGACAGTGGTCGCAACAGAAATTAATCTGACAAGTTAGCATGTCCTCAATTGTGACTCGCCAAAGAGTGACCTTTATAGAAGGTTGGATCTATACCTAGTGGAGGAGGTCAAAAATTAGTCTGACGAGTTACCGTGTCCTCAATTATCAATAATGATCCCATAAGGTTACTTTCGTTTGGTATACTGCAACCCAAAGTGTTATGACCCCATAACACTTAGGGAAAACTTTATGTATGACCCTATAAGGTTAAGAACAAGAACTATATATGATCCCATAAGTTCAGGAACGAGATGTTCTAAACTTCGTACACGATCTCACCCTAGGGCAGACAAAAGATAAGAAGTTTATCAAACCAACTTAAGGAAATCTATTACAGTCAGTCACACGAATGACAAGGTCTAACCACAACTGGATATATGCAAGGATAAATCCAAACACATTTTCTCGTCTTTGGTAACTAACACTAACACTTAATAAAGACAACAAAATCTATATGTACAACCAATATGATGAATTACATGCTAGTAGAACCTAAGACTGGATAACCTAGGTTTGCCCAACATTGGCAACTAGTAGGGCAAATTATCCAGACAACAATAGACTATATAATCGTAAGAATAAGTTACTAGTAGACCATTTCTAAATAACTAACATTTAGTAAGTTAACATGGAAGAAAGAAAGATGTAGATTTTCTTAATAACTCGTGAAAAATTATTACGAAGTAAATGATAAGAAAATACAACAGGTTATCAGTGAGAATGAGGTTTCTTGCTCGGTGCACTCTCAAAACCAGCTAGCAGTATATTCAATGCAAGATGGGTGATGGTCTTCCTCAAATCCCTAAGCCTTGTTTGGCTGCTAGAACTCGCCCTATCTGTTAAATGCAGTGGTTAGTGAAGTTTATCATCTCCATGCAGACCATAATTCATAAGGTATTCTCTAATCAAGCTTATCAGGACAACATCCAGAGGAATCCATGAAATATCTATTTTAAAGGTGGATTGGGAAGTTCCAGACATCTTGGGTCATACCAATACTATAGTTAATTCTCCTTGGTCACCTTCATCATAATAAAGGTGTTGTGCCAATCATGTTTATAACCAACCTTGTGAGCATAATTAAATTATGTTCCAATGTGAATAAGGATCTCATCATAACCATCCATCCAGATAACACGTGGTTTTTTATGGAATTGATACGTGAGGCGATCTACCTTCCCATTCAACCTCTTGATGGTCAAAAAATAATTCTTCATGATCGTAGCTTGTTTAAAAGAGTTTTCTTAGTTCATTCTCCATCCACTGTTTGCAAACCTTTTCCCTGATACTGAGAAGATTGACCCTTAGATTTATTTATTTTCTCAAATTCCTCCCTCAAATGATAATTATCCTCTTCCAAATAGGAAATGCCTACATTTTGGTCGGCAGGACCTGACTTCTTGAGACCCTCAAGCTAATGCGTAAATCATTATTCTCTTTCTTGAGCATTATGGCGATTTTTTTGGAACTTTTTAGCTCTGAGGGTTGAGAACAAACTCTTTCTTTGAGTAAGCTAATGACAAGAAAAACAACTTTTGATTAAATTTGTTGCCCTTATGTAAGTCAGCTAGTTTTTTTTGTAGTCAGAATAAAGAATTGTTATTGATTCTTTATGGCTCCGTTGAAGGTTGAGAATCATATCATGATAAGAAGACTTATTTACCACTTCCCGATGAAAAGGACGATGCAAGATTAAATATAATTCCATAGCTTGAGTAGATATATCTTAGCCGAGCAACTTATTAAGGAAATCCTCACCGATGCCGTCATGAACAACTTTAAATGGTTGATTACGTCTTTCTTAAAAATATCTCTAAACAATAACCAGATATGCCAGTCTGGCATTAAACTGAAAAGTAGGTGGTTGAATATAGGTATTCATCGAGAAAAAGAACTTGCAAAAATTTGATTAAGATAATAATGTATGGAGGAGAGGCTTTATTTAGGAATAAAGTAAATCATAACTCTTAATAAGACTACTAAGACTTATTTCTCACCTTCTCTTTGTCAACACTAAAACCACCCTATGCCTTCCCAATGACCGCCAATTTTTCATTATCAGTAGACTCACCAACTTCCCCCTCATCATCCATCTCCTCGTCAATTATGGGAAAAGTACCAGGATTGTGCAAATAAAAAAGTTCAGGCCCTTCATCATTACCAACTTGCATCCTAACCATATTTGAAGTATGACTTCTTCAAGTAATTGATTTGCATAAAGGAATTAAAGAATGCCTTATCCTTACCCCTTATTAAGGCATCCTCCTTATCTTGGGCAACCTTGGCATTTGCCTCTACCACCTAAATTCTAGCCAGGTCGGTAATCCTCCTCGTATCCTCACCCTACTTTTTGGTGGTGGTCGCAACATTATCTGCCAAACGTTTCTCTTACTCTAGTGACTTGACCTTCTCGTCTAATTTCCTTTTTTCATTCATCTGGTCCTCATGAGCTCTACCATCCGCTTCTAAAATTTCGCATGGCCCTATGAAGGTGACCTTAGCATTGGAAGATGATTCTTTTATTTTTTTTATTTCTCCTCAGGAGTTGATTATAGTCAATTAGGAACTGCAAGATAAACCTTCATACAAGGATATTAGAAAAAGATAATTGATTATGTATAAGTAATAAGTATATAGTGGACATCAAACTTACAAGGTCCAAATTATGATTCGTCCGATCAATAAATATTGAGTGAGGAAGATAAGAATCAGTCGTTTCATCAACAGGGAGAACTGTCATGCTAATCGGCTCACGAGCAAGCTTAAGGTTAATCGCGACAAATTAAATAGTACCCTTGCCCTTGTCGATTATTTTTTTTTATGAAAATCATTGTAGGAACAGGTGGACATGTTTTTATCCTCTTAGACAGAGGTTCATGATCCCCGACATGAGATGAATCCTTAAGGAGAGGATGGATAGAAGCCCTAGCTTCAGGTTTCTTGCTCACGAGGGGAGGCGACCTAGTCCTAGAGAGGAGGTTGGGAATCTTTCATTTCACCATATCTAAAGAAGAGATTTTTCTCATCACTAACACGACATTCAAAGTCTCAAAAGTGGAAGAGGTGTTTTTTGTTGAGAAATTATCTCCTCCTTAGTGAGAAAACTCAGAACCAGATCTTGAGGAATCATTTATGGAGGATGTCGGGTCGTCTAAATAATGGGTATTGAAGTTATTTCTTCAGTTGGTCTGTCTACAAAAGACATACTGGTGCTCTTATAGCCAAACATGAATGAGGCCAACCTAGGATGGTCTTCAATACCAAGCCTTTTTTGGATGAACCAAATTATTTCCAAGTAAAAAAACTAACCTCGAAGGTGTGATGCATCTTTTTTTTACACTTCTATGCAAAACATAAATAAAAGATACACAATAAACTATAGAAGGAAAGCATAAATCAGAAGCAAAATCATTTAAAATATGTGTGTGTGTGTGCTAACCTATTCCTTTACCTTCCGGAGGGTAGCTTAGATCACTATACACAGTAACCTCGGGAAGTGGGGAAAACTACCGATTCTTCATGATTAAATTATGATACAAATAATCATTATTAGAATAAGATAAATTCATGAACAAAGCCTTATTAGGTTGTGTTGTTTTCAATTAATATATATTCTCATTAATGGTTCCTCAGTAGTAACAATACGTTAACTATTTTTTCCCAATATATGTCCCATATTATTCATTAATGGGATGAAGCATATTAATAATTATCCAAGTGTTTGGTGCCACTTGGGCAGGAACCAAATCGAAATACTGACAAAACTCCAAAAACAAACAATTAGGGGGAAAGGTAATTCCACATTCAGCAATAAAGATGTTTGATAACCAATGACCCTCAGTTAACGCGTCGATGGAATAACCACCATTCAACAACTCAATTTTTACCCATGTAAGAATACTATGGGTAACCCTAAAAACCTCTAATGAACTCTCATATACAGTAAAAACCATATTTCAGTAAGAATTACAATGGAATTACAAAATGCAAAAAAAAAATGAGTTCGTACAGTGAAAAGGAATAACATAATTATCACAAATGGTAGAAGAACTTGGAGATGAAGAAAGAGATTTTGAATGAAAGATAAAATAAGAAAAGGGGGAAATGGTACTTTACAACATTAGACGATGTCTCCATAGTTTCCCAGAGAATATATGATTAAAAGTATCTGTCGTTTGATTTTTTATGGAGGTGCATTGCCCGATGCATATTATTATCGACGTTCCCCTGGGCGTGTCACATCTTGAAATTTACCCTTATTTACAAAATTGCGAATACACTAAGAATAATTTTTTTTCCTGAAATGCTAACTCTCAATGATCGGTTGTGGACCAAATGCCTCAATAGAACAAAGCCAAATTCTGAAGCTTATGACTAAGTTTATTTGACGTCGATTAACTCATACCGATTAATACTTCATCCATTCATTCCACAATCCTATCCACTCTGAAGATCATATGCTACAAACAAGCTATTGCTCATTTTAGTCATGAATGAAGTCTTGGAGGCTTTTATTGTATCATAAATCTTTAATGTGAAACAGACCAATAGTATGTAATACCTGTTATTGGATATGCTTGACACGTCATCTCTTCGGTTGACTAAATGTTCTCTTTGGTCAGCCTAATGTTCTCTTAGTCGGTTAGGTGGCCGATTAAGGGGAATTAATCTAACCAAACACATGCGTGGGATGTAAGTAAGACTATTGACAACTCTCATTATACACACATGTGGTTTAGTCCTTTTAATTGATTGTAATTAGATCATTATTAGCGATCACCTCTAGTGTAGAAAGGTGTAAGTTCCTGATTTGTACAGACATTCCTATAACGCCCCGACCTGGATATATGGGTTACTCGTAAGTCAACGCGGTCCAAACCGAGCGTTAAGTGTGAAGTGCAATGGAACACCCTATATAATGTTGCTAATCCAGTTTTATTTTAATTATCATTTCACTTATTTAGCATGCAATTCCAATTTCAAGATAAACTACGTGTAGGACCCATGGGGAGCACCCCGAGTCCAAGTAAACAGAGTTACTAACGTAAAATAAATAAAGTATTCTTACCTATATAACGCCCTTAAAATACGAACCTGTACCCAACTTTTCGTAACAAAACGAGGGTGTGAGCCTATGTCCAGTGGGAATATACAAAGCAGTATAGAAACGAACTGCAGAAAAGATACTCACACGCTACAACCACATGCATGCAAAATTAATTAATTATATATATATATATACCCTTGAAAAATACATATTCAAATGCATTAACCGTTTTACTTTCGAAAACCTTACCCATCCACATTAATTTACCTTAATCTTGTAAAGACTTTATTTATTCCTACTTAGCATTTCTCACTTTGTCTAACACACCTGGTTCCACACTTAACACCACAACACTTTATTTGTACCAGTCCATTCCTTTACCAGAAACACCCCTTTGTATTTATTTAAATGTACTTTAGTATTTTCATTGAATATGTACAACACACGCATTCATCGTGTTATAAAATACTTGTTTATATTTTGAAACCCCTTTTTAATTCATACTTGTGAAATTATGGGTTTAACAACTTTGGTTACATAATCACCTATTTGCCCACTTTACTTTACCCTTTTTACTTTAAGTTATGGACATTAATAGATTTACTTGTCCATTTCATCTTTACCAGAACATTTATTTCATTCATTCAAGTTAGGTTGCATTAACACATTTTACCACACAACCCATTTCTTAACATGTTCCCTATTCCTTATATATTTTATTGGAATCTTCCTTTTTCGCATAATTACGCACTCCACACCAATGGCTATGCGCACTATATGCTCTGATCAGTGATTTAGAACTTTTCACCCAAGGGCTCCGGGCCCTTAAATGCTTATTCCCGGTTGCATCTGAGTCCTTATTAATGTGTTTAACATTTTACACATGTCCACATTATTCTATTTCCTTACTTTTACCCGATCGAAGCCAAAACCCAGACTTAACCGTCCATTTTTTATTTACACTTGGAAAATTATTTATTTTCTTCTTAAAGTCCCTTATCCACACACACGTGATTTATACTAAATTCATTCATGCTTTAGGACTTAATTTATTTTCACACATATTAGCGAAAAGACATTCTTTAACATTTTTATTGCACAAAAATATTCCACTTTAAGTAAATTATCAATTTACCCTTTATTTGCCAAACTCGCCATTTAGTTCCTTAGCAAGTGTTATTTCTTAAAATGGTTATTAAGTCTCCAACTTAACGTTTAAAACACTTTAGCCATTTTAACACTTGTTTAATATCACACTTTTGTGCAACTTTCACATTTGTCACTTTAACACCTTTAACACATAAAATAACATCCTTTATATTTTAAGCTCTAAAATTTTCGTTGTCTTATTTCATGCTTACATCCAACAAGACTTTCTTTAAACTTTCTCACATAGATATTATCAAAACACTACAAGTTTATATGTATAAAAAGTGGACTTTAAACACTAAAATCCTACCAAGCGGACTAAATATGTATATCAATTAATAAAGATATTTTATCAATTTCTTTAAACTCGATAAATGCCCATTTATTCATAAAGTCTCTATTTTGCAAGAAACTTAAAAATATTTAATTCATAAATATTTTGACAACATTAACATTATTTCATATTTTTATTTCATAAAAATGTCCATTACTTCCTTTTACTAGGAATATATATAAATAGTATTTCTTATATTTTTATCCCATAAAATGTCTATTATTTTTTTTTTTTTCTAAAAATACGCCGAAATGGTATTTCTTACATTTTTATTCCATGAAAATGTCCATTTCAATTTTACTATAAAACACACTATAATAATATTTTCTCACATTTTTATTCCATAAAAATGTCTGTTTTCAGTTTTACTAGAAAACACACTACAATAATATTTTCTAACATTTTAATTCCATAAAAATGTCTATTTTCAATTTTACTAGAAAACACGCTGCAATAATATTTTCTAACATTTTTATTCCCTAAAAATATCGATTTTCAGTTTACTAAGAACACATCATTATTTCTTATAATCCTACTCTTAATCATTCAACAACAATAAGACTACAATATTTATCAAATAGAATCTCAAATAGAATAAGAGTAGATCACCTCAACTAAATGACTCGAAAATGGTGGTGGTGATGAAGATGGGTGACTCCCCCACCTTCAAAGGTGGCCCTAAAGGGAGTCGTCGGAGTTCCACCATGCAAGCTCCAAAAGACCTCAACAAAACCCTCTTCAAAACCTCCAGTAACGCACTCTTATTCTTTCCAAAATATCCTCCATCAATACCCATTAACAACCCCAGTAGTAGCCCCTTTAATATTTTGGTAGCTCCAACCTTTGATAGTAAAGGAATACTTATTTTTTTTAATGCATTCGCTATACTTAAGGAATAAATAGTGGAAGACATCTCCATTGGGGAAGAGGGAGCAACTGTTATTTGTGAGGAGTGTAGAAATGGGAATGGCAGTTTGTTTTTCTAATCTCACGCCACTCTCTCTCTCTTATAGTTCAAACAAGGAGATTTCCCCCTACAATAGGAAAACCTTATCCCCCAAACCCTTCCCATATCAGGTAAGAATTGTTCCTGGATCAAAAACTCATTTAATCTAAGGTTGTAATAAACACAGTGTAAGGACAGACCTAACAGGAAGGTCATTCAGACGAATTCTCTCATTGTTCGAGCGAGATTCCCTCCTCACTCGAACGACATCCATGTCATTCAAACGATCAAGTTTAAAAATTTACAATTTTTCCCCAATCGTCTTTCAAAGTCTTAGAAAGCGCATGAGTAGTTTAATTAACTTTAAACTAATAATTCTATAATCCTTATTCTAAGAATTCTCTTTATTAATCCAATTTGTTATCCATAAATTTCTATGATTAATAATTAGTTCCTCCTCATATAAAATATATATATATAATTTAATTTTTTTATTGGGGCGGGATATTACAATTCCACCTCTTCCTCCTCTCTCTCTCTCTCTCTCTCTCTCTCTTATGGTGCTTCCTATAAATAACACCCAATTCCATGTAAATGGGGATAAAATCCCAACTCTAAATATCCAACTTAACATCCCTAAACAAAACCCTATAGATATTAACATTTCATTTGTGGACGTAGAAACCTCATGGGACTGAGCCGTGTTAATCTCATATCTCTATCTCCCATCTATCTCAATTCCAAGCCATTATTTTCTTTATTTTCTTTATTTGTTGTAGTTTATTATTGTTATTTATCAGCTAAGATTAAAAAAAATCTTGCTATCAATCTTAGACAATAATAATCCTCAAACAAAGTTTGCTTAAAAACTCAAATTTCTAATGATCTTTGGAATAAAAGACTAGGTCATCCATCTTTGTGCAAAATTTCTCACTTTATTAATACATTTCATTAAACCATTATAAAAACTAAGAAAAATACTCTATGTACTGGTTGTTCTGTTAAACAAAGTCATAAATTTCTATTATCATTAATTAATAGTGATGTTTGTGGTCCTTTTTATTCATTATGAGTTAACCTACAAATATTATGTGTTGTTTGTGTATAATTGAAGTAGATTCACTTTGTTATATCCTTTGTGATAGAAAAGTGAAGTTTTTGACAAGTTTCTTGAGTTTAAATCCTATGTAGAGAAATAATTTTCTACAGTTTTACAAATTTATAGAACTGATGGCAGAGGAGAATTTATTGGTTCAAAGTTTGAGCATTCTCTAGAATCTCAAGGAATTATTCATCAATTATCTTTTTCTCGCACTCCCTCTGAATATGGAGTTATAGAGAGTAAACATAGACATGTAGTAGAAACTGTTGTAGCTCATCTTTATCAATCTCATCATCTCTTACAGTCTGGTTTGATGCTATTGCGACTTTAATTTTTCTCATCAAGAAACTTCCTCGCTCTGCACTCTAGCATCATACTCTTTTTGAGTCCTTATTTCATCAACCTCCTAATTTTTTGTTCATGAAAGCCTTTGGATGCACATGTTTCCCATGGCTTAGGACTTAGGGACAAAATAGCCTTGAAACTAGATCCATTCCCTTCATAGTTCTCAAGCTCATGGATTGATTAACAATGGTTATTTGATTAAATTGGGAAAACAGGGATAGAAGATAGAATTAGAGAAGATGGAGAGAATAAAGATGAGAAGGATATAGAGGATTAAGAAGGAAGAAAGTTCTATTACTTCAATCATATCCTACAACAGGTTACATCTCGCCTATTTAACGATGAATTTGCAACTAACTAATAACTAACAACTAACAACTTGACACTTAGGTAACTAACTGACTATAGTTCGTAACTGACTTAACAAACAATTAACAACCAATAGGATTCTGACATTGGATCCCTCTTTTTTCAATCCTTGACCTCAAGGTTCAAATTAGGGAAATCTGAGCGAGATCTAAGCTACATCCTCCCACGTCGCATCACTAGGGCCAGTACCAAACCACTGAATTAAAAACTGAGGGACAAGACTGTTATTTCGCCGAATTAAATGACGATCCAGTATAGCTATAGGTTTAACCACAAATTGGCCTTGGTCATTGATAACAGGAAGTTATTGTATTAGTACAGTACTATCTCCCACTCTTTTTTTCAATAATGATACGAGGAAGATGGGATGTATAGTAAAAGGAGGTGGTAAATCTAGCTTATAGGCCACTACCCCAATTTTCTGTAGGATTTTAAAGGGCCCATAAAATCTGGGTGACAGCTTAAGGTTGCTTGTCAGGGCTAGGGAGGTCTGTCTATGTGGCTGCAATCTTAGATACACTAGGTCACCAACTTCAAATGTTCTTTCAGTTCTATGTTTGTTAACATATATCTTCATTCGGTTTTGAGCTTGTTGTAGATGTTCTCTGAGTGTTTGCATCATAAGTTTTCTTTCAGTCAAGAACTGATTAATGTCAGAGTGAGTAGTGTGAGTGGTTTGTGGGATAGAGAGGTGTGGGGGTTTGTATCCGTATAAGGCTTCAAAGGGAGTACTTTGGATTGAATTGTGGTAACTGGTATTATACCACCACTCTGCTAAAGATATCCATCTGAACCATTTTTTAGGCTTGTCAGTGCGGATACATCGGAGGTAAGTTTCAAGGCATTGGTTTATTCTTTCAGTTTGTCCATAAGATTGAGGATGGTAAGCTGAAGAATGATGAAGTTGGGTGCCAATAAGTTTGAAAAGGTGAGTCCAAAAGGAGATAAGAAAGATGGGATCTCTATCGGAGACAATGGTGGAGGGTAGGCTATACAACTTATGAATGTGATCAAAGAAAAGTTATGAAATGTGAATGGCTGTGAAAGGATGGGTCAAGGAAATAAAGTGAGAGTATTTAGTGAATCTTTCAACTATAACTAAGATAGAGGTTTTATGGTATGATTTTGGGAGGCCTTCAATAAAGTCCATAGAAATATCATTCCATGGTTGGGTAGAAATGGGGGGGTGGGGGGTGGGGGGTGCAAAAGGCCAGGATAAGGAACATGCTCACTCTTGTTCCTTTGGCAAATATCACACTCAGCAATGGTTTTCTTCACTTCTTATTTGAGGGTGGGCCAATAAAAGAACTGTTCAATTCTTTTAGTGGTCACCATTACACCTGAATGGACCCCAGAGCATGAGTGGTGCAATTTATGTACAATCTGGTGTCTTAAGTTCCCTTGGCAGCCAATGCAGAGCCTGCCTTGGAATCTAAGTGTATCATGGTTGTAAGAATACCCCACTACCTCTTCAGGATTGTTGATGATCTTTAGAATCAACTGTTGGGCTAATACATCACCTGTTAAACTAGTCGGAACTTCTTTATACCAGGCAGATTGTACTTGTGACAGTGTTTATAGAGTGGCTGAGTCTTCTTCCCTTATAGATAGGGCATTTGCGACCCTATTATCCACTCCCCTTTTGTAAGCCATTTTTGTTGCAACATAGAAGATACCCTTTTATCCATTAGGCACTTTAGGCTTTGATGATCTGTTTTGATTCTAAAATGATTCCCAAACAAGTATGACCTCCACTTTTGAACAACAAAGACAATAGCCCACAATTCCTTTTCATAAGTAGATAAGCCCATTTTTTTAGGAGGTAGTTGTTTACTCAGAAAATCTATAGGTTTAGCTTCTTGCATCAAGACGGCTCCAATACCATCAGTGCAAGCATCTGTTTCAAGGATAAATTCCTTCTTAAAATTTGGCAAAGCCAACACAAGAGTAGTGTCCATAACATTTTTAAGAGTGTTGAAGGCACTAATAGCACTGTCTGACCATTTAAACTCGTTCTTCCTTAATAGTTGTGTAAGAGGTCTGCAAATGATTCCATAGTTTCTCACAAATCTTCTGTAATAACGAGTAAGGGCCAAAAATCCCCTTAGAGCCTTGATATTTTTAGGAACGGGCCAATCCAACATAGCTTCCACCTTGTGTCTGTCAGCTGCCACTCCTTGTTGAGAAATAATATGACCAAGATACTCAAGTTGTTTTTGCCCAAACGAGCATTTACTCATTTTGGAATAGAGTTGATAGTGTCTCAGTAGTTCAAGGGTCAATTATAGGTGCTTGTAATGTGTATCTAAATTGGGACTGTACAAAGTAATATCATAAAAAAAACTAAGATGAATTGCCTTAAATATGGTTTAAAAACAGTGTTCATTAAAGATTGAAATGAGGCAGGTGCATTGGTGAGGCCAAAATGCATTACCAAAAACTCATAGTGGCCTTCATGAGTCCTAAAGGTAGTTTTAGGTATATCTGGTTCATGCACCCAGATTTGATGGTAACCCGACCTCAAATCCAGTTTAGAAAACACACTAGCCTCCTCTAATTCATCCAATAACTCTTCAATGACAGGGATGGGGAATTTGTCTTTTATAGTGAGCTGGTTCAATTCTCTATAGTCAACACACATTATCCATGTATGGTCCTTCTTTCTTACTAAAAGAACATGGGATGCAAAAGGGCTACTAGAAGGTCTTATAACTCCAGAGTTTAACAAATCTTTCACTATTTTTTCAATTTATATTTTCTTCACATATAGTTACCTATATGGTCTCAAACTAATAGGTTCACTACCATTTTTTAATGGTATATGATGGTTATGTGATCTTCTAGGAGGTAAGCTAATAAGCTCTCTGAAGATGTCACTGAATGATGCTAATAATGGCTGGAGTAAAGGTGATGTGTTGACCTCTTCTTGTAGGCTGGCACCATTAATGCTTATGCTGAATAACTGTCCCATAATTGCATATTCTCTAATGTCAAAGATTTTTTGCATAGCTTTCCCACTAATCAATTTGAGTTGGCCTTCTTCAGTATTTCCACACAGTTGCACTTTAGTTCCCTCTCTACTGAAAGTGAGAGTGTGTTGTTTGAAATTGAATAACACCTCCCCCAATCTTTCTAACCATTCAATACCCAACACCATATCACACCCACCCAATTTGAGTAGCCTCATCTTGGAGTTAAATTCATACCCTTGCATTTGCCAAATAAAATTTTGGCACATGGAATCACTATCCAGTTTTCCCCCATCCACTATGGTAACCCACAACTTATGTGTTGGAACTATTTTGCATCCAATCTGTTTGGCTGTAAAAGGATCCAAAAAATTATGAGAACTCCCAGAGTCAATGAGTATATTAAGATCCTTTGTCTTGCTTCTGCCCTTTATCATAATAGTTTGGTATGAAGGTGATCATGACATATCTTGTAGTGATATAGCCATGTCCATTCCCAATTCATTCGTCTCGTCATGCACTGTGGTTTCTAGTTCGTGTGTTTCCACTGTCACTGGTTCCTTATCAGTTATTAACATATGAATGGTCATTTTCTTGAATTTATTACCATAGGTGTAGGGCTCATCACAGTGGTAGCATATACCTTTTTCTCTTCTTTCTTGCATTTCTGCTGCAGAAATCTTTTTCACGGGTAATGGGTTGATTAGTTTGTTTGAAGAGTTATAGTTGTTGAAGGTGGTTGATATAGGATTGGTTAGGTTCTTGAAATTTTGGTAAGTAGTTTTAGCTAAACACATAGCACGGTTTAGGGATTTTCGTTCTAATATTTTCACTGATACTTTTACTTCATGCTTGAGCCCACTAAAAAACCTGGAGATGAAGTACTCCTCGGAGAGACACTTTTGCTTTGCCATGACAAGAGGTTTTAATTCTTCAAACTTCATCTGGTAATTGGTCACTCTGTCTTCTTGTTACAGTTTGTTGAACTCAGCTATAACATCATTAAATCCCCCAGGTGCAAATCTTGCACACAACTACTCAGTAAATTCAGTCCACCTTATCCGAGTACGATCTTCAGAAATTGATTGGAACCACGTAGCTGTAATTTCCTCCATATGTAAGGCTACAAATAAAACCTTCTCTTCCTCAGGTATTGGATTAAACCAAAAAAATCTTTGGAGTTGTTATAACCATCCTCTAGGCCCTTTGAATTTAGGGAATTCAATTTTTGGTCTCCTATACCCTTCATACCCACCATGAATTTGAGATTGACCTCTCCTTCCTGGATCAAGATTCCACTGTCCTTACTGTTGATTACCCATTTGAGGACTACCAAGTATTCCTTTTTGATTATCTATGGCCCTATCCAACTTGTCATTGATTTGATCAAATTTCTCATCAGATTTCTTGGATTGTAGGGTCACACTGGCCATTAAAGATTCTAAAGAATCTTATAAACTCTATAAATGGGCATGTACTCCTTGTTGCTCCTGAATTTCTGCTACGAATCTCTCCATTTGCATGTGTTTGGTTTCTGTTATTTTTATGTTCTTAGGGTTACTGTTTATGGTTTGGTTTTAATTTTGAGCATAATCGAAGGCTCTGATACCACTTGTCAAGCTCGTGGCTTGATTAATAATGGTTATTTGATTAAATTGGAAAAAATAGGGATATAAGATAGAATTAGAGAAGATATTAGAGAAGATGGAGAGAATAAAGATGAGAAAGATATAGAGGATTAAGAAGGGAGAAAGTTTTATTACTTCAATCATATCCTACAACAGGTTACATCTCCACTATTTAACAATGAATTTGCAACTAACTAACAACTAACAACTTGACACTTAGGTAACTAACCGAACATAGTCTGTAACTAACTAACAACCAATTAACAAACAATTAACAATCAATAGGATTCTGACATATTTCTTGGTTACCATCCCGCTGTAAAAGGATATAGATGTCTTGATGCCACCACTAGAAGAATATATCTTTATAGACATATTACATTTGATGAATCTTTATTCCCTTACTCCTCATATGTAAATCAAGTGTCTTCTTCTCTAAAACGTTATATATCTTCTCTATAGTCATTTTCTTGGTCCACACTTCCTTCCACTACTGCTATCCACTTATGTGATGACCATTCCTCTAATCTATCCCATTTAGAACCTTCTCCTTTTATACCTTCTGCGCCTTTCTTATTTTCTCCATCACATACACAACTAGTCATTTACTCTTCTTCTACCCTTTTACTACTTTCTCTCCCTCCTCTACTTCATCCACCGCCCATGATATAATCTCTCGACTAGTCAATGATCACCATATGACTACTTGGTCAACATTTAGAAATATCCACAATGTCTATCATCTACAAACGCCAGAACTGATCTATCACATACTAAACCAACATCTAGAAAAGAAATTTTGCAATCTTCCCATTAGTTATATGCTAAGGAAGAAGAGTATCAAAATCTTTAAGCTCAAAACACCTGGAGTCATGTTCCATTACCATAAGGAAAGCACTCTATTGGATGCAAATGGGTGTTTATAATTAAAAGGAAACTCTGATGGATACATAGATAAGAACAAGATCATCTTAATGGCCAAAGGTTACTTGCAAGAAGGGGGTATGGATTTTCATGAAACTTTTAGTCCACTGGCTAAACAACCCACTATGAGACTAGTTTTTGTTTAGCCCTACACTATAATTGGTTCATTAAGAAAATGGATCTTTCAAATGATTTTCTTCATGACAAGTTAGGTGAAGAAGTGGTTCTTGATCAACCTTCAGTATATATTGACTATACTCACCCCAACCATGCGTGCAAACTTCAAAAAGATCTATATGGACTTAAGTAGGGGTATTCAAAATTTTCCTCTTACCCACTCTCACTTTCTTCCCTATCTATTCACTGTGATAACTCATTATTTGTTTGAAAAACATCCACAACTCTTACCATTCTACTTGTATATGTTGATAACATCTTATCGACTGATAATGATCCTCTCTATATTCAATCTCTCATATCCAAAATGCACATTGGTTTCTCAATGAAAGAGTTAGGCAATATTTATTACTTTTTAGGAGTTCAGTTACTCCAACCTCCCATGGCTACTTTCTGTTTTAATAAAAGTATGCTCTTGACATCCTTGCTAAAGCTGGTATAACAAACTTTAAGCCCTCATCCTCTCCCTTACTTACTAAATTTACTGCATATCCTCACAATTCTTTTCCTTTTGATTCTCTTTCTCTCTATCGTAAATTAGTGGGTGCTTTAAAGTATTTACCTACTACTAGACAAGATTCATCCTTTTGAGTGAGTAAAGTTTGTCAACATATGCACAACCCAACCACAAGATATTTCTATATTGTTAAAAGAATACTTCGATATCTTAAAAGTACCATTGCTCATGGTATTACTTATCATCCCACCTCTTTTAATCTCACTGCGTATGTTGACTCAATTTAGGCTGGTAATGTTTAAGACAGATGATCCACCACATGGTATTATGTGTTTTGGGGGTCTAATATCATCTCTTGGTTTCCCAATAAATAAGTAATTGTTACCCGATCCCTCACACAAGCTGAGTGTTGAGCTCTTGCCTAACTTACCACTGAGATATCATATCATAGAATATTGATCAATGATCCTCACATACCCATTCCCTCTCCTCCTAAGTTTTTATGTGATAATCTCCCAATTATTTCCCTCGCTTATAATCCCATGTTTCATGCCAAAACAAAGAATATTAAAGTAGATTATCACTACGTTCGTGAACAAGTTCTTGCCAAAAATACATGTCTCCTTACTTGATCAAGTTGTAGATATCTTCACCAAAGCTCTAGCTTTTTCTCTTCGTCAGTATTTGACACCCAAGATAAATGTGGTCGCTTCCCCCATTAGCTTTAAGAGGGTTAACAAATAATCAAATCAAGTTTGTGATAAACTAGTTTAGATGGTTAGAGTAACTCGAGTAGTTAATTTGAAATGGTAAAAAATTATTTAGAGTTATTTAAAGACTTCTTCTTGTATGTGTACAAGTGTATGCACGTAGTTAGAAATGAGTATATAAATATTGTAATTTGGGTTCTAATTAGTATCAATGATGGAAGCAAAATAATGGAAAATTTTACTTTATTCCTTAAAGTCTCTTTATGCGAATGGTATTTATGATTAACAGGTATTGTAGCTGTAAAAGAAAAGTGTATTTACCAAAAATATATTTACAAAAGTGGAGTGCAGGTGTTTATATAGCCATCGTAATGATGAGCTACTCTAGATAGCTGGACTACACTAACAACTAACAAACTCTCAATAAACTAACTCTGTTACTGTTATACTCTAATAAACTCTCTAACTAATATTCTCTAATACTCTCCCCTCAAACTAATGAGGTACTTACACCATTAGTTTGCTCCGAAAAAGATAGAAAACTTGGAGAACATGGACCCTTTGTGAGAATATCTTCTAACTGATTTGATGAAGATACAAATGATAAGACAAGCTTCCCTTTGAGAATCAATTCCCTGATGAAATGATAATCGATTTCAATGTGCTTGGAGCGGCCATAAAACACCGGATTTTTGGCTAAGCATTGAGCACTTATATTATCTGTAAACAACCTGAATGGAGCAAGAGGAAGTTCCAATTCTCGTAGCAAGTAGGATAACCATAAGAGTTTTGCTGTAGCATTTGCTATTGCTTTATATTCAGCCTCTGCTGTGGATCGAGAAATAGTAGGTTGTTTTCTATAATTCCATGATATTATATTTGGACCTAAAAAGGTACAATACCCTGAAGTGGATCTCCTGGAATCCTGGCATACAGCCCAGTCAGCGTCAGAATAGTCGAATTAGAAAAGATAAGGAAGAGAGGTTTCTAGGTTTAATTGAAACACCATATCCCAGAGAACCATGCAGATATCTTAAAATACGTTTCACCGCCTGCCAATGCTGAGTTGTTGGATGATGCATGAACTGGCTGACGTAATTAACACCAAACGTGATATCTGGTCGTGTTATTATAAGATATTGTAGAGCACCTACAGTACGTCTATACATCTTAGGATTTGAAAGTAAATCTCCATCATCAATTGATAATCTGGGACCAAATTTGACTGGAGTGTCAATTGGTTTAAAGTTTAGCAAGTTAGTCTTTTTGAGCAGGTCCACGGTATATTTAGATTGTGTGAGTACTAGAGAAGCATCGTCTTTTGAGAATTTAGCCTCAGTACCTAAGAAATAATGTAGGTCCCCCAAGTCTTTCATTGAAAATTGTGATTGAAGAGTGGAAATTAATTGTTGAATTAAACAACTACTTGTACCAGTAAGGATATATCATCCACATATAAAAGAAGAACCATAATCCCCTTATGAGTATTCCAAACAAACATGGAAGTATCAGCAGTTGTCCTTCTAAATCCACACTTAACAAGAAAGCCACTAAATTTTTCAAACCAAGCTCAAGGAGCTTGTTTTAAGCCATAAAAGGATTTGTGAAGAAGGCATACATAATCGGGTTTACTCTTGTCAATGAACCCGGGTGGTTGAGCCATGTAAACTTTTTCCTTCAGATCGCCATGTAAGAAAGCATTGGAGACATCTATTTGCCTAATGTGTCACTTACAAGTTATTGCAACAGTCAAGACAGTTCTAATAGTAGCAATCTTCACAATTGGACTAAAAGTTTCATTATAGTCAATGACATCTTGTTGTAGAAATTCCTTAGCATCCAGCCGAGCTTTATATCGCTCCACAATACCATCAGCTTTTTACTTCAATTCGAACACCCACTTACAACCCAAGAGATTCATAGAGGTGTTATATGGAACAAGAGACCAAGTATTATTCTTTTATAAAGAACTAAATTCTTCTTTCATAGCTTGCCACCAATGTGGATCTCCAATGGCTTGCTTAAAAGATTTGGGTTCAGTCACTTGAGTAGCATAAAAGATGATGAAATCTTAAAATAATTTGGGTCTAACAACACCTGACTTAGCTCTAGTACACATGGAATGCGATGGTGGTAATGTAGTTGAGGCAATAGGTTGTAATGGCATATAAATAGGTGGTACTGCATTTGGCTCATTATTTGGATCTATTGGTGGAGAATAGGGTAAAGTAGGGTCAATAGTTTGGACAGGGGAAAGCTGTAAAGAGGATGGTAAGTTGGGAGCTACATCTTCTAATGGGGTATGAGAGAGAGGTTGAGATGGAGGAAATAGTGGGATAAGAAGAACATTAGTTGCATAAGTTGGGGAATCAGTGGTATCTCTAAGTGTAGAAGAAACACTGGTTAAGGATGAAAAAGGAAATAGAATTTCATCAAAAATAACGTGTCACGAAATATAAATCTTCATGGTATTGGGTTCATAGCACTTATAGCCCTTGTGATATGAGCTATATCCGAGAAAAATACAAGGGATGGATTTGGGACTAAGTTTGTTGTTTTTATATGGACCAAGGTAAGGAAAACACCGACACCCAAAAACTTTTAAAAATGCATAGTCTGAAGATTTGTGAAACAAAATTTGAAAGGGTGAGGTATAGCCAAGAACACTACTAGGTAACCTATTAATTAAATAGGTAGTAGTGAGAAATGCCTCAGACTAGAAAATTTGAGGAATAAAAGCTTGAAACATGAGAGTAAGACTCATCTCAATAATATGTCTGTATTTTCGCTCAGCTATTCCATTTTGTTGCGGAGTGTGTGGACAAGACAAACGCAAAGTAATACCACTAGTATCAAGAAAAGTCTTAAAAACACCCATAGAAAGTTCTCTAGCACCATCACACTGAAAACTTTTAATAGAAGCAGAGAGAAAATTTTCATTAACAGCCTTAAAATGTTGGAAACAACTCAAGGAATCAGTTTTAAGTTTCATTGGATAGATCCAATGAAATATTGAATAATCATCAACAAAAAAAATGTAATATCGAAAACCAGGAGAAGAGACAACAGGAGAGGGTCCCCAAATGTCACAATGAACTAATTCTAAGGGATGAGTTGTTTCTCTATGAACAGCAGAAAAGGGTAACCGTTTGTTTTTACCCATTTGACATGGTGAGCATAAAGTGGAACGAGCTGAATTTGTTGAACACTGAATCAGTTTATTTGAATTTAAAATCCGAGTTATACGAGATGATGGATGACCCAATCGTTGGTGCCAACAATCAGATGAGGCAGTAACAGCAAGAAAGGAAATAGAGAAAGGTTGTGGTTGAAGCATTGAATGAGATGGTAATTGAGACTGAGTCTTGGAGCAACAATTGGATAAAGATTTCCATGAACCTTTCCTTCAAGAAGAGGGTGCCCTGTACTTATCTCCTTTATGACATACCCCCATGGAAAAAATTCAAAAGAACAATTGTTATCAGTAGTGAACCTTGCAATATATAGCAAATTTTTCTTGATGCTAGGAACACACAAGACATTGTGCAACGTAAAAGAGGATTCAGAAGTAGAAAGTACTGAAGTACCTTTATGCGTAATAGGAATTTGAGTACCATCACCTACGATAACTTTCTCTTTTCCCTTATATGTTTGTGTTTGTTGGAGCAGTGAGGGATCAGCAATCATGTGACTAGAAGCACCAGTTTCAGGTAACCACTCAATAGGAGATTGATTATATATTGACTGAGAGGCTTGATAAGCTTGAGCTTGTTGAAGGTCTTTAATAGCAGATGAATCGAGATTGATTCCGGTAAAGGCTTGATTGAGATTTTGGCCACTATTGCGTGAAGGTTCATATCGAAAAAAGCATCTGTCAGTTGTGTGACCAATTTTCTTACAGATCTAACATTTTTCAACAGAATGGGAATTGTTTTGGTGGTTTTGTGGAAATGAAGATGATCTGGTATTGTTATTTTGAAAAGTCTTGGTGAATTTTGAGTTATTGAATCGGTTTTTGTGAGGTTTGGGGTAAGAAAAACGATTGGAAGTGGTATTTGTGGCAAATGCCAGATTGTTGTGTGGATCAAGAATTGGATTAGAATACTGATTTTGTCGTAACAATCTTTGTTCATGATTGAGGAGCCATGACTTGACTTCAACAAAAGAGAGTTTTGTTGTTCGATTCTCAATTAAGACAGAAAGGTTTTCATACTCTTTATCTAGTCCGTTTAATGTGTTCATAATGAGTTCATCATCATCAAGTTTGAGGTTGATTGAGGTAAGAGAATGAGAAATTGATTTGACTCGTTGTAGATAATCTGGAATTGAATCAGTACCTTTCTTGATGTTTTGTAGTTGGTTTTGTAGGAGATTCTTCTTTGCATAAGATTATTGATGGTGAACTGTGCATAAATTTAACCAAATCTCCGCAGATGTAGAAGCTCTAAGAACTTGGGCAGTAACTGATTCTGTAAGAGTTGGTTTCAAACAACTCATTAAGAAACGATCAATCTTTCTCCAAGAAGTATAATCTGGATTAATTTGCTGTGAAACATTAACAGAGATGGATTTCGGAGGTTCTTTAATGGTGCCTTCAACCTAATCAAGCAAATCAGTTGTGATGAGAATATCTTCAAATTGATCTTTCCACAAAAGATAATTGGATCCATTGAGTTTAATCGATACAAAATTGGTAATATTTGTGAATGGGAGAGATGGAAAAGAGAAAAATGGTATAGTTGAAGGTGCTGTAGTAGAAGAAGAAGAATCTGCCATTAATGAAGGTTTTGGATAAGTGTTTGTTGATTAGGGTTTTTGAGTAGAATCAGGAAAAAAAAATTATTGTTGAGCGTTGGAGCTCTGATACCATAACAGGTATTGTAGCTGTAAAAGAAAAGTGTATTTGCCAAAAATATATTTACAAAAGAGGAGTATAGGTGTTTATGTAGCCATCGTAATGATGAGCTACTCTAGACAGATGGACTACACTAACAACTAACAAACTCTCAACAAACTAACTCTCTTATTGTTATACTTCAATAAACTCTCTAACTAATATTCTCCAATAGTGATTGTCTCTATCTATCATGGCAAGACCTTGTAAATTATGGCGCAAAACCTTAATTTCTCGATGTGACTATTTATATTCTCAACATTAGGTCTACAGTTTAACATGTTCATTTGGCAAATGTAAGAAAACAAAAATGGAGGTAGCATATTTGAGTTTATTCTTAACAGTTATGGGTCATTCATGAGGTGATATGTTAAATATGGTTAAATAAATCATCATAGCCAATTACTAAACGACATGAAATCACGTAGAAAACACATAGTGGACAAATTATGGTAATTCCATTTTTAATTAAACATGTCAAAAAATACGATAACACATTAACACGACATGACCCAACAAGAAATTATAAGTTAATGTTATTAGGTTTGGGTCGTTAACGGGTTAACATGATAAACCCATTAAAATAAAGGTTCGGGTTTGAAAATTTAACTATACCCATTTTTACTCGTTTCTACCCGGGTCACTCAACCCGTATCTAATAACCTTCATCATTCATAGGGTAAAAAATAATGAAGAAAGTTAATGACCTAACAGTTAGGTAATGGGTCACTCGTTTGGACTTAAACCGTTTCATTAATATTAGCGGTAACTAATGGTTTGGGTCATATACTTATGAATTTTAACGAATTGTGTTTGGATATTGTCTTTAGCCACGTTAAGCCTAACGGGTCATGTATGAATTAAGATTGTTTTAACATAAATCGTTATCACCCGATCCGTACATGACCCAACCCGGCACGATTCGTTGATAGGACTATTTTTCGCTTGGCATAAAAGTGACAACACCCCTTGCTTGGCATAAAAGTGACAACACCCCTTCTTTTCTTCATAAATCCTGCCCTATTTTCTCCTGGTTACAAAAGGGTTTAACAAAAACAAGGGGTCATTGAAAATCTATATAGAGCACACATGATTGAAAATAATAATAAGTCAATTTCATTAGAGTACATGGCAAGACATCTAACTCATGTATACCTTTTTTTTTTTTTTTTTTTGTCCGTGTGTGTTCATATAGGTGGGAAATGCCGTAACAGATAACTACTATGACAGCATTGGAACAGTCACATACTGGTGGACCCATTCAATCATATCAGACAGAACCTACAAATTAATCCTCAGCTCATGCAACTTCACAGCAGAAAAATACTCTCAGCAGTGTGACAAAGCTGTAAACTATGCCACCAACCATGAATTTGGAGAGATTGATCAATACAGTATCTATACACCATCTTGCAAGGCATCGACTAATAATACACTACAACAATCTTTAAGGCTCCAAAACACTCTTCTTCGTCGTCGAATTTCTGGCTATGATGCTTGTACTGAAAATTATGCCGAGAAGTACTATAATCGACCCGACGTACAAAAGGCGTTGCATGCAAATTTTACGAGGATTCCATATAAATGGACTGCCTGCAGGTTTACAGCTCACTTTTTTGTTATGTCTCAAATTACGAGTTTACTTCCAAAATTGTTCCTATCAAATCTTAAAATATGAAAATGAGTTATAATTTTGGTCACTATTTTACATATTTTAACAAATAGAGAATTAAAGAAAATGTCATGTTTCTTTTTATATTTGGATATTTAGGATAATGGTTTTCAAGTTTATAAATTTAATCCATGTGGTATAATTGTATTTATAAATTTAGTCCTTGTGGTACAAATGTATTTATTTTTTTGGTCCGCGCCAGCGGCGCCAATTTTCATTATTTTTCATGGTGCTTTTAGTACATGGATTAAATTTATAAAATTATATGAAGTGTCTTATTTTTATACACTTTGAACATTATGAAAACCTTTTCCTAAATCTCCCTTTAACAAACCACTATGTTTTTATGGAAATACTTCACAAAAATCATTCTACAAATATGTAAATTCCTATGTAATTTGATGGAATTTCAATACTTTTAAACATTTTATGATATAGAGCATTATTTTATTTCCTCTTAAAACGGAATTATTTCATTTTTCTAGTTTCAGGCTTAATGAGTTCTGGGTAAAAACAACCAAGTCTATACCCTTGTTTGTTAAACAAGTGGAGTTAGTTTGAGCAACCATTAGCTACAGTAAGCTTGTAAATATGAATATCTATTGATTTAAATAAAATTACGCCAAGAGTTCAAGCCAAGTAATAGGATTTCGCAGACTTTTTAATCCATTAATAATGTATGAATTTTATTGCATTCAATGCAAATTTACTAATATCTTGCGTCGTCTAATAATTTTTTGGGAAAAGTACTCTTAGTTCTTTGCAAACAAATTTTAAACAGTCAGGTCCACTAATTTTTTTCTTGTAAAAGTCCACGCTTGTGACTTAACAAGTGGACCTAATAGTAAATTGTCCTTAAACGTTGAAAAATTATTAGCAAGGGACCTAAATGTAACTTGCCCTTATTTTGTTAAAAGAGCTAGGGTTTCCTCTATATGTTAAAAGATTTTACTGTAAATAGTTTAAAGCTCGGTTTAGCTCACAATTTTTTGCAATCCTATGTCATGGGACAAGCGGTTTGCTTATCCCAATTTAAAAAAAAACCTACATTCGTAATAAAACACGAAAATTGTCTTGTACATGGTTCAAATACAGATCAACTAGTATTGTGCTTGGGAACCTCAGTTTCGGATCTTAGAATTAAAATTGGACTATTTTCTGATCAAATCTTGAACTTTGAAGTAAAAAAATTATAATCAGTTTTAAAACTTGGAATTGGAGTACCCAAACCCACCCTAAATATTTTGAGATTTCTCCTTTCCAACTTCAAATCAGTTTCGTCTTTATTGGAATTTATTGAGCACTTACGAATGTGGCCTAAGGATAACGGATTATACTTTCTTATATTATTGCAGTGATGTTCTGATAAAGAACTGGAATGATTCTGAAGTTTCAATTTTACCAACATACAAGAAGCTAATTGCAGCTGGTCTTAGGATATGGGTCTTCAGGTAAAATTCTTGTTTTAGTAAACAATAAAAAAAAATGGTGGTTCTAATTTCTAAGAATTTTTTCCAACGTAGTAAATAAATGTCAAAAATACGAAGTTACTAAAAAATATTAAAACAAGGCAAATATAGTACTTGTGAGTCTCTCAAATTTAGTGATTTAGCAGCTATAAAATTCGAATCGGCTACGGGTACCTATAAAGACTGCTCGAGGTCTTGAGATTGGGGAGCCGCGGTGCACGTCCAATTTAAGTGCCGGTTAAAGACCTGATTCGAGATGCATATCTTGAAAGAGAGCCATCACCTCGCCCAACACCCCTTCCTTTTCAATAGTCACCTCGAGAGCAAAATCCGACCCGCTCAGTGTTGTTAACAAACTAGAACTCATATTTTTACGTCACACTAAACACCAAGTAGGTGCAAAAAGGAGAAAGGTGCCATACTTTTCAGTCTTTTCAATAGTACACCTGTTTCCCTAGAACATTATCCTTTGTAGTTGTAGCCATTTGAATTTTTTTTTTTCACATTTATACTCCTAATCTATGTTAAGTTTGCACCAATGTACCTCACATCAACTTTTCCAAGAAAAATAGCAGAATTATTCCACGTGACGAGTAAACCAAGGTAAGAATGTATTATCAACCTCTTCCTCCAGACCTAAGATTGGGTATCGGTCGGTTTAATCGGTAATTAGAGTATACCAATACCAATACCGGTTTTGATATGCTCAAATTAATATTACCGGTTTACCGCCCTCTACACCACGGTACCTCGGTAAAATCAATTTCGTTGGTAAATGCCGAAAGTTTTGAAACTAACAAAAAAGTCCGAACTTCTCAATTTAGATGGGAAAAAATGAACTAAGGGTGTGTTTGATAACACTAATTTTCCATGAAAAATATAATATATGGAGTCATTTTTCATCTTTTGGATGTTTGATAAACACAATTTTCCATGCAATTGATTTCCTTAAAACAAGGCACATAAACACTTTTTCCACAAAAATGTGGAATTAAAAAACCTCCTCCCACCTTATTATTCATTTTCTAGGGAAAAGAAATGCCACTCAAAAAATTGATAAAGAAATCTAGAAAATGAATGAAAACCCAAAAACAATGAAAAAAAATCCAAAAAGTGAATAAAAATCCAAAAAAAATGAAAAAAAATACAGAAAGTGAATAAAACCCCAAAAATAATGAAAAAAATCCAGAAA
Source organism: Sambucus nigra (assembly GCA_949130495.1). Classification (NCBI taxonomy): domain Eukaryota; kingdom Viridiplantae; phylum Streptophyta; class Magnoliopsida; order Dipsacales; family Adoxaceae; genus Sambucus; species Sambucus nigra. Next base: position 350,583,755 of record OX422223.1, on the reverse strand, counting down.
ATGAATAAAAATAATAAAATAATGAGAAAAAAATCTAGAAAGTGAATAAAAACCCAAAAATAATGAAAAAAATATAAAAAGTGAAAAACCCCAAAAATAATGAGAAAAATCTGGAAAATGAAGAAAAATCAAAAAATATTGAAAAAAAATCTAGAAAGTGAATAAAACCCAAAAATAATGAAAAAAAAATATAGATAGGGAATAAAAACCCAAAAATAACGAAAAAAAATACAGAAAATGAATAAAACCCCCAAAATAATGAAAAAAAAATCCATAAAATGAATAAAAAACAAAAAATAACGATAAAAATTCTAGAAAGTGAACAAAAACCCAAAAATAATGAAAAAAATACATAAAGTAAATAAAAACCTAAAAATAATGAAAAAATACAGAAAGTGAATAAAATCCCCTAAAAATGAAAAAGAAATCCAGAAAATAAAGAAAATCCGAAAATAATGAAAAAAAATCAGAAAACGAATAAAAAAATGAAAAAAATATGAGAAAACGAATAAAAACCTAAAAAAATGAAAAAAAATCTAGAAAGTGAATAGAAATAAAAAATTAATGAAAAAAAATCCAGACAGTAAAAAAAAAAAGTTAATACCCCACCCCACCCCCCCACCCCCCAAAAAAAAAATGAAAAAAATCCAGAAAATGAATAAAACCCAAAAAATATTGAAAACAAAATCCATAAAGTGAATAAGAACCCCAATAATAACGAAAAAAATCCAGAATGAATAAAATCCCAAAAATAATGAAAAAAAATACAAAAAGTGGATAAAAGAAGAAAATAAATATTAACCCGGTAATTAATGTTAAAAAAAACCCAAAAATTTATTAAAAAATCAGAAACTTATTAATTAAGAAAACAAATAACAAAAAATTTTAAAAACGCTTAGAAAATTTTAAAAATATAGCAAATGAAAAGAAATTCATAAAATAAATATTAGTCCCAGAATTAATTTAAAAAAACACCAAAAAATTAAAAAAAAAAGTCAGAAAAAATTCAATAAAAAAACCAAAATAATGAAAAAAAATATGGAAATGAGTAAAAAAAATAAAATAAATATTAACTCCTGAATTAATTTAAAAAAACCCAAAAATTTATTTAAAAGTCAGAAATTTATTTATTAAGAAAAAAAAGGATATATAAAAGCGCTCAAAAAATTTTAAAAATGGAAATGAATAAATACCCTAGAAAACTAAGAATGCAAATATTTGAAAAAAATTAAAAAGACGAGAGAATTTTAAAAAAAAATGAACATACCTGGCGATAGGGGGGACGAAACAGTTGGGGGTTGGGTTGGGGGGGGGGTGTATTTGGTTATTATTCATTTTTTGTTTTTTATTAATAATCTTAATACATTTTTTCTTTCTTTTTCTATTTTTTTAAAATTGATTCCGGGGTTAATATTTATTTTCTGGTTTTTTTATCCATTTCTGTATTTTTTTATTTATTTTTTCATTTTTTATGTTTTTTTAAAATTTTCTAGTTTTGTTTATTAATTTTCTGGAATATTTTTTCTTTTTCTTTTTCTTTTTTTTATATGTTTTCTTTTTTTTCCATGAAAAATATTGGAAATCAAATACATAAAAGGTGGAAAATATAACATTTTCCACCTAGAAATAATTGCAATCAAACAACACCAACAAATTTTTTCCATGAAAAATATTTTCAAGTTTCCAATTCCATGAAAATTGACTCTTGACGCTTATTTTTCATCTTATTTATCAAATACACCCTAAAAGTATAAAAATGAAAACAAAAATTTTGGAACTCACATGGGAATGCCCGTTACCCCTTTGCCCGTTAGGTGTGTGATTCATCAAAATTTTCAATGAAAGAAAAAAAAAACAAGAGTTACATTATTTTTATTTATCCGATTTATTTTTTTACCAAAATAACATTGATCACCAAACTTTATACTAAAAAAAACTAGCCACTCATTACAATTGGCCAGCTAAACTAGCATGTCTTCTCCTCTTGCTTTTGTTATCTCCGTTCGTTACGAGCATGTGTTGTCCTCATGCTTTTGTAAACAACTTGCACATTTAGAGCATCCACAGTGGTGGATGCTCAAAAAGGCAAGTTTACAAACTCTAAAGCTTCTTTTATATTTCGTGATACGGTTAAATGTTATTCGTAAGAATTTAATATATATAATAAAAATAATTATTTATAGTTCATACGAATTTCATTTGTTCGTATCAATTGCTAGGAACAAATGAAGTTCGTAGGAACCCTTACAGAATTTGTAATCATTCTCTAAATTTGGAGAACCCCTACAAATTGTTATACATAATTTGTTCATTTTCACCCACCACTGTGAGTGTCAAATTTTGTAAAGTTACCAAATTTCTTGTTTTCTTCTCCCCCCATTGTGGATGCTCTTACTATGATTATGTGATTGCCCAGATATGCTTTTTAGGCTTCACGTCAAAATTTAATACAAAACACACGAAAGACATTATTTCTTGTTTTTTCATTAGTCACATTAGTTTTATTGTAATTTTTATTTGAGCCAGATAAAAATTATAACATTATTTTCTATCTTTTCCATTCAATTTATGATAAAAATCAACAAATATAACATACACTTGGTACTTCTAACATATTAATTTGTATATTGCGACCGTATTTTTAGGTATATTGATTTCGATACGGTAATTTTGATAAATTAATTTTTAAAATATATAATAAAAATCAACCACAAAAATCGATAATTTCGATTTCAGTAATTTCGATTTTTGGTAAGTAAAAAGAGTAAACCATTATCACTTTTTTGCCTACAAAATGGTATAGCACGTGATTTTATCGTGCCGCGAACATCCTTACTCAAAACCTATGCAAAAATATTACTCCACAAGATACACAAAACTATTGTTGATTTTTTTTTTAATAAAACATGTTATTACTTAACAAATAATGGATTTGGGCACGATTTTGACTTGTTTCTTTTTACATGGTGTTTGGGTGTGAGAGTGATAAATTATATTTATGCCTTGATTTTACCGTCTCAATTCGTCCTATTTCTTCATATTTGGGACGTGATTTGGTCCGAAGGATGAACCGAATATGGACAATTCCAAGAGTTCATTCTTGAACAAAAGTCCATTATTTATTTATTTATTTCATCTATTCCATAATCGGAGTGGGGGAGGGTATAGGTTACACCACGATTTTGAATCAAAAGTGAGATTTCAAGAAATGGCAAGTTTTTATAGTTCCCCCGCTGTGATTGAATGAGAATGGATAAGAGGCACGTGAGATTGATGTGAGGGGGAAGGGATGGCTATATTTCTAGGAGTGAACTTCGGCTGAATATGAAGCGAATGGATACAAGTTAGGCTTTGAAATGAAAGACAATTTCGAATCCACTTTGTTTACAAACAAGGACGCTACAAGTAATGCAACTATGACATGCAGACGAATTTCGTTAGATTAATGAAATCGTTTTGAAAGGTCACTAGTGCAAATTAACATATTATAAGATTTAGATCTTCAAAGCCCAAACTATTAAGGGTTCTTATATATTAGTCCAATCCAAAAGAGTTGATCATATTAGTCTTATTAAAGTAGAAATGATTAAATAAGTACTATTAGTGTAAATTAAAAAATAAACATAACAAAAATACCCCTAGCATTTAAAAAACACTAAACCTTGAATTATCATCAACATTGTCACTGCCTCCACCACGACCACATGTCGTCACTGCCGCCACCACCTATTGCCACCACCGTTTCTACCACCAAATCTGCCACTACAACCACCTGTTGTCATCGCCACCACCACCTGCGACCAGTATCAGGTCCGTGGCCATAACAATCACCAGATCCACCAATTCCACGCCCACCACAGAACAACTCGTTGTTCTTACAATCACCACTATTTGTCCACCATCGCTCCCACTATCTCCATCATAGTTATATTTTACTAAAAAGATTAAGAAGAAGAAGAAGAAGAAGAAGAAGAAGAAGAAGAAGAAGAAGAAGAAGAAGAAGAAGAAGAAGAAGAAGAAAACTTAATGTAAATATTACTCCAAGTGTAAACATTTGCTTTCACAAGAAAAAAAAAAGAATAAAAAATAAAATACAAGTGAAACAAAACATACCGCATGTATTTAGACAAAGTAATTATTTACTGTGACAATATTTATTAATATCAGTAAAAAAATTAACTCAAAATAAATTATTACTTTGAGTGTAAATATTAATAGAAAATACTATTATTTACAACATATATGAGCTTCTACTCATTTATCTCGTCATTTTTATTCATTGATCTATATTCTTCTTATTCTTGGTAAATAACTTTAGAGTATAAATATTCGCTCTTTGAAAGTAGAGTAAATATTTACACTCTAGTAAATATTACTCAGAATGCTTTTATATACACAAGACACTAACAGACTATACGTTTCTCTCTCTTAGCACACATACATATACACACTCTCACATGTACACACATATATATGTATATATACACATATACACACTCACACACATATACATACACTCGAACACATTATACGTATAGATACCACCGCACACATATGTACATACTCTAACACACACACACACACACACACACTCGAGTATAGATATATACATATACACACTACTATACATATATAAACACAAAATGACATACATATATATACACGCGCACTCACACACACACACATATATATCGCAAATCGAAGATTGAAACCAATATCACACATATATAGAAAATTGGAGATCGAAATCAGGATCGGAGAGAGAGAGAGAGAGAGAGATTGACTAACCTAGAGATGAAGAAACTTAAAGTGACGTTGTTTTATTGATAAAAATGGGTAAGGATTGAAATTAGGGTTTATAATGGGTATAATAAAAAATTTAATTTAAATTTTTTATTAAATATAACTCATATAGTTAAAAACATTAATAGAACTTAAATGAGGATTGATTATGGAAATAGAATTAAAATAAAATTAACTCAAAATATTACATGGTGCGAATTACGCGGGCCACGGTATAATATACTCTTAATATAAAAGAGCCTTATATTGGTTGGAAAAAGCCACATTAGTTTCACTATATCTAGCCCTATTTATGTCTCAACGCATATTTAATTTCATATTAAGCTCCTCTTTGAATCTGGGCTAAGAAAATAATTTTTCACTAAACAAATAAATAGTAATTAAAATCAACTAATCAATTAAAATTATGGTAACAGTAAAGAAAAGAAAGAAGAACATTGTCGTTTTGGGAAAATAGATTTTTTGGTTCAAAAAATAAATTTTGAAGCCCAGAGGTTTGCTCAAGGAAGACCCAAGACCCAGACCGAACCGGACGGACGGCGGCGCGCGAGCGAGCTTTTGGCCCAAAGCCCAAACATGCATAATATATGTCCTCTCCCCTTCAAAGAGTTGGGATACCCTAAAAGTATCCATGCCTTAGTACCGTAACTTGGGTATATCAACTCCAAGATTTTCTACCACTTTTTCAATATGGGACAAACCCACTTAACTATATTACGCCATCTAGCTTAAATTCAAATGGGTAACTTTATGTCCAAATTTATCATTCATATCTTCACTATTTTGAACAAATGATTATACCAAATTAATCTCCTTGCTACAAGTAACACATTGGTTCTAAGACACAACATTTTTAACATATGTGTTCCATTTAAAATTGACTCCAAAGTTTGACCGAATAAGCTGTGATTTTTATTAAAATATCGAGCATCCTCTTCTACAAAGTCAAGCACATGTTACACTAAGGAGTTATTTGCCTTGTGGTGGATGCTATAGAAAACCAAATATACTAAGCGAAAACGTGAGTTTAGCTTTCATTAGGGGTAGACTACACAATGGAGGAGGAAAGTAAATTTGTAACTCAGGTTCTTATGAACTAATGTTGTTCGTAGAAAAAAAAATTCTTACGAATAACATTAGTTCGTAGGAATCTGTAAGAATACAAATGTCTAATAAAGTTGAGTATATATAATTGGTACGAATTCCCTATGAACTTCAAAAGTTTGTAGGAGTTCCAACGAACTTCAGAAGTTCATTGGAATTCCTAAGAACAAATGAAGTTCATAGGAAGCCCTTACAAATTCTCTAGCCGTTCAGCAAGTTTAGAGAACCGTTACAAATTCTTCTACGGAATTTGTCAACTTCAACCCACCACTGGAGTGCTCAAAATTTGCAAAGTTACCATTTCTCTTAGATTTTAGCATCCCCTTTGTGGATGCTTTAATTATACCACTTAGTGAAAAGAAGTTTTCGTATTATACCTTTGGCAACTGCTATTTATATTGATTTTCTATTGGTTAGTTTATAACAACATGCAAGGGTAAAAAAATAAGCTACTGGTATATTTGATATAGGAGAAGATTATTGTTTAGTTTCTATCTTTTTATCTGCAAAGTTGAAACAAAATTATCCATAAATTATGTTGGTAGATTTTTTTGGGTGTGCATTTGAAAAAAAAGGGTTTTCTGAGTATTTAATAGAAGTGATTGTATTTTATTACAGCGGGGATACAGATTCAGTTGTTCCGGTAACTGCCACTAGGTTTTCCCTTAGCCATCTCAATCTTACTGTTAAGACTCGATGGTATCCTTGGTATTCAAGTGGACAGGTATAAAAAATTTCATTACAAATGCTATATTTATTTTTTCATACTAAATCGTTTAATAATTTTTCAATACATGATACTTTGGATTAAACTATGCTCCAATGCTAATATGCAAAACATAAGTTTATGTGTATTGGCTAGTCTATTACGTTGTGTAAATTTAGTAGAATGAAAACATGCAATACACATTGCCATGCGAATAAAAGTATCACACTTTATGGGTAAGAGCATGTGTAGTGGTGGAGGTAGAATTCAAAAAAAAAAAAGTTTATGAACGGGACAATTTGCAATTGTGGGAAAGAGAGCAAATTCAATTCGTAAATGTGTTGTCATTCTTTAAATTTGGAGAATCACCACAAATTTTGTAAATCATTCCTATAAACTTTATTTGTTCGTAGCAATTCTAACGATTTTTCAAACAAATAAAGTTCGTAGGAAGCTATATTTCATGACATATATTAATATAAAATGGAAGGTATTCCATATGAATTCAAACGAAATTTAAAGATTCGTAAGAAGTGAAACGAACTAATAAAGTTCGTTAACACATGTAAAAACAAAATCTTTTACTTATCACTATTAGTGAACTTACTCTCACGAAGGTAACTCGGCATTATGAATTTGCAGATTTACCTTATAGAGTCTTCTGGCACACTCATGCTCTAATGTGACTATACATTCTAGGTTTTTCTTTTCGAAAGGCACTTTAGAAGTAAAATACGTTTCTAAATAATAAATTTCTTATACAGGTAGGCGGTTGGACAGAGATCTATGATGGACTGACTTTTGCCACAATTAGAGGAGCTGGTCATGAAGTCCCTATGTTTCAACCTAAAAGAGCTTTTATGCTTTTCCAATCATTTTTGGCTGGAAAATATTTACCAGTATCACGATGAATAAAAAATCATTTGCATCATATAGTTCCAGTAATGCAAATATGTTGAAGTAATTTATTTTTTGCAGTATTTTAATTCATTAAAATCCCCACTAAAAAATTTGGGTGAAGGGACTATAATAAAAATCACTTCGTATAAATCGATAATTTATTCTATTAGATAATTGATGTTGTTACTAAAATTGATGGCTTCATTTCAATATTTCATCTGACAAAAAAAAATTTAAAAAATACATAACATTACTTCTTTATTTAAAAATTCTTGATGGAATCGTGTAAAAAAGGGTGGCTGACAAACTTTCTTAGATTTAGTGACATTTAATGGGTGATTTGATAAAAAAAAATGTCGCAAACAATATACAAGTGTCGCAAATAGTAAAAATATCAAGCATTTTGTGAATTTATACGCTTTGTGAATATATGGCAAGCTTGCCGTAGATGTCATAAAATTTGGCCATAGCCTTTTGTATGATTATCCACCAACTCTATGGAGAACTAAAAGTCCTGCGAACAACCAATATATGTTAGAATTATTAAATAATTCTTAAGCCATTTATGTGATTCACAATTAAATTAAACAATTAGTCAAGTTGGATAATTAAAAGGTCATCATCATATAATCCAAAGGTTAATTTTTATTTTTGGTTAATTATATTAAGTAATTACTGATTAAATATCAAATTAAAGTAAACTCTTGATCTAACTATGATGGACAAAATCTAGATCGCATGACTCTTGGATTCAGGATCTCTCCCTACTTATAAATTGTGGCCCAAACTCCATTATTTAGTTACTAGTGATTAGCAACATAATGTAATTAGGCTAGGAGAGAGAAACCTCTAATGCATAGCAATTTCCGATCCCAAGTTAAAGGCTCCGATGGTAACTTCTTCTTTCAATAAATCTAATGCAGATTTAGGTATGATTTTCAATCTTTTTCTTTAAAACATATGCGATAATTATGTAGATCAATGTCCTAAATTAATATAATAGTTTCTATCGATATGCATTATATTAATCATATGTTTAAGGATTATAAGTTCATGTATTATATTATTGATCAATAAAACTATTAATCGACTAATTAAAATTAAGTTCGCATTTGGTATTAGAGCATGATTTAGATCATATAATTATCCATCATATTTAAATATGAAAATTCATATTTTTTATGTAGATTTTGTATTCTGAATTTTGAGCCGTTTGTGACTTCTTATTTTCTTTATTTTATGACTCAAATATGGATAAATTAGAAATTTGTTTATGTTTATAAATAAATAAATTCTGGGATGTTTTGTTTTTATTTCGCTAAATTTGTTGAGATTTATGTATAAAAAAGTTTCTGCGAGGTTTTATTTTTTTGTCGTTGAATCGGTTGGGATTTATATATAAAAATTTTATGTGACATTTTGATTTTATATCACTGAATCCATTGAGATTTATGTATAAGTTTCGTAGGGCGTTTTGTTTGTATGTCGTTGAATCTTTTGGGATTTATGTATAAAAATATTTTTTGTGACGTTTCAAAAAATTTTGTCCTTAAAAATTGCTTATTGCTTAAAGCTGTAAAACTAGATTTTTATATATCTAGCGACCGATTGTTCTTGATGTCACCAATAAGCACTAACAAAAATCACCGAAAAAAAGTTCTCATTTTTAGCAATAAAATTTACTTTATTATCTCTCTCACGAAAATTGGTTTTCGATTTTGTGAATTAGAGAGGGATTCTTATGCAAGTCTAAATATACTTGTGCTACTAACTCAATTTTTTTTTATTTTTTTGAAAAGTTTGACATTTTCTACATTTTATGAGTTTTTCCACTATATCAATAATGTTAATATTGTTTGGATGTCCTTATTGTATGCATGTTAGGTCATTCCAAATCATTGTATGATATTTCTCATATTTATATTAGAAATATAATAATCTCATGTGCTAATATTCTCATAAAGATAGGATAGGAGTTCACCAAAGTGTCCTGCTCTACGTTAGCCTATATTAGATTACAGTCGATAAATATTTGGTTGTCCAAAGGTACAAATATTATTATAATATCTCGATCGTCAATATTTATTACAATGTTTTATTGAATCATTCTAAATTAGTTGCCCAAAGGTATTGTTTTCATGATTGAATAAATATTAAGGGGTGATGTAATATTTGAATAAAGAGAGCATTGGCCAACCAAAGATTCATGTTTTTCTTAAAATATTTTTCCCAATAAAAATTCCTAAAATAAAAATATTAACATTCGAGAATATCCCCTTAAACACAATGTTTAAATATGTTGCTATAATCGAGCTAATTTGTGAGTATAATTTATTCCAGTGCATTAGGTTTCTCCAATGGTCTCAATCTCAAAGCATTTGATGTTTCTCAACTTGATGAAACAAACCTAAAAGAATGGGATATCTATATAAGTTTACAATTAGTCCTTTTGAACCTTGACATAACTCTGAAATGTGACATGCTTACCGAAGTCACTGATAAAAGTAATGAAGCTGATATACCATTTTTTGAAGCATGGAATATGGCCAAAAAACTTAGTCTTACCTTCATCATGTTAACATTAGGAACTCCTTAGCCAAAACTATTACTGCTAAATAATTTTTGACTAACCTTAAATAACATTTCTAAGAAGCAGAAAAATCTACCGGGGCCCTTATGTCGAAACTCATAACAATGAGTTTTGATGGCACCTGGACCATTAATGAACAAATAACTAAGATAATTTGTATGAACACAAATCTAGGAAATCTTGGCTTAAAAGTCAAAGATCCTTTCCTTGTCCAATTTGTCCTCAACACGTTACTGGATCAATAATCCCCTTTTGTCATTAATTATAATACAATTAAATACAAGTGGAATATGAATGAAGTTGCCTTAAAATTGGTCTAAGAGAAATAAAGGCTTAAGAAGAAAGGCAATGGTTTGGTGGCTAATTTGGCCACTTAAGCATCTGGCAAGGGTAGCTCCTATATAAAAACGACGAAGGCATCAAGTATGGCCCACTGAAGCAAGATAATGAGAATCAGGCTGCCAAGAAAAGAAAAAGAGGGTGGAAAAATGACATTTCTGCAAGAAATCTGGACATTTTCAGAAAGGTGGTGTGAAGCACAGAGCTTGGTTCGAAAAGAAGGAAGAGTTTTTATCCTTCGTATGTTTCGAGTCAAATTTAGTTGATGTACCTTCTAATACTTGGTCGATTGATTTTGGATCTAGCACTCATACAACTAATTCGATGGAGGGATACCTTAAAATGAAGAGAATAAGAAACAATGAAGGCTTTATATATATATAGGAAACGAAGGAAAAGCACCAGTTTCGGTAATAGGCACTTTTGGCCTATATTTGGACATTAGATTTTGCTTAGATCTTAAATAAACTCTTTGTGTCCCTTAATTTTCTCATAGTTTAATATCGTTTCAAAATTTTATTCAGAAGGATTTATTTGAATTTTGGTAATAACAACTTCATTTGCTCAAGGATTCTAATATTATTGGTTCTAAAATTTATGATAATGGGTTATATCATATTAATTTAGATTATAATTTTTCTAAATCCCTTTTTCTCTGCATCATAATGTTGGTATTAAACCTACTTTAGTTAATGATAATTCATCATTTTTGTGACATAATAGATTGGGTCATATATCCAAAGAACGAGTCCAAAGACTTGTGAAATAAGGGATTCTCCCTAACTTGGATTTTAATGACTTCAAAATTTGTTTCGATTGCATTAAAGGAAAGCAAACCAAACAATCCAAAAAGAGAGCCACTAGGACAAAAGAGCTTCTTAAATTATTCATACTGATATTAGTGGACCTAATGATGTTCCATCATTTAGTGGAGAATAAGATTTCATAACCATTATAGATGATTTTTCCCGTTATTATTACCTTTATTCTTTAAAAGATAGATCTCAATATGTAGATTTTATTTTAATATACATAAGAAAAGTCGAAAGACAAATGGAAAAGAAAGTAAAAATTATTAGGTCTGATTGAAGTGGTGAATACAGTGGTAGATATAATAAAACAGGACATCACTCCAGTCCGTTTACTAAACACCTAGAACCTTTAGGTATTTGTTCACAATTCACAATGCCATGTTCGCCCCAACGGAATGGTGTAGTTGAAAGGAGTAATTGTACTCTTATATATATGGGTAGGGGCATGATAAGTAAAACTAATTTACCCCAATAATTCTGGTTATATGCTCTTAAATTGCCTTGCACATCTTAATTAGGGTTGCTAATAAGGAAGTTTCATACTCCTTTTGAACTGTGTACTGGAAGGGAACCTGGTTTAAGACACTTTCATAGTTAGGAATGCCCAACAAAAGTAAGAATTTATAATCTACAAGAAAATAAACTGGCTCCTAAAAACCATTAGTGGTTTGGTTATTGGCTATCCAAAAAATCAAAAGGGTATAGGTTTTATTGTCCTAATTATGGCACTCGAATAGTAGAACACCAACAATGTTGAGTTCATTGAGAACAGTGCAGTTAGTGGGAGTGATGAAGTTATGGAAGTTATTATTCAAGAAATTCGAGAAGTGGGAATTCCCACATCTCAAATTGATATGATAATGTTGTTCCTCAAGAAGTTACCCCAAACAACAACAATAAACAACAAATGAATAATCAATAATCTAATGAAGGATCGCATAATGAACCTAATGAGAAAATCATTACTGATGAAAAAATCACAAGAAGTAGCAACAAGAAGGTTTCAAAGGACTAAAAATCAACTATTTCAGATGATTTTGTGGTATATTTACAAGATTTAGAATTTAATATTGGAAAGATTTATGATCCAATTTCACATTGATAAGCTGTGAATAATCATAGTTATGCTAAATGGATTGATGCCATGAATGATGAACTTAAATCTATGATTTTTAATTAAGTCTGGTAGTTGGTTAACTTGCCTCAAGGACATTAAAACCCGACTGTAAATGGGTCTAGAGGACCAAATACGATTCTAAAGGCAATACTGAAAGACATAAAGCTAGACTTGTAGCTAAAGGTTTTAATCAACAAGAAGGCGTTGATTATAATGAAACTTTCTCACCTGCATCTAAGAAAGATTCTTTAAGAATTATTCTTACACTGGTGGCTCGTAATGACTTAGAGTTACATCATATGGATGATAAAATAACTTTCATAAATGGGAGTTCGAAAGAAGAAGTCTACATGGCCCAACCAGAAGGCTTGATTCAAAAGGGCAAAGAGGATATGGTCTGCCTTTTGAAGAAATAAATATTTGGACTCAATAAATATTTTCGCTAATGGTATTTTGAGTTTCGTAATACCATTACCTCATTTGGTTTTAAGGAAAACACCGTTGATCGGTGTATATACCTAAAGATCAGTGGGGGTAAGTTTGTATTTTTGGTTCTATATGTTGATGACTTACTCATTGCGAGTAATGATCTTTGTTTATTAAAGAAAACCAAAGAGTTTCTTTCTCAAAAGTTTGAAATGAAAGATACAGGAGAGGCATCCTACGTGATAGGGATAGAAATATTCCATAGCAGATCACGTGGATGTCTAGAATTGTCTCAAAAAACATACATCAACAAAGTTTTGAAAATGTTTAGCATGCAAAGATGTGGGCCAAACGTTGTTCCAATTCAGAAGGGTGATAAGTTTAGCCTCAAGCATTGTCCTCAAAATTAATTAAAAGGAGAGAGTATGAAAAATATTCCATATGCATCCATTGCGAGAAGTTTAATGTATGCATAGGTTTACACAAGCCTAAATATTAGTTTTGTTATTGGGATGTTAGGAAGATATCAAATTTAATCGGACTAAAGCATTGGAAAACTGTGGAGAAAGTGTTAATATATTTAAGAGGGACTAAATATTTTATGCTCACATTTAGGAAGACTAACCATCTTGAAGTGCTTGGTTTCACAGACTCAGACTAAGGAGGATGTGAAGATAGTAGGTAAAGCACTTTCTATTATGTCTTCCTTCTCGCTGGAGGAGCAATTTGTCACACCCCGCCTAACTCTGGCGTCGGCCACCACCAAAACTAAGCCGGGCATGAACTAAATAAATACCATTCTTAGCATGAGACAATTATGAGACATAAATAAATCAGTCCATAAGATAAACAACTGATTCAATCTCAAATGATCACAAATAACTAAGCGATAAAAGATCCATCACATGCTAACTCCAAAAATTCAATCTCCAATAATGATTAAATAAAATCTAAATAATCCCAACAGAAATCCTCTAAACAAATATGGAACCAAAAAGGCCCAATAACTCCAAAATAGTCTCATAAATAAAACGACTGAATGGAAAGAGAAAATCCAACTACTAAAGCAGTAACATAAATCCAGCTGCACCTCCAAAAGATCTCCAATGAATCCTATGCAGCAACTCCCAAAAATCCTGAAAAAGATTAGTCAACGCATGTGTCAGAGCCAAATCCCCGAGCATGTAAACCGGCTACTCTCCTCAAATAGGGTCCTTGAACCCACACAATAGTGCTATATATATCGACTATAACAATAGAATCTTTTAATTACGAGATTAATAATCACCATAAATAAATTCACAATTACCCGCAAGGTTTTCATAAAAGCCACACCAATATGATTTTAATTAACCCACCTTCCCATAATGTTAAATTTAATTAATTTAACCGTGAATATTATTACCAAAACCCGTCCCCTTGTCAAGTCCGCCGTCTGGTCCGTTTTTATCCTGCGACCCTCGCGATATGACAAGGTTCCACACATGCACCCATCCCCTTGTCAAGTCCGCCGTCTGGCCCGTTTTTATCCTGCAACCCTCGCGATATGACAAGGTTCCACACACGACACGACATAACTCGTCCTCTGACCCGTTCAAACTGTCGGCCCTAGACACATTATGTCGCCAATAAATTTTTAATATCCGTTTTAGTCCTGCGATATTAAATTCCACATTCCTTATTTTCGTTAATCACATTAATTTCCCCCACCCTTAAAAGCGATGTGAAAATCCTCAAAATAACCTTTAGTGACAACTAAGGGTTCCCAAAACACAATATCGTCCTATCCTAAGCAAAGAATGATTATAAAATTTCACTCCACCTAGATATCAATCCTAGGCCATCACAATAAATGTATAAAATAGAAAATCAGCCCCCACCCCAATTATATAACCCGCATAGACTTACACTAACTAGTCCCATACCTAATTAGCATAAATCGTAATTAAGGCCCACTTACTAGTCCCAAACCTAACAAGTGTACTATAACAAGGGTGAAAACCAATTATCTACCATACCCAATCTTCCCGAAAAATTATCATATTTCCATAAAGTAACACAATTACAAATTATAACAACATTCATAATAATACTAAATTTCCATTTAAATAATTCAAATTAAAAAGTGGAAATCAAAGACACCTAAATATTATGATTTTTAGAATAATCGCTACATGCAAGTCCTATCATGATCCTTATTTTTCAACACAAGAAATTAAATTAAACTAGGGTTTTCACATGAAATATCAAAATTTACTTTTAAAAGGGCTCCTCTACATGCACATGCCCATAGCAAAGTCGACTACACCGACACAACCCAAAGAATACAAGTTATAAGTATTTGGTATCATTAATTTTGTTCATGTAAAACAGCCCCGAAATTTATCTCTTCAATCTTTATATTTATATCTTATTTTAGAAAACATGAGTTTAATGGAGGCTACAATCAAGACACATAACACTAAAGGAAAAGAATAGGGTCAACATGCCTGAATAAAAGTTGGTTTAGAAATCTGATCTTGAATGTGTATTCCTCTCAAAAATTTGACAAAGATTCGTTCTTGACGCATCTTGAGAAAATCAGGTTAATTTTGACAAAACTTGAGTTGAAAGCTATGTAGAATGGGGCTAGGGTTTTGAGGTTGAAGAAGATGAAGAAGATGAGAGGATTCTGATTTTTGAGAAGGATAAAATGTGTTTTAAAAGATCTAAACTCGTCACTTTATGTTTATATACCAAAAAGAATTAGAGTCCTAATCAAATACAAATACTTGAAAAAATCATTACGAACGATCGGATAGTTAAAATCGCTTGAAATTTAAGTATGTTGTAGAGAACGGCGAGACAGGACTTCTGACAAAAATTCAGCTTGATCGGACGGTCGAATTTCTAAAAATATTATTTTTACTAGAGAGTTTTATGTTCCGAGGACTCTTAGAGAGTTTTATGTTTTGAGGACTCTTCTAAATTATAAAAATTCAATTAAATCTCCATTTTAATTCCGATTCCAATTCCGTTTGAAAATTTATTTTTCAAATATAAAAACCAACACTTTAAATTATAAAATTTATAAAATCCAAAATTTCGTTTTTTTTTTCTCCGATTAATTTAAAAATCCCCATTAAAAAAAAATCCGGGTTGTTACATACTTCCCCACTAGCAAAGAATTTCGTCCTCAAAATTAAACGAAGCATACACATAAACACTTAAATCTCGCAAAAAAAGAAAATAAGGCTCACATATGCCTACCTGTAGAATGCCATAAATGGACGCCCATACACCCAATTCTATGCGCACCTACCCCACGAGCAACAAAATAATATATATTGCCTATATACATACACATAACTATGAAAATAATGGCGTACCACATGCTCTCAAAATCCCCCACTCGATCCTATATCCGAAAGTCATCAAAATTCTAACTACCTCAAATTAAATCTCAACATCAAAAATCGATACATACGATACTTAACTTCTGTACTAAAATCTCCAAAATAATTATCGTCACCAAAATCCATTATATGGATCCCCACATCAAGCTTACTAATTCTAAACTCGATGCCTACAACGTCTTTAACTCAAAACTTCACCTCTCCAAGAAACAAATCTAACACGTATGCTAGACCCTCTACTTTAAGAAGTACGAATCAACAAGGGAATCAAAGAACGTCAACGCGGAAGCTAAACGGACTCATAACCTACGAGACCTAAGACCATGCTCTGATACCATCTGTCACACCCCGCCTAACTCTGGCGTCGGCCGCCACCAAAACTATGCCGGGCGTGAACTAAATAAATACCATTCTTAGCATGAGACAATTATGAGACATAAATAAATCAGTCCATAAGATAAACAATTGATTCAATCTCAAATGATCACAAATAACTAAGCGATAAAAGATCCATCACATGCTAACTCCAAAAATCCAATCTCCAATAATGATTAAATAAAATCTAAATAATCCCAACAGAAATCCTCTAAACAAATTTGGAACCAAAAAGGCCCAATAACTCCAAAATAGTCTCATAAATAAAACGATTGAATGGAAAGAGAAAATCCAACTACTAAAGCAGTAACATAAATCCAGCTGCACCTCCAAAAGATCTCCAATGAATCATATGCAGCAACTCCCAAAAATCCTGAAAAAGATTAGTCAACGCATGTGTCAGAGCCAAAGCCCCGAGCATGTAAACCGGATACTCTCCTCAAATAGGGTCCTTGAACCCACACAATAGTGCTATATATATCGACTATAACAATAGAATCTTTTAATTACGAGATTAATAATCACCATAAATAAATTCACAATTACCCGCAAGGTTTTCATCAAAAGCCACACCAATATGATTTTAATTAACCCACCTTCCCATAATGTTAAATTTAATTAATTTAACCGTGAATATTATTACCAAAACCCGTCCCCTTGTCAAGTCCGCCGTCTGGTCCGTTTTTATCCTGCGACCCTCGCGATATGACAAGGTTCCACACACGCACCCGTCCCCTTGTCAAGTCCGCCGTCTGGCCCGTTTTTATCCTGCGACCCTCGCGATATGACAAGGTTCCACACACGACACGACATAACTCGTCCTCTGACCCGTTCAAACTGTCGGCCCTAGACACATTATGTCGCCAATAAATTTTTAATATCCGTTTTAGTCCTGCGATATTAAATTCCACATTCCTTATTTTCGTTAATCACATTAATTTCCCCCACCCTTAAAAGCGATGTGAAAATTCTCAAAATAACCTTTAGTGCCAACTAAGGGTTCCCAAAACACAATATCGTCCTATCCTAAACAAAGAATGATTATAAAATTTCACTCCACCTAGATATCAATCCTAGGCCATCACAATAAATGTATAAAATAGAAAATTAGCCCCCACCCCAATTATATAACCCGCATAGACTTACACTAACTAGTCCCATAGCTAATTAGCATAAATCGTAATTAAGGCCCACTTACTAGTCCCATACCTAACAAGTGTACTATAACAAGGGTGAAAACCAATTATCTACCATACCCAATCTTCCCGAAAAATCATCATATTTCCATAAAGTAACACAATTACAAATTATAACAACATTCATAATAATACTAAATTTCCATTTAAATAATTCAAATTAAAAAGTGGAAATCAAAGACACCTAAATATTATGATTTTTAGAATAATCGCTACATGCAAGTCCTATCATGATCCTTATTTTTCAACACAAGAAATTAAATTAAACTAGGGTTTTCACATGAAATATCAAAATTTACTTTTAAAAGGGCTCCTCTACATGCACATGCCCATAGCAAAGTCGACTACACCGACACAACCCAAAGAATACAAGTTATTAGTATTTGGTATCATTAATTTTGTTCATGTAAAACAGCCCCGAAATTTATCTCTTCAATCTTTATATTTATATCTTATTTTAGAAAACATGAGTTTAATAGAGGCTACAATCAAGACACATAACACTAAAGGAAAAGAATAGAGTCAACATGCCTGAATAAAAGTTGGTTTAGAAATTTGATCTTGAATGTGTATTCATCTCAAAAATTTGACAAAGATTCGTTCTTGACGCATCTTGAGAAAATCAGGTTAATCTTGACAAAACTTGAGTTGAAAGCTATGTAGAATGGGGCTAGGGTTTTGAGGTTGAAGAAGATGAAGAAGATGAGAGGATTCTGATTTTTGAGAAGGCCAAAATGTGTTTTAAAAGATCTAAACTCGTC
This sequence comes from Sambucus nigra, assembly GCA_949130495.1. Lineage (NCBI taxonomy): Eukaryota > Viridiplantae > Streptophyta > Magnoliopsida > Dipsacales > Adoxaceae > Sambucus > Sambucus nigra. The sequence continues at coordinate 350,565,231 of OX422223.1, read as the reverse complement.
ACTTTATGTTTATACACCAAAAAGAATTAGAGTCCTAATCAAATACAAATACTTGAAAAAATCACTACGAACGATCGGATCGTTAGAATCGGTTGAAATTTAAGTATGTTGTAGAGAACGGCGAGACAGGACTTCTGACAAAAATTCAGCTTGATCGGACGGTCGAATTTCTAAAAATATTATTTTTACTAGAGAGTTTTATGTTCCGAGGACTCTTAGAGAGTTTTATGTTTTGAGGACTCTTCTAAATAATAAAAATTCAATTAAATCTCCATTTTAATTCCGATTCCAATTCCGTTTGAAAATTTATTTTTCAAATATAAAAACCAACACTTTAAATTATAAAATTTATAAAATCCAAAATTTCGTTTTTTTTTTTTTCTCCGATTAATTTAAAAATCCCCATTAAAAAAAAAATTCGGGTTGTTACATACTTCCCCACTAGCAAAGAATTTCGCCCTCGAAATTAAACGAAGCATACACATAAACACTTAAATCTCGCAAAAAAAGAAAATAAGGCTCACATATGCCGACCTGTAGAATGCCATAAATGGGCGCCCATACACCCAATTCTATGCGCACCTACCCCACGAGCAACAAAATAATATATATTGCCTATATACATACACATAACTGTGAAAATAATGGCGTACCACATGCTCTCAAAATCCCCCACTCGATCCTATATCCGAAAGTCATCAAAATTCTAACTTCCTCAAATTAAATCTCAACATCAAAAATCGATACATACGATACTTAACTTCTGTACTAAAATCTCCAAAATAATTATCGTCACCAAAATCCATTATATGGATCCCCACATCAAGCTTACTAATTCTAAACATGATGCCTACAACGTCTTTAACTCAAAACTTCACCTCTCCAAGAAACACATCTAACACGTATGCTAGACCCTCTACTTTAAGAAGTACGAATCAACAAGGGAATCAAAGAACGTCAACGCGGAAGCTAAACGGACTCATAACCTACGAGACCTAAGACCATGCTCTGATACCATCTGTCACACCCCGCCTAACTCTGGCGTCGGCCGCCACCAAAACTAAGCCGGGCGTGAACTAAATAAATACCATTCTTAGCATGAGACAATTATGAGACATAAATAAATCAGTCCATAAGATAAACAATTGATTCAATCTCAAATGATCACAAATAACTAAGCGATAAAAGATCCATCACATGCTAACTCCAAAAATCCAATCTCCAATAATGATTAAATAAAATCTAAATAATCCCAACAGAAATCCTCTAAACAAATTTGGAACCAAAAAGGCCCAATAACTCCAAAATAGTCTCATAAATAAAACGACTGAATGGAAAGAGAAAATCCAACTACTAAAGCAGTAACATAAATCCAGCTGCACCTCCAAAAGATCTCCAATGAATCATATGCAGCAACTCCCAAAAATCCTGAAAAAGATTAGTCAACGCATGTGTCAGAGCCAAAGCCCCGAGCATGTAAACCGGCTACTCTCCTCAAATAGGGTCCTTGAACCCACACAATAGTGCTATATATATCGACTATAACAATGGAATCTTTTAATTACGAGATTAATAATCACCATAAATAAATTCACAATTACCCGCAAGGTTTTCATAAAAGCCACACCAATATGATTTTAATTAACCCACCTTCCCATAATGTTAAATTTAATTAATTTAACCGTGAATATTATTACCAAAACCCGTCCCCTTGTCAAGTCCGTCGTCTGGTCCGTTTTTATCCTGCGACCCTCGCGATATGACAAGGTTCCACACACGCACTCGTCCCCTTGTCAAGTCCGCCGTCTGGCCCGTTTTTATCCTGCGACCCTCGCGATATGACAAGGTTCCACACACGACACGACATAACTCGTCCTCTGACCCGTTCAAACTGTCGGCCCTAGACACATTATGTCGCCAATAAATTTTTAATATCCGTTTTAGTCCTGCGATATTAAATTCCACATTCCTTATTTTCGTTAATCACATTAATTTCCCCCACCCTTAAAAGCGATGTGAAAATCCTCAAAATAACCTTTAGTGCCAACTAAGGGTTCCCAAAACACAATATCGTCCTATCCTAAGCAAAGAATGATTATAAAATTTCACTCCACCTAGATATCAATCCTAGGCCATCACAATAAATGTATAAATTAGAAAATCAGCCCCCACCCCAATTATATAACCCGCATAGACTTACACTAACTAGTCCCATACCTAATTAGCATAAATCGTAATTAAGGCCCACTTACTAGTCCCATACCTAACAAGTGTACTATAACAAGGGTGAAAACCAATTATCTACCATACCCAATCTTCCCGAAAAATTATCATATTTCCATAAAGTAACACAATTACAAATTATAACAACATTCATAATAATACTAAATTTCCATTTAAATAATTCAAATTAAAAAGTGGAAATCAAAGACACCTAAATATTATGATTTTTAGAATAATCGCTACATGCAAGTCCTATCATGATCCTTATTTTCCAACACAAGAAATTAAATTAAACTAGGGTTTTCACATGAAATATCAAAATTTACTTTTAAAAGGGCTCCTCTACATGCACATGCCCATAGCAAAGTCGACTACACCGACACAACCCAAAGAATACAAGTTATAAGTATTTGGTATCATTAATTTTGTTCATGTAAAACAGCCCCGAAATTTATCTCTTCAATCTTTATATTTATATCTTATTTTAGAAAACATGAGTTTAATGGAGGCTACAATCAAGACACATAACACTAAAGGAAAAGAATAGGGTCAACATGCCTGAATAAAAGTTGGTTTAGAAATCTGATCTTGAATGTGTATTCCTCTCAAAAATTTGACAAAGATTCGTTCTTGACGCATCTTGAGAAAATCAGGTTAATCTTGACAAAACTTGAGTTGAAAGCTATGTAGAATGGGGCTAGGGTTTGAGGCTGAAGAAGATGAAGAAGATGAGAGGATTCTGATTTTTGAGAAGGCTAAAATGTGTTTTAAAAGATCTAAACTCGTCACTTTATGTTTATATACCAAAAAGAATTAGAGTCCTAATCAAATACAAATACTTGAAAAAATCATTACGAACGATCGGTCGTTAGAATCGCTTGAAATTTTAGTATGTTGTAGAGAACGGCGAGACAGGACTTCTGACAAAAATTCAGCTTGATCGGACGGTCGAATTTCTAAAAATATTATTTTTACTAGAGAGTTTTATGTTCCGAGGACTCTTAGAGAGTTTTATGTTTTGAGGACTCTTCTAAATAATAAAAATTCAATTAGATCTCCATTTTAATTCCGATTCCAATTCCGTTTGAAAATTTATTTTTCAAATATAAAAACCAACACTTTAAATTATAAAATTTATAAAATCCAAAATTTCGTTTTTTTTTTCTCCGATTAATTTAAAAATCCCCATTAAAAAAAAATCCGGGTTGTTACATACTTCCCCACTAGCAAAGAATTTCGTCCTCGAAATTAAACGAACCATACACATAAACACTTAAATCTCGCAAAAAAAGAAAATAAGGCTCACATATGCCTACCTGTAGAATGCCATAAATGGGCGCCCATACACCCAATTCTATGCGCACCTACCCCACGAGCAACAAAATAATATATATTGCCTATATACATACACATAACTATGAAAATAATGGCGTACCACATGCTCTCAAAATCCCCCACTCGATCCTATATCCGAAAGTCATCAAAATTCTAACTTCCTCAAATTAAATCTCAACATCAAAAATCGATACATACGATACTTAACTTCTGTACTAAAATCTCCAAAATAATTATCGTCACCAAAATCCATTATATGGATCCCCACATCAAGCTTACTAATTCTAAACTCGATGCCTACAACGTCTTTAACTCAAAACTTCACCTCTCCAAGAAACACATCTAACACGTATGCTAGACCCTCTACTTTAAGAAGTACGAATCAACAAGGGAATCAAAGAACGTCAACGCGGAAGCTAAACGGACTCATAACCTACGAGACCTAAGACCATGCTCTGATACCATCTGTCACACCCCGCCTAACTCTGGCGTCGGCCGCCACCAAAACTAAGCCGGGCGTGAACTAAATAAATACCATTCTTAGCATGAGACAATTATGAGACATAAATAAATCAGTCCATAAGATAAACAATTGATTCAATCTCAAATGATCACAAATAACTAAGCGATAAAAGATCCATCACATGCTAACTCCAAAAATCCAATCTCCAATAATGATTAAATAAAATCTAAATAATCCCAACAGAAATCCTCTAAACAAATTTGGAACCAAAAAGGCCCAATAACTCCAAAATAGTCTCATAAATAAAACGATTGAATGGAAAGAGAAAATCCAACTACTAAAGCAGTAACATAAATCCAGCTGCACCTCCAAAAGATCTCCAATGAATCATATGCAGCAACTCCCAAAAATCCTGAAAAAGATTAGTCAACGCATGTGTCAGAGCCAAAGCCCCGAGCATGTAAACCGGCTACTCTCCTCAAATAGGGTCCTTGAACCCACACAATAGTGCTATATATATCGACTATAACAATGGAATCTTTTAATTACGAGATTAATAATCACCATAAATAATAATCACAATTACCCGCAAGGTTTTCATAAAAGCCACACCAATATGATTTTAATTAACCCACATTCCCATAATGTTAAATTTAATTAATTTAACCGTGAATATTATTACCAAAACCCGTCCCCTTGTCAAGTCCGTCGTCTGGTCCGTTTTTATCCTGCGACCCTCGCGATATGACAAGGTTCCACACACGCACTCGTCCCCTTGTCAAGTCCGCCGTCTGGCCCGTTTTTATCCTGCGACCCTCGCGATATGACAAGGTTCCACACACGACACGACATAACTCGTCCTCTGACCCGTTCAAACTGTCGGCCCTAGACACATTATGTCGCCAATAAATTTTTAATATCCGTTTTAGTCCTGCGATATTAAATTCCACATTCCTTATTTTCGTTAATCACATTAATTTCCCCCACCCTTAAAAGCGATGTGAAAATCCTCAAAATAACCTTTAGTGCCAACTAAGGGTTCCCAAAACACAATATCGTCCTATCCTAAGCAAAGAATGATTATAAAATTTCACTCCACCTAGATATCAATCCTAGGCCATCACAATAAATGTATAAAATAGAAAATCAGCCCCCACCCCAATTATATAACCCGCATAGACTTACACTAACTAGTCCCATACCTAATTAGCATAAATCGTAATTAAGGCCCACTTACTAGTCCCATACCTAACAAGTGTACTATAACAAGGGTGAAAACCAATTATCTACCATACCCAATCTTCCCGAAAAATTATCATATTTCCATAAAGTAACACAATTACAAATTATAACAACATTCATAATAATACTAAATTTCCATTTAAATAATTCAAATTAAAAAGTGGAAATCAAAGACACCTAAATATTATGATTTTTAGAATAATCGCTACATGCAAGTCCTATCATGATCCTTATTTTCCAACACAAGAAATTAAATTAAACTAGGGTTTTCACATGAAATATCAAAATTTACTTTTAAAAGGGCTCCTCTACATGCACATGCCCATAGCAAAGTCGACTACACCGACACAACCCAAAGAATACAAGTTATAAGTATTTGGTATCATTAATTTTGTTCATGTAAAACAGCCCCGAAATTTATCTCTTCAATCTTTATATTTATATCTTATTTTAGAAAACATGAGTTTAATGGAGGCTACAATCAAGACACATAACACTAAAGGAAAAGAATAGGGTCAACATGCCTGAATAAAAGTTGGTTTAGAAATCTGATCTTGAATGTGTATTCCTCTCAAAAATTTGACAAAGATTCGTTCTTGACGCATCTTGAGAAAATCAGGTTAATCTTGACAAAACTTGAGTTGAAAGCTATGTAGAATGGGGCTAGGGTTTTGAGGTTGAAGAAGATGAAGAAGATGAGAGGATTCTGATTTTTGAGAAGGCTAAAATGTGTTTTAAAAGATCTAAACTCGTCACTTTATGTTTATATACCAAAAAGAATTAGAGTCCTAATCAAATACAAATACTTGAAAAAATCATTACGAACGATCGGATCGTTAGAATCGCTTGAAATTTTAGTATGTTGTAGAGAACGGCGAGACAGGACTTCTGACAAAAATTCAGCTTGATCGGACGGTCGAATTTCTAAAAACATTATTTTTACTAGAGAGTTTTATGTTCCGAGGACTCTTAGAGAGTTTTATGTTTTGAGGACTCTTCTAAATAATAAAAATTCAATTAAATCTCCATTTTAATTCCGATTCCAATTCCGTTTGAAAATTTATTTTTCAAATATAAAAACCAACACTTTAAATTATAAAATTTATAAAATCCAAAATTTCGTTTTTTTTTTCTTCGATTAATTTAAAAATCCCCATTTAAAAAAAAATCCGGGTTGTTACACAATTTCGTTGAGAAGTGCCAAGAAAAGTGTTGTAGCACCTTCCACCATGGACGCTAAGTTCGTAGCATATTTTAAAGCTACAAATCATGGATGATGGTTGCGAAACTTTATTTCAGGACATGATGTTATTGATTTTATATCTAAGTCGTTGACAATTTATTGTGATGATGTCGCAGCAGTATGCTTTTCAAAGAATGATACGTATACTGAAGCAATAAAGCACATAGAGATAAAATACCTATCCATCAATGAAGAAGTTTAGGGAAACGAGTGTCAATCACTACACCAAAAATAATAATTTGGCACACCCTGATATAAAAAATCTATCACAGTTTAAAATCGTGCCAAATTTTGGCACGGTTTAATAGAAATTTGGCACACTTTAAAACAGTGCTAAAATTTGGCATTGTTTTAAAGTGTGCCATAATTTAGTACACTTACTAAAATATATAGTACCAAAAGAGAAACATTATATGTTTCCTTCTCTCGGCCCGCTCTCTCTTTTCTCATTCCCGCTCTCACCCCGCTCTCGGTTCATCTCGTTCTCTTCTCCGGCTAGCTCTCTCTTTCTCCGATCAGCGCACTTGCGCTCTCTCCTCTCAGCTCTATCTCTCTCCACTCATATATCTCTCACCACACTCATCCCAATCAGGTCATTGTTAAAAGCAATGTATTTTTTTTAAACCTAAGTTAGGTATCAATTTTGATCCTGGAGTTTATGCAATCTGTGATTTGATTCGTGTTTTTCATTTTTAGGGTTTTATATACACTTTTTAAAATATTTTTGGTGTTTTTTTAATGTGTGAGTTTTTGGTACAAATTGAATGTTGGTAATGAAAAAAAAAATCATTGATTTTTGGACGGAGCTTTAGATCTTTTAGTGGTAATCTATGTTTTTATGTTCTTACCATTCATTTTAAAATGCATATTTGTTCTGATTCGTATAGGTTATGGATTTTTAAGAAAATTTAAGTAAATATTCAATAATAATTTAAAAAAACAAATTGAAATAGTAAGTAGACACCCCCACTAATTAAATGGATAAATGAGATTTTGTGTTGAAAAGTTACGAGAAAAAAACTATTTAAATAGTAAGTAGACATTAATGGTAACACATTCAATAATGATGTTACACATTTAGAAGAACCCGAGAACGATTCAAGAGGTCTCACTACGAGTGTGGTGACAACTCTTGAATTATCCCATTTTTGGAGAGTTCGGAAATGCAAAAGTTTGTATTGCACATAATGTTTATGCATGTCCTATATTGGAAAATTCGGTGGTACCTGTTTATCTTCTTTGGGTGAATACTAGATTGATGTAGCTTTTTGCATTTTGTTGGTTGAAAAGCTTAAGTAACTTATGAACACTCTTAACTTAAGTTGTGTACTTAACGAACTGTAGGGAGGTGTTGGCAAAAAAATTCAAATTAGGACATGGCATGAGAAATTATGAAGAATAAAAAATATGCATTTTCGAATGGGATAGGAACCTTACCATGCAGAGGAGATGGAGGAAATATATGAGCTAAAATATACACATATTTACACTTGAATATAAACTTAAATATATCTAAAATATGCATTTATATTATAATATGTGTTCTTTAAACTTATCAAGATGTCGTCGGGAATCAACAAAGAGTGGATAAACGAGAAAAATATCGATACCGATACGTATAGAGATGGGGTGTTAGAGTTTCTACATTATGTTCATAATAATAGTTTGAATGCTAAACATTCACGTCCCTGTAGACGTTGTCAAAATGGGAAGGGACATGTTATAAATGATATATTCATTCATTTAATGACATATGGTATGGAGATGAACTATACCTTATGGCATTGTCATAGTGAGACATTAGTTGTTGATCAAGTCCAACCACCACCTCAGTTTGTTAAACGGATAGAACATGCTAATGTGCACAATATTCCAATTTTAAATGATCTTGTGAACGATGTTTACGGGTGAAGTGAAACCTAGTGAACCTAATTGTGTAGGCAATGATGAAGCCTGATAGAGTATACTTTGCGTGTATATTTTTTTCATCGTTACTTGAAAGTCCTCCAATAAAAAACCTCAAGTTCCTACAAAATTATAATAAAACTTAAGTGTAGTGATAAGTGAGGTATTAATCCACATCAAATGAGTGAAACGAGAGGAAAACACATGTAATTCAATTTTTTTTATTATCTCTTTTTGGATTTTTGCATTTTTTATTTTTTTTAGCTTTTTCAATGTTATTTTTTTTTTTGAGGTTGTGAATTTAAATTACTAAATCAAGGATGTAAATAAACGTAAGTAAAGATATTAAGTAAATCTAACTAAATAAAAATCTAAAAATATGAGATGGGTTAGGAAATAAAATTTCAAAGGTCGGGGGTTCAGTGGCGGGAGCCCCCGAGGTGATTTTTTTTTGCGTTATTTTTAAATTTTTTTTTGCAATTTTTTAACCATAGAAAGTTTGAGGTTAATATTCACAAAAAAAAATTCTCGTGCTTTATTTGTGGATTTTTTTAATACATCAAAATAATATTGTCGTAAATATGAAATGACAATAAAAATAATTAACAATAATACATTCACCCAAACTAATAAACCAATATTTTTAACAAGCCAGCAAATTAATATATTTCAGAAATTTAACTTTTAAATTTAGACTTTAATAATATTTTTTAGAAATTACATTTAAAATATTTAAAACTTTTTAAACTAGACATTTAGCATTTCAAGACCAAACAACTGCCAAAACCAAAAAACTGTTGCCATTGATTGTTAATAACCTAACAACTAACAAAACCAAAAATTGATTCTATTTTCAAATTTTCAGTCAACATTTCAAGCATATTAACACTCCCTACGATTCTCTACTATTCTAAACAATAAACATCACAAATTTCAACATTCAAACCATAACAACAACAATACAAGCACGAATTGAAATATACTCACTCCAAGAAGAGGAAAGAAGTAGATGGGAGCCAGACTGTCGGAGTTGGCGGGAGGGGGCGGGGGCGGGCTGCAGTCGAAGTGAGCTTGAGATTGAGAGTACGAAGCTACTGACGAAATGGGGAAGGGAGTTAGAGGTGTAGGGTTTTATTTTTTGAAAGAAGGGATATGCGTGTTTTAGTTTTGTGGGTATCAAATATTTACTTCTTAGCCCCTAACCTTTTAAAATACAAGAAAACTCATTCATTTCACTTCAGCAAGTTACACTTAGGTCCAAATATTTTTGTTTTTACCATATATGCTGGAAAAATTTCCCAAAACTCCGGGTGGGCGGCTGCCCACCCTCGGGACACTGTAGGTCTGCCCATGACTCCTATAACTCTTGAAATGTAGATCCAAACATCATCTAACAAATCACCCTCTAGGATCGATCGATTAAACTAGTTTAAATCATAAAATTAAGCCTAGAGTTAAAATTAAAGGAATAATACCACACTTGAGAAACCCCTGTTTCTAGTTCGAATCTAAAATGGGTATTATAACTAGAATTTTGATTTTCTCTTGAAAATCATTTTCCCTCTTTAAAGGCGTAAATGAAAATGTAAGAGTGCAAAAATTAATCATCAAAGGGACATTTAATTTAAATTAATTAATTAAATTAGGATTAACATCAAATAATAGGTCACCCCACCCTTTGAAAAGGATTTTAGCCTAACACGATATTAAACATGATGAACAAATAATCAAAGGTATATAAAATAAAATAGTAGAGAAAGAGAACAAATCTTCAACAAGTCTCCTTAAAATTGTCAATTTGAACTCTATCTTCTTCAATACAAATAAAATCACTCCCAATTAACTTCCACTAATTCTCTAAAAAAATAAAAATAAAAATAAAACTATTTTTAAATATTTCTACCTAATTTATTTTCTACTCTAAACTATTGTAACAACCCGCGTAATTTTTGAGGTATTTTCGAAATTAAGAGGAAAAATAAATTTTGAGATAAAATTATTTTTATTGCTCAAATATGTTGGTTATTATTTTAGCTTAGGTATACGACAACCCTCAGGTCTTGGATTTTGGGTCTGTTGCATTTTTGTGGCGCGTATTTTTGAAGATAGAAATTTTTAGAGAATCGTTTTGCGTTAGGCATCTAGATTAGACGTGAGGAAATTATTTTGGAGACGAGATTATTTTTGGAGATTGTTGGCCTGATTTTTGAGAGTTAGGTATTCGACGAATTTCGAGGGCGAAATTCCATTGTTAGTGGAGAAGTGTAACAACCCGCGTAATTTTTGGGGTATTTTTGAAATTAAGAGGAAAAATAAATTTTGAGATAAAATTATTTTATTGCTCAAATATGTTGGTTATTATTTTTAAAGGCGAGAATTTCAAACGGTTTCAAAATTGGAATTAAAATGGAGCTTTAATTGAATTTTTATTATTTAGAAGACTCCTCAAAACATAAAACTCTCTAAGAGTCCTCGGAACATAAAACTCTCTAGTAAAAATAATATTTTTAGAAAACCGACCGTCCGATCAAGCTGAATTTTTGTCAGCAGTCCTGTCTCGCCGTTCGCTACAACATACTAAAATTTCAAGTGATTCTAACGGTCCGATCATCCGGAAGAAAATTTTTAGTGTTTGTATCTAATTAGAACTCTTTTCTTAATCAAACTCTTAATCCTTTATATATCAACAAATTCGTGGATGGACTTTTCAAATCACTTTTTCTCAAACTTTTTAACCAGGAGACCTCTCCAAAATTACTCCCTTTCATATACAAACCATAGCCCCAAACTTATTCAAGATTTCAACCTTAGATTAGAAAGCTTATTTGGTGTTTTCTCGAGTTTGGGCTAGAACGAGATTTGATTATTTTCGCGAGAAGAACGTGATGGTGTGATTAGATTTTTTGGCTGAATTATGTGATGATTTTAAGGTATGGGGTTTTACACAATATGCTCCTTAATCTCGCGAGTATCATTCTCATTGTTTTCTTCTGATTATTGACTCATATTTGAATTGCTAAATTCATTGGAATCTGGAAATATTTGTTGGAATCTAATTTTTATTCACGTGGTATTATATTTGGTGTTGGGCATGTTGTCATGAGATTTTAATATGGCACTGAAGTTGGGCACCCGCCAATATTCCTTTTTTCGGATATGCTAGAAAAATGCATAGGCGCGGTACGGTGGTGAGGCCTGGTGACCCGATTATTGTGTTGTTTAGAAATTATATTGATATAATTGCTTATGCGATTCACGTTGATTTGAATATTCGTATTCGTATTGTGACGTTTTATTCAACGCTAACATATTTGTTGAGCATCTTTCCTGTCGTATTGTGTACTTCCCCATATTTTCTTTTAGTGGCAGGTTAGCGCGGATTTTGGGCGCTTTGAATTTGATTGGGATGGATTTTAGCGAGGATTATTTGGGAAGAATTTTTAATACAAGATATGAGAAGACTTGTATTTATTTTGATGTATAGAGCATTTGGAGATTTATTTTATTTTCAAGCTAGTTAGATTGTTGTAATTATTTCGAGAGATTTGTTGTATTTAATTTGAAGATGCGATTAGTGGTTTCTTTTCTATTGTGGGATTTTTAGATGCTCTATACCTTGTTGTATTGCGGATTAGTTTAGTTTTATCGTTGAGTGGCGCTCCGTTCGCTCTCCCCGGGCGGGCGGGGTGTTACAACTATCTCTCTTCTTCTCCAAGTCTCTCTATAATATTCGAAATGAGCATTTAGGTATTCATTTATAGTGTAGCACATGGAGTTAGGGGCAATTTTGAGAATAGGCATGAGTGTGCATGGAAAATGGTGAGAGGAGAGAGGATATAAAAATTTGATTTGGTTATGAGGTTATTTTTGGAAAAAGGGATAAGTGGTTAGTTGGGAGTATTTTGGGTATTGGGGGTTAAGTGGTTTAAAACATGTGGGTTTTATTTTTATTATTGGTCTTGGTTGGTTTATTAAGCAGGTAAAAAAATCGTTTTAGATTTGGAGTGAAATGGGTTTTTATTACAGGTACGATTTTGGTTCATGGGGGAAATGGGTTGGAGGTTCGACCCGGGATGGTAGAAATCGGGTTGGAAGGTATAAGGTTGGGGCATGGCGGGTTTTCGGGTGGTATGGTTCAGACGAAATGGGTTACGGTTGGAAGGGTTTTTAGATCTGGTTAATGGGTGATTCATCGGAGAAGGGTTGACTGTTGGATGTCCAGAGTTATTGGGTCGATTCGCCGATTTTAGGAAATGGGTTAAATCGGGTTCGGCCATGGCTGTAGTGTTTGAGATTAGTTGCAGGTGGATTTAAGGGTGGTACGTAAAAGGGTTAATAGATGGGTTTAATTGAAATGGGTTTGTGGCTATGGAGGATAAGAGAGGAGAGAGATTGAGTGGGTTTAGTGGGGAAGATGATGAGGGGAGGGGATTGTTTTAGTGTGTGAGGGTGGAGAGTGTTTGGGTGTGAGTGAGTTTGTTTTGTTTGGGTGTATGGGGGTATATGGGATAATATGTGTATATGTGTGTGTGTGTGTGTTATTTGTACACCTAATAAAATTAAAACTAACTAACGAAAAAATAAAACTAAAAACTAAAATCTACTAGAAAAATAAAAATCCTAATCTATAAAAAAAATTGAAACTAAAAAAAATAAAAATAAAATCTATTAAAACTAAAATCCTAAAAAAAAGTAAGATCTAATAAAACTAAAAATAAATGAATTCCTAAAAAAAATTAATCCTAATAAAATAAAATAAAGACTAAAAACTAAAAACTAATAAAAATAAAAATAGAAAACTACTCTAAATAAAAAAGAAACAGAAAAATACAAAATAAAACCTAAAAATGAAAAATTAAAATCTAAAACCCACAGACAAAACACACATGGGGTTGTCGTTAAGGTTTGGGCTAGGTTAGGCTTGGGGCTGGGATAGGCTAAGGTTACGGGGGAGATTATTTAGCTCTTTTTTGTCGCATTTTATCGTGATTTAAGCATTTGAATTTGCAAACGGCAATTGACCTATACAATAAATATTTACACATATAAACCCAATTTGTCGAGAATTAGCAACTAAAACAAGTCTATTCGGGGTTTTATTTAAATACTTTTGGGTGCTTATCACACCACCCCCAAACAAAACATTGCTTGTACTCGAGCCAAATATATAGAGAAAGATAAGAACCCAAAAGTGTACAACTTTCGTGGGAACTTGCGATTGCACTTAGCATGTGCAATAGGCCTTTAAACCTATAGGCTGCCCTACTGGACGAGTTGTGTCTCGTGGGAATTTGTAGAGAATATACCCACAAAATTATTTATTTAAAATAATTTATTAAAATGTAGTCAATCTCTTATTAGATATAGAATAATCACACAATCCATCAGAAAAGAAGTATTTTGATAAATACAAGCTAGAAGTGTAAAAAGCATAGCTAAGTAAATACTTAAGGCACATCCTTCCTAAAACTCAGTGTGTGTAGTGTGACTCAGTCAAAATGGGTCGAGTATCATAACAGTAATTCCTAGATTGCCCTTTCGGAATCAACGCTTCAACTTTAAAATATCACCGGATATATCTCTCTTAAACGAACTCTCGAGATTTGAGTAAGTGTATCGCTCTTGTGTGTGAGGAAGTGAGTAAATGTAAGCAAGGTTCAAACGTCTCACACATACATAAGAAAGAACGAATATTTAGAAAGAAAAATGATCTCATGAAAGAATATTAATCACTATAGTGAGAACCTCGAGTTATTCACCAGGTTGACTTTCATTTGCCCGAACACCTAGGGGAAAACATGGATGCATATGGGTGAGGGGGAAATGAGATGGAATGAGAAGGATGGGATGATGTTGGTGTGATAGAATGGTGATGTGATGGATGTGGATGAAAGATGGATGCGATAAGAGTGTTCTATACATGAAGAACATATGTCTTTATTTCAAAAGAACTAACTACAAATTCTTTTTTTTTTCTTTCTTTTTTAATTTTTTCTTTCTTTTTTGCTGTTTTTCTATATGTTTTTTTCTTTTTTTTTTCTTTATACTCTCAACATGGAAGACATTTTATATTTGAAAAACACATTTTTTCTCAAAATGATGGATGACATGGAGATGATAAATGGATGGTGTGGGGAATGTGTGGGAATATGGAAGAATATGGTAAGGTAATGGATGAAGTGAATGGTTAGTGTATGGGTGAAAATATAGTAATCGGGACAAACTTCAAGACACACGTTTCTTACAACTCGAAAGAGATGTCGTTCTCAGTGGTCAAGCCAAACATTTAGTGAAGAATAATGAAATCATTCAACAGTTTAAGGTGCGGATCCAAAAGAAGTTGAATCAACTTGTGACTTGGAGATTGCGTAAAACTCTCTGAAAGGTTGAAAGGTACGAATCTCACAAGCTAAAGTCTCCACTAGTGATACTTAAGGTTTTCTTGAAAATTATAGTACTCTTCAACTCTGAACCGTAGTGACGTGATAAATGCGCAAATTTTGTTTAGTCTAGAAATTCATGGTGCAACATGCCTTGTTACGTATTATATAAGATATTTAGAAAACAAATTCTCTAGCTTGATTCCTAGACTTAAAGGATGGATGATAGAAAATTCACGTCACTGAATGAGATGAAAGAAACTGCACGAAAATTTTACAAAAATCAAAAGAGGTACGATTTTGATAAAACTCCCCACCCCAAACAAAAAGGAACATCGTCCTCGATCTTAAGTAAAATAATTTTTAAAATTGAGAGCAGAAGGTAGGAAAGATATTACCAGAATCAACCACTAATAAAGTGGACAGATAAATCTAAGAATAAACCTGAATAAGTAATGAGATAGAAAAAAGTGTACATGTCTACAAAAATGTAAAGCATATGAAGATGTGAAACACCACCCCCAACACAGGATGAGACTAGTACAAGAAACAACGGGCTGCCTCTCGGTAGCGAAAGGGTGTAGAAAGTGGAATGGGGTGGGGCTCATAGAGAACACACGACTGTTCTATGAATAGGAGATGGTAATGGTCGCGCCGTGACATGCCAGGGAGCTGTCAATGTGAAAAATCAACACCACAAGAGAGTGGCGGGCAGGGGGTAACACGCTTGGTGTCACGGTGGAGAGTAGCACCATAACTCTTGTTGAAGGTGGAGGATGGTTTCAGGTGAGGATCTAAAAAAATAGATGGAAATATGAAATGTGTAAAATCAAGATCCAAACCAGGTGGTTGGGTGAAAGGGACAATGGGTGGGTCGGGTGGGATAAATAGTAGAGGAAGATGATACAACTAAAGTGTAGGGGACACACACTCGTCGGGAGGAGTAAAGGAATACTCACAAGGGAGTGTGGTTTCTAAAGATGGAATGGTCAACTTCTCCACAAGAATATCACCAATAATTATGGTGGGTGGTTCAAACAAGGAATCAAGATCGGAGATAAAGGAATCACTATAAATATTGGCCTCAAAGGGAGCCAAGCATGGTGGAATATGATCCATATCTGGAGAGGTAAAAATCATCTCGGATTCAATCTCAAGAAAATGGTGAGCACTCGTAGTTGGAGTTAACCTAGGATGAATTGGTTCCTTGGTAACACAAGGATGAAGCTCAATAGGTGTATACTCGGACATTTTTTTGGATTTGGCGAGAATGGGAATGTGAACCTCAATGGGTGGTTCAGGTGGACATGTTGGGATTTGATTAGGCTCACTAATGAAAGGTAAGTCAACACAATTGTCAACTTGAGGCGAGGACCATGGAATGGTCTCAACATCGAGATTCTCGGGATGGTGGGGTTGGTCACACTCAAAGTCAGTGGCATAAGATGACGCATCATCACTCCATGTGGGGGCAATAATGGGTTGACTTGGGCTGAAGTCCGACTCTCGCTCACACACAATTTCATTTAATCTTTGTTCAAGTCGTTGGATAACTTGATTTTGAAATTGAGTGGCTTTCTCTTGCTCGATGATGAACTTTTGCAAGAGACTTTCGAGGGCGGAGGTGGATGATGGTGGTGAAGTGATGTATGGTGGTGGTGGTTGAGGTGGACACAACTCACTACTAATACTAATATGGGGAGAATAATCAGATGAAGTGTGGAGAACGGGGTCAAGCGTGTCATACACGAGAGAAGCATCTCCGTGAGAGACAAAAGGCTGATAATCATGGGGTGCATAGTGAGGGGACTAATCGGGAATGGGTGCACTAGGTTCCCATGACAATTGTTGGAACGTGTGAGGACCCATAACCTTGGGTTAGGATTCGTATTACGTGGAAGGGTGATCAGGCCTCCACGAATAGCTAGAGTACTCACACAACTCGGGATCAGATACATCGAGATAGTAGGACGAGGTGGGTTTCGAAACAGTGTCATGTGGATACATATGTTCCATGGTGGGCTCATAGGAATATGAAAAGTACGGGCCCTCATGGGACATGTGATCGGCATAAGAACAATGGGTGCACAACAAAGTATGCGACACGTCGACACTTGACACCGAGGGTGATGGAATAGGAGATGTGTGCAAGAATATCAATGGTACTCGTGAGAGAGCTAAGACCACTAAGTATATCATAAAGAGGCGGCTCGATATCACTCTCACACGTGTCGCGTGACAATGAAAAATGACCAAAGTAGTCTCGTAAGGGACGTTCTTTGGCCATGTGGAGAGAAATATTTTTTCTGATTTTTTAAATTTTCTCAAAAAGAAAGAAAATATTTTTGGATTTTTCTGAAAATGAAGGAAAGAAAATATTTTTAATTTTCTAAAAAAAAATAAAGGAAGAAAATATTTTTTTGGAAAATAAAGGAAGAAAATATTTTGGAATTTTTTTGGGGGAAGAAAAGAGTGGGAAAAATATTTGGACTCTTAAATTTTAAACGAACTCACTGAAACCGACTACTAAAAAAATGAATTGAACACACACAAGTCAAGGATAAATCCTAACTAACACATAGACAATTTTTATCTTTAAATTTAACGAAAGGGTAGTCAAAATTTAATTAAGTCAGCGTGCGATAAAAAAAATCACGAAATTATCTGAGTGATCGCCTTTTCAAAAATGTTATCCTAATGGGCTACTTAGTTGATTGATTTTAAATTTAATGATGCATAGGGTATCACACAATTGGCAAGCGAGTGAGTTGGGTGATGAAATCCCTTCTCGTGAATGACGGGGTGTAGGTCTTAGTAATTTAATTACTCACACCATATGCAGATAAATGCGAGAATAAAATCACACAAGAGCAAGTAATTACACAAAAAAATTGACTCTTTAACATGAGAGGTGCGAGGATTTTAGAAATATGCGTCCCACGGTTTTTATATCGTGGGGTGATGAACAATTTAAGTCGATTGGGGGAGATCACGCCTATCTCAGTCGGCCTTGGGAGTCCTACCGACCCAAGGTAGAGAGGCTTCTAAATCCTCGCATTTGGACGCTCTCTCTCTACCTTGTCCGATTTCCCTATCAAGCTGATCTTTTTATTTCAAATCTAAAATAAAAAATATGGTGTCTCCAAGCACCGCAATACAAGCAAGGTAATAAGCTCCTAATACAAGCCTTCTAATAAAATGCAAAAATGGTACTAAAAATAAACGAAGCGCGAAAAATAAATGAACTACAAAATGAAATCTGCTCCAAGTGCTTCACGCTCCCAAGAATGGCAGCGACGCCATTTGATGACGAACTTTTTGCGTATATTTGTCGTTGTTGCAATTCTTTTCCATCAAAATTCCCTTAAACCTACAAATAAACTCAAAATATGTATAGGGGTAAGTAAGTGAGTATCGATCCAACTCTAAGGATGAAACACAAAATATGTGAAGGCATGTGTAAATTCATTTGTATTTTATTATATTTTATTTTTATATTTTTTACGGATTTTTCAAGAGATTATTAATTAACTAACTATATACTAATTTTTAAAGTACTAACTATGATGTAAAAAACGGAAAAAAATGACGTAAACAAAATTGTGCTAAAAAGTAAACTAACTAAATTGGACTCATGAGGGCTTCAAAATACATCGCATAAATGGAGATTAGCCCTCAATAATCACCCTCCAAAAATAAAAATAAACAATAAGCGCATGTGAGGATTAAATCAAGAGAAATTAAAGAGGAGTAGATCAAACCCATTTAAGCCTTGAATTGGAATGAAATCTTCAATTACATCAACACTTTCTCAATTACAATCACCCAAAAATGTATTTATTGAATCTAAAATAAAAAATAAAAAATAAAAATAAAAAACGATAATGGATGAATTCATAATGGACAATTAGATAATAAAAGAGATTTGCTAAAAATGCAAATCCAAACATTATAAAATTTTACATTAGAACTCATCCAAAGAAATAAATTCTAGATCATTACTTTATATTGAGATAATTGCTAAAAATGCAAAATGTCAACATAAAGGAATGGATTAGAATTTACCTCTCATAAGGGATGAATTCAACTACATCAATCTATTTTGAAATAATTGCTAAAAATACAAAAATTCACTATAGAGGGGTGGGGTGAAATTCATCCTAGAGATAAATTTCACTACATACCTATATATTGAGATATTTGCTAAAAATGCAAATACTCTCTATAGAGGAGTGTAAAGAAATTTATCACACAAGGTTTTAAAAATTAAAGCCCCCCCCCCCCCCCCCCAAGTTCCCAGTGATTCTCACACACATAAATGCAAAGGCAAGAAGTATGATCGTTAACATCAACTCGCACAGGAGCCATTGCACCCATCTACTAGTACACCAATGTATGCTCTAATAAAGTTAAATGATTTGAAAACACAATTCAATTTGTCGGATGGTGCTACAGGTGGAATTCTTAGATTGTTAAGTGAACTACTTCCTAAAGGGAACAACTTGACAGCTAGTTATACAGAAATAAAAGACATCGTTATAGATCTCAATATGGATTATGTTAAGTATGACGTATGCATTAACAACTGTGCGTTATTTTGGAAATAGCATGAAAAATCTAATATATGTATAAAATGTGGTACAGTTTACTTCTATAGACAAGGACGGGGTAGAAATTCAGAATACTAATGGAAAAAAGTACTCTAGGGTTCCTATGAAGGTAATGCGACATTTCCCTTTAATCCCTAGGCTAAAATGGTTGTATACCAAAAAATGGATAGTAGAAAAAATGACTTGGCACGCTCATATAAGCTCTTGTATGGAATTATTGCGTCATCCCCGAGATCCAGCCAAATGGATAAATTCAAACATTACATGGAGAGATTTTGCAAAAGATCCGCACAATATTCGACTTGCAATAGAAACTGATGGTTACAACCCGAATATCATGTTTGGCCGTAAGTATAGTTGTTGGCCAGTGATAATTTAACCTGTCAACCCTCCATCAATGTGTATGAAAAGTGATTTTTTAATGTTGTCTGTATTGATTCCCGGGCCAAAGTCACCATCAAGTAATATTGATGTCTTCCTATAACCGTTGGTCGATCTTATGGTCTGGAGTTGAGGCTTGGGATGCGAACAAAAATGAGAAATTTCAGTTAAAATCCATATTGATGTGGGATATTCATGATTTTTCGGCTTATGGGATGTTAGCGGGTTGTTCAACTCAAGGTTACAATTGGTGTCCAGTTTGTTCTACAAATACACCTTCTCAATATCTTCCTAAGTCAACGAAATGTTGTTACCAACAATCTCATATGTTACTTCCTCAAAACCATCCTTACAGGTTTGACACATCAAAACAAACATTTAATGGTAAAATAAAGGATGCTATGGCTCCAAGAAAGTTAACAAGTGCAGAAGTTGAGCAGATAGTGTCACTTATCGCTCGAGAAGGTGTTGAAAGAGAGGGTGAGGGAGACAAAAAAGGAAAGGGGAAGGGGAAGGGGAAGGAGGATGCCGTAATAGAAGATGATGATTATCCAAGTGAGGTTAACGATGAGAATCTAACGGAACCTAGGGTTTTTCAAGGAGGTCAATTTTCTTTTACTTAGAGTACTAGAAGGATCATGATATCAGACATAATTTAGATGTTATGCATGTTGAAAAAAATGTCACAGAGACTCTTTTAGGTACAATACCCTCGGTGAAAAACTCGTCAAATAAAGATACGGTCAAAGCCCGTGAAGAGTTGAAGATCATTTGAATTTTAAAAGGAAATTATGGATGAAAGATGGTGAAGGCAGTAATAAAAGGCGGACGCCAAAGGCACATTTCGCATTAGGATAGGAAGATAAAGAAGCCTTTTATCATACACTAAAAACATTAAAGGTATCGATTGGATTTTCATCAAATTTCAGCAACAATGTTAACCTCGATCCACCTGGATTTACCAATCGTAAGTCCCACGATTAGCACGTCATTATGCAACGGTTGTTTCCTACGTTTCTTATGCATTAATTTTTGGATCATAAGCCTTTGTTTAAAGCTATACAATGGATAAGCATATTCTTTAATGTGTTGTGTGACAAAGTGATATTTAGGAAACATCTTTTGAAAGCTAAAAACGTATTGGTAGAGGCATTTTGTGTCTTTGAAATTTATTTTCCACCTACCATTTATTTGGTGATGATCCACCTCATGCACCATTTAGCCAATGAAGCTTTGAGAGATAACCTCCAAGATATCGGGCGATGTGGTTGTTTGAGAGAGAAATGGGAAGATATAAAAAGTGGTCACAAAATAAGAGGTACATTGAAAGGAGCATTGCTAATGCATATTTGTTACACGAAATTTCTTGGTATGCCATGGAGTACATATCGAAAAGTGGTAAAGGAACTCATAAGAGGAATCTTGAGGATTTTCTTGATGAAGAGTTTGATAACTCGGAATGTCAACGAGCATTGGATAAAAGTAAAGAATTGATCTTAAATAATGTACAAATGAGCAAGTACGAAGATAAGTTTTATCTCAATACGACGGTGTTGATGAATGGAGAAGGTACACACTTAGTTCTATGATAATTCATATTAATTGATTGTAATGTGATATTTCTTAATTTAAAACTAATTTCTTGTAGAAAATTTGTGGTAGCCGAGACTTCACCGACGCATAGAATTGATGATTTCATCCCTTGGCTAAGGAACGAGGCAAGTCGTAATTTATATATGTACTTATTTATCAACCGTAATTGTTTTTAATGAAACTTTAAAAAATTATCATTCCCTTACAGGCCTCAAGATGTAATGATACAGGAATTTTTCCATATGCTAATGGTCCGCTCCATAGGGTTATCAGTTATGAGAAATTTCAATGCAATGGGTACACCTTTTGTACTTATGCACATGAAGAGAATCATAACTTTCAGAGTAGCGGTGTATCCACCAAGGCCTTTAATAAGAAGGGGGTTATGACAACCTTTTATGGAGTTATTAGACAAATACTTGACCTCAATTACATTGAGTTCACACATACGATCTTTTATTGTGATTGGGTGGATGTTGATGATAATAATGCTTGCAAAGTTGAACCCACCTCAAAATTAGTGATGGTGAATCTTAGTAAGCTCACGAGTAAAAATACCATTCACGATGATCCGTTCATCCTTGCATCTTAAGCAAGTCAAGTATTTTATTGTCAAGATGTAAAGCTGAAGGAGTGCTCAGTTGTTTTATAATCTCCCAAGAGATTGACGAAAGAAATAGATGCGATTGATATTGACCGTATGATGTATGACTCCATTCTCGAGGAAAATGATAAATTGCTGGAGATTTTGGACACCGATGAAGTGTTCTATTGCAATGATTTAGTTTTGAACATGTTTTTGAATATGCAATATTTTATTTTTTATGATTTTGAACAGGTAATATTTTATTTATTCCGTTTGTTGTTGTTGTAAACATTTCATAGTTTATTTATGACTATTTGAACTTGTAATTTTATATTTGAACATTTAACCTTCTTTATATTTCTATTTGAACACGTAATCTGCTTTATATTTCTATTTTAACATGTAATATTCATGTTAACTTTTATTCTGAATATTTTGGTGTCCAATAGTCACTTTTTTCTAGATAAATGTCTCATATGGGTGATATTTCGCAACCGTTACTAAGTGGGGCGACACCTATATCAACCTCTCGTTCTAAGGTTACTTGGGGTGCTTCGAGAGCAGGTGATGACTCTTTCTCTAAGTAATTGAAATTTAATGAGCACGGCCTTCCAGTTGGTGAAGATTCATATACTCTCTCAACCAGGTTGGGAGACTTAGCAAGGATACATGTTCCCATTTCTTATACGAGTTGGAAACAAGTGGATGCGTGATATAAGAACTCAGTTTGGTCATCATTCATGGTATAGTATTTTTTTTATTTTTCGAAGAATGTAATAGGTAGTAAATTTAATTATATGATGTTTAGATTTATATCTTCATATATTGTAGAAAGAGTTCCCAGATGTATGCGAAAGTCAGAAGACCATGTTTATGAAAAAAACGAATGATGCTTGGAAAAATTTCAAGTCAATGATAAGGGTTAATTTGAAGGATGGTGACGTTGGAAAGTGGAAGGAGAAAGTTCCACGAAATATCAAATCTAAGGACTGGGAGGTGTTTTGTAACGATGAAGCTTTAGAGGTTTAAAATACTTTGCGAAGAAACAACAAAGAGACTAAATAAAATTATGTGATAATGACAACTCATAACACAGGTCGTCATGGTTATACCCGAGCTTCAAATAATTAGAGAAAGAAGCAAGTGCGTGCACCCACTCGTGTTGAATTGTGGTTGGAAACTCATATAGTCAAAGGAGGTGGTTATTCCCCTCATGATAAAACATTTGCGGTAATTTAAATTTTTTAATGTTCGTTGTGTCATAAAAAAGTATCGTATCATTATCATCAAACCTAATGTAAATATATTTTTGTACAACACCAAATTCAATTGCTTATGGATATATACAAAGAGAGTGGTCAGGAGGAGACCATGGATGTCGGGCCTATTTTTGTGGTTTTCGAAAAAGATATGCAAAGATGTGTTCATTGTATTGGGTCCACAATTTCGAAAGCCGATATATTAAGGTCGACATTTTCTAGAGAAATACTTGAAGAGTTGAAAGAGGACACCGAAAATTGGAGGGATCATGTTGATGAACTTAGGAGTGAAATGGAGGGGATGAAGTCCTCATTATCAGAATTTATTACTGACTTCAAAACTGGGAAATTTTCAACTGTTGGACACAACGTTCAAGAGTTACCTACTTTAGAAACTAGAACTCCTTCATGTTCTCTTTCTTCCCCTGCATTTGAGGTTCCAAATTTCACCTCTCTAATTGAATGAAAAATATTATCCCACACATGTGACTTGTTGGTTATGGGAGGAAAGAGCAACTAGGAGCCATCACCACCGTTCACTTCCATACGTTGAGAAAGAATGAAGTGCGAGTTTTACTTGATGACATCAAAGCGCCCGAGTATCCAGTTTGGGGTGGAAAACAATCTCATTGCAAGAACTTGGGAGATGTTGGTAAAAATAGAATTATGTATTGGCTCGATGAACTTTGTCCTCCCGTTAGTGACACCGATGAATAGTTATCTTGGTGCTAATTAGTGATATTGCACCAAATTTTGTAACTTTTGTGGTATTGCACCAACTTTTGTAACTTTTATGGTATTGCATCAACTTTTGTAGTCCTAAGTGTAAAAGTAACTATCGCTTCTGAAAATATAACTGCAATCTTTGTTTTGCTTGTTTGCATATTATATTTGCATTTGTGGTGTTGTGATGAAATATTATTATGGATGGAATGCATATTATATTTGCGTTTGTGGTGTTGTGGCATGGATGGAATGCATATAGCTCTTGGGGATCGTACTCATGTGTCTATAACGGTACGTAGATAATGCATGTAACTCTTGAATGAAATGTCCACTTTTATGAATTTCCTCTAAATTTCCTCTTTTATGAACTAGTTATATGCAGAAGGTACTCGCAGCCTCTTCTCAGCAGGTCGATTCACACCAACAATATAAGTGGATTTGGATGTTTCCAAAGTTTTTGGTTTGGATGGTGTCTCTATCCGGGAGTTGCGATTGGCAATGATTCCAAATGTTATGATTCAGATAAGATGATTTACAAATTAAAAAACATGATGGGCTCATTTGCATCAGTTGAGGTACTTATCTTTTAAAACATTGCTTTTCCTTCGTTTTTACATTGTATGCTTTAGGATTTATTAGTGGTTAATTAGGCAAACTCTGGGATAATAGTCCTCTTAATCTTTGTCTACTGAATACCCTTGAATATCTTCCACTTCCTATCAAAACAATCTGTAAAGATTTTGGAGGTGAGTATACCATACGGGTTATCATATAGATGCAACCATTTGGAAGTGAGCATACCATACGGGTTATCATAAATAAGTTAAAATGATATACTGTTGAAGGTGAACAAGTTTTGACTTGGGAAAGAAAAATGAGGAATTTCCCTTGCTTTTAGGCCATGGCTGAGAACAAAATCAAATTTCAATCAACAGGGCAACAATTATCATGTTGTGGTTCCCTTAACAATCATTGTAATGAAGTGACAAATTCTTGGTTCATTAAACATATCGAGCTTTAAAATGTGATCAAACTTTCTTTCTCAAATTCCATAGACAATCTCAAATTATGTTCTAGCTTTGTTTGTTTATTCACATGAACCAATCTCGAATAAGCCTTGACCAAGCCAAACTCGAGTAGCATGGGTCATTTTATACCCCTAACTAGACGACTAGACACCTTTATTTGCATAAGAAAACTCTGGAAATCCGAAGTTGATTTCCTGATTTGTAGGATAGTCCCAGTTAACAGTAGTGGTGTATATATATATATACTAGGATGTACCCATGTCGATGGCACGCTTGTTAAAACATTCCGGATATTTTGTAAGCTTAATAAATTAATGCGTGGATATTAGGTAAAAGTGCTCGATATTCAATTTCAACCATTGGATAGGAAAGGACAAAAATCCTAGTTGGAAACGAATACACATGCGATACTTTAATGAATTAAACAAATCTCTATTTTTAGGACATTTACATTTTCACACGTTCATGATTATTCTTAAAATTGTTCAAGTCATCCATAAGCTTAAAATTAACAAATAACATTTACATTTTCACACGCTATTGTTTTTTATTTTTTCTATGTTAAAGGTAAACATCAGTTAAAAAAACAAAATTAAAGGTCAAACACGAAAGACCTATAATCGGTGCCACCCACTCTTTTAGCTCTCAAGTAAAACATCTATTTTGGAAATTTACATATTCAAATCATTGGGAATAAAACATTTTTAATTTTAAAGCAGTTTTAAAAGAAGAAAAAAACCTTTTTTTAACAAAAAACTTTTTTTTATAAAAAAAGTTTTTTAAAAAATATTTTTTTTACCAAAAACAACAGTTTTAACGAAAAAATCAACAATTTTGAAAAAAACAACTTTTTAACAAAAAAAACAGTTTTTGAACATAAAACAATTTTTATACAAAAATACTTTTTTTTAACAAAATAAAACTATTTATAAGAAAAAAAAGCTATAAAAAAATTCTAATAAAACAGAACACATTTTAGCAATTTCTGACAAAACAAAACAGTTTTTATAATAAAACATAACATATTTTAGCAATTTCTGACAAAACAAAACATTTTATAAAAATAAAATAATATTTTAAAAAATCACTTTTCAAAGAATAAAATTATTTAAAAAATGTTTTAGAAAAATAAAAATACTTTAGTTAAAAAAGAACCGTTTTTAACAAAAATGTTTAAAACTATTTTGCTTTGTTAAAAAAATATTTTCTTATAAACCCTTTTTATTTTGTTAAAAAAGTTTTTTTTGTTAAAGTTGTTTTTAAATAAAAATATTTTTATTTTCAAAGACTGTTTTTTTTTTTAAAATTGATTTTGTTAAAAAACTTGTTTTTCATTATAAGCTTTTTTGGGTTAATGATTATTTAAATGTGAACAAATATCATTTTTTCGTAGAAAAAGTTTCATATTTAGCGACAAAATATGTAGCAAAGTCTAATAAATTCATAAAATGTACAATAATCTAATTTAAAAAATTAGTAATATGTTAAATTAAAAAATTAGAATAATAATAATAATAATAATAATAATAATAATAATAATAATAATAATAATAATAATAATAATAATAATAAAATTATAATTTATCTTAAGGTGTAAATTTTATTTTACCTAAAATAATATTAGGTTTTAAAATCATATTATATTTTAATGAAATGGAAAAGGGTAAATTTGTCTTGTAAGTTAAAAGGGTGTGAGGAAGATGTTAATGGTGTGGAAATAGCCACACCCTTTTTTAAAATACAAAATAATGTTATTTTAAGATGTTTTTTTTATGTACTATTATCTAATTTAAAAAATTCGTACTATGTTGAAGTAAAAAATTTATAATAATAATAATAGAGAATTAAAGTAAATGTCATATTTCTTTATATATTTAAATTTTTAGGAGAATGCTTTTCAAGTTTATAAATCTAATCCGTGTGTTACAATAGCGTTTATAAATCTAGTATCTGTGGTACAATAGCTTTTATTTTCTTGGTCCGGGCCAGCGGCACTATTTTTCACCATTTTTAATGGTATTTTTAGTACAGGGACTAAATTTATAAAATTATATGAAATGTCCTATTTTTATACATTTTAAGCATTACGAGGACATTTTTCCAAAATCCCCTAATAATAATAATAATAATAATAATAATAATAATAATAATAATAATAATAATAATAATAATAATAATAATAATAATAATAATAATAGTAATAATATATTTCATCTTGAGATGTAAATTTTATTTTACCTAAAATAATATTATCTTTTAAAACCATATTATATTTTAACGAAATGAAAAAGGGTATATTTGTCTTATATTTTACGAGGGTGTGGGGAAGATGTTAATGGTGTGGGAATAGCCACACTCTTTTTTAAAAGGGCAAATAATGGTATTTTGAATTTTTTTTTTTAGGAATACTCTGAAATATATAACCCACTAAAAAAAACTTTTTTTATATTAAAAAAATATTTCGCACGTGAGTCACGCATTTAGGCTTCCACGTAGAATCATTTCTCAATACATGGATGGAACTGTGATAAATAAAAAACACAAAACTATGACAAATATACAACTTAACCTGGTGAACTGCTAGATCCATCTGTGGCATCGCACGAGTGTGTACCTGTGGGTACCCCGATTTTATCACCATAAGGCCTGGACGAGTAACCCATCCTCAGCGGCCCAAAACCCAGGCCCATCACTTCTGGTATTCATCCATTTACTCCACGATGCCACGAAGAGGAGTTGTGGGGGTACACGATCCCATGAAAGGGAGATGGCTAATAAAGAGGAACCTATCACCCCCACTACTTCAAGACATACATGTATAAATTAAACCCCAAGTCCGGGGCAAAGGACAAGTTGTATTCTCTGTACTTACTCTTCAGATTATAGAGAAATAACACTGACTGAACCACCGTGGACGTAGGCACTTCTTTGCTGAACCACGTATCTTCGTTGTTGTGTGATTAGTCTTTTATTTGTTTTTTCTTGGTTGTCACCTCTTTCATATTTATTTGTGCTGCATAATAATCGCATCTACAATTGGCGCCGTCTGTGGGAACCGTTTATCTTTCCTTGAGAAGAGCCCACACCGAGAAAAAAATCTAAGATGTCTGATCACAGCAGCAACGCTCCTCAAGCAGGAGACATTCAGGAGCCACCCGCTCCTCGCAGGATTAGGTCTGAAGTCCGACGTTCCGATCAAGGGGCTCGCTTAGAAAGGCCAGCCTCAGAAGAAAGTCAAGGACCAGCGAGGTTCACTCAGATATCCAGATTGATCGATGCATACGAAGCAAGGCTCCACGAGCAGAGGGAGTTTTCTCGCAGGTATGAGGCTGAGAATGCTCGCCTGAAAAGAAGACTGGAAAAACTGGAAAAAGAACTACGTCCTGATACCAGGAGACGCCCCTATCGCACTCCTAGCCCTCAGGCGAGCAAATCTCGCAGCCGAGGAAGGAGCCCTAGGCGGCAACATCAAGGGTTCGAAGGTGGCGACTCAGACGACGACCTCCGCGAGCAACTAAGAAAAGCTCGCCGCTATCAGAGCCCTGCTCGCAGCGACGACAACATACGGAACCTAGTCCGCAGAGAAATGGACCAACATCCAGCTCACCGCGGCACCAGGTCAACCAGAGAACTCGCCAGGAGAGCCCTCAAGACCCAAATGAAATCGCCCTTCACAAGGGAAATTGAAGAAGAAGAAGCTCCCAAAAAGTTTGCTATTCCGAGGTTCAAGATTTATGACGGGAAGACTGATCCCATTGATCATGTCAGGCAGTACCGGCAGGCTATGACCCTCTGGAATCACCGAGATGCGTTGATGTGCCGTATTTTCCCCTCGAGCCTTCATGACGTGGCCCAGAAATGGTTCGAGAAACTCCCTCACCGATCCATCAGAAATTTCAAATCCCTGGCCGAGCTCTTTACGGCCAGGTTCATCACCAGTAGCTCCCATCCCAAAAGGATGGATGCTCTATTGACGATGAAGAAAACTCCTCAGGAGACACTTCGAGACTACGTGAAAAGGTACTGGGAGTTATTCAACGAAGTCGAAGACTGCGCAGAAGAGGTGGCAGTGGCTTCATTCAAAATTGGGCTACCTAGCTCTTCCCTCCTCTACCAGTCCTTGACAGAGAAGGAAGCAACCACCATTGATGACCTGATGGCCCGGATTGAGAAATACGCAAAGGTGGAAGATGTCACCCGCCTTAACGTAGGTGAAAACGGTCGAGCCAAGCTCGCCACGAAGGGAAGTGAGAAAGTTGATAACCAGAAAAAAGGAGGAAAGAATGGGAGCAAGAATGGCCCCCAAAACGGAGGAAGCCCTGACGTTGCAAAGTCGTTCCAGGCGGTCAACACCGTCTTCAAAGAACCAATCTACAAGATTCTCGCTAAGATCAAAGATGAGCCATTCGTCAAATGGCCCCGGAAAATGGGAGGAGACCCATTGAAAAGAAACAATGCGCTGAGATGCACCTTCCACAAAGAGAGGGGACATAAGACCGAGCACTGCAAGGCTCTTAAGTCCCACCTCGAGGAGTTGGCCCAATCCGGACATTTGAATAACTTTGTGGAAAGGAAGGTAGAGAGAGTGACTTTCCACAAGGAGGCAAAACCCGACAACGTGTTAGAAGACGACACCGGACACGAATTCGCAGTAATCCATGGAGTATCCGATGTTAAGCAAATCCAGGGCAACTCAGCTCGGATGGAGATAAAGAAGCTGACAGCAGTAATGCAAGCTTTTCAAATTGATCCAGCGAAATCACAGGCAGGAAAGCGCCGCCGAGCAGAGGACATCAACTACAACAAGCATATTGTCTTCACGGATGAAGATCTTGTGGGAGTGAGGACCCCACATCACGATGCCTTAGTCATTACACTCAGAATAGCCAACTTTGATATCGACAGACTGCTCGTCGATCAAGGAAGCTCATCCGAAGTAATGTACATCGACCTGTTCAGGAAATTGAAGTTGGACATCGCCGACCTTAAGGGATCCACTGTCCCTCTGGTCGGCTTCGCTGGAAAAATGACCATGCCTTTGGGCAAGATAGTACTACCAGTGCTCGCTGGGAGTGTTTAAAAAATGATCGAGTTCTTGGTGGTCGACATCGATTCACCATATCAAGCCATCCTCGGCAGGGGATGGCTCCATGCAATGAAGGCAGTCTCCTCGACCTACCACCAGAAACTCAAATATATCACCGAGCGGGGAGTGATGGAAATACATGGCGACCAGGCGATGGCGAGAAAGTGCTTCATAGCGTCTATCCGACCGAAGCCAGAGAAAAAAGACGTTCGAACCAGCGAGAAAGTGGAGGAAGATGCAATCCCTTCCAAATAGCAATTAAAATATGGAAGGCCCGGAGTGGAAGAGACCAGGCTCCTTCCCTCCGAACGGGTTGTAGAGGACCTGGTAGAAGTCATTGCTAGGGAAGGCGACAACAGCAGAGTCTTCCTGATCGGGACTTCACTCACTAACAAAGAGCAAAAGGATTTGTTAACCTTACTCAGGAGCAACATAGATGATTTCGCCTGGGAACCCTACGAGCTGCCAGGGATCGATCCCAATATGGTCTGCCATCAGTTGCACGTCAATCCCACATTCAAACCGATAGCACAAAAGGCACAACGAACTGCTCCCGAGAAAGCCAAAGCAATAGAACAGGAAGTCGAAAAACTGCTGGATGCAGGATCCATACGGGAAGTGCAGTTCCCCAAATGGTTATCCAACCCAGTGGTAGTTCCAAAAAGCAACGGTAAGTGGAGAGTTTGCATAGACTTCACTGACCTCAACAAAGCCTGCCCCAAGGATAGTTTCCCTCTTCCAAAAATAGACCAACTAGTAGACGCCACTGCAGCTCACGAGCGAATGAGTTTCCTGGACGCATACTCGGGTTATCACCAGATTCCCTTATATGCCCCAGATCAGGACAAAATGGCGTTTATCACGACGGTTGGTTTATACTGTTACAAGGTCATGCCTTTCGGGCTAAAAAATGCAGGGGCAACCTATCAGCGGCTGGTTACTAAAATGTTCAAAAATCAGATGGGAAACACGATGGAGGTCTACATCGACGACATGCTCGTCAAAAGCAAGGAGAAAGAAAACCACCTTTCTGACCTGGCAAGTACCTTCGAAATCCTCAGGAAATACCGAATGAAACTCAACGCGAGCAAGTGTTCCTTCGGTGTCCAGTCAGGAAAGTTCCTTGGGTATTTGGTCAGCAAGCATGGCATAGAAGCAAATCCGGACCAGATTGAGGCAATTAAACGGGTGCAACCTCCTCGCACAATCCGCGATGTACAGAAGCTCACTGGAATGCTCGCTGCTCTGAATCGTTTCATTTCTAAATCCTCCGAGAGATGCAAGCCCTTCTTTCAACTCTTAAAAGGCAGCAAAACAATAGAATGGACCCCAGATTGCTCGCAAGCATTAGGCGAGCTCAAATCCTACCTAAGCTCCCCACCACTGCTCGTCATGCCACAACAAATGGACCCTTTGTACCTCTACCTCTCTGTATCCAGCCATACTATCAGCTCAGCGCTAATGTGTGAAGTCACAGGGATCCAACATCCAGTCTATTACGCGAGCAAAACCTTACTAGACGCCGAGCAGAGATACCTGCCATTGGAAAAGCTCGCATTCGCCCTAGTAATGTCATCAAGGAAACTAAAGCATTACTTCGAAGCTCACACGATCATTGTCCTTACATCACACCTCCTCAAGGCTGTCCTAAGGAAGGCGGATTTGTCAGGCAGGCTGTCTAAGTGGTCAGTCGAGCTCGGCCGGTTTGACATCCAATTTCAACCAAGGACAGCTATCAAGGGTCAAGTCCTCGCTGACTTCATAGCTGAATTCACGGGCGAAGAATCTCTCGACCAGCCTAAACCAACAGAACAAAACAGCCAGACTACAGGGGGAAGCTGGAAGCTATTCATTGATGGAGCCTCCAACTCAAAGGGGGCAGGAGTAGGAATTGTTCTCATCACTCCAGAAAATGCAGTCCTCGAGCAAGGAATTAGGCTGGGATTTTCAGCCTCCAACAACGAAGCAGAATACGAAGCCTTAATTGCAGGTCTCCAAAGGGCGCAAACTCTAGGAGCAAAACATTTACAGGTATTCGGAGACTCGCAACTAGTTTCCAATCAGATAAGTGGAGACTACAACGCGAAGGACGAGAGGATGGCAGCCTACCTCTCGTTGGTAAGAAACTTGATGACAAAATTTGAAGAAATCAACATCCAGCAGTTCCCCAGGGGGCAGAACAGCCACGCTGACGCTTTAGCAGCCCTAAGCTCGGCAGTCGATTCCAGCCTGAAAAGGATAATCCCTATCGATTTCCTTAGCTACCCGAGCATTCACCGCGAGCTAACAAAAGCGAAACAAATACTCCAATTGGAACCAGCCCTTAGCTGGATGGATCCCTTAAAAGGCTATTTGAAGAACGGAACGCTCCCAGACGATAAAAGGACCGCCCACCAGATAAGAGTCAAAGCTGCTCGCTTTCACTTATCCACGGGAGGCGACTTGTATAAAAGATCTTTCTCCGGCCCCTATCTTAGATGCGTCCACCCAGGCGAGGTCGAGACAGTGCTTCACGAGCTCCACGAAGGAATCTGCGGAAGTCACGTCGGAGGAAGATCTCTAGCCTTCCGAGCAATGAAGGAAGGTTACTGGTGGCCGTATATGCAAAGGGACTTCGCAGTATATGTCCGCAGATGCCTAAAATGCCAGATTCACGCCCCCATGGTCCACCAGCCTGCCAGCAAATTGAAATCCATGACCAGCCCCTGGCCTTTTGCCCAGTGGGGAATGGACATTGTGGGACCTCTACCCACCGCTGCCGGCAATCGCAAATACCTGTTGGTCGCCACCGATTACTTTACCAAGTGGATCGAGGCAGAACCTCTGGCGAACATCCGAGATGCTGACATGATGAAATTCATATGGAAAAATATAATCACTCGATTCGGGATCCCCAGAACCATCATCACTGACAATGGGACACAGTTCGAAAGTGGCCCCTTTCAGGACTTCTGCGACCAACACGGAATCAGGCACCACTTCAGCTCGGTAGCTTATCCTCAGAGCAACGGACAAGCTGAGGCTTCCAACAAAACAGTGATCGCTGGATTAAAAAAGTGGTTAGAACGAGCAAAAGGCGCGTGGACTACCGAGCTACCACATGTCCTATGGGCATACAGAACGACTCCCAGACGAGCCACAGGTCAGACGCCATTCTCACTAGCATATGGTATGGAAGCGGTCATCCCATTAGAAGCAAGATTGCCTACAATGAGATCCGACCTTGTCGAGCAGAATCAGAACGATCAGGCTTTGCTCGCTGAACTCGACTTGGCCAACAAGCGCAGAGAACTTGCCCTAGTCAAACTAGCGAGTTATCAGCAACAGCTCGCAAAGCACTACAACAAAAAGGTCAATCCGAGGAAGTTCGAAATTGGAGACTATGTCCTAAGAAAGGTCCTTGGCAACACAGTAAAGCCATCAGATGGTAAACTGGGCCCAAACTGGGAAGGACCTTATGAAATAATTAGAGACGACCTGCAAGGTGCCTATCATTTGAAAACGATGGAGGGAAGAGAGATACCACGAGCATGGAACGCAGCTAATCTCAAGAAATTCTACTTTTTGGAGTTCTATTGTTAGATCTTTTATTGTACTCATTTTGGGAAAAGACAGTTTATTTCTCTACTCACCAATAAAAATCTCTCAGTTGATTACTCTCTAAAAGTATAACAATTATATCTTATTGCACATCTTTTTCAAATCACAGGTATAATAGTTGACATAGCAGGGGAACACCCCTCCTCAGGTCATCGTCACGAAGCACGACAGACCTCTTAGCATTGCCCATGGCAATATATGAAGCCCTACAGAGTATTCTTAGGCATCGAACCTACTCTGGTTAAACAAAATCCTGACCGGATGAAGACATCCAAAAACAGGTGTGTCCTCGCCAATTGCCCCTCTTAGACCTAAGGGAGTGTGACGACACGACCTAAAAGGTAAAGGGAGAGCACAATGGTATTCTTAATACTGGACTGGGCGGACATTCACATGGCCGAGCAGCTCGCGACGAGGAAGAACCTTGCAGGACTGCCGAAGCGGTGCTCGGCGAATGCTCCTTAAGCTTCAAGACCTCCCGCCTCAGGTCGTCATTCTCCCGATGAAGAAACTTCACTACTTGATTGATCTCGGTAGCCTCCAGTAACTTTACTCTCAGCTCGCTGACTTCTTCTTGCACTGAAGCTACGATCTCTCCCATTTCCTGGAGCCTCTCCTTCAATTTAGCCACCAGCTCGGACTGATCCTTATACTTCTGGTTCCTTGATTTAGCAAACCTACAGAGCTTAGCAAAAGCCTGGCGAACTGCAGGGCTTGCATTAGGACCCAGAGTCCTACCCAATTGGGAGGTAACATGAATATAATCATCCACATCAACCAACTACAAAGAAAGGAAGAGAACAAAAAGAAATCAGCATAAACAAAAACGAAGCCTTTTTATTGATAATGAGCGAGGTTACATCAGAACAAAAAAAAGGGAAAAAATTACAAAGAGATCCCTATCACTTAGCAACCTCGGTGGACGGACCCTCGTCCTTATCAGCATCAGCAGGGGCGTTACCCTCTGCAGAGGTGTGCACTGCCCCCTCGACCAAGGAAGCATCAGCAAGAGTCGCCTGAGAAGCAGGATTGACCCCTTCAGCAGTTGGGGCTGGCTCCTCATCCACAACTGGCTTGGGCCCTGGATCATGTTCGTCAAAAAGTGGGGATGCAACATCCACCCCTGCAGCCACAAGGGCCTTGTTCCACCCCTTCTTGAAGTTCAGACGGCTAATATAGCCTATCTGAACCTCGGCGTCTTCATACGCAGCAGCCCAGCCAGAATTGTATGAATCTTCTTTAACAGTGGCTGCCTGGGCCTTCTCCGCTTCCAGCTGCTCGGCAAGAACCCTGTTCTTCTCCACAAAGTCCAGCTTGCTAGAGCAGACCTGGTCGTACGACTTCTTCAGCTCGCCGAGCTCCCTGACAGCATTATCTCTCTCGCGAGCAGAATTAGCAAGGGCCAAGGCAGAAGAAGCTCGAGCCGCATCAGCAGCCTTCAGATCGGCCTCCAACTGAGAACCCCTGGCCACCAGAGTAGAATTCACCTGCTCCAGCTCGCTGTTCCTTCTCAACAGCTCGTCGCGAGAGCGATATAGCACGGCGAAGTCAGTCACAAACTGCAGAAAACAAGGTAAAGATCAGAAAGAAGAAACCATCAAAGCAGATTAGAAGAAGTTGGGAAGTAGAAAAGAAACCTTACCAAGGCGAGCCTCTGGCTAGCTTGCAAGGCCAGTTGATCAGACCCTGACGCCCTCTCGCGATCTGCAGGGAGGACTGCCCTCTCAAGCAGCGCAGGGGCAAGTTGAGGAGAGGTGGCCACCGAAACCCCCTCAGGCAAAGCAGATACTGGGACCAAGGCTTGACCAGTCTTGGTCCTCAGTTCCATCTTCCTCCTCTCCTCCTCCTTCTCCTTCTCCCTCCTCTTTCTCTCTTCAACCTTCTTCCTCTCCTCCTCCTTTTTCTTCTCTCTCTCCCTCGCCTGCTCCTCCTCTCTCTTCTTCTTCTCTTGTTCTTGAGAGGGAGGCCGAGAACCAGTAGCTGTGGCCCCGGAGACAGTCTTCGATTTTTTGGACCTCTGTGCAAGAAGCACATCATCATCATCCCGGATTAGATTCTTCCTGGGAGGCATTTCTTCACCTGGACTGCTGGTAGTACTCGATGAACTGCTACTATCAGCACTGCCTCCACCCAAGTTACTCACAACACCTGCAGGCTCGCTCTCCGAGCTGCTCTCCTCCTCGTCCACTTGGATGGGCTCAGCTGAAATCTCTTCGGAAGAGTCAAAGTCCGGAACACTTTCCACAGGTCGGGCTATGAAGCTGGAGCCTGTGTTCTTGTATTCAAGCAGAAAAGCAGCAGACCTAGGATGCTCGCCGTCACCCAAAGGTTCACTGATGTTCCAAGCTTTCACCAGTTCCGAGATACGAACCTCGCTGAGAGCTGGCTCCAAGTTCTTTATCTTCGTTTAAAAGGAGAAAGCAAGGAGGAGTTAGAAAAATCACAAAGTTAGCAAAGGTTGAAACAACAATACAACATCTACCTATATATTCTTCCCCATAAAAGGGAATAGTAAACCTCTCGGACCTCGACCCTTCAAATTGAGAGGAGTATTGCCAGTTCCTAACGAGAAAACCTTCTTGCCAGTAGTCCTTATGGGAATCAGGTAAATTCACTACCAATACCCTATCAGGGCTCCTGGCCTTAAGGTACAAGACCCCTGAACTTGTTCGAGAAAAAGAATAACAAAAATAGACCTCGGCAAGCCCTAACCTCGTGCCGTACAACTGATTTATCCTGTGCACACCATTCACTATTTTCCATACGTTGGGTGAACATTGTGCGGGCACAATACCAAAATAACTAAAAAAGTGCAGAAACAAACCATTAGGGGGAAAGGTGAGACCCCCCTGGGAAAGCAACAGGACGTGAATCCAATGTGCATCCTCTATGTCCCTAACGTTCCTAGGCGGCGAGACACAACACTCAATCTCTACCCACTCAGGAATACCATAGAATTTTCTAAACTCAATTACCGACCTATTTCCAATCTTCGCCATTGGAAAAATACAAGAAAAACTATAAACTCAAGAAAAAGGGCACGAAAGACTTACAGGACAGAAGATCAGATCAAAAGGCGAAGAAGCGACGAGAGTGAAGACCGAAAATAGAAGGTACAAAACTCAAAAGTTCTCAAAAGATAGAAGATTGCTGGAAGAACTCGAACGACGAAGAAAAAATGTGTCTTATTCCAACAAGCCTTCAAAACTAATCATAACGCACAGATAGCGAAGCGGGTGCCGCCAAAGCAACTTCACAGTTTTCAAAGAAATCAACCATCATTGCTGATCATTTAAATCCATCGGACCCATAAAGAACGGCCCGACAAATTCAGGGGCAATTGTGGGTACCCCGATTTTATCACCATAAGGCCTGGACGAGTAGCCCATCCTCAGCGGCCCAAAACCCAGGCCCATCACTTCTGGTATTCATCCATTTACTCCACGATGCCACGAAGAGGAGTTGTGGGGTTACACGATCCCATGAAGGGGAGATGGCTAATAAAGAGGAACCTATCACCCCCACTACTTCAAGACATACATGTATAAATTAAACCCCAAGTCCGGGGCAAAGGACAAGTTGTATTCTCTGTACTTACTCTTCAGATTATAGAGAAATAACACTGAATGAACCACCGTGGACGTAGGCACTTCTTTGCTGAACCACGTATCTTCGTTGTTGTGTGATTAGTCTTTTATTTGTTTTTTCTTGGTTGTCACCTCTTTCATATTTATTTGTGCTGCATAATAATTGCATCTACAACCAAACACAACTCGAAACACTAAAACCCATATTAGAAATTGCACTCTCTCACTTACCTCTTCAACAACCTCACTTATCTCAAACCAAGCGTTGCGCTATGCATCTCTACTACGGCACCAAACATGGTGTTATCACTAGAACTCCTTCATGTTCTCTTTCTTCCCCTGCATTTGAGGTTCCAAATTTCACCTCTCTAATTGAACGAAAAATATTATCCCACACATGTGACTTGTTGGTTATGGGAGGAAAGAGCAACTAGGAGACATCACCACCGTTCACTTCCATACGTTGAGAAAGAATGAAGTGCGAGTTTTACTTGATGACATCAAAGTGCCCGAGTATCCAGTTTGGGGTGGAAAACAAGCTCATTGCAAGATCTTGGGAGATGTTGGTAAAAATAGAATTATGTATTGGCTCGATGAACTTTGTCCTCCCGTTAGTGACACCGATGAATAGTTATCTTGGTGCTAATTAGTGATATTGCACCAAATTTTGTAACTTTTGTGGTATTGCACCAACTTTTGTAACTTTTATGGTATTGCATCAACTTTTGTAGTCCTAAGTGTAAAAGTAACTATCGCTTCTGAAAATATAACTGCAATCTTTGTTTTTCTTGTTTGCATATTATATTTGCATTTGTGGTGTTGTGATAAAATATTATTATGGATGGAATGCATATTATATTTGCGTTTGTGGTGTTGTGGCATGGATGGAATGCATATAGCTCTTGGGGATCGTACTCATGTGTCTATAACGGTACGTAGATAATGCATGTAACTCTTGAATGAAATGTCCACTTTTATGAATTTCCTCTAAATTTCCTCTTTTATGAACTAGTTATATGTAGAAGGTACTCGCAGCCTCTTCTCAGCAGGTCAATTCACACCAACAATATAATTGGATTTGGATGTTTCCAAAGTTTTTGGTTTGGATGGTGTCTCTATCCGGGAGTAGCGATTGGCAATGATTCCAAATGTTATGATTCAGATAAGATGATTTACAAATTAAAAAACATGATGGGCTCATCTGCATCAGTTGAGGTACCTATCTTTTAAAACATTGCTTTTCCTTTGTTTTTACATTGTATGCTTTAGGATTTATTAGTGGGTAATTAGGCAACTCTGGGATAATAGTCCTCTTAATCTTTGTCTACCGAATACCCTTGAATCTCTTCCACTTCCTATCAAAACAATCTGTAAAGATTTTGGAGGTGAGTATACCATACGGGTTATCATATAGATGCAACCATTTGGAAGTGAGCATACCATACGGGTTATCATAAATAAATTAAAATGATATACTGTTGAAAGTGAACAAGTTTTGACTTGGGAAAGAAAAATGAGGAATTCCACTTGCTTTTAGGCCATGGCTGAGAACAAAATCAAACTTCAATCAACGGGACAACAATTATCATGTTGTGGTTCCCTTAACAATCATTGTAATGAAGTGACAAATTCTTGGTTCATTAAACATATCGAGCTTTAAAATGTGATCAAACTTCTTTCTCAAATTCCATAGACAATCTCAAATTAGGTTCTAGCTTTGTTTGTTTATTCACACGAACCAATCTCGAATAAGCCTTGACCAAGCCAAACTCGAGTAGCATGGGTCATTTTATACCCCTAACTAGAGGACTGGACACCTTTATTTGCATAAGAAAACTCTGGAAATCCGAAGTTGATTTCCTGATTTGTAGGATAGTCCCAGTTAACAGTAGTGGTGTATATATATATATATATAGGATGTACCCGTGTCGATGGCACGCTTGTTAAAACATTCCGGATATTTTGTTAGCTTAATAAATTAATGCGTGGATATTAGGTAAAAGTGCTCGATATTCAATTTCAACTGTTGGATAGGAAAGGACAAAAATCCTAGTTGGCAACGAATACACATGCGATACTTTAATGAATTAAACAAATCTCTATTTTTAGGACATTTACATTTTCACACGTTCATGATTATTCTTAAAATAGTTCAAGTCATCCATAAGCTTAAAATTAACAAATAACATTTATATTTTCACACGCTATTGTTTTTTATTTTTTCCATGTTAAAGGTAAACATCAGTTAAAAAAACAAAATTAAAGGTCAAACACGAAAGACCTATAATCGGTGCCACCCACACTTTTAGCTCTCAAGTAAAACATCTATTTTGGAAATTTACATATACAAATCTTTGGAAATAAAGCATTTTTAATTTTAAAGCAGTTTTAAAAGAAAAAAAACTTTTTTTACAAAAAAACTTTTTTTTATAAAAAAAGTTTTTAAAAAAATATTTTTTTTACCAAAAACAACAGTTTTAACGAAAAAAACAACAATTTTGAAAAAAACAACTTTTTAACAAAAAAAAAACGGTTTTTGAATATAAAACAGTTTTTATACAAAAATACTTTTTTTTAACAAAATAAAACTATTTATAAGAAAAAAAAAGGTATAAAAAATTCTAATAAAACAGAACATATTTTAGCAATTTCTAACAAAACAAAACATTTTATAAAAATAAAATAATATTTTAAAAAATCACTTTTCAAAGAATAAAATTATTTAAAAAATGTTTTAGAAAAATAAAAATACTTTACTTAAAAAAGAACCATTTTTAACAAAAATGTTTAAAACTATTTTGCTTTGTTAAAAAAATATTTTTTTATAAACCCATTTTATTTTGTTAAAAAAAAGTTTTTTTTGTTAAAATTGTTTTTAAATAAAAATATTTTTATTTTAAAAGACAGTTTTTTTTTTTAAATTGATTTTGTTAAAAAACTTGTTTTTCATTATAAGCTTTTTTGGGTTAATGATTATTCAAATGTGAACAAATATCATTTTTTCGTAGAAAAAGTTTCATATTTAGCGACAAAATATGTAGCAAAGTCTAATAAATTCATAAAATGTACTATAATCTAATTTAAAAAATTAGTAATATGTTAAAATAAAAAATTAGAATAATAATAATAATAATAAAATTATAATTTATCTTAAGGTGTAAATTTTATTTTACCTAAAATAATATTAGGTTTTAAAATCATATTATATTTTAATGAAATGGAAAAGGGTAAATTTGTCTTGTATGTTAAAAGGGTGTAAGGAAGATGTTAATGGTGTGGAAATAGCCACACCCTTTTTTAAAATACAAAATAATATTATTTTAAGATATTTTTTTTATATACTATTATCTAATTTAAAAAATTCGTACTATGTTGAAGTAAAAAATTTATGATAATAATAAGAAAGAATTAAAGTAAATGTCATATTCCTTTATATATTTGAGTTTTTAGGACAATGCTTTTCAAGTTTATAAATCTAATCCTTGTGGTACAATAGCGTTTATAAATCTAGTCCCTGTGGTACAATAGCTTTTATTTTCTTGGTCCGCGCCAGCGGCACTATTTTTCACCATTTTTAATGGTATTTTTAGTACAGGGACTAAATTTATAAAATTATATGAATGTCCTATTTTTATACATTTTAAGCATTACGAGGACATTTTTCCAAAACCCCCTAATGATAATAATAATAATAATAATAATAATAATAATAATAATAATAATAATAATAATAATAATATATTTCATCTTGAGATGTAAATTTTATTTTACCTAAAATAATATTATCTTTTAAAACCATATTATATTTTAACGAAATGAAAAAAGGGTATATTTGTCTTATATTTTACGAGGGTGTGGGGAAGATGTTAATGGTGTGGGAATAGCCACACTCTTTTTTAAAAGGGCAAATAATTGTATTTTGAAATTTTTTTTATAGGAATACTCTGAAATATATAACCCACTAAAAAAAAACTTTTTTTATTTTAAAAAAATATTTCGCATGTGAGTCACGCATTTAGGCTCCCACGTAGAATCATTTCTCAATACATGGATGGAACTGTGATAAATAAAAAACACAAAACTATGACAAATATACAACTCAACCTGGTGAACTGCTAGATCCATCTGTGGCATCGCACGAGTGTGTACCAAACACAACTCCAAACACTAAAACCCATATTAGAAATTGCACTCTCTCACCTACCTCTTCAACAACCTCACTTATCTCAAACCAAGCGTTGCGCTATGCATCTCTACTACGGGACCAAACATGGTGTTATCACTAGAACTCCTTCATGTTCTCTTTCTTCCCCTGCATTTGAGGTTCCAAATTTCACCTCTCTAATTGAACGAAAAATATTATCCCACACATGTGACTTGTTGGTTATGGGAGGAAAGAGCAACTAGGAGCCATCACCACCGTTCACTTCCATACGATGAGAAAGAATGAAGTGCGAGTTTTACTTGATGACATCAAAGTGCCCGAGTATCCAGTTTGGGGTGGAAAACAAGCTCATTGCAAAATCTTGGGAGATGTTGGTAAAAATAGAATTATGTATTGGCTCGATGACCTTTGTCCTCCCGTTAGTGACACCGATGAATAGTTATCTTGGTGCTAATTAGTGATATTGCACCAAATTTTGTAACTTTTGTGGTATTGCACCAACTTTTGTAACTTTTATGGTATTGCATCAACTTTTGTAGTCCTAAGTGTAAAAGTAACAATCGCTTCTGAAAATATAACTGCAATCTTTGTTTTGCTTGTTGACATATTATATTTGCATTTGTGGTGTTGTGATAAAATATTATTATGGATGGAATGCATATTACATTTGCGTTTGTGGTGCTGTGGCATGGATGGAATGCATATAGCTCTTGGGGATCGTACTCATGTGTCTATAATGGTACGTAGATAATGCATGTAACTCTTGAACGAAATGTCCACTTTTATGAATTTCCTCTAAATTTCCTCTTTTATGAACTAGTTATATGCAGAAGGTACTCGCAGCCTCTTCTCAGCAGGTCGATTCACACCAAGAATATAAGTGGATTTGGATGTTTCCAAAGTTTTTGGTTTGGATGGTGTCTCTATCCGGGAGTTGCGATTGGCAATGATTCCAAATGTTAAGATTCAGATAAGATGATTTACAAATTAAAAAACATGATGGGCTCATCTGCATCAGTTGAGGTACCTATCTTTTAAAACATTGCTTTTCCTTTGTTTTTAAATTGTTTGCTTTAGGATTTATTAGTGGGTAATTAGGCAAACTCTAGGATAATAGTCCTCTTAATCTTTGTCTACTGAATACCCTTGAATCTCTTCCACTTCCTATCAAAACAATCTGTAAAGATTTTGGAGGTGAGTATACCATACGGGTTATCATATAGATGCAACCATTTGGAAGTGAGCATACCATACGGGTTATCATAAATAAATTAAAATGATATACTGTTGAAAGTGAACAAGTTTTGACTTGGGAAAGAAAAATGAGGAATTTCCCTTGCTTTTAGGCCATGGCTGAGAACAAAATCAAATTTCAATCAACGGGACAACAATTATCATGTTGTGGTTCCCTTAACAATCATTGTAATGAAGTGACATATTCTTGGTTCATTAAACATATCGAGCTTTAAAATGTGATCAAACTTCTTTCTCAAATTCCATAGACAATCT
The DNA here is from genome assembly GCA_949130495.1 of Sambucus nigra. Lineage (NCBI taxonomy): Eukaryota > Viridiplantae > Streptophyta > Magnoliopsida > Dipsacales > Adoxaceae > Sambucus > Sambucus nigra. The sequence goes on along the minus strand of OX422223.1, from coordinate 350,522,310 downwards.
CAAATTAGGTTCTAGCTTTGTTTGTTTATTCACACGAACCAATCTCGAATAAGCCTTGACCAAGCCAAACTCGAGTATCATGGGTCATTTTATACCCCTAACTAGAGGACTGGACACCTTTATTTGCATAAGAAAACACTGGAAATCCGAAGTTGATTTCCTGATTTACAGGATAGTCCCAGTTAACAGTAGTGGTGTATATATATATATATATATATATATATATATATATATAGGATGTACCCGTGTCGATGGCACGCTTGTTAAAACATTCCGGATATTTTGTAAGCTTAATAAATTAATGCGTGGATATTAGGTAAATGTGCTTGATATTCAATTTCAACCGTTGGATAGGAAAGGACAAAAATCCTAATTGGCAACGAATACACATGCGATACTTTAATGAATTAAACTAATCTCTATTTTTAGGACATTTACATTTTCACACGTTCATGATTATTCTTAAAATAGTTCAAGTCATCCATAAGCTTAAAATTAACAAATAACATTTATATTTTCACACGCTATTGTTTTTTATTTTTTCCATGTTAAAGGTAAACATCAGTTAAAAAAACAAAATTAAAGGTCAAACACGAAAGACCTATAATCGGTGCCACCCACTCTTTTAGCTCTCAAGTAAAACATCTATTTTGGAAATTTACATATACAAATCTTTGGAAATAAAACATTTTTAATTTTAAATCAGTTTTAAAAGAAAAAAAAAATTTCACAAAAAAATCTTTTTTTTATAAAAAAAGTTTTTAAAAAATATTTTTTTTACCAAAAACAACAGTTTTAACGAAAAAAACAACAATTTTGAAAAAGAACAACTTTTTAACAAAAAAAAACGGTTTTTGCACATAAAACAGTTTTTATACAAAAATACTTTTTTTTAACAAAATAAAACTATTTATAAGAAGAAAAAAAAGCTATAAAAAAATTCTAATAAAACAGAACATATTTTAGCGATTTCTAACAAAACCAAACATTTTATAAAAATAAAATAATTTTTTAAAAAATCACTTTTCAAAGAATAAAATTATTTAAAAAATGTTTTAGAAAAATAAAAATACTTTAGTTAAAAAAGAACCATTTTTAACAAAAATGTTTAAAACTATTTTTCTTTGTTAAAAAAATATTTTTTTATAAACCCTTTTTATTTTCTTAAAAAAAAGGTTTTTTTGTTAAAATTGTTTTTAAATAAAAATATTTTTATTTTCAAAGACTGTTTTTTTTAAAAATTGATTTTGTTAAAAAACTTGTTTTTCATTATAAGCTTTTTTGGGTTAATGATTATTCAAATGTGAACAAATATCATTTTTTCGTAGAAAAATTTTCATATTTAGCGACAAAATATGTAGCAAAGTCTAATAAATTCATAAAATCTACTATAATCTAATTTAAAAAATTAGTAATATGTTAAAATAAAAAATTAGAATAATAGTAATAATAATAATAATAAAATTATAATTTATCTTAAGGTGTAAATTTTATTTTACCTAAAATAATATTAGGTTTTAAAATCATATTATATTTTAATGAAATGGAAAAGGGTAAATTGTCTTGTATGTTAAAAGGGTGTGAGGAAGATGTTAATGGTGTGGAAATAGCCACACCCTTTTTTAAAATACAAAATCATGTTATTTTAAGATATTTTTTTTATATACTATTATCTAATTTAAAAAATTCGTACTATGTTGAAGTAAAAAATTTATAATAATAATAAGAGAGAATTAAAGTAAAGGTCATATTCCTTTATATATTTGAATTTTTAGGACAATGCTTTTCAAGTTTATAAATCTAATCCTTGTGGTACAATAGCGTTTATAAATCTAGTCCTTGTGGTACAATAGCTTTTATTTTCTTGGTCCCGCCAACGGCACTATTTTTCACCATTTTTAATGGTATTTTTAGTACAGGGACTAAATTTATAAAATTATATGAAATGTCCTATTTTTGTACATTTTAAGCATTACGAGGACATTTTTCCAAAACCCCCTAATAATAATAATAATAAAAATAATAATAATAATAATAATAATAATAATAATAATAATAATAATAATAATAATAATAATAATAATAATAATATATTTCATCTTGAGATGTAAATTTTATTTTACCTAAAATAATATAATCTTTTAAAACCATATTATATTTTGACGAAATGGAAAAAGGGTATATTTGTCTTATATTTTACGAGGGTGTGGGGAAGATGTTAATGGTGTGGGAATAGCCACACTCTTTTTTAAAAGGGCAAATAATGGTATTTTGTAATTTTTTTATAGGAATACTCTGAAATATATATCCCACTAAAAAAAAACTTTTTTATTTTAAAAAAATATTTCGCACGTGAGTCACGCATTTAGGCTCCCACGTAGAATCATTTCTCAATACATGGATGGAACTGTGACAAATAAAAAACACAAAACTATGACAAATAAATAACTCAACCTGGCGAACTGCTAGATCCATCTGTGGCATCACACGAGTGTGTACCAAACACAACTCCAAACACTAAAACCCATATTAGAAATTGCACTCTCTCACCTAACTCTTCAATAGGGATGAAATTTTTTGACACGATAACCCGTTTATGGTAATAACCCGAACATGACCCGAACATGACACGATTAGTTTGTGTAGATTTAAAAGTACCCAAAACTTATACTTAAATTAAAATCAACGCAACCTGAAAATGACACGACTAACCCGAATTGCCACTCCTACTCTTCAACAACCTCACTTATCTCAAACCAAGCGTTGCGCTATGCATCTCTACTACGGGACCAAACATGGTGTTATCACATGTGTGTCATTTTAGTTCTGCTATGTGTGGTTCTATGATGTGTTTGTGTGTTTAGGTCCATTTCCCCTATTTTAATATGTGATTCTGTAGCATCAATGGAGCTTGCTTTGTGTATCGGTCCATTTCCCCTGTTTTATTACAATACTTTAGCCACGGTGAGAGAGAGAAAATAAACAAATCTCAAAGCCTAATGGCCTTTGGAAAGTAATAACCAACAAGGAGATGCTTTAACGCAAAGAAATGTTAACTCTACAAAACAAAATAACTCGAAAAAACGGAAAAATACACTCATACACGACTTCAAAAAAATCACCACTAAAAATCCACTAAAAAAAAACTTCCCCCCCCCCCCCATAAAAAAAATTAAAGACCCACGTCCAAAGATCTTCCCCGTCATTATTGCCGCTGATAGATGGAAAGTGGTATGAAAAATATCAAATGAAATGAGATGTGGGTATTCAAGAAAGTGGTGTAACATTACTAATATCAAGTGAAAAATGAAGCTCAATGACGAAGACCAAATGAGAATGAGAAAGTTTAGATCTCTACCTTAGCTCTCATTTTGATTCAGGAAACACATATTTCAGGTCATTTTGATTGAGGTGTGCCATAAGTACCTAATCCTGATAACTAAAAATCCCAAGTGTACAATATGAAAAACAGGGGAACTCAAGGCAACAAACCATGAGAGGAACCGTGAGCTATACCTTAGTCTTCATAAAGAGAGAGTTTGGAGATAATGGAAAACAGGGGCATTCAAATCCAGAGAGAGGGAAGAGAGAGTTTGGAGATGGTCAAAGTGTTTTACATTCATGTGAGTAAGGGTGGAAGGTGGAAATGGGCTCTCTATTTAAGAAGGTTTAAGAAGAGCCGGGGTAGTGAAAGGCTCGAGGTAGTATAACTGTGTACAAATTGTCAGACGCATCAGATTTAGATTATTCTATGAGAGATAGAGATAGAGATAGAGATAAAGATAGAGATAGAGATAGAGAGAGACCTACAGTGGGAGAAGATGCCGTGAGGCTCGAGGTAATTTATGTGTATAAAGATAGAGAGAGGGACACATTTTGATGGGGGAATGGTTATGCGAGGAATCAGGATATTTTGTGAGGCTCGAGGTAAGATTCTCACAATCTGAGAGGGTGATGTAAAGAGAGTTTCGCAAGACGCCCCCATAAATCTTCTACATGGCAAACTATGAAACCATTAGATTCATACCCACACATTAAATCTCAATCACCTATCGATAAAGATCAAAGTCATCAAATTTAATCTCAATCGTCGATTGAGGGAGACAAAAAAATCTCTTGCTTTATTTTTATTATATATATATATATATATATATATATATAAAATAAGGAGTAAGGGTGTTTTTAGTGTTCATAAGATGAGAAGACAATTTGTGATTTGGATTAAAGCCACCTAAGAATGAAATGAACGGATGAGATTAATTCATACGAAAGACTTACCCCCAAACCCTAACCCATCCGACGCTCTTCTCATTCAGCCGCATCCCTCTCTCTCTTCCTCCCCCGTCTCTCACGCACTCACCCTCACAAAAAAACCCTAACCTCAGTCAGTCACCGTCTACCTCTAACTCATCGTCTCCTACACTCACACGTCCCACGTTGCCAATCTATTCAACTGGAGCTCCAACGGATCTCAATCGGATCTGGTATTTTAGATCTAACAATTTTTTTTCTTTTTTTGTGACTCAGATGTGTTAAATATCCACCGGATCTAATAATTTGTTCTTTACTTTTTAATGACTGGTTTGCATTTGGTTTCTCCTTTACTTTGCAGATTTGTGTCCCCTTTGCTAACAGGTTCATGATTATTTGGTGTGGAGAATCATGAATAGGTATTACATTTTATGTTCATTCATTATTTTTGTATTTGATTTTTAACACTTACATGATAAAATTTCTGAATATGTCACTGTTTTACCCATTCTCGGTTCTATTCATGTTAGAACTATGATATTAAATTTTCTCCATTAATTATAATGGAAAAAATGTTGAGACAAAGAGATGGGCCCAGATGTTTGAGCAAAAGTACACAAATTAGAAGTGTATTGTTGAGATCCAAAAATGTACAAACTGAACTTTTCATCTCATTATAGGAAAGTTAATCTCACTCTCTCTCTCTAAACGTTTAAGATTTTATCTTTGGGTTCTTAGATTTGGTATGTAAGTAATTGATTTTGTCTTTGGGTTCTTAGATTTTTTCCTTGGAGGAGAAGAAGGTATCATATAAGATATCACCTCATCAGTTTCATGAACAAAACCCCTATGGTGATTTTATTTTTATTTTTCATTTCGAAGCCCTTTTTCATGTGTTTTGTGTTTAAAATGTGGGCTATATTCATGAATCTAGAATTTTTTTTATTAATATTTCTTATTTTTTTTAATGTTTATTCCATTTTTCAAATTTTAGATTTGTTAATTTCCATTTTTTTTACCTTCATTCATTCCTTGGATTGTTTTAGTCATTTGCATATTGTATTTGAATTGTTGAACTGTATTGTATCCTTTATTCATATTTGTTTCACCATTCACATATTATGAGGTATGTTGTTTACAAACTTGATAAATTTGTTTCCCTGTTAGACCCATTTTTTGTCTAAGCTTTCTCAATGTCAGGTATTTCTATGTTAGAAAGGAACCTTAATTATTGAATCCGTCTTAATTTTCTTCAAAATGATATGTTAGTTATTTTTTACATCTTCCATTAGTCCGTGTTTGATTTTAAGAAGTTACAATAATCTGATATCTCTCTAAAGGTGTGCTTCTTCTAATCCCTAATTGTATAAGTTCAGGTTATTTCGAGATGTGAGCACCTCGAGGCTTTAGAATGGCTTATGAAGAAAGTGAGTTTTAGTTTTATTCCCAATTTTATGCCTTCTATGTTGAATTTTTTCACGTTTTTATTCTATTGAGACCTTCCTTTATAACCATTATTGCACTTCGGGTGCTTGACAAAATGTTCAACTAAATTATCTGCAAGGAACTGAAAGAAACTTGCATCAGATGCTAGAAGACCGGCTGAACCTTTAGTATCGTGATGCACAATACCAGAGGAGCTCACACCAGATTTTGGTAAAGTCTTGGTAAAGTCTTGCACTCATCTCCGTTTATACCGACAATGAAGTTGATTTAACTGAGTGAAACAATTATTCTTATCAATTCAATTGAGAATATTTCAATTGATATATATATATAGATATATGTTCCTTCTCCACATTTTTTAAAAGAGGAAGAAGGAGAAGACCCACTTCGTCGCAGTGAGTTCTTTTGGATTTTAATTTATTAGGTTAAAATTTTCAACGTTCAGATAATTATAGGTATTATTTACAGATCTATTTTTTTGCACATCTAATTTTTTGTTTGTGTGGTTCAAATTGAGTTTGATTAGTGTTCGATTAGGTATTCTTCAATTTTTTTGTTTGTATGGTTTAAATTGCAGATCTATTCAGGTTTACTTCATTTTATGGAGATTAGGTTTATAGAGATTTTTAGGGCTAGCTGGGGTTATTCGTGTTATTCATTTTTAGATTTTTGGATCTTCAAACGACTACACACACAACTACGTACCAAACCCACTGAGATTTTGGGATTTTCTTTAAATTTAGGGGTTTCAAACTTTGAATTTGGGGTTTTCTTGAAATTTACTGCTCTAAATTTTGAGTTATACATTTTAACAATTAAATTTTTGTGTTTGTGTAATTTGTGTGTTTTACTTTACCAAGTACTAATTTGGTCTTGAGTTATACATTTCTCAAGTACAATTCATGACCCTTTCATCACTTGAGCCCACAAAAATACTGAAAATAATCATTTCTAGCTTTTCTCTCAATCTCAAACTCTGTCCCACTCTATATTTTTTGTATTTTTAATTAGTATTTTGTGGAGTTCCAACTTTAAAGTTTTGTTTTTGGGTTGGTATTACTATTTGTTTGTTAAACTTCACTAACGTTTTTTATATGTTTTCCTGTATATCTTTCTTTATCTGATTAGGTGGATTTTTGGTCCACCAACTTGATGTTATTGCTATGATTGCAAATGGTGACAAGTGAAAACAAAAGAAATGATACAGAGTGAGGAAGCATAATTAAAAATTATCTTCAAACTAAGAGACAATAAGGACACATGAGTTTGAAAAGGTAGATATAACAACCATTTTGTATCCAGTGATTGCAAGAATCAGATTATGTAAGAGTCGACAAGGATTTAGGATGAAAACCTGGGTGATTTTTTTGACAGCTTTATTTTGAAGGTCTAAAAATGGTTTCAGAACTTGATACTCAAAACTATTCAAATACTCCATCCATCCTAAAGTATGAGTCATCATTTCCAAAAATATCATATGAAATAGAGTGCAAATCTTACTCTTCAGCCACTGCATATCTACAAACTTGATACTCAAAACTATTCAAGAACTCGACAAACTATGTCATCATTTCAGATCTCAGGTAGTCCTCACCTAAATCAACGAGAAGGGGAAACTCGGGGAATTAAACACGTAGATCCTGTAGGCGACCATCTGTCATTTCTCAATTAGCATTATTACATCACATGCATTACCTGATTGGGATTTGACAAAAATCAACATTATGGTAATGTTTCTTCACCTTTTCCTTCACAGATTCTTTACCACAGTTTGCAATATATTTATATTGGCGCTTTCATTTTTCATTTTGAAGGTCCTAATTTGGGACAAATGGTTTTGAAGGTGAAAGTGCTCCAGTGAATGGTTGCGTTCTTCTACGTTAATGATTTGATGGTGGTGGGTTGTGATAAATTTCTTATTTAGTAATAGAATTAAATTTACAATTTAATTTATGATATTTTCATTAATGTAGATTCTGATTTGTTTTTGGTCATTAGTTTTAAACATTGAAAATGAATTAATGGCCAACAAAAGTTAATAGTTTCTTTTTATTAGGTTCAATGACTTTTGTTCCTTTTGAATGCATCTAATAATCTAAAAGTCCCTGCAAATATTATCATCTGTTAGTTTATTTTTATTGTAATTGGAGTTGGTTGGGGTATTTGCGAAATTTTAGTTTAGGTATCATTCTCCTCTAAATGTATAATCATCGTGTTAGTGTGTGATAGGTGTGTGTTATAAGATCTTACCACTGTTCCAGTCTTGGATCCATATAAGATTTACATTCCAATTTAGTGTAACTTTCTATTTTAAAATTCAAATAAGAGAGTTCACGTAAGTGCATTTAACACTGAATAATCAATTTCAGAGAATGATGCATTTGATTATGCATTCTCACTTTATCCTAATAGTGTGAACTGTTCATAAACTTGATTTTACAGAGTACTGAGAATGGGAAGAAAAATCGAAGGTTGGGCAATCGGAATAGATCTCAGGACGACCAACTCATGCATCGGGGTGTGGAATAAGAACCATGCTAAAAATTATCACCAACGATCAGGAAACATGACAACCCCATCTTATGTGGCTTTCACTGACACAGAGCGACTCATCGGCGATGGAGCCTAGGGCCAGGGCAAGATGAACCCCACCAACACGGTATTTCATACTAAGAGATTGGTTGGTAGGAGATTTAGTGATTCGTGTGTACATCGTGCTATGAAGTTATGGTATGAAGTTATGGCATTCAGGGTTAGTGAGGGCCCCGATGACAGGCCCATCATTATGGTCAATGACAAAGGGGAGGGTAAGTAATTCACTGCTGAGGAGATGTCGGCTATGGTTCTCACGAAGATGCTGGAGATCGCTGAGGCCCACATGAATAAAAAGGTGAAGAATGTTGTGAATAAAAAGATGTTTGATTTACCCATTTACGCACTATGTTTTACATTGTCCTACCTCCAAACGGTTCTATTGAAAGAATTTTGATGTCCAACAAGTTGATTTAATTCCCTAAGTAATATTTGGTTCTGCATTTTAATTCCCATAGTAATGTTATGTTTTTCTCCGGTTAAATGATATCAGTAGGAAATTAGATTGGTAATAGCAGAGTACATACCTTCTTAGATATATTAGAAGTAGTGATACCTGCTTAGATTTACTAAGTGATGGATACCTACTTAGATTTACTACTATGTAAATGATGGATAATAGTCATTTATAGTTGCTTACATAGTAATACCTGCTTAGATTCCTGCTTAGATTTACTTAGTGATGGATACCTGCTTAGATTTACGACTTCTTCTCATTAGATTGCAGTGTTACTTAATTCATAACTGGCGCATAACTAATTCATAACTTCGTGAAAAAAATACAACACGAAAAATCATTTCAATTTTGGAGCATTCTGTGTCGTGTTTTCATATCATATCTAAAATTGTCACCCTTATCGCAAACCATAAACAATGAAAATTTAGTGTTCGGAGGACGACCATAAATTTAATTGGTACTATATTAGTAGAGCGATTTCTTATTACACATAGATCACCACAAGTGTGTGTATTGACAAGAGAAATAAATAATATCAGTACATTAGAATTCACCCACCTCTAAATAGTCTGCATAGGAAAGTAGAATTTTCATTACCAATATTTGTTGTTTTTGTTTGTTAGAATTAAGAATACATAACTAAGTATGATTTGTCCCCTGTCTTTTCTTAATTAAATTTTGATCCAAACTAACATTAAAGTTATTCAATTTAGAACTCAAAATTAACTTAATACCCGATGCCTGAATACATTTTCACAGATGTTGCCTCCCATATTTTAATTGCAATGACTTAATTTAAGATTCTATCTGTTCAGCTGATAAGGCTGAAATTGACTTCCAATTGCTCATAAGCTAGAACTCCACCCTCCTTTGGAGGTTGCCTAGCCCTAATGCAAGCATTAGATATAAATGGCGCTATCATCCAGGTAGTGATAAACTCCACCCTCCTTTGAAGAATTCTACTCATCATTGAATTCATTTTGTTGATTCGAGCAATCAGGTCTATAAGGGAAAATAAAGAGTTATTTGCATGAAATTTGGAGTTCCTTCTGGTGTAATGCTTCTTTCAAAGCATCTTGAAACTCTTCCATAAGGTAACAACTTCTTTCTTCAAAACAATATTCAAAATCTCTAACTGGATCAACCTAAGAACTCTCATGATTCCAATAGTATTGTACTAAAACACATCCATCAAGGCCGTGAAGACTAACTTCTTTCTTCAAAACAATATTCAAAATCTAAAAAATCTCTAACTGGATCAACCTAAGAACTCTCATGATTCCAATAGTATTGTACTAAAACACATCCATCAAGTCCTTAAAGACTAGAATTTACTGAAGTAGATATTTTCCCCATGATTTCAGAAATCCACCATAGTTGGAGAGCGGTTTTGGCCCATACCACACTTCTCGGAGTTATGCATTCATCACTGCTCTCTGTAATTTGTTGTTTATCAGGGGTAAACTATAATGTATAGATTTTGATTTATGGGATCTTTTATATACAGGAAATAAATGTACCAATTTTTTACGTGTATGGCATGAGCATAGTCGGAACGGAGTTACAATCATGTTGATGGGTGAAAAAGTCAGGCAGGTGTACTATGTTTTTGCATTTTGTTTATATAAATTTATTAGATTTTGATTTTAATAGATGATCATATAGATTTTGATTTAATGTATGTTCCTATGGTGTCTGAGAACTAAATATTGGATAAGAAATTTCGGATTCTACTTATTAATGGATAGTGAAGTGTTATATATCACAAAATTCCTTGCCTATCCTGAATAATAGCCCCGTATAGGTGACATATGCTTGAATTTTTTAATGGAATTTTTTCATTTCTCTCAATTTGCAGATCCATTCTCGATGGCACCTCAAAAGGACTTGGATCAATTGTGAATAACTTGAGTTATCATTATGAAAGATGGCAGCCGAGGGGGTAATAACATTTCATGGTTTATAGGAAGATGAAAGGAAATGCTTGCAGCTTGAAGGCAGAGTTGGATGGGATCTTTCATGGATTGAATTTGATCAAAGAAAGAGGGTGGACAAATACTCAAATTAAGAAAGATTCCCAAATAACTGCATTACTTATGAACAAAGCGGAGGTGACTAATCACCCATATGCAGACATGATTGAAGTTTTGTGGATTTAGCAAGGTTGACCAAAGTAAAAGTATCACATTCGTTAAGTGAACAACAGATGTGCCGACTGACTAGACTGTGAAGGAACCAAATAATGATAGGATTTTATCAAAATGGAGACCCCCCATGCTGGTATTATGAAGCTGGTATCAAATGATATGCTGGGAAAGTCCATCCCAAGGGGTGGTTCTTAATCTGTCGTTTCTTTTCCCAAATCACCATTGTTGAGATATTGTAAGTTTCTTTCAACCTATTGTTATTTGCACAACTTATTTCCTATCTTTGTTTCCAAGGTTTTAATCAATTAGGATATTTGTCGAAACACCACAGCCTTCATGGCCCCGACCACTATTTGGGTATTCGTTTATTTTTCTTAAGGTAATCGTTTATTTGTTAGTTGTAACATTTTGTTGGCATTTTTTTAAACTTTGATATGTTTGGCTGTAATCGTTTTTCTTTTTGGATTTTTTAATAAAAGTTCAAGTGCCTCGATTTGTACTCATTTGGGTCTATTTGGTTGTAATCATTTGGGTATTCATGATCTGTAATCATTTGGGTATTTTGTATTCACGTTTCAGATATTCGTATATTCGAGTATCAGAGTTTGGAGGCCAAATCTCGATGGAGCTTATGCAGGCCCTTGATCGGAGTTGGGAGTGCCTTCTAGTGTAGTGGAAGATACCGATCTCTTGCCTTAAATGCTTCTCTCTTCCTCAAAACAACACCGTCAAAGGGTGGGGAGTACAGTTGAAGTCAATGATGGTTTGATTTTTTTCTCTCTTTATCTCAATAAATTTATGTATGTTGATATGTAAAATATATTTGTAAAAATATTTTATATGTTTGGTTAAGAAATGTTTAATGCAGTTTGCTGGTTCCTCATCTATGCACTGTTCCCTGAGGTTGTCTCTTCATTCCACATGGTAGCCGACCAACAAGAATGGTCTATTTTTCATCGTCGAGGTTTGTTATGCTTTGCATATGGTCGCCGACCAGCAAGGGTGGTCAAGCGACCCTATCTCCTGTCTGTTCGAGCATTTTTGGGTCTGATATTGCATCTGTGTGACATCTAATATGGCATTTTTGGATATAATATTGCGGCGCTGGTAATGAGGACCGCATGCTCCTGATAAGTAGATTGAGGTTGCAATTGTTTTTTTATTCTTTTCCTTTTTAGTTTTGCCTGCCAAAGTATTGATAGTATTTGTTTGTGAATGGAGTTTATTCACATTGTTGTTTGGTGAGTGATGTTGTTTATGTTTATGTTTATGCAAATACCTAAAATAATCAGTATCAATTTGTTAACTGTTCAAGGTTTTTCTATTGACCTTTTCGTTTCTTTAAAGTATCGAGTTTGTTGTTTGTATATTGAATTTGATTATGTATTAATGAGATGGATTCAAATAAATGATTTATTATTAATGAGTGGATTGTAATAGTTGATTTGTAATATTTTGTGACCTATTTAGATTGTTGTATTCAATTTTTTTCCTACAAAATTGTTCTTAACTATAGATTAATATGTTGGCAAATCAAAATGAACAGGTGATCATATAAGCACTTACTCTACAGTATAATAGCCATTATCAAACTAATTAACATGGAAGTTATTTTTTATAAAATTTCTTGGAATAAATTGTGATTTTTGTTTTTCTAATTCATAAATGCAACAAAGGTCGAAGCCCGACCAAAGGCGAGTACATCAAAGTAAGGGTAAGCCTAAACAAAGTCGAGTACAACAGAGATTAATTTTTTCAGATAAAACCATCTGACTTTATGATGTATAAGCCTGTCCAGATTGTGAAGGTTATCTACTTTGAAAATAGATGTTGGTTTTAATTTTTGCCCTTTTCAAAATATTTCCTATACACTTTCGACTGCGATTTGGGGCTAACTGCATGATTAAGACTAATTTTGGAGGAATATTTTTGTGTTTAGTTTCATGTGCATGAGATGTTATTGGTTGTAGTTTTCTCTCAGATTACAAAATATGAGTACGTATCATCCAAATTTTGATTGAGACTATATGGTATTACAAAATGCGATTTAGTTTCATGTGCATGAAGTTTTTTAAATCATAATTGCATATAATAATTGGTTATTTTTGTAGCACTGTACGAGTTTATTAGTTTATTAACATTGTATTTGGGTTAAATATGTTGGAAGGGGGTATTGCGAAGGCCACGATGAATTTTTATTAGATGAATTTGGACTTTTTGAATATTGTTGAATTGGTCGTTATCCCTTAAACATAGTGGATAGTCCAATAAATGAAGGAGATTATGTCCATTTTTTAAAAAAAAAATTGATACTTTGTTTCGATTCTATGTAATTGAGTATATTTGGATTATGTTGCTTATACGATGTCCAAAACGGGCTATTAATTTTGTTGGATCAATTTTTTATTTCTTGAACAAGGTGGATAGGCCTATAAACAAAGGGAATTTTGCCCAATTTTTTAAAAAATGTTTACACATTTGTATTGTAAAAGGAATTTTATGGATTAAATTTAGATGATTCAATACTTTGAAAATATACACTTATAATATATAAAACATTTATTTATATTATACACGACTTTATGCTTTTCAAAATTATATGCTTGCCTTTATTGGATTTTTTTTCCATTTCGTGCTTACGTTCTTTCGAAATCTTTACCGCTTTGCGATTATGTACTTTGAAAATTTTCAGCGTGCCTTTAGGCACGGGCATACCCTAGTATATATATACACTCTATTGTGGTATAGCTGTATACATGTATGTAAGTAGTGAAACACATGGTTTCTAATCCAACATTGAGATCTAATTCTTCTTTTGCCCTTTTTAGCACTTAGGATTATTCAAAAGTAGTGAAACAGCCCAGAACCTATTGTGGTATTGCTGCTACTACAATTGACGCGAGTTCCAAAGTGAGGCATTTTAGATTGTCTGTTTAGATCTAGATGCTACTGCTACTGCAATTTTAGGAGAGTATTATTGGTGTTTTCTTATTAATAGGTACAACAGGAAGAACTAACATTTTATTGTCTTAAGTATTCTTTATATATGGCCATTACTTTAATGGTACGTATGCACTCCTATGTGTGCACACCCATGAATATGTTAAGATGATGGATATGTTAGAATGACTATATAAATCTAACTAACATATTACTCACTCCCATGTCAAATTAAGATCTGCTACTTGACTTTGAAACTTTTTAAGAAAGTTGACTTTTATATAATCAATGGGTAAAATCAAATTATTTAAACACCTTAATTGTGATTTCTAAAATAATTGATTGTTTAATTTTATGCATTGGCATGAAAGATATCTGTCATAAACATAGTGTAAACATATCAGATTTTGTGTGTTAGCCTTATATGAGATAGCCTTAAATGTTCATTTAAGCCTGTATTAAGTACGAACCTTTTGATCAAGTATTAAATATGCAACTTATTAAGTATGCACCTATTTCCTTATTAGTTTGGCTTCTCTATCTTATGTTTCCATTCAGATTTGGATGCACGTTTATTCATCCTTAAGATATGGTTTTTGATAATTGTTGGATGATATTTTAGAGACACTTGCAATTGCAGCAATGCTCCACCAAGAGGACCGGTTGCCTCTGTTAATAAGATGCTTCTACATAATGTTTTGAGTAAGATTTTTCATGTTCACTGGCAACATTGTGTTGGTAAGAAATGGTATGAAATCAACATGAGGTTGGGTTTGAAATTTCTCTCTTTAGTATATTAAAAATAAAGTAAGTCTATAGTTTTATCTTCTGAAGTCTTCTACATCGGGTTTATTGTGGTATATGTGCCACATCTTCTATTAAAAATCAATTTTTGAATGAAGTCTACTACATTTACTACATCTGGTTTATGTGATATGCATCTGCTACATCTGTTATATGTGATATGCATCTGCTACATCTGTTATATGTGGATTCGTTGATTGATCTGTTATATAAATAAACCTCGAGTTTGAAGTATGAACGTTAAAAAAACAAGAAAAAGGAACCAATTTAGACAAAAGGCATTAGGATATAGGCGTTTCCCTATGATGTTAAAGTTATTTTTGTTTCATATATTTGCACATACTTATTGATAATAATGCACTATAAATATGTAAAATTAAGGGGCTAATTAGATGCGCTACTGCGAATTTTCAATTTTGTGTTTTTTGCACAGTTATAAGAAAGGCCGTAACATTTTAATCGTAAATCAAAATTAGGCGATTCTGGTGCCATTGGATTCGTATTGTCCATACCTAGATAATTACGTTTCGTGTTGTTTTCAGCCCTGCTTGAGGGGTCGAAATTGACTTTAAAGTCAGCATTTCCTTTTTTTCATTGTCGTAAGTAGTTCATTTCCCCTATTTTGAGATTAATTCCCCCTAGTTTGAGATTATATATACCATGTTTCACTACTATTTTGTTTTATATTTTGGATGTATGTAGTTTATACTGATAGTTGAGTTAAGTAGAGAATTATTTCATGAATCTTTGGGATTGCTTTGGATGTCAAAGAAGATAGACATATACTTTGAGACTTTGTTGTTTTTCCTTCATGTCCCAAGAACAGGTTAGTAAGGTAAAATATAAACATGCCTATATAAACATATTAATATCCAAGTAAAATAATTCACTTAAACATATGTCCCAAGTATTGGTGTTATTTTCAGGAATTGAGTTGAATCGATGGTTTTTTATATGATGTTTAGGACAAACTCTTATTAGTATTATTACGGACTATTAGATTTGTTGTTGGAGTATTTTTTATTTCTTAAATAGGGTTGATAGTCTTATAAACTAAGTAAATTCGACCAAAAAAATTTTAATTTATTTTTAATTATTTATGTTATATAAAAAATATTTTTGTCTTAAATTATTCATGACTTAATACATTGAAAATTTTTCTTCGTGTCTTCAGGCACGGGTAATACGCTTCTATATATATACAGCAAGCGCTTACGCAAGTCTTTCGTTTTTATATATACAACACTGTGGATGAGAATTTAGATTCGGGTTCCAAATGTAAAGATATTTTTGTGAAAAGTGTACTATCTCTTTTGTATATTACTCATACATTGTTTGTTTTACCATTGCATTGCTAATACCAGTTCTTTCTTTGAATATGCAGGTACCAACTCATTGGTGTTCACTCAAGTAGCCTTAGAGATTGTTGCAAGTGGTTAGAAATGTTCGAAGACGTTGACCTTGCCGTTTATTGTGTTACTTTGACTGACTACGATCAGTTCATCCACGAAAGTAATGGAGTTTCCACGTGGCAAACAAGAATCTCTTCGAAAGGATCGTATAGGTTGTTGGACTTCAATCTTGTTAAATGATAAGAATTAATTACTCTTTTTGTTTGGAACTCATTGGAAGTTCGATGGTTGTGCATGCATTGAGATGAATTTCATATGTATTAACATGAATTTTATATTAATGGAATTTGAGCCATTAATTTTTAGTGGGCTTATTGTATGTGTATAAGTTTTTTTACGGACTATTTGTATTGTTGTACTATTTTTGCCATGCTGATTTTTTATTATTATTGAATTTTGGTTATTCTAAAACTGGTACAAAAAATAGTGGAAATGTTGCTGATTTTTTTAGTAATATTATTTATAATTAAAAAAAATTTATCCAATAATTTGGCACAGTTCAAACCCGTGTCAAAAGTGTATCAAATTTTTGCACAGTTTTGAACTATTCCATAAGTATACCAAAATGTACTAAATCTGGCACAGTTTAAAGTGTGCCAAAAGTGTTCATGTTTGGTCAAATTTGGTACACTTTTAAACCGTGCCAGAAAAAATGGTCATTTTGGAACACCTGATTCTGGCACAGTTCAAAACCATGCGAGATTGCTATTTTTAGTGTAGTGAATAGGCACATCAGTACAAATATTAATGCAACAGATCTATTAACTAAACTAGTAGATGTAAACACCTTTTTATAACATGTTGAAAGGATGGATCTTTAAAGGTCGATAAAATAATGATTGCAAGAGTACTTATTATGTTTTTTAACATAATTTTGATATCAATAAAATTATCTTCTAAATTTTTCAATTTTTGTCCTGAAATATTTTTCTTAAATCCATGTTGATTTATTATAGTGGCAAAAATAGTCTTTATAAGACAATTATTTAGCCATTTTGATAGACCTTATTTAATAAATCATTAGTGGTGTAGTACATAGAAGGAACCTTACTCGTGAATTAATATGGAACCATGATGACTCACACTGATGTTTTGTTTCATTATGGTGTTCATGAAAGACCATTAAAAATTTCTAAATGCTTGAAAGCGCTCCTTATGTTAATTATGAACTAAGTGGGAGACTGTTAGAATTATTAAATAATTCATAAGTCATTTAAGTGGTTCATAGATAAATTAAACAATAAGTTAGATTGAGTAAATAAAAGGTCAACCAAGTAATCGAAAGGTTAATTTCATTTTTAGTTAATTATATTAACCAATTATTGATTTAAAATGAAATTAATGTAAACTCTTAATCTAATCGTGATGGACGATCCAGACCACATTACTCTTGGATTTAAGACTTCTCCTTACTTATAAATCGTGGCCTAAACTCCATCATTTAGGCACTGGTGTTTAAGAACAAAACGTAATTAGGCTAGGGGAGATAAACCTCTAATCCATAGCAATTTCGAATCTCAAGTTCAAGGCTCTATTGTCAACCTCTTTCTTGAATAAATCTAATGCAACCTTTTTCTTTAGAACATATTTGATAATTATGTATATCAAGATTTTAAATTAATATAATAGTTTCTATGGATATACATTATATTAAACATATATTTAAGGATTATAAGTTCATATATTATATAATTGATCCATAAAACTGTTAATTGACTTATTAAAATTAAGTTTATAATATAATCATAGAGTTAAATGTCATGAAAATTCTCTCAAATTGTGAGCCAGTTCATATTCATACTAGTAATGGAGTCGATAGAAGTTTCAATAAGCATGGACAAGGAATATATCTTCCTTAAGCATGAAATTATTAATAGATTTTTTTAACGAAGAGTAATGTCTATCAAGTTTTGAGGGAGTATGTCGAATTTTTCATTTTTAATGGGTTATATCAAAATAAGACATTATAATACGGGTAAAATAAAAAATTCTTAATAAGAAATATTGAGTTGGTTGAGAGTGTGGTGACGATTGTTTATTAATTTTTGAAAGTATTGATTGATTATTGGGTTATAACCATTGAGCTAGCATATGGGCACATGTGTCTTTAGAGCATTCTCAGTGGGTATGGGGTGTTTGAAAGTTGGTAGGGTAAATATGAGGTACGAGGTCAAAATATTTTCTGGCATGCATATGGTATATAAAGCAAAAATGGTGACGTTTTTATACTCGGATTTTCTCTTGAGATTTTTATTTTTAGCAATGATACACTGTCATCCTAAATTTATCCTAAGAATTAAAAAAAAAAATCCACCTGAAAATGAGAATTAAAATATTTGTTCCGCTTAAAATTTTTAGTTCCGCCTAAATGAGAATTACAATATCTATTCCGCCTGAATATAAAGATGATCTTCCAGAGAATTAAATAAATTCTCCCATAGAACACTGATTTCCATCCTAAATTTTAGTGCATCTTTTCTCTTAAATTTCGTGCTATTAAAAATTAGATGGTAGACATATTTTCAAATCAGATACCCTACCAATGTCTAAATATACATGTTTGGTGATTGCGCTGAATTTTTTTTGCTAAATTTGCAAGTATATCTAGTGCATTAGGAATTCTCTTAGGCATCTAATTTGAATTCCCAATGCATTAGACTTGTTGTTGAACTACTATTTTTACAAAGATTATTGTTAGGGAGACTCAGTTTTGGATCTAATTTTGAATCATGACGACGTGTCATCACCACAATGGGTGGTGTGTGTGAGTCACATGGGTTCCACTAAAAATATCATCCAATGTGGTGATGACATATCACTAGGTCTCAAATTTGTGTCTAAAAACTAAGAGGCTTCATAATTTTCCTGTTCTAAAAGCTTAAAATACACATATGTGGTACATCCAAAGCTTGGAGTTAGAGTTACATAGACCTGTCAAAATGCAACATGACATGATTCTACATGACAGTAAAAGTTAATGGGTTTAGTCTTATCAAGTTTTGATCAATACTATAGACCCGTTAAGATAACGTTCGGGTTTAGTAACTTTGATACAACCCAATAAACACATTTTCACCCATTAAAACCCGTTAACATTAACCCACCTCTTTACTTATCAATTACGATTAATATATTTTTAATATTTGTAACTTTGGGTAAGGAACATTTTGTTGTTCAAATCCTATTACTATTAACATTTGGAATTTAGGATGTATGAATTAATTATATTATGTTTCGACGGAGAATTTTAATTCTTTAACGGCTGTTAACGGTTTGGGTCGTGTGACCCATTAACACTAATGGTTCAAGTTTGGGTTTGTTGTTTAGAACGATTTGTTAAACATCCGTGTATGGATTTATGGGTTTTTGATACGAACCTGAAATCACACAGCCTAAGACGACTCGTGGAAGGGTCTAGTCCTATATGGGCAAGACAACTCAAAACACTGAAATGTTTAAAAATATAATTAAAATTAGGAAAGAGTTCATATCATGTAATTTTTTTTAATGGAGCTCTCCTTAGAAATATTTCACACCAATACACTAAGATAATTCATAATTTATTAATATAATGTTGACCATTTCAATGAAATATATTATGTTATCTTGTAACAATTCTATTTTGTTGGAGGGACTGAGATTACAAAATGAGTATTAAAAAAATTGTACAAACTCATTTTAGGAGAATTAACGAGCTTTATTAGATGGTATGCTTTAGATTTTTTATTGATTTTGGTTTCAACTTCTACTTTAATGGACAAAATAATCTTAAATACTCCATCTTCACTTTTAAGTAAATTTGTATATGCATATTAGAGCAATCGTCAACTAAAGTCAGGAAATATTTATTTCCCCAGTTGTGATATTACCTACATACCACATATATCACTTATTATAATATTAAACATTTCAAATATCATGTCAATATATTTATACAACTTTTTAGTTATCTTAAATGGGTATAATTTTGCGCTTAGCATAATTGTAAACGTTATAATAAGAAATGAGTCATAAATTAGGGATATTAAAATATTTTATAATTAATACGATGTAATATATTAATCCATAAAGTAATGGAATAATCCATATAAGAAAAATAACATCATTTATTATATCACAAACACACATGTCAACAAAAGAGCGCATTATTGCCGACAAATTGATAAATCTTCAATAAAAAAAGTTTTTTAATCTCGTAAACGAGTTTGAAACCTCTATTTCATACAAGTTCTCCTAAACAAAATATTTCTACACATACCAAACTTAAAGTGCGTCAATTATAGTAAGAGCTTTATTAAATTCCAACCTTAATTGCACAATGCAATACCATTTACCTTGGTGTGGAGGTTATTTCCCAATTTAACGTCCTTTTTGCAATGTAATACTCCATAATTTTGGAAATTATTTTTGGCATTTAGAAATACCTATGTGGAATTTAATTGGACTGAAATATTATAAAAATGATATTTATAACCCTTATTGATCATTTGGGCTAATGGTCTTAATGTTGGGCTTGGGTCAAAATTTATATTTGATGTTGGCTCGGACTCAAGATGAGTTTAAAGTGACAAATTGTGTATAAAATATGTTAACTAGGTTCAGGGTTAGCAAACTATATCAGATAAGTTTGGAGTCACATATATGTTGATTTGTGTACTTTTAGCTGATTTTTGTAATACCCCGTAATTTTAATGACTCTTAATATGAGATAAATTAAAAGTTAATGGGCCAAATTAATGGGATTAATTGGAATTAATTATGTGAAAAAAAATTAATTGGATTGATCCGAATTGAATATTACTAGAGATTATAGTAATATATTATTTTGAATATTACTTAGTGATATAAAATTAATATGGGAATATAATAATTATTGTCGGGAGCTACAAATACGGTAATAATGGGAATTAAGTCGGGACGCGCTTATGAGTTGTGTCGGGAAATAAAATGAGATTTATTTTTAAGCCATTCGTATGATCATTTCGAGTGCGTCGTTCAGTCCGGAAGGGTCAAAATAGGCAGAAAAGTCTACCTATGGGTTTGATTTGGGTCTTGGGTCAATTAGAAGATGAAATGACACCCCGAAGGGGTATTTTAGTCATTTTGCATGGGAGATGAATAGTACCTACGTTTTTTTTGTCTTTTAGCTAACTTAGAGACTTGTTATATATGTGATTTTAGATTGTATGTAAGGTTAATTTCATCAAAACACAAAGTGAGGTCTTTTGAGGGAGAGTAAAAAGACTTAGAGAGAAAGTGAAAGGTTATCTCGAGGAGAGGAAGAGTTGATTGGAAAGGAAGAGTCACCTAGGGCAAATTAAGGGGACAACCACCATCTCTACACCTTGCTTGAAAATCATCCTTGAACATGTTAGAATAATGTTAGAATATCTGAGTTTTGGGTAGAATATAATCTACGAGGGTTTGGATGTAAGAACATGAAGAAAAACGCAGAAAAACTGAGGTTGAAGACGAACTGGAATGACGTTGATCTTGTTCGAACGAGACATACTATCGTTCGAACGAGATGCCATCTCATTTGAACGAGAATTATGGGTTTCTGACGAGATTTTAGAAATTCGGTTTTAGCCCAGAAAAGTTTGGAGAATTGTATTTTAGCCCACAGTTGGTTCTGAATAATTTTGGTTCATTAACAAAGAGTGAGAGACTTGAGTTAATGTTGGGAAATTAAATATTGAATTAAGGATAGAAAATTATGTGAGTGATAACTACATAATAAACTACGATGAATTATGTTTGAATAATTTTGGTACATTAACAAGGAGTGAGAGACTTGGGTTAATGTTGGAAAATTATATTAAAGTGAGAAAGACATTATGTAAGTGATAACTACATAATAAAGTACGATAAAGAGAATAATCATAATTAACAAGTACGGGTATGTGACACCCTGCCTAATTAAATACCGGGCGATCACTCCTTTATTAAATTAAAATCAAGGTGAACAGTTGATTCATTCTTAGTATCACTGTCGTAAAAATAACTTTTCCAAATTTAACACCCTATTTAATTAAGCTAAGTGTCAAAACCATTTTTTTTTCATTACTTTCCAAATTTTATTTTGATAATAAAGATTTAATTATCTACAACAATTCAATATTTAAAGAATCACACCACAATAATCCTGGAACATATAATCCAATTAATTTAAACATTCAACAACTAAACCCCAGCATTTAAAACTTAAAGTAAAACATACATGCTGAATAAATCCCAAAGTAATAGTACTAGAAATAACTGAAATACAAATGTCCCAATAAAACAGATAAATACTGGAAAGGGCGACACATGCCCAATAAGGAGAATGATAGAAGTGGAATCAAGTAAATGAAATCGTCCAAGTGGCCTGCAAGTCCCACCTAAGCTGCAGCACGTTCCTTCCAAGGGATCCTAAACAAGAGGCCCCTGTGGCTGGGCACCTGTAATATATACATATATATACAAGAGAGAAAGAGGAATAGAAACGGGTCAGAGCCCGATAGTGTATATGATTTAAAAATTCATTTAGCAAGTATTTAAATTGATACAGGCCGATGCAACAACATATTAGTGCGACACTCTCTTGAGAAATTCTCGCCTCTCTTCTAATGTGCACTCCTATCGCACTAACCTTCCCAATGGTTTATCTCATCATATATCACACTATCCTTCCCCAAGGATTTAATTTATCTTAGGTGACTCTCAAAATTTAAGATTTAACAACATCATGGTTTAAAAAGGATAATTTCATTTAGTACAAAACACTCATTTTAACTTTATTGATTAATAAAGTTTTTCAATATCATATTATACTTTTCAAAACAAGTATTTCCAATTTGAGTCATTATACACGTCTTACTTACCATAACACAGTAGGCAGTTTCCCATATTTCAGAAGTTCATATATATATTAAATACTCGTATAATATATATATTCTAACAGCACCCCACATAAAATTTTATGGTGCGGGCATACTCTGCTATCCAATCCCCGTATCAATCGTACTAAAGGGAATACAAGTTCGGAATCACTCTCGAACTGTATAAATACATACACAAATAATATTGAGGCGAAGCATAGTTTCCAAGTCCAAGAGGTCAGTACATACCCTCACGTCTCTTAGGACCGTGACTACCGATTCGATAGTCTGTACCTAGGATTTCTATCTTCTAGGGTACAAGTCAATATCCCCCATAAGGCACACGAGATAAGATCGTCCTAGCGCGGAAACCTCAGGGATAGAAAGTAGCGCGGGCATGATTTTCACAAGTATATAATATATGCATACACAATCATATAAATATACCACTTTTATTATATCAATTTAGGTTTATCCAATAACCCACATTCACAACATTTATCCTTATTTTTCCATTATTATTTATCAAGTATAATGGTTCATTTCTAACTTTAATTCGAAGGTTTTTTCCAACTTACTACGTAACCCTCATGGACTCTATTCTTTCAAATGTACAATTCAGTAGATATCCATTTATGTTCCAACGTAACTCTCTCTTACGTGTCTCTCCCCTTTAATATATACTTACATTATCCCTTATGCAAAATATCCCAAAAATATAGATTCCGCCTTACATTAAAGGATTTTGAATTTTATTTTCAAAGATGAGAATTTCAAACGGTTTCGAAATCGGAATTAAAATGGAGTTTTAATTGAATTTTTATTATCTCTAAGAGTCCTCAAAACATAAAACTGTCTAGCAAAAAAATATTAAAAAATATTGAACAGTCCGATCGAGTTGAATTTTTTTTCTGTAGCTTCCTCTCGTCTTCAGCTAATTCTCTGTAAAATTTCATCCAATTCCAACGGTCCGATCGTCCGGAATAAATTTTTTTTAGTGTTTGTATCTGATTAGAACTCTTTTCTTAATCAAACTCTTAATCCTTGACATGACAAAGGGTTTCCAGAATATCATATAAATCATCACTACATGAAAATTTCCCATCTCAAATTGGGTTTTTCTTCCATAAATCTCATCCTAATAACTCCTAAACTAATATGGATAATGCATTAACAAAATAAGCAAGATAAACACTTTCCTGGGATTTTCAAAAATCTGGTTTGGTGTTGAATTTGGTGTGGTTACGTTCCCCGTCTCGCGATCTACGCGTTGGCGGTGGCGGCGGTGCAAACGAGTGAGTTTTGAGCCTTGGAATGCCTTGAGAGCTCTCTCCTCTCCTCTCCAATGGCCGTTATAGTGTTTTGAGTTATCTAACCCTAGGAGATAACCTAAACATCTGATATAACCCCTTTAATTTTCGTGGGTTTAATTACCCAAAAATACAAAATGACTAAAATGCCCTCCCGGGGTACTAATTAGGCCTAAAAACGCCCCGAGACTCAAATCAAACTCCCGGGTATACTTTTTTGACTATCTCGACCCTTCCGGACGCGTTGGCACACTCAAAATGACCATACGAACAACTTATAAAATATTTACTTTTATTTATCAATATTTAGTCCCGACGCGACACGGGCGCGTCCCGACTCAAATTTCTAAAATTGTCATTTTATTCACTCATGACATTTAATATGGCCACTATTATATATTACTTTGCTCATTAGTAATATTCAACAAATTTTCCCATAATTACTAACTCTCATCACGTTAATAATTATAACATAATTAATTTCAGGATTTTTATTAAATAATTAATTCACATTAAACTTAATAAATCCCCAAATTAATATAGCATAAAAATACGGGGTATTACAGGGTAGTATTGATAAATACAACGGGTACTTGGGATATGATAAATTCCTATTATGATATATACAGGCCGAGTGTGTGCCTATTACTGTATATGATGACTATACACCTATTAATTGATAATTTGTGTGTATGACATACCTATGCTACTTGCTATCGATGGGAGGATTGCGTGTATAGGGCAATCATATCCTGATGAGCCTTAAGGGGGATCTTTGACTTGTTACCTCAGAACATAGGACTTAGGTTGGATTGCCATTAGTGAGAACAATGGTATTGAACGGTCTTCTAAGTGCACAGCCCAAAGGCTTAGGACTATGTTCGCCTCCACTATTTGTGATTTGTTAATTACGGTTCGTGGGACATACTGAGCCTACGGTCCTTTATACAGTGACGAGATGTACTGGGACATGATAGCAGAGTACGCATGCACCGCAACTGAGCCTCGGGGTGCAGTATTTTATATATATATATATATATATATATATATATATATATATATATATATATATATATAGGGTGAATGTGTATATATACTTGTGATAGTGTGTTGCTGGGTGAAATAAGTTGGCATGAAAGATAATAAAATTTGAAATTAATTAAGTAAGTAAATACTTAATTATATTGAATTGGAAAAGGGCTTATCCACATAAAAGAGAAATTGGATATATATGTATTACCTGTATTGCGAGAGAAATACGTGGAAAAGATATGGGCTATGGTTAGTTGGCACCGATTTGAACTAGTTAGCATGGAAATAGTAACTAGTATAGTTTTAAGATACGTTAGGTGTGCACTGTAGATGAGAGGTGAGGATCTCAACAGAGAGTTCGATAATCTCACATGTCTATAATAATTGATGAATATAACATTTATTCCAATTACATATATTCAGTTTTGATGTTATCTAGTCATTATTCATTGTTGTGGAATGGATATTATGTTAAACTGCTTTTGTTGTTAAAATTGAATTTTATAAAAAAAAAATTGGAAAAGTTTTTTAACTCCTTTGTTGGATATTAGGTGATTAATAAAAAGAAAATATTTTTCGATAGTGATGCTAAGAATGAACCAACTGTAAATTCTGTCTTGATTGAGTATAGAACTGATCACCCGGTATTTAATTGAACGGGGTGCTACAGGTCGTATCAGAGTATCAGGTTCTATATTCTTTTAGGATCTGAGAGGTTTATTATGCTTTCAGCTTAGCGTTCTTTGATATAGAGCCTTATAATTAGGACTGTTGTATCATTATTTGTGCATATATGATATTCAGTTATTCTTTGAAATTTAAATTGAATAATGATGAAATTTTTTCTCTCATTCCAGATACCTCCTCGACGTGCACCTTAACCTATCCCAGCTCAGGGTACAATGAATGCTGCAGAGTTCGGCCATTGTTGCTCAGGCAGTCAATACAACTTTAGCTATTGTTCAGCAGGCACCAGCACAGGCACTAGTCGTGCCACCCACACCAGGGAAGGTGTTTCCTACTACTTGGGAACACGTTAGGGATGCTTTTCCGAAGGCGCATCCACCCGAGTTTCAGGGAATTTTTGATGTCGTGACTTCTAGCCAATGGAAGAAGAACATCAAAAGGAAATTGAGAATATTTGAATGCACTGAGGTTAAGCGTCAGATACTAGCTACATTTTAGCTAGTCGGGTCAGATCTACAGTGGTGGGAAGCAATTACCACCACCGAGGAGAGAGATACTGTGACACCCCGCCTAATTAAATACCGGGTGATCAGTCCTTTATTAAATAAAAATCAAGGTGAACGGTTGGTACATTCTTAGCATCACTGTCGCAAAATAAATTTTTCCAATTTAAACACCCTAAATAATTAAGCTAAGTGTCAAAACAATTTTATAACCTTATTTCCATTTTATTAAATCCAAATATGAAAACCTTTTTAAATAACCAAAAATTTAAGAACTCTGACATACTAAA
Source organism: Sambucus nigra (assembly GCA_949130495.1). Lineage (NCBI taxonomy): Eukaryota > Viridiplantae > Streptophyta > Magnoliopsida > Dipsacales > Adoxaceae > Sambucus > Sambucus nigra. The sequence goes on along the minus strand of OX422223.1, from coordinate 350,495,579 downwards.
GATGGATAATGACCCACAAGAATTAGATTCATTCATATAAACCAAACCAGTTTAAACTATAAATAAAACCATCCTGACAGTAATTAAATCCCAAATAGTACCAACTAATGGAAATATAAAGGAACGTAAATCTTTGACAAAAATTCAAACTGAATAAAGAAACGGGCGACACATGCCCTAACTAATAAGAACTAAAAGTAGGAGTAGAATCAACAATGAGATCGTCTAAACCATGGCCTGAAACACCCACATAAGCTGCAGCGCGTCCGATCCAAAGAACCTAAGCATGATGCCCCTGTGGCCGGGCACCTGTATTATATACATATATATACAAGAGAAAAGAAATAATCGGAAATGGGTCAGAGCCCGATTGTAAAACAGTTTAAAAATAGTTTAGCAAGTACATAAATCGTTTACCGGCTAATGAAACAACCATGTTAGTACACCTTACTCTCTTGAGCAATTCTCACCTCTCCTCTAGTGTGCACTCCTACCGTACTATTTACCTCAAAAGTCTATTTTAACTTAGCTTTACCATAAAGTTTCATACCGCTAACTACGATGGCGAAGACAAATAAATTCCTGAAATTTATGCTCTTACATATCTTATTTTTATATAAAAGTATCCCAGTGATGTCACAAAATTTCTCAAACACTTATAATAGAGTCGGAGTGTTTATTCATTACTCAACTACTTTTATGCAAAGTAGAGAGTTCCCATAATTAAGCATATATATATATATATATATAGTCACTCATATAATATATATACCAACGGCACCCTGCATAAAATCTATGGTGCTGGCATACTCTGCTATCAAGTCTCCGTATCACTCATATTAAGGGAAATACTAGTTCGGAATCACTTTCGAACTGTATTAACATAAAACATATACAAATGGAGGCGAAGCATATTTCCAAGTCACTAAGAGGTCATCACATACCCTCACGTCTCTTAGGACCGTCTGACTATCAGTCAGATAGCCTGTACAAAGGAATCCTATGTTCTAGGGTACGAGTCAATATCCCCATAAAGGCCTAATCGAGATAAGACCGTCCCGACGCGAAAACCCCCGTGATAGCAAGTAGCCCGAGTATGATTTTTATAAAAATATATAATATATGCACAATCAGACAGTCATATATATATATATATATGTATATATCCACATTTCTAAGTTCGATGGGCCCACGACCCATAACTATAATTATCCGTTATTAACACATTTTACTCGATTATTACGCATAACGGACTCGTCATTTTTATTCTCATTTATATTTCACTTCATACTCACTTCTCCTATCTCGAACTATTCTAAGTATAATTTTAGTAGTCATACACTCACTTACCTTCTGGTCGAACTCCCTTACGAGTCTCGATCTTTTTATTAAATGTTTGCATGATTTCGTATACACATGAATAATTCCTCGTTAACCCAAAATCTCATCTTGCATTAAGTTTCACTCAACGGGGTCTACCTAGGCACTACTGGTCTTCCCTATGTCCCATTATACTCCAAAAATAACAATCAAGGGTTCCTATGCATTAAAACCGGATTAAACCAACAGACGAAAAATATGCAGTTTTCCAGGAGGGGTCGATCGATCGAGGAAATGGGGTCAATCGATAGATCAATCGATCGATGTTCTTGGGTCGATCGATCGATCAAGCTGTTCTTGCCCAGAAAATGCCATTAAAACCTGCGGGTTTCATCTTCTAATTTCTCCAAAAACGTCATTAGCAACTCCTAAATTCTTAAAGAGCATTACCACAAGTTCTATACACATATATGCACGATTTCTTAAGTAAAACATGCATAATTTAAACAACTGAATTGAATTAATGGCCAATTCATTTTAATTATCAAGAACCCTAACTTTCCTCTAAACTTTCATGGTTCTGTGTCTTTTTCCAGATTTATCACTTTTAAATTAATCAAATTTCATGGGTAATCCTCTACGTATGATTGGGATGTCCAGAGTTTATTTATTTTTCTTACAATATGTGATTAGGTCTTGTAAATCCTTAAGTTCTTCCATGAAACATAAGTTCAATCATCCTAATCTAACATGGTGTGACAATTAACTTAAAAGAGAAGCAAGATAGATACTTGCCTGAGAATTAAAGGTTTGATTCGACGACTCTAATTGGTATCGCGCTAATCCTCTTCTTCCGATCTACGCTATGGTGGTGGTGAGGGTGCAAGATTGGTGGTTCTTGGCCTTGAACACTTAGAAAGCTTTTTCCCTTCTTCTTCCTATGGCCTCCTTCCCTTTTGATTCTAAGAACCCTAACTTCCCTGGCACTCCATCTGATATAATCTTAATGATTTTCGTCATTATTAAAGGCCAAAAATAAAAAATTACCAAAATGCCCTCCCGGGTTACCGGTTAGGCCTAAAAATGTCCCGAGACCCAAACTAAATCCCCGGGTACATTTTTCTGACTATCTCAACCCTTCCGGACACATTGGCCCACTTAAAATGACCATACGAGTGACTTATAATTTATTCACTTTTAATAATACCAATTTAGTCCCGACACGACATAGGCACGTCCTGACTTAAATTTTTATAATTTCCATTTTAGTCACTCGTGACAATTTTAATCAAATAAATCTCATATATTACTTTACTCATCCAGTAATATTCAGTGAATTTCTAATAATTACTAACTCACATCACCCTAGTAAAAATAAAAATAAATTTCTGAATTAATATTAAATTAATATCTCAATTTAAATTTAATAATCCCCAACTTTAAAAGCCATAAAGATACGGGATATTACATATACTATGACTATCCAAGACTTAAGGGCGAGGTTTGACCATAAGTACTTTCCCTCCGTCGTTCAAACTGAGATGAGGTGAAAATCACTTAACCTAACCCAGAAGAGGGGGACAATGGTAGAGTGTAAAGAAGAATTTGCTAGACTGACTAATTTGGTGCCAGGTGAGGTGCCTACTGAAGAAAAGAGAAATAAGATATTCACAGATGGCCTGAATTGGAAGATTCTCAAGCACTTATTGGGCAATCTTTCATTTCATACTTACGCAGATGTTCTTAATGCTGTGATGCTTCACTATCAGGATAACCACTTACATGCTAAGGGTGGTAAGTGGAAGATTGAGTTAAGCCAATAGGGAAAGACTGGTGGAGGCATTTTTAGCGGGACACAGCGAGGTCAGAGTCAGCAGCGCCAGGGTGAGCAAGGTTCCCAACTGGGGGACTATGCTAAACATTTACGATCCAGAGGATTTTAATTTGGGCAGGGAGGTAACAGGCAAGATCAACAGGGCCAACATCAGGGACAGTAGGGCAAAGGGAGAGGCGGTAATGGCCAGAAAATTCGGGGATAGCAGGGAAAAAATGAGGGAAAGTTTACTTGAAGATGTTTCATGAGTGGTAAGATTGGACATTACCCCGATAAGGGAAAATTTCCTCAACAGGGAACTCATCAGGAGCCACAAAGACCAGTTTTTCCACCAGCCTCTCTCCCAGCACCAGCTCAGGTGCCATCATTATTTTTGCTATTCCGGGATATGAGATATTCCTAATGGCGATGCCTCATTCTGAGGGAGGATCGTCTACTCATTTGTATTATATAGAGGAGGATACCTCTACAGGTAGTAATATCCCTTGATTTGATATCGGTACTGATAATACGTAAATATTGCGTATTTCATCCTCTAAACGGACGCATTTTAGCCCCCTCGGGTATCTTATTCCCTATATTTATGCTCATTAACCAGACAACCTCAGATTTCTACGTTAACATGTTTTGTAGGGATAATTGAGCTTTTGTAGGTAATTGGATGCTAAGTGTGAACTTCGGAAGCGTTTCGCTCCATTTACGTACACAATCGCACGCTCAAGGGCTTTTTAGTCTTTTCACAGACTGGGAAGCTAGCCCAACATCTTCATGGAAGTTGTATCCCTCCTCGCAAGCTTCGCGTGGCCAAAAACGGTGCGCAATTCCGATTCATAACGAATAAGTTATGGCAATTTCAGCGGATGAGAAATCCTTAGAAACCAAAACAGCAATGCAATGTGCTGCCCCTTCTTGATTGATCGATCGATGATTTTGGTCGATCGATCGACTACATTAAATTGCTGAAATTTGGCCTTGATCGATCGATCGACGAAAATCATCGATCGATCGATGCTCTGTTTTTCTGCAGATATTTTGCATTTCTTTTCATTTCTCTTTTCTTTTCTAATTTAATTCCCACTTGGTATATAAGCCAATTTTGATATAATAAACAGAGAAGAACGTTTTTAGAGAGTTTTAGAAGATAGAATAGGTTAGGGTTTGGGTTTTTGCTTAGTTCTTCTTCATTTCTCTTTGGTTTGACACCCCATTTGGATTGTAAGTTGACTATTCATCTCCCCTACCATTTGAATATAGTTGTATTTCTTCATTTCTTGCTTTCTAGTTAATTTACAATCTTTCTAATTTAGGTTTACATGCTTTATTTACATGCTTTGATTTACACTCTTTCTAGTATAGATTTACCGCGTTTATTTACCGCTTTCCATTTACCGCGTTTTTAACATGCTTTCTAGGTAATTTAAATTAGGTTGTGTTTGAATTGAACTCACTCGGGTTGACACGTTACTTTGCTTTGGTGATGGAGTTTACGGGTCTATTTCGGGTGCGTTGTCCTAGTTATTACGCATAGGAGATTTTACGGGGAATATCATGTATGTCCCGTGCTTACGACCTTTCACGCATAATTTTCGGGATATTTGTTGACGCCAAAATCTTATTAGGCTTTTATGATGATTTAGGGCGTAACAACCCTTGATTTAATTAACTGTCGAAACGAGACACATTTGTAATAACTCGTCGACCTGTGTAACCATTTCATACAAATTAACTCGGGTGAGGGATAATCTAGTTTTAATACATTGCCTAGATTAACATTTCCCTTTTATGCATATTTTTTCTTTTAGTTTGTAATAATCTTTTACACTTTTATTTCGGAGTATTAGATCACTTAAATTCTAACATCTCGTCTCTGTGGATTTTCGATACCCGACTTACCATTGTGCTTGCCCCGCAAGTGTAGTAGTAGTTTAGGTTTTTGTATTGAGTTAGCAAAGCGAAAACAACGATTAGCGTCTTTACACGCGCTACTTTTCGCACTCAATCAAAATGGCGTCGTTGCCGGGGGCAAGTTTGTTTTAGAATTTATTTGATTTAGTATTTCATAGTATTTTCTTTCTATTTGTATTATTTGCTAACTTTTTTGCAGTACTTCCACATTTGAGCACTTAGAAACGCTCGAATCTTTCCCGCACGCACCTACTCTGTGGTATTCACCACTTCGAGCCACTTTTGGGGTAAGCATGTCTTGTTCCAATTCTTTCGGTAATCCTTGTTATAATTCTCAAAATTTTCGCAAACCTATGACTTTCGGTGAATACTTAGAATCCCAAAAATTTGCAAATTCAAATATTACTTTGGGCAAGTATAACGAAAGTCAAAACTTAGGTTATTGGAATTTTGATGATGATGATAATGATTTTGGGCCTTTACCTCCTTATAATAGGAATTTTGAAACGAATCGCAATAGTTTTCAAAATTCCTATAATAATGAGTTTTCGTTTAAGTTCGATGGCAATTTTCAAGGTTCCCATTCTAATGCATCCGCACTTCGACCTATGACATTCGGTGAGGGTTTGCGTATGTATGAGAATGAGAAACTTGAAAATAGTTATCGAGAAGAAAATCGTTTGTGGGAACATGAGTTGGATTTATTATTTGAGTCCGACGACAATTTTTCTTCCGAGACTTTCGAGGTCGAGGAATGTTTTGAACCAAATGAGGTACTTGTGCCTACTTTGGAACAAACCATTCTACACTTTGTCCATCTCGTAATAGATATTGAAAGCGAGGATGAAAATGACGTAATATCTATTTGCAATGAAATGATTTCTTCTTTGGCCTCCAAAGAAGAACATTTCATTGAAAATGATATTATTTCCTTTGAAATTCCAAATTCATGCGATGATGATTCATCTCATGAGTTTGAATTTATTTCATCCCCATTTTCATTCTCTATTACCCCGCCGAAACAAGTACCCGATAATTCGGTTTCAAACTTTAATATTTTAAATCCTATCACCGATGAGGAGTACTTGCTCGAGTCGCCCTCCACAATCGCATCTTTGCCTTTGTGTGCGCCGCCTCCCATTCCAACTTCAAAATCCTTGGGAGGATATTCGTCTTTTCTCGGTCCCCACTTGTTTTTGTCACCCGTTCAATCCAAACCCCCCATCGTCCCTCCAAAACTTTTAATTGGCGATGGTTCCTTTCTTACGCCTTACACATGCCTTCCGTTGTGCAAAAGGAATTCATATTTTTCGGAGGGCATGCTTGTATGTGAGGGTACATCGGTTATCCTCCAAAGTCAAATCGTTCTTATGGTGGACCCTTAGCTATTTAGACTTCTAGTGTACAGTTAGTGTGAAGTCTAAATATTAGGTTGTATATAGTTAGTTTTTTATTCTTTCTTTTTAATTTAGTTTAGTGCAATTAGTTAACTTTTTGTTATTTGTTTTTGCTATGCTTGGTACTAACTTGTTTTGTAGATTCTTTGGACTTGTTCTTATGGGGATCGCTCCACTTTTGGGTAATATCGCTCTTTTCCTCTCTTTGACTTGGTTCTTAGTTTACATTGAGGACAATGTCAAGTTTTAAGTTAGGGCGTGTGGGATATTCTATCCATTTCTTTAGTTAGTCCATGTTTTTACTCACGTGTTAGTTACTTAGTATGCTTTTCTTAGAAAAATTAAAAAAAATCAAAAATATTTTCTTTCTTTTTTCTCCTTTTTTAGGCATTTTGCCTTTCTTTCTGATGATAAATTTCAATAATTGCCCGATCCAATAGATAGCCCAATGATGCATATTCTCGATTTTAGAAGTTATTAGACTTTAGTCTCACTTATTGATATTATGAATAACTTCATGAATTAAACTTTAATCCCATGAGCACATGCACTTTTATGGTTATATTGATTTGGTTTAAGATTTTTATAACTCGGTAATCTTTTATTGCATTGTATATACTTACAAAGAGTAAGCTTTGTACCTTTCATCGCTTGTGAGTGTATACACTATTCTTTTCTCATTGAAAACGTTGAATTCGTCGGTAATCTCACTATTCTTTCATTTGACCGTTCATTAATTGAGTTCATACTTGAATTGTGTTACTTGATCATGATTTTCATATATTGTTTTGACTCGAGAATTGCGTAAACTTTGTGAAATGATTATAGGCATTCTTTGTTATATCACCCATATTAGCCTTGACCCCACCCTTATATGTTTACCCTCGTTAACCCCTTTGAGCCTAAATATAGCCTTTCGTTTCATAACCCAAATCCCATAACCAACTCCAAATTGGAGTTATAAGCCATACATACACTTTCCATACCTTTTTTGGAATGTTACTTGGGATTAAATGTTGTTATTATGATGTCGGTTGCAATTTAGGCATATGAGAGTTTGAAAAGTAAAGAAAGTAGTGAAAAAGTGAAGAAAAAGAGAAAGCAAACAGCAAAAGAAAACAAAAGAAAACATGAAAAAGAAGAAAAGAAAGAAAAGAGAAAGTTGTAAATGTTGTATATAGTTCAATAAGCTTTGATTACTCTCCCCGATGATATATCTAATGCCGTTTTGGAACTTGTTTTCCAATTTTGATATTGCCCGCATTTTTCCATTATCCCGAGTTTTCATCCCGAGCACTTTGAATCCGTACATACATTCCTTCATTTCGTACCCTAGCCATAGCCTACATTATAACCTTATTAAAGTCCTATGTGATCTTAGGTGGATGTAATTCAAATGTTGAAATAGTTTTGATAATCTGTGAAAATACATTTCGCTTCTTTTAGTGTGCGGTATCTTTCATTGATATTACAGTTTTTCTGTTTATATATAGCGTTCTTCATCTGCGACATGTGTGCGGCCTAGTTTCCATTTACATTTACTCCTAATGCCCGCATGTTCCGTGTGTTACCTCCCTGTTTCGAGTGAATTCGCTTGATGAGTGTAATGCCCGTGAGGATTGAATATATGCTTGCTTTAATGTTTATCGAGTTTATATAAGTTTTTTGCCAAATCACACTTTGCATGTGCTCGCTCCCCTCCCACATTTTAAGGTTTCAATTCTATGAGGTGCATTCAATAATGTTAATGATTCGGAATTTTCTGTAAATTCATTCACTTTGCTAATAATTCATATGAAATCTTTTTCGCTTTTGTTGGGCTTGTCGCATGTTGGTTTGGGCATATTTTGAGGAAACCATGTGTTGTTTGTGGGTACCATCTCTGAAAACCCTCACAAGACGACACTCGTCCAATAGGGTAACCTAGGGGTTTAACGGCTTATTGCATACGCTAAATGCAATCGAATCGCCTGCGAAAGTGGCTTTATGCTTTTATACCATACTTTTTTACTATCTCCTGCTTTTGGTTTGTTCTTGTTGCATCCTATTTCATTGCTAGGGACTAGCAATGTGTACGTAAGGGGGTGTGATAATACGCAAATATTGCGTATTTCATCCTCCGAACGGACGCATTTTAGCCCATCGGATATCTTATTCCCTATATTTATGCTCGTTAACCAGACAACCTCGGATTTCTACGTTAACATGTTTTGCAGGGGTTAATTGAGCTTTTGTAGGTAATTGGATTCTAAGTGTGAACTGCGGACGCGTTTCGCTCCATTTCCGTACACAACCGCACGTTCAAGGGCATTTTAGTCTTTTCACAGATTGGGAACCTGGCCCAACATCTTCATGGAAGTTGTGGCCCTCCTCGCAAGCTTCGCGTGGCAGCAAACGGTGTGCGATTCTGATTCATAACGAAGACGTTATGGCGATTTCAGGGGACGAGAAATGCTTGGAAACCAAAACAGAGATGCAGTGTGCTGCCCCTGCTTGATCAATCGATCGACGATTTTGATCGATCGATCGACTATATTAAATTGCTGAAATTTGGCCTTGATCGATCGATCGACAAAAATCATCGATCGATCGATGCTCTGTTTTTCTGCAGATATTTTGCATTTCTTTTCTTTTCTCTTTTCTTTTCTAATTTAAGTCCCACTTGGTATATAAGCCAATTTTGATGTAATAAACAGAGAGGAACGTTTTTAGAGAGTTTTAGAAGATAGAATAGGTTAGGGTTTGGGGTTTTGCTTAGTTCTTCTTCATTTCTCTTTGGTTTAACACCCCATTTGGATTGTAAGTTGACTATTCATCTCCCCTACCATTTGAATATAGTTGTATTTCTTCATTTCTTGCTTTCTAGTTAATTTACAAGCTTTCTAATTTAGGTTTACATTCTTTATTTACATGCTTTGATTTACACGCTTTCTAGTATAGATTTACCGCGTTTATTTACCGCTTTCCATTTACCACGTTTTTAACATGCTTTCTAGGTAATTTAAATTAGGTTGTGTTTGAATTGAACTCACTCGGGTTGACATGTTGCTTTTCTTTGGTGATGGAGTTTACGGGTCTATTTCGGGTGCGTTGTCCTAGTTATTACGACTAGAAGATTTTACGAGGCATATCATGTATTTTCCGTGCTTATGACCTTTCGCGCATAATTTTCGGGATATTTGTTGACGCCAAAATCTTATTAGGCTTTTATGATGATTTAGGGCGTAACAACCCTTGATTTAATTAACTGTCGAAATGAGACACCTTTGTAATAACTCGTCGACCCATGTAACTATTTTATACAAATTAACTCGGGTGAGGGATATTCGACGCAACCTATAGTTTACTCGCTTTCTTAATCTAGTTTCAATACATTGCCTAGATTAACATTTCCCTTTTATGCATATTTTTCCTTTTAGTTTTTAATCATCTTTTACACTTTTATTTTAGAGTATTAGATCACTTAAATTCTAACATCTCGTCTCTGTGGATTTTCTATACCCGACTTACCGCTGTGCTTGCCCCGCAAGTGTAGTAGTAATTTAGGTTTTTGTATTGAGTTGGCGAAGCGAAAATAATGATTAGCGTCTTTACACGCGCTACTTTTGGCAATCAATCAGGTACTTTATGAGTTTGTAGATGTATTCCAAGAGATACCGGGATTACTTCCCAGTAGGGAAATTGAGTTTGTGATTGATTTAGCACTGAGCACTGGGCCTATTGCTCGTGCGCCTGATCGTATGGCTATAGAAGAGATGAGGGATCTCAGGGACCAAATAGAATAGCTTTTGGGGAAGGGGTTTATCTGCAGCAGTACGTCGCCTTGGGGTGCCCCGGTATTGTTTGTAAAGAAGTGATAGGGTACTTTGCGGTTGTGCGTGGATTATCGGGAGGTTAACAAAGTCACAATACAGAATAAGTATCCATTGCCTAGGATCGATGACTTATTTGATTAGCTGAGAGGAGCAACCTACTTCTCAAAGATAGATTTGAGGTCTGGTTATCATCAGTTGTGTATCAGGGAGCACGGCGTTTCAAATACTACCTTCTTGACCATATATAGATCGTATGAGTTTCGAGTTATGTTGTTTGGTCTGACTAATGTGCCAACGGTTTTTATGGACTTGATGAACAGGGTGTTGAGAGAATTCCTAGATCAGTTTGTCATTGTCTTTATAGATGCCATACTGATTTATTCTTAAACTGAGGAGGAGCATGCCGAGCAATTACGACGGGTTTTATAGACACTACGTGAGCATAAACTGTATGCAAAATATGAGAAGTGTTGGTTTTGGCTTCGGGAAGTTCGTTTCTAGGGCATATTGTGTCTAAAGTGGGGTTATCGAGGCATCCTAGCAAGGTATCAGTGGTGAGAGAGTGGGGACAGCCCACGACACTAACAGAGGTGCACAGTTTCTTGGGATTGGATGATTATTACTGATGTTTTATCCGAGGTTTCTCAAAGATTGCGGGTTCGATGATAAATCAAACCTGTAAGGGCTTACCATTTGTTTGGAACGATGTGTGTCAGTTGGCATTCGACGAGATGAACAATAAATTAACTTCAGCACCCGTACTAGCACTACCTAAGCCAAGAGTGGAGTACTCGATTTACACTGACGCATCATTACAGGGGATTGGTGGAGTATTATAGCAAGAAGAGAATGCTATAGCTTATGCCTGCAGAAAGCTTAAGCCTCATGAGAAGAATTACCCCACCCATGACTTGGAGCTTGCAGCAGTCGTGTTTGCACTTTGGATATGGAGGCATTATTTGTTAGGGGAGAAAGTTTGACTATTCATGGATCATAAATCATTGTAGTATTTGTTCACTCAAAGGGAACTGAATATGCGCTAGTGCAGGTGGCTTGAGTTCATGAAGGACTATCAATTTGAGATACATTACCACCTGGGAAAGGCTAACGTAGTAGCCGGCGTGTTGAGCCGTAGGCCATTGGATGAATTGGTCGTTGTGTGGAAAGCGAAATGGAAGGAACTGGAGAATCATGATGAAGTTGCCGGATCATTGATGTCAGTTATGACTGTTATACCTCAGATTGTGATGAGGGTGGTTTAGGCACACGCAGCAGACTCATTTCATCAGGAGAAAATTCGACAACTTTTAGCCGGTGGATCAGAGTCTTACTCAGTGAGTTCAGATAGGGGATTGCGCTTCAACGGTAGATTGATTATTCCAGAAGGTATGGATTTATGGCATGCGATGATGACAGAGTCCAACGGATCCAAATTTACGGTACATCTCGATGGGAATAAGATGTACCAAGATATGCGACGACAATATTGGTGGAGCGGTATAAAATGAAACATTCCTAAGTTTGTCTCTAAGTATGCCACTTGTCACTTAGTGAAAGTGGATCATCAAAAGCCTGCTAGGTTTCTTCAGCCATTACAGATCCTGATGTGGAAATAAGAGAGCATTTCTATGGACTTCATCACGGGGTTACCTACTTCTCACAGGGGTCACTATTCTATATCGGTGATTGTGGATAGGTTGACTAAGGTAGCTCACTTTTTGACAGTTCGAACTAGTTACTCTACGGAACATTACGCCTAGATTTTTATAACTGAGATAGTGAGGTTACATGGGGTACCGCTTAATATTGTGTACGATCGGGACAAGATTTTTGTATCCTAATTTTGGGAGAGTTTTCACGAGTTCATGGGTACTAAGATGCATTTGAGTGCGGCCTATCACCCGCAGACAGAGCACACAAATCAGATGTTAGAAGATATGCTACGTATGTGTATCCTGGACTTTAGAGGAGGTTGGGAGCAGTACCTTCAACTATTGGAGTTTATGTATAATAACTCCTATCAGTTCACCGTCGGTATGGCTCCATTTGAGGCACTTTATAGTAGAACTTGTTATTCTCCTGCATGTTGGTTAGAGGTGGGGGACAACAAGCTACTTGGGATAGAGGTAATTCAAGACAAGTCTGCCAGGATTGAAATGATTCAGAATCATATTTGGGTAGCCCAAGATAGACAGAAAAGCTACGCCAATGCGAAGAGATTCTTTCGGGAATTCAGTGTGGGGGACCAGGTGTTATTGCGGGTATCTTCTATGAAGGGGATAATGAGATTCCGAAATAAGGGGAAATTGGCGCCCAGATATGTAGGACCATTTCCTATAATTGAAATAGTTGGACCAGTTGCTTATAGATTGGGGTTTTCGGAGCACTTGTATAGGATACATGATGTGTTCCATATTTCTTCACTGAGGCGATATCTTTTAGATGAGTTGGCTCACACTCATGTTGCATTAGATGAGATCGATTTGCAGCCAGACAGTTCTTACGAGGAGAGACAGATAGCGAGAGACAATTGAGATCGAAAGTAGTTCCATTGGTGCATTTCCAGTGGGAGAACCATAACATTGAGGAGTCTACTTGGGAGCGCGAGGATGAGATGTGCGACAAATACCCAGAGTTATGTTTACCGGGTATGCTTTTTTTTTTTAATTTCGGTATGAAATTCCGTTATAGGGGGGAGTACATAATAGTCCGTAATTTTAATGACTTTTAATATGAGATAAATTAAAAGTTAATGGGCAAAAATTTTGAATTTTAATATGAGATAAATTAAAAGTTAATGGGCCAAATTAATGGGATTAGTTGGAATTAATTATGTGAAAAAAATTAATTGGGATTAATCTGGATTGAATATTACTAGAGATTAAAGTAATATATGATTTTGAATATTACTTAGTGATATAAAAGTAATATGTGAATATAATAATTATTGTCGGGAGCTAGATATACCACAATAATGGAAATTAAGTCGGGAAGCGCTTATGAGTCGTGTCGGGACTAAAATTGAGAAATGAAATGAGATTTATTTTTAAGTCATTCGGATGATCATTTCGAGTGATCTGTTTAGTTCGGAAGGGTTGAAATAGGCTAAAAAGTCTACCCGCGGGTTTAATTTAGGTCTGGGATCAATTAGAAGATGAAAGGATACCCGAAGGGGTATTTTAGTCATTTTACTTGGGAGATGAATATTACCTATATTTTTTGTCTTTTAGATAACCTTGGAGACTTGTTATATATGTGAGTTTAGATTGTACGTATGGTTCATTTCATCAAAACACAAAGTGAGGTCTTTTGAGAGAGAGTGAAAAGACTTAGTGTGAAAGTGAAAGCTTATCTAGAGGGGAGGAAGAGTTGCATGGAAAGGAAGAGTCGCCTAGGGAAAATTAAGGGGACAATCTCCATCTCTACACCTTTCACCACCACTGGATAGTCGCCGAAAAAAGGAAGAGGAGCTGCCAAACACTTGTGTTCTCCAAAGGTTCAGACCTACACATAAGGCAAGTGTAATTCTTGCTTTATTTTGGTGCTTATATCATCCATGCTAGAAAATTATTTTCTTTTGGATTGATGAACTTATGAATTTGGGATTAAAATGATTGATAAATCAAGTTTAATGGATAGGCGAATTCTTGTAGTTGGATATTTATACATGTAGAGACTATGAACATGAAAATGGATAGGTTTTATATGAAGAGGATATATATATATATGTTTATTGAAGTTATGAAAATGATGATAGGTATTGTATGTTGATGAATCCTACTCATGTTGAATATGGAAATTTGATGATTTAGATATGAAATGATAGTTCTAAATTCTGAGTTTCTAAAAGTTATAAAAATAGAGAATTTAGATAAATTAAAATTTTAAGGATTTAATGGGTTTGATGATGATACCCTTATGAACATATGCATTTGATGTTGCTCTTATGTGAAAATTACCCTTGAACATAATAGAACAATTTTAGAATATCTCGATTTTGGATAGAATATAATCCATGAGGGGTTGGGTGTAAGAACATGAAGAAAATGCAGAAATCTAGGGTTGAAGACGAACTGGAATGACGCTGATCTCATTTGAATGAGACATACTGTCGTTCGAATGAGATGCCATCTCGTTTGAACGAGAATTCTGGGTTTCTGACGAGATTCTAGAAATTTTGTTTTAGCCCAGAAAAGTTTAGAGAATTATATTTTAGCCCACAGTAGGTTCTGAATAATTTTGGTACATTAACAAGAATGAGAGACTTGGGTTAATGTTGGAAAATTAAATATTGAATTAAGGATAGAAAATTATGTGAGTGATAACTACATAATAAAATATGATGAATTATGTTTGAATAATTTTGGTCCATTAACAAGGAGTGAGATACTTGGGTTAATGTTGGGAAATTATATGAAAGTGAGAAAGATATTATGTAAGTGATAACTACATAATAAAGTACGATAAAGAGAATAATCGTAATTAACAAGTACGGTTAGTATTGATAAATTCCTATTATGATATATACAGGTCGAGTGTGTGACTATTACTATATAAGATGAGTATATACCAATTGATTGATAATTTGTGTGTATGACATACCTATGCTACTTGCTATCGACGGGAGGTTTGCACGTAGAGGGCAGTCATATCCTGATGAGCCTTAAGGAAGATCTTTGACCTGTTGCCTCATAATATAGGACTTAGGTTGGATTGCTATTAGTGAGAATAATGGTATTGAACGGTCCTTTAGGTGCGTAGGTATGTGCGTAACCCAAAGGCTTAGGACTATGTTCGCCTCCACTGTTTGTGATTTGTTAATTATGGTTCGTGGGATATACCGAACTTATGGTCCTTTATACAGTGACGAGATGTACTGGACATAATAACAGAGTACGCATGCACCGCAGCTGAGCCTCGGGGTGCAGTATTGTGTGTGTATATATATAATAGAGTGAATGTGTATATATACTTGTGATAGTGTGTTACTGGGTGAATTAAGTAGACATGAAAGATAATAAAATCTGAAATGAATTATGTAAGTAAATACTTAATTATATTGAATTGGAAAAGGGCTTATCTATGTTAAAGAGAAATTGGATCTTTATGTATTACCTATAATGTGAGAGAAATATGTGGGGAAGATATGTGCTATTGTTAGTTGGCACTGATATGAACTAGTTAGCATGGGAATAGTAACTAATTTAGTTTTAAGGTACGTTAGGTGTGCACTATAGATGAGAGGTGAGGATCTCAAGAGAGAGTCCAATAATCTAACGTGTATATAATAATTGTTGAATATAGAATTTATTCACTTGTTGTTTTCTGAACTATTTTTACATCGGGCTCTGATCCATTTTCTTGCATATTCTCTTCTCTCTTGTATCTCTTATATCAGGTGTCTAGCCGTAGGGACACTAACCATAGAGGATTAATATTTTTGATGAGCTATGGATTGTATGGAGTTTTGGACTTTGCTTAAACTCTTTCATTTTTATTGACTCATACTCCGTAGTTGATCTTTAATTTAGGGCATGTCGCCCAAGAGGAATTATGTATTTCCATTCTATCCGAGTTAGTTAATGTATTATGTCAGTTTTTGATACATTTGATTTTATTGGAGTTTATTTTATTGAGACATTTAAACTGAAGAGTTTTATTCCAATTACATATATTCAGTGGTGATGTTATCTAGTTATTATTAATTGTTATGGAATGAATATTATGTTAAACTACTTTTGTTGTTAAAATGGAATTTTATTAAAAAAAAAATTGGAAAAGTTTTTTAAAATCTGCTTAGTTGGATATTAGGTGATTAGTAAAAAGAAAATACTTTTTGACAGTGATGGTAAGAATGAACCAACTATAAATTCTATTTTAATTGAGTATAGGACTGATCATCCGGTATTTAATTGAGCAAGGTGTTACAGTTTTTATCCTAAGCCCTAGAAGACTTGCAAGTTTATCATTATAAACCTCAGATCCTATTCCACTAGTTAACTTAATATCATAATATAGAACCTAAATCAGACTCTTGGGGTTCTATGAATCAGAATAGACTTGGAGAACTAGATAATTGAACGATGTAGATGATATGGAATGAGAGGAATGCTCGATGTTTCGAAGGTATAGAGATGGCACCATCGAGGCTTCGTAATCTTTTCTTAAGCACCTTAATTAGCTGGTCGAAAGGGAAGATATCAATTGCGACTAAGGATTTAATAGATTTTTTGGAGGAATTCCATCCTGGGTTGTAAGTCGGGAGTCTACGTGACCGGAGTCAATTTGTACTTTTCTTGGCTTTTCTTGTTCTGCTTACGCTTTGAAAACTTCTTGTATACGGGTTCGCTCCCTTAGCGATAGGTATTTAATGGATTCATTTATTTATAAAAAAAAGAGATGATAACCTCCATAACCGACCAGGGTAAGGAATTTGCTTTCTTTTCTCCTTCGATTCGAGTAGTATTAGTTGGTGTCACATCATGGTATAGTGCCTTAAGGCTTGTGCGAGTCCGTATCATTCTCCATTGAGCTTTCTTTTATACATATAGATCATATCTTGGGATTTTGTACTCTTCTATCATGACAGTGCATGTATTAACATGCTTTGTTCCCATCTTGACATATCATAAACACGAATATTGGAAAAGCACATAAGGATCGACATGATGAAGATCCATCTGGGAATCTAGTCTCAATGATAGATTAAATGGTTATATAAGAACTTAATCCACAATTTGGGGAGATAATAAAACTTTATTTTTGTTTGAATTACATTCGCACTTCAGAGGCTTCCACAAACTTAGATTGTTCACATGCCCCAGGTTCTATCGACTTTGGGATATGATAAGGTTTGAAGTGCTTATTTGAAAGAAAAACCACCAAAATTTCTGGTTCCTATAGATTTTGTGGATTCTTTATAGTGGCGAAGTGTAGCAAGACATAATTTTCATAATTAGTGTGATTAGTCTCAAATATAAAGAATATGGACATCAAATAACTAAATACCATCATTGACATGTAAATAGGAATAAGCATGAGAGATAAATAACCCAACAGAATTGAAAATAAGATATATGAAGTAGGAATATGAGTCAAAATATAAATCAGCATCCATGTTCCACCTACCTCAACTGGGGAATCCCTAAATTTGCCAAAACCCTATTCATAATCTAAACGTCATTATAATAATATAAAGATTAAAAATAAATAAAAGTCAAGAACCCTACATCAATTGAGATCTTGAAAACTACAAAGACCGTAGTCCAACTATATCAATACTCGACACTCTCTCTCTCTCTCTCTATATATATATATATATATATATATATATATATATATATATATATATATATATATATAATACCATATCTTGTCACTGTAACAGCTAACAACTAAACGTTACTGCCCCTTTGTGCCGCAAATCTTGACATAACGCCCACATAAAAATCTTCATCGTAACTAGGCTATACCTAAGGGTTAGTGTCTTATCGTTATGCACACGCTGACATGATTTTTTTTTTGGTTTACACCAGGTATCCACTAGCGACTGAGTGACTAATTCCTTCGCTAATTTGCAGGCACCTCGATGGGTGGAATAGCTGACATGATGCACATATAATTCATCACCATATATAGTCCATCAAAGTAAGTTAGTATCCCATGGTGTTGCATATGGAGATGTGATTCCAAAATAAACCACCACTGAGTTAGGCTACAATTCGAGGTTACGACCTCCCTTTGCCGCACTGAACATGATAACATCAGGGTCGGTCCTAAGATTGAAAGTGTCCTGTGCGAAAAACAATATAGGGCCCTTTTAAAAAAAATTTATACAAAGATATTAAATACCTAAAATGGCCCTAAAAATTAAACTTATTTTTCAGGGGGCCATTTTAGTTGGGTGAGAATTTTTGGTAGTTAAATCATCCTTTGTATAGATTGTTTTTGGGTAGTTAATAAAATGGCCCTAAAAAATTAAATTTATTTTGAAAATTGACATTTTTAATATGTATAAAATATTTTTTGACCCCTATAATATACATACATAGGTGCATATTCTAAAATGGGCCCTGTGCCATTGCCCATTTGGCACATGGCCAGAGCCGGCCATGGATAACATGACACCTCTCTCTCTCTCTCTCCCTCTCTCTATATATATATATATATGGAGAGAGAGAGAGAGAGAGAGAGAGAGAAAGAGAGAGAGAGAGAGCTGTCATCTTATCTATGGCCGGCTCTGGCCATGTGCCAAATAGGCAATGGCACAGGGTCTATTTTAGAATATGCACCTATGTATGTCTATTATATAGGTCAAAAAATATTTTATACATATTAAAAATGTCAATTTTCAAAATAAATTTAATTTTTTAGGGCCATTTTATTAAGTACCCAAAAACAATCTATACAAAGGATGATTTAATTACCCAAAAATCTCACCCAACTAAAATGGGGCCCTGAAAAATAAGTTTAATTTTTTAGGGCCCATTTTAGGTATTTGATATATATATATATATATATATATATATATATACTCGTCATATCGTCTCCTCAAGTCACATGTCTCTATGTAATACGTCCCAAGAAATATTTATTGTTTTAATTAATATCTTATATATTAAGGGTTCGAGTCCATATCCTAACTTAATAGTTTAAATACAAATTGGTCTTATTCCCCAAAGTTGTATTTTCTCACCATCACCATCATCAACTCGCTAAGCATTTCCTAGCTAGATATAACTAACTAAAGTCCTCGATTTTTAAGTTTAAACTAAATAGAAAATTTTACTATAGCATCTTGGTACATATTTTTCCAAATTTCCATTTGTGAAATTTAAATCCGTAAGTGTGATAAATTTTCAAATCAAAATCACAAACATGATTAAATCATTTATAATCAACTAACTATTTATGGTTATATTTTATTAATAGTAGTGAAATTACAATACAATGATTAAACTACTCAAATTTATCTTTATTAAACTAAGATTCCTATTCCTAGCATTGAATTTTAGACTCGACAATTTTTTTTATTTAACTATATGCATCTACAAATTTGTTCATGCATACCCAATAATTTATAATCGTAACTCCAAGTTTTAAATTTTAAAATAAACCTAAGTCATTACTAAGCATGTACGGATCACTAATTTAACATGTGAGATTTTATAACTTTGTAACCAAAGATTTATAAATTAACATATAAAAATTCCTCAATTGATCATGCATATTTGTTTAGTAAAAATGTAAGCAATTCTTTACACCGCCAAAAAATGATTCAACCAAAAAACAAATCAAGAAATAATTATAATTCTTACTAATTACGTTTTTTGAATTTAGAAAAAGATTTAGGTGATCGATCAAAGTAGAAACTCTAAATGAGAAAAGTAGTATTGTACTTACCTTTTAGAAGAATTTCTCAAAATATAAATGTAGGATTTATCTTGTTTACCTGACGATCAACTTTTATATTAGACTCCTTAATGAATTATTCTTAAGAAGTTTCTAAATTAAGCTTTCGATAAGTTACTTATGGTGGTGTGGTTGATAGTTTGTGACAAAGAGAGATTTATAGTGTTTAAGGTTGAGTTTTGAGAGATTCTTATGAGGTATGCTTATGTGTAGAACAACACTTAAATGAGTAATGGTAGTAAACGTCTAAGAATACCCACTACAACGGTTAAAGTAAGCCGCTACAGCAGACCTGCCCCTTATAGGGGTCAAAATTACCCCCGTGAGCAGCTAAGATACCCACTTTAGCACCCCAAATCAATCGTTATAGCGCTCTAGAACCCCACTATAATTACCATCTAATGGTAACCCTAATTTTCACTTAATTCGAATGTAATTCCATAACTATTCAATTAAACAACTACAAATGACTATCCAGTGCTAACCCTCTAGTTTTCTATGTAACATTCTTTGATATGTTCCGTTCTTTGTTAAATAAACTATGTTTCTTTAGTCCTTGAAGTCATTCTAAAATAGCTTCATATCAAGATTTATTCAACAAACTTAATCAAACTTTTTCTCGGCATCATTCATGGTCACACCTTTGAGATAAATGATTTTACATTGAGGTAAAAGGAATTAAAAGGACTAAGCTCACACTTTTTGTCATATTTAACTTAAATTTCATGATTGAAAAATAAGTTTGTGTGTGTACGATGATACGGCTTTTAAGATTAGTGATGTAAATATGAAAATTTGTCTTTATAGGTACAAACATATTTTAAATAAAATTGAATAATTATAACATATGAATTAATGGTTTTTAGTTTATGGGTTCATATCCCTATAGCCCAAGTCTTATAATTTCCATTGCATGCTTCACTATAGTGAATGCACCTTCATTGGTCCCAAACCTATGTAGAAACTGTGATTTATTTTTCCATGATCTAGATGTCCCTTTGTTTTAGGGAAGCCCTCCCTCTCTTTAGCAAAGGATCTTTGTTAGCTGGGATATTTTTTTAAAGTAAATATTTTCAATATTTGGTAACCTTTTCAAGGGAGTTTGTATATATCTAGATTAGCCTGCCATATCAATGGGACATGATTGGATAGATCTTTTTTAAAGAGGTTACTTTTACCTGCTCGCCCCCTTATGCTTTTCTTGCAATATTGAGATTGTATTTAGGTAAGAAATGACCTTAATATTAAAAAATGGCCTTAATATTGAGATTGTGTTGGTTAATATGCTAAGTAAAGGTAATTGATATGATTATGGTAGTGATTAGATATAATATCAATAGTTAGGGTATGGGGTATTCATGTGAACCCACATCTTGATGTTGATAGGTGGGTATGAGTACTAATTGTTATATAGGCCGATATGCAAGCTTATGGTATAGATATATGTATATACATATCGATATGTGTGCAATTAGTATATAGGCGTGTGGCATGGAAGTATGCTCATTTTATGATGCAACATGCTTATATAGTATGTTGTGTTATTTTATGGGTTGTGTGAGTAATTAATGCATGTTGTGATGCAAACTATTTTAAGCCGTTTTACACTCGGGCATTGACCCGTTTCTTGTTATTTATATTTCTCTTATATATATATATATATATATGTGTGTGTGTGTGTGTGTGTGTGTGTGTATGTATGTATGTATGTATGTATTATAGGTGCCCAGCCACAGGGCCGTCATGCATAGGTTCTTTGGATTTGACGTGCTGCAGCTTATGTGGGAGTTACATGCCCTTGCTTTAGACGACTTCGTCATTGATTCTGTTCTTGATTTAGTTCTTCTTGGTTAGGGCATGTGTCGTCCGTTTTCCTATTCCGTTTGGATTTGTCAGAGATTTATGTTTATTTATATTTCCATTATTCAGTACTCCTTGGGAGTTAACTATTGTCAAGATGATTTCATTTATGGTTCTTAATATATTGGCACCGGTGTTGGCGCCTATCCTTGTTGCGGTTATGGTTGTGCTGCTGCTGACTCAGCACCCACAATCTATATAGGACGTGAGACTCTCCTCAGGGAGTTCACTATCTTAAAGATGATAAACAAAATATTATAAGTAATCGTAAGGAAATGAAATAACAAAGGTCTAAAGTATCGAAGAACGCTACACGAAAATGAGACGGATACACTCAAGGCCCTAGGAAACTAGAACATGGAATGCTCTGATATCAATTGTGACACCCGGATAAAATCCATAGCTAGATTGATCAAAGTCCAAATACAAATAATATAGGATTATAAGAAATAAGTACCATTTTAAGCATGACTGAAATAAAATAAAATGTAATAATAATGAGCTACATTAATAGGATTAAAAACCACATATATCTAACACCAAAACCATAATATAAAAGACTCCATCACTTAAATACAAGGTTATCTAAAATAAAATCCAACTCTGAATATACAGGCTAACTCTATCATAAGTATTCCCTACAACAATAGTCCAAATCAGTAATAATAAAAGTGTGATAAAAAAATGAGAACGCGGGCTCGACACCTACATCCTAATATTTAGAAGCAGGGATTGAACATCTATGCGAATGAATTAGGGTTTAGTGGTTGTTACTACCTAGGACTCAAAACAAATTTGAACAACATGAGTAAACCGAGTAAGCTTACAAAGAGTAATAATTGAACCGAATTTGGGCTATAATAATAACACTGCATCTTCCTCTCATATATTAGTTTTTTTCAGTTAACCCAATCCAAATAACCCTAATATATCATACAGTATAAACCCAAGCCCAAGTCAACCCCATGATTAATAATTATAATTCATCTTAATAGATTATTATTATGAGGTTCCATAACTAGTGTAAAGTATATACATCTCTATTATAAGTATAGTAGAAGAAGGAAAATCACGTAAGTTTAAATATCCACTTAATTATGTTCCCAATATATATAAGTAAATGGGTTATGCACAAGCCCACACATAAGACATGAAGGTCTATCCATATTGCCTTCGAGGATCAATCATGCGTCCTATGTAAAATTATAGTCCATCCCATTCTTATCACCTCAAAGTAACAATGAGGGATAAGTCACCGCGCCTTCCCGTATTTTGCATAGACCTTCATACCTGAGACAATAAGTAGATCACCCCCATTTATTCCCCCTCGGGACACGAGTACATCAGCAGTAGGAACAGGGTAAAATGACGAACGTAAGACCGTCTCTATCATCTGGGACCAGCGCAGTCGACGTCCTATGCTCCTATAAAAGATACCTCATAATATGTCTCCCACGAGCACTCACACATGGTATGCTTACATATAAATTCAATTTACATACTATATGCAAGGATTTATTAAAAGAGCTACAAGTCTCCGATTTAATTAACTTAAATTAATTAAGAAGTTATATCTCGAAAGGCGCCAGAGTCGTTCAAACGATAACCCCAAACTCGTTCTAACAAAAATATCTAAGTCAATCTAACGAGAACCAGACTAGTTATAATGAAACCACTGATGTCCTTCGAACCAATTTCTAATTCATTCAAATGAGATACCATATCTCATTTTAAAGAGACACAGATATCGTTCTAATGAGAATTACGAAATTCATTATCTCTAAACACCCCAAAACGACCGTTAACACATAAAAACCTAAATCCAGAGCCTTTGAACGATTCTATTCTCGTATTTGTTCATATATAGGATGTAAAACAACAATACTAACCTAAATCAATAATTTATTAGATAATAAAACATGGTTTGTAGTATTAAATTTAGATTAAGGATTTAAGAACCCTAAGTTAATATTTCTAACCAAGTCAACTATGATTTGATTCAATTTTGAATTTAAAACGATGGCTTTTATAATATACATTACAATGATTCAAAATATATCAAATTCATCCAGATTATAAAGTTAATTCATAGGATTCAACATTAAATTATGCAAATTTATTAACATGAGATTAAGTCTTAATTCTCCTGTTAAACTGTTTTTCAAATTTAGGTTTTAGGTAACCAAAAATTGTTTATAGATGTGTTAATGAAAATTCCAATAAATTATCACTATCCTAACACAAATCCAAATCTAATTCTTAATTGATATATACTTTTCTTGGACTGATTGACAAATTAAGTCCCCAAAACCTTTAGTTCTTCTTCCATAATTGGTGCCTCTTCTTTTAAGCTCTCTATGTTTTTCTCCCAAGTATAAAGTGTGTTTTAGACTTTGTCTAATTAACCTAATAATTGTGCCTCCCATGAAATTAAGCTTAGGCTTTACATAAGACTCAACCCTATGGGCCCAAATTGTATTCTAAATGGCCACCCAAGCCATACACTAAACCAATTGACATATTAGGTAATACGGACATTCTAAACATTCCAAAGGTCAATACGGATATGAAAATTGTGATAAATTAATTTTTCCATTAAATTAACTTATAAATTAGTATAAGTCAATTAAATTAGAAATTTAATTATTAATTAATCATGTGTGACTTGACATTATAAGAAATACTTTATGATTAGTGGAACCTAATACCGAGGGGACAATTCAAATAAAGAAACTCCCTGCATCTAGTCCCTAACCATTTGATAATCACCTATAATAATAAGTCACTTCCATTATTTAATTATTATATTACAGTGTATTATGTCTAATTTCTAAAAGGTGTTAATTCACATAACAAATAAACAATATTTATACGAGTATAAATAAGTGGCATTACATGTCATGCAAAAACAAATAATAAATTACCCAATTTAGATAATGCACAGAAAATATGGGGGTATTACATAAGCTCATTAAAAAATTTAGTTTTTTCATTTCCAGCAGTCTTAATTTTTTTGAGTAAAACATACCTCTGGATAGGGAACATGAAAGAAACATGATCTTCGTTCTTCTTCGAGGGGTTTTCCTCTTGCAAACATTTTTTTTTTGTAAAAAGAATCATATTAATTTTCAAGAATCTTTTTTATTCCAAAATAAGCTTATCATAAGAAGTTTGTAGATCACCTTCTTATCTATCAATAATACTATCACTAATAAAAACTGTTATATTGTCATGAAAAAAGTGATTCATAAAATCGAAGGGGGGCGTAATTCAGTTAAAAAAGCATAATTATCACTAGCACTAATTAAATCATGAATATGGTCACATTTTCTTAGCTCCATTTCACACACTATAGGTCTTCCTTAAGGTGATTAATCCTACAAAAATTAGGTCTAGCTCTAATACAATTTAAGAATGCATGTGTTCGAAACGAAGATGGAGTTAGGTTATCCAAATAATAATATATTGATATAATAAACGTAATATTTTCTTTTTAATTATTTTTATGGCACAATTATAACAAGTTAGGTCTATGGGACAAAATATTTACAAATTAGCTTACACCAATTTTTTTCTTCAACTTTTAGGTGGTGACTCTGAATGCGAAAAAGGTAACGCAGTCATACAACACCCAATCAAATAGGAAAAACCCCACAACCGAAAAAATCTATAACCAAATGAACCAACAAATGAAATATGGTAGATACTTACAAAGAAAAACTATGACTAATAGTCCTTATGTACAACTTTCACTAACACTCTTTGCACATTAATCTCCCACAAAAAGAAGTTAACAATAGCATAAAAACACTTCACAACCAACACTTTCTTTGGTCACAACTAATGTATTTCGTTACCAACAAAAATAAAAGATATCCATTTAAAGTTGAAAACGAACTTGTTTTTAAGTTAGTCTTGCTCAAACTAGAAAACTCAGTGTATTTTTAAAATGGACAAATCAAAAGTCTATCGAGAAAATGTTGTGAAAATAATTATTTAAGGATAAAAGTGAAGTGATTAAAATTGAATAAGACTTTATATCAAAGTTATAAAAACAAACATCTAAAAA
Source organism: Sambucus nigra (assembly GCA_949130495.1). Lineage (NCBI taxonomy): Eukaryota > Viridiplantae > Streptophyta > Magnoliopsida > Dipsacales > Adoxaceae > Sambucus > Sambucus nigra. The sequence goes on along the minus strand of OX422223.1, from coordinate 350,469,968 downwards.
ATACAAAGAGAGTAATTAAAAAGAAAACATAGAAAGTTTTTATCTCTAAATGTTTACCTCAAATATTTTTCTCTTAAAAAAATCCTCTTTATCCTAAGGCTCTCTATTTTAATAATGAAGAAAAAATATACTTAAATTTACTCCTTAGATTGCAAGGAACTCTTGAGGGTAAAAGTAAGTAAGACTATACCTATTAGCTAAAATATAGGCATCAAGTGAAAAATATATGGTTGTTAACTTAGGTTTGCACAAACTTCCCTGAAAAAAGAAATAAAATCTTATAAAAGATATGATCATCTCAAAAATTGAACGACTAGCAAAGTAAATATTTAATAAAGCAGTGGTGTCTCGAAAAGTCTAATTTTAAGTTTCGCCATGGGACTCGACTAGAAAAGGAAGCCTTCATTGAAGTGAATCGTTGTTTTGTTGAAGCGAAACAACAAGTCTCATATGTTGGAAAAAAGGGTTTATGATTTTTGAAACTCAAACCAAAAGTTCTGATATTAAATATATCCAACATTTTATAAAAGTAAATTTTTATATATATAATTTATATGTATTCAAAGATCACTGATACCAAAAATAACCATATCAACATGCATACACATAAACCATTTTTCCAATTATGAAAAGTTTATTTGAAGATGAAAAAGTATGATTAAGTCATACAAGTATTTTTACCATTACCTAAAGTGCAACTCTCAAAGTTTTGATTGTGAAGGATTCCCGAATGAAGTTGAATAAAGTTAGTTAATGTCTCTTTAAGTGAATATTTTTCAAAACGACTTTAATGACTAAGGACTCGAAATATCTTTTTGAAACTATAATAAGACAATATAAATTAACCAAGTCATATAATTATACGCATACTCTAATATAGGAGTATATATATATTCTTGATCTTACGTACTAAGATCATCAGCCTCATAAGGCACAACAGGCTTATAGTTTTATGTAAAGACTTTGGTATGCGGTTACACAGTTGGCGTGATTGTGTATTAATCTCCCCTATTGTAGTAAATGAAATTTTTCCCATCAAAGTCCAAGAAATTTGTAAAATAGTTGTTCAATAAAAGTTATATGTATGAGAATATATATATATATATATATATATATATATAAATTTATTTTTATTTATTTCATTGACTATAATACATCATGTCCAATTTTTTAAATTAGTGGTTTTACCCGATTGATTAGGGATTTCATTATAAATTATTGAGTTTTTACATGGTCCAGAGAAAAATTAATTACCATATACAAAATATACTATTCTACCCCTAATTCAGTTTGAGTTATTGGAATAATTGAAATAAGGAGAAAAATTAAGCAATTTAGATACTTTAGAGGCTTAACTAGTGCAAAATAGAGTTTTATATCAATGTGAATATGAGGTGATGGTCTATGTGCTTGTAGGACACCGGTCTATTTTCCTAAAAAGAGATAAAATATGGTTTATCCCTGTAGGGCTAGATGTTAAGGTGATGGTCTATATGCAAAACTAGAGTTCTATATCAATGTGAATTCGAGGTATTATGCCTATCACGGTGATGTGTTATATATAAGTGACTCTTAGTATGTTTTTATGTCAGAGTACGAGAAGCCATGTATAAAGCATGTTATTCACATAAAAGTAAATGTACAAGAGGTGTGATATATATGTACCATTGAGCTTGGTTATGAGGAAACATAAGAGTTAGCAGGATAATATTTCATAATATACATACATATATATATATATATATATATATGTGTGTGTGTGTGTGTGTGTGTGTGTGTGTGTAACCATGAGGTTGGACTCAATATTAGGGATCGTTTATGTCTCATTCAGATAATGTTTACACCATATCTAGTTGGCCAACGTATCGGTGACAGATGGAAAATTAATGAGGAAAAAATATTATGATTTAAATGCCCTAAAGGATAATGACAATTACGTATATGCAAGGACATATGGATTCCTAGGGAGAGTGCATAATGAAATAAGCGCACATGGGTAATTATCAAGAGAAAGTGGAGTGTTCACACATGTAGGTGAACACGTTTTTTGGAATTCTAAAAGAAACTTCCAAATAGTTATTCGAAAAAATTGTTAGAATTCGAAGGAATATAAATAAAAAATTGGTGGACAAAATCAAAGGAGGACTCTTAACAAACAAACCGCTTTACTTCACTTTTATTTTATGAAATCATTTATTCTTTACGAGTCTATCTATTTTTCAAAATATTTTGTAAGGTTAGATTTTGTTCTTATTTAAATTTCCACATATCTTTTCATTTATTCTGAAATTTGACTTCAGGCTCCCAGCATTTCAGTTTAGTTATTTTACTATAGAATTGTTTTATTTTTCTTTACTCTTCAAATGCACTTTTGTCTTCTTCTTTAATCATAGTTAATGATATTTTACTATGATTTCCTATTTTAAATTTGTATTTTTCTTTAATATTAAAACAAGAAACAACTTAGCGCTTCACAAAAATTCTTAAGTTAAGCATTTGAACATACTACAACCGTCTGATTATTTGTTGGCTAAATATAATCAATTTTGGTCCTCAAAACCCATAATTCGTGTGTGGAATGCTAAACAATTATCATAAATCAAGCCCAAAATATATTTTTCCATTGCCCAATAGTACTCTAGTGTTTAGTTTAGGAATTGTTATGGCTACAAATTGAAGAGACGAAGACAATAGCAATAATGAACTGATTTAAATGTGGTGAAATTGGCTCCAAAATCCAAGACGCCATGCCCATTGATCAAATGGTTATTGGGAATGGTCAAGAATTCAAACTAGAGAACCAAACCCATGGAATGTATGAAGGCCTAAGTTTGAGGAATGTAAATCCTAACATGCTTCCTGTAGTAGGAACACTTATGTATAATCAATTGATCGAGTAACTGAATCGAATTTTTGATTATCTTTGTAATGTAGTTCAAAACATTAATGCAATGGTGATCATTGTTACCAATAGAATTCCACTCCTTATATGAGACCACTAACTTGACACAATGGGACACCAAAAACTGGTGTTTCTTCGACCAATTACCTATTATACCACTGTATTTTTAAAAGGATTTATAATTAATTAATTGAGAATAATTTTAATAAATTAAATGGAAACTCGGACTACTTATATAATGGAAATTGAGAATTTAAAATCATCTATGATGATTCAAAATATAATGAGTTAATTTGAAATTTTAGAGTTAAACTAATTAATAAATAAATTTTTATGGGCTAAAGTTTACTTTTATTAAATTTTGAGGTTTAATTGGTAAATGTAAGAAGCTAGCAATGGATTTAGACTCATGGAGAATTTTGAGAAAGATTGTTTCTTATGCTTTTCTTTAGGAAAAATTAAGGTTTTAGAATATTGATAATTTCTAGGGTTTCAGTTGCCAATGGATATTTAAATCGTGCCTAAGTACCGCGACCAAGGAATTTTGGAGTCACGATCGTAGGCTAGGAACCACGAGCATGGTATGTAATAGCCGTGACTGCAGACTTGTGTGGAGTGCAGTTGTGTCGTGACTTGGTCGCGAGGCCTATAATTTCTGGGTTCTTTTATTAGCCACTTTTATGTTTTAAGCCTAATTTCTCATATCATCTTCATTTTTAATTTTCCCCTTCACCAAGACACCCTAAAACTCTTTAAATCCTCTCTCAAGAAACCTCATTGCCTCTAAACAAAACAATGAATTTTTTAAGGTTTTCAAACAATGATTCAAGGAAATTTTCAAGATTAATAATATCAAGTTTTGAAAGAATTTTTTAAGAAGGAATCAAGATAAATTTTTCAAGAGTTCTTCACTCCAAATTCATGTAACGTTTTAATTTTTCTTTAGGGGCAAGTTGCTATCTACTCCTATCCTTTTATATATAATTATGCTAAACTTTAACCAAAACCATAATTGTAGGATTAAAATGAGTTAGAAACATTTAGGAATTTGATAGTTCATAGTAAATAATATTAATTAGGTACAATTGATTATCCTCACATGTTTTGTATTGAGTTTTATCCCTGATTAATGTGGGAAATTTAATAATTTAACCTCGAATAGCAAATAGATATTTTAGGGTTTGAAGTTTCATCTTCGAATTATGAATAATTAGATTATATGACAAGTAATTTGGATATATTCACCTCTTAATTGAATTATGAAATGTTTGTGCTCAATAGGGTTGTACCTTTAGCAATAAGAGTAGTACTTTTTGTAAGAAGTACCTAATTGATGAAATTTTAATATGATGATTTTTATTTATGGCCAAGAAAATTATGATGATTAATTATTAGTGATTAGATTATGTTAAACCTCTTGAAATATGATTGAAAGTCCTTATGTTGAATAATATTCTTGGAATTGAGAATATAACTAATTTGTATAAGAAACCAATGTAAGCCCTCTACCACTTTTAGTATGTTGTTTATAATGAATTAATTACATAGATGAATTAAAAGGAGTACGGTATAAACTTGTTGACTTGTTTAGTTATGGTTGTTGTTCCTTATGTTGAATGAACTATGATTGGGTTTGGAAAATTCATATTTAATTCTCATAATACCTTTATTAAATTTATCTCCCCAAACCTTTAACTAATTAATTGCCTTAATGACTATCCGATCTAAACGTTATCAGGGGTTCTCTATTTGTATTTTATTTTTATGAGACGACCCAAGTACGATGTGGCCATCCCGGCCCCTTACTACTCTGACGCTTATGCGGAGGCATCACCCAAGCTTCCCCTTTTTGTGAGGTAGGGGGACTGTGCAAGAAGTACTCATCAGTGTGTGTGAAATGCATAGAGATAATAGTTACCAGGTTATCTTGCTCAAAACAAGAAAAAGAAATAGCCATCTCCGAAGAGACAATAGAAAATACTACTATTTCGTCCGAAAATAAACAAGATGTGGGCTCGAAGACTGTGTTACAAAATGGGAAGATGTTAGGAAACAATTCCTCCCATTTGGTCTCTCTTGGGAAAGAAATATGCTCTCCTTATCCTAAAGTGTGGGAACATGTGTAAAATGTGTCGTATGTGTGAAGTGTGGAAAGTGAAAATATGTGTGAATGTGAAAAAGAGTGTGTGTGTATGTGTGTGTGTGTGTGAGACAGAGAGAGAGAGAGACAGACAGAGAGAGAGAGAAGTGAAATCATCATATCCGCATCATGGAAAAGATGGGAACGAATCATTCTTAAGAGATAAACTAACTAAACGATGTGTGCAAATAACTAAAGTATGAGAGGAATACTAAGACCATATCATCACTACAGAAAAGTGAATACTTATGATACAGGACCGCTAAAAAGTGAAAAGTCAAGAAAACTATATAGGAGAGTAAAACATGCTAAATATGAACTAAGCACTATTATATAGACATAGATAAAAAAATGAAAGATTTAAGGAATGACTAAAATCACAAATGGCTTTCGGACGCCTACATAGCCAAAAATGGAATCAAAATCTCATAGTTCACATAAAAAACACGGGTGGGGTCTACACCCTAGTCCAAACTTATTGTGTATCATTTATCTTATGAAAATGTGTGCAAAATGTGGTGAAAGTGTGATAAAATGCGATAACCCTAAATTGGGAACTAACGTATAAACCCCATTTTTTGTTTTTTTATTCACGAAAATAAGGTTTGAAATTATATAGAGTAAAAAGCTGCGATTAGTGATAAAATGAAGAAAACCCAAATAAAAATATGCTAAAAACACCAAATTATATGAAATATGAATTATTTGGCAAAGTGGAAATGGAAAGAGGTTTGGACCTTCAATCTTTATGAATTCTTCTTTGGGGTAGCTTTTTTAGGATGATTATGGAGTAAATATAGTGGTGGTGGAGTGGTGGATAATGGTAAGGAACATATGATATAAGGGAATGTGTAAGGAATGTGATGAAAGCGATATGCTCTAAATTTTAGGAAAGCTGCAGTATCAATATCAAGATTGAGGCCTTTTAAAAATAAGGGCAAGGTTTCTTTAAATAGGAAAATATTAAAGGAGAAAAATGACCAAGTTGACCTCAGGGGTATGTTGTGGAACATACATCCTGCTCTGTCTGCTGGTAGGGTGGATAAACTTGTTGGGCAAGGAAACCCCCACATGCCTACAGGCAGGTGAGGTGTCATGCTGATAAGGCATAATTTCTTATAGACATAAAATTTGAACTATACGCCTAATTACCATACTTTTGAGACTGTTAGAAAGGGGGGTTTAGATATCTATCTTTTCGTGCTCCCATGTTCGAGGGTTGAAAAATGCCAAACGAGGCTTGTAGGGTGTAGGGTTGTTCTATAGTTAGGGCTTAGAGGAGGATCGAGGGTCCAGGATTTGAAGTCCTTTGTTTGGATCCTATGAAGAGTGCAGTGATGCTTGGATGGTATGTCTATGAATTCCCTCCATCGATGAGCTTTAGCTAAGCGAAAAGATGTCGAAAAATAAACAACCTATGAAAATTATGAGTGTTGAAACCCTAATGTTTTGGGACTATAGTGGGGATTAAAGGCCTGATTCTGAGAACCTAGGTGTTTATACAGGGGTCGTAACTTGATTTTAAAGGATGAAGGTATAGGAGGAGTAAAACATGATTTGGATGGCTTGGAAAGGTGTAGGAGAAATAAATCCTAATTTTGAGTGATTAAGCCTGATTCTGAGGGCTTGAAAAGGTTTGAGTTGAATAAAGCCTAATTCTGAGGGTTGAAGCCTGATTTTGAGGGATTGGAAGGTGCGCAATGAATAAATCCTGATTTCAAGGGTTGAAGCCTAATTTTGAGGGCTTGGAATGTGTGTGGTGATCTTAACTTAATTTTGAGGGCTTAGGTCCAATTTTGAGGACCGAAAGAGTGTGTATGACCTATATTGGGATCAAGCCCAAATTTTGATGGCCTATGTATTATTCTAAGGACCTAAAGAGTGTGTATGACCAATATGGGGATTACAGCCTAATTCTAAGAGCATGGGTATAATATTTAAGAACTAAAGAGTGTGTGTAACCAATACGGGGATCGCGGCTTAATTATGAGGGCTTAGTTATTATTCTGAGGACCTAAAGAGTGTGTGCAACCACTATAGGAATTGTGGCCTAATTCTAAGGTTTGGCTCTAATTATGAAGACATGAAGAGGATAATAGTTTTAGAAATGATGTGTGGTGATGTGATAATTTTCCAAAATGTTTTGGAAATTTTTGAGAAATTTGTTATTTTTTTTTATAACATTTGGATGTTTATATAATATGGGAATTTTGATAATATTTATGAAAAAGTATACTTTTTTCAAAATTTGAGATTTTTGAGATTTATGTATTTTTTTCTACTTTTTGAGATTTTTTGGAATTTTTGCAATGAAAATTTGACAAGGTGCCTACCGGCATATGGCAGCCTGTGCCTACCGGCATGTATCACGGATTCTAAGGGTTTTTTGGGTTCCAATGAGTAACTTTCAACGAGCGGATATAGAGGGGTGCCGACAAGGAAGGCCCTTTGCCCCTTTATAATAAGGAGTAAGGTAGCCTCTTTCCTTACCCCAGACTCAAGTTCTCTCTTTCTTTCTCTCTCTCTCTCTCTAGAAAATGATTATTACGAGTATGTTTTTTGGGGTTTTTAAGAAAATGGAGAATGTTTCACTTATCTACAGTTGGGATAATGTCGAGTGGCAGCATCATGAGAGGATTCCTATGGGAGCGGAGAATGTTTATCACTGTGTTATGTAAGTGACTAATGAGTGGGTTCTCATGAGAGAGCTTCAGATGCATCATTTAACTATTGTGAAGAGACCTAGTGGTTACATAAGTTTATTATTTTTATTATACTTGTTTTGTATTCGAATTGAATTCATTATTATTTATTTATTGAGATTTTTAGAAACATTTTGGACTTAATTGGTATGCGCATCTTGAAGACGGGGGTATCTTTGGTGACTATCCTTGCTCAGGGGTCGACTGGGGTAAAAACGGATTACTACTACCTCTCTAGTGAAGTGAAGATCCTAATACAGAGTGTGGGTTTCGGCAATTTGGTGTGAGTTTTGGATGACACATTATGATCTTAGGGAATGTCATATGCCCTCCGGTAAAGATGATAAGGCACCACCCATACTTCCATTTTTATATGCATGAGATGATTGTGATGCCAGTGGATGTCTATCAGATCTTGGTACTACAATGTGAGGGGATAAAGATTGTGGTGGACCTATTCCTTCGCCTAACAAATGTAGTAATTCAAGCGGCCATGTGGATGATAGCGAGGGTAGGCTTTGGAGAGCCAATGCAAGTATCCCTACCGAAGGATACTCTACTGAGGCAGGTGATGGATGTAGCTAATGACCGATAAGTGTGACAGGCGTGAAGCCTTTTCATTTTTGTTTTTTCTGGGGAGTACGCCACTGGCAAAGAGTAACTATGACGTTCATCTCTAGTTCCTTCCTTTTCTGCAAAATTTCACACAAATTCGCACTTATGATTGGGTGAGGCTGGCATTAGCGATATTATATGCTTCTCTGGATGCCTTCAACCGTTGGTATCAGCCGACTTTACCTGGGTGGTCTTACCTTTTGGAGGTAACATTATTTTTTTTACTTTTTAGATTTTCTTCTTTTATTTTTTTGAGATATTTTTTCTAAATATTTTTAATTTTTTTGTCATTTTTCAAGTATGGTTATATTAGGTTGATTAGGTAAAACACCCAACTGATGCATTGAGGTCGACATCTCATTGCCTATGATGGGAAGGAAAGAGAACATGACCTTAAAGAATTTGTGGCTTTAAAGGATGTGAGAGTTGTTCTGAACACCTTGAAGAGCAACTAGGTTATTTTTATTATTTATTTATTTATTTATATATATTTTTTCTCTCTGACTATTTGGATTCCATGTTGATGTCCGAATTGATTTGGACTGGTGACATTTGATCTTTGGAGTCAACTAATAGAGACCATGGGATTAACCAATTCCATCCTCAGATGCGGTGATTGTTGTCGCACAAGTTTGGGTACAGCTAGTACCAAAAGGAGAACGTGATACACTACACTATAAAGGGAGAGGCAGTTCCCTAGTTAATTTTCGTTCTTTATGGATATGAATAGAAGATACCAAGGAGAGAAAAGACGACGGCGATAATAGGAAAGCACTACTCATCTATACAAATAAGGCAACAACACACGACTCCTTGGACTTTATGATGATTTTCTTGATGTTAAAGTCTATATATGATGTAGAAATGTGTCGGGGTCATCTACTCAGCCTTCGACAAGCGGTGCAGGGATAGTGGAGATTCATCTACTTCAGGAGTATGGGTTTCCTTCCTATTATTTATGGCTAGAGGGGGAGACGCGATAGGGGTCCCTTATCGCCCCCATGCATCACTAAAGGGCCTTCCTCTTATTCCCACGAATGACTTCTTGTTAGAGGTGTGTTTGTGTATTCTTTGTTAATTTTTGCATTTTAATTTCTTCACTTTTATTTGTTACTGATTTGGACAGTCTTCTTTTCTCCTTCCTTTGCAGATTATATTTGTGTGCACTTTAGGGTTGTAAGATATTCAAGACTAATGGCTTCTATGGACGAGCTGATTCGGGAGATGGATCGTTCTTGCACCATTCCTCTGACTACTTATGATAACATTCCATCCTTGAGTTTTGGTAATGCGGCCTCTACCTCCTTCCATCATGGAAAACTCCCATGGCCATTGAAGATGCTGGTAGTGTAGGTTTTAGGGAAAAGATTCGGGCTCGGCTACGAAAATTTTGTTTCTTTTTAATTTTTCAGTTTTTTTCGGCCACGAAGTATGAAATCAAAAATATAAATGATGTAATTTATTTTAATTATATGGATTTAATGGCTTTCTATACATGCACTTCTAATTTTCCACTCGGGGTTTTATTTGAGAAAATGTATGGGTTGTGTTTTTGGATATTTTGAATATTCCTTTTGAATGTTTACGTAAAGTAATGTCTGCGAGATTTTATTTGTAAAAATCCAATCACTGAAGGGGATTATTTGGAAAAAAATTGGGACAAAAAAGAAAAAAGGAGCTTCCCAAATAGGGGGTGTCGATCGACATAGCCCTTGGCTTACTAGTCGGCATGTCAATCTACGTACTTGACTTTTTAGCCTTTAGTACCCTCTTGCTACATTTCTGGTCCTTCAAATCCTGGATAAATGATGATGGTTCAGTTGCTTTAACATTTTATGGAGATTTTTTTGGAATAAAAAGGATCTTAAGGATGGCATTTTGAACCACACCTAATTTTTTCTCTTTTCTCTTGTATTCAAGTTCATTCTTCCTAATTTCTATCCCAATAATGAAAATATTTACATCCTATCTCGATGGCTTAGAGGCTATGAGTTTCTACAACATTAACTATAATGCATTCAATTTGTGCCCCATCATTTTGTGGGGTAACTATTTAATTCACCGAAGTCTAGTAGAGGCGCACTTCAATTATGGTCCCATAAGGATCACAAGTTTCATTTCAGATTGGACGAGGTCTGTCTCACCTATGATGAATTTTTTTCTATGTTCGGTATTCACCTTCAAGTTCTTGCCACTATACCTAAATTTTTCCATTATTTGTAGAAAGTGTTGGGTGAGTTGCTGCACATTTCTCCATCTATGACCTGACCATTAGTGCATGGGTGAGTCACCTGTCTCCCTACAGTCTTTGAATATATATGACACTAGGAGTTTGATAAATGAATTTTTTGGAGTTTTGGCCTTAGGATTGATTGTAAAAATGCTTCTAATGATGGGCGACATGAGTGCGACACCCAAGTAGATGGCATAGTCTTTTTTATGCATTGTCATTGTAATATTTTTACCACTATTCTAGTGGAGACATTAAATGTCCTTGATGATTGGAAGGAGGACCCTTATACTTTCTTGTAGGGTAATCTTATGATGTTATACATATGGCTATCATAGATGCTTCATTTGGCTTCTCTCCTTTGTATCCTAATACCAATATCCACAAATTTTATCTTCAGCATTACATGGACTTTGAAGCATTTGTGGATGAATTGTCTAACTGGTTGATGGAAAGTGATGATACCAGAAATGGTATCACTAAATCAATGTAAATATGCAAGCTCAATCCAGTACAACATTCAAGTATAAATAGATATGTAAATAAAGAAAGAGGTGAGGCAAAGAGGATATAAGACTGTATATAAGTGGTTCGGCCTATCTAGGCCTACTCCACTATGTGTGTGAGTGAATTCCACTAAAGGGCTCTGATGCCCTTTGGATACAAATCACTCAAGATTTCTCTCTATTCTAGTTTTCGAATTAAGGTCCTTTACAAAGATGTAGAAGACAAGTATATAGAGTGCTTGGGGGGTGTAATGTACCCCCCCAATAATGTAATAAGCATGTGTGGAATGTTCCTAGCCAATGGGTTTGAGCCATATGTCACTGTCACATGTAGGTCATAATGATCAAATATTCCCTCATGTGTGAGGGTGATATTGTTATAATAGTTTGGTCCACGTGGGATTCGCAGCCCACGCGCACTCTCCCATGCGTTCCTCCATCCATGCAATTTTCCTGTTGTCTATCTATTAACTATCCAGGCATGGCCGAGGTGTCAAGATGGATCCACTGATGATATGGTGATTGTTGTGTCATACTATTTTTGGTCGGCCCTCATCTTCCTGAGACGATGAAAGAGGCCGAGGGTGCTAGAGTCATAGTACATTATTGGTGTTGTTGAATGTGTCTTCGATCGAGGATAAGGAAACACGTGATCTATAATGGACGAGGATGAGGCATTCCATGTTGAGTCTCAGGCCAAGTCATAACTCACACTATAGAACGCTTTGGTACTGGTCAACCTTGACCAAGTGGGACCACTTTGTGGACAAGGCTATACTTGTTATATTAATCACCCCTAGAAATTAGTCTTCTATGTGAGTGGGAGACTTAGGGACAAAGTATCTATAGGCAGACGCTGATGAGTTATCCTTGTGCATGTTAGGTATGGTGCTTTGACTGAGGACCTTGAGTGAAACTTGGCAGCCAATGCGTAGAATGGCGTGTGGCTAAAGAATGATGGTGATAAGTGTACCCTAGGGAGTTTTTACCTAATTATGATTGCATTGGAAGTTATGCACAATCATCACAAGTATTTAAATGGTTTAAAAACCACTTTTCTCTTTATGCTCTTTCTTTTTTACGCACGAGCCTGTTCTCTCTGTAGAACCAGTCTCTCTCTCCTCTAGCTCAGTCTCTCTCTCCTCCAGCTCAAGAATTTTCAGGCAAGGTTTTTAAGTTCACAATGCTTCTTCGTTTTTCTTTCCCTTCTAGGTAACTTCATAGTTCTTCTTTGTTCTGTGTGTTTTTGAATTTTCATATTTTTTGACGAGGTTTTATTTTTCTGTCAACCCTAACTGGTGGTTCTAGGGATACCTTTAGGTAGATTTATGGTGATTTGTTAGAGTTGGTAAGTGGACTTTAGGTTTTAGGCCTTTCTTTAGCATTGTATTCCTCTGAATCAATCATTCGGGTATAATTTTGACTAGACTCCGGTGGGATTGTTCTTCACCGTTCTTGGTTATTTTTTGGAGAAAAACCATACAGTTGCCCACATCAATCTTTGATTTAACATTGGTTAAACCTTGAATTGTTTATGCCTTTTTAGACTTTTGTTGATTAAGTTTAAACTCAGCCTCTTGGATGTTACCACGCCTTTATAAATTGGCAGAGCAATCTCCCACACTTAGGGAGAAGTATTTTCGAGAGATACGCAGGATAGAGGAAGAGACCGAGATAAGATGTAGAGTCGACCTAAATTTTCTTCCTCTAAACTTTTCCATTCCTTTAAAGACTATTTTACCCTCTTCCTCTAAGGTTGTTAGAGATGAGATGCATAACTCTTCCTCTACTCCGACCGATAGTAGAGATTCATTTAAAGAGACTATGAAAGTTTCTCCCATATGTCCTATGGGGTCTGAGGTAGCCAAGAGATCATCTCGGATGTCATCTTCTAGCCAGGTAGAGTGCTCTGGTAAAGACGATTCTTCAGTCCAAATTGTGGACGATGGCTCTTCTAGTGAGGATGATTCTTCGATTCAAATCATCTTAGACCCTGCTGAGCCGAGAGTCAGCGTTGTTGTTCCTCCAACTTCCATCCTTCTCTGAGCTATAACTGAGAGTGATTTTCAAGAGAGGTTTCCAGATGGACCTCCAGCTGTCGAAGCTCCTGGTGAGGATGAGGAGCCAGAGGTCGAAGACTCAGAGGCTGAGGAACTGATAAATTACTCTTATGCTGAGATCGTTCAATCTTTTGTCATAGAATTTGACCAGCTGCTTTAGAGAAATATATATGACATTAAATATAACATAGCCAAGCATGTCCCCAATGAGGACGAGAGATTATTTTGTGGCCAAGAAGGTGAAGTCACTATTTATGAACTGATGTTCAAGGTTGACGCCAGATTGCCTTTCCACCCTTCTATAAGGGCCATTTTGTCTAGCCTAGGACTTAATCCCTCTTAACTAGAACCAAAGTCTTAGCGGATCATAATCGATTACGTCTCCTTGTGGATGAACAAATACACGAATGACCCTTTAGTTGACATATTCAAAGTCTGCTATAATGTTTTGGCCTCAAGGACTCAACCCGGTTATTACCACCCGGGGGTGAGAAAACATGATAAGAATATTATTTAGGTTGCCCAAATATCCAACCATTTATGGAAGTTGAGGTTTTTATTTATTTCTGGGACCTGGTAATTTTTTGCCGATGCTGACCCATCTGAGGATGAGCCGAGAGTTCCCTGCGTCTAGGCCAACCCCTTCATTCCTGCTAAGTTGGACCTCGACCTCAATGTTGCCAATCGGGATAGGCTTGAGTATTTGAAGAGCAAAGAGAAGGAAGGTGCCCTTCCCAAATTTGAAGATCTAATGTCTCATAAATTTTTAGAGGAGGTTGGTCTGGGGGTTAACCCCTAGACGAGTTTTGTGACTTTTCTTAACTTTATTATTCATAAGTCCTGTATCTTCCTTCATTTTTATAACTAATCATTTTTGTTTCTCTTTTGCAGGTTATCCTAATCATATCTCAAACCACTTGTGGACTATGACGACTCCTATTTTAAAGAATGCCTTGAAGAAGGGAGGCAAGCAGAAGAAGTCTACCGTCGGAGGGCCGATCCAATCCCATGTCAGCCACAGGAGGAAAGAAACTACTATTCCCTCTGACATTAATTGTGATCAGAGGCTGAGGCATTATCCACCTTCCTATGCTATGCCGGGGGGATCATCAGAGCACGTCTCGCGTTCAGGTGAGTCCTTTAAGTGTTTTAAGGAAGCCAACTTAGCTCAACTCCAGGCCGACCCTGAATCGACTAACCCATCTATGCAGAGGTCTAAAGTTGGTTTGCTTGCGTTCCCCTCTAAGGGAGACTTTGAATTATGGGGGAAAATGCCTCCCCTAAAGACCTTGGACTTTGTCTTTCATCATCTGAAACAGGTATCAGCCTCGTATTATATTTGAATCTCATCTCATTTAACTTTTTTTATCGTCTTGTTCTGATCTTTATGTAGTCATAAGTTTTACAGTCTGTGTGTGCCCTCGCCTCTATCAACAAATGGGCCACTGATAACTCATCAAAGTTCTAAGAGGGTGAAAAGGCCATTCTATATTTGGTCGACCTGAAGAAGAGGCATAGTGAGCATCGAGAGGAATACAAGAGGACTCTGGACAAGCCTAAGTTGGATCGTGGCGAGGATACAAAGAAGAAGGATAAAGTGCTGACTACTCTGAAAACTAAAGTTATCAATCATGCCACATAGCTTGTTGAGGCCGTTCAGATAGCCAAGAACGAGGTTCTTTCATCCGAGGTTATTTAGAATATCCGAGATGAGTCTATTAAAGCTTGCAAGATGTTTGATGATTTACTTGGCTTCTGTATGGAATATTTTGAAAGGGGACTCAAGAAGGCTTGTCGGTGGGTGGTCATCAAATTTGTTGAAGTCGTCTCATCTATCACCACTGACCTGGAATCTCCCAACATGGAAGATCCTTTCATGGAGTCGACTCCGGAATATGTTGAGTCCCTGCCCTCAGTAGAGGGAGAATAACTAATGGCCGAGGTTCGAACTGAGGTTGTAGATGTCAATCCTAATGCTCAAACTGTTATTGATGTCGGCCTGACCGAGGGATGCTGATGGTGGAGCGAATGCCAACATGGAGCCAACTGGCTAAGGTTAGCAAATGAATTTAGAGTTGTAATTCAAGTAATAATACCACACTTAAGAAACCCCTATCTCTAGTTCGAATCTAAAATGGGTATTATAACTACAATTTCGATTTTCTCTCGAAAATTACTTACCCTCTCTCGAGGCGTAAATTTAAGGGTGAGGGATCAAAATTAGCATTCAAATGGAATTTTCAATTAATCAAACTAATTAAGTCAAAATAGCATCAAATAAAGAATCACCCCACCCCTTGAAACGGTATTTAGCCTAACATGATGTTAAACATGATTAACAAATAATCGAAGGCATATATAATAAAAGAGTAGAGAAAGAGAACAAATCTTCAACAAGTCTCCTTGAAATTTTCAAGTTGAACTCTATCTTCTTCCATATAATTCAATTACTCATAATTAAATCTCACCAAATCTCTAAAAAAAAAAAACTATTTACAAAAATAATTTCCTAATTTATTCTCTAATCTAACCTATCTCTCTACTTTTCTCTAGAATTGTCTCTCTCTATTTACATGATTCTAGATAATAATGGATGAATTAAACTACATCAATCTATTATGAATTAATTGCTAAAAATGCAAAAATTCATTATAGATGGGTGGGGTGGAATTCATCCTAGAGATAAATTGCACTACACACCTCTATATTGAGATATTTGCTAAAAATGCAAATACTCTCTAAACAGGGGTGTAGAGAAATTTATCAAACAAGAGTTTTAAAAATCCAAATTGGAGAGCCTCCTTCAAATGGCCTTCATCTCTTTAACTAGGAGATGCGCGGCACACATGGGTCAAGGGGTATTTTTGGGAATTGGCTTGAGTGTGTATAGAAATGGTGAGAGGAGCATGGGGTAAGAACATGTGCATGACAAAGGTGTGAGGTAATAAAATCTGAATTGTTTGCACATGAGGGTAGTTGGGCTTTTATTTGGAAAAGTGGACAAAAATTAGTTGGGGGTAAAATAGAAATTGGGGTTAAATGGGCATTAAGACACGGGGAAATTGGTTTTTATTTTGGTTTGAGATTAGCTTTGGTGTTAACTTGAGCAGTTGTACATCGTGTAAGGGCTTGGGGGTTAAAATGGGTGAAATGGTTCGAGGATAAACTCGGGTTGCAGTAGGTGGTGTATAGGTTTAAGAGATGAGGTCGGGTGGTGGTTGAAACGGGCTCGAAGGTACGGGTATGGTTTCGGGTCGCGACTTGGGTAGGGGGAGGAGTTAGGGTCGGGGTTGGGCTGTCCGGAGCAGGGTTTGGAATAGGTAGCTCCGTGTATGGATAGGGTTGTTGGGTTGGGTTTTTTGGCCATCGGAGATTGGGGATGAGGGTCCCCCGCCGGAAGTGTTGGCAGCGACGGGGCTGAGGTCGCACAGGCAAGGGGTCGGAGGGAACGCCGACGGGTTACGGGGACAGGCGGGTTAGGAGGGCTGAGCGGAAGGTAGGGTCGCTAGCGGGTCCAGGGGGTAAGGGAGGCAGGTGGGAAAGAGTATTGGGCCAGGGTCGCCAAGTTTCAGGAATGGGGCTGTCCGAGGTGGTTTGGTTCCGGATTTAATGGTGTGGTGTTGAATAGTGGATCGAACGTGGGTTCAATCCAGGTTATGGGGTATTTTGGATAGGTTTATGTCGAATATGGAAGGGGGTTGAAGGTGTTGGGTTAATGAAAATGATGGGGTGGAGGTAGGGGTGTCAATTATTTTCGAACTTCCAAATTTTTCGATTTCCGATCCGAATTTTTCCAATTTTGGCATCATTTTAATTTTTCCGATCCGAATTTTTCCGATTTCCGACTTTTCCAATATAAATTGGAATGGAATTGGAAATCAAATATAGATTTCCGACTTTCCGATTTTCCGTTCCGAAAATTCCGATATCATGCCGATCCGATTTATCCAAAATATTTTCCGAAATAATAATATTTTTATTCATTTTAATAATTTTTACTCATCACATTTCCTAATAATCTCACCCTTCATTTAAAACAATCCCACCCATTCATTTAAAATAATCTCAACCCTTAATTTTTAGCTATAGAAAGGTTATTTTGCCCCCTTTCTTTTCTCATTTCTACACTAATTAGAATGAATTCCTAAATCCTATCATTTCTAATTCCTCACTCAATCAGGTGGTATCATTCCTCTCCGATCTATTATACATAGTTTTGTAGCTCTATTTGTTAAACATATCTTAAGTGTTTTCCTTGTATGCTTACTAACATTGGTGTTATTCTTTGCTTATTTTTTTTCATAGTAATATGCACTGCTCACTTGGTCTTACCAGGTTCAACTTTTAAGCTTAACATCAATACTTAATATTGCTTGAAATTGACATTTGTATGGAAATAAAACTACCCCCACCCCCCCAAAAAAGTGGAATAAAGAAGATAAAATTGATAATTTTGTATTTCAGATATTATCCGAAAAAGATAAAATTGATATTTCCGATTTTTCCTAATTTTTTCCGAATAAAAAAATATTCAAAAATTCCGAAAATTCCGAATATTCCGAAGTCGCCGACATGGAAAAGAAATTGATTTTCCGAAATTTATTTTTCCGACTTTGGAATGGATTTTAAAATTCCGAAAATTTTGGAAAATTTTCCGAACACCCCTATTCCGATCCGATCCGGCCGAAACACACCCCTAGGTGGAGGTGTATGGGTATGGGGTAATTGATTAGTTGGGTGTCTTGGTTATGGTGGTTTTGTTGTGAGGAGAGAGAAAGCATGTTGGAGAAGATGAGTGAGGGATTTTTGTGTGTTGTATGGTGTATGAGAGTTAGGTGTGGGTGAGTATGAGTTGTTTAGGTGTGTGTAATGTGTATGGTATTGGGGTGTGAACGAGTTATGTGTGTGTTTTATTTGGACACCTAAAAAAACTAATAAAACTAAAAATCTAAAAATAAAATCTTACTCTAAAAATAAAATAAAAACCCAAATTAAAAATGAAACTAAAAAGGAATAAAAATAAAAATAAAAATCTATTAAATTAAAAACTAAAAACTAAAATCTTAAAAAAATGTAAAATCTAATAAATGTAAAAATAAATAAATCCTAAAAAAATCTAATCCTAATAAAAACTAAAAACTAATCAAAATCAAAATAAAATAAAATTATACTAATAAAAATAAAATAGAAAATAAAGCCTAGAAATTCTAGATAAATCTAAAATAAACCCTAAAAATAAAAACGACTCAAACTAAAAATCTAAAAAATATTAAAAAGGGACAAGTTAAACACACACGGGGTTCGAGGTAGGTTTAGGCTCGGGTAAAGTTACAAGAATGAGGAATTAGCTCCATTTGATGCACATTTGTCTTAAATTAAGCATTTGAACACCACAAGGTGCATTCAAGTCTACACAATATACAATAAAGCACATAAGACATAAGTTGTCGAGAATTAACAACTAATATATGTCTATTCGGGGTATAAAATGTACACTTTTGGGTGCTTATCAGTGGCCGTCTATGGTTGATACCCTTTTTACTATGAAACTAATTTTTGTTCTCAACAACTAATCTTTTGCCAATGATTTGTAATTGAACATCATTTTTACTTGAATGAAATGAGGAATTGAAGTGTTAACCCGTACTTGAGCCTTTTTTTTTCCTTTTTCCTGAAAAAATACGAACATTTGACTTTATTTCTCCCTTGTCCTCAGATGATGGTTCAATTAGCCATTCAATATGATTAAACAAATTTGAATTCACCAAATTGTGTTGTTATATTACTACTCCCCTCTCGTCGTTTTAAGAGTGTAAGGACGAGTGTTACCTCTTCTTACATTGTCGTCTCGATCGAGAGAGTTTTTCACCAAATTAATGATGTTACGATAAACCATAATAAAATGATTTTTGAATTTCACCAAATGATGGTGTTATATCACAAGTCCCCTATCGTCGTTTTGATAGTGTATGACCGATAGTTACCTCGTCCTACACTTCCGTCTCGACCGAGATTATTTTCACTAAGTTAATGATGTTAAGATAAACCATAACAAAATGATTTTTAAATTTGAATTCACCAAATTATGGTGTTATATCATAAGTCCTTTCTCATCATTTTGAGAGTGTATGGAGGAGAGCTACCTCATCCCACACTACCATCTCAGCCGAGATAGTTTTTCACCAAGTTCATGATGTTAAGATAAACCATAATGAAATTATTTTTAAATTTGAATTCACCAAATTATAGTGTTATGTCACAAGTTCCCTCTCATCGTTTTGAGAGTGTATAGACAAGAGCTACCTCGTCCTATACTGTCATCTCGACCGAGAGAGTTTTTCACTAAGTTAATGATGTTAAGATAAACCATAATGAAATGATTTTTGAATTTTAATTCACTAAATTATGGTGTTATATCATAAGTCCCCTCTTGTTGTTTTAAGGGTGTATGTATGACATCTACCTCGTCCTACACTGTGGTCTCGACCGAGAGAGTTTTTCACCAAGTTAATGATGTTAAGATATTGTTTCCCCCTTTTGGTGTTATTGAGAATCCATGGATGAGGTCAACCTCGTTTGGATTGTCATGTCACTGAGAGTAAGGCAATTCAACTTCACCACATAAGTGATGTTCCAAGCTTAGGAGAACTGATACATAAAATCTGAACTACTCATATAACAAGAATAAGAGAGAAAACTTGTAATTTATCATCCATAACTTTTATTATCGTATAATGATGCAATGATAGAAGAAGCTTATATAAATTCCTACTGATAATACTTCTTTACATGGTCAGTATTCCAAGGATTAGAGAATAGCCCTCCGTCCAAGTTCTCAAATCGATATGTGTCATGAACTACCTCTTCTGTTACTTTACAGGGACCATGCCAATTAGGATGACGATTATATGGCTTCTATCAAGTTTTCTTTAAAACTAAGTCTCCTATTACTAATGGCTTGGCCTTCACTCTTTTATTATAAAATCTGGCATTTCTCTCCTGATTAGTTGCTTGTCTAATTTCCACATCTTCTCTCCTCTCTTCGATGAGGTCTAGATCAGACCTCCTCTCTTCAGAATTTTCTTCTAGGTCATAGGAATACACCATATGGCTTGGAAAACCAATTTTAACTATGAATCATTGCCTCTAAATCGTAAGCAAATATGAAAGGGGTTTCTCCAGTCAGAGTTTTCTCCGTCGTCATGTAGATCAACAGGACAACATGCACTTCATCGGTCCAAACACTCTCACCGTATTCTAACTTCTTCTTAATCCCATACAATATGTTTCTAGTGGTCACCTCTATTTGATCATTTGCCTAAGGTCAACCTGGAGCTGAGAAAAATGGCTTGATGCCAACCCTCTTACAGTGTGCTTCCAATAAATCATTTTTGAACTGCTTTACATTATTTGAGATGACGGTATGAGGTAGGCCATATCTACAAATGATGTTCCAGTAAATAAACTTGAAGTTATTCATCTCAGTGATGGTGATCATGGCCTATACTTCCACCCATTTTGAGAATTATTCAATCTTCACTATGAAATATCTGTAATTGCTAGTTGCCCTGGGTAAGGGTTCTACCCATTGTTCTAAAAAACCCGCCTAGGCTTAAGGCTTGGGAGAAACGCCTCGCCTTACGCTTTTCACGCCTTATTCTTGGTAAAATCCTTAAGGCACACTTTTTTTCTAAAAACAACAATGATTTAGGGAAACGATGTCGCCTTTTAATGAATTTGTTTACAAACCGGACCATTATCTCATCCAAAATAATCAAATAGTATTTTAATTTGCATATATTCAGACATATTTTTATGATCTGTGCAATTTTTGTATTTTAATAGCCTTTTTATGGTTAAAAAATATTAAAATATATTAAGAAGGCCTAAACGCCATTTCACGCCTTTTTACGTCTAAGTCCGCCTAGGCTTCTAAGGCTTAAGACTTGGCCTCCACGCCTCAATCACGCCCCGCGTTTTTTAGAACCTTGGTTCTACCTAATAAATTCCCCAAATAGCAAACGACCAGGGAGAAGTGATAGAAGATAGAGGCTAATGAGGGATATTGGGAAACCTCTAACACTTATCACATATCTTGAAATAATTAGATGTATCCCTAGTTAAGGTTGGCTACTAATACCCCTGGGTGACCACATTTTCTAACAAAGATCTCCATCATATATGGCTAGAGCATGAACCTTCATGTATATCATTATAAATGTATTTCACCTCTGTTAGACGATCAGTGATTAGGCGCAACTGCTCCATATTTATCCCCTTAATTTTGATCTTTTTATGATCCCCAACATGGTATATTTCACTTGGTTTTATCTCATATTTATGCTAATAACCCTTTTTTGACAAGTATTTCGTGTATCTCTTTTCTGTTTTACAGGTATTTCATGCAAGATAGTGCGAGAGAGAACTCAAAATAATGAAAGAAACCAAGAAACGGGAAGTTAAATTCCATTTTCATAATTTTTTAGCTTTCCTCCAGAGGTGGGTCCAACTGGAAAGTTGAAGATCTTGAAGTTATAAGACTACTGAAAAAAATGACACCTCAATCCGAGTTACGATAAAGACGATATACGCATTTGAATATGAGAAGAATCAATGAGGCAAAACTAAGGAAAACAGAAAGGAGAACCGGTTCACCTTTAGTCACTCCCTATAATCTTGACAAATATCAGTCACGTTTTAGAAGCATGAAAAATAGCCAGAACCGAGATTTTTATTCTGGCCTTATTTTTTAGCCTAGAGAGTTTTATGTTCGGAGGACTCCTCTAAACGACCCAAGACTTATATATACTCTTACTTTGGAAGAATCCTTCCTTCTTTTCAGCCAATGCACGGCTAACCTTCATCATGTGAGGTCAGAACTTGAAGCAACTCTCAAGTATCTTAGTTCTTATTTGGAAAACAAAGAGGAGGTTGAGACTTGTGTTTCACCTCCAATTTTTGAAGAACGTCTCATTGAAAGTAGGTCTTGATCCCTTGAAATTCAATATTTAAGTGACGACGAAACACTTGAGATTGAATTTATTTAATCACCATTTTCATTCTCCGTTATTGAACTATTACAAGTACCGCTAGATTCCTATGAGACGGTTGAAACTTTTGACACATTTAAACCTTTTACCGACAAGGAATCTTTGCTTGAATTGTTTTCTAATATGGATTCTTCCTTTTTATGTGCCCGGCCTCCCATACTACTTGAAAAATATTTGAGAGGTGATTCTATTTTTCTTAGATCCCAATTGTACTTGTCACCACGAGCATCTAAATCCCCCATCATCCCTTTAATAAATTTAATTTGTGATGGTTCATTTTTTTCCGCCTTACATATGATTTTCGTTGTTCAAATGAAATTCTTATCTTCCGGGAGGAATACAAGAAAATGAGGGTACACCGATTATCCCTCAAAATCGAATTGTAGTTTAGGTAGACCCTAAAAAATTTCAGCTTCTAGTGTATGGTTTATTAGAAATTCAAGTTGTAGGTTGTAAATAGTTTATTTTTTAATTCTTTCTTTTTTCCTCGCATTTTTTTATTATAGTTTAGTGTAATTAGTTAAAGTTTTTGTTATTCTTGTTGTTATTCTTGGTTCTAACATGTTTTATAGATTCAATGGACTCATACTTATCGGGGATCGCTCCATTTGGGTAATATCTTTCTTTTCTTCTCTTTATGTTGCATTCTTGATTTGCAATGAGGACAATGCAATATTTAAATTAGGGGATGTGGAATATTCTTTCCATTTATTATTTAGTTTCATTAACTTGATCACATGTTCGTTCCAAGTATGCTTTCTTAGAAATTTTTTTAAAAAAAAAAATCCAAAAAATTGAAAATTTTTGTAAAGGCAAAAATATTTTTCTTCAAAATAAATAAAAATTGGAATTTAAATATTTCAAAAATATCACTGAAATTTTGTTTGAAGTCTCAAATTGTAAAAATCAAGAGCACTAAGCCGAAATTGATCAAATATGGAAATTGAAAGAAAATTGACGACTTTGCGAACAAGTGTGGAGATTAGTTAACCTGGTGCGATTTTGAGCCTATTATCTTTGGAGTTATTAAATCAATCCGAGTTAAAATTAACTCAAAATTTTAATTTTTTATTTAAAAACTGATTGAGGATCTCAACTCCTTTGTTTAGATCTGTTACGGGAAATGAGCAAGATGTTGTCTTGAAAAGCGCGCTAAAATATCTCTAAACTAAATTCATCTTGAGACGCATATGGTAAAATAATGAGTGATTCGGGTAATGAAGTAGGCCATCATTTGTTAGCCAAAAATATTAGCCATAACAAGTTGTGAAAAATTATCATTTTTATAGTCCAATTGAACCTAATAAAATATTTCCTTTTCGTTTGTAACCCGAAAAACCAATTGTCCTGGAATTATGGAAATTGACCATTTATCAATTACGTCCAAAAAGTGAACAAAAAGGGGCAAGAAAAAAAAATAAAAGAACAATGCTCAACAAAATAGCAAGAAAAGAAAAATGTGAAAAATAGAAAAAAAAAAGAAAAGAAAATGAGCAAAAGCCTGAAAAAGCACTGACTGGACAACATAAGAACATTTTTCCAATTTCAAATGTCTCGACCCTTCCTAATTTTACCCAATACACCTAACAACCCGAAGAAATCCTAAACAAATCCGAATTGCAAAATTAATTGCCGCGTGGAGAGTTAAAACACGAAAATATAGGATGCGGGATTAATTGGTGTGAATAAGAGACGATGTTTCCCATTTTTAAATGACCGTAATCCTATGAAGAGATCTTTCCACCTAAGATATTTTTGTCTTTCAAATTGTGTGCGTGAATTTGTGTTACATTATATTTACTCTTCGAAATCACATACATCGAGAGAAATAGCCACATCCGAGAAATTCATTTGTGAGAGCATCCATGAGAAATTGAATAAAAACGAATTTTTTGAAAGTAACGTAATGATCAATCGGTGAAAATTAGCAGATAAATTCTCGGCTTCGCACGCACACACTACGGATTGAGACTTGTGAATATGAATTGACGGTGACTATTTTTTGGGAGTTTAAATTGTACAATTTTTAAGTATCTTGATATTTTTCTTTGAGTTGAAAATCGAATTTTGTGGGTACATTCACTGCAAACCCTCACGAGACACCACTCGTCCTACTAGGGTAACCTAAGGGTTTAACGGCGTGTTGCATACACTAAATGCAATCGCTGGCCCACGAAAAAGGTATTCAATCCAAATAAAGTTTTTAAAGGGTCCTTAACTCGTCCTCTTATTCTTTTACATTGCTCGGGATGCACAAAGTTATAAGTTGGGGGGATTTGATCAGTCATAAATACTCCATTTTTATCCCCCTAATTTCGGTCTTTATATGATCGCATGCATGGTATTTCACTTGTTTTTATCTCATATTTATGCTACTAACCCTTTTTGGCAAGTATTTCGTGTTTTGTGTATCCCTTATATGTTTACAAGTATTTCATACAAGATAATACGAGAGAGAACTCAAAATAGTGAAAAAAAACAAGAAACGGGAAGCTAAAGTGTATTTTTGTAATTTTTCAGCCTTAGTCTAGATGTGGGTCCAACTAAAAATTTGGAGAGCTTGAAGTCACAAGAATACTGGAAAAACTTTCACCTCAATCTGACTTACGGTGAAGAAATTATGGTCATTCGAATATGAGAATAATCAATGAGGTAAAACTAAAGAAGGCAGAAAGGAGTACCAGAGTCACGCCCCAGAACCGTGACAAATATTAGTCACGCTTAGAAGCATGACAAATAGCCATAAGTGGAATTTTTATTCTGGCCCTATTTTTTAGCCTAAAGAGTTTTATGTTTTGAGCACTCTTCTAAACGACCCAAGACTTATATTTACTCATATTATGAGTCTTTCAAGATAGATTTCATTCTTGTAAAATCTCCTAATCAAAAAGGAACATCTAGGAGAACAATTTACAAATTTTATACCATCAATTCAAAAGCTTTTTCAGTTCTTCTTCGACCTTTGATTTTTTTCTTTCATGCTTATGTTCTTCTATCTTGGTAACATTAAATTCCATCAATTTTATTATTATTTCATTATGTTTTTATGCATATTAATGGATTCTTACATAGAGACTTATTAATATCATGTCTGGCTAGATGGTTGGGATATATGAACCCAACCTAGGTTAATGAGTTGGATATAAAATTGGATGAAATTGTATAGATAATTCGTAGGCATGATATTTTGTCGAGACGAGTATTATAGGTCTCTTAACTTCGTTTGCCCTCGGTAACCGAAGTGTTTGAGGGTATAATACGCGTGTCGGCAATATTGTCATTCACGTTAAATTATTTATTGACTAGATATTGTGGGGATTAAAATTCTCATATGTTTAGTACTTTGAAGATTTATGTCCCGTTTGGTTCTGTATTCAGAAAACTCGATTTAAATGATGTTTTTAAATACAATTTTAAAATTCATTTTTTGTGTTTATAAATATTGGTGCACGTTTGATAAATTTATTTTTAAATACAGTTTTTTAAAAATTTGACAAAATTGGCAAACATGTATATGTATATTATACATATATGTAGTGGTGTGTGTGTGTGTGTGTGTGGGTATAGAGAGAGAGGTTCTCATGCATACCCTAGTTTGTATACCGCTAACACGAACCATTTTTGATAAAATAGTAAAAAAAATATTTTTGGGCTATTTTTTTTATGGTTTTTAAACATTTCAATGGACTATAAAAAAAATCAACTCAAAATGATTTTTTTTGCTATTTTAAAAAAATTAGTCAAACTTTGTTAGTTTTTAACAACTTAAAAACTGGCAAAGTTTGACCATTTTTTTAAAATAGCAAAACAATTGATTTTGAGTTGATTTTTTTATGGTCCTACTGAAATGTTTAAAAACCATAAAAAAAATCAGGCCAAAAATATTTTTTTTACTATTTTGAAAAAATGGTTCACGCAAAGGGTATGTGATAATACGCAAATATCGCGTATTTCATCCGTCGAACCTATGCATTTTAGCCCCCTAGGGTGCCTTAATCTCTATTTATGTCCGTTAACCATACAACCTTCGTTTATATTGATAACATGCTATATGAGGTATAATTGGGCTTTTGTAGGTATTTAGGTACCAAGTATGGGATTCAGATGCATTCCGCGCAATTTCTGTACACAATCGCATGTTCAAGGGTAGTTCGGTCATTTCACAGCTTGGGTACCTGGCCTGACATCTACACGGAAGTTGTATCCCTCCTCGCAAGCTTCGCGTGGCCACGAACGGTGCGCAATTCCGAGTCCGTATGTCAAAGTTATGGAAATTTGAGCGGAGATGAATTGCATGCCAAAACAGGGGATTCTGCAGGCTGCCCTGCTTGATCGATCGATCGAGCTTGGGGGTCGATCGATCGACCCTTCTTTATTTTTCCACGTTTTTAACAGTCGATCGATCGACCACAGGGGTAGATCGATCTATCCCCTGTTTTTTCCTGCAGATATTTTCTTTTCATTTTCTTTCTTCTTTTCTTTTATTCTAACTTACTACTTAAACCAATGTTGTTGTAATAAATAGGGTGAACATTTTTAGATAGTTTTAGAAGATAGAATAGTTTAGGGTTTGGGTGATTTGCTTAGTTCTTCTTCATTTCTTCTTGGATTGACACACTTTTGGGCTTGAATGTTGACTATTCATCATCCTCTCCATTAATATAGTTTGTATTTCTTCATTTCTTGCTTTCTAGTTAATTTACAAGCTTTCTAATTTAGGTTTACATGCTTTATTTACATGCTTTGATTTACACGCTTTCTAGTATAGATTTACCACGTTTATTTACCGCTTTCCATTTACCGCGTTTTTAACATGCTTTCTAGGTAATTTAAATTAGGTTGTGCTTGAATTGAACTCACTCGGGTTGACGCGCTGCTTTGCTTTGGTGATGGAGTTTACGGGTCTATTTCGGGTGCGTTGTCCTAGTTATTACGCCTAGGAGATTTGACGGGGCATATCATGTATGTCCCATGCTTATGACCTTTCGCGCGTAATTTCCAGGATATTTGTTGACGCCAAAATCTTATTAGGCTTTTATGATGATTTAGGGCATGACAACCCTTGATTTAATTAACTGTCGAAACGAGACGTGTTCTTAATAACTCGTCGACCCATATAACCATTTTATACTAATTAACTCGGGTGAGGGATATTCGACACAACCTATAGTTTTACTCGCTTTGTTAATCTAGTTTCAGTACACTCGCCTAGAATAATCTTTCCGTTTTATGCATCTTTTCCTTTTTAGTTTCTAATCATATTTTACACTTTTATTTCGGAGTATTAAATCACTTAAATTCTAGCAACTCGTCCCAGTGGATTCTCGATACCCGACTTACCGCTGTGCTTGCCTCGCAAGTGTAGTAGTAATTTAGGTTTTTGTATTGAGTTGGCGAAACGAAAAAAACGATTAGGGTCTTTACATGCGCTACTTTTCGCACTCGATCAGTATGTAAGCTGGGTATGCACGAGATCCTTTCTGTATATATATATATATATATAATGATATTGCATGTATAATGCACAATAAGTTTATATACATACATGAATTGATAATATTTTTTAATACATTTGTACTATATGTATACTTTATATTATTCCATATGTGGGGACTCATTTATTATGGTCAATGAGAGTAGCCGATCAGCCTAGTCTGCCTAAGAGAGCTATTCGGCCCAAATCAGAAATTTGATTTACCCGTGCTTGTTTGATATGCACTAGAATACTCGTGGATATATTCCAATCGGTTACCAACAATCTCGAAGGAGATATTCATGGACACCATGCATTATTCGCACGTCAATTGAGTTCCTTGTACAACGCATTCTCCTATGAAGCACATCTATAAATTGCAACCCCTAGCCCGGGACAAAGGGGCATGTAATTGTGAACTTTGAGAGACTATAAAAAAACAGTAACCTCTCCATGGATGTAGGTAAGTTGTCGAACCACATACATTATTATTGTGTGTGTGATTTTACATTCTGTGTGATCGTTTTCGAGGATCTCTTTATTGCGATATTTCTCTTACTCACACCATACATTAACAATAAAAGTATAAAACTATATATTGGCATCATGTATCTATTGATAATATTATTTAACATATGGATCTTAGTATATTATATAGTTTAATAACTTAAATATATGTAATTTTGTGTATATGTACATATATATTTTTTATTTATAAGAATTACACATATATTAATGTAATATGTATGTATATTATATATTAAGGTATAAATACATTAAAATATTAAGAATGAATAGTTCTGAGTTGAAAAATAAAAAACCATAATTTATAAAATACCATTTTCCTGTTTTCTAAAAAAACCTGATTATAACACATAAATATTATAATTTAGTGTTTAAAAACAGGTTGCCAAAAGTAATTGTAAGGACCCAAGTCTCCGATTGAGTCTCAATGTAGTGTTGGATCAATTTCAGACAAAAACATTTGAGTCATAGGATAGTGTTCACGTGTATCCATTCAAACCTATGATGTGTTTGTTGAAAACGTAGCGGCCAAGATTAAAAAGCTTCATCAAATGCCGAGTTTGTTGTGCCACGTTTCTACGTCAACAACATTGGTTCTAATGTTACTAATGTATGAACGCATTTTAAATATATATAGGAGTTTGGAACAATATTTATTGGGTGTAATTTTATTTTGAACCGAGGTTTATTTTCAGAAGGTTTATTTAAAACTTTAAAATAAAGTTTCTGGGCTAATACTCGAATTTTAAGCATTCTGGAAGTTCGTTCGATATTGTCGTTCGAACGAGTTTTTCGTTCGAACGAGTTTGCCAACGAATTTTCCCACCTGGCAACTGCAACTTCATTAGAAATGTCATTCGAACGAGATTTCTGGTGGGAAATTTTTTGGTAGTTTTAATCAGCTTTTTCCTATATTCCCACTTACTTTTACCCACTAACTCTTGACAAAAGTTATAGGTGCGGGAACCAAGTTTGAAAAACTAACTTTTGCCATTTTCTAAACACCTTTTTTGAGGAAAAATTTGAGAGAGAAAAATTTTTAAGTTCAAAAGTTCATGTTTTAAGTGTTTGCATTTTCAAGAACATTATTTCAAAACGCTAGAGTTTACACCCATAGTTTGTTTATTCCAAGTTACCATATATATATCTTTCTTGGAGTGTTTGGCACCGGGTTTTACTCTACCGACTTGAAGAGTTCGTTTGGGTTTACTTCTACATCCCTCAAAGAAGAAGTCTCATTTTTTGCTGCGGCATTCTCACATGGTGAATGACACAATGTGTTGTTGACGGTTGTTCCTAAAGCCTCATTGGTGGATTTCAAGTTTCCAGTGGAGGCCAGGATTGCCAACTAAGCGGAGGTTGGTACAAGAAGATGCATCAGGGGCTTGAAGTAAGTTGAGTCGTGTTGAATATGTCTTTTGTATTGTACTTGTAAAAATACCATACTTAGTGGATTTAAGGCTAGGGCCGTCTGAGGTTTTTTCCCGTTGTGGATTTTTCCTCGTACATCGTGGCGTAGTGTGACTAATTTACTTTTATCTTGCAAAATAACTTAGAATGCATGCTTAGGCTAATTCAAGATAACATTTGGTTTAATTGTCACACTTATTTAAATTGGTGCTTAATTAAATTTGGGTAATGTTTAATGAATTTAGTTCAAGTCATTAATTTTATTGGATAAAAATCGATTTGGCCTAAATTTCAAAAAGGAATATTTATTGTTTGTCAAATTTCTAAGACTTGGGTTAAATTGGTTTAAGTGAATATTTTTTGTTGTCTAATTTAATTTCACTTTGAACTTATTTACTTTTTTTAGTATAATTTTAATTTTGAGAAAATTAAAATTTTTTTAACTTTAGTTTTAATTTGTGAAGAAATTTAAATTTGGTGTTTGTGTGTGTTTTATTTGAACCATTTTTATTCCGCATCTTTAAAGGAAATTACTTTTGGTAAAATTTTAAAATTGGGGATCCTATTGTTTTCCAACAAGTGGTATCAGAGCATGATCGCTAAGTTATTGCGTTTAAGATCCTTTTTAAATATTTTTGACTGAAAGGAAATTTTCCCCATTTTTAAAATTTTCTATTTTCGATGATTCCAACTACGCGTATTGGAAAGCGCGCATGAAATCAGCACTTAGGTCTATTGATGAGAGGGTTTGGTTGTCAGTCGTTAATGGGTGGTCCCCACCTACACATTTAGTAGATAATGAGCGTGTTCCCAAACCCACCGATAGATGGAGTGGGAATGAATTAAACTTGTAAATTTTAATTTTCGTGGTTTAAATGCCCTGTTTAGCGCGATCACACCGGATGAATTCCGACGCATTATAACGGGTGAAACTGCTAAAGAATCTTGGGATATTTTACAACTCAATCATGAAGTAACTAGTGTCGTAAAAGCTTCAAAACTCCAAAACCTCACCACTCAATTTGAAACCATCAAAATGAATGAAAAAGAAACTTTTGATGAATTTTATGCTAGACTTTTCGATATAGTTAATTCATCTTTTAATTTGGGAGAGAAAATACCCGACAACCGAGTACTAATTTTTTTTTAAGGCCACTACCCGATAGATTTATTCCTAAGGTGATCGGGTTAAATTCTTTACCAACTTTAGCCTCTACGAAATTAGAAGAGCTCGTAGGTGATTTACAAACCTATGAACTAGACATGTTTACCTCCAAAACTGAAAAGAAAATGTAAAAGGGTGTTGCTTTGAAAGCCCAAAAGGAGGAAAAATAAGTAGTAGAGAGTGAAAGTGAGAGTGACTCGGAAGATATGGATATGTTTTCTAGGAAGTTTTATAAATTTCTTAAATTTAAAAATGATTTTAAGAAATTTGAAAAGTCTAAGCATGACAAAGCCGAGAAGATCCGTAAAACTTTTAATAAAAATTTAAATAGGGACGAGTCTAATAGGTGTTATGGTTGTGAAGGGTATGACCATAGGGGAAAAGAGTGCCCCACTAAACTAAGGAGAGAGGGTAATCAACCAATTTCTTTTAATGCAACCCTTAGTGATAGTGATAATGAAGAGGGACCCGATTCCCCTACTAAGCCCAACTTTATGGCTTTTATGGCTAGTCATGTGAGTGATAGTGAGCACTCTTCTATTGATGAAATTTTAACACATGACACTTCCAAGGTCAAAGTTTATAATTCCCTTATTTTTTATAGAGTGAGAGTGGAGAAGAAAGAGAGAGTGAAAGTGAAAATGAGGTTGATGTGAGTGAACTTCAAATTGTGTTTCAAGAATTATTTGAAGAATCTGTTAAATTAAAAAGAAAAAATTTGAAGTTAGAAGCTAGTTTGAAAGAGTGTGTCGAGGTCATTAATGAGAGTGCTTTAGTTTAAGGCCTTAGGTCACGCGAGAGAGATCTTCGTGAGAAGCTTGAATATGTAGAAGGCGAGAGAGATATCCTTAGAGGTTTAATGGAATCCTTTAAAAAGGAGCTTCTTGCGTTTCATGATCGAAATGTTTTATTAGAGTCTCACATATTAGATTTAGAAAATAAACTAAAAGACACTAGTAAAGTCAAATTTGATTTGGAGTGTCATTCGGAGAAATTAGATAAAATATTAGGAACGGTTCAAATAAAAAATGACACTTGTGCTTTAGGCTTCGATACTTGTAATGAATCATCTCATAAAGCCAAAACCAATGTTTTAGGAAAATCCTCTAGGAACAATGTTTTAGATCATTACTTATGTAAGTCTTTTCGCCGAGTCTTTAGGTGCTCTCATTGTGGTCGAAAAGGGCATCTTAAGAAATTTTGTTTTGATCTTAAACGAGGTCCTAGAAAATTCCAACGTAAGGAAATCGAGGTAGCCAAGATTCCTACACCCCGAAATCGTCATTCGTCATTAGTTTGGGTTAGGAGATCCGACTTAGTAGCTTTACGAGATAGGATTTTTCATTCTCATTTACTTTCACATACTTCCTCCCTTGCAAAATCTAAAGGTTGAATGTGTTAGTTGTTTTCATACTTTAGCTTTTGTGCTTCATGCTATATTTATCATGCTAATTGTATGCTTCTTTATCATTGTTCTAGTCTATTCGTCATGCTTTATCACATTCTAGAATTATGATTGTCGTTTATCTTTTTTATTATAGTTCTTTCATTTTGTTTGCATTAAATGAATAGTACAAAAAGATTTTTGTTTATCATTTGTGTTTCATTTTTTTTAATTTAGGCTTAACGAAAAATAGAAATGATTTTTGTGTGTCTTTTGAGTAAATATTTTTATTTTTGGTTAAAAATTGTCAAAAACTCAAAAAGATTTTTGGTTTGTGTGTATTTTAGTTTGACACACTCTAGGTGGCATATACTTGTGTTTGAATTTCTTCTTTTTCGCTTCCATGTGGCTAGAACATTTGGTTTATATTTTCAATCCTTAAAATATTCTTTACCATGCTTACATGGAGTAGTTGGATTTGGTGTTGATATAATGGATTCTATTTTTATATGACTCAATTCACACATGCACGAGCTCTCTTAAAATTTTAACTTCACATGTTATATTTGAGCTTTGTGAGGTGCTCTCCTACCAATCTTTTAATCTACATGTTATGTGACCTACGAGGACTAGTGCATGTTAAAATCCGTTGCACGTGAGATTTGTGTGAGACATAAAAAATAATATATATAAATGTGCATGGGGAAGGGCTCCGAAAGGAAATATCATCCTTTGCGAGTAAGCCACCGTTTGGAATGGACCTAAAAGAAATACGTGGTCCAAAGGCCTAAAAATAATATATGGCATTAAAAAAAAATAATTGCCAAGCCCTAATTTTAATTGATATATTCATTCAAATATATATATATATTCTTATCTTGAGGGAGTTTGGATGATATACCTTTATCCTAGTTGTACTTTTAATGTCATGACTCTATTGGTTTGTAGAATAATCAAAATTCTAGGCTTGTATGCACTGTGTATGTTTGTTCATTGAGTTCAATCTATATTTGTCACATGAGGTTATATTCAAATGTGATGAAGTTTGCAATCAAATGAGAACTCCGTGAACATGTATTAAGTGATTGGGTCTAAATTTAATTATTGCTAGTTCACACCCCAACACTTTCGTTTCCATATGACACATTTTTGCCATACGATTGTGAAAAGCTTATTTTATTTTGTGTCGTGTGTGGTATTTATACCTACTATATGTGCATGTGCGTTAGGGATATTTATTATGTACTCATATACGACGTATTCTATTTGTCTTTGCCTTGCTTTCTAGTCTATCTATGCTTCTTCTTCATGATTGGTATCTATCTTGTTTCATTCTTTGTTGATATCACATACTTAATATTTTATGTATCATATTGGTATCATTTTCTTGCATCTTTGTTGGTATCCTTTTCTCTTTGTATGGATTAGTGATGTTTTTGTTGCCTGTATGCTTTCATGTTCTATGCTTTGTATGCGCTTTTGTTTTATTAATTCTATCACTTTTGTCTAGTCCTGAACAAAAAGGGGGAGAATGATAGGGGAGAAATGGTATCTATTCCTATTGTAATCGTATCTTAGTTTAGGAGATTTAACTTAGGGGGAGTCGCGACCTTCTTAGGTAGATCACTATTGATAAAGGGGAGAATTAGTTTTGGGGGAGTAATTATTTTAATTGTATTTAATATTTTGATATTCCCTATGCATTTGATAGTTTGCTTAAGTGTGCAAGAATTCTTCTAAATATGACAATTTTATTCATCGGCAAATATATTGATCCTTGGGTCTTGAGTCAAGTTTGGATGGGATGTTTGAGTCTAGTAGAGCTTGACGACTCTTTAGGATTTTTGTTTGGTTTTTGTCCCAGAATAGCCAAATGAGGAGATTTGTAAAGACACAAGTCTCCGATTGAGTCTCAATGTAGTGTTGGCTCACTAGAAGAAAAAAGCCTTTTTTATGACGCTTTATTTTTTAATAAAAAACGTCATAAATTTGTGTGTCATAATTGATACCCATAAAAAGTGTCATATTAGGTAACAATTATATATGACTTTTTTTTCAAAAGCATCATATATACTACAAAAAAAGGTTATAATATAATATATAAGATGTCATATTTGATTTAAAAAGCATCATGATAAACAGTTTACAAAATTTTAAAAAAGTCATATAAGAAATTTCATCACATGAGGGTTTAATATAAACGATCATAAATTAAACATATAATAAATAAAATAACAACCAATATTAATGTCATAGTTGACAAATAAATCTGAACACATCAAAATTTACAATAACACAAAAATAGTCTAGAATTTTTGTGTATTTGAAGTAAGTACACCTAAAATGCACCAAATCAAACCATTTGTCCATATAAAAAAAATAGTGGGACACGAATAAATATACCCACCATCTATATTAATTATCCATAAAAAACAATGACCTACTACATGTATCAATGATAGATCTAGCCACTATGTACATCATTCAAAAAAAAAATCTCCAAAAAAATTTACATAACAAATCACTCATAAATGCTTCAGTCTTCCTTTAGCTTTCGCGAAATTGTGTCGGCACCTCAAAAGCTCCAAATCATATAATATAAGCTTGAATGAGCTTCCATCATGTACTTGCTTCTTCAAAGCGTCCTACAATAAAGCAAATTATCAAGAGTATTGTTAAATCATATTCTTTTAAATCCTCTTATGTATTATATGTCCAAATTTATAAAGATTATATAAAAAACTATGTTTAGTTAATTTTTGATAAAAACTCACAATTTTTTCACCAACTTCCTTGGTTGCATTGTCTTGATATTCTCTATTTCTCGATTGTCGAGCGATTATCCACATTAGAGACCTATCATGCTCATCAAATGATATTTTTTTCTCAATTACAAAATAAAATATAAGAAATTAAGCACACAACATAAAATCCCCACAATAAATTGATTATGGTTGTATACTCTACAAATAATATAAAAATTCAATCACATGCCTCTAATATAGCAATGATACGCCTTTCACATGCCTCTAATTAAATGCCCCTGGATAAGTTCAAAACATATATAAATCTCTAGTGCAACGCAAAACACAACATATAAATTCTAGTTTTTCCAAAGTATTACGTTGTGCATAATGTAAGTCGAAAAGATTTTTTATATAATTTAAATAATTATAAACAATTTTAAAAAATTGGGCAGAGGCTCCTTTGTTTGTAGAACTATCCGCCCTGTTTAAGAAATAAATAAAAAACTTCAACAATATTCAAAGAGACCCAATTTGTCAAACATGAACTAAGAATGAAAACAACAATGAGATTGTCAAATTTGTATGAAAATTAAACTTACAAAGATAAGATTTTCTGAACAAGAAGGATGAGCCTTATGCCTCTGACTTGAATCCTCAATTCTTTCATACCAAGCTCGTTCCTACAATACATGAACATAAACATAGCTGAAGTGAAAACAAATTTGACAATGCTTGAAGCTTTTTAAGAGAATATAGAGGTGAAGGTAAATTTCATATAAGGGTAAATATAAACAACTTCCATTCTTAACTCTATAAATCTTAAACTTGATTGTTAATTAATTAATTAATCATATTACTGTAGATTGTAGCATATTAGTGGCTCAATAGACTCTTATCTTTATCACTATATCATTTAGTATGCTCTTTAAGTCTCTACCATAACTTGAATGGACTATTATAAATATGTTTTCATTTCGTATTTTCTCAAAAAAGTCTAAAGAACTTCACGGGCTAAAATTTTATAAATACATTAGCCCTTTGATGAAGGTGATAAAGAATCATATAGATGGAAGTTATGCACGGTGTTCCAAACCAATTTCTCTAAATCCTTGATTTATCCCTGATCAACTTGCTTAAGGTTTTAGTATTGTCAAATTTTAATAAGCCAAACACTGACTACAATTGAATTCACTATATTTCTTCATTCTTTCCAGCTAGTTAATTATTCGACTCTTCTTTTGTTGTTTCCCCCCTTCAAATGCAGCATCTAGTATGGGCAAAAAATCTACTGATTGATTAGAGTATTCAAACAACATACATTCAGGCGATACGATGTGCGTAACACTTTATATACATTGACAATTGAAATTTTCTTGGTTCATCATTTGCATAAGCTTCTCAATCAAAGATCCAGGAGCACTTAAAAGTGAATTGTTGTAATTGATAATCCTAAATATTACGAGATGTTGATTATGCTCAAATCTTATGGCTGCCTGAATATATTTTTTTAGGATTTTTATTAGTATTGGAATCATAATGCTAAAGTTACTCTCAATATTTAATTCTATTGAGTATTGTATTCAAAATATACTTAGAATTTCATGTTCTTCACTATTACGTTCATCTTAGTTTCTATTCTCCTCAATGTTGTAGAAGTCTTAGTTTTATAATTATGATTATCTTCCTATTGGTATCCTCCATTTTTGTATTCTATTCAATTTGTTTAATTTATGCGTTTATCATCAACATAATATTATACAAATGACATAATATTATTCTGCTCCGTT
Organism: Sambucus nigra; assembly: GCA_949130495.1. Classification (NCBI taxonomy): domain Eukaryota; kingdom Viridiplantae; phylum Streptophyta; class Magnoliopsida; order Dipsacales; family Adoxaceae; genus Sambucus; species Sambucus nigra. The sequence continues at coordinate 350,433,272 of OX422223.1, read as the reverse complement.
TCATGATTTTGGAGTAATAAACTCTCAACTGAACAACTTGCACTAAATTTATAAATTTAAGCCAGCCAACAGTCTATATCAACACAAGAAAATCTTCCAAAGTGGTTGATGAAGTGTGCAAACCCATAATTAACTAAAAATGCACCCTCTCATCATTGTTGAAATTTAGGTCCTCGATACCCTTGAGGGTTGATTTAAATTTCTTTATGTTGGAGGAAGTGCGTTTGTTATCTAATGATACGACTGGTGGGCTTCTTTGAGCTGAACTATTTATTTTCGGAGTTCTATGGGGCTTGCATCTCTAGAGCGGGTGCGAGAGGGGTCTGATTCACTTCTCCCTACTAATATTGGTGGTTGGCGACTGCTAGATATAGTGGGTCGCCTTGAAGACATACTCACCCACAAAAAAATAGGAATTTTTGATACATCTTACTCATGTCTGCATAAGTCACAACCAGAGTTTTTTTGTAGAAAAGCTTCCGGCTTAAAAGTTAGTCCAATGCTTCTACAGTGAGAGGTATTTGCTTAAAAACAACCACTAGGCTTACTTTCTTCACCGCCTGATTGCCTATTAAAGTTTGCACCTACTGGAGGCATTCTAGAACTTATTCCAGCACTGACGCTAAGAGCATGAGATGGAGGATTGACAAGTTATGATTGATGACACAGAGATGTGTTGGGGACATAGATATTGTAAGTAGGGATGCAGGGCAACTAAATACTGCATTAGTAACATTAAAAAAATCCATCATCACTTGAAATTGCATTGTTGTTATCAATAATCCTAAGTACTACGAGATGTCAATTATGATCAAATCTTATGGCTGCCTGGATATATTTGTTTAGGATTTTTATTTGTATTTGAATCATAATGCTAAAGTTACTCTAAATACTTAATTGAGTATTGTATTCTAAATATACTCAGAATTTCATGTTCTTCACTATTAGGTTCCTCTTAGTTTTTATTCTCCTCAATGTTGTAGAAGGCTTAATTTTAAAATTGTAATTAGCTTCGTATTGGTATCCTCCGTTTTTGTATTCTATTCAATTTTGTTTCATTTCTGTGTTTGTCATCTGCATAATATTATGCAAATGACATAATATTACTCCGCTCTATGCTAAGAGGTCTAGATAGAAGATTATGGGAGTGTTACAAAAATATGCAGAGATTTGGGTAGAAAGTAAACAAGTCTAAAAGGAAAAATGTTACTTTATGATTAAGAATAAGCTTTAGGGATGGATGGTTAGAAGTTAGTCTACAGGAGGAAAAATGTTGTTAATTAAAAGTGTTCTCTCTATTATTCCTATATATACTTGTTCCGACTTAAATCCTATAAAAAATATAATAGTTATACAAGGACTGCTTGCTAAGAGTTTGAGAATTCACAATGGCAGAAACTGAGAAACCACAAGATAAATTATTGACTGTGGTTAATAGGTTCATTGGTTGAGAGAAGGAAATGAATAAATGGAGTTTTATAAGAAGGTTTTGAGATTTCATTGATGATTCGATAACTCGACGATTCAAGAGAGCCATAATATGGAAGATTAATCGAATTATAAGTTGCAATAACCCTTTAATTCTTATTACATTTAACTGAAAGAGAGAATTCAAAGGAATTATTGGATTCCACGTGGAACAATATAATGAAAGTGCATTAAAACTTTGTGTAAAGTGTTTTATAATATACTAGCATATAACCCGCGTGATGCGAGGGCCCTCGCATATCGAGTGTATGCATTAACCAATAATTATAAAATGACATCCGCCAACTATTTTTTGTCTCTGATAATGTTTATATGAGTTTATCAAATGTCATATTTTGGCATTTTGATAATATGATTTTACAACTCCTAAAAATTTGAGAATTATGATTTATAGGCTTTAATCCCACTTTAAAGGTTTTAGAATGTGTGTAAACACCCCTTTTCATTTACTTAGAGAATTCACTTGGTTCATGTATCTTCCTACAGAGATGAATAACTACAATACTTGTGGATACATCGAATGCAACCTTTTTTCACATTGAGGGAAACCACTTATGTGATGATTTATTAAACTACCCCATTCGTCATAGGATACATGAAGGAATGAGTCATGCAGAGCATACCCAACTAGTTAGCTCCTTCACAACAACCTTGTTAACATCACGAACTGCAGTAAGAATAGCAAGATGAGCACCGATATGTGCACTGTTTGATGCATTTTCATATAAACCCTTAAAAACCTGTGATAACAAGAGAATTCAAACTCAAGAAGTTGATTGACTTAATGAAAATTCAATACGAGATCGAAAGATAACACACCTTTTGAGACATAGCTAATGCCGCCTCGTCTCGTCTTATACATCCGAGAATGATAACAAGAACCTCGAAAATAATTGCCTGAGCACAAGAATTAAATTATAAATTTCAACATACATCCCAAGAGTAATAAAAAATAAATGAGAGCAAATAATTTTCAGGGCGGACAAGGAGAAAGGGAGATAAAACAATATTGAAGGATAATGAATGATATGAATTCTTTGTGTAGAAGTTAAATTATCAAAGATATATAAATATGGAATATACTCCAACTAGCAAAGAGAAGGAAGAGATAATGCCTGAAGTTATGTTTCCTTAGCATCATTGGATACTGCAGTGTCAAGATGAAAAAATATTTAGAAACATGCTTAGCAAATCAAATGAAAGTAAATATAAAGCAAACACTATGTTCGTGTTTGTTTTCATGTGCACATGAATGTTCAATGATCATCAGAATCCAATATGGATACATCGCATACAAATGCATACATCAATTATCATTTTTATACAGCAAATTACAGGACTGGGAGAAGATGACAGCCCTTGGCCTTAAAAAACACTTGTAACAGAAGAAGTAACAGTAGAAGAACAAGATGAGCTATTCGAAACCTTTTCTGAAATAATCTAATACATATACAATGCATAGGCTGTAGTTAATAAAGGTTCAGCAGTGTTACTTTAAGGGCGCTTAGAAGCAGAAGGTGAAGTTAATGGATGTGCAGAAGCCCCTGATTCCTACTAGCCAAATAAAGCACACGTCACTAACTAGAATTGATCTTGAATAGCATACATAAAAAATTCCACTAGCTACTACATTAGAAGTTTCATTAAATGCTAGTAAGCACATGGATACAAAATTTCACTAACTTTTACATCATTAGAAGTTTCGACTGAATGTGACTCCGAGGCTAACGCCAAAGGAAATGGAGCAACAGTAGTATGATTTTCAAAGTTGTGTGGATCAATATCCTCCGCCATCCAAATATAAATTGAGAAACCATTGGAATATTATAACAGGAAAATAAAAGAAAGAAAACAAAGATCAGAAATAGTAACAAAAGAATTTAGAATATAAAACCATATATAATGAAGAAGACACTTATGAGGTTTTATTGAAGTAGATTCCATATCATCAGGGACAAGATCCAAAAAGTGAGCAACCACACCAACTCCTGTGTTTCCTAGGGAAGATGAGTAAATATCAGAGTTTAACTATTCGGATGCTGAACCATATCCCCCGGACAGGCCACCACTGACTGATGAAGCTTAAGAACCAACAAGAGTTGCATTTAAGCTCTAGGGAGATTTATTTTGCCAGGGTAACCGAACAAAATCCAGAAGGAAAAAATGGATACAAGATTAAACACTAACCATCCTAGATAGACTAAGTATTTGTGATAGAGGTGGTCAGCAGGGGTTACCTCATAAACTCGCTGTTGAGAATATGATAAGCGGCCATTATCAATTGGTGACTAAACGCAACAATTTGACATTGGGCATTTGGCATTTCGCATTTGGAAAATACAGAGTTACAAAGTTTAGCACGTTCAAATAATTACCAATGTGTAAATAATGACAACCACAAATACATTATGAATGTCTTCAAAGTACACTTGTAGCAACTCAAAAAATCCATAACACTAAACAACCCCTCAATTACTTTATTCTCACAGCTAATTTACATAATACTAAGAGACAAATAAAGTAGCTGGTATAAGGGAGACACGAAAGAGATGCACGAGAGAGAGAGAGATTCTTAGTAAACGTTGAGAGTCGATGCAAAGTCAAGATATAAACATTGTTCTCTATAAATCAAGAATATTAATGTTGTCTTAATGTTGTGATATGCTTATATGTACATATACGTGTATCCATAGACTCGTTGAATGTGCGATCGATTTCTATTGTATGCTAATCACGTGATGTAAACTTGTGGGAGATATTCCAGTTTTTCAAAGTATTAAGTCGTGTATAATTTAAGTCGAAAAGATTTTTTATATAACACATATAACTGTAAAAAATTTAAAATTTTTGGGAAGAGTTTCCTCTGTTTATAGGAATATCTGCCCTGTTTAAGAATTAAAAAAACACTCCAACAACAATATGCAAAGATACCCAATTTATCAATATATGTGTTTAGTGTGTTAGTAACCTATCTAGGGTGACGTACCGCTGCTGGTGCAACTCGTAGAAGACTGCCTCCATAAGTAATGGACAATTGGATGCAACATGTCTAACTCGTCTCGCTTATTCCCTTAATAACTGCATGGGGATGCTAGGACCCCCAAATAATGTCCTACTCCCATGGCCTCAGACCAGTTCTCTTGTTGTCGGGTTAACACATAAGCGTCTATCGGACCGGGTTATATCCATGCACGAGTGTCCGGTATATTCGTAGTAACTACAAATAAATAATTTTTGTTAACGAATCAAATCAAAACATAAATTATAATTCAATATGGAAATGAAATGTTGGACGAAACATTTTACCACTCTTCCCATATTGTCTCCCAGATCTGCCCATATTCTTACCTCTATGCCCAGTAATCAAATGGCAAATTGAAATTGTCTCAATGTTTTGCATAATATTTTGACAAACGACTCCCATATAGCATCAGTTTTAATATGTTGCTTTAGACTTTTATTGATGTTGCTAAATTTATGTAATTAAGGTACTGTTTTGGGTCATTATATGTAATTTATTTTATCATCAATATAATTCCACTTCATTCCTTTTCCCAGCTCATCCATATGTCCAGGGTAAAAACTTTTATATCCAATCACATTGGCAACTACTTAAAGGTAACTAAAAAGAAGATGTAACAACTTAACAAGGGAAGATGAAAAAACAATTTTAAGATTTTTCCTAATGGATGATCAAATAAGAATAAAAAATAAGAGAAAAAGTATCAAAATATATCAGGAAGCTTGCCTACTGTATAAAGGGCACCAACAAAGTTGGGCAAAAGAAATTAATCTTGAGTCAGGTAAGAAGGTATTGACCTGATCAACTTTGGTTTCTCCACTGTCATAAGTGCTACTAGGAGTACATCCTCTTAGACTTGCTAAACCAAGTACATGTATCAATGACACATAACTTCACATAACAATCCATTGTATATTTGTTGTTTGATTACGAAATTGAATCCATAAATTGCCTAGAATTGTATATTTTCTTTGTAGACACAGAACCTATAGTAAGTTTTGAACTAGTTATTCTTATCTTCTTACTTTCGGTCGTGTCTTCTACCCAAACTTATCATCTACCACTCCTCAGAAATTGGCTCCCAGGTCTGACCATATCCTTACCTCTAATATGGTTTCATATTTCATCTTTATAATTTTTTTTCTGGGATCCAAGCATAACATAATAGTTCAATTAATAGCATTACAAATGAACACAGAGAATATTTCAGAAAACAGGAAACTGTTACTCTAGATGAAAAGGGTTCGTATTATTATTATCCTAAACATGACAACTATAAATATTACATATATTGAGGGATCTGGTTTTGATATAGAAAAAATAACATAAAAAATCCAAAAACCATACTTATTGCCTGCTGGCAATAAATTTCTTGTGGCATTTCCTAAAAAAAAGTACTAGTGATAAATAATCCTTTCGGCAAAACAATCCAAGAAGGTTTTCAGAACTAAATTAAGAACACTAAAAAACAACTAAATGCTAACAGTAAACAAGTTGAAGATCTGTGTGAACAAACTAACCGTTATTTTTGTGCCAATGTTGAGAACAAGTTGAAGTTATGTGTGAACAAGTTGAAGGTTTACAAAAGAGGCAGTTGAATGAGTTTCAAGAGATTATCTGCCTCAGGTGGGTCAACTCGTGTCTGTGGATTGAGTTGCACAACTTCTCATCCACGAGTTCTGATCTAACATCAAGCCCCAGTTCAATTGATTAATGAATCTGTCATCTTAACGTCCTGCATAAATGATGAATTTGTCATCTTTTCATCTTTCCTAAATGATAATTTCTTAATTCAAGCGAAATGTTGAGTATGGAATGGTCTTGATTTCATAACATGTGATAGACATTTTATGCAGAGTTAGTTCTCGATTGAAGAGAACTAACTCTCTGCCACTTAAATGCCGCTCCACCTGCATCAAAAATGAAATATATTCAATGTGAACACAAAATAAACCAAACCAATTATCGATAAATAATTAACTCAGTTGTCAATCAAAGCCTTCGGCTGTTTAAACTTGATAAATACCTTATCCTTTCTTTTCCAAATGAACAAATAAACTTTCCTAGAGAAATCATCAATGAAAGATTATGAATTTTTAAAAACATGAAGAAAATTATGGTTATTAGTCATGCCGGTCTTATTAGAAATGTACTTTTCATATTTGTATCCATATCTACCTCAATTATGAGAAAAACGTGACATCAAGGTCAAGTTTTCCCAATCCCGGGGATTGGGAAGTATGAAAACCATGGGAAGTATGAAAATCAATAACATCAACCCAAATTTGATAACGAGTCAATTCATCTCAGATGTACACCAAAAGATATTCACTATAAACGATAATCGCCATCAACCATTAAAATATAAATTATAAAATGTAAACTAAACATAGATAACTCTTTAAAAAGCATAGATAACTCTAAGCATAAGCAAAACGCAACTAACACTCTATTTATTTTTTATTATCAATCCAAATTCCCTCACAATCTACACGTGCACACGAATCTTCACTTTCATTAATCAACTTGACGTTTGGCAATCCGTTGGTGGCGATATAATTTTCGGCACATCCATCAGAGTAGTCATCATCATCACAACTGTAGTTATAAACTCTTTGTGGAGTCACAATAATGATTGACCATTTAGGATCGAGTTGGTCTTGAATATAAAAAACCTGTTTGGCTTGAGAAGCTAATATGAAGGGCTCACTCCTATGGCCAACTCTACAAAGATCAACAGATTTAAAGCCAATCTCATCTACTTTAATACCATTACCGTTGTCGACCCAATCACACTTGATAACTAGAATTTTGAAAGTGAAATAATCAAGCATACATATTTCACAGATGACACCATAGAAACTCAAATTTGAAACCACGGGATGTTTATCTTTTGCACTAGCAACTTGCATTATTGTGGCTGTAATGCTAATTCCACTGTTTTAGCTAACTCGTTCAGTATCACTTTCTTTCGTATGGTAAGGACAACCATTAATAATATAACCCTGATATTTTATCACGTCTCAATGAGGTCCCCGAGCTATCTAGTTTAAGATGTCTGAAACATTGTTGTTGGGGAGATTTAGCTCCTTTTCAACCTGATTTGTATTAAATGTTAGTTACAGTTTTAATAGTATATTAAATCGTCACATATTGATATTAATCATACCCTTTCATGAAGCCAGCCAATAATGGTCTTGTTATGTTCATCTTGTAACCATTTTTCAACTTTGCACTTTCGAGGATACTTTTGTCTCAATCTCTTCATATGCTCCCTATAAGGATGTTAATGGAGAAAAATATTTTAACCATTAAAACAAAATACAATATAGTACATGATTTTTTATAAAAGCAACGAAAAGAAAAATTACTCGATATATGGTTGAACATCATCTGTGTTTTGCAACACATAACGATGTGCTTGCTCCCATGACAATTCATCCAACTCAATTACTTTACCAGCCTCTATTAGTTTTCCATTGCATATTATATCAACGTCATCATCTGTTGTGTTTCTACCTAATGGAACCCCAACGACATCAAGCCAATGTAAAAATTTCGTGCAAAATTCAATTGCTTCTTCGGTAATATAGCATTGGACAATGCAACCTTCCGGACGACTTTGATTGTTTACTTGTCCCTTTAAGAATTTCATATTCCTACAAACATTATAAATAAAATAAATATTAATAATGTTTACTTATAACCTTATAAAGTAAATTGTTTAAGCATGTGCAAACCTTTCAAATGCATACATCCAACGAGCGAAAACTGGACCACATAGTTCAACCTCCCTAACGAGATGTACCATTAGATGCACCATTATATCAAAGAATGCCGGAGCGAAGTACTTTTCCAACAAACACAATGTGATCACAATGTCTTCTTAAATACTATTCAACTTCTTCACATCCACTTCTTTTGCACATAGAGCATTAAAGAAAAATCACACCCTTATGATTGCAAATCTAACATGCTTTGGTAACACGGATCGAATGGAAACTAGAAGTATCTGTTTCATGAGTATGTGACAATCATGGGACTAGAGACCAAATAATTTTAACTCTTCCATCGAAACAAGTTACTAAAATTTGATGAGTATCCATCGGGAACTTTGAGTTGAAGCAACGTCTCACATGCCCTTTTCTTCTCCTCTCTAGACAATGTATAACATGTAGGTGGTAAATACGTCTGTTTTCCCTTATCTTGTGGTGCCAACTCCCCTCTTAAACCCAATTTTACAAGATCAAGACGACTCTTGACTCCATCTTTTATCTTACCGGGAATGTTGAGTAGCGTCCCTGCTATGCTTTCACAAACATTCTTCTCAATATGCATAACATCCAAATTGTGTCGAAGAAGCAAATGTTTCCAATACCCCAACCTAAAGAATATTGATTTTTTCTTCCAACATTTGGACTTATTAGGCTCATCCGTATTCTCCTTAGTGCGTTTCCTCTTTTGTTTCAATTTATCCTTTCCCTTTGTTATTTGCGCTTCAAAAGGACCCATCTTTTTTCGCCAAACATGCATTAATATTTTCAACCTACTCTAGTATTTTCTCTCTGTTCAACGGATTAGGTTGTTCACGAAACTCTTGCTTACCATTAAAATCGTTCTTTTGCTTTCGAAACGGATGATTTTGTGGAAGAAATCTTCTATGTTATCAATATACATTCTTTTTAGAATGTTTTAATCAAATAGAATCTATTTCTTCACCACAAATTGGACAAGCATAGTACCCCTTTACAACACAACCACACAAATTACCGTATGCAGGGAAATCATTAATGGTCCAAAATAATACCTCCTTCAGAATAAAGGATTCTTGGAGGCAAGCATCATAAGCATGTACACCTTCATCCCATAAGGTTTTCAATTCCTTAATTAATGGTGTCAAATAAACATTGATATCATTTCCAAGATATCGCGGACCTGATATCAACATTGTTAACATACAAAAATTTCTCTTTATGTTCAGCGATGGCTCAAAGTTATAAGTTTCCAACATGACCGAACAACAACTATGATTACTACGAAGAGTACTATGTGGGTTAATTCCATCCACTGAAAGTGCTAACCAAAGGTTTCTAGCTTCGTTTCCAAACTCCAGCCAATTGTCATCCACCAACTTCCATGCAAAAGAATCCGCGAGGAGACGTAACTTACCATCAACTTGTTTTTAGTTTGCATGCCAAGTCAAGGACTTTGCAGTTTGTACAGACTGAAACCACCTTTTGAACCTAGGAATGGGCAGAAAATACCATAATACTTTTGCAGGCACTCCCACCTTCACCTCGATTGTATTTTTTTTAACTTATACCTCGGTGTTCCACAAGTAGGGCATTCAGTTGAATCTTTGTAATCTTTTCTATAGAGTATGCAATCATTAGGACATGCATGTATTTTTTCATACCCCATCCCAAACACAGATAACGCCTGTATGGCCTTTTTCATAGATAAAGGCAATTCATTATCTTCTAGGAGAAATTGGGCAAATAATTGAAGCATGTTTGAAAATCTAGTATCAGTCCACCCACTATTTGCTTTCAAATTGAGTATACTCACCAGTGCAGACATCTTCGTAAAATTTTTACCCCCTTTGTAAAAGGGCTTTTTGGCATCCTCAAGCAACTTCTCAAATGATTTAGGATCCCCCATAAAGTCTTCATTTATCATCTTAAACATCTCCGCCATATCATCAACATCTTCTGGATTTTCGACCAAATTATCGTGATGGATGGGGTCACCCATGTTGACATGTGAGAAAGTTGAATTAGGATCAACTACCCCATGCCATATCCATATACGATAACTTTGATCAATACCGTTCGCATATAAATGACCTTTAATTTCTTTTAAAGTCCATTTAAAATAATTTCCACATGATGTACATAGACACCTTACAACTTCACTATTTACATCATTCCTCTCTGCAACTTTAAGAAAATATTCAACCCCTTGCAAGTAGTCGTTTGATAATCTATCCATAGACATCAACGACTTGTTTGTTCCCATTTCTCAAATTGTACCTATATTAAGATTGTAAATATTAGTTGTACAAATGTGATTTTCATATAAAATAACACAATCCTCAAATCATATTAATTTTTCATTTTCTAATTTGTAAAGTATGCATGTGTTTTATACGATTCGTCTTAGTTTACAAATAATATTATTAATGATGTAATACTAACACCGCCGACACACATTAACTTTATTACCAAAGATAATTGATAGAACGGATGCATTTTAACTCAAGCTTTGGATAAAGTTTTTGTGTGTATAATATGTATCTGGTAATTTATTTTGTATTTCTTTTGTGTATATAATATGTATTTGTTACTCTGTTAAAAAACAAAACAAAATCAATCTACCAGGGTCACATTTACCATTCACACACATGTTATCATTCATTAATGATAAATACTCAAAGATTATAAGTACACTAATCTTGCTTATTGAGAACAAAATTCACTTCTTTGATTCCTTTGGTTCTGTAGTCTTATTTCTTTCACCTTCCAATAAAATTCACACAAGTACTCTTCCAATTAATATTGAAAACATGCAATTATGCTCAACATGAAATCATCAATGCTCTTCCCCAAATTCAATACTAATTTTATCATTGAAATTTTATTATACGAACAATGGGCCTATTTACCAGCATTAAAATGATCCCATCACATTAAATTCAAACTCATCTAGCCTTAATTGGATTTCATTAAAATCGCACTTTATAAATCATATTTATTTCTAGATCCATACAAAGTTTTGGGGAAAAAGCAAAAAGAAAGAAAAAATTAAAAATTAAGCTTTCTTGGCTATTACCCCGGGGCCTGCGGTTGCCATCAGTGGGCTCCGACTCTACGAGCTGAGGCAGTTTCTCCCGGGAACGACAAAATTCAACAAAAATTCTTCGTTTTATCATTTTCCCCTCTTTAACCAACACCCAACCATTTCACCAATAAACCATATAAATTTCAGCATATATAATTCCATATGCAATCTCAAGATTACTTTGGAAATCAAAATTTGTATAAAACTCATCAATGCCAAATATTTTTTAGTGATAATAAGTTTTAATATGTATTACCGAGTTGGTTGTCAAGTATAGATCATATGCGATTTCAAAGGAACAAGATATACCAAACTTCATGGTTATGTTACATACATATACATATACATATACATATGCATATACAGGTGGAGACTGAGATTAACTTACCAGATAATGGAAATCGTTCAACTTTGAGAGAGAATGGAGAGGAGCCGTGAGGAGAGGAATCGTGAGCTGTGAGGATAGGAACCATGAGAATCGAACGCGCGGGTATCAAAATTTTGAGCCATGAGACGAAGCGCGCGGGTAAAACATTTCTGGAAAAAAAATTAAAAGGGTCATGTTATGTATTTAGGTAAAAAAAATTCAAAAAAATGTCATAGTATGTAAAATTAAATTTGATTTTTATATTTAGAGTGTCATAATAATATGTATAAAATGACATTTTATATTTTAAATGTCATATTAATAATAGCATTAACCTTTAAATGATATTTTTGTAATAAATGTCATTAAACTATTTTTTCAAGCATCATAAAAAGGTGTTTTTCTTGTAGTGGCTCAATTACGAACAAAAATATTTGAGTCATAGGATAGTGTTCACGTGTATCCATTCAAACCTATGACGTGTCTGTTGAAGACGTAGCGGCCAAGATTAAAAAGCTTCATCAAATGCCGAGTTTGTTGTGCCACGTTTTTACCTCAACAGCATTGGTTTCAATGCTCCTAAGCTATGAATGCATTTTAAATATATATAGGAGTTTGGAACAATATTTATTGGGAGTAATTTTATTTTAAACTGAGGTTTATTTTTAGAAGTTTTTTTTTAAAACTTTAAAATAAAGTTTCTAGGCTAATACACGAATTTTAAGCATTCGGGAAGTTCTTTCAATATTGTCGTTCGAACGAGTTTTTCCTTCGAACGAGAATGTCATTCGAACGAGTTTGCCATAGAATTTTCCCACTTGACCACTGGAATTTCGTTAGAAGTGTCGTTCGAACGAGATTTCTGGCAGAAAATTTTTTGGCAGTTTTAATCAGTTTTTCCCCATGTTCCCCCTTACTTTTACCCACTAACTCTTGACAAAAGTTATAGGTGCGAGAACCAAGTTTGAAAAACTAACTATTGACATTTTATAAACACATTTTTTGAGAAAAAAATTGAGAGAGAAAAATTTCTAAGTTCAAAAGTTCATGTTTTAAGTATTTTCATTTTCAAGAATATTATTTCAAAACACTTGAGTTTACACCCATAGTTTGTTTATTCAAAGTTACCATAGATATATCTTGCTTAGAGTGTTTGGCCCCGGGTTTTACTCTACCGACTTGAAGAGTTCGTTTAGGTTTACTTCTATATCCCTCAAAGAAAAGGTCTCGTTTTTGGCTGCGGCATTCTCACATGGTGAAAGGCACGATGTGTGGTTGGCGGTTGTTCCTAAAGCTTCATTGGTGGATTCCAAGGTTCCGGTGGAGGCCGAGATTGTCAACTAAGCGGAGGTTGGTACAAGAAGACACATCAGGGGATTCAAGGAAGTCGAGTTATGTTGAGTAAGTCTTTTGTCTTGTACTTGTAAAAATACCATACTTAGTGAACTTAAGGCTAGGGTCGACCGGGATTTTTTTCGTTGTGGGTTTTTCCTCGTACATCGCGGCATAGTGTGATTGATTTTCTTTTATCTTGCAAAATAACTTAGAATGCATTCTTAGGCTAATTCAAGATAAAATTTGGTTTAATTGTCACACTTATTTAAATTGGTGCTTAATTAAATTTGGGTAATGTTTAATTAATTTAGTTCAAGTCATTAATTTTATTGGATACAAATTGGTTTGGCCTAAATTGCAAAAATGAATATTTATTGTTAGAAAAATTTCTAGAACTTGGGTTAAATTGGTTTAAGTGAATATTTTTTGTTTTCTAATTTAATTTCACTTTGAACTTGTTTACTTTTTTTAGTATAATTTTAATTTTGAGAAAATTAAAATTTGTTTAACTTTCGTTTTAATTTGTGAAGAAATTAAAATTTGGTGTTTGTGTGTGTTTTATTTGAACCATTTTTATTCCGCATCTTTAAATGAAATTACTTTTGGTAAAATTTTAAAATTGGGGATCCTATCGTCTTCAACCAAGGGGTATCAGAGAAGGATAGTTAAATTATTGCGTTTAAGATCTTTTTTAAATATTTTTGACTAAAATGGAATTTTCCCCATTTTCAAAATTTCTTATTTTCGATAGTTCCAACTACGCGTATTGAAAAGCGCGCATGAAATCGGCACTTACGTTTATTGATGAGAGGGTTTGGTTGTCAGTCGTTAATGGGTGGTTCCCACCTACACATTTAGTAGATAATGAGCGTGTTCCCAAACCCACCGATAGATGAAGTGAGAATGATTTTAAACTTGCAAATTTTAATTCCCGTGGTTTAAATGCCCTGTTTAGCCCGGTCACACTGGATGAATGTCGACGCATTATAACGTGTGAAACCGCTAAAGAAGCTTGGGATATTTTATAACTCAATCATGAAGTAACTAGTGTCGTAAAAGCTTCAAAACTCCAAAACCTCACCACTCAATTTGAAACCATCAAAATGAATGAAAAAGAAACTTTTAATGAATTTTATGCTAGACTTTCCGATATAGTTAATTCAACTTTTAATTTGGGAGAGAAAATACCCGATAACCGAGTAGTAAAGAAAATTTTAAGGTCCCTACCCAATATATTTATTTCTAAGGTGAACGTGTTAAATTATTTACCTACTTTAGCCTCTATGAAATTAGAAGAGCTCGTATATGATTTACAAACCTATTAACTATACATGTTTCCCTCCAAAAATGAAAAGAAAATAGAAAAGGGCGTTGCTTTGAAAGCCCGAAAGGAGGAAAAACAAGTAGTAGAGAGTGAAAGTGAGAGTGACTCGGAAGATATGGATATGTTTGCTAGGAAGTTTCATAAATTTCTTAAATTTAACAAAGATAAATTTAAAAATGATTTAAAGAAATTTGAAAAGTCTAAACTTGACAAAGCCGAGAAGATCCCTAAAATTTTTAATAAAAATTTAAATAGGGACGAGTCTAATAGGTGTTATGGTTGTGAAGGGTATGGCCATAGGGGAAAAGAGTGCCCCACTAAACTAAGGAGAGAGGGTAATCAACCAATTTCTTTTAATGCAACCCTTAGTGATAGTGATAATGAAGAGGGACCCGATTCCCCTACTAAGCCCAACTTTTTGGCTTTTATGGCTAGTCATGTGAAATTTTAACACATGACACTTCCAAGGTCAAAGTTTATGATTCCCTTATTTTTTATGGTAGTGAGAGTGGAGAAGAAAGAGAGAGTGAAAGTGAAAATGAGGTTGATGTGAGTGAACTTCAAATTGCGTTTCAAGAATTATTTGAAGAATCTATTAAATTAAAAAGAATAAATTTGAAGTTAGAAGCTAGTTTAAAAGAGCGTGTCGAGGTCATTAATGAGAGTGTTTTAGTGGAAGACCTTAGGACACGTGAGAGAGATCTTCGTGAGAAGCTTGAAAATGTAGAAGGTGAGAGAGATAGCCTTAGAGGTTTAATAGAATCCTTGAAAAAGTAGTTTCTTGCGTTTTAAGAGCGAAATGTTTTATAAGAGTCTCACATGTTTGATTTAGAAAATAAACTAAAAGACACTAGTAAAGTCAAATTTGATTTGGAGTGTCGTTCGGAGAAATTAGATAAAATATTAGGAACGGTTCAAATAAAAAATGACACTTGTGGTTTAGGCTTCGATACTTGTAATAAATCATCTCATAAAGCCAAAACCAATGTTTTAGGAAAATCCTCTAGGAACAATGTTTTAGATCATTCCTTATGTAAGTCTTTTCGTTGAGTCTTTAGGTGCTCTCATTGTGGCCAAAAAGGTCATCTTAAGAAATTTTGTTTTGATCTTAAACGAGGTCCTAGAAAATCCCAACATAAGGCAACCGGGGTAGCCAAGATTCCTACACCCCAAAATCGTCATTTGTCATTAGTTTGGGGCAGGGGATCCGACTTGGTAGCTTTACAAGATAGAATTTTTTATTCTCATTTACTTTCACATGCTTCCTCCCTTGCAAAATCAAAAGGTTGAATGTGTTAGTTGTTTGCATACTTTAGCTTTTGTGCTTCATGATATATTTATCCGTCATGCTTTATAACATGATAGAATTATGATTGTTGTTTATCTTTTGTATTATAGTTCTTTCATTTTGTTTGCATTAAATGAAAAATACAAAAAGATTTTTGTTTATCATTTTTGTTTCATTTTTTTTTAATTTTAGGCTTAATGAAAAATCCAAATGATTTTTGTGTGTCTTTTGAGTAATATTTCTATTTTTGGTTAAAAATTGTCAAAAACTCAAAAAGATTTTTTGTTTGTGTGTATTTTAGTTTGACACACTCTATGTGGCATATACTTCTATTTGAATCCCTTCTTTTTCGCTTCCATGTGGCTAGAACTTTTGGTTTAGATTGTCAATCCTTGAAATGTTCTTTACCATGCTTACATGGAGTAGTTGGATTTTGTGTTGATATAATGGATTCTATTTTTATATGCCTCAATTCACGCATGCACGAGCTCTCTTGAAATCTTAACTTCACATGTTATATTTGTGCTTTGTGAGGTGTTCTCCAACCAATCTTGTCATCTACATGTTATGTGACCTAGGAGGACTAGTGCATGTTAAAATCCATTGCACGTGAGATTTGTGTGAGACATAAAAAATAATATATATAAATGTGCACGGGGAAGAGCTCTGAAAGGAAATATCATCCTTTGCGAGTAAGCCACCGTTTGGAACGGACCTAAAATAAATAAGTGGTTCAAATTCATAAAATAATATATGGCATTAAAAAGAAAAATAATTGCCAAGCACTTGTTTTAATTGACATATTCATTCAAATATATATATTCTTATCTTGAGGGAGTTTGGATGATATACCAACGATTTTCACAATATCCGTTTATCCTAGTTGTACTTTCAATGTCATGATTTTGTTGGTTTATAGAATCATCAAAATTCTAGGCTTGTATGCATTGTGTATGTTTGTTCATTGAGATCAATCTATATTATCACATGAGGTTATATTCAAATGTGATAAAGTTTGCAATCAAATGAGAACTCCGTGAACATGTATTTAGTGATTGGGTCTAAATTTAATTCTTGCTAGTTCACACCCCAACACTTCCATTTCCATATCATATATTTTTGCCATACGAGTGTAAAAAGCTTATTTTATTTGGTGTCATGTGTGGTATTTATACCTAGTATATGTGCGTGTGCGTTAGGGATATTATTTATGTACTCATATACGAGGTAAAATATTTGTCTTTGCCTTGCTTTCTAGTCCATTTATGCTTCTTCTTCATGATTGGTATCTATCTTATTGAATTCTTTGTTGATATCACATGCTTAATACTTTATGTATCATATTGGTATCATTTTATTGCATCTTTGTTGGTATCCTTTACTCTGTGTATGGATTAGTGATGGTTTTGTTGCCTACATGCTTTCATTTTGTATGCTTTGTATGCACTTTTCTTTTATTAATTCTATCACTTTTGTCTATACCTGAACAAAAAGGGGAAGAATGATAGGGGGAGAAATGGTATGTAACACCCCGCCCGCCCGGGGAGAGCGAACGGAGCGCTAATGAGATAAAATAAATCCAAATCCACTAGTGACAAGGTATAGAGCATCTAAGTCCCACAACAACAAAAGAGAAATTACAAATCTAAATCTCTTCAAATTAAATACCAAATCTCTCGAATTACATACAACAACTAACTCAAAAATAAAATACAAATCTCCAAATCTCTATACATCAAAATAATACAATTCTTCCAACTTGTATTAAAAATTCTCCCCAATATAATCCACGCTTAAAATCATCCCAATTGGTCCATAGCGTCCCAAATCCACGCTAATCTTCAAACTAAAAGAAAATATGGGGAAGTACACAATACGACAGGAAAGATTCTCAACAAATATATGTTAGCGATGAATAAAGCGTAACAACACGAGTACGAATATTCAAATCAAAATGAAAATCTCAATATCATTTCATCATTATAATTTCTCCACAACACTTTAACCGGGTCATCAGGCCTCACCACATCCGTATATGCTTTATCAAGCCATAACCCGAGAAACAAGAATTTTGGCGGGTTCCCAACATCCGTGCCATATTAAAATCTCATGACAACGTGCTCATCAACAATATAATAATACCACACGAATAAAAATAATTCCAACAATTATTTTTTCCAGATTTTAATGAATTTAACAATTCAAATATGAGTTCAATTAAACAAGAATTCAAAGAGAATGATACTGGCCAGATTTAAGGAGCATATTGTGTAAAACCCCATACCTCAAACCATGATGAGAAACCAATGATCACATCCTCAAGATCAACACAAAAGATCTACAAAATCTTCGTCAAGAACCTCCAACAAAATAGCCCCAAGAACACTATTAATCTAAGGTTGGAACTCACAAATCTCAATGGCCAAAGTATATATAAAAAGAAGAGGAATATAAAATATATTTGCTGCCAAAATTTGTGCCAAAAGTATGATAAAAGGGTTTCCAACGAATCCTTTTATAATGCAAAGAAATGAAGATTTGGAAGCCAAAAGACTCCTTTAAATAAGGCAAATAAATGAAGAGTTGGAATTCAAAACAATTCCAAGAGTTAAAAATATTTAAAAATTATTTTAAAATCCGTTTTAACTCCGTTTTCGAAACCATTTGAAATTCTCGCCTTTAAAAATAATAAACAACATATTTGAGCAATAAAAATAATTTTATCAAAAACTTTATTTTCCTCCATTTTCCAGAAATTAATTAAAATAGCCCAAAATTACGCGGGTTGTTACAGGGTATATATTCCTATTGTAATTGTATCTTAGTTTAGGATATTTAACTCAGGGGAAGTCGCGAACTTCTTAGGTAGATCATAGTTGATAAAGGGGAGAATTAATTTAAGGGGAGTAATTAATTTATTTGCATTTAATATTTTGATATTGCCTATGCATTTGATAGTTTGCTTAAGTGTGCAGGAATTCTTCTAAATTTGGCAATTTTATTCATTGGGAAAGATATTGATCCTTGGGTCTTGGGTCAAGTTTGGGTGGGATGTTTGAGTCTAGTAGAGATTGACGGCCCTTTAGGATTTTTGTTTGGTTTTTGTCCCAAAACAGTCAAAGGGGGAGATTTGTAAGAACACGTCTCCGATTGATTCTCAATGTAGTGTTGGCTCGATTCCGGACAAAAACATTTTAGTCATAGGATAGTGTTCACGTGTATCCATTCAAACCGATGACGTGTTTGTTGAAGATGTAGCGGTCAAGATTAAAAAGATTCATCAAATGCCGAGTTTGTTGTGCCACATTTCTACGTAAAAAAACATTGGTTCCAATTCTCCTAAGGTATGAATGCATTTTAAATATGTATAGGAGTTTGGAACAATATTTATTGGGTGTAATTTTATTTTAAACTGAGGTTTATTTTCAGACGGTTTCTTTAAAACTTTAAAATAAAGTTTCAGGCCTAATACTCGAATTTTAAGCATTCTGGAAGTTCGTTCGATATTATTTCTCGAACAAGTTTGTCAACGAATTTTCCCACTTGGACGCTGGAACTTGGTTAGAAGTGTTGTTCGAACGAGATTTCTGGCAGAATTTTTTTTAGCAGTTTTAATCAGTCTTTCCCCATGTTCCTATTTACTTTTACCCACT
The DNA here is from genome assembly GCA_949130495.1 of Sambucus nigra. Lineage (NCBI taxonomy): Eukaryota > Viridiplantae > Streptophyta > Magnoliopsida > Dipsacales > Adoxaceae > Sambucus > Sambucus nigra. Next base: position 350,413,955 of record OX422223.1, on the reverse strand, counting down.
AACTCTTGACATAAGTTATAGGTGCGGGAACCAAGTTTGAAAAACTAACTTTTGATATTTTCTAAAAACATTTTTTGAGAAAAAATTTGAGCGAGTTTAAGAACATGATTCTTATCATGTACTTTTGTTTTAATTAGCTTAATTTCGAAAAAAAATATATTAAGGCTAGGCTAGTTTTAATTATGGAGTTTAATGAGTTTAGTTGAGTCTACGACAAAGTTAAAGTCCAAGAATGTGCAATCTAAAGCGTTGAATAAGATTTCAAGTCAAGAGGTGTTGTATTTGCTTAAGATCACTCAGGTATGAATACTTATGAGCATTTGAGTAATTTTGTATATTGATTAAATGCTGGGTGATTTAAATAATTGGGAATTAAATCTTTTTATGTTTTAAAATATTTATGAGTTGCAAAAAGTTTAAAGAAAATTCGAGGATTAATTTAAAAGAAAAATATTAATTTCAAATACTGTAGCTTGCTTGAACGAGATAGTAAGTCGCTCAAACGACATTCACATGTCACGCATATTGTTATTCAAGCCAAGACAATGAATCTATATAATAGTTGTTGGTCCTATATCGTGCATATTATTTCATATGTAATGTATACCAAAGTTAAGGAAATCAAACCTCTTCACTTCAGAAATAAAAATTTTACTAGAAAAAGGAACTTTCATAAAGAAGACTACATAATTTGATAATATAGTACCACAAACATGCCCTAACCCCTTTCCAAACATGGAGACTAACTATGAAGAATAAACTAATTCGTCAAAAATTAGCTGACATTTACTTTTAATCACATTGTCACAAAAATTCCATTCAATTAAAAGAGAAGTCATAAAAGAAAGAAAGCAATCAAGGAAGAAAGAGTAAAACACCCATTTGGGTATTTTCTCCAAATCTAATAAGAATGCTAGAAAATGACAACACAATATAGAAAGATAAAAATCTCAAAAAGCAAGAGGTTTGGGGCTTCAAAAATCCATTGCTAACAAGAAGAACATGGATTTATAAAGTTAAAATTGTATTCCCATGAAATATAAAACTTATTAAGCTAAAAAATATCTTTAGATCTGATATATTCAACATCAAAAACTCAAGTATCACGAAAACAAAATGAATAAGATGGCTCTATATAAAATTCATTAATTCATGTCAATTGGTGCTATACGGAACTCCCGGATTCATAAACTAAGTATAGGCTTTCCTTCTTGAAGCAAGTATAGTATTTTAATCATATGCATTAAATTTTATTTCTCAAGATGGTGTACATTAGTCAATAGAACTAAGTCTTAATAAACACCGAGCTTTCAAAGAATCTAAAGCTCGGAAGAACAAATGAAATCTATCCAGATAATCTATAATTAATTGTCTCACATAAATAAATAGTGACTAACAATATATAAGATCAGAACAAGATGGAAATATTATCAAGATGAAAGAAAGTTATTTGGACAAAACTTTAAAACTAGAGTGTTATGTGAAAATCCATTATAATCAAGGCCCATATCAAATATTGAGAGTGAAAGTTTATACCTTTTGTTTCTTTAGCTCCAATGCCCCCATGGCTTTTTCAAATAAGAATAAAATTATACCAAATATAGGGAACCCTAAACATATGCATATGTATAATATTCTTTCTGTATGAAATTATAGATGTAGATAAACAAAAATAAAAATCACACAAATCATACCATATTCATTACTAATATCAACAAAATTGAAGAAAACCTTTAATGTAACTGCAAGATCAAATGGACAGAAACAAATTGCACAGTCTAATTTGCAAAAAACCCTATTAACTATAAAACTTCAACAAATAAAGAGAGAACCTAACCTATTACAGAACATTCAAACAAATTCACATATATAAACCCTAGCAATGTTGTAGAATAAAGTATGCTTAGTTTGATTATTACCTACGTAGGCTTCTATGGAAACTGGAGCAAAATGGGACTTGATTGAAAACCTAAACCTCTGCCATCGTCGGGACATGATTGAAGACATGAAGAGATATTGAGCGTCATCGGTGTGGGGGGTGTCTATAGCGCCATTGATGTGTGGGGTCTATAGTGTTGTCGGTGTGAGGGGGTCTAGATAATTACAGATGGTAGAGAGCTTGGGAAAGTAGGGGATTGAGAGAGTTGATGAAAGGAATGAGAAGAGAAGAGCCCGCTTCTTTTCTTTCAACAAGTGAATTTTCCGCCCAATTTTTTAGCCTAGCGGGAACCAGCACGCTTCATTATTTTCATTTATCTCAACTTTTGCATTTTAGAGGGATAAAATTAAAATAGATATATCACGGTTTTACACAAAATTGACATAAATATTTTTTTAAACAAGTTTATTTCAACTGACATAAAAATGAACTATTAAATAAAAACTGCCATAAATATAAATATTTATGTCATTTAAACTTTAATTGACATAACGTTAATTTTCAAACTGACAGAAATGAGTGTTTTTCTTATAGTACGAAAGAGATCTCTTCTCGCTCAAATGACCTTCCGCCTCGATTTCCATGTTTTCATTTTCTTGGACTCTGTGCTGCTCAATTATAAATAAAAAAGGTATCTGCGAAAGTTTGATAAGGTAGACCAGTTTCGAAAACTTATTCCCATACAATGTTTCATTCGTCCGGTGTTTATTCAAGATTGTATTACTCAATTCCAAAGTTAAGTGATCTTGAATGCGTTTACTAGAAGATAATTCATTCACTACACCGCTGTGCACTTTGTGAGGAGAACTCTACAACCGAAGAGTTGCACACTATTGTAGAGGTAGTTCTTATGAAGTAACTTGTGGAGAAGACGTCTTCTTCTCTACTACTAACCACTTGGAGTTTCTGCAGGAGATTTCAGTCGAGACATTGAAATGTACACTTGCGGGTATTTCGTACGTCACACTTATTTTCATTGTAATCCGTGTAACCATATCCTACAAAATTATAGTAAAAATAAAAAGGTTTTTCCCTTCGGGAATTTTTCCTGAAATTATTTCTTTTACCGCATGCTTTATTCATGGAATGAATTTAATCACTTAGATGCATGTTTAGGTTTTAAGAAGTTAAAATTGGTTTTAACTAAAAATTGGAACAAAGTTATTTTTACCTAAAGTACACACTAAAGGGTCGTTTCAAATTGGTATCACAGCCTGTTGCAGTATCTTATTGTGTTTGTGATCTCGTGCCTTTAGGTGGTTTTGATAATTTTAGAATTCATTTGTTTGAATCATCTAATTGGAAATCTCATATGAAAACTGCTCTTAAAAAACTGGTTAATAAGGGTGATTGTGAAAAGTGTCTTTGCTGCGAAGGTTTTGGTCACAGGATAGATGAGTGTCCCACTAAACATAGGGAGAATTTTAATAAACCGATAAGTCATGTTTCTTCCCTTAGTGATAGTGACCCAGAAGAAGAAAACTTTTTTACTAGTAAGCATGAACTTCCCACCTTTGTGGCTAGTCATGTAAGTGATAAAGAATTACATTTGCACGATTCTTCCGCAGCCACAGACGTTGATACTCCTAAGAGTGATGAGGAGGTGAGTGAGGAGGAGAGCGAAGACGAAAGAGATTTTCAAACTGCTTTCAAAGAATTGTATGGAGAAACTTTAAAAGAAAATAAAGCAAACGTGAAATTAGGAGATATGTTGAAAGAACGTGCCATAGAAATAAATAATTCCAATGCTTTAATTGAGGATCTTAGGTAACAAGAAAAGAAAATTCGAGAGAAGCTAGAATATGTTGAGGGTGAGAGAGATAGTCTTCGGGGGTTTATGGAGACTATGAAAAAGGAAATTCTGGAGTTTGAAAATTCTACACGTTTACTTGAGTCAAGGATAGGTGAACTTAGTAAAAACTGAGAGATTCGAGTAAAGTTAAGTTTGATTTGGAGGCTAGGTCTAAAAAGTTAAATAAAATCTTAGGCACCGTTAAAATCATAGATAATCGGCATGGTATTGGCTTCGATAATCACATCGCACCTACTCCCAAAGCCAAAACCGTGCAAACAAGAGAGCCGCCTAGAAACTTTAGGAGAGAGCCACCTAGGAATGAGAGGTATAATCGGCCTATAGGACACACTCCTCACCGTATCTACACTTGCACTCATTGCGGTAGGAGAGGTCATCTTATATGGTTTTTCTATGATCTTAAGAACGCTCCTAGAAAGTCTAAAGACATTCCGTTTTCTAATGCCCCTATCATTGGTTCACGCCTACTTGGGTTAGGAAGTCGGATTTAGAAGTGTTAGGTATTAGGCTTGGTGATTCTCGCATCATTTCTCGTGGTTCTCCTCATCTTTCATCTTTTGATTGAGGTTGTTCATTGGTTTGTCATTCACTAGTATTTACATCATGCATTATATTTTGCTAGTGTTATGGCATGCTTCTAGTTCTTGTTATTTATTTGAGTCTTTTCGAAAAATACAAACATATTTTTCTTTTTATAAAAACTTTTGAAAATACAAAAAGATTTTTGGTTTTTGAGTCGTGAGGTTATATGGTTGATATGGGATATTGGTGTGCTTAATTCCCCCCCCCCCCCCCCTTCTTTTATTATTCATGTGGCTAGGACATTTGGTCATTATTATTGATGCTTAGAATGATCTTAACCGTTGCACTATGGAGTTGTTTCGAAGTTGATATGCTTTTTGATTCGACTCAACTTATGTGCCATCCTTGCACACATGCACGAGTTTATATGAATGTTTGACTTCTCTTGCATATTTAAGTTTGGTGAGACGTTCTTATCTCAATTTTGTCATCTATGCGTAAGTAAACTTAAGGAGAAGGTGTGCTTGTAAGAACCATTTTTCATGATAATTGATATTGAAAAAATGATGAGTGTTCACGGGAAAGGGTTGCGAGAGTATAAAAATTGACTCGTCGTGAAAGCCACCGTTTAAAAGAGACCAAAAGAAAATCAAGGCGATAAAAATTCATATGCCAATAATTGTGGTCAATAGGACTTTCTCTAAGTTGAGATTGATAGATATTTCTAAAGATCTTGATAAATTCATATGAGGGAGTTTGGTTGGAAATTAATAAAAACGGGTTTGCACCATGAATTCTATGTTGAAACATCGTATCATGACGCTATTGTTTGTAGAATCATCAACAATCCGAACTTGTATGCATGTGGATTAACTTTATTTCATCAAACTCACACTTACTTTTTCACACATAGCTTTGATGAAGTCTGATGATTCCTTACTATCAATTAGAACTCTTTGATCGATTCAACGTACTGAAATGATGACCCATTTGTTGTAGTTCACTCCCAATCAATCCACTTTCATAATTGAGCACATTAGTACCATGTTAACATGTAATTCCCTTTTGTCTCTTTCTACACTGCTTTCTATTTTGCAGTCTGTTTCTATGTTCCAAGTACTATTTTGGGGTAATTTTTTCACTGGGCAAATACTGAATATTTTTGGAGTGTTTCTAAAAATTTTAATTTCTTGTTCGAATGACATCTTATGTCACGCGAAGCTGTCGTTCAAGCGACTTATCAAAGTCATTCGAGTGACATCAAGCGAGATCAGGGTTTCACTCAGACACGTCGCTCGCACTTCTTCTCTCTTCGTTCACTCAGACCCTTTCCCTACTCAAGCGACAACAATACTTATTTCGCCATTACTGACTTTGAAGCTTTGAGTTCTTCCCATTATTTCTCCTCTGTTCTCCGGTGACTACCAAACCCTATTTAACCATCCACCATCCTTGCTCTTGTGTTTTTTGGCGACATAACCTGCTCAAAATACATCGAAGATGACCATTTTTTATTCTCCAGCGTTCGCAGTTAGTTCTTCGACGAGTGTTCCTCCAGTAATTAATTCTCCGACGTGTGGTGAAGCCATTGTTGCCCTCTCTAATTATTTCAAGTTCATCCAAATACTCCAGCTTTAGCTCTTCGATGAGCAGTTTCCATTTTTTGGTGATTTCGAGGTAACACTGTTCATGAATTTTTTTAAATAGTCATTTGTATGAAAAAAAATGGTTGCTATTTGTAGAATTGCATTGCTGATTTTTGGATGTTGTTGTAGTTGGTGTTTGCGGTGGCTCGGTTGGATTTTTATCCAGATATAGGTTCTTAGGTGTGTGTGTGTTCCTTAGCGATGGTACCCTTTTACACTTTACACATTACACTTTTTTAGTCATGACTCCTAGACGTTGTGGTGCCTCTTTTGGGTGACTCGATGAGGCTCCTCCCTCTGCTCGAGCTCAAAGAGCTCAGGCCAGTAGGCCCACGTACTCACCTGTGAGGTGGGACACTCATGTTGAGTATGATCATTACTGCTCATTGGGCCTTCACATTCGGTCTGTTGTTTCGGAGAGGGTGTTTCGTTATGCCGAGTTTCCTGAGTTAGGTATTCCTCGTTGGTTATCTGATACAGGTTGGGATTATATGTTTGAGGTTCGTGGGGTTGTTTATTCAGACATTGTCCTAGAGTTTTTCTTTCGCGCTCTTCCCCACGCTGAGGGGATCTTTTCTACTATACGTGGCTTTCCTGTTATCGTCATAACAGATCTCATAGCTGCATTTCTACACCTCCCTCGTGTCCCAGACTCCGTGTTTCCTCATTTTATCGACGATAGACCTACTTCTGATGATATTTTGCATCATTATTTCTAGGAGATTCCCCAGGTAGGTTCTACAATGTATCATCGCCATCTTTACCCTGCTTTCCGCGTACTTAATAGGTTTGTGTCAGCATCCATTTATCCTCGGATAAATCATACTCATATTGGGTCTGGCATCGTCTATTTCATGTACCATGTTTCTTAGGGGTGGGATATCGATTTACCAACCGTCATGCTTCGAGTAATATCCTTTGTCATTGTCTGTGGTACCATCCCTATCTGCCCTGCTCTTCCATATGGGATCCTCATTTCCACCCTTTGCACTACTGTTGGTGTCCCTATTTTAGAGGGTGATATGTATCTCCTTACGCCTGGTATTATTGATCATAATACTTTCACTCGCTCTGAGAGTCATTTGCCATAGGCAATGAGAGCGAGATCTCCACCCCTAGAGGGAGTCTTCCCTGATGCTGATCCTTGTCAGACTGCTGATCACACTAGTCCGAGCATATTTGTTTTCTCTCATCCACCATCCTCCACTCCTTCTCCCTCTCGTCCTATTGAGGATGAGGTTTCTAATTTACAAGCATAGGTAGCTGCTCAGTCCAGGATATATGACTCTATCTTGGCCATATTTGATGCTGAGGCCGAAGCACGTGTTCGTGCTGAATCCAGGATGACAACATTTTTGTATGAGATGAGGCATAGAGAGCAAATGAGAGGCGCAGGATCCTCTGGACTTGGTCATATTTCTTGCACATACACTGATTATGCTGCTGCTGCTGCTGATGATACTCATACTGATTCATAGTTGTATTTGTTTTATCATTGTATCTGAGACACTGATATTTCTGATGTATTTTTATTCTCTCTGATATGATGTACTCTTTTGATTAGTTGTACCTCTCTTGGTTTTATGACATGGACGTACAGTCTCATTTGCAGTTGAGTGATTATCTTATTATGCTTCAGATACTGCTCTTTTCTTATCCATTTTCATACCGATGTTATTTCTCTAGCCATGTTGTTCGTTCTCATATATTCATACTAGACTTGGTGTGTTTGTCCCACCTTTTGTCTATTCCATGTAAAAAGAGGGGGGGGGGGGGAGATATGTGATGTAGGGGAGTATTTATTATGATATTATATTTGTTTATTCCTCCATACTTCACTTGGAAATTTGTTTGTGTCTCGTCTGTGTAGGTATTGTTTTCAGAGATTCAGATATTTATTGATACATCACATTCAGAGACACATTCAGATGATTGTCATTCAGAGACAGAATCAGATTCAGATGCTCGCCGTTTATTCAGTTTCACTATGTCCTGTACTTTTATATTTCTGATTTTTGAGATAGGACATGTATTTGTTTTTGGCATATAGCAGCTCTGTTTAGTTTTGTCCCGGAATAGCCAAAGGGGGAGATTTGTAAGAACATAATTATTATCATGTACTTTTGTTTTAAGTGGCTTAATTCCGGAAAAAATATATTAAGTCTAGGCTAGTTTTAATTATGGAGTTTTAGTTGAGCCTAAGACAAAGTTAAAGTCTAAGAATGTGCAATCTAAAGCGTTGAAGAAGATTTCAAGTCAAGAGGTGTTGCATTTGTTTAAGATCACTCAGGTATGAATACTTATGAGAATTTGAGTAATTTTGTATATTTATTAAATGTTGGGTGATTTAAATAATTGGGAATTAAATCTTTTTATGTTTTAAAAATATTTCTGAGTTGCAAAAAGTTTAAAGAAAATTCGAGGATTAGTTTAAAAGAAAAATATTAATTTAAAATATAGTAGATCTCTCGAACGAGATAGTAAGTCATTCAAACGACATTCACATGTCGTGCGAATGAGATCTCTTCTCGCTCGAACGACCTGCCGCCTCGATTTCCATGTTTTCATTTTCTTGGACTCTGTGCTGCTCAGTTATAAATAGAAAACATATCTGCGAAAGTTTGATAAGGCAGAACAGTTTTGAGAACTTATTCCCATACAGTGTTTCATTCATCCGGTGTTTATTCAAGATCGTATTACTCAATTCCAAAGTTAAGTGATATTGAACGCATTTACCGGAAGATAATTCATTCACTACACCGCTGTGCAATTTTTGAGGAGAACTCTACAACCGAAGAGTTGCGCGCTATTGTAGAGGGAGTTCTTATGAAGTAACTTGTGGAGAAGTCGGCTCCTTCTCTATTGCTGACCACCTGGAGTTCCTGCGGGAGATTTCAGTCGAGACATCAAACCGACACCTGCGGGTATTTCGTATGTCACACTTATTTGAATTGTAATCCATGTAACCGTATCTAACAAAATTATAGTAAAAATAAAAAGGTTTTTCCCTTCGATGATTTTTCCTAAAATTGTAACTTTTACCGCATGCTTTATTCATGGAATGAATTTAATCACTTAGATGCATGTTTAGGGTTTAAAAAGTTAAAATTGGAACAAAGTTGTTTTTACCTAAAGTACACACTAAAGGGCCGTTTCAGAGAGAAAAATTTCTAAGTTCAAAACTTCATGTTTTAAGTGTTTGCATTTTCAAGAACATTATTTCAAAACACTTGAGTTTACACCCATAGTTTGTTTATTCCAAGTTACTATATATATATATATATATATATATATATATATATATATATATATATATATATATATCTTTCTTGGATTGTTTAGCACCGAGTTTTACTCTACCGACTTGAAGAGTTCGTTTTGGTTTACTTCTACATCCCTCAAATAAGAAGTCTCATTTTTGGCTGCGGCATTCTCACATGGTGAAAGGCACCATGTGTGGTTGACGGTTGTTCTTAAAGCCTCATTGGTGGATTCCAAGGTTCCGGTGGAGGTCGGGATTGTCAAATAAGCAGAGGTTGGTACTAGAAGACGCATCAGGGGCTTGAAGTAAGTCGAGTCGTGTAGAGAAAGTCTTTTATTTTGTACTTGTAAAAATACCATACTTAGTGGACTTAAGGCTAGGGCCATCCGAGGTTTTTTCCCGTTGTGAGTTTTTCCTCGTACATCGCGGCGTAGTGTGACTAATTTACTTTTATCTTGCAAAATAACTTACAATGCATGCTTAGGCTAATTCAAGATAAAATTTGGTTTAATTGTCACACTTATTTAAATTGGTGCTTAATTAAATTTGGGTAATGTTTAATTAATTTAGTTGAAGTCATTAATTTTATTGGATAAAAATTGGTTTGGCCTAAATTGCAAAATTGAATATTTATTGTCAAGAAAATTTCTAGGACTTGGGTTAAATTGGTTTAAGTGAATATTTTGTATTGTCTTATTTTATTTCACTTTGAAATTATTTACTTTTTTTAGTATAATTTTAATTTTTGAGAAAATTAAAATTTGTTTAACTTTAGTTTTAATTTGTGAAGAAATTGAAATTTGGTGTTTGTGTGTGTTTTATTTGAACCATCCTTATTACGCATCTTTAAAGGAAATTACTTTTGGTAAAATTTTAAAATTGGGGGTCCTACGATTTTCCAACATCAATTTTTATCAGAATTGTATTTAAACACAAAAAACAGAATTATAATTTCAAATCAAATAGGCCCTTAATGTTTTCTTCAAATTATTAATATAATTTTTGAACCTTTAATAGTCCAACGACTTTGCCAATGGTGTGTGGACGTGATACAAATCCCGTTTTCTTATTTTTTTTTTGTTTAGTTCTAATTAGTGTAGTCAACTTCTTTATTTTTTCCTTTTTCCTTTCTCACCCCATCATTATCTTTTACATTTTATATTAGATGTAATAAATGAATTAAAATCTATCAAACATTCCCTGGGGATTCAATACCCAAACTAGCCACTATACTCCATAAGATTGTAGTTAAAGTTTAGTTTTTTCTTTTGTATTGTGGTCGAAATTCGATAACAATGATTAACATATTACCCGAATTCTCGGTTTTTGCCTTGATTAAACATATCGGAATAGAGGGAGTAGGAATCCTTTGTTGTACAAAATATTCCCAATGACGGAGAATTTAGTTGCTTTATATCTGAGCTTCTTTCTTTCCAACTTTGAGTCTGGTAGTTCACCGTCTTTTATATATTGGATGAGAGGATCCATCCAAGATTCTCCTATCTTGAGGATTAAGAAAAACTCAACCGTGTTGTCTTCTTCTTCAATGGTCGGTTGATGTAGAATCTCGACAGGCACTGATCTTCTTATCTCGATTTTAGTTATTGACGCCAATCTCGCTAAGGCATCGGCTCAACCGTTTTCCAGTTGAGGGAACCTTTTGTGTTTTATATCATTGAATTTTTTCATCATTATAGACACAACAACATAGGGCCCCTTAATTCTCTCCTTAGGTCTCTAACATCTCCCCATTTAACTGCAAACCCTAGGTCGTACTCTGAGCATCGATCTAGAGGCCATCAGGCACTCTCGGTCCCCGTTTCACTATGATAAACTCTATCGCCAAAGCAAAAGCGCGATGAATATTCAAAGGGCTCTAAATCCCCTTTCCAACGATCTACCCCGTGCATGAATCGTTATAACGGTTCAGACAAACGAACATTTTACTATCGAAAATCAATCAAGAGGCCACCGGGCGCTCCCGAGCCCCGATTTGACCCCAGTCAACTTAATCATCAGAGAAAAAGTTCTTTAATTATTATAAGGGTACTAAACTCCCTTTCCAATGGTCCACCTGGGTACGCAAAATGGCATAACCCTTTGGACAAACGATTCGTTTTCCCCCAAAAATTGATCCGGAGGCCACCGAGCACACACAGGCTTCATTTGATCAAGGTTAACTCTTCTTCTCGAACGAGACTGAATGAATATCTTAAGGGAACTTAATAACATTTCCAACGGTCCACCTCGTGTGAGATTCTAACTTAATGTACGAATGAACAATCCGTTTTACTCCGAGAGGTCATCGGGCGCTGTTTACCAAGGTTAACTTTCCAAACCAAGCGAAGCTCTTTAAAATTTAAAAGTGCCTCGCATAAACTTTCCAATAGTCCACCCCGTGTGTGATTCTGACTTACTATTCGGACGAATGATCCATTTCCGTCTGACAATCTCCCGTCCAAAGGATCAATGTGCGCTTTTGAGGCACATTTGTCCCAAAGTCAACTCCCGAACTCGGGAGCGATCCAAAGGACTCTTAAAGGTCTTTGAATTAACTTTCTAAAAGTATGCCCCGTACATGATTTGGATCAACGGATTGTGTTCTACAATCATTTTTCTGGAAAAATATGCACAAGATTGTTGATTGGCATGTCATTTCAATCGAAAGTGTCAAGGGTTACCAGCCAATTGACACACCTCACTCCCAAGGGACTCCTAAGATCCATCTGCATCAGTGATCTCAGTGAAATTCCCTCATAATCAACGAAGTTTCCTTATGTGAAATTCCATTCAATCTCAAATTCCCATTCTTTTCACACCCAATTTGGCAAAAAGCTCATTCTCTCTCATCCAACATTCATATCAAGCTTCAAGGGAGTTCATCCAAGATCAAGAACAAGCTTCCACTCTCCAAAGAAGTTACAAATACTTACCTCTCTTTTAATTTCCTATTTTTGCATTAATTATATTTGATTCATAATCTAGTTTTTCCTTAGTTCATACACATTAACATCTCACATTTTTATTAGTTATAATGCACATACTTTATTTTCTATAAAAAATCCAAAACAAATAAAAAGAAGGTTATGCCCATAAATTCCAAACGGAATTATCTATCACACTTTTCCAAAACTAAAACACATTTTCTACACACACATCTATAATAAAATCCCGTTCGAATCTATGGGATGAATCCCACCCCTGCGAACTACATGGACTTTATTGGCTACGTAGGCGTTTCGGATTAAAACTCTAAACTCAAGTCCAATTTTCCCAAATTCCTTATTTTTGAATTTATTATATCCTCACATTATTATAGATGTTATGTTTTTGGTCCTTATCAGCGTTTTATCAAACACATATCATCATATCACGATAAATGCACAAATCATATTTTCTATATATTATTTTCTGAACATTCCTAGATGACCTTACTCTATCTTTTCCAAGTTATGAGTAGAGCGATTCCGATCTCCATTATATATACACGCACACACACATGAGAGATCCAAAGGGTGGGATGGGTGCCTAACACCTTCCCATTTCATTACTTAGCCCCCGAACCCAACAAAGTATTGGTTTCGTAAGCATCACTTTGTCTTTGATGTCGCTCTCTCGCATTGGCGACATGTTCTTTTGCTAGTTCTGTGAAAAACAGGCTGGATACTCCATCTCTTTACATTCACCCCACACCGACGACGGTCGAAGCTCTCCTAGAGAGTACGAGGGTGCGAGACCTTTTTTCTCCCCTCCTTTTTACCCCCGCCCCCCCACAGGAGAGAGTGAGGATGAGAGATATATCTAGATGGCCACAAACATATCTTTTACCCTGGACAAATACTTGCCCATCATTTTATCCTTAGCCTCGTACACTCCCAAGATTTGGTTTACTACCAATCTAGAATCACTGTGAACTATCAACTTATTTACATTAAGTGCTCTGGCGAGGGAGAGATCGATAAAAAGAGCCTCATACTCAGATTTATAGTTGGATACCTTGAATTGGAATCTCAAAGCATACTCTATATCGGTTACGCATAGAGCTGACACAATCAAACCCGCTCCACTCCCTACCTCACAAGAGGAACCATTAACAAATCGCCTTGTTCCATATGAACGTGACTATAAAATTAGCTAGGGCTTGCCCCTTGATGGATGTTCTTGGTTTATAGAGGATGTTCAATTCATCCAACTCTATAGACCCGACCATCAACCTACTCGATTTCTCAGGTTGATGGATGACCTGCCTAAGGGGGGAGTTTTTTAAGATGACCGTGGTATGTTCTTGGAAGCATGGCTTCATATTCCTGGATGCATGAATGAGAGTGTAAGCCAATTTTTCCATTTTTGTATATCTTTGCTCAGCCCCTTGAAGAGTCTTACTATTAAAATATAATGGCTTCTGAAAAACCTCATCATCTCTCACAATCTCTGCACTGATGGCCTATATTGGTACGTCCAGGTACAGGTACATGTTTTCTCCTTGAATAGGTCTTGACAACAAGAATGGGGAGCCGAGGTATACCTTTAACTCCTGAAAGGCCATCTCACCTTCCTCGTTCCACTCGAAGGCTTTCCTCAGCACCTTGAAGAAGAGTAGACACTTGTATATTGCCCTGGATACAAACCTATTCAGCGTTGCCACTCATTCGGTTAACCTCTGAACTTCTTTTATGGTCTTAGGAGTCTTCATTTCCATCATAGATTTGATTTTTTTTTGGGTTAGATCCTATCCCCCATTGATTGACAATAAAACCCCAAAATTTGCTTGCTCTTACTCCTAAGACACACTTTAAAGGATTCAACTTCATACGATATTTATCCATCGTGTTGAAAATGCACTCCAAGTCATCCACATACGTCTCAGCCATGAGTCTCCTTATAAGCATGTCATCAATGTACACCTCCACGGTAGCTTCTAGTATATAGCCCCGTTATTTTTGAGGTCGAAGGGAATTACCTTATAGCAGTATGTGCCTTTGTCCATGATGAACTAAGTCTTCTCAGCGTCGATTGGGTCCATGAATATCTGATTATAACGTGAGTATGCATCCATGAAACTCATCAATTAATGCCAGTTCATGGCGTTAACCATTTAATTTATTCTCGACATGGGAAAGTTGTCTTTTGGGCAAGCCTTATTCAAGTATATGAAATCAACACACATTCTCCAATTATCATTAGTATTTGGCACGATGACAACATTGGCTAACTATTTTTGGTAGATAACTTTCTTGATGAAGTCAGCTTTCTCCAACTTCTTGACCTCATCTTTGATAACCTCGTACTTCTCCCTGGAGTAAACTCTTCGCCTTTGTTTGATAGTCTCCTCTGGCCACATTCAGTTTGTGGAAAAGAACCTTCGAATTAATTCTTGGCATATTGTTATGACCCCATGCAAATATGCTCTGCCTCTCACTTGGGAGTTTTATTAGGTCTTCCGTAATCTCTTTCTTTAGGGCTTTATCGACTTGGACAGTTTTTTTGGCTTGTCCCCGTTGAGGACGATGGATTCTACCTCCTCGGCAGCTTCACCCTTTTTTTGCTTTATCTCATCTCTAGGGTCAAGAGTGTCTATGTTAAAAGTAGTAGTGGCCCTCTTATGAGGCTCTCTCTCCTCGGTCGAATTAAAGTAGCATTCACGTGCCTTAACCTGGCCACCCTGAACTTCCCCTATTCCATAAGGAATCAGAAATTTTATCATTTGGTGAATTGCTCTCAAACTCTTCGAGGGATACTCATCCTGTGATTATGTTGTAGGCTGAGTAGACAATCTCATCCATGAAAAAAAAATTGATCCTCCTTGTGAGACAATTTGGCCAAGTGTTCCCCATTCTGACATCCATTTCATAACTTCCCAAGCATTGTACATTTTCTCCACTAAAATAAATCAAAGGTTGATGATAAGGGACAAGTCTCTTTTTCTCAACCATTGGCCATTGTAAGAGTTCCAGAATAACACATCGGTTGAACTGTCACCATCGACCAATATCCTCGGGACCTCATACCCATGCACTCTGGTGGTGATTACCAGGGGGTCATCATATGGAGCTAGGATTCCCTTAAAATCCAACCTTGAAAAGCTAATAATCAGGGTATTTATATCAAATTTTATTCTTTTACCCTTCTTCAGCTCAACAACTGTCGAGTCCACCACCTTGGGCTTTGAAGGGAGAGCTTTGGCTTCTGCCACATGAGCCTTCCTATCAGAAATTTCCTTTCCACCGTATACAAGTCCTTCACAAAAAATTTAACTCTGAGAGAAATCATGTTCAGTCGACCTTTGGGATTAGTGATTGGAGGCGATAAATCTGGATCGACTTCATCATCATCGCTGGAAGCATCGTCGTCTCAATTTACTGGGGCATCAGACCTGCATTTATCATTCCTTCTTTCATGTGTTATCTTATCCACCCTTCGAGCAATTCTTATCCACATATTTCCTTAATATTCCTTGAATTAACATGTTTTCAATCTCGTCCTTCAGAGCGAAACATCTGTGAGTGGTATGGCAATGGTCTTGGTGAAATTCACACCATTTTCTTTTGTTCCTCTTATGAGGAGGGACTTTAAGCTTTTTTGGCCATAGCAGTAACCTATAATTCTTAATTCCATTCAATATCATTTCATTGGTGTGTAGTCAATGAACTTGTATTCTGCTGACCTCTTTTTATCTCCTTTGGCCTTTGAAATTTTGGGATTTACTCCCACTAGCTTCTTTTTATCCTCATATTTGGTGTTCATGGCCTTCTTAGCATTCATGACTCTCCTGAACATATCCAGGAGTTCTGCCATGGACTTTATAGGGTCCTCGACCAATTTCCACAAAATCTTTCCTTTCTGCAAACCACCCATTTAGGAAGTCATTAATATATTCTCATCATAGTCTTCCAACTTCAATTTCTCCTTATTGAAGCAGACTATGTAATCCTACAGAGATTCATTCTTCCCTTGCTTTATGTATAGGAAATGAGTGGTCTTCTTTCTCGACTTAACCCCAAAGCAGTAGTTATGTATAAATCTCTCTAAAAGCTGCATAAAGTTTTCTATGGAGTTTTTAGGAAGGGAAGTATACCAGATATGTGCAACATCGGTAAGAGTGATAGAGAATTCTCTACATTTCATCTTGTTTGATACTGAGAAGATATATGCTATAGATTGACACATCTCGCATGATGAACTGGATTGGTACTCCCATCGTACCTCGGTGTCACCACTGGTGGCTTGAACTTAGCTAGGGTAGGATAGTTCATAATCCTAGGAACAAATGGCGGCCCCTCATTATAACCTCTTTACAGGGGATCTAGTCTCTTCAACAAGTCTTTAATTTTCTCCTTTAATCTCTTAATAGAGCTATTCTAGGTTTGTCGACAGTGGCCACTATAGCATTGTCCCCCTCGACCTAAGCAACATTTTCTCCAGGCCTTTCCCTCCCGGTGTGGAGATGAACGGGCTCTCGGCCTACCATCCTTTTATGACTATTAACTTTGCATTGCTCCTCATCTCGGACATGGGAGGGTCATTTATCAGCACACCCTCAATTTCTTTTGGATCCTACCCTATTGTGAGATTTGGACAATTGATCTTGGAGGTTACCTATAGGGCCGAGTCTGTTAAATACAGAACCCCTGATGAGCCTATTAAATGTTGATGGATGATCTCATCCCTTTCGGCTTGACCTTGCAGTGTTTCCTCTACTTGCTTGGATTGGGCGCACAGTATTCCCAGAAATTTCATATGGTTCCCAACATTTGGCCTTACTGTCATCATACTCATTACCTTCACATTCTTCACCCTACATCCCCAGGCGAGAATTCCTGGGGTAAATAACGTCTCTCTGCCTCTGATGTGGGGGCTTATCCTTCTGACGGTCGGAGGTGGTCCCCTTGTTACTTGATTTGCGCCTTTCCTGGCGATCGGAGTTATCATCTTTGTTATCGCGCTAGTGAGCATGGGTATGGCATTCTGACTAAAGGCAACCAGTTCTTCCCGCATCTTGGCCTGACTGGCTACCAGTGAGCACAACACTGCTGCGACATTTTCCATCTCAGATTGAGTCAATGCTTGATTGGAACTCGGACCTCCACCTCATGGGAGATTCGGTGCCATTAATTTTTTGATGATCGGAAGGATCAAAAGATGTAGTGGAAGTGAGCTGGATGAATTGTAAGAAAGCTTAAATTCAAGCCAGAGCTCTTTTAATTATGGTTCAAGCTCATCCAAGTGTGAAGTTGATCTTCGGTATGAAGTAGCTACAAATGAGAGGAAGAAGATGATAATTTTTCTTCCCACAGATAAGGCCAGATTGATGATACCAAAAATGGTATCACCAAATTAATGTAAATATGCAAGCATAATTTAATACAACAATGGAGTATAAATAGATCTGTAAATGTAAAAGGAGGTGAGGCAAAGAGGAGATAAGATTGTATATAATTGTTTCAACCAATCTAGGCCTACTTCACTTTGTGTGTGAGTGAATTCCACTAATAAAGGGATCTAATGTCCTTTGGATACAAATCGTGCAAGGTTTCTCTCTCTATGTTGTAATTCAGCAGGGTTTCAATAGGGTTTTTGAATTAAGGTTCTTTACAAAGATATATAAGATAATTATGTATAGTTCTTGGGGGTATAATGTACCTCCCAAACATATAATAAGCATGTGGAATGTTCTTAGCTAATGAGGTTGAGCCATATGTCACTATCACATGTAGGTCATGATGGTCAAATATTCCCTCACGTGTGAGGGTGATATTGTTATAACGGTTAGGTCCATGTGGGATTCGTAGCCTATGCACACTCTCCCACGTGTTCCCCCATCCATGCGCTTTTCCATCTATCTATCTATCTATCTATCGGCTATCAAGGCATGGTTGAGGCTGAGGTTTCAAGTTGTGTCCACTGATGATATGGCGACTGTCGTGTTATACTATCTTTGGTCAGCCTTTGTCTTACTGAGACGACGGATGAGGTTGAGGGTGCTAGAGTCATGACACATTATTGGTGTTGTTGATTGTATCTTTAGTATAGGATGAGGCAATATTTAATCTGTAGTGACTGAGGATGAGGCATTCCATGTTGAGTCTCAGGTCGAGTCATAACTCACTCTATTGAACGCCTTGGTACTGGTCGACTTTGGAGGAGTGGGTCCACTTTGTAAGCGAGGCTATACTTGGTATATTAGAAAGTGGAGATAATCGTATCCATTGGTAGGTGCCTTGGGGAGGTGAAATGAAACCCATTCTACAACTGGACAATCATTGTTATGTTCAGCTGGTAGGTTTTTATTGTACCTCCTTCTACCTCTCCTCGAGATTTCTTTTTAAGTAGTTTGGGATCAGATCGTCCCTTATCATATAAGAAATTTATTCCCTCTAGAGCATTTGATCGAATCTTTAAGGATGTCTCTGGGAGTCTGTGGCAACATCGTAGTCTAGCTCGTCATCCATCTACATCTTTGGGGGATGCGTCAGTGATTTTACGCAATTACTTGAAGTGGTTATGTAGAATTAGATTTTGAAGGTTTGTGCTAAGGAGTCTGATCAACGATGGATTTTGGGAGAGTCATGGTCTTGCCTAAACTTTTCAAGGTGTATCGTTGCATTCAACGTATGTAGATGTGTACCCAGAATGGGGATTATTAAAGGAACCTAAAAGTTGATGGTGGTTGTGGCCTCGTATAGCCAAGTATAGCCTCGTCTAACCAAGTATAGCCTCATATACAAAGTTGAGGAAGGTTTTTGTGAAGTTCTTTGGAGAAAATTGTTCATTCATTTGTTGGGTATAGTTTCTGATAGGCTTGTTAGTGTAGTTTTCAATGTTAGTCTTACTGGAGGTTTGTGGGTATTACTGTTATGGGAGATGATTTATTTTATTATTGGTATGGGTATTGCAGGTGTTTAAAAAGACTATTATTTATGTTTCATGTAAAAGATCGTATTTTGAATAAAAAAAGTATAGAAATAAGCATTACTTTTATCATATCATGTTATGCCTTTGTGGAAAAATCACTTGCGTTTAAACTATTTATACTTATCACTAAGTCCTATGTAATCCTTTTTTCTAATTAAAAATGATGAGAGATATGCCTCTTGATTGGATAAAAAAAGAGAATTTTGTGGATCATAAAGGACCGCACCTAAAGTTACTTTACGGGCTACCTAAGTATATCTGTGCAGATGAAAAGTATATGTAGTGTTTAAAAATATTTAGAGAGGATCAGTTCCTATGTAGTTCTTATAAAGGGATATTGGAAGAGATTTATTTTTTAGAACATAAATGAGATGAGAATTTCAACAAGAAGCGAGATTCGAATTAAGGATTAAATTTCTTGAGAGAATCAAAGTTGACTGGTCATGCTATTTCTTCTCCATCAATATTAATGAGCATATCAGCACATCCTGATAAGATTTTTAACAAGATATGGACCATTCTATATGGGTTTAAACTTTCTTATAGGATCCCATATATGTCCTACGATTTATTTTAGCCCATTTCACCTTCTCACACACCACGTTCCTTGATTTCTTGTTGAATGATCATTCATGTGATGATGATACCCTTGTACGTGGTACAAATCTTTTAGTCTTTTTTCATTCAAGAGTGATAGCTCGTCCTAATGGATTTTTTACCAATTAACTTACCATACTTTGTTTTCGAGCATGATTCACAGGGTAGGTATTTTGAGTTTGACATGTAAGACTTTCTCCATAACATAAACTAAGGAATATGGCATACCCCCAGTGGACATTCTAATAGATGATCAATATCCCTCGGAATTATATCCTGTCATCCCAATCTTTTCAACTTTCTGTCATTTTACTTATTATGGACTTGAGTCTCTTATTTGCAGTTTTAAGGTGAAGACTAATGTCTCTGAATTCCATACTCTTCATCCACTTATTGCCATGTGCTCCAAAATATAGACCGCTATCTCACACAAGTTCATGAGGTACTCCATATGGGCAAATGTGGAGCTAGATGTTGTAGTAGCGAGTTGGCCTAGAATGCTTATGAACTTTTAAGGTGCAATCATTATTCCCTTGAGCATGCTGACCATAGAGTCCAAGGTCTACATTGCATCAATAATGTTCTTCCTTAATTGGGAGAGGTAATGGAAGGTGACATCTTTGAATTACAAAGTGAGCTCTTCATGATGGGCATGTAAGGGACAGATTTTTTGAACCTTGAATTTCCATTTGCGAAGGACTTGTCCTATGTTGAGAGCTGAATCAATGTAAACATAAAGGTATTGAATTCTCTTTTTGAGAGAAATTTTGAGACAAATGGAGCTTACCTCGTATTCCATAATATTATTTATGCAAGGGAAGTATAGGTTGATAGTGACGGGAGTATGGTTGTTAGGAGCCATCAAAAGTATCAAAATTCCATATCCCTTATTATTGGTAGCTACATAAAATAACATCTGACACCGGAGTTCCTCATGAGTAGAGCAAAGATTATGCCGTTGTAAAATTTTGAGATCCACATGCTGAATTTTCCATGGGGTGATATGCTAAGTAATTAGAGATGGACCTCCCTTTGACAACCTTTTGTGTTACATAGGTTATGTAGAAGTCGGCTAGTAAAATAAACCATCGGGCAATGCAGCTTGACAAAGCAAGTTTCTTTAGTAAACACTTCATGGGATCCATCTGAGACACTAACTTTATAGGGAATGAAATCATTAATGTTTGTGTTACTTGGTAACCCAAACTAAGGCAACAAGTGCCTTTTCCAATGTTGTGCATTTCACTTCATACCCTGCCAGCTTTCGACTAGCACAGTCAATAGATCTCTCTTTGTGACACTCTTAGATACATTAGGCTAGTATACCCACAACAGTAGTGTCAATGACACTTAAGTATAAGAGGAGAGGTAGAATGGGTTGCGATGGAATGAGCACTATCAGTTGAGTAAGGTACTTGTTGGTTTTTTCAATGGCTTATCGTCACACTTCATTCCAAACTTTCGTTGAATCCTTTTAGATAAGTTTGAAAATGGCTTCTCAAATAAAGTTGAGATAATCGATGAATTTGTTGATGTATAAAAGCTTTCCAAAGAAACTGCGTACATGTTTCTTAGTCTGAGGTGGTGACATTTCGAGGAGTTCTCTAAGTTTGGTAAGGTATGCTTCAGTTCCTTTCTAGCTGACCATAAAGCCTATGATTTTCCCCTTGGTGATATTAAATAGGAATTTTTATGGATTGAGGTGCATCTAATATTGTTGGAGTCATTCAAATAATTTCCTCATGGCATGGATGTGGCCTTTCGTAGTTTTAGATTTGATGATCATGTCGTACACATAAACTTATATTTCATTATGGATGAGATCAAGAAGGATAATTATGGCTACCCTTTGATATATAGCCCTAGCATTTCTAGACCAAAAGGCATGACAGTGTAGAAAAATGTTCCCCATGGGATTGTGAAATCAGTATTTTCTTGCTGATCGGGGCGCAACTTGATATAATTATACCCGATAAATCCACAAAAAATGATTTGAGGGTGTGATTGGCAATGTTATTGATAATCATGTCAATTTTGGGAAGAGGATGGTCACCTTTTGGAGAAGCTTTGTCCAGATCATGATAGTTGACGCAGATGTGGAACTTTCCTCTAGATTTTATCACAGGGACTGTGTTGGCGAGTCAAGTTGGGTATTCAACTATGCAGAAGAAACCTATATTCAATTCCTTGGCCACTTCATCTTTTAATTTGAGGAAACATTCTGGACAGAGTTGCCTTATCTTTTGCATGGCAAACTTGCACTCAGGGTATGTAGGGATCTTGTGTTACACAATTTTTGGATCAATGATGGGCATATTGATGTAGAGCTATGCGAAGACGTCCACAAATGCCTTCAAAAGATCTTCAAATTGTGACCTCTCTTGCTAGTCGAGGGTTTATCATATCCTAATATATCACGGAGTGATACTAAAACCAAGATTAATGACAATAGATTCCTTATCATTATTTTGAATGAGGTTATGTTTTTTAATTCTAACTTATTGAGATATGTTAGGAATTTCTCATTCATTAAATCATCTTCTTCAATTGTTTAATTATTGTAATTAATATAATTAACATAAATCACAACAAGATACTCCAAATCTTCATTCATTTCATTGATATATTTTTTGGAAAAATAGCGGTGAGGACCTCCTCAAAGGATGAATGGTTTACATTGACATTAAAGACATATTGAGTAAAAATAGATTCGGTCTCGAGGTCATAGATCACAAGATTCATTATAGTAGGATAGATCTTCTTTGTAGGATTTGATGACTTAGATTTGGCATAGAGCATGAAGATGTCCATTCCCATTTTAGCGAGGCCAAAAGATCCATCACCATATTTGAAGAATATTTTAACACCCAGTTCCATCTTGTTTTAACCACATCATACCATGGTTTAGGAAATCTACAATAGGGGAAATATTTCTCCTCTTTGATAAAGTGATCATTCAAAGAGTCATTAGAAAAGACTTATTTTTCTCTTATGCACCCTCTTTCTGTACAATTGATGAAGATCCATAAGTTCTTCTGGGGATGGTTGATACCCCAGACCGTGTGATGAATAAGTTATTTTTGCAACTATTAGCTCGAGGATCCCCTGTTTTCTAACACAGATCCCCATTCCAGGATTAAAGTGCATCTTCTTGAACATTTGAATTACATTAATATTCATGTGTGAGTTATGTTTCGGAAACACCCTATCTTTGCAATAATTTTTAGTTGGTAGAGGGACTGGATCAACCGTTATGATACAAAGTAACTTGCCCTTAGTGTTATGCTAGATTTCTAAAATTGGGTTTCTCGTGCCAACACCATCTGAATTTTTACCATTTTAAATTATAATAATGACCTGATTATCTGCAAAGAAATTGAGTTTTTGGTGAATAGAAAAAATAAATCCTCTGATACTATGAAGCTACGAGCGATCGAGGATCATTTTGAAACATTTTAGGATGTCAATCACTTATAATTCCATTTGAGAGAAAATTAGACCAACCCCTAGTGTGAGGAGAATTGACCCCGTAACCTCTTGATCGGTGTTTTCATAAGCATAGATAGAAGCTGATTTAAGAGTGAGGTCACTGATTTGCAATCGTTGGCATCGTAATTATTTATAGTGGCATTACATACAAAGAGGAACCATAAAGAACAGGTACTAATGGGATTGTTTTCTAAAAATCCTCAACTAAGATAACGAGGGCATAATTGTGATTAGGGGCGAAGTTAGTGATTTTTTCATCAGTGAAAGAGATGAACCTATTAACGGCTTGAGTTTCAATTATATAAATGGCCTCGTAAAGGTAGGTAAAAGGAGGAACTATATCTTTTGTGATAAAAATAATGAGGGAATTTCTATGAAGTGGGGAGGATATGAAAATTCCCCATAGGGTGATGTTTGGTTCGATCTTTTTTGGCGGCTCAAGAATCTTTATTTTTTTGATAGTTATCTCTGGCATCGGTGAGTTTTCGACAACTATCTTTCCATTATATATGACATGCTGTATGTATGACAGATTGGATATTTTTAGTATCAAATCGGCACGGACATGTGGTTAAGTGATGGTGGGTAAAAAAGAAATCCGATTTCTTCATCTATCTCAGGGGCAACATAAAATTCGTTGATATTTTATGTAAGTTTTCGATGGAAATCACTCCACAAAATGAGATTAGCACAGTGAGCACTTCATTATTGGGCTCACTATCGTAATCATCTTAATTACCAGAATCTTCTCCCCATCCTGTGGAATATATACTGTTGTTTTTAGAGAAGTCTATACATTCAACAACTTCAACTGTTTCAGAGTATAAATCCTTCCCCGCCAAAGGGAAGTGGCTTTGGGAAGGGACCAAGTATCACTTTAGCTTCATGGAAATGAGTATATTGGGAGATTCACATGTGACACCCCGACTAATTATATACCGGGTAGCTACTCCTTTATTAAATTAATTCAAAATGCCAAGTTGGCTCAGCTAATAGCATCACTGTCAAAAATTTTTATTATTACTAACCACCTAGTATTTAAAAAGTAAGTGCCAAATTTTAATTAAAGTCTGATTAACATGCAACAAGTGAAATGAAGAATAATAACACCCTTCACCATAACGAAGTAAATAGAATAACCATCACATAATGTAAATAAAGTCTGGAGGAAAACTCCTCACTACAAATTCGCAACTGAAATAATTAAACTGAATACTGAATCAATACATGCCAAAGACTGAAAGCTGTAATGGAAATGTAACTCTAATGGAACTGGGCAACATGCCCTAAAACTGCGGAATACTGAACATGGAATCCAAATGCTAGAAGAGTCTAAAAGAAAATCCCTGTAACTTCCACAAACAGCTACAACTCGTCATCTGAATGAGTATCCTATGCATGGTGTCCTTGTGGCTGGGCACCTAAAAATGGTTTTGCAAGAAAAATAGATTTGAAAGCAAACGGGTCAGAGCCCGAATGTGGAGATATTTTAAAAACCTGCAAGTGCTTTAAAAACATTTAAAACATTAAATGTAAAGTACATGTTAGGACATGCACTCACATGATATTCTCACCTCTCGTCTAAATGTGCACTCCTAACGTAAGTACCCATCTAAAACGACACAACCCACTAGCTAAGTGACATCATGTCTAGCTAGACTGTCATAGGTCCTACCCTTATTACTCGGTTTCATTAACATTATAACGATCTCAGTTAAATAGGGGCTTAACGTAAATTCAGGTTCTCATACAAAAGTAAAACAACTCGTTATAGATTATCCCTCTATGTTATTCAAAATTATTCACCCAATACCATACGAAAGTTCCCATAATAAAGTGTATATTTTCCACAACATAAATATACAGTATAATACAATACAAGCACCCCGAGAACTAGCTGCGGTGCACGCATACTCTGCTATCCATCCCGGTACATCACGTACATAAGGATTACATATTCCAAATCTCTCAGGAATAGCTCACAGATAATTAATCAGAAATAATGGAGGCGAACACAGTCACATCACATGGGTCACGCACATACCTACGCTCCCACAATCAGCGGACTTACTAATATCCCAATAAGCCTTTCTCTGACCTATGTTCATCAAGGTAACCAGTCTAAATCCGGGCAACACAAGGATTAGAGGGCCCTAAGCGAATGCAAACCTCCCGTGATAGCAAGTATGGTAGGTATGTTATACACACAATTCATATACCAATACTAAGTAAACACGCATCTTAGTAATCACTATAATATATTGGTACATATCGCATTCTTGTACCAACTTAATATATATACAAGTTATATAATCCCGGTCCATAATTACACCCGCCATAATTTATTCTCACGTCGTGGTAAACACTCACGTCTCAATCCTATATTAACCATTATTTAAATCACTCGTATATAATTTACTCCTCATAATAACCCAAATGTCCCAAATCTATCAATATATCATCAAAGGAATGTTATCTCTATCCTCGAACAAGTTTACGGGACTCCCAAAATCAAAACAGGTCAAAAAGGCCTAAACTGCCATCTCGTTAGAAGTCTCGTTCGAACGAGGCTGTTCGAACGAGATTCCAGTTCGTTCGAACGAACTGTACCTTCTAACGAGATCTCGTTCGAACGAAGTTATCGAACGAAATCCCCTTTTGTTTGAAGCGACTGGTCAACTCGTTAGAAGCTCGTTCGAACGAGCTCGTTCGAACGACCTGGAGAGGTCTTCTAACGAGGGACCAGTTTCGGCCCAGATTTTCTCCAATCTCTTTTTTCATCCATTTTAACACCTCAAACCTCTTCCAAAGTTCATCCCAACAACGTTTTAGGGTCTCTAATTCATTATAAACATATTAAAGTCACCTCCTAACATGTTTTAAGGAATTAATTCGTCCTAAACATCATTAAATCACAAGTCTCTACACTTTTCCCCAATTTCTCAAGAACATGAACCCTAAAAGTTTTAGATCCTTAATTTATCCAATCAAATCCGTTTTTGTGTCTTACAAGATATATCAACATCAGATTAGTCTTCTAAATATGATTCTACAAGCAATCCTTTCATCAAAATTTAGTATTCTACTTCCAAACTCATGGGTTTTTCATTATCTTCCAAGAACAAACATAAATTTGAATTATCTAACATGGAAGGAACATTCTCTGAAATTAAATGGAATTAAGTCACTTGCCTCGAGTGTCTCTGGATTTGGTGTTGATTTGGTAAAGCTTTTTCTGCAGAATTCCTCCTCTCTCTCCTTCTCTAAGCTTTCTTCTCCAATGGTGGCTAGGGTTTTCTTTGGGAAGTAATTAGAAACCTAATTCTAATAACCTACGTAACCTATTGGGTTAACATGGGTTGGTTAGTGGCTTAGTGGGTCAAACCCACATCAGATTTACTTTACTAATTTTCGTCACTATTAATTCCTCAAACTACAAAATTACCAAAATACCCTTATAAGATGCCGGTATAGCCTAAAAATACCCCGGGACCCAAATTAAACCCCTGGCTAGTGTTTTCTGACTATCTCGACCCTTCCGGACGCGTTGGCGCACTCAAAACGACCATACAGTTAATAGAATTTAAATTCACTTTTATAAATAAAATAATTATACCCTGACGCGACTGTCACACGCGTCCCAATAAAATGACCAAATTGCCGTATATCAATCTCACAACAAATTTCATAATTCAATATTCATATAACATCATATATGCTCAATATAGTCAAATACCAACTCACATCACGCTAGTATTTTATCCGGATTAATTCCCAATTAATTTTCATTTAATTAATTAATCCCAAAAATAAATATCACAGAAAATACGGGGTATTACATCACATAATCTCTCTCTCTCTCTCTCTTTATGCATTTTTATATGATATAAAAAATGTTGTCTAGGATTAACTCTTCAGGAGGTACAAACTAGTCATGGGATTGGAGACTCCACTTTCTAGCTTCCATATAAATATCATTAGTTCTTGCGCATTCTTCCTTTTCGAAGGTTAGCTGTAGTGTAAGCTTCATTCTAAATTCTCTCAACGATTCAAGGATAATGGGATGATCCATGCTCTTTGTTTTTAGTTTATTACAAACACATACAAAAACTCTTATTATCAGGGAGAGTGCTTGGTCATTAGGCTTTTTAGGATGAACATATAAGACGGGAAGAATTAAAGAGGAACCAAGGATTTATATATGTTAATGGATGACATGGGATTCTTTATGGTTTTAAGTCTAGTTGAGGGATTGAAATTTAAATCTTCATCAGTGAGTATCATGTTCACATCGTCCTGATGCATTAGTAGAGGGTTTTAGGTAATTTTTGGTTTTTATCATGCCAGAGAAGCAATCACGCCCTTATCAATGAGCGCTTTCACAAAGTCTTTAAGATGATGACATTTTTCGGTGGTATGCCCAGAAATTTGATGGAAGTTACAATGGGCATTGTGTTTGAAATACCTGGGAAAATGGTCATGTAGTGGACAAAGGTGGAGGGATTTGATAAGGTTGTATGACAGAAGAGCCTAATATATTTTAGAGAGGGGAGCTTAGCGCTCGGTGTAATCTTTTCTAATAACATCAGGACGGCCTTGGTGCCCATGAGGAGGTAGGTTAGTAGGAAATGTTTTTTTATCATAATAGTAGTAGGTTTTTATAGTTTCGCACATCAAATTTCCCAACAAACTTCTTTGCTTATGATTTTTTCACCATATTATGGCTAACAACATTCTCTTCTTTCTCTACCTCAGCCTCCTAGAGAGATAAGAAATGGGGGTAATATTGGCTACCCATGGTGTTTCGAATATGTGGCAAAAATATATTTTTTATAATACCGACTTTCTATTACTAAGATGTATTATTCGTCATAGTAGCGACCTTTCCCCTCCACCTAGTTATGAAGTTATTAATAGATTCCCCAGCCCTTATTTAAGTAGCTCAAGGGATTGACGGGTTACTTCTAATTCTTCTTTGTACTTGTACTAGGCCATTAATTCTCTGGCAATAACTTTCTGACTCCAGACTTAGGGCCCTTCTAATAACTAGAACCAACGGAGGGCACTCTCTTTGAGGGTTTGCTAAAATATTTGGGCCAAATTTTTTTTCATAGCCCCTAGAAAACTCATGGTTTGGTGATAGTTTTGGAGATGCATAATGGGATTCCTAGTTCCTCCTAATTCCTCAATGTCAGGCATCTTGAATTTCCATGGAAAACGAGAATTTAGATATAAAGACATGTGGGTATAGCCCACGTAATTTTCTAGGATCTTCAATTAATCAATTTTTCGGGATAACATCTTGAGATCTTCCTTCACCTATTGAGTTTTACTTCTTAAGGGTCTATCGAAATCGGCATAAGACAATTAGCCCCTAGCTAGGAAAGGTTTTCTAGGGATATATGGGTAAGAGGCAGTCCGTTGACAGGTGAGACCCATAGAAGTACTCCAATTTGTTGAACATGAAAATATTATTTAGGGGTTGAAATAGGCTCGAGAATCCCCTAACCCGCAACAGGAGGATATATAACATTTTGATTCGGTATATCCTCTTATTCTGACATTTCTGAAATTTGAGCATTGTTTCCCTGAGAAACGTAGGGTAACTTTGAGTAATGGGGAGCTCAAGGGGCCTCTTATCACCAATAGCTGGGGGACTATAACGCATTGAAGCCTTCCCTTTAAATTTTCCCGATATTAGCTTCTACTTTAGTCTTTCTTCGAGAATTAATATTGACTTGTTTCCTATCCTCTGTATCGACCCTCTTTTAGGTGTCCGCTCTCTTATTAGAATTTTCCTCTGTATCTGTCTTCTTATTCTGGTCCTACTCCAACTTTTTATGACAAGCAATATTTATGGTAGCATGATCAACTGTCCTATGTGCCATCGTGCTAGAAAGTTCAACAATGAAACCTGAGGTGGTAGGAGTGGAAGTTGCACAAAAATTTCAACAGTTAGCCATATCACGGTGTATAAGCAAAAGATAATCTGATATAGTAAAATATTATCACCTGCTTTAACTTGGACTTCAACACCCTAGTCAACTTCAACACCCTGGTCAGCTTCAACAGAACCTTTTATACCAAAGGAACTAATGTCTCCACATGGGGAACACATCAACGGGTGTAATACCCAACATTTGTAAACATGGCCATAGAGAAGAGATCCTAAAACTTTGGAGAATTGGGCAGACAATAAGTTTTGACCAACTCTACTGGAGGAGAAGGCGATACATGATCTTTCTTCACTGAAAAAGTTCACCAAGAATGTCATCACAACATCAAATAGAATTAAATAAAAAGGTAAATGAAGAAAAAATGTTTACCAATCTTATTCAGACTACACCAATCGCGTGGAACCATACAATACATATATAGACTCATGGAATCTCAACTCCCAATCACCCTTAATAAATACAAATTAGTTTTTCCAGCTATGGTTGCTCGTCTTGATAACCTTTACCATTCTTGATGGTACTTCCTTGGTGCAAAGTAATAATACCCATGAGCTTTGGCATCATCCTCTATGCCATGGACGAATAGAAATATGTCCCCTATTATATCAAAATAATTTTAGGACTGCTAAAACATCATTGATCGAAGAATTGTGCTTTGGGTTTTGGATGAAGTTGGGTAGAACTTACATCATAACCCTTTAAGATGGACCTTATAACTGGGTTCAAGGGCAAATGAATACCAACTCGGAGTGCCCATAATTGGAGGAAAATATCATATGTATTGAGATGATCATAAACCATCTCGTCATAATTACACATCCTAGTTGTAATACTAATGGGAATGCTATACTTTTCCCTCAAATAATATAACTCGTCCTCAAGCACATCGCAAGAATACCATCTGTCGTCAGTGTTGGGTCAGTCATATGAATCGGTGGAACTCCTAAAAGTACTCTATTTGATATGAGACACCTTTAAAGGAAAGATGAAAGTCATGGGTCTGTCAGATAAGACTATTTCAATCAAAACTTCCAAGTCAAGGATAGATATATCTAAGATCGTGTTCACAAAATTTTTAGCACCGGGTTAGCGTTCAACCTCGTTAACTATTTCGTATTCAAAAAACTTAGGACCATAAGACTCCATGTTTGGGGTTACGATTCAAAACCAGTAGAAGAGGCAATCTTGAGAATTTATCTATAGGGTAACTAGACTCGTCCGCAGGTCGAACAAACTAGAGAGGTTTGGAAAACTTCTAGCGATGATTTTAGAATAAGATTGCTCTAATTCAATCTAATACTGCAACCACCTCTGAACATAATGCTCGTAACTCATCAAGGAATGGAATTGGGATGTAAAATGGAGCCTATTTAGGGTAAACAAATATTTAGGGGTTGTTTGGTTTCAAACATCAAGGATTTGGGTAGAATGAAACCCTATACCATATAAAAAAACAAAAGACCTAAAAATTGAAAACCCTAGGCCAACTAACTCAATGGCCACCTAAAGATGCACAATTATGCAATTAGAGGGTAAATCAACCAACAATAACAAAAAATTGACACTTAGAAGGGACAAAATAATAATAAAAACTTAAATCAAATCCCTAAAAGAGAAATGACATACCTAAAACATTAAAAGAGCCTAAGGAGACCGAATGTTGCTCAAACTTCTCCAACAGATGGAGAAATGGGAAAAACTCATTGAAAAAGTGTTTCCAAGCAAGGATCTAATCAGAAATGGCAAAATAATGAAGTTTTGTTTAAGAAGATAGGATTTGGGAACTAAAGAACCTTTCTATATAAAAACAATCACATGAAGGAAAATGAAGTTGAAAAGTTTGAAACGATTTGAAAAATGGATTTTATACCATTTAGACGATAATAATTACCATTATTAATGTAGGGCGTGACATCATGCTTAGAGAAGTGGACTAATGTGGCACAAACTGACACATGCCACCCCCAGTCACATGCATTATAATTATGTCAATTGACACTCCTGGTGCTAAACGAGTGTCAAGTGCAATTTAAACAACAAAATTTCAAAATTCTTTCTTCTCGGTGCGCATCGAGAAGATTCAAAGATGACCAGAGCTATGAAGGCTGATAATTTTCAACTGATTACCACTTTATTCACTCAATCTTCTTAGTGCATACCCAGAAGGTATAATACTTCAAAGTCTTTAGGGATTTTATTGTACCATGAATATTGTAAGACCCAAGAACCAATTAGAAAACAATATCTTGACTCGTTTACCTCTTAAAGGAGGTCATCAGCTAACCATATGGTTGGCCAGTACAATTGTGGTCGGCCTCAGTGTCATATGCAGTCAACTCGACCCAGCTAGCTCAGAAAAATTAACACTGCTACATTAACACCGTCGAAGAAAGGATATACCATGTGATAGGATGACTTTAATAGTAGCCACATTACGCATGCATGTGGGAGATATGAAAATATCCTCCTCCATACGAGAATAACAAACTCATGATTGTCCTCCCCAATTTTAATGTAAAAGGTGTACCTTACTAACCTATAAAGGCATAACATGTGTTATTCCCTATTCTCTCTCCCCTAACAGTCTATATATAGCACTTATCACTCATTATAAAGGGATCGAGATATCTTTTTCGTACCGTTATGCTATCCAATTTTAGAGTGTGCATGAGAGCTTATAATTACCGTTCATCTATAGCCTTATTATATACAATCAACACTACACCTATAGACATAGGCACCTTTTTGGGACTAACCACCTAAACCTGATTTCCATCCCTTTCTCTCATCTCTCTCTATTGTTTGATATAAATTAATATTTCAATGATTTATATCACTTTATCTGTTACAATTTATAATTAGTCTACTCTACCTAAGGCCAATGTAGTATACTAGTTTTAGGCGATAACATATATAAATGTGAGTAGAGAATGAATATATACAAGTGACGTGGAGTATGCGGTGGAAAAAGTATGATATACATATGATGAAGAAACAAGTATTTCCATCAGATGGAGAGAAGTATACATGGGTAGCATAGCCTGATCATGGAATATATAATATGTGATCAAGAGAGAAAGATGAATATAAAAGTGGAAAATATATATACATGCGTAGAAAATTATGCAGGATAAAGAAAACAAAACCCATGTAAATAGAGTTTAGTCCTAAAAACATATCCTTACCTGAACCATCTGTGACACCCCGACTAATTAAATACCGGGTAGCTACTCCTTTATTAAATCAATACAAAATGCCAAGTTGGTCCAGTTAATAGCATCACTGTCGAAAACATTTTTAATGATTACTAACCACCTAGTATTTAAAAAGTGAGTTGTCAAATTTTAAATTAAATCTGATTAACATGCAATTAGTGAAATATAGAAATGTAACACAACCATTCACGATAAAGTCCAACTATAATGAATCAACAAGTAAAGATGAGTCTAGAGGAAAATACTCCTCACAACAATCCCAATATGAAAAGAAATAAAACAAGTATGCATCCTGAATTAATTATAAACCAAAGTCTGAATAACTGAAATATAAACTGAAATGTCTCTAAAAGAAATGGGCGACATGCCCTACAACTGACGAAATCTGAATATAGAGTCAAGGCAAATGAAGCATCTAGTAGCAAGGCCCTGTAACTTCCACAACAGCTACAGCTCGTCACCTGACTGGAAATACTATGCATGGTGTCCTTGTGGCTGGGCACCTAAAAGTTTTTTACAAGAAAAATAGTTTTGAAAGCAAGCGGGTCAGAGCCCGAAAGTGGAGAGTATTTTAAAAACAGCAAGTGCTTTAATAACATTTAAAACAATGAATGCAAGATACATGTTAGGACGTGCTCTCACATGAAATACTCACCTCTCGTCTAACTGTGCACTCCTAACGTTCCTGTACCCATTCATGTGTTATTTATATCTAACTAAACCATCATAAGTTCTAACCCAACTACTCGATTCACAATATGAATTCCAGAAGTTATCACTTAAATAAATAGCTTTACTTAAACTCGGATTTTCAATTATTAGCATTTCCGTTTACTGGAGGTTATCCTCTTATTTATCATCTCAAGGAGTTACTATAAATTACTCATAATTAAACATCACAATTCCTTTTCATTTAACCGTATATTATTCACATCATAAATATACAATACAAGCACCCCGAGGCTAAGCTGCGGTGCACACATACTCTGCTATCCATCCCGGTACATCACGTACATAAGGATTACAAATTCCAAATCTCTAAGGAATTGTTAGAATAAGCACAACACATAAAAATGGAGGCGAACATAATTCAACATATCCATGGGTCACGTATATACCTACGCTCCATAGTCAGCTGACTTAATAACTCACAATTAAGTTATTCCCTTGAACTATGTCCTCTAGGTACCAAACTAAATCCGGGCACACAAGGATTAGATGGCCCTAAGCGAACGTAAACCTCCCGTGATAGCAAGTATGGTGGGTATGTCATACACATAAGATCATATACTAAGCATGCACACATCTTAGATATCTCAATATTAATAAAGGTATTTTCTACATCCTTATACCATTATTCCAGTTTTATACATTTTAAGTCTTCCGATAATATATAATGTAGATTGTCGACACATCTCACGTCATAGATTCTTATACTTAAAACCTATCTCAAAGGGGCTATTAAGTTTCCTATTATCCCCACATATAACATCATTATGCTTAAGGTCCTTACTTCTGCCCCAAACCTCATTTCACCAAATTATTCAAATTTACTCTTTTAACTCTAACATTATCTCACTCATCGGATTTCATTAAATTTTAGAATAATTCCTCAATTTGAATTTTAATCAAGGTCCAAATTTTACAACCATACCTACTGGTCTTCCTTAAGTCTAAGGATATCCATAAAGTCTCTAATAATAATTTCTAAGGTTTAACACCATTAAAATTTAACTAGGAAATTTTTTACTCTTTCTGGGAAGGTCGATCGATCGACCTTGACCTTCGATCGATCGATGGTGGTCGATCGATCGACTGATGAATGTCGATCGATTGAACGCACCAAGTAGGCTACGGACTGCTTCGTTTTGTAGTTTTCAAAACGTCCCAAAACTCCATTATAAAGCATGAAACTCTAAGATAACATTATAATATCATCATACAACCATCCAACAACATTGTTAACGTTCTAAAACCAATAATTCAACAACTAAGGGATTTATTTGGATCAAAATTTCATCAAGAACTCTGTTTTTCTATTTCTTTCAAGAACATTAATAAACCTCTTCATAAATCCATTTTTAGATCATCAAGGATTATATTTTGAATTCATAATTCGTCCAGAATGTTTCTACATGCAGTACCGAACATAATTCATAGTTTTAATCTTCAAGTTCATGGGTCTATATCAATCTTCGAAGATAAATTCGATAATTTCCCTAAACATGGAAAAGCATAGCATTGAATCAATTGTAATTAAATCACTTGCCTCTAATATTTCTCTGAATTTGATGTTGAATCTTGAAGGTTGAATTGTTCTCTCTCTCTCTGCATAATTCTCCTTTCTCTCTTTGCAGAATTCTCCTATCTCTCTCTCTCTCTCTCCAAGCTTTTCTCACAAGATGACAATGGAGGTGGGGGTTGGTTTTTGGCAAGTTAGAACTAGTTCCTTAACTTCTCCCGCAGCCCATTAAGTCCCTTAGTGTAGTTAGTAGGTTTAGTGGATAAAGAATAAGTCAGATTTTATTTCTAATTTTCGTGGGTTTTAATTCCCAAATTTTCGAAATTACCAAAATGCCCTTTTAAGTTACCGGTATGGCCCAATAATGCCCCGGGACCCAAACTTAACCCCCGGCTAGTGTTCTCTGACTATTTCGACCCTTCCGGACACGTTGGTGCACTCAAAATGACCATACGGTTAATAAAAATAAAATTTACTTTTTACTTAAATTAAATATTTTCTTGACGCGACTGTCACGCGCGTCCCAACAAAATTTCCCAAATTGCCGTATTTCTATCTCACGACTAATCCAATATTTCTAATATTCATATATTGCCATATATACACATTATAATCAAATACCAACTCACATCTCGTTAGTATTTTATCCGTATTAATTCTCAATTAATTCACATTTAATTTAATTAATCCCATAAATAAATATCGATAAAAATGCGGGGTATTACACCATCCCAGCCCCTCTTCGCTCCGGCACTTATGTGAAGGCATCGTGTGGACTTCCCCTTTTTTCAGGTAAAGGTGGCTATAAAAGTCGTCATCGTTGGAGTGTATGAATGTGTACAAATCAGAGTAGTCAGTCTATTTTGCTCAAAATAAGTAAAACAAATAGCCATGTCCAAAGAGATAACATAAAAGATTACTAGTGTGGGACAAACTAAACAAGATGTGAACTCAGAGACTATGTTACGGAATGGCAAGGTGTTAGGCACCCATTGTGCTCTTTTGATCTCTCATAGATGAAAAAAAATATTCTTTCTTCTCTTAAAGTATGTGAACATATGTATAATGTGTAAAATGTGTCATTTTTTGTAGTGTGAAAATTAAAATATGCATGAATGTGAAAGAGTGTGTGCGTGTGAGAGAAGTGAAATCATCATGTCCGCATCATGGAAAAGATGTGAATGAATAATTCTAAGAATAAATAACTAAAAGGTGTGTGAAAATTATCAGAATCTCGAGATCGTAGCATCCCTATAGTAAAGTGAGTACATATAACGTGGGACCGCTGAAAAATGATAAAGGTAAGAGATCTTTCAATGAGAATAAAGCGTGTTAAATTTGAATAAAGCAGTAATAAATAGACATGGATAAAACAAGGTAAGAAGGAAGGACTCTAATGTAACAACCCTCACTTTTAAGAGACTTATTTTATATTAATTTACTGTATTAAGTAATTATATAAAATGTTGAGAAATCGAGTAAATATTAATTGTATGAGTTGAAAGTTAATATTTACTAGATTGTTGTATATTTACTGTATGTGTATGTAAATATCATCATGTTACATTTTATATTGTCATATGCTTTAAATGACATTTATGCTTTAAATGAAACCGAAACTTGAAATGATTTATAAAATTGTCGGATGCCAATTTAGAGGGCGTAGTTAGTCCCGAAATGTGCGAGATAGTCAAAATAAGTGCCACATTGTATTTTTGGATTCCGGGCACTTTTGACTGGTTTTAACATAAATGTGTAGTTGTGAGTCATTTTAATGTGGTATTAACCATTTAAGTTGGGAATTTGCACTAAATCCACGATTTAGTCTTGCATTTCATTTATTTCTCTTAAGTGTATTTACTAACCTAGAGAGAGAGAAAGAGAGGGGGGAAGAGAAATTGTGTAGAATAGAGAGGAGAAAGAAGAGATTGGAGATTGAAGATTGGATTTCTTTCTATCAAAGAAAATTTGAGATTTCAATCTCAAGGCAAGTTTTCTACTTGCTAATATATGGTTTCAGATGAATAAATTGTATTGATTGTTGTGTAGTTGTGTGGGTTTATCAACTTTTGGATTTTGAGGGATTTGTAAGTTTTAAACCATTAGAAGTCGATTTAGATGTTTATTTCTATAAATGATAGTAGTTAGATGCATTTATTATTTGATGGGTTGGATTAATGATGTTGGTTAAAGAAGAAATGATTTCTGGGGGAAATTACGGTTCAGCCTACAGGTCTGCAAACCCGAATCGATTCGGGTTAAGGACGAACCGATTCAGCCTGATGCAGAAAGTTGAGTTTGCCATCCGAATCGATTCGCTTTTGGGTGAATCGATTCGCTGCCTGGGGAGAATTGATTCATCCCT
Organism: Sambucus nigra; assembly: GCA_949130495.1. Taxonomy (NCBI): domain Eukaryota; kingdom Viridiplantae; phylum Streptophyta; class Magnoliopsida; order Dipsacales; family Adoxaceae; genus Sambucus; species Sambucus nigra. The sequence continues at coordinate 350,376,996 of OX422223.1, read as the reverse complement.
AGGGCGAATCGATTCAAAATGAGGTTGTTTTGAGTTATTTTTCCAACTCAATTTTCTCCCTTTTTCTTTAGGCTTAGGACCTAGGAACCTTCTTGTATGAAGTAAACTTAGAGTCCTAGAGTCCTATATGAATTAGTTAACTACCCTACATTAGAAATGGTTTAAATGGGGTTTATTCCCGGGGTGTACAAATTGATGTTAGGTCATTCTTTTCCTTAGTTAACTATTATGAGTCTAGGAGTTGTAAGGTTGTATTAGGAGACTTTAGAAGCTCAATTGAGTTATGATAGTCTTGATGGGTTATAATAACACCACAAAAAAGTGTTTGGAGAATAAATTGAGAGTCTATTCATTCATTGAGGTTATAATGATCATATGAATTACGTATGGCTCCGGATAAAATGTGATGTATCTATTAAAATGGAATCGAAAATGAATATGGTAAATGATAATTTACTTAATCATGGAAATGGTAAATGGTAATTTACTCAAACACACCTCTCTAAATCGCTATCATAAAGGAAGTTGCACGTGTGAGGTGAAGTTCCCTGGCTAATGAATGCGGGGTGAATATATTCCTAGGCCATATGATCGGTTATTATATGTTTTTCTGGACCAGTGAGGTAATTCTGGGTGTGGTTATGACTCACTCGCAAGCATATGGCCGCTTCCCGACGTCTTCGGTTATAGGATCCCAGGTTGTCTTGGTGATAGGCCCTGGAAGATGATATCCATTTAGGGGCGCGCTCAGTGGGAAAACCCGAACGGGCGGTCTTAGAATCGTTATATGTATATGAATATAACTATTCTTATTCAAGTTGGACTTCATTTATGATAGATTCCACAAAGAGAAAATAATTGTGATTATGTTTCCTGATAAGGAACGGAATAATGGAATGAAATAGTGTAAAAATGATGAAGGCTTTTTATTAATGTTAATCATTCACATCCTCTTACATAATTGATTTAAACTCATGATCATTTAAATTGCCTTAGCTCATGCTTTAAAATTGTGTAGGTAGATTCTTATTTATATCCATCATGATTAACTGTTCATAACTGTGATACTCTTTATTCATCTGGCGATCATATAAAATTGGCCCCTGGCCCGTTCATATTTCTTATTATGCATAAATCCTATTCGCTCAGGTTCTCCGCTGTAAGGACGCCCATACTGACTCTCCTATTTAGGTGTTTTTGGGGAGCCGTGATACTTTGCAGATATTACGGGATATGTTGTTATAGACGCCTTCATTTTTGTACTCTAGTTATGATCGGGTCATTTACTCGGGCGTGTGGCCCAAGCTTTTGTATTTGCTTATTGTAATGTATTATGTAACCTAATTAAACTGGTGCAATTACGTTGTACGTGACTGTTGACCTACAGCATATTCGGTCCCCTTATTGTATACTTGATGCGGATGTAAGATAAGTTCTTTTGGGTTTCCACTTTCTTTTCAAATTGGGTTGCTTAAATTCTTTCTTTAATTCATAAAATAAATTTTTGGCAACCCGTTTTTCTAAAATATAGGGTGGCTATCCCGTATACTTATTATATTGTTGTGATGATGAGAATGATTCCATCCATTATTCCTATTATATTGGAGTATCGGGTTAGCCACCCCTTATTTTGGTGAGTGGGTTATCACAGATGGTATCAAAGCATCGGGTTCTAAAGTCTTTAGGATCTATGCAGACTTATCACGTTCTGCCGTAGCGTTCTTTGATATAGAGCTTAATGTTAGGACTGCTTTGTTGCCTATGTTTGCGATCTTCTACGGAATAGATTGATCTATATAGTATTCTAACTCTATTGATTCTTCATCTCAGATGCCGCCTAAGAGAGGTCATACTTCTAGAAGGAATAGAGTTGTAGAAGAGGAGGTAGTTCCTCCACTGCCGCAGCAAGGAACTGTAAATGCTGCTGATGTAGCAAATATTGTGGCCCAAGCGGTCAATGCTGCTATGACTGCCGTGGTTCAACTATTACCACAAGCCCTACAACAAAGGTCTCAGGATATACAAACTCCTGAGAGAGTTAAAGAATCCTTTTTGAAGGGTCATCCCCCCGAATTCCAAGGAGCTTCCGATGTCATAATAGTTAATCAGTGGAAAAAGGATATGCAGCGCCATCTGCGCATGGTGGAGTGTAGTGAAGAAAGGAAACAAATCCTTGCTACCTTTAAACTCATTGGAGCTGCACTATATTGGTGGGAGTCGATGACTACGCCCGAGCAGAGAGATGCGATGACCATTAATGATTTTTGGCTTTTGTTTGATCGAAAGTATTTCCCTCCCGCAGTTCAAAGGGAGATGAGCAGAAAGCTTCAGGATGTGGTGCAAGGAGAGCGTTTAGTTGCAGAGTATGAAGAGGAGTTCACTCGATTAGATAGTTTTGTACCTGATGAAGTGACTCCGGAGGAGAGGAGGACATCCAAATTTATTGGAGGTTTGCACTGGAGGATACGACAACATTTACTGGGCAATCCATCCTTGCAAACTTTTGGAGATGTGATGAATGCGGCATTACTTCATTGTCAAGAACATCGATTGTATGTTCAAAGTAGTAAGAATTCTTCAGTTATGGGGCAAGATGGGAAACCCAGAGGCAATGGTATTGGAGGAGGAGAATTTCTCTCGTCCCAATCTTCGGGAAATAAACTAAGAGAAAGGGACCCCCAGCAAGGGGACTTATCTAAATGGCAACGTTTTGGTGGATTCAATGTTGTTGGTAGTAATATTAGGCATGGTCAAAGTTCGCCACAATAGCAACAAGTAGGTCGAGGTGGTAATGGAGGTAGAGGTCATCCAGGCCAAGGAGTTGGGCAATTTAGAAATAACCGGGGTCGAAATCAAGAGAATGTGACGAATCGATGCTTTCAATACGGAGAGTTGGGTCACTAGAGGAGGGCGTGTCCTCAGTTGATTAGGGGATAACTTCCTAGGGTTTCACAACAGCCACAGGATCAGTTACCACCACAAGTACCTAATCTAGTTGTCCCTCCATAATCGGGACAACTACAGTATGGTCGTGTTTACCACATTCAGGATGCTATGCTTCCTTCGGCCCAACCGGCACCGCCAGCTATTGATGGGAAGTTTCTCATTCAGAAATATATGGGTCGTGTATTGTTTGATACGGGTGCGACACACTCGTTCATTTCTGGAAGCTTTGCTCAGTCTACAGAGTTGATTAAATCTTCATAGAGTACCTTCACTAGTGTTGAATCTTCTATGGGTGATGGTTCACTCATTTTCTTTGCTTGTAAACAAATAGGAATAAATCTTGGTAACTTATGTTTTGAGGTTGATTTGTTCGTCCTTGATATGGTCGGGTATGATGTAATTCTGGGTATGGATTGGCTAGTAAAGTATCGTACGATATTAAATTTCTATGGGAAAAGTATAGTTTTTTCTGTTCCGTGGCAAGAAATGTTTTTAGTGGTTATGCCTCATTCAAAAGGAAGTACTAACACTTACTTGTACTGTATTGCGGAAGAGATTTCTTGGGATATAGTCGTTTCCTTAGATTCTATTTCGGTTGTTAGATATTTCCAAGATGTTTTTCGGGAAATACCGAGTTTGTCTCCTAGTAGGGAGATTGAGTTTGTAATTGATTTAGCACCGGGAACAAGACCAATTGCGAGAGCTCCGTATCGTATGGCTCCTATTGAGATGAGGGAGTTAAAAGACCAAATTTAGAACTTGCGAGAACAAGGGTTTATTAGGCATAGCACGTCGTCGTGGGGTGCTTCGGTGTTGTTTGTGAAGAAAAGGGATGGTTCTCTCCGGTTGTGCGTTGACTACAGAGAGTTGAATAAAGTCACCATCCGGAACAAATACCCGTTGCCTCGGATTGATGATTTGTTTGATAAACTTAGGGGAGCGTCGTACTTCTCTAAGATAGATTTGAGGACGGGGTATCACCAGTTGCGGATACGAGAGCAATATGTGTCCAAGACTGCGTTCTTAACGAGATATGGGTCCTATGAATTTTTGGTTATGCCTTTCAGACTAACCAATGCTCCTTCCGTGTTTATAGACCTTATGAATAAGGTATTTCGAGACTTCCTGGACTAGTTTATCATCGTGTTCATTGATGATATTCTAGTGTACTCTCAAACCAAGGCCGAACATGCTACTCATTTGCGGTTGGTCCTGCAAAGTTTGAGGGATCACCAATTATATGCCAAGTTCGAGAAGTGTTGTTTTTGGTTGCAGGAGGTACGGTTTCTAGGTCACATTATGATAGCCCAGGGTATTTCGGTAGACCCAAGTAAAGTTGTCGCGGTAGGGAGTTAGGTCAACCCACAACACCTACCGATGTTCGTAGTTTTCTTAGTTTGGGAGGTTATTAACGCCGGTTTATCAAGGGTTTTTCCAAAATTGATAGACCTTTGATAAATTTAACCCGGAAAGGGGTGAGGTTTGTTTGGGATAATTCTTGTCAGTCGACTTTTGACTAACTCAAGGATAGGTTGACTTCTGCTCCTGTCCTTGCGTTACTAAGGCCAGGATTGGAATAATTAGTCTTTACCGATGCATCTCGACAAGGATTGGGAGGTGTACTTCAGCAAGAGCAGCGGGCTATTGCTTATGCTTCTCGCAAGCTAAATCCCCATGAAAAGAATTACCAAGTCCACGATTTGGAACTTGTTGCAGTTGTTTTTGCCTTGAAGATTTGGAGCCATTATCTCCTAGGGAGAAATTTATTCTTTTCACAGACCACAAATCGTTGCAATATTTGTTTTCCTAGAGGGATTTGAATATGCAACAATGCCGGTGGTTAGAGTTTGTGAAAGACTATCAATTTGACATCCACTATCACCCGGGCAAAGCGAATGTGGTGGCGGATGCTTTGAGTTGGAATCTCGAGGGGGAGTTAGCGGAGGTATGGAAAGCTAAATGGAAGGAGCTTAGCCAGGAGGACACAGTTGCTACGGGGTTTATGTCGGTGTTGACCGTTACGCCTACTATGGTGGCAAGGGTTATCAAAGCTCAAGGAAGGGACAAAGGTTATCAAGACCATATACGCCAATTATTAACTGAGGGAGCGGAATCCTACGCTATAAGTTCGAAGGGTGGGTTACGTTTCCACGGGAGACTCATTGTCCCGGACAAAGGGGATTTGAGACGGGCCGTGATGGCAGAATCTCATGGGTCAAAATTTTTGGTGCATCCTGGTGGGGACAAGAGGTACTAAGACATGCGCCGTCAGTACTAGTGGGTGGGCATGAAGCGGGATATTTCTAAATTTGTTGCCCAAAGTACCACTTATCAATTGGTCAAGATAGATCATCAGCGATCAACGGGATTGTTGCAACCATTGAAGATTCAGGTGTGTAAGTGGGAAAGTATATCAATGGTTTTCATCACAGGCTTGCCAACGTCGCAAAATGGTCACGATTCTATTTGGGTTATCGTTGATCGTTTGACTAAGTCGGCACATTTCCTACCGGTACGTACCGACTAAAATACTGCTCGTTGTGCTCAGTTATTTATTGCGGAGGTTGTTAGAGTCCACGGGGTGCCAATAAATATAGTCTCCGACAGAGATAAGATATTTGTTTCCAACTTTAGGCAAAGTTTCCAAGAGGCTATGGGAACCAAATTGAAATTAAGTACTTCTTATCATCCTCAAACAGATGGACAGATAGAAGGAGTCAACCAAATGTTGGAGGACATGCTCCGAATGTGTGTGCTTGATTTCAAAGGTGGATGGGAACAATATCTCCCTTTGGTCGAATTTTCTTATAATAATTCATACCAATTTACGATTGGGATGGCGCCCTATGAAGCACTTTATGTCCGGCCTTGTAGATCACCCACTTGTTGGTTAGAGGTGGGGGATAATAAGTTTCTTGGACCTGAAATGATCCAGGATACTTCTTCCAAGATTGAACTCATCCGTAATCGCAACCGAATAGCTCAAGATCGTAAAAAGAGTTATGTCGATGCGAATAGAAGGCATGTAGAGTTGGAAGTTGGAGATCAAGTCTTGGTACGTGTATCCCCAATGAAAGGTATAAAGCATTTTGGGAAGAAAAGAAAGCTTGCGCCGCGCTTTGTTGGATCTTTTCCCGTTATTGCTAAGGTAAGTACAGTGGCGTATCAACTTGCCTTACCGAAACACTTACAACAACTCCATGATGTGTTTCATGTTTCCTCTTTGAAGATGTATAAGAGGTGTGAAGGAGCCCTTTGGCATATTCCTTTGGAGGATATCGATTTGCAACCCGATACTTCGTATGAAGAACAATCGGTTGCAATCTTAGAGCACGGAGAGCATATATTGAGATCACGGGTAGTGCCCTTGGTGCGAGTTCAATGGGTTCATTACGACGCCATGGAATCGACGTGGGAGTGTGAGGACGATATGCGGGAAAAGTATCCGCATCTCTTATTGCGAGGTACGCCTAAATTTTGAGGGCGAAATTTCCCCATAAGGGGGGGAGTATGTAACAACCCTCGATTTTAAGAGACTTATTTTATATTAATTTACTGCATTAAGTAATTATATAAAATGTTGAGAAATGGAGTAAATATTAATTGTATAAGTTGAAAGTTAATATTTACTAGATTGTTGTATATTTACTGTGTGTGTATGTAAATATCATCATGTTACATTTTATATTGTCACATGCTTTAAATGACATTTATGGTTTAAATGAAACCGGAACTTGAAATGATTTATAAAATTTCCGGATGCCAATTTTGAGGGCGTAATTATTCCTGAAATGTGTGAGATAGTAAAAATAAGTGCCATATTGTATTTTTGGATTCCGGACACTTTTGACTGGTTTTAACATAAATGTGTAGTTATGAGTCATTTTATTGTGGTATTAACAATTTAAGTTGGGAATTTAGACTAAAGCCACGATTTAGTCTTGAATTTCATTTATTTCTCTTTAGTGTATTTATTAACCTAGAGAGAGAGAGAGAGAGAGAGAGAGGAAGGGAAATTGTGTAGAAAAGAGAGGAGATTGGAGTTCTTGCTATCAAAGGAAATTTGAGATTTCAATCTCAAGGCAAGTTTTCTACTTGCTAATGTATGGTTTAAGATGAATAAATTGTATTGATTGTTGTGTAGTTGTGTTGGTTTATCAACTTTGGGATTTTGAGGGATTTGTAGGTTTTAAACCATTAGAAGTTGATTTAGATGTTTATTTTTGAAAATGATAGTAGTTAGATGCATTTATTATTTGATGGGTTAGATTAATGATGTTTGTTAAAGAAGAAATGAGTTCTGGAGGAAATTAGGGTTCATAAGCCGTATCCCCTTTTTTGGCAAAATCGTAGGGGCGAATCGATTCGGCCCAAAGGCGAATCGATTCGCATAGGGTCAACCTACAGGTATGCAAACCTGAATCGATTCGGGTTAAGGCCGAATCGATTCGGACTAATGCAGAAAGTTGAGTTTGTTATCCGAATCGATTCGCTTTTGGGCAAATCGATTCGTTGCCTGGGGCGAATCGATTCGGCCCTAGGGAGAATCGATTCCAAATCAGGTTGTTTTGAGTTATTTTTCCAACTCAATTTTCTCCCTTTTTCTTTAGCCTTAGGACCTAGGAACCTTCTTGTATGAAGTAAACTTAGAGCCCTAGAGTCCTAGATGAATTAGTTAACTACCCTACATTAGAAGTGGTTTAAATGGGGTTTATTCCGGGGGTGTACAAATTGATGTTAGGTCATTCTTTTCCTTAGTTAACTATTATGAGTCTAGGAGTTGTAAGGTCGTATTGGGAGACTTTAGAAGCTCAATTGAGTTATGATAGTCTTGATGGTTTATAATAACACCACAAAAAAATGTTTGGAGAATAAATTGATAGTTTATTCATTCATTGAGGTTATAATGATCATATGAATTACGTATGGCTCCGGATAAAATGTGATGTATCTATTAAAATGCAATCGAAAATCAATATGGTAAATGATAATTTACTTAATCATGGAAATGGTAAATGGTAATTTACTTAAACACACCTCTCTAAATCTCTATCGTAAAGGAAGTTGCGCGCGTGAGGTGAAGTCCCCTGGCTAATGAATGCAGGGTGAATATATTCCTAGGCCATATAATCGGTTATTATATGTTTTTCTGAGCCAGTGAGGTAATTCTGGGTGTGGTTATGACTCACTCGCAAGCATATGGCCGCTTCCCGATGTCTTGTGTTGTAGGATCCTAGGTTGTCTTGGTGATAGGCCCTAGAAGATGATAGCCATTTAGGGGCGCGCACAGTGGGGTAACCCGGACGAGCGGTCTTAGAATCGTTATATGTATATGAATATAACTATTCTTATTCAAGTTGGACTTGATTTATGATAAATGCCACAAAGAGCATATAATTGTGATTATGTTTCCTAATAAGGAACGTAACGATGGAATGAAACAGTGTAAAAATGATGAAGGCTTTTTATTAATGTTAATCATTCACATCCTCTTACATAATTGATTTAAACTGATGATCATTTAAATTTCCTTAGCTCATGCTTTAAAATCGTGTAGGTAGATTCTTATTTATATCCATCATGATTAACTATTCATAACAGTCATACTCTTTATTCATCTGGCGATCATATAAAATCGGGCCCTAACCCGTTCATATTTCTTGTTGTGCATGAATCCTATTCGCTCAGGTGTTCCGCCGCAAGGACGCCCGTACTGACTCTCCTATTTCGGTGTTTTTGGGGAGACGTGATACTTTGTAGATATTACGGGATATGTTTTTATAGACGCCTTCATTTTTGTACTCTAGTTATGATCGGGTCATTTACTCGGGCGCGTGGCCCAGTCTATGAGTAGGTCCATGATCGACATATCATTCCTTCAGTCCTTAATAAGTTGGATTAATGCTTGTCTTAGCTCGGTATTTAAAATGACCCAAGAGGTGGGGTATTTTGATAATATTAATGTAAAGATGAGTGATAAGTTACGTTTAAAACATGTAACGTTAATAATTATTGAATGAAAGAATATGGATATTGGGTGCGCTTTGGGAAGGAGTGCTCTTATATTTTCATAATTGAGAACTACATTTTGACATGGAATTTTATTGCATTGCACCATCATGTGGCTACGGGTTATGTGATGGTTCTTTATGGACCTACAACATATTTCTTGAGATGGTCGGAGAGAAGGGGAGCATGACGGTTATGTTATAATTAATTAAAAGGTTAATTAATTGCTAAAAATAATGAGTTAGTTATGAGGATTCATGATATATATCAATCTATAGTTATTGACTATATAAAATGTGAAACTACCATTTGTATATATATCTAATTTGGTTTCCATGTCTTAGAGACTTCCTACGGTTTTGACACATTTTATTCGTAGTGACTTTCCAGGTACTGAAGTTGGTCCTCTCACTTAGATTTACTCTTTTCCAACTAGAACACAACCTGCATTCTCCTTTCTCCTGAGATTTTTAGCTGTAGAGACCTATGTAGCTCCTTCTGATGACGGACTATCAATTACCTCTTCAGTCGTGTGAGTTATAATTATGAGATTAGATGGCATGTATATTGGATAGCAGGATTTGTGTTATATTAATGAGATTCAATATTGACATGTTTTGGGGAGTTGGGGGGGTTTAGTTGTAGATCTCTCTCTGTCTATTATGGTTTTCCTAAATCTTTGTGAGATTTATATTTTAAGGACTTTCATATCGTATCCTTATGTTTGTCACATGTTTTGTTTGTTCCTTTCATGTTGAGAATGGTACTTAAATTGTTTCTAAAATTTGTATATTTTAATGTTAAGAATTCATCACCCTTAAGGTTAAAATATACTAGTGGTTGTTACAGTTATTATTAGAGCATGTCTTAGGCCTCAAGGGTTATAGGTTCTCATAGACTTCTACATAACATTATTTGATACATACCTTTCTTTGTACTTTTATTTATGTCTTTCCACTAATAGGATTTTTATCTTGAATTTCATATAGCACCTAAGAGGAGGACGTGTATAGCTACACGTGTTGCATGGATTGCTCCTATAGCACCGATATAGTAGGCACCAGTTATGCCTACCATACTAGCACTCCATGCTTAGGTACAATACCATTTGGGACCCCAATAGCTTTTTAAGTTGATTAACTAGTAAGGATTAACAATAGGTAGACATGTGATACCTCCCAGAGCACCTCAGCCAACATCATTGACCACTACGAAATGGGAAAATGTTTGGGGATTCTTCATAAATAATAAACCACCCACATTCTTAGGTTACATTGATCCTATAATGGAGAATCAATGCTATTAAGATATTAAATGACTTCTAAGGTTTTTTAATAGAATCTATGTGCATAAAAAGGCTTTAGATACATTCAAGTTGTTTTGGGATTCTCTCTAGTGGTGGGAGACTATGACATGAGTTCATGATAGAGAGAGGTTGACTTATGTGAAGCATGGCTTGATTTGATGTTAAGTATATCTCAGAATCAGTTCGAGACCAGAAGAAAAATGAATTCCTTCTCCTTCAGCAGGGATCCTATACAATGTCGAAATATAAGAGAGTGTTTAGTAGCTTATCATTTTTCCACCCGAGGAGGTAAACTCGAAGGAGAAAAAATCAGGCATTTTATGAAGGGGCTAGCTTGGCCCATCAGACGAGTCATTTTGGGAAATCCATCCTTTACCATTGATGCTCAAATAGTGGATGTCTCTTTCATGAATTATCAGGAAAAAATAGAGTATAAGAGGAAGATGAAGAAGATTGATCGGTCTCATGAACCGAAGGTAGAGTCTATTTAGGAGGAGAGAGATGTGTAGTGCATGGTTTGTCAAGACAAAGTTAGTATAACATTTTAGACCAAGGTAGGATGGGTAATATCAAAAGTTTTAGGGACCACTTTAGATGGGGCAAGGGCAGAAGGAACATCCATAACAGTAGAGATAACATGGGGCGCCTAAATCCCCATTTGAGGTTGTATATTTTTTATGAGGATACAAGGGACACAAATCCCCAGTTTACTAGAATTTTTAGACTCCAAGGTATCAGAGACAGGAACATCAGAGAAAGCGATAAGGGAAGGGAAACTAGGTTCAATAGGGCTTCAGTCCCTAGAAGTAGGAGTAGTAGTTGTCATATCTCTGTTAGAAGCTTCTAGTGATAAGGACACAACTGATAATGGCAATACTCGTACCCCGAGTTGCCCAACATAAAACCTCGCTTTTGTATGATAAGGTGTATCAAATTACAGAACCCTAGTATGAGGGTTAAGGTTCAGTAAAAGTAGTGGATGGTACGTTTTATATATATGTCACCTTACCTAGTGTTTTATTTGAGATGGGCACCACACACTCCTTCGTATCACGTTGTTTTATTGTAACTTATTGTCTATTTACTAGACCTTTCGATAAGGCTTTATCCATAGATACTCCATAAGGTGTATCTAATTGTATTTTAGAGACTTGTGTTGGCGTGGATATAGTTATTAGTATATTGCACTTTTTGGCAGACTTATTTTTGATACCCATTCTTATGATGTGATATTGGGTATGTATTATTTGCTTAGGTACAAGTCTCGCATAAATTGTAGGGGTCGGGTTATTATGTTCACGATAACATCTCAGGAGATGTATATTATAGATATGCCTAGGCCAGAGGGTGGCTCCATGCACACTTGTAATTTATTGATGAAGAGACTCATCAGGAGGTAACCTTTTCATTAGATAAGATACCGACAATCCAATATTTTGTCAAAGTGTTTGAAGAGGTGCCAGGGTTGCCACCAAATCGAGACATAGATTTTGTGATTGACTTGGGACCTAAAAATAAACCAATATCCAAGGCACCATATCAGATCCATTGGAGTTAAGTGAGTTGAGGGAACAAATTACATAGTTGTTATAGAAAAGATTCATTTCACGTATCATATCATCATGGGAAATCCAAATCTCTTTGTGAAGAAGAGAGACGTTCACTATGGTCGTTCGTTGACTACTGCGAGTTACAAAAGGTGATGGTGAGGAACATATACCCTTTACTGAGGATCTAATTCTTATTTATAGGGTGCTTCATTCTTATAGGATGAGGACATATCGAAAAGTACCTTTTTCACTCATTATGGTTCCTATAAGTTCAAGGTCATGTTGTTTGGTCTCACCAATGCACGTGTTCATGGATTTAGTGAATCGAGTATTTCAAACGTGCTTAGAATAGTTTATCATCATATTTATTCATGATATATTGATTTATTCACACACCAAGGAGGAGAATGCCCAGCATTTGACAGTTGTTCTTTAGATATTGCGGAAGCATAAGTTGTATGCTAAATTCTAAAATTTGAGTTTTGGAGACGTGAAATGAAATTTTTGGGTCGTGTAGTTTTATAGTCGGGAGAATCTCTTAACCTGAAAGAGGTGTCGATTGTATTGGATTGGGGACCCACCACACCTTTAGAGGTTCGTAGTTCTTGGAATTGTTCGATTATTATCGAAGGTTCATTCGCTGATTTTCGAGGATAATAATACCATTGACTAAGTTGACTCGAAAGGGTATTCAGTTTGTTTGGACTGAGAGATGTCATCATCCCTTTTATAATCTCAAGTTGAAGTTTACTTCACTTTTAGTTTTGGCTCTACCTAGGATTGGGTTGAGTATTTGGTACACATCGATGTTTTCGGTGAAACCCCGTGAAATCCATATGTATATTGTTTAAGTCCAAGTACATATAATACAAGAGTAAAAATAATAAGTACCATTATAAGCATAACTAAAATAAAATAAAATGTAATACTAAAAATCTGGTAACAATAACATAAGTAAACCATCATAACTCTGATACCCAAAATCAATACAATAGAAGTCTCCATCACTGGAATATAAAACTCTCTCAACATAAATCCCACTCTAAATGTAAAAGTTGACTCCAACATAAAGTAATATCTAATAAACTAATTTGACACTAACTAGTACTAAAAAAGTACCTGCAAGAAATAGGAATGAGTACACAGGATCTACACTTACATCATATAGATGAATCAAAAGATAAATAAAAGATATGAAATCAGGGTTATAACTGCAACTGCGGTCTATGACCTGAAAACAAGTTTCAACAATAGAATTAACATGAGAAAGTCAACAAAGAGTAACAATTTAACTGGACTTGGGATATTATAATATTAATACATCTTCCTCTCGTATTTTAGTTGTTTTTAAGTTAACCTAACCCAAACAACACTAAATATATCACTCGGCCTTATTACCAAGCCGAAGCGAACCCAATAATTAACAATTATAATTCATCTTAATTGACTATATTTACAAGGTTCCGTGACTATATCCAGTGAATGCATCTATAGTATAACAACAGTAAGTGAAAATATAATCACATACGTCCAATATCCAAAAGTATGATCCCAGCGCACACAAGTAAGTGAGTTATGCATAAGCCTACACATAGGATACAAAATCATGGCCCTACTCCCTTTGGGGATCACTCGTGTACACTAGGTATAGTTATAGGTCATCTTAGACCTATAACCTGAAGTCACAACATGGGATAAGTCACTACATCATCCCGTCATTCGCATAGACCTCCATACCAAAAGAAAACACAAAGAACACTACCACAGATTCCCCTATAAGACACGGGTATGTCAGCAGTAGGACTAGGGTAAAATGATGAAGGTAAACTCATCGTTATCACCAAGATAACAACGTCGTCATCATCGTACACGCTCTACAAGAATCTATCCTAGTACATTCCCCATGAGCACTCAAACATGGTATGCTTACACATAAAGTCATATCATAAAAATTCAGTCCACACAAGGATTTACACAAAATATTACATTTGTCTAATTAATTACCATTATTTAATTAAGAGAAAAATATCCTAAACAATCGTAAAGTCGTTATAACGAGTTTACTTCATTCTAACAAAATCATTTTGGTCTTTCGAATCACATTCGTAATTCATTCGAACGAAAACCCACAGTCGTTCTAACAATTTCCCAGGTCCTTCTAACGAGTTCTTATATCTTGTTCGAACAAGGTCAAGATCTCATTCTAACGACACAATACACCAAAATTGAATTTTAGTAATGGACTAACTTATTAATTACTAATAGTATTTTACCATTAATATTTCTGACACTAATATACCGTTACCAATATAATATATGTGTTACTAACTTTAGTTCACAATTTTCAAGTAAAACTAAAAATTGAGCAAAAAAAAGAGACCCACGTCATTTATCCTCCCAAATGAAATCTTCACTCGTCGAATCCTTTACGAAAAACCCTCAAAGTTATCTCCTTGCTCATTTGTCTCTCTATTGTTAATAATCACTCCTCACACCAACACGTCTCTATTTACTCCGTAAAACTCTATACCAATCTTTACATTTTTCACTTTCTAGATTGTTGAGTTTTTGAAAAAAAAATGGTCGTATGTAATACAGTTGTTCTAATATATTTTTAGAGAGAATGTTGAGTTTTAGAAACGGGCTTTAATCAAAGCCAATTGTGTTTTAGAAGTGGGTTTTGGCCACATGTAAGAATTTAGTTGTGATCGATTTTGGATTGATTAATTATTGAGTTTTCTATAACTCGAGTTAGATCCATTTCAATTGATTTATTAAATTTATAGGCTTAAATAAATTATTACTATTTATGCAATGTAGCTAATAATTTTTTGAATATTTACGAAAAAATAAAATTGATTTGTGGGTTTATTTGTTAATTAGATTTAGGACGATTGCAATAAATAGATATGATATAGCAAATTGTGGGTTGGTTTGCAATAAACTAATTTAAGTGATGATTTTGTTTTAGATTGATTTGTATACTTCTCTATGACTTAAAGAGAAGTATAAACTGGTTTTATTTTAGTTTGGTTTAGTTTGTATTGAGGATGAGTTTTTCTCTGGATTAAGGATGATTGTAATAAACTGATACATATTTGAATTCAATTCCCCTACATGCGTATAAGTAATTATACATCTTTTGACTTTCTTCTTCTTTTCCCCTAAAAAATATTTGCATATTGTAACACCCCGCCTAAAATAATAACGGGTGGCCAGCCCTATACTATATTAAATCAGGAATTCCAGATGGTCCAGTCTCAACATCAACTAACGGTGCAATATAATATAGGACTAACTACCCGAAATCATATAAGCGAGATGTTATAAAAATTTAAAACTTGCAACATACAACAACCCTACACTATAAAACTACTAATGAGTAGGAGAGATGCAGGAAGGAATTATAATAAATAAAATGAACCAATTAAATGCAACCGAATGCACTACAAAAATTAGATCCGAATAAGATGTCGGATCACAGCAAATACAACAACTGAAATGGAATGAATATAAACATATATATAAATATCCCTTGGGTACAACCCGATATACAACATGAATCCTACCTAGAATTTTAAAGAAGTAGGAAGCGGCTACATGAAGCATCCCGCAACAGTCCGCACCTGTAACGGCTCCCAAGACTCAGGATAGAAGGTCCTCCGGCATCCATGCGGTAGGATACCTGTGGTAACATATATATATACAAGAAGGAGGGAGAAGTAAACGGGTCAGAGCCCCGAATGTGTAAAATATTTAGCAAGTGTGTTAACCGTGCATAATAAATACCGGTGTACTTAATTTCATAATTAAGTGAGACCGCACTCTCGTGGAACCCCAACTCACCTCTCATCTAAAGGCGCGCACCTATTCGCGTCCTCAAATTTTAGTTAAATTACCCCCATTGATTTTAGGACAACCTAACTTATCAGGCCTAGCCTATAACCATGAGAGCTACCTTCCCGTCATAATCTAAGGATCCACCCATTTCTAATCTTATTAGATTATGATTACAACAATTATGCCATAAAAGGCTTAATGAATTCCGATTAATAATCTCATGAATATAATTATCATAGTTCCTAAAATATTACCCCTATACATACACACACACACACACACACACACATATATATATATATATATATATATATATATATATATATATATATATATATATATATACCTACATAGGCTAAAAACGTAAGAATTAATATACTTAATAATATGCACATGGAATATTGGCAAGACTTCTCTCTAATCCCAAAATTGTACTACGTTTCGTGCGTGGGGAGTCTCGCAAAGCAAAATCCAAACAAGGAACCGCCCCGTTACACTACTCCTGACAAGGTCAAGACCAGAGATCCGTGATGCCACCTATGGAATTACTTCTCTCAAATCTCGACATGGCACTGCGTTTCGTGCGTGAGGTGTCTCGCAAAGCGAAATCCAAACAAGGAACCACCTCGTTACACTACTCCTGGGCAATGTCGATCCTAGAGATCCATAATCCTCAACATACAAGTAAATACTACCATTATTACTAACTATAACTACTAAAGAAAGAAAGAAAGAAAAGAAAGAAAACAAATAAGATAAAATAAAAGAACCTCCAATAATATCCTTGGGATGATGTAACCGAAATAATACCTTATGTGCGATACATCACCCCCCATCAGTCTAGTACACCATTATCATCTAAGATGTACTTCATAAAAGCCCATATCCTTTCGTCTATAGGATATATATATAAATATATATATATATATATATATATATATATATATATATATATAGGTATTTATTTCTAACCGTATATATATATCATCATCATCAATCCAATAGCCAAGTGAACATACTACATATGATGTACAAGGCCATGCACATAATATACCCGGCTATATATATCGCCGATAAACTGCGTCAATGCTATCATCTTCCCAGTGCCCGGCTCACGTAGCAAAACTGGGGCCACCATGGTGGGACTAAACGGCACCCATCTCGTGGTAAACTCACGCACACGACGTCCCGGGAAACGGTCATAGCTCCAAACCGGCAATGAGACGAAACATACCCACCACGTCTCATCCCAAAATAAATATATATATCATATAGTAACACAAGGGACGACTATGACCTGGGGAATATCCACACCCTGCTTTTCTAGCCAGGATGCTCACCCTTTACGCGCGCAACTTCCCAATGATAGCATGAGCGGGGTATGCTTAACCAAATAAGTATATATCATTTACATGCATAATATATAATCCATATGATCCAATCATATGATCAAGTAATAAACCATCATATACGGTTTAAATATCCATACCATGTATGTCCACAATATAAAGATATCCATATATCTATATACATACAGATATATATATACATCAACACCTAATCGCATATCCTTTATCTATATATATATAAACTAATTCTCGTTCATATGTATAAGATATATATATATATACCTGGCTATAAGTATACGTAGACCTCAATATTCAAGCCGTCACTACCATTTCCATTAAATTCACCTTGATATGTGAATATAATTCCACACTTGAAACATATTCAATCATCTTCCTATGATGAGTAGTCTCCCAAAACCATATGTTTATTTCTATACATATGCATTCAACATTAGGATTATCACCCAAGAATTTGTGTAGAAATCCACCACTACACCTTTCACCTCTAAATGTGAAAGTACATAATTATCTTTAGTACTATCTAACCATAGGCATTAACAGGACTTAATAGTCTAAAACCTCAATTTATTCCAACCTCATTTCAAGTATTGGAATCTCACTGGCCATATCCCCATAATTTCGTATAAACTATCCTAACTAGAATTTACGCTACCGGTTATCCTAGTCGATAGTACACCCGCACGCGGTTTCCCACTTTTACCTATGGTTCAATTGTTTTATGAATCCTTACTCCTATCGGTTATCATTTATTCCTTAGTCTAAATATTTCTAAGGATAGGAGACCCCTCACTCTCTAACAGTTCTCAACCTCAAACATATATATATGTATATACCTTTATCTATAATTGGTAAATTTCAACCTCAAAGAGTTTTCCCCGATATCCATATGTAACTCCAATACGTACATGGGTACATAACTCCCAAGTTACCCTAAGGAGTCCCCAAATCCCAATATGTGAGAAACTCCTTATATGACTCCAAGAATATATCTTTACATCCTAAGAGAAAGCCCCCAAATTAATAAACCCAACCAAAAAGGGTTTGAATTCACTATGGAGAAAAATCTCAAAATGCCATGTTTCCGAATCGATTCGGCCTCCAAGGCGAATCGATTCGGGTTCAAAGACCTGGGCTTCTGAAATAGGCCGAATCGATTCGGCTTGGGGTCCGAATCGATTCGGTCAATGCAGACCTGCTAATTTTACCAAACCGAATCGATTCGCTTGAGGGGGCGAATCGATTCGGACCTGCAATTTTTGAAGGTTTCATCTGTTTCTTCAAAACCCACGAATTCTAAACCCTAAATTCCTCATTCCAACCCCCATTCCTTCATCAAATCATGATTTTAAACCCATTAACCAACCCAAAGTTGATCCCAATCATTTCTATGTCATTAATACTCAATTTAAACATTGATTTCAAGATTAAACCTAAAATCTAGGTTTTGACATTAATACCCAAAAACCATTTCTTTACCCCACAATTTATGAAATGAAATACACAAATAGCTATTTAGCAAGATTAAACACTTGCCTCAAATTTGTAGAGGTTGGATCATCCTCGATGTCGCGGTTGGACCGGAAATCCCAAGCTTTCTTCCTCTCTCTCTCCCTTTCTTCTTCTGTCTCTTCTTCTTCTCTCTCTAGGGATTTTCTCTCTTTCTCTCAAATGAGAAAATGGCTTCATCCGTAAGCCTCCAACCTTTTAAAACAAAATCCCAGTTTTAAATGTTAATACACACTTTAAATGACTCGTTGACTCCAATTCAAGTCAAAACAACTTAAAAACATTCCGGAGCCGAAATAAGACCCAATGACAGTCATTCTGACTATCTCGACCCTTCCGGAATCGATGGTACCCTCAAAAATATCATCCGGAATTCTTTGAAATGTTCTCTATTTTTGGACTTAAATTCCCAAATTTTAAAATTCTCCAATTTAATTAAATTTAATTTTCCCAAAATTAAATTTCTCAGTCTCAAAAGTCTTGGGGTGTTACACATATTTAAGCAAAGACATTAAGGTGGGTAGCAACATTAAAGTTCACGGAGATCCTTTGAAAGTTATCAATACTCTACTACCCGCTTTATCCATCTTTTTCTGATTAAGTATAAATTTGCAGTATCGTGTTATGAAGATATCATGCATTGTGTCAAACAAAAGACCAAAACATGAGGTCTGTCACGTGTCCTACAATGAATACGAAGTTTTTTTTAAACTTAGCTTTCATGAAAGTGTATAAGAATGAACGGGGGATCTTAAAAAGATCAAAGATGGAAAAACTAGGAACATTCCATTGGAGAAGTTTGTGTTGACATGGTTTATATACCCACTATTCAAATCCATAAAGAATCATCAAATTCAATGTCACCAAAATGACTTTATCTATATGATATAATCTTAGGTTAAATCTTAAACATGAAATTTAGTACTCAAATAGATATAGTTTAAGATTTGGCAAATAGGCATGTTTCAATGGAAAAATTAGTTCACAGTTGGACTATTGGATTGAATCACATACTGATCTGAAGAATATAATTAAAAACACTTACATTATGTATGGTTCACAACTTGTTATAGTTTTTGATTAATTGGGTGGGGTTTTACATAGCATTTTCTTTCGTTTTTAGCAATGTGCATTCCTCACGCTTAGTCAGTCTTGAAAATTTAGTGGGTTTATGATAATTCGTATACTAGTTCCATTACCTTTTCATTTTTTTTTATTTTGAAGATAAAAGGGAGATGTGTGAAAGAACTATTTATTGTTAAACATTGATAAGAAGATAATTTTGGATTTATGCATCACTTTTCCATTTATTAAAAGAGCATGGATAGGGAAATGTGTTTATTTTCTATGATCATATGTCACAGGTTACTCAAGGTGATGTCAAAGTCTTTTTAGAATTCATCCATGGAGAAGTTATGGATTTGTAAACCTTGATAAATGCATAGCCCCACAACTTAAGACAATAAAAGTGCCTGAGAGATTAGAGGCAAGGTATTTTATTAACTTACTGATATGTTCATTAACTTATCGATATGTTCATTAACTTACTCATAAGTTGGTTGTGTCTAATTTATATCTATCGGTTTCATGTGTTGGTAGGAACATAGTAATTGATACATCTATTGGTTAATTTGATATATAAAGTTATCAATTGGTTTCATACATGGTTTCTTATCAGATTATTATTTGGTTTCTTACAGATTATTATTTGGTTCCATATCAGATTATCAGTTGGTTTCATATCAGTTGTAGGGACATAATGGATATATTAAATTATATCAATTAAAGTATTACTTGACATATCAAATTATATCATTTGGTTTCATAATATTTGTTTCACATTGGTTGGAAGGTAATCTAATATTAGCTGGTAGGAAATTTCATATCAGTTGGTTTCATATCTTAGTTTCATATCAGTGTATGTATTAGTTGTTTAGTGTATTAAATTATATTAGTGTACAAATCTCAGTATATGTTGATTATATTTCAGGGATGTATCATAAAAGAATCTTTGCTCCATTCCAAGCCCCAACACCAACGGTCCACATTGATGTCGACTCGTCCTCTTCACAACTAAGAATTGCAAAAAAAAACAAATAAGATGGAAAAATGCAATGGACACTCATCTTCTAAATGCACTTATGGGAGAGGTTATTGGTCAAATAAAATGTGTACGGTGTCACCGCTGCTCAAGCATGTTGCATATTTTTTTTATTTCTTCCTTTTATTTTTAAATAGAGATTTTTTTCCAAAATGTCACTATGTAAATCGCTTTCTCTAGGTATGTAAGTTTCTTTCGTAAATGAAGAGTTGAGCTTATATAAATTTAAATGTTGAATATAGTGCCCTTGTTTTCGCGGACTATTTTTTATTGTTCTTAGAATTTGAGTAGTGTGGTAAGCAAAATTGAATTTCTTTAAATTCAAGACATGTTAAAGAAAGATATCGAATCTTGAAAAATAATTTCTTTTTAAATATGTATTAATATTACTGTTGATGTAAAAAATTAGATTACTCTAATTATTCAATCACAGATAAATAAATGAGACAAAAAAATTTTAAAGTGGTTCAGACTTATTTGAATGGCCTACATCCACTGTTATGTTATTGCTGAGTGTTTGGGAATTCTCGATTACAAGTGCTATCAAGAAATTCCGATCCTTCTTGAATGAGGGTAATACAATGTATTTATAGCCTTGAGGCTATAATCTGAAAGGGTGATACATTAAATGATATACATATGAAGAGGTAATACATTTAATGCTCTTCAAGCGTGTGCATCAAGATGATAAGCATTCAATAAATAGTTGAACTGTTGATTATCTGGTAATTAATGTTGTGGTCGAGATGCAGCTCGAACCGCCTTAGTTGTTCGTCGTTCGAGAGTTCCTCGGAGCGTTGGTGTTCCTCGGAGAGCTGGAGTTCCTCGGAGTATACTTGTTGCTCGGAGTGAGTCTGACTTGGTCGAGGAAATAGACTTCCTCATTGCTATTGTGCCATGTAGATTGACACGTGTCTTCTTATTATCCGTCCATATCAGCATACTAATAGTGGATGTAGGCCATTCAAATAAGGCTGAACCACTTTAAAATCTTTTTGTCTCATTTATTTATCTGTGATTGAATAATTAGAGTAATCTAATTTTTTACATCAACAGATTGGCGCCGTCTGTGGGAAACGACTGTTGTTATCATTTTTCACCAAGAATTATTCATCATCAATGGCAGACAATCTAGAATCTAGCAATCGAAATGCTGGAAATGCTGGAAATCCTCCAAATCCCTCTGCACCTCCAGATCTGGCTGGAATTATGACGAATCTGGCTCAAGGACAAACTGCCATGCAAGAAATAATGCGTCAACTCATACAAACCCTTCATGGCGGTGCACCAGCGCATTCAGGACAGCGAAGTGGTCAGAGACAAACTTATTTACTTTCTTCACGATCCAGGCGTACTGAGTCATATTGTAATGAGGAATCTAATGATTTCTCTTATCAACCTGGGCGAACTTCATCAATACGGGCTACAGATACTGATCAACGTATCACTCTCTCTCCAGAAAGACCCAGCGCCTTGGAAAGACTGAGCAGAGCGTCTCCTTTCAGCCGATTAGGCCCTAGAAGGAATATGAGTCCACCTCAGACCATGTCGAGGAATTTTCGACAACCATCAGTTCTAAGAGAAGGATCGACACAATCACGACCAGTTGCTCGTCAATATAGATCTCAAGAGGCTACTTCAGAACAATCAATTGCTCGAACTAATAGGCCCGAGGAGGGAAATGATGCGTGGAAAGGTTCCATTCAGCGGTTGGAGGATAAATTGGGAGAAATGGCTAAGGCAAAGAATCCCCTACAACGAAATTTTGTTCGAGGGACACCTTTTGTACAGGCCATTGTGGATTTTCCTACACCGTCGAAATTTAAAGTGCCCGTGATGACCCCCAAGTATGATGGAAAGACAGATCCTGTTCTACACATAGAGCAATATCAGGCTGCTGCCGACATCTATGTTGTCCCCGAAGAGATGAGATGTAGAGCATTCTCTGGAACTCTTACTGGATCTGCCCAAATATGGTACAACAATTTTCCTCGGGGAAAGATTTCAACTTTCTTTCAGTTGGCCGAGTTGTTCATTGGCAATTTCTGTTTTGGGGCAAAACCAGTCAAACGAGTATCACACTTGTTAAGTGTTAAACAAAAATCTAGCGAAAGTACTAGAGATTACATAACTCGTTTCAATAACGAGAAGCTAGAAGTCATAGATTATGAAGAAAAGACAGCAATCACCGCCTTGATGAGTGGGTTGTTGCCTAACAAGTTGTACTACACTTTGGCCAAAGATCCACATACAACTATGTCAGAGTTGATGACAAAAGCGGCCAAAATCATGAATGCCAAGGAGTCTATGGCTGCGAAGAAGAACATGGATAAAGAAACCAAGGTGGAAGTCGACAAATCTAAGAAGAAAGAGCATAAGGGGAATGGCGGTGACAGGCATTCCAAGAGTAATAAAACATCATGGGAAGTCCTGAAGAAATTCGATAATTATACTCCTTTGAAAATGGGTATGAATCATGTCTTGGAAGAAATCAATAATAGCGAGGAGGTAAAGTGGCCGAAGAAATTGAGGTCAGACCCTGATACGAGGAACAGGGATAAATATTGCGAGTTTCATAAGGATCATGGTCATATGACCAAAAATTGCATAGCTCTTCAAAACGAGATTGAAACACTCATCCGAAGAGGAAAGCTAGCAAAGTATGTTGATCGGGGAGGGGAAAAAAGAAATAATGATCGAAGTAGAGAGAGGTATAGATCTCCTCGTCGAACAGAGGAGAAAAATAAGAGAAATCATGAAGATGATCCAGATGATGACCCCGATCTTCCCAAGAAATCGAGGCAGCTAGAACGAGAGGTATTTTCCATACGTTTTGGTTCATTTGATTGTAATGTTATTACAGGAGGAGATGCAGGAGGAGGAGACCTTACTGCAGAAAGAAAAGCTTACCTCGGTGAGGCTCAGGCTTGCTCATACATTCAACGGATAAATTTGGCTGAAGAGGATCGCCCGAGGAAGGTAAACAAAGAGAAGCTGGTCATCGGTTTTTCAAAAAATGACCTTGTAGGTGTTCTTTACCCTCACGACGATCCTTTGGTGATCAAAATGAGGATGAAAGATGTAGTGATTTCAAGGGTGCTGGTAGATAATGGTAGTTCGGCAGACATCATACACTATTCATGCTTTGACAGTTTAAATTTGAAATTATCTCAATTGGAACCTTATCACAGACCTCTATTGGGTTTTGCTGGCGAGAAAGTTTTTCCAATTGGGACGATCAAGTTGGATATATTCATTGGAACTTGGCCTGCTTGTCGAACAGAGAGAATACGCTTCTTTGTGATGGATAAGAATGTGCAGTCAGCTTACAACATCATCATGGGAAGAGTTGGTTTGAAGAAGTTCGAAGCAGTCCCATCTACAGTACATCAGTGCTTAAAATCCCAACAAATTTTGGAGTAGGAGTTGTGAAAGGTGATCAAAAAGTAGCTCGGGAATGCTATTATTCATCTGCCGAGCAAGAGGAGCTTGAAGAGTCAAGGAAAAAGACTACTACCTACCAGGTAGAGGAAGGAATAGAAATTGAAACGCTTGATCCCAGAGATGAATCTTGACTTGTAAAAGGACAGGTGGTGGAATCTACAGAAAATGTTATTCTGGATGACGAGCACCCTGAACGAGTAACCCAGATAGGTTCGTCGTTGGATGCCTCAATAAAACAGGAATTGATAAATTTCTTGCGAAACAGGAAGAAAACTTTTACATGGAGTTATGAAGACATGCCAGGAATAGATCCAAACTTCTTATGTCATGAGCTCAATGTTAATAAGGAGATCAAGCTTGTAAAGCAGAGAAGAAGAGTATTTAGTCCCGAGAAGAATCAAGCTATACAAGAGGAGGTCGACAAGCTACAGAAATCTCAATTCATTGAAGATGTGAAATATCCAGCCTGGCTAGCCAACGTGGTGATGGTAAAGAAGAAGAACAATAAATGGAGAATGTGTGTTGATTTCACCGATCTTAACAAGGCATGCCCAAAGGATCACTTTCCATTGCCCAGAATTGATCAACTAGTGGACGCCACCTCGGGACACGAGCTGCCCAGCTACATGGATGCTTACTCTGGTTACAACCAGATCAAAATGAAACCTGAAGACATGCAAAGTACTTCTTTTATTACCCCTAGGGGAATTTATTATTACAATGTTATGCCTTTTGGTTTGAAAAATGCAGGAGCGACATACTAGCGGCTGATGAACAAGGTTTTTGCTGAACAAATCAGTTGCAATATGGAAATCTATGTCGATGATATGCTGACAAAGAGCAAGAAAGCTGCTGATCATCTAGTTGATTTAGGTCAGACCTTTGATCAACTGGATAAATACCAAATGAAGCTCAACCCGATGAAGTGCACATTTGGCGTACGAGAAGGAATGTTCCTCGGGTACATTGTCAACCAGCGAGGCATTGAGGCAAATCCAGAAAAGATCAAAGCTCTTTTAGGGTTGCGATCTCCAACGACGAAGAAAGAGGTGTAGAGTCTTACAGGATGAGTTGCAGCGCTCAACAAATTTGTATCCCGAGCGACTGATAGATGTCTCCCATTCTTTAAAACACTTCGAAAAACTTTCGAGTGGAATGATGAATGTGAAAAAGCCTTTCAAGACTTGAAGAAATATTTGGGAACACCTCCACTATTGTCCAGGCCAGTAATGGGAGAAAAGTTGTACTTATACCTGGCAGTATCAGAGAATGCAGTCAGCTCGGCATTGATTAGAGTGGAGAATGGAGTCCAGAAGCCAATTTATTACACAAGTAAGGCTTTCCGAGGTGCCGAGATCAGGCACCCAAAGCTGGAAAAATTGGCATTGGCATTGATTGAGGCAAGTAGAAGAATGAGGCCATATTTTCAGGCCCATACCATCATCTTGTATACTGACATGCCATTGAGACAAACCCTTCTTAAGCCAAAAAAATCAGGGATACTGATGTACTGGGAAATAGAGCTCGGTGAATATGATATTGTGTATGAACCCAGATCATCATTAAAAGGGCAAGCTGTAGCAGATTTTATAGCAGAGTTTACATATCCTGATACCCCCGAGGAACAAAAGTTTCTCGCTGATCAACCTGTGGATGTTACAGGATCATCAGACACAAGCCCAGATCAACTCCGGTTGGTAAAAGGTCTTGTGGATGCTGAAGGATCATCATATTCGAGCTCAGACCAACTACGGTTGGTAAAAGGGCGAGAAGAGATGATCGACGAGGAGCGAAAAATATCAGGGGAGGATGATAAAAAACATCAGATATTTCACTGAGGAATTCTGTCAGATAAGAAATTTGAAGACGAGTTACCTACATAGAGATTATATGTAGATGGGTCATCTTGCACAACAGGTTGTGGAGAAGGAATTGTTTTAAACACCCCAGACGAGATTGACATGGAATACGCCCTGCGATTCCAATTCAAAACTTCCAATAATGAGGCGGAGTATGAGGCCATGATAGCAGGTCTTAAATTAGCAAAGAACATGGAAGCGCAACAAGTAATGGTATTCAGTGATTCTCAATTAATTGTGAATCAAATGATGGGAACATATGAAGTTAAAGGAGAATTGATGGTCAAGTATCATGCAAAGGCGATAGAGTTGTTGGAAGAATTTTATGCCATTCAGTTGATCAAAATACCAAGAATGGAGAATGCACGAGCAGACGCACTGGCCCGACTAGCATCAGCTACTCGTACCGAGCTGCGAAGAATGATACCAATTGAAGTATTAGAAAGTTGGAGCATAGATGAAGACTTAACGATGAATGTTATTACCCTTAATTTAGGACCATCTTGGATGGATCCCATCAGGGCATTTATTGAGGAGGGAGAATTGCCAGAGGATAAGCTCGCTGCAAAGAAATTGAAGTTTAAAGTTGCTCGGTATGTACTAACTAATGGTATTTTGTATAGACGAGGAATTATGGTGGGTTTGCAGAGATGTGTACATCCCTCCGAAGTGAAGGAATTGATTGAAGAGATCCATGAAGGATCTCGTGGAGCACATGTAGCAGGTCAGACACTTTTGCAAAGGGTGATGACGCAAGGATACTACTGGATGACGATGAGGGCTGATTGTATAGCCTAATCTAAGAGATGTGATAAATGCCAACGTTTTTCTTCCATCCGACGTACTCCACAAGCATTGTTGACCCCCATAACTTACCCTTGGCCATTTTCCATGTGGGGAATTGATTTGGTTGGACCACTGCCAACGACCCGAGGAAGATTCAAGTACCTCGTCGTCGCAGTGGATTATTTTACTAAGTGGGTAGAAGCTGAGCCACTTATTGATATGACATACGAGAAGGTGTACCAGTTCGTTTGGAAGAACATCATTTGCCGATATGGTCTCCCTTATGCCTTCATCACAGATCATGGAACACAATTTGATAACGAGGAGTTCGCAGCCTATTGTCGTCAGTTAAACGTTTTGAAGGTTCATTCAGCACCAGGCCATCCTCAGAGCAATGGACAAACTGAAGTGATGAACAGAACATTACTAAATTGTTTGAAGAAGAGGCTAAGTGAGGCTAAAGCTAATTGGATTAATGAGCTACAGTCAGTATTGTGGGCTTACCGAACAACTCCCCGAGAAGCAACTGGAGAATCACCATATATGCTGGCATTTGAAAGTGAAGCTGTAATACCTGCTGAGTTGGGTCTTCCAACTCATAGAGTGCTGAATTTCAATTCTCCAGTCAGCGACTTAATGAGAAGATTGGATTTGGATATGCGCGAGGAGGTTAGAGAAGAGGCAGCCATTAGGAATGCTGCTTACCAACAACGAATAGCTCTGTTCTACAACAAGAGGGTGAAGAAATGCGACTTAAAAGAAGGAGATTACGTGCTAAAGAAGGTTATTCATAAGCACAATAAATTGGAAGCAAACTGGCATGGACCTTACCGAGTTACAGAAGTTGTTCGACCAGGAACTTACCGCATAGCAACTCTAGAAGGAGAGGAGTTTAAAAATGCATGGAATGCTGAACACCTACGCAAGTATTATCAGTGATGTAAAATGTAAAGCAGTTCCATCAATATGAATAAAACGATGATATTTCTCTATTTTCTCTCTTTTTATCGAAAATTTTTCGGGGAATACAAGTGTACAACACTACGCTGTTCAGCAACACTGATAGTTCAAACCCACGACCAACTCCGGTTGGTAAAAGGGCAAGAACAAACTATACTCCTTTGGTTAGGAGGCGTACACTAGCGTGACCAACTCAGGTTGGTAAAAGAACTAGTGGACACTATAGTTCAAACCCATGACCAACTCCGGTTGGTAAAAGGGCGAGAACAAACTATACTCCTTTGATTAGGAGGCGTACACTAGCGTGACCAACTCAGGTTGGTAAAAGAGCTAGTGAACATGATAGTTCGAACCCATGACCAACGCCGATTGGTAGAAGGGAGAGAACAACAATACTCCTTTGGTTAGGAGGCGTACACTAGCGTGACCAACTCAGGTTGGTAAAAGAGCTAGTGAACATGATAGTTCGAACCCACGACCAACTCCGGTTGGTAAAAGGGCGAGAACAAACTATACTCCTTTGGTTAGGAGGCGAACACTAGCGTGACTAGCTCAAGTTGGTCAAAGAGCGAGTGGACATGATAGTTCAAACTCAGACCAACTTCGGTTGGTAAAAGAGCGAGAACACGAGACTCCTAAAAAGGCCAATCTCGGTTGGTTAAGAAACAAGATATGCCTTCAATACCAACTTATGTTGGTCGGGAGGTAAGATTATTACAAAAAGTTCCTCGAAGAACAAAATATTCCAAAGTGAACCAAGTATAGCTGGTCGGGGATAAAAACCCACTAACTGTAGTTGGTCGACGAGGAGAAAATATTCTAAAAAGTACCAAGTATAGCTGCTAGGGATAAACACCCACTAACTATAGTTGGTTGACAAGCACAATTTAACAACCTTGGTTGGTTGGAAAAAAAATTTAAACATTTTTTTACTCATTACTTTATTATCAAGTGATCGAGCAATACTACTAATACTTGTAACTTTTTATTACTAAGTTGGTCGATGAACCACACAATATTGTTATGAAACCACAAATATAAAGTGTTTAACAAGCACAAGACAATAGCAATACAGATTTGCAAACAGAAAATGAAAGTCTTTCATTAAAATTCAAAACGAATTACAAATTACATATGTGTACTAACTATTACATTGAAATCCCTACTCTATTGGTTTCTTTCCCTTAGCTTTTGAAACAGGCTCCTCGCCAGCAGGAGGATCTTCCAGGCAAAGAGGAGAATTAATGAAGTTAATGTATCGGAGCATTCTGACGTTCATTACTGAAGGAGTGTCCAATAGATGCTCGGTACGAGATATTTCGATCTGAGAGTGAAGATTATAGTCGCCAAGGTATTTTGCAATTAAGCTCCGAGGAATGGCACGAGCTGGGATCCATTCCATGTCCAAGTTATACGGTGGCACTGGCAAGTCAAGAACCCCGGGATCATAATAATCCTACAGGTAGTGCCCCTATTCGAGCTTCAGCACGCCCAAGGCATTCAGCCAACCTTGCTTGTAACCCTCATTATTAGCATTCTGGATACGATCGTCTAAGTGGAATAACGCTTCATTGTACCCAGCCATTGAGAACTCTCTGGGTTGTTTATTAAATTGAAATGTCAACTTTTCAAGCTTCTCATGAAGGTTTCTGGCAAGAACATCCTTATTATCCAGAGCAGACTTTGTCGATGCAAGTTGATCCTCCAGAGTTTGGATTTTCTTGGACATTTCAGACAAAGCCCGATCTTTTGCATTCAATTGGAACGCTTGAGTTTCCAATGTTGACCGAGTACAGGCTTCTTCAACAGAACGACGAAGAGTTCTTCCTCATCCCCGAGTAGGTGGAGTACTCTGTTCCTCGGCAATATCCTGAGCAACTCTTCCTCGTCCACGAGAACCTCTTCCTTGTACCTGAGTAGCAGTAGAAGTACCCGACCTTCTCAAGGTATCCAACTCTGGCCTTAATTTGGCATTCTCAACCTCTAGAAAGGAAAATCCCTCGTCAGTCACTGGGATTACAGCTGTTGAAGAAGATGCTGCAGACTTATACTGTGCCAGCTCTTTCTGCAAATTGTTATTTTCTTGCTCTAGCAGCTCGGCAATCTATTTATAGGCTTCAACTTCACCCTTTAGGGTTCTCTCTCTGACATCGTACCCAGCCAGGAGTTTGTCGTAGCCCTTCTCAGCAGAAAGTTATTGATATCTCTTCTCATACCCCTCATGCAACAGGGCAGTTGATTCTTTATATTGATGTTGAAGCTCATCGAGAGTACCTTGTAAGTCCTCTATTATTTCATAATAAGCCACGTTGTTGGCTACAGCTCGGTCAAGTAAGCCCTTCAGGTACTGATAAGCCTCAACTGCTTGCTCGGAAGCATCATGACCAAGGATATCAGCAACTTCATATGCACTTAGGTCTGTGTGACCAGCTTTATAATATTCGTGGCATTGCTGCATCAACTTTGTATCATTATCAGATAGCATATCCATTCTAGCCATGAACTAGTAAAGAAGAGAAGGCAAAAGTTAATAAAAGAAGAAGATAAAACAACAACAACGCAGAGGAGCAAAAAAGGTGATTTTATTACATCATCAAAAGGAGTACAGCGTTCAGAATACATAGTACAAGTAAAAGAAAAATAAAAAGAGAATACCGAACAACTTCACACCTTTTCCTTGTCTCCCAAGACTTTCTCGGGAGGCTGGGACGAGGATCTTGGTTGCTCGGTGGGAATAATGAGTTGATTGGTAAAAATTGAGGCTTGTTCAGGAGGAGGCAAAGACGAGATCTCCTCGGTGGCCGTCTGGTTGGGTTGTGGAGCAAGGACTTGATCACCTCCTATCATTGAAGACTCCTCGGACGCAGCTTCATCTTTTTCCTCATCTTCAATTATAGGAGGGGGGCCAGGAAGATGTTATTGAAATAGTTCAGAGTCCTCGTTCACCTTCAGTTCCTGTAGGGCAGCAACCCAACCATCTCGGAAGTATTTCAAACTTCCATACTTGACCTGGGTCATCATGGCTGCTACCCCCCTGTCCCATCCTTTGTCCCAACCAGTTCGAAATGATTTTTTCACAGCCACTTTTCTCTTCATTTTCTCCGAGGAGAGCTTCTCGGATAGAAGATCCTCGGTAGTTTTTAACTTGGCCTCCACCTCCTCCTTCTGGCGATTTACTTCTCGCAGAAGGGTCAGCTCTTCCTCGACCGATTTCAACTTATTCTCAAGCTCTCCAAAGCTTGTGAGCTTCTTAGCATATTTTTTTATTCTCCCTCTCCAAATCCTTCACTTTACTTCCCAACTGCACCTTCTCTGCCTCAGATGCATCCAACTTCTTCTCCCATTCACCTCTATCCTCGTCGTATTTTTTACGGGATTCCTTCAAAGATTGGGCCAAGCCCTGTAAAGCATCCTCTACTCTAGACGAGGATCTAGAAGCCTTGATTGCTTCATCTTTCTTCATTATGGTGTTAAAGCAACTCACCAGCTGAAAAAGAAGGTGATGATAAGTCAGTGCCGAGATACATGTATTGATGAAAAGAAAGAAAAAAATTCAGGATAAGAGAAACTTACTGATGCAATGTGACGAGTAGCTAGGGATGTCAGCATATCCCTAGACATGTTCTCCTCAATTCCTTAGACTTCAGGAATGGTCCAAGTCTTTACCGAGCTCATTGCAGAACTCGGGGGAATAATGGTTGGAACACCAACTCCACTAGCTTGGAGCTGGGGAATGGCTTCAGAAAAACTGACCGAGGAGGATTTCTTCAGTCTCCTCGGTGTCTTCTCAACAATCTCAACCAAAGAAGAACTTTTGGTTGGAGAGATGGTGATTACTTCCACAGGTGCATCCTTCTGCACAGGAGCCACTGGGGGTTTCTCGGCGGCCTTCTGAGGAGCAACAGAAGGGGTGGCATCTACTTTCTTTGTCTCCTTCTGGACATCAACCTTATTTCTTTTCCCATCTCCAGTAGAAGTAGTCTCTTCGAAGAGAGCAGGAACTCTTCTTTTGCCCATTTTTGACTCAGAGGAATGTGAGAGTCTGGTGAAGAATCCTCAGAAGCTGGCAATGGTTCACTAATTCTAGCCACAGGACGAGCAGTAAAGGACGATGTATAGCTCCTATACTGCAACAAGTATGAGGCATACCTGACGTGCTCGTCTGCAACTTTCTGATGCAAACTCCAGATATGTTTCAAATGCTTTATATTAACTTC
This sequence comes from Sambucus nigra, assembly GCA_949130495.1. Lineage (NCBI taxonomy): Eukaryota > Viridiplantae > Streptophyta > Magnoliopsida > Dipsacales > Adoxaceae > Sambucus > Sambucus nigra. The sequence continues at coordinate 350,345,102 of OX422223.1, read as the reverse complement.
TGATTCTTTGGGAGTTTTTCTCTTGCTGTCAACTGCAAACAAAAACATATTGAAATGTCAATCATGCATTTATTCAAACATAATGAAATCATAATTTCAGAAATGAAATAAAATGAAAATAACCTATCCCATTGCCATATGGAGGGCATTTGGGACCCTCATATACTGCATCTCCAACCAAAGGGGCATGTTGCCAATTGTTTATAACCACCCCATGTTCAAAATAATCCCTATTTGCATCAGGGAGATTGACTACTAAATCCCTATTCAAAAATCTAGTTTTTAGGTAATAAAAATTATCTAAAATAGCCCATCTATAACAGTACATAATCTCAGGAATTCCTATACGAGTTCCATGAGTTTGATTTAACCTATACACCCCATTAACTATTCTCCATGTGTTGGGGGCTATTTTTGCAGGGACGACATCGAAATATTGAGAGAACTCTAAGCACAGAGGGTTTGGTGGAAAAAAAATCCACATTCAGCAATAAAGAGACTGGGGAACCAGTGTCCCTCAGCCAAATGAAAATAATCTAAAGGCTCAGAAAGATTTTCTAAGGTTACCCAAGATGGAATGGAAAAGTCAGAACGGAATTTCTCAAGAGATTCAATAATATAAACCATGGTGAATAAAAGAAATGAAGAAGAAGGAAGAAGATCTTACAGGAAAAAGGGAGATCTGTTGACAACGAATGAAAACAAGGATGAACTCACAAGAGAAAGAAAGGCTATGGAAAACTCGAAAGCAGAAAATTGGGAAAGGTAGAAGACGATATGATTGCCTAAGAAGTTTAAATACTTTGCGTTGGGAAACGGCGAAAGAAATGATTACAAAAAGGAAACTATTAGGCTACCGGTGGCTAAAAGGACAAAAAGTACACGAAGATCGAAGCGCTTATGCAAAAAGGAGGATTCTGTGAATTTGGAAGGAAATTCAAATAAGAAGAAAATGCTCCTAAAACCCAGGAAGGTCATTTAATATTGCCATATACCGAGAAAGAATGTTCCATACTCCTCAAAGTTCGAAATACGAAACATTGGGGGCTTCTGTTGATACCAAAATTAGTATGCTGATATGGACGGATAATAAGAAGACACGTGTCAATCTACATGGCACAATAGCAATGAGGAAGTCTATTTCCTCGACCAAGTCAGACTCACTCTGAGCAACAAGTATACTCCGAGGAACTCCAGCTCTCCGAGGAACACCAATGCTCCGAGGAACTCTCGAACGACGAACAACTAAGGCGGTTCAAGCTGCATCTCGACCACAGCATTAATTACCAGATAATCAACAATTCAACTATTTATTGAATGCTTATCATCTTGACGCACACGCTTGAAGAGCATTAAATGTATTACCCCTTCATATGTATATCATTTAATGTATCACCCTTTTAGATTATAGCCTCAAGGCTATAAATACATTGTATTGCCCTCATTCAAGAAGGATCGGAATTTCTTGATAGCACTTGTAATCGAGAATTCCCAAACACTTAACAATAACATAACAGTGGATGTAGGCCATTCAAATAAGGCTGAACCACTTTAAAATCTTTTTGTCTCATTTATTTATCTGTGATTGAATAATTAAAGTAATCTAATTTTTTACATCAACAATTACTAACAGACTGTCAACCTTATAAAATTAGACAAAATCGTTACATGTAAGGACATTATTTTATAAGTCCTGTTTACATTAGTGTATGTTGTATACCGCTACAACCGTCGAAGACTTACTCAAAGATCAATCATGCGTCAAGACAGATCTGCATATCAAAGTTATTCATCTTCCAAGCCTCTACGAGATTAATTTTAAGAGGGTAAATCTACGGCTCACGACTGTGTGCCGATCAAAAGTGATCGAGGGTATTCCTAGATGGTTAGGACTGTGTGTTCTTATGGACTGTTGCGATTGTTCCATTGCTGACTCTAGATTGCCTGTCTATGTGATTGTTCCGAGGAGTGATCATGTTAGATTTCATTGTAATCTTTTTATGTTACAATTTACTATTTTATAGTGAAATAAAGGTTTTACCAGAAAGGTTTTTTTCCTGAAATCTGTGAGTTAGCAATTTTATTTGTGATGGTTTAACACACACACACACGTGCACATGTAGTTGCATGTGTAGGGACTGAATTGATTTGGTTTAAAAATTGACCCCGATTAAATAAATGTTAACTTGAAAATTTGCGAATTCGATTTAATCAAGTATCATGCATTCTATTGTACAAATTGGTATCAGAGCGGGTTTCTCTAAGTTATCGAGTGATCCTTGTTTTTTGAAAAATTTTGTGATACAAATTTCTTTAAAATATGTTTTGTGAAAAATATCAATTTTTCCAAAGGAACACTTATATAATCGGATGTTTATTTTTTAGGTCCTAATTATGCCTACTAAAAAGCACGTATGAAATCACAATTAAATGCCATTGATGAGCACGTTTGGGTAGTTTGTGAAAGAGGGTGATCGCCTCCCACCATCACTGTAAATAACGTAACATCTTTAAAACATGTGACTACCTGTACTGAGGACATATTTAATAGGAGAACTTTTAATTCACATGGTTTGAGTGCAATTTCTGGTGTCGTTACTCCCGAGGAGTTCCGAGGTATTATGACGTGCACCATGTCAAAAGAAGCGTGGGACAATTTACAACTTACCCACGAAGGCACAAAAGCGGTCAAAGAGTCTAAAAATTTAAAATTTAACTACTCAATTTGAAATGATTACCATGCTTGAATCTGAGTGTTTAGATGATTTTTACGAACGTTTATCTGTCAACACTAGTTTCAATCTTGGTGAGCCCATACCAGATACACAAGTGGTTAAAAATATTTTAAGATTGCTTCCTAAATGTTTCATCCCAAAAGTGACTGTTTTAAATACCTTAGGTAATTTGGGAAATTTAAAATTAGAAGAACTGGTAGGAGACCTCTAGACATTTGAAATTGACATGTTTCCTGAAACTACTAAGCCCAAGAATAGAGATATAGCATTTAGACCCCAGTCTAGGAAGGGAGAGGAAGTGTCCACGAGAGAGAAGAAAAATAAAGTGAAAGTTTGTGAGTCCAACTCTAACGGTGAGGTTGATTTTGATATGGCTATGCTTGCGAATTTTTTTAAAAAGTTTCTCAAATTTTCAAAACAAAATTCTTTCAATAAAAGCTTTTTTTAGAAAAATAAAAATGAGGCCAAAGAGAGAGGTAAGAAAGAAGGTGAGAAAGAGGAAGAAGAGAAGTGTTTTGGGTTTGAGGGGAGAGGACATAGAGCTTTTGAGTGTCCCACTAGGCTAAGGAGAAAGGGCAAGAAAATTTCAATGCCAGTCACTCTTAGCGATAGTGAGGATGAGGCAAGTGATTCTGGGGATGAATCTTCACATGGGAAGTTTATTAATTTTTAGATAGACACTGATCACACCTAGTTTATCCCATGAATATGAGGATACTTATGAACGTGAGACCCACGAGGATGATGATAGTTTGACTATTTTAAGTGAGGGTGATAGTGAGTGTGAAAGTGATGATGAAAGTGAGCTCCGAATTGAGTTTAGAGAATTATTTGTCGAGACCTTCAAGACTAAGAAACTAAATAAGGAGTTAGGTCTTAGAGTGAGAGATTTGGAGAGAGAGTTAGAGGTTTTGAGGGTGTTTGAGGCAAAAACAAGTCAAATCAATATGGTGAATGTTTCTTTGAGTGAACAATTGATTGCTTTGGATTAGGAAAAGAGTGATTTGACCAGCACGGTGTCTATTTTGATGACACATGTATCCCAACTAGAGAGTGATCTCAAACGTGCCCGGGAGGTCAAAGTCCCTTTATAGAATGCATCTAATAAAGTTGGAAATATGGTTCTCAATCCCATTTCGGGTTATGTTAAGATACGAGGAATAGGTCATGACGGTGCATCTACTTCTCATGTTGCACTCGAGCCGGTTGCCGAGTTAGAAATAGATCCATATGGATCTTAACCTAACCCACCTAAACGTCTCGTACCTAATAGGAGAGTGCGTAGGAGACGTTTTGAGAGAGGTGTACCTAGGCTTGTTTATGTTTGCACACATTGCAAGAAGAGATGACACCTTAGGTAGTTTTCTTTTAAGTTGGGTTATGTGTCACGTTTTGCTACCACACGTGTTCATACACACGCACCCACACATGATGCTTCGAATGATTACATGAGAGAATTTTCACATCTTAGGAATAAGGTAAAGTTTTTAGTCAAGACTTCACATGACTTGATGGATGTTTTTCATAGGATGTCACCATCTTTTGAAAACTCCATTGCACCTAATAGTTGAGGTTTAGAGTTGTTTGCTAGCATAGGTTTATTTTTTATGATGATAATTTTTGCCTATTACCAGTGTGTATCTTTTTTATTTTAGATTTTGTTTTTTTTAAATTTGAAAAATACAAAAAGATTTTCTTTTTTTCAGAAAATTTTGAAAAATACAAAAAAAATTATTTTGATAAATTTTTTGAAAAAGTCAAAAATATTTTTGTAGTTTGTTTTTCACCGTATATGAATGGACATTTAGGATAATTGAATCACAACATAATTCCATATCCATGTGACTGTTTGATAGTGTTTTGATATGCGTTATCATTTCATTTTTGTGCTTTATAATATCAGGAGTTCCTGAGATGTGATTAGTTGTTACTACCTACATGTTTGACTCATGAGTTTCTTTAATGCACACTTGCACGAATTTTTTTAATTATTGTATTTGTCTATCACATATTGTTCGGAGTGTTGTCATCTCAATTTGGTCTTTAAAATGAACTATATATGATAAAACTTGACAATGAATGTAGTGCATGTAAGAACCGTTGCCCGTGAGCAATTTGTTTAATTGAAAAAATAATAAGTGAAACACGGAAAAGGGATGCGAGAGTACAAAATTAACTCATTGTGAAAGCCACCATTTGAAAAGAGCCCGAAAAAAATTAAAAAGCAATAAAAAGATACATATGCCAAAAAGGGGCCACCTCAAAAGAAAAATAAAAGCATAATTATTTATGAGGGAGTTTGAAAGGAAAAAAATCAACGGGTTTGCGCGTCCTGACAGCGTCATGAAAAAGCATTACATCGGTTTAGACATTATTGGTGCGAGAATCATTCTCGACTTTGATGTGTTGATGGATTGAGTCAATGTCATTTAAATTCAACACTTTCGTCATCTAAGGACGATTTTGAGATTCATTCATTAGGAGTACAGATATTCATCATGCACAAATGTTATGTTTGATTGCGTAGATTTTCTTATCGAATATGTTCATACACATTCATTTCATTACCATGATTCGGTTGTCTTAGTGTAAATTCACGGTGTGTAATTTTTGTAAAAATTATTTTTACTTGAAAATATTGGAAAATCAAAAATAGTTTGTGAAAGCTTTTGTGTTACTCTTTGCATGAGGGTAATTTGATTCATATTTTCTATGCATATTTGTCATGACAACTCCATGTTTGTTTTTGGTTTATTAGTTTCCTTGTCTATTTTGGACAAATAAAAAGGGAGAGGATGAATTATGGGGGAGTTTTAACATTATGGGGGAGATTTGAGATTAGATATTTTTATTTATTTATGTTTATCTCATTTCAAACTCGATACGTAACGAATGCATTTACTTTGTCTCATGTGTGTAGGTATAAAACTTGAAGATCATTATTTTGCACTCCCTGATGAGAAAAGCTTAAAGATTTGAAGATATTTTGAAGTTGAAGATTTTGAAGAAAAGTTTCAGACATGCATTTTTTATAACTTTTCAATTTTAGGTTCATGGGAGGGTATTAGATTTGTAGAGGCATTTTGGCTTCTTAATTTGGATGTTTTTGTTTTGTACCAGCATAGACATAGGGGGAGATTTGTAAGGACATTATTTAATACGTCCTATTTACAATAGTGTATGTAGTATACCGCTACAATCATCGAAGATTTATTCAAATATCAATCATCCGTCAAGATGTATTGGAATATCAAAGTTCTTCATTATTCAAACCTCCGCGAGATTAATTTTGAGAGGGTAAATCTACGACTGTCGACTGCATATCGATTCGGAGTGCTTGAGGGTCTTCCAAGATGATTAGGACTGTATGTTCTTGTGGATTGCTGCGGTTGGTCCATTGCTGACTCTATACTATGTGTTTATGTGATTGTTCCGAGGAGTGATCATTGTAGATTTCATTGTAATCTCTTTAAAATGCGATTTTCTATTTTATAATGTAATAAAGATTTTACCCGAAAGGGTTTTTTTCTTGAAATTTGTGAGTTAGAAATTTTATTTATGATGGTTTGACAGACATATACACGTAGTTGCATGTGTAAGGGCTGAATTAATTTGGTTTGAAAATTGACACCAATTAAATAAAGGTTAACTTAGAAATTTGCGAATTCGATTTAATCAAGTATCACGCATTCTATTTTACGTCACCAAACATGCTTATTAAGGTAGAAATAATAACAGAAAAGTTTGTTACTAAATCAGAATTAGTAACGATAAATTACCATTGGTAAATCCATCATTAGTAACGGTAAAATGCCGTTGCTAAATCCATTATTCGTAACGGTAAATATTTGTTACTAATTTCCTTCCCCACGCCTTTTTCTAACGACAAATTACTGTTACTAATTATTTTTGTAATTGTAAAATATTGTTACTAAATGCCAGTTTTGGTGGGAAATATTAACATGCATGTATTTTAACATGGTAAAACACCAAATATGATGAGAAATATTAACGACTCCCTCGAGGAGCAAAATAAAAATCCATTAAGAATGAATTGAGTGTGTAAATATATACACAATCAAATATCAAACAAAAAGAAATATACCTCAATAGAGGGACATCTCATAGGTAACTTTTCTAATCTTGTTGTTTGTTGAGACTACATTCCAGAAGTCCACAGTGGACTAGAGATTTATCCGCTAAATACCAACTTAAGATTCTAACGTGAAAGTGTAATATATATATATATATATATATATATATATATATATATATATATATATTGCAGTGAAATGTTCTAAAATGCACAACATGAAAGAACTCATTCAACACAAATAGTTACAAAACAAAATATATTTACACGACATGGTTGCGAATATCAACAGACTAAGTTTTATTTAATAACTTATAAAACATATTTTTAAATATTAATTCATTATATTGGTTCACATAGGTTTCAAGATATATAGACATTAAATAAAAATTTGAAAAAATTGATCTAATCAATTTTTCTTTTCACAAAAATGTTTTCAACAAATATCATAAAAGAAAAATAAAATATGTAGTTGTCTAAACAAAATATTCTCCTAACAACATTAGAGAAGTTATATCTATGAGGATAAAATGACATAATGCAAACACAAAGAACGAATTTTATATGAGAAAGATTTTATAATTGCTCATAGGTTAGGCTTTTTGATATTTTTGGCAAATCTCGTTACAAACCAGCATCTCAAATCGAACATTTCATTGCCTCCAAGTTCATGCGAGGATATGTTTGTGACCGAGCATCGTATATGGATTTGTCACGACACTATATAAAGGTACGAAACTTGTGGTTTTCATGTCTATATAAATTATAATATGGGATATTTTTTACACCGAGGCTTTTTATAAAATGAATTTTAAAAGAAAAGTTGTTTTATCCCGTTTGAATGAGCATTAGATATCGTTAGAACCAGATAGAGTTCTCTTTTGAACAGACCTCGAACAAAAATCAATCGAGAGGCCACTATCTTCACCAAACACTCTCGTTAGAAACTCGTTTGAATGGTGTTTGAACGAAAGGCCATTCTCGTTAGAACGAACATCTTACTACAGTCCGTTATTTGACAGAATACTCTCGTTAGAAGGTCATTATAAGGATGTTAAAATGAAAATGGGGTTTCGTTAGAATGAGACACAATTTTGTTAGAACGAAAATATTATTTTAATGACCCTGCTGCCTCAAAATTCGTGTTTTTGCTATAAAAAACTATTTTGTTCATAGCTTCTCCAGACTTTTAGCGAAAATAGTCTCCTAAAACCTGTTTTAAAAAGTGTGTATCTTTAGTTTTTCAAAACACCCTTTTCTTTTAAAAATCATAAATCCCTCGATATGATTTGTTGGGTTTATAAAACCCTAGTTTCCATACTCTTGTAAACCTCTTGTAGAGTTTATCTCTATTGCTAACTTATGGCGTCGAGGCTCTACTACTAAAAAAGAAGGTTGATCGGTGGCTATCGATGGAAGACCGTTTCCTGTGGACGATGCTGGACTATGCCATATTGTATAGAATATTTGAAGACTCTGTGTGTTATAATTAGTGGCTCTAAATAGTTTGTAAATCGACTGTGTCTGTCAAACTCTTTACATGGTTGAATAATATGTTTTCCCCGAAAGGTATTTTTTCTTACTTCTTCACATGCTTAGTTTGATTGTGTGATTGGTTAGTATTTAGTTTTAACTTCATCATCGCATGTACTCCTAATTGCAAATTAAGATAAAATTTGAATAAAATTGGAATTTGGGACACAAAATATACGGACTGTCCATATGAACCTGCATTCTCAAATTACTATCAGAGCGGATTCCTATGTTTTTGTGTGATATTTAAAAAAAATTGGTATAAATGGATAATTTATATAATGGGGTACCTGTTTTTCATGGCTCAAATTATGCGTACTAAAAATCTATGATGAGGTCTGTTTTAAAATCTATTATCGAAAGAGTTTGGCTTGTCTATGAAAGAGGGTGGTCACCACCCACACTGACCAATGGTAATTTCATAGGTCCAAATCTTGTCACTGCTTGGACAGGAGATAATTTTAAATGGATTCATTTTAATTCACACAGTTTAATTACCATTTCTTCAGCCGTCACCTCTGACAAGTTCCGTCGTATCATGACGTGCACCGCGTTTAAGGAAGCATGTGATATCCTCCAACTCATGAGGGTACCAATGCTGTGAAAGTTTATGAGCTTCAAAATGCCACCACGCAGTTTGAAACTATTACCATGCTAAAGTCTGAGTCATTTGATGAATTTTATGCATAATTGTCTAATATCATTAACTCTAGTTACAATTTAGGTGAGAAAATACTTGAGATGCATGTAGCTAAAAATATTTTGAGATCCCTTCCATCCGGATTTATTCCTAAGGTTATTGTCCTTTATTCACTGGCTATATTAGATACGCTTAAATTAGAAGAACTCGTAAGAGACCTTCAAACTTAGATGATCGACATGTTCTCCAAAACTATTAAACCTAAGGAAAAGGGAATTGCATTAAAGGCTCAATCTAAAAGGAAATATAACGTTTCTTTTGACTTATGATCTTGATCTTGATGGTCTTACCCTCTTTATACAAAAATTTAAAAAAAATTCTCAAATGTGGAAAAGGAAATACTTTCAAAGAAAATAAAAGTTTTAAGAAATGTAAAATATATAAATCAGCTAAGAAAATTTTTGACGAAAGAATGAAAATAGTACCCTAAGAAACATCAAGAGAGATGTTATGAGTGAAAGGGTAAGGCAAAGGCAAAATTATTTAATGCCACGCTTAGTGAAAGCGATGTCGAGCCGGTGGATCATGGGGACGAATCAGCGCATGGACATAACTTCATCACGTTTATGGCTTGTCACGTTAGTATATATAGTGCATCTCATACGATGAGAAATATGATAAACACGATGGCCTTAATAGTGAGTTTAGTCATTCCGAAGAGAGTGAGGGATATGATGCTTTGGGTGACAGAGAGAGTGACCTTCAATGTGATTATGCTAAGCTTTATGCCGGGTCCTTTAAAAGAATAAACAAAACAAAGGTTTAACACTTAGAGTTTTAGCTTTAGAGATGGACTTGAGAGAGAAAGGAGAGAGCGAGTCCTCTGTGAAAGTTTCTTTGGGAGAGAGAGTCATTTTAATAGATAGGAAAAATGGTAACTTTACCAACAAAGTGGCTAGTCTTATAAGAAATCTCTACGCATCCATGGAAACTCATGAGAAACTTGAAGCCTTTGTATCCTAACTCGAGAATGATCTAAAGCATGCCTGGGAGGTCAAGGTTGCTATAGAGGATATATCGAAGAAGGTTGGAAAGATGTTCCTCGATCCTTCTTTAGGTTTTAGGGAGAGGAAAGGAATAGCTTACGACGGTGCATCCACTTCCCATGCCGCACTGGAACTGGTTCCTAAATTTATGGTGGATCCTTATGGGATTCAACCTAAACCACAAAATATAGTTCTATATTTAAAAGTGAATCAAGGTAGACTGAAACAAGTTTATGAAAGCACTTATTGACAAAGGAATTAAAGTGTGCTTGTGATCTTAATGGAATATTTATATAATTTAGTGTCCAAAACACACAATTCCAAATTTTATCATATTACCCGAAGACAAGAATCTTGGTGATAAAGCAGATAAAACAAAGTATGCAAAGAGATAAGGGAATATGAGGAAAAAACTCCTTACAGGTAAAACCTTTTTTTTTTCAATCAGCATTATAGAGTTTTATAAGATTCCACTTATAAAACTTCTATAGAATACGACTTTATCCTTAGTCATAATAGGTGGTGGCCCACCCTCAATATCCACTCATCAGCCTTTGGTTTCCTTCAACAATGATCCCCTCGAAAACCACAAGAGATATTGAATTATCTAGGGTTTCAAATAGATTTTCATATATAGTCGAGAGTGATGATGTGTGAATCAAAAGGTGTTTTTTAACTAAAGAAAGTGGGAAATTTTCCATCAGGTATGCAGATATCATTTTTGCAAAAGTCTCTCTTGAAATCTGTACAAAATAGGTATTTATAAGTCAAAAAAATTCGACGCGGTGTCATTCGTTTAAATAAAAACTACTCTTGTTGGAATGAGAAAAGCTTCTCGTTAGAATGACAACAAGGTCGCTAGTTTGAAACAACTAATCTCATTTGAATAATCTTCAATGGAGCTTCGAACGATGCAAAACTGTATGCCCTCATCAATTGTTCTTATGAACCAAACTTTAAATGAGACTTCGAATGAAAAAATGATCTCGTTAGAACGAGATTCCCATCTCGTTTGAATGAGATATACGAACTTTGAAAAAAATTTAAATCCAGAAAGATTCCTCAATTTTAAATAAAACTAATTCCTAATTATCAATGTAAATAAGTTTAAAATCCTACACGATTTATACCATCGTATCGTGGAGATCATATTGAATTTGGAGATAATGGAAATCTTATTCTTCATGACTGCTCAAGTCAAACGGTAGTGAAATATGCCAAAAACTATGAGAAAATTATGCTCTTACAAGGAGAGATCACCTTTAAGATTTTTTCTATAAGTCAAGAATACATAAAATCTCGCGCACCGTTATAGTGACCTTACTAGTCTTAGAGAGCAAGTTAAGTTTTTAGTCACTACTTCGCAAAGCCTAATGGAATGATTTCAACGGATGTCTATGCCGTTTGCAAACACTTTTATTACTACGACTAGATCCAATATTGATAAGGGCAAACAAAAGGTTACCTTCACTTGGGTACCTAAGCAAGACGACAAAGCCCTTGTTGTTCATATTGCTCTCAAGGTTCAAAATATCAACCGATGGTATTTTCATAATAGTGCTCTAGGCATGACCGGTGACATGTCATTTTTTTACTAAGATTAAGGATCGTAAGAAAGGTAAAGTCGCCTTTGGAGATGGGAGTAGGTATAATATTTTAGGACGTGGATGTGTTAAGAAACTCAGATTTCCTAAACTAGACAATGTGTTGTACATAAAAGGATTAAAAGCGAACTTAATTAACATAAGCCACTTTGCAATGCAAACTTTGCGATAAAGTTAGATTGATTCAAACGCAACATATATGATCAATCTAGATATCTTTTATTATGAGTGAGAATCGAAGATAATTATTATGGGATTGTGCCCAAATCATCCTTTGTGTGAAAAAGTTCCACGATTTCCTCTATGGACCTTTGGCATCAATGACTACGTCATGTGAACTTTAGATATCGTGAGAGATTAGTGAAAAAGGACCTAGTTTGTGGCTTACCATCACTTGGAAGGCCAACTTCTTAGGTTTGTAAACCTTGACAACAAGGAAAACAAACTTGAAGTCCCCAATGGATGTTAAATACCATTAACACCACACATATTTTTTAGTTGATTCACATAGATCTTATGGTTCTAACTCGCTCGTAGATTTTAGGTAGTAAGAGGTACATTCTCATGATGGTCGATGACTTTTTAAGATACTCTACTGTGGGGTTTCTTAGGGAAAAGTCTAGTGCAGTTGAGTTCTTAATAAGCAGTTGTTTTATCCTACAAAACCAACACAGTGTCACTATTAATCAGATGCATAGTGAATACAACACCGAATTTAAAGAAGCTAGAGTGGATACATATTGTGATGGAGTGGGCATCAAGCATGAGTTTTCGATCGAAACGGGATAGTTGAGAGAAAGAACTGTATGATACAAAAGATGTCTAGAGGATCCATGCTTTGTGGGAGAAATATGCCTAGATATTTTTTAGTAGAGGCAATGAGTAACGCATGCCATAAGGTAAATAGGGTATATCTTCATCCATGCATGTTACACACAACATATGAGTTTTGGAGAGGGAAGATGCCCAACCTATTATATTTTTGTGTCTTTGGGAGTACTTGCTACATCTTGAGAGATATATAGCACTTTAGAAATTTTAACTCGCGGAGCGAAGAAGGGATATTTTTAGGTTATTCATCATCGAGTAAGTCTCATGGGATGTTTAACCTTACAAGCTCTAATGTTATGGAGTTAATAAATGTCACGATTATATATGGCGAGTCGTCGGTGTTTATTGCTTCTAGCACCTAGTGTGGGGATGATGCACTCCTAGTGACGATCCCATCCTTCCTCACACTAACCCGGTGGACCCCACTCTTAATTTAGAGGATCCATTCCTTTGGGTTCGAAAGATTCATGACCCTACCGCTATACTTGGTGATCCTACAGTGAATCTATATGGGCCATACCAATTCGGATGCGACTTGTTCTGCATATGCCAAACCTTTTTTAACATCAAGTCACCCATAGCAATTGGCCTTGCTTTAACCCTCTTATTACAGAATTTACTAATCCTCTATTGATATACCTCTAGTTTAACCTTAACATCCTCTCGTCTTTCTTTTATCAAGTCCAAGCCCAACCTTCTTTCTTCATTATTGGTCTCGGAATTGTAAGTATAAACTCTATGATTGGGAAGGTCAATTTTAGTGGGGATTACTGCCTCTAACCCATAGGCTAGCAAGAACGGTGTTTCCCTTATAGGATTTCTTTCTGTTGTCATGTAGGACCATAAGTTTCCATGTGATTCCTCCATCCACAAGCCCTTAACATCTTCCATCTTCTTCTGAATGCCATCTAATATCGTCATATTAGTGACTTATGTTTGGCCAGTAGCTTAAGGTCGTCCAGGTGCAGAATAGAATTTCTTTATTACCACTCCTTTAGAATATGCTTCTAAGGATTTATTCTTGAACTATTTCCTATTGTTTGAGATGAGAGAATTGGGTAAGCCCAACCTGCAGATAATTTTATCCAAATAAACTTAAATGTCTTAACTTTAGTGATGGAGATCATGGCTTCTGTTTCCACCCATTTAGAAAAGTAATTAATGTACACAATTAGATATTGATATCCACCTAGTGATTTTGAAAGTGGGATGACTAGGTCAATCCCCCAAACTGCGAACAACCATGGGGAAGTGATGGACGAGAGTGGTTGATGAGGCTGGTGGGGAATACTCGCATACCGCTGACATTAATCGCATCTTTTTCACATTGTCGATCGTATCCTTGGCCAGGGTCAACCACCAATACCCCCGTGTTATAATACTTTTAGCTAGAGATCTTCCTCCAATGTGTCTTTCACATGACCCCTCATGGATGTCATGTAAGACATAGTCAAAATATGTAGGATTAACACAAATGAGGAGAGGCAACAAGAAGCCTTTCTTATAGATCACGTCTCCTATAATAATGAACTTTGCTGCCCGATATCGAAGTTTCTTTCTCTCAGTTTTAGTGTCTGGGAGTTACCCATCTATGATGTACTTAATCAAAGGATCAATCTAATAGTCTCCCAAGTTTAAGTTTAAACAAAGTTCTACATCATTATCATCTTCCTTAATACTAGGTCCGTGCAAAATCTCCACAGGAATGGTTCTCCTAATTTATGTTCTTGTGGCTGAGGCTAACCTCGCCAATGTATCAGCTCGGCTATTCTCAAGTCGAGGGACTCTCTTCATCTTTACTTACTTGAAGTTAGTCAAGACTTTCTTCACCCTTACCAAGTACTTGGACATTTTCTCATCTTTAGCCTCATAGATCCCCAAAATTTGGTTCACCACTAATTGAGAGTCACTTTGTATGATCATGTGGACGACGTTCAACATTTTGGCCAGGGATAGGCCAGCTAATAAATCATCATACTCGGATTTGTTATTTAAATACTTAAAGCTAAAATTTATGGCCTTTTAAATATTGGCCCTATCTAGAGCCGACAATATGAGTCCTGCCCCACTATAACTTTCACAAGAGGAACCATCCAAAAATAAACTCCAAACTGGGCTATCATCCAAAAAAGGACCCTCATTCACCATCGTATTTTTTAATAGAAGATCCTTTTGTGTAGGGTTAGTTTTCCTTCTTTCGATCGGTGACAGGCCCTGAATTACCTTATCAGGCAATACTCTAGTCTCATCTTCCTTAACATCGACCTCGGCTTAAGTGAATTCAGCCACAAAATGGGATAATGCTTTCCCATTGATTGCAGTTCTTGGCTGATACACAATGTCAAACTCTAATAATTCAATTGACCAAGCCATCAATTTACCTGATTTCACGAGTTTATGGATGACTTACCTCAAAGCAGTGTTAGTAAGTACTCCCATGGTATGACCTTAAAAATGGTGCTTTAATTTTCTGGAGGCAAGGATCAAAGCACATGCATGTTTTTCCATCCTTGGGTACTTTATCTTGGCCTTTTTAGGAGTCTTAATGTTAAAGTGCAAAGTCTTTTGTACCCCTCTCATCATCTCGGACAATAATTGCACTTATGGTTGATTGTGATATTACTAGGTAGAGGAATAGTTCTTCTCCTTAGATGGGCCGAGATAAGAGCATTGAAGGTCCCAAATAAGCTTTAAGTTCATGAAAATAATCCTCACACTCTTCACCCCAGACAAATTCTTTTCTCAAGATTTTAAAGAAAGGCAGACAATTATATGTGGCTCTAGAGACAAAGCATTTGAGAGAAGCAACTCTTCATGTGAATCTCTGAATGCCTTTTATAGTCTTTGGCATCTTTATTTCTATTATTGCCTTGATTTTCTCTGCATTTGCCTCAATCCCTTTTTATTGACTATGAAGCAGTGAAAATTTCATGATCTGATGCCAAACAAGCATTTTTTTTGGATTCAACTTCATATTGTAGAGGTCCATGGTGTCGAATATCCTCTCAAGGTTGTCAACATGATCCTGAAACTTAAGGCTCTTCATGAGCATATCACTAACACAGACCTCCATAGTTTTTTCGATATGATCTTCAAACATTTTATTGACCAACCTCTGGTAGGTTGCCTTTGCATTTTAAAGGTCCAATGGCATGACCTTACAGTAGTAGGTTCCTTTGTCAATGATGAAGGACGTCTTCTCGGCATTATCCTCTTGCATAAAGATATGATTGTACCCCAAATAGGCATCCATAAAGCTCTATGTTCATGCCTAGCCATGGAATCTACCATCTGATCTATGAAAGGAAAAGGGAAACTATAATTAGGGCAATATTTGTTTATATGAGTAAAGTCTACACACATCCTCCATTTTCCATTATCTTTAGGCACGATCACAACATTATATAAGAAATCCGGGTAGTGCACTTCACGAATAAACTCGGTTGGTTAGAGTTTTTTAACCTTGTCTTGGATGACCATACATGTCTTTGGCATATGTCCTCCTCCTCTACTTCACTGGCTTGGCATCCTTATCAATGTTCTGTTGATGACAGATAATTTTGGGGTCAATCCTTGACATTTCCCCATGGCTCCATGAAAAGATGACTTGTCTCTTCCTCAGCAGCTCTATTAAATTTTATTTTACTTCTTTCTTTAATTATGATCCGATTTGTCTGGTTTTTTCCAGCTCGTCCTCATTAAGGATGATGGATTCTACCTCCTCTATGGTCTCACCCTTCTTTAACTTTCTCTCGTCCTTCGGGTTAAGGGTGTCAATATTATAAAAGGTTGTGAGCTTCTTGTGAGCCTCATTTTATTCTACTAAGCTGAAATAACACACTCTTGCTTCTACCTGGTCACCTTGGACTTCCCCTAGCCTATAAGGAGTCAAGAATTTTACCATTTGGTGAACTATAGAAGGAAATTTCTCAAATTCTTTGAGAGATACTCTGTCAAGGATGATAATGTAGGCCGATAATATGTTCTCACCCATGATAAAAAATAGCACTTTCTTTGTTATGTACCTCGATCAGGTACCCATACAAATGTTCATCTCAAATACCCCAAGAGGATGGACTTTTTCTCCACTTAAACCTATCAACATTTGGTGATATGGAAATAACCTCTTCTTACTGAGCTTTAATCCCTTGAAGTAGTCCTAAAACATAACACCTGCTGAGTTGTCATCATCCATTAGTATTCAAGACATATAATACCCATGGACCCTATTGCTAATGACCAAGGGTGCATCATGGGGGCCCAATATCCCCTTGAAATCCATTCTCAAGAAACCTACCACCAACGTATCCATGTCCACCTTCTTTAATTTTCTCAGCATTGGCTCTGTAGTGGCCAAGTTAACATATATTAGCCTAGGTGTTAACTTTGCTTCAACGATGTATGACTTACGATCAGTAGAATTAGTTCCTCCTGGTGACATTCCTCCACTTATCACTTTAATGTTGAAAGAAATCATATGCATGTGTCCCTTTGGCTCAGGGATCTTAGAAGGGAGATATAGGTCATCTCCATCGCTGTCTGACTCTTCATATTTCTTATTGAACTCAGCCTGTCGTCTCGTCCTGTCATCTTTTATCCCAACATATTTATTTTTGGTATCATCTTTGGCTCCACTCCAGTCAACATACTTCCAAAGTTTTCCTTGCTTCAATATCTTCTCAATCTTATTTTTGAGAGAAAAACATTTTTCTGTCATATGGTCATGATCTTAATGGAAATCGCACCATTTGCTTTTGTCCCTCTTGTGAGGAGGGGACTTAAGCTTTTAAGGCCACTTGAGAGCTTTATCATCTTTAATCTCATTCAAGGCCAGGACTTACTATCAATGGATTATAACTGGCAAACTTATTGTCGAACAACCTTTTCTTTTTATCCTTTTCTTTCATCTTCTAAGAATTACTTCCGTCAGCTTCTTTCTCATATTCTCCCTTGGCAACCATAGCCTCCTCAATATTCATGGATCTCCCGGCCATAGTCAGAAGTTCTTCCATTGACTTTGAAGGATCCTCAGATAACTTCCAGAGTAGCTTGCCTTTCTGTATCCCACGCATGAGAACTATCATATAAATATATTCCTCATAGTTTTCCACTTCAAGTTTCTCCTTATTGAACCATGCAATGTAGTTTCTCAGTGAATCATTTTTCCCTTGTTTCACATACAAAAGGTGAGTTACTTGATTTGGGGGATTCTTGACAAAACAAAAGTTATGGATGAACCTCTCGGATCACTGTATAAAATTCTCCATTGAGTTCTTAGGAAGAGACGTATACCACATATGGGTTGCACTAGTAAAGGTGCCGAAGAAGGCTCAACATCTCATCTCATTCGAGACGGAATAAATATTGGCTACAAATTGATATATATCAATGTGGTGTATCGTGTTCGTACTGTTATCATATTTTAGAGTCACAGTAGGAGGCTCAAACTTATCTGGAGTGGGTAAGTTTACTAGCTTAGACATTAAGGGAGATCGTTCCATGTAGCCCTTGTGGATTAAGTCTCAGATCTTCAATAGATTGATGATTTTATCCTCCAACCTATGAATCGAATTGTTCCACGGCTTCTCCACTTCCATTGTATTGTCTCCTCCACCCTCTTTGTCTCCTGGACTAGGTATTTTCTCTCGGCTAACATTCCTCTTGCAACTGTTGACTCAGGCCAACAGTCACCACATCTACCATTCCCTCTAGAGGCGACGTTATTACATGAACGAGAAAGTTGGTGATCAATTAAATTTTATGTAAATCTTAGAAAATAAATTTAGAGTTGAAATTCAATTTGTAATACCCTACTTAAGAAACCCCTATCTCTAGTTCGAATCTAAAATGGGTATTATAACTAGAATTTCGATTTTCTATCGAAAATCATTTACCCTCTCTCGAGGCTTAAATTTAAGGGTGAGGGATCAAAATTAACATTCAAAGGGAAATTTCAAGTAATCAAACTAATTAAACTAAAATAACATCAAATAAGGGTTTTCCCCCACCCGTTGAAAGGGTATTTAGCCTAACATGGTATAAGATTTGACAAATTAATAATCAAAGGCATAAAATAAATGAGAAGAGAAGAGAACAATCAAACCCAATCTCTTGAAGTGAAATTGAACTCTTATTTCCTTAAAATCAAGCACAATCCATCCAATATGAGCATCCAACAATAATCAACTCAATTGAATTTCACACTTTTATCACTCACAAATATCTAAAAAAAATGAAAATAAAACTATTTATAAATATTTCTAACTAATTTATTCTAACCTAACTCTCTACTTTTCTCTCTCTATTTTATGACCTATATCTTCAAATGGGGTCTTGAGTCTTCTTTTACAGTAGATGCATGGAACACATGGGGCTAAGGGGTATTTTTGGGATTGGGCAGACATGTGTTTTAAATGGTGGTGTGAGGTGAGGAGTGGAAACAATGCAGATTGCTTTTAATGAGTTTATGGGGGTTTTAAGGGTATATTTGGAAAAGGGGTAAGAGGTTTTAAGTGGGTTATATGGCACATGGGATTTTATTTAGTTTGGCTTTGGTTTGTTTGGATTGGCAGCACGCGATTTTTAAGAAATGGTTTTTGGGTCTTTGAGTTGGGTTTCAAATGGGGTGAGGTCGGATGGGTGCGGTGTTTGGGTTATGGGTTTGGACATGGGGCTTCGGGTAAGGCTGTCGGGTATGGAAAGACGGTGCAGAAAATAGGCTAGCCGGCGAGAGGTTGAGACGAGGTTGTCTACTGTGGGCAGCTCGGGGTGGTGACGCTGGTAGAGGGATATGAGGAGACACGCCGGAGAGGTGGTAGCAGGCGCACTGGAGTTTTCGGTTGCCAAGCTGTGGCCGGAGCAGTGGTAGGGGCATCGCCGGTCTCAGTTGGGGGATGGTTTGATGGTGGTGATGTGAGATGAGGGTGATGGTGGTTGAAGATGGATAGGGAAGAGGTTATGGGTTGTTAATGGTGTTTGGAGAGAGGAGAGAGAAATAGGTGGGTGATTGGAGGTTGAAGAAGAAGGTTTGGGGTTTGGGTGTAGAAGGGTGTAGGGTGGTAGTATGAGGGTGTGGTACGTGTATGTGGATATTGGGGTGTGTTTAAATTCTAGGGCGTGTGTGTTAAATTTGGACCCTAATAAAACTAACTAATAAAAATAAAACTACTAATACTAAAAATCTAAAAATTAAATTCCTATTCTAAAAAAATAAAATAAAGACTCAATTAAAAATGAAACTAAAAGAAATAAAAAAAAATCTAATAAAACTAAAACTAAAATTCTAATTAAATGTAAAATCAAATAAAAATAAAAAAAATAAATGAAATCCTAAAAAATCTAATCCTAATAAAACTAAAAACTAATAAAAATCAAAATAAAATAAAATTATACTAATAAAAATAAAATAGAAAAATAGAAACTAAAACCGAGAAAATACTAAATAAATCTAAAATAAATCCTAAAAATAAAAAATGACTCAAACTAAAAATCTAAAAAATTAATAAAAAGACACAAACAAAACACACACGGGGTTTGGGGTATGTTTAGGGTAGGCTAGGGTTACGGGATAAGGGAATTAACTCTATTTTAACTGCAAATTGCATGAAAATATAGCTTTTGACACTGCAACTGCAATTAAGCCTGCATATTGAACAATTAAGCGCATAAGACCCATATTGCCGAGAATTAGCAACTAAAGTACGTCTATTCGGGATATAAAATGTACAGTTTTGGGTGCTTATCACACCACCCCCAAACAGAGCGTTGCTAGTCCTCGAGCAATAAGATAAAGAGAAAGAGACAGATAAGTAACCAAAAGTGTACCACTTTCGCGGGCACTTGCGATTGCAGTTAGCATGTGCAACAAGCCTTTAAACCTATAGGTTGCCCTACAGGACGAGTTGTGTCTCGTGAGGGTTTGCAGGGAATATACCCACAAAATTCTTATTTGAAAAGAGGAAGTTAATCTCTTATTAGACATAGAATAATCGCACAATCCATCATATGAGAAATATTTTGAGAAATACAAGATAGAATGTGTAAAAAGTTTAGCTGAGTAAATACTCAAGGCACATCCTTCCTATAACTCAACGTGTGTAGTGTGAATAAATCAAAATGGGTCGAGTATCATCATAGTAATTCCTAGATTGTCTTGTCAGAATCAACGCTTCAACTTGAAATCTCACGGATATATCTCTCTCAATCGAACTCTCGAGATTAGGGTCAGTGTATCGCTCTTGTGTGTGAGGAGGTGAGTAAATGTAAGCAAGTTCAAACGTCTCACACACATAAGAAAGAACGAGCATATAGAAATAAAATTGATCTCATGAAAGAAATGCTAATCACTATAATGAGAACGTCGAGTTATTCACCACGTTGACTTTCATTTGCCCGAACACCTGGGGGGAAATATGGATGATTATGGGTGAGGGGGAAATGAAATGAGGTAGGATGGGATGAGATGAGGTAAGGATGGTGATATAGAATAGGATTTATGTGTGACATGATGGATGTATGATGGATAAGCGAGAAGAGTGTACTATACACGAAGAACAAATGTCTTTATTACACAAGAACTAATTACAAACTTTTTTTTCTTTTCTCTCTCTTTTTTTCCCGATTTTTCTTTTCTTTTTCACATTTTTTTTTCTATTTTTATGTTTTTCTCTCTCTTTTTTTTTCTTTTTTTTTCCTTTTTTTTGTTTTTGTTTTTCTCTCACTTTTCAACCCAACAATGAAGACATTTAACATTTGAAATCAACACTCTTTTATAAAAAAATGATGATGAATGATATATGAATGAAGTGGGGAATGTTTATGGATGATGAGCGAATATGGGAAGGTAATGGGTGAGTGAATGGAAATGTGATATGGAAAAGTGGTAGGTGTATGGATGAAAATCTAGTGTTCGGGACAAATTTCAAGACACGCATTTCTTACAACTTGAAAAAATGTCATTCTCAGTGATCAAGCTAAATTTTAATGAAGGATAATGAGATCATGCAACAATTTAGGTGCGGACCCAAAAGAAGTTGAATCAGATTGTGACTCGGAGATTGCGTAAAACACTCAAAAAGGGTGAAAGGCACGAATCTCACAAGTTAAAGTCTCTACTAGTGATCCTTAAGGTTCTCATGGGAATTGTAGTACTCCTCAACTCTAAACCGTATTGACGTGATAAGTGCGCAAATTTTGTTGAGTTTAGAAATTCATAGTGCAAAATTCCTTGTTACGTATTACATAAGCATTTAGAAAAAAATACTCTCTAACTTGATTCCTAGACTTAAAAGGATGTATGATTGACAATTCACATCAATGAGTGAGATGAAAGAAACTTCACGAAATTTTAAAAATCAGGTTTAAAAATCAAGATTTTTTTTTCAAAAGAAGTACGATTTTGATAAAATTTCCCACCCCCAAATAAAAAAGAACATCGTCCTCGATGTTAAGTAAAATAATTTTTATAATTGAGAGCATAAGGGAGGAATAAAATTACCATAATGAACCGCTAATGAAGTGGACAGATGTAGCGAAGAATAAACCTGAATAAATGAGAAGAGAAAAATAAAAAATAAAATGTACAAGTCTATAAACATGGCAAAACATAGGGTGATGTGAAATACCAGCCCCAAACAGGATGAGACTAGTACAAGAAATGCGGGATGCCTCCCGGTAGCGCTAAGTTCAATGTCTTCAGCCAGACCGATGGAATCTCACCCTAAGGATAAGATCTATGAAAGCGCGGGGTGGCAGAAAAATTAGGTGATGAGAATCACCCCTAAACAAGACTGAAGCGTCAGACTTGCTAGATAAAGGCTAAAGGGGTCAATGCACTTGTATGGAAAACTGCATCACGCGATGCGAAGCATCGGTGGCCCAAGGGTGGGTTGGTATTATGGTAAAGGTGAGGGTGAATAGGGTGAAGAGGTATCGGCCTTGGGCCTTATTGAGCCGAAAGGTGAGGGCAACTAGGGCCCTATAAGCATGGTACGCTAATTGATGAGGGAGGAAAAATGGTTTAGAAAGTGGAATGGGGCGGGGTTCATAGAAAGCACACGGCCATTCTATAAATGGGCGATAATAATGGTCGCGCCGTGACACACCAGGGAGCTGTCGAGAAGAAAAATCAACACCACAAGATAGCAGTGTGCATGGAGAAACAAGCTTGGTGTCACGAAAGTGGAGAGTATCACCACAATTACTCTCGTAGATGGTGGAGGATGGTTTGAGGTGAGGATCTAAAAATGTATATGGTAACATGAACTGTGTAAAATCAAGATCCAAACCAAGTGGTGGAGTGGAAGGGACAAGGGGTGGATCGGGTGGGATAAACAGTGGAGGAAGATGATCCAACTCAAGCGTGGGAGACACACACTCATTGGGAGGAGTAAAGGAATACTCATAAGGGAGTGTGTTTTCTAAGGATGGAGTGGTCAACTTCTCCATAAGAGTAGTATCGGGGAATGTGGTGAGTAAATCAAACGAGGCACCAATATCGGAGATAGTGAAATCACTAGAAATATCAGGCTTAAAGGGATCCATGCATGGTGGAACATGATCCATCTTCAGATAGTTAGGAACTATCATGGATTCGATCTCGAGAAAATGGTGAGCACTCGTAGTCGGAGCGAACCTAAAAGATATGGTCATGTCAGAGACATAGGCAATTGGGGCATAAGGTAAAAGCTCTGGCAAATTTTTGGATATATCGGGAGTGGAAATGGGAACCGCAATGATGGGTTCCTTTGGATATTATGGGATTGGATTAGTCTCACTAGAGAAAGGTAAGTTAACATAATTGTCGACATGGGGCCCGGACCATGGAATGGTCTCAACTTCGAGATTCTCGGGGTGGTAGGGTTGATCACACTCAAAATCCGTGTCACAAGAGAACACATCATCATCACACTCAGTTGTAATGATGGGTGGAGCCACGGGAATGTCCGACTCTCTTGCACACTCAAATTCATTTAACCTTTGTTCAAGCCGTTGGAGAGCTTCATTTTGAATTTGAGTGGCTTGCTCTTGCTCGAATATGAACTTTTTCAAGAGGGTTTTGAGAGAGGATGTGGATGAAGGTGGTGGAGTGATGGGTGGTGGAGGTGGTCGAGGTGGACACAACTCGCTACTATCGTGAGTATATGGAGAATACTCAAATGAAGTGGGTGGAGTGGGGCCAAGTTCATCATACGCGAAGGGATCTCTTTCGTGATGGACAAATGGTTGAAATGCAGTGGGTGCGTAGTGAGGGAACTGATCGTGACTGGGTGCACAAGGTTGCCATGATGACTGTTGGAACGTGTGAGGATCCGCAACATCGTGTTGGGATTCGTATTGCGTGGAAGGGTGATTAGGCCTCCAGGAATAGCTCGGGTACTCACACAACTCGTGATGAGATACATCGGGATAGTAGGCTGAGGTGGGTTCCGGAACATTGTCATATGGATACACAGGTTCCATGGTGGGTTCGGATGGATATGGAATATAAGGGCACTCATGGGACATGTGATCGGCATAATAACAGTGGGTGCACAACAAAGGATGAGACACGTCGACACTTGACACCGAGGGTGATGGAATAGGAGGTGCGTGCATGGACGGGTCAAGAGTATCAAGGGAACTCGTGAGAGAGGTTAAACCACTAAAAATATCATAAAGAGACGGCTCGGAATCACTCTCACACGTATCACGTGTCAATGAAAAATGACCAAAGTAGTCCCGTAAAGGACATTCTTCGACCATGTGGAGAGAAATGTTTTTGATATTTAAATTTTTTCAAAAGGAAAGAAAATATTTTTGGATTTTACTAAAAAGGAAAGAAAGAAAATATTTTTGGATTTTTTTATAAAAATAATGAAAGAAAATATTTTTGGATTTTTTATAAAAATAATAAAAGAAAATATTTTTGGGGTTTTGTGAAAAATAGAGGAAGAAAATATTTTTGGATTTTTTTGAAAGAAAGGTGGGGACAAAATATGGACTCAGAAATTTGGACGAACTCACTAAAATTTGACTATCGAAAAATTAAATTGGGCACACACACGTTAAGAAGAATTCCTAACTAGCACATAGCCAATTTTTATCTTTAAATTTAGTGAAAGGGTAGTCAAATTTTAATTAAGTCCGCGGGCGATAAAAATTCACGGAAGAATATGAGTGACCGCCTTTGCAAAATTTTCTCCTATTGGGCTACCTAGTTGATTGATTTTAAATTTAGTGATGGCTAGGGTAGCACACAATGATAAGCGAGTGAGTCGAGTGATGAAATTCCTTCTCGTGAGTGACCAGGTGTAGGTATTAGTAATTTAATTCATCACACCATTCAAAAATTAAATGCGAGAATAAAATCACACAAGAGCACACAAAAGAATTGACTCGCTAACAGGAGAGGCGCGAGTGTTTAAGAAATGTACCTCCCATATTTTTACGCCGTAGGGTGCCAAAAAATTTGAGTCGACCGGGGGGATATTATGCCTATCTCAGTCATCCCCGGGAGTCCTACCGACCTAAGGTAGAGACGCTTCTAAATCCTCGCCTTTGGACGCCCTCTCTCTACCTTGTCCGGTTTCCCTATCACGCCTGTCTTCGATTTATTACAAATTTTAAAATAAAAAATAAAATAAAAGTGTCTCTATGCATCGCAATACAAGGAATGATAAAATTCCTAATACAAGCCTTCTAAAAATATAAAAATGGTACAAAAAATAATAAAGTGCAAAAATAAATAAATGAACTACAAGTTGAAATCCGCTCCGAGTGCTTCACGCTCCCAAGAACAACAACAACGCCATTTGATAGAAAAGACTTTTTATATCCCCGGCAACGGCGCCATTTGATAGAAAGAACTTTTCAGTGTATAATTTTTCTTTTATCTTTGCTTGAAAAGTCCTTCTAATCAAAACCTTAAAATAAGTACAAAACAATATCAACTCAAGTGTAGAGGTAAGTAAGGGTATCAATCCACATCAAGGGGGTGCTAGAGAAAAATTCAATTGTAATTCACTTTTTATTTTCCTTTTGGGCCTTTTATTTTTCTAATTTTTTTTTCTTTTTCAAATATTAAAACAAATGGGTGAGGGGAGGTGAAATAACACTAAACTAAAATGTGAGATGAAAAGAACTAAGTAGAAAGTGACTAAAAGTGGAAAATAAAATCTAACACTAAAATAAGAGATAAAGTGAGGTAAATAATTGTGAGAACAATCAAGGAGTGGGATTACACCACAAATTTTAGTTATTCTAATTAATTAATTTAATTATTTTAATTCTCCCAAATTAATATCAAAATTACAAACCAACTCTCGTTGCAAGTGTAATTATAATAGTAATATTTTAGAAAATTAAGTTTAACACCCCACAACTCTAGAAAAATAGATCTACACTCCTTTTAATTAATCACCCGCTAGGATCGATCTATTAAAATTTATGTAAATCTTAGAAAATAAATTTAGCGTTGAAATTCAAGTTATAATACCCCACTTAAGAAACCGCTATCTCTAGTTCGAATCTAAAATGGGTATTATAACTAGAATTTCGATTTTCTCTCAAAAATCATTTACCCTCTCTCGAGGCGTAAATTTAAGGGTGAGGGATCAAAATTAACATTCAAAGGGAAATTTCAAGTAATCAAACTAATTAAACTAAAATAACATCAAATAAGGGTTTCCCCCTACCCCTTGAAAGGGGATTTAGCCTAACACGGTATAAGATTTGATAAATTAATAATCAAAGGCATAAAATAAATGAGAAGAGAAGAGAACAATCAAACCCAATCTCTTGAAGTGAAAATGAACTCTTATTTCCTTAAAATCAAGCACAATTCATCCAATATGAGCATCCAACAATAATCAACTCAATTGAATTTCACACTTTTATCACTCACAAATATCTAAAAAAAATGAAAATAAAACTATTTACAAATATTTCTACCTAATTTATTCTAACCTAACTCTCTACTTTTCTCTCTCTATTTGATGATCTATATCTTCAAATGGGGTCTTGAGTCTTCTTTTACAGTAGATGCATGACACACATGGGGCTAAGGGGTATTTTTGGGATTGGGCACACATGTGTTTTAAATGGTGGTGTGAGGTGAGGAGTGGAAATAGTGCAAATTGCTTTTAATGGGTTTATGGGGGTTTTAAGGGTATATTGGGAAAAGGGGTAAAAGGTTTTAAGTGGGTTATATGGCACATGGGATTTTATTTAGTTTGGCTTTGGTTTGTTTGGATTGGCAAAACACGATTTTGAAGAAATGGTTTTTGGGTCTTTGAGTTGGGTTTCAAATGGGGTGAGGTCGAATGGGTGCGGTGTTCGGGTTATGGGTTTGGACATGGGGCTTCGGGTAAGGCTGTCGGGTATGGAAAGATGGTGCCGAAAAGAGGATGGTCGGCGAGGGGGTTGCGATCGGGTTGTCTGCTATGGGGAGCTCGGGGTGGTGACGCTGGTAGAGGGAGATGAGGAGACACGTCGGAGATGTTGTAGCAGACGCGCCGGAGTTTTGGGTTGCCGGGCTATCGCCGGTGCTTGCCGGAGCTGTGGTAGGGGCGCCGGCGGCCTCAGTTGGGGGATGGTTTGATGGTGGTGATGTGAGATGAGGGTGATAGTGGTTGAAGATGGATAGGGAAGAGGTTATGGGTTGTCAATGGAGTTTGGAGAGAGGAGAGAGAAAGAGGTGGGTGATGGGAGGTTGAAGAAGAAGGTGAGGGTTTTGGGTGTAGAAGGGTGTAGGGTAGTAGTATGAGGGTGAGGTATGTGTATGTGGGTATAGGGGGTGTGTTTAAGTTATAGGGTGCATGTGTTTAATTTGGACCCTAATAAAACTAATTAATAAAAATAAAACTTCTAAAACTAAAAATCTAAAAATTAAATTCCTATTCTAAAAAAATAAAATAAAGACTCAATTAAAAATGAAACTAAAAAGAAACAAAAATAAAATCTAATAAAACTAAAACTAAAATCCTAATTAAATGTAAAATCAAATAAAACTAAAAAAAATAAATGAAATCCTAAAAAATCTAATCATAATAAAACTAAAAACTAATAAAAATCAAAATAAAATAAAATTATACTAATAAAAATAAAATAGAAAAATAAAAAATAAAATCGAGAAAATACTAAATAAATCTAAAATAAATCCTAAAAATAAAAATGACTCAAACTAAAAATCTAAAAAAATAATAAAAAGAAATAAACAAAACACATACAGGGTTTGGGGTAGGTTTGGGGTAGGTTTAGGGTAGGCTAGGGTTACGGGATAAGGGAATTAACTCCATTTTAACTGCAAATTGCTTGAAAATATAGCTTTAGACACCGCAACTGTAATTAAGCCTGCATATTGAACAATTAAGCGCATAAGACCCATATTGCCGAGAATTAGCAACTAAAGTACGTCTATTCGGGGTATAAAATGTACAGTTTTGGGTGCTTATCAGTCTCATAGGTCTCCCACTAGACCGAGACGATCAAAAGATGACCCTCTGCTAAGTTTATCAAGTCTAAAGTCATAGGTTGGCCTACAAGGGCCGACCTTATGTTGTTTCCCCTGTAAGTTGGTGTTAAGCGAACCGTGTTACTAAAATTCTCATATGGTTCCCAATAATCCTCTTCATCACAACCCTGATCATCTGGACCCTCTTGCACTTGTTTTCCCAGGTGAAGTCTCCTGGGGTCGTCCACGTCTCTTTACCTTTGATGGCACTGCCCTTCCTTGTGTGGATCTCTTCATCCACAACATCTCTGGCGATCAGAGAGATTATCTCTACCACGGAGGATGGATTCCTGGCCATCATGGTTTGGATAAAAGCCATAGATTATTCTTGCATCTTTTGTCAGCTAGCTATTAGCGAGCACATGGCCACTGCCAAGTTAGCCATTTTTTTATTAAGGTGGTGCCTTGATGGAGCTGGGGCTAACGCCTGGAGGTAGATCTGAATCCATCTCTCCGGTGAGAGTGCAGATGAACTAGATGAGATAAAAGAAATGGTGATTTAGGTCCAATAATGATGGAGATTGATCAACACTAGAGATTCAAGTAGGAGAAAAGCTAGAAAAAGGAGGAAGGAGATTAAACCTCGGTTCCCAAAGAAGACACCAAAATGATGACGTTATGAAATCATAATTTATTTGTATGTATGGAGTTCAAGCTCAAAATGATATAACAATGGAAATATAATTATAGATATGAAAATAAGAGAATATTTCCATTGTTATCCTCTGCTTTGTTATACTAAACAATGGAGCTCTATTGTCTTAAGGTATAATTCTACCACTTTCTCTCTCTAAAGTGAGTTTAGTAGAGCTTGGGCTGGGGTTTTGAATTTCCCCCTTCAAAGAAGAAGATGATATGTATTTATCGTCCTTGGGGTGTACATTGTGCATGTAATGATGATGAAATATTCCATCACGTGCTCATGAAGATCTTATTATGACAATTTTACCATGTGGGATCATGACTCATTGAATCCCACGTCTGTTCTGCCAGGTATCAAGGATCGGCTGTCACGATGCAGGCTGAGTTAAGTAGCCAGGTTGGTCTTTCAATGTGATGACGTTGGTGTGCTGAGTTGAGTCAATCTATGATCCTCCTCCCCATTCCCTTTGTTAATACTAAAAATTACCCACTTACACGGACCAATCAGAAATAGTCATATGTCATCTAACATGGCAAGAATCGTAGTCAGTAAGAAATAAACTCACCGACCAACATATGGGAGGACAACCAACATGCAAAATGCTGACCAACAATCAGAAGACCAACCAACAAGGTCAGCAATGCGCCAACATTCATGTACATTATGAGCACCATGTACTAATGTAAATGCCTAATTTGTAAAGGCATTCTATCCTTTTACATTCCACCTATTTATCTCCTTATGAGACTATAAATATATTGTAATCCATTCATCATGGGCAGGTTGAAATCATTCAAACACGAGAGCAACACAAAATGCAAGGCAATAAGAAATACAGTGGATGTACATTTTTCCCTTATAGCCGAACTACTTTAAAACTTTTGTGTTTCTTTAACTTATCTTAATCTGTGATTAAATAATTAGACCTAGTCTAGTTTTTTAGATCAACAGATTGGTGTCGTCTGTGGGAATGTATTACTAAGCGTTTTCATTCTCATTCATTGATTCAAAAATGACTGACATTCCAGAATCTAGTGTTAAGAACGATGGCAATATGCCTATTTCGTCAAATCCTCCAACAAATAATGATCTAACTGGAATTTTGTCTAGTCTCGCTAGGGTACATGATTAGGTATAAATTCTTCACATTTATCCCCTTAATTTCGGTATTTTTATGATCCCGTACGGTGTAAATAGCTTGGAGTTATCTCATATCTATGATACTAACCCTTTTGGCAAGTATTTCCTATTTTGTGTATCTCTTATGTGTTTTACAGATATTTCATGCAAGAAAGATGAAAAAGAGAACTCAAAATAGTGAAAGAAACCAAGAATCGGGGAGTTGAAGGGAATTTTCGTAATTTTGCAGCCTTAGTTCGGAGGTGGGAACAGTTGGAAAGTTGAAGAGTTTTTAATTACAAGAACACTAGAAAAAATGACACCTCAATCCGAGTTACGGTGAAAAAGTTATGCCATTTGAAGTTGAGAAGAAATCCAAGAAAAAAGCTGTCAGGCCCGAACCGTACCGAAGCTGAGAAAAAAGAACCGGTCCGCCCTATTAGTCACACTCCTGATCCATTATGAAATTAGTCACGCTTTCTAAGTGTGACAAATTGGCAGATACGGGATTTTTATTTTGTGCTTATCTTTTAGCCAAAAGAGTTTTATGTTTTGGGAACTCTTCTAAATGACCTATAGCCTATATATTTAGTCATTGGGACTCTTTTTATTCAGATTTCATTGATGTAAAATCTCCATAACAAGTAGGAACATCTAGGAGAAAGATTCACATATTTTGCACCATTAATTCAAGAGTTTTTCCAGTTTTTCTTCAATATTTGATTTCGTCTTACATGTTATTATTCTTCAATCGTGATAACTTTAATTTCCAGCACTTTTATTATTATTCACCATGTTAGGCTAGGTTTTTAAAGGTTGGGATGCATGAACCCAGCCTGATGTGTTAGTGCGTGCGTATAAAATTAATCCGCTGAATTTAGTGATTAATTATGACCGTATTGCGTAGTTACACAACAATTGCAGATCTTTATATCTCGTTTGCCTCTGGGTACTCGTGATGATTTAGAGAGCAATTCGAGTGCTACTATCGTGATACTGATTTACTCATCCTCAGATTAAGTATGACGTGGGCTTGAACCTCGTATACGTAATGCTTGGGATTACTAAATTCCGGGTCAAATTAATCAGTTAAATTTACGATTAGTTTTATACCATCAATACTCTAGGGTTGGGGGATTGTGTCTGTACCTTAATTTTTCCAATTAGTTTTAGTTAACTTCTTTATTTTTTCCTTTTTCCTTTCTCACTCAATCATCATCTTTTACACTTTATTTTTTGAAATAATAAATCAATTAAAATCTATCAAACATTCCCTGTGGATTCGATACCCAGACTCGCCACTATACTCCACAAGAGTGTAGTTAAAGTTTAGTTTTTTTTTGTATTGTGGTTGGAAGCCGACAACAACAACTAGCGTATTTACACGGACGCTCGATTTTCAACATGATCAAAATGGCGCCGTTGCCGGGGAGTGTTTTGTTATAGATTATAATTGATTTACTATTTCACAAGATATTTTTTTCTTTCTTTCAATTTTTTTTTCTAGGCTTGCACAATTGAGCGCCAAGAAACGTTGAATCCTTAGCCGCACACCTCTTTAAGTGGATTGTCCGTTTACAAACTATTCGGTAATCATGTTTTTTATAGTGAGTTCGGTAATTATAATGGTTCATATGGGAATAGTTTTCAATCTTTTTATTTTCAAGAATCTCCGCCTCGACCTATTAAAATGGGTGAGTGGATTTTAATTCATGAATATGAAAGGCTTGAAAACAAATATCGGGAAAAAATCGTTTTTGGGAGAAAGAGTTGGATGCATTATTCGAATCCAATGACGATTTTTCTTCCGAGGTTATAGAGCCAATGAATCCTACTTTGCAAGAAAGAATGCTTTTTCTAATCAAACAAGTACTCGATTTTCTTTCCACCCAAAGTGCAATGGATGTTGGACTTGTTACGAAAATACTCTCATTTTGCGATGAGATGCCTTCTGATTTGGAAAACAAAGGGCAGGTTGAGACTTGTGTGTCACCTCAAATTTTTGAAGAACATCTCATTGAAAGTGAGTCTTGCTCCCTTGAAATTAAATATCCGAGTGATGATGAATCACTTGAGATTGAGTTTATTTCATCACCATTTTCGTTCACCGTTATTGAACCATTAGAAGTACCGCTAAATTCCTATGAGTCAATTGAAAATTCTGAAACGTTTACACCTTTTACCGACAAAGACACTTTGCTAGAATTGTTTTCTAATATGAACTCTTCCTTTTTGTGTGCCCCTCTCCCCATACTACTTGAAAAAGATTTGGGAGGTGATTATATTTTTCTTGGATCTCAATTGTACTTGTCCCACCTAGCACCCAAACCCTCCATCATCCCGTTAAATTTTTTAATTGGTGATGGTTCATTTTTTCCATCTCACACATGCCTTTCGTTGTTCAAACGGAATCCTTATTTTTTGGGAGGCATGCATCCTAGTGAGGGTACACCATTAACCCCTCAAAGTCATATTGTATTTTGGGTGGACCCTCAAATTTTTTGACTTCTAGTGTATAACTTATTAGAATTTGAAAATTGTAGCTTATACAATAGTTAACTTATTTTTTTTTAGTTTAGAGTTTTTGTTATTATTTTTGCTATGCTTGGTTCTATTATGATTTGTAGATTCAATGGACTCGTACTTTTTGGGGATCGCTCCATTTTGGATAATATCTTTATTTTCCTCTCTTTATGTTGTGTTCTTGATTTGCATTGAGGACAATGCAACATTTAAGTTAGGGGGTGTGGGATATTCTTCCCGTTTATTGTTTAGATTCATTGATTCGATCACATGTTCTTTCCAAGAGTGTTTTTTTTAGAAAATTAAAAAAAAATGAAAATTTTTGAAAAAAGCCAAAAATATTTTTCTTCAAAATAAATAAAGATTGGAATTTAAAAGCTTCAAAAATGTCACAAATATTTTGTCTCAAGTTGTAAAAATCAAATGCTCAAAGCCGAAATTGACCAAAGATGGAAATTGTGCGAAAATTGACGACTTAACGAATAAGTGTGGAGATTAACAAAACCCGGTGAGATTTCGAGCCTATCGATCTTTTTGAGTTTTTAAATCAATCCGAGTTAATGGTTAACTCATAGTTCTAATTCAGCGTTTTACAAAAGTCATTGATGATCTCTATTTTATTATTTTGATCGGTTTTGGAAAAGGGAATGTTGTCTCAAAACGCGTGCTACAAATCTCTAAATTAAATAATCTCGAGACGCATGTGGTAAATTAATAAGTAATTCGGACAATGAAGTAGGCCATAGTTTGTTACCCAAAAATATTAGCCATAAAAATATGTGAAAAATTATCCCTTTGATAACCCAATCGAGCCGAATAAAATTTATCCTTTTTCGTTTGGTAACCCGAAAAACCCAAATAGCCCGGAATTGAGAAAAATGGAAAAAATTAGAATTTAAGTCCGGAAAGTGCATGAAAAGGGGCAAGAAAAAAATAGTTATGCTCCACAAAAATAGCAAGAAAAGAACAAAAGTGAAAAACAAAAAAAAAATAAAGAAAGAAGAGAAAATGAGCAATAGCCCCCCCCCCCCCCCCCAAAAAAAAAAGCACTAACGGACATCATAAGAAAAATTTCCAATTCCGAATTTCCCAACCATTTCATGTTACCCAATTACACCTTAAACCCGAAAAAGTACTAACTGAGTCCGAATTGCGAAATTGGTTACCGCGTGGAGAGTTAAAACACAAAAAGATAATAAAAGAGATTACTTGGTGTGAAAAAGAGATGATGGTTCCCATTTCCCTATGACCGTATTCCGATGAAGAGATCTTTTCACCCAAAAATTTCCGTCTTTCAATTTGTGTGCGTGACTTTGTGTCCATTATATTTACTCTTTATAAATCACGCATACCGAGAGAATAGCCACATTTCGATAGATTCGTTTGAGAGAGCATCCCATGAGCATTTGAATCAAAATGAATTTTTGAAAAGTAACGTAATGATCAGTCGGTGGAAGTTAGCGGTTCAATTTTTGGCTTCGCACACACACACTCTGACTTGAGACTCCTAAATAAGATTTTAAGGTGACCATTTTTGGGGAGTTTAAATTGTACAATTTTTAAGTATTTTGAATTTTCTTTGAGTCAACAAATAATTTTGTGGGTATATTCATTGCAAACCATCACGACACACCACTCCTCCTACTAGGGTAACCTAGAGGTTTAAAGGCTTGTTGCATGCGCTAAATGCAATCGCTTGCCCGTGAAAGAGGTATTCTATCCCTATAAAGTTTTTGAAGGGTCCTTAACTCATACTCTCATTCTTTTACATTGCTCGGGACGTGCAAAGTTCGAAGTTAGGGGGGTTTGATTAGGCATAAATTCTTCACATTTATCACCTTAATTTTAGTATTTTTATGATCCCGTGCGATGTAAATAGCTTGGATTTATCTCATATCTATGATACTAACCCTTTTTGGCAAGTATTTCCTATTTTGTGTATCTCTTATGTGTTTTACAGATATTTCATGCAAGAAAGATGGAAAAGAGAACTCAAAATAGTGAAAGAAACCAAGAATCGGGGAGTTTAAGGGCATTTTCATAATTTTTCAGCCTTAGTCCGGAGGTGGGAACAATTGGAAACTTGAATATATTTCAATTACAAGAACACTGGAAAAAACGGAACCTCAATCCGAGTTACGGTGAAGAAGTTATGCCCATTTGAAGTTGAGAAGAAATCCAAGAAAAAAGCTGTCAGGCCCGAACAGTACCGAAACTGAGAAAAAAGAACCAGTCCGCCCAATTAGTCACACTCCGGATCCGTTATGAAATTAGTCACGCTTTCTAAGTGTGAAAAATTGGCAGATACGGGATTTTTATTTTGTGCTTATCTTTTAGCCAAAAGAGTTTTATGTTTTGGGGACTCTTCTAAACGACCTCTAGCCTATATATTTAGTCATTAGGACTCTTTTTATTTAGATTTCATTAATGTAAAAGCTCCATAACAAGTAGGAACGTCTAGGAGAAATATTCACATATTTTGCACCATTAATTCAAGAGCTTTTCCAGTTTTTCTTCAATCTTTGATTTTGTCTTACATGTTCTTATTCTTCAATCGTGGTAACTTTAATTTCCAGCACTTTTATTATTATTCACCATGTTAGGCTAGGTTTTTAAAGGTTGGGATGCATGAACCCAGCCTGATGTGTTAGTGCGTGCGTATAAAATTAATCCGCTGAATTTAGTGATTGATTATGACCGTATTGTGTAGTTACACAACAATTGTAGATCTTTATATCTCGTTTGCCTGTGGGTACTCGTGATGATTTAGAGTGCAATTCGAGTGCTACTATCGCGATACTGATTTACTCATCCTCAGATTAAGTATGATGCGGACTTGAACCTCGTATATGTAATGCTTGGGATTACTAAATTCCGGGTCAAATTAATCAGTTAAATTTACGATTAGTTTTATACCATGAATACTCTAGGGTTGGGGGATTGTGTCTCTACCTTAATTTTTCCAATTAGTTTTAGTTAACTTCTTTATTTTTCCCTTTTTCCTTTCTCACTCAATCATCATCTTTTACACTTTATTTTTTGAAATAATAAATCAATTAAAATCTATCAAACATTCCCTGTGGATTCGATACCCAGACTCGCCACTATACTCCGCAAGAGTGTAGTTAAAGTTTAGTTTTTTTTGTATTGTGGTTGGAAGCCGACAACAACGACTAGAGTATTTACACGGACGCTCAGTTTTCAACACGATCAGTACATGATGTTATGCAAGATACGATCAGGCAATTGGCCCAAACACTGTAGGTCGGATCACCTGCATTGTCTATTCAAATATGCCACCGCCACCTCCAAGAACCAGCGCGCATAGACACTCTATAACTTCTAAAGATGAGTCATATCATCCAGGATTAAGTTCTTACCTCATGAGGCATAGCCACTATAGGACTTCCATTAATACATCCTATCATCCAAGAGTAAGTTCTTTCCTCAGGACTTCAGATTCATATGACAAGCAGTCTCTTTCTCCTGAAAGGATAAATGCTTTAGAAAGACTGAGCCAAGCATCACCCTTTGATCGCTTGGGACCCAGAAGGAATAGAAATGTTCCTAGGGCATTTTCTAGGAATACTAGATGACCAGACGATCAACGTGAGGACTCAAACAAATCGAGATCATGCGTCGGATAATCCGTCCATGCCGAGCAGACTTCTTACGAGGAAACTTTAGCACAGACAGTTGGTCGGAATAGCCTAGTTGCATCGCATAAATTCGATATGGGTAAGAATGCATGGAAAGTCTTAATCCACAGGTTGGAAGATAGGTGGGGATAAATGGTCAAGACAAAGAACCCTTTGGAACGAAGCTTTCTGAAAGGGTATCCTTTTGTTCAAGCTATTATGGATTTTCCTACTCCTTCGAAGTTCAAAGCACTTGTGGTTACTCCTAAGTATGATAGAAAAACTGACCCTGTTTCTCACATAGAACAGTATCAAGCAGCAGTAGACATTTACGTTGTCCCCGATGAGATGAGATGCAGGGCATTCTTAGGTACCATAATAAGTCCTACCCATATATGGTACAACAACCTTCCTCGAGGACAAATTTCTAATTTTAACCAACTTATCGAGCTATTCATTAATATTTTTTTCTTCAGGGAAAAACCATTAAAGAGAATAGCTCACTTTTTAAGTGTGAGACAACGTGTAGGACAAAGCAGAAGGAATTATATTACTCGCTTCAATAATAAAAAGTTGGAGATGATTGATTACGATGAGAAAATATCTATTACAGTGCTTATGAGTGGGCTGCTTTCGGTGAAGATTTATTACACTCTTGCTAAATATACTCCCAAAATTATGATTGAGTTAATGGATAAAGAAGTTAAGATAATGAATATCGAGGAAGCAATGCGGTCAAAGCAGATCTCGGTCACAAAGCCTGAGGTTAAAAATAAGAAGAAAGATCAAAAGGAGCATGAGGATCAGAAAGATTCAAAGAAAAGAAAGAGTGATGATAGGATCAGGAAGTACAATAAATACACTCCATTAACAATGGGCATTCACCATGTTCAAATGAAATTAAACATAGCAAGGAGGTACGCTGGCCAGAGAAATTAACATCACCAATTGAGAAGAAGGATAGATCCAAATATTGTGAATTTCACAAGGACCATGGGAACACAACAGATCGTTGTATTGATCTACAAAATGAGATTGAAACTCTCATCCATTGAGGAAAACTATACAAATTTTTTGATCGGTAAGAAGATTAAGGAGCTTGATGCAGTTCAAAATCTCCATGCAAGCCCAGGAAAGAGAAGAAAATAAATCATGAAGAGGATCCTGGAGATAATCCTAACTTCCCCTAAAAACCCAATCAAGCAGAATATGAGGTATTTACACTTTGTTTTGGTACCTATGATTGTCAGATGATTACAGGTGGAGATGCTGGAGGTGGAGATCACACTGCTGAGAGAAAATATTACCTCAATAAGGCTCTAGCTTGTTCTTACACCCAGAGGATCAATCTAGCTGAAGAAGATAGGCCAAGGAAGGTGAAAAAAGAAAAATTGGTAATTGGGTTTTCCAAAAATGATTTATCAAGAGTTCTCTACTCCCATGATAACCCTCTAGTGGTCAAATTCAGATACTAGGACACAATTGTTTCCAGGGTGTTGATTGACAACAGCAGCTCAGTAGATATTATGTTTTATTCCTATTTTCAAAAGTTGGATTTGAAGCTCAGTCATCTAGATCCATACCACAGGACTTTGATCGATTTTTCTGGTGAGAAAGTTTATCTTTTGGGCACAATCAAGATGGAGGTGTTGTTCAACACATAGACAGTAATTCGGTCCAAGAAAGTTCATTTCTTTGTGATAGATAAAAATGTGCGGCCAGCCTACAATGTCATCATGGGCATAGTAGGATTGAAGAACTTTGAAGCAGTTCCCTCAATAGTTCATTAGTGTTTGAAGTTCTCGACCAACTTTGGAGTAGGTGTGGAGAAGGGTGATAAAAAAATAGACCGAGAATGCTATTACTCCTCTGCTAAGTAAGAGGATCTGGAAGAAATAAATAAGAGGACCATCACTTACCAAGTGAAAATTATTGAACCTAATAGAAAATTCGAGGTGGAAACCTTAGGTCCAAGAGAAGAGACAGAGTTGGTAAAATGCCAAATTGTGGAGGCAACACAGGTGGGATCAATGGTAGACCCTGTTCTTAAATAGGAGCTAGTGACTTTCCTGATACAGAGAAAGCATGTTTCTGCTTGGAGTCATGAGGACATTCCTAGGATTGATCCAAATTACCTCTCCCATAAACTCAACGTCAATAAGTACATCAAGCTAGTAAAATAAAGGTGCAAAATATTCATCCCCGGGAAGAATCAGGCTATTCAGGACAAGGTAGAGAAGCTTTAAAAAGCTTCATTCATTGAAGATGTGAAATATCCAGATTGGCTGGACAATGTTATTATGGTCACGAAGAAAAATAATAAGTGGAAAATGTGTGTGGACTTCATTGATTTGAATCAATCCTATCCAAAGGATTATTTTCCTTTGCCCAAGATTAACCAGCTTATGGATGCTACGTTGGGACATGAGCTATTGAGTTTTTATGGATGCCCATTCTGGTTATAACCAGATTAAAATGAAACCTAAAGATATGGAAAGTACCTCTTTCATTACACCTTGCGGAACTTACTGCTATAATGTCATGCCGTTTGGTTTAACAAATGCAGGTGCTACCTACCAAAGATTGGTAAACAAGGTCTTTGAAGATCAAATAGGAAACAACATGGAGGTTTGTGTGGATTATATGTTGACAAAGAGTGAAAAATCCACACATCACCTTGTCGACATCAGCCAAACCTTTGATCAGTTAGAGAAGCACCAGATTAAGCTGAATTTGACCAAATGCGTGTTTGGTGTACAGGAAGGGATGTCCCTTAGGTACATAGTAAATCAAATGGACTTGAAGCTAAGCCTGACAAAATAAAATCATTGATCAAAATGCAATCCCCGACTTGCAAGAAGGATATCCAAAGGCTCACTGGGCGAGTAGCCGCCTTGAACAGATTTATGTCCCGAGCAACCAATAGATGTTTGCCATTCTTTAAGGTGTTGCAGAAGACCTTTAATGGAACAGAGAGTACAAGAAAGCCTTTTAGGAGTTGAAGAAATACCTGGGATCACCCTCCTTGCTTTCCCGACCAAATTTGGGAGAAAAATTATATTTGTACTTAGTCATTTCTGAGTCGGTTGTAAGTTCTTCTTTGATATGAGAAGACAATGGAGTAAGGAAACCAATTTATTACACCATCAAAGCCTTTCGAGGAATAGAAATTAGGTATCCACAACTTGACAAACTTACTTTGTCACTTATAGAGGCATCACGTCATATGAAGCCTTATTTCCAAGAACATACCATAGTGATGTACATTGATATGCCTCTTCGGCAAGCTCTACATAAATCAAAGGAGTCTGGGAGATTGATTTATTGGGAAGTAGAATTGGGGGAGTACGATATTGTATATGAGCCAAGGTCATCATTAAAGGGCCATATTATGGAAGGCTTCATTACAGAATTTACTTATCTGAAGGTCCCCGGGCAACAAAGAGTTCAGGCAGAACAAATCCCAATAGGGGAAAACTCAATTGGAGTCATCAATGACCAATAATACAAGCATACCCTAGTAGGGGATAGCTTAGAAGAAGTTGATGCTAACTTACCGCAATAATCAATCGGGATGCAGGAGATGTCTTAAAAATATGATGAGATAAGAAAAAGGTATTCCACTACAGGATATTGTCAGACTAAGGCTTTAACAACAACAACCTAGTATGGAATATATATTTTGGATGGATCTTCGTGCACGATAGGAAGTGGAGCAGGCATTATACTCAATACCCCTAATGAGATTGATATTGAGTATGCGCTTAGATTCCAGTTCTAGGCCTCAAATAATAAAGCGAAATATAAAGCATTAATTGTGGGCTAAATTATGGATTAAACACTAAACGCTGAGAAAGTTATGGCACATAGTGATTTTTTAATTGGTGGTTAATCAGATCTTAAGTTTGTATGGAGCCAAAGGTGAATTAATGACAAGGTACCTCACCAAAGCTATGAAGGTAATATTTAAATTGCTCGTTGTTTTAATGAGTAGAATTCCATGATTAGAGAATGCCCGAGCTGATGCACTTGCTTGGCTTGCATCAACAACCATGATAGAACTTCGAAGAATAATCCCCATTGAGATTCTAGCTTATCGAAGTATTGATGAAGATATTCATTACACTAGATATGGGAGCCTCCTGAATGGATCCCATTAAATCTTACATTGAAGAAGGAATTCTCCCAACAGATGCAGTGGAAGCCAAAAATCTTAAGTATAAGGCAACAAGGTACATGTTAAAGGAGTTATGTATCGAAGAGGGTTAACAGTCACTTTGTAGCGCTATGTTGACCCGACAAAGATTAGAGATATAATAGAAGAAGTTCACGAGGGATCTTGT
Organism: Sambucus nigra; assembly: GCA_949130495.1. Lineage (NCBI taxonomy): Eukaryota > Viridiplantae > Streptophyta > Magnoliopsida > Dipsacales > Adoxaceae > Sambucus > Sambucus nigra. Next base: position 350,304,864 of record OX422223.1, on the reverse strand, counting down.
GGAGCTCATGTAGCAGTAAGATCAATATTATAGCGAATGAATACTCAAGGATATTACTGGCCGACCATGAGGGCAGATTGTACAAGTTTTGTAAGGAAGTGTGCCAAGTGCTAGAAGTTCTCCAACATTCGCAAAACACCACACGCAGCTTTAAATCCCATTCCTTCACCATGGCCATTTGTTATTTTTGGGATAGACTTGGTTGGGCCATTGATGACCACCCGAGGAAGATTTAAGTACTTGGTCGTAGGTGTTGATTATTTCACCAAATGGGTTGAAGCAGAACCATTAGTGGATATGCCCTATGAGATGGTGTACCAGTTCATTTGGAAAAACATCATTTGTAGATATAGTTTTCCATATGCCTTCATTAATGACCATGGTATCGAGTTCGATGATGAGGAGTTTGCAGCATATTGTGCCCAATCTAAGATCCAAAAATTACATTCTGCTTCAGGTCATCCTCAAAGCAATAGGCAGATCGAGGTGACAAACATGACCTTGATCAATGGGTTGGAGAAGAGACTTGATGAGGCAAAGGGAAACTGGATAAATAAATTTCACTCAGTATTATAGGCCTACCAACCAACTCCTAGGGTTTCAATAGAGGAAACACCATACATGCTAGTATTTGGGACTGAAGCATTTATACCGGCTGAGATACGTTTGCCAACTCATAGAGTATTAAATTTTGATTCTTCTATCAGTGATTTGATGCGAAGGCCAGACATTGACATATTAGAAAAGGTACGAGAAGATTCAGCCTTGAGGAATGCTACCTATCAACAATAAACAACATGTTTCTATAACAAGAGGGTGAAGTCGACCAACTTAAAAGAGGGGGATTATGCACTTAAAAGGGTAATTTAGACAACCAACAAACTTGAAGCCATTTTTCAGGGGCCTTACCGTGTCTTAGCAGTTGTTCAACCAAGAACTTATCGAATTGAAACCTTGGAGGGGGGAAATTCGAAAATCCATGGAATGCCAAGCATCTTAGGAATTACTACCAGTAATGTAGCAAGCAACACCTTTTGTAATTAATTTAGTTCAGTATCAATAAAAAGTTGGTTATTTCCATTTTCAAATTTTTGGGGAAATATTGGTGATATGCATCCCCTCAATACTTGGTCGGCGAATTTCGTAATTCGCCAGCCCTGGTCGAAAAAAGTGATAACCCAAGTCAAAATAGGATTTTAAATCCTCAGTACTTGGTCAAGACAAATCAAGGATAAAACTCTGTATAAAAATCAATAAGTTTTATCCAAACTAAGAAAAATGGAGGAAGAACATTGTGAAGATTCCTAAATAGTAATGTAGACACATATTCCACATACGCTTGGTCACCACTGGTAACTAATACTAAACCTAAAAATTTAGGTGCATTAGTAGAACCTACGGGAATACAACGGGTGACTAGTGCTAAACTTGGATTTTATTCTAGGTGCACTAGTGGAACCTATGGCCACATTAATGGTAACTAGTATTAAACTTAGAAATATAAGTATATCTGTAGAACCTATGATAATCACATTGGTAACTGATATTAAATTTATGCAAATGCCTAAGCGTATCAGGAGAACTAATAAAACAACAAAGTTATTTAGGCATCCAGAAATTAATGAGATAAGATAATAAATTGCATTTTATTTATATTAATGATGATTACATGCAAATATTGTGTAAAAATGAATTACAGTAACAAATTATTCTCAATATTATTCTACACGACGCTTTGCATCATCTTTAGAGGAGCTCGATGCTGGTTCCATGCCTTCTAGAGGATCATCCAATGTGTATGGAGAGTTAATAAAATTAAAATCATGAAGCATTCTCCTATTACTATTGCTCAGAGTATTCAACAAATGAGAGGAACGAACTATTTCCATCTCATCGTGGAGGCCATAATCCCCTAAATATTTGTAGATCAAGCATTGAGGAATGGTTTTTACGGGGATCCATCTAACATTAAGCTTTAACGAACATTTGTCACAGTCTAAGAACCCAGGATTATCCCATTACCATAGCTTGATGTCCTGTCCAACCTTTATAACTATTAAGCAATTGGTCCACCCCCATTTATAGCCTTCACGTTGAGCCTGACTGAAATGGTCATAAAATTGCCCAAGGGCCTCATTGTACCCTTCCATCCATACTTCTCTAGGTTGCTTGTGAAATTGGAAAGTTAATCTTTAAAGTAGTGTTAAAGTTTCTTCATCACTCCATCCTTAATTATTAATTGAGAAGACTGAGAGAAAAGTTGCTCGTCCTGAGTTCAGATCCTTTGAGACATCTTAACAATGGATAAGTTCTTGGCTTTATTTGTGCAACCTGATTGGTAAGAGTTTGCTAAGTTTTGGCCTCATCAATTGTAGTTCTACTAGATCTATATCTTGGTCTCGAAGTAGAAGAAGTTTTGGATTTCTTTAAGGCTTCCAGTTCCTCCATTAATCAAGCATTCTCAGTTTATAATAATGATAACCCTTCATCAGTAGTAGAAGTTATAGAATGAGCCTTCAAGGAGTCTAGTTCACTCATTAACTTATTGTTTTCTTCATCCAATAACTTGGCAATGGCTCTAGCCTTATCAACCTCACACTTGAGCAGGAATTCCTTTGCTAAAGATAGAAAGGTGCTTCTCGAATTTCTCCTCAAATCCCCGAGCTCCACTCAAAGCCTTATATTTGGCCTCGTAGTTAGCATGAAGCAAAGCCTTGGTTTCATTATACTCCTCTTGAAGTTCTTCAATCATTTTTAAATAAGGCACGTTATTGGCCACAGCCCAATCAAGAAGAAACTTGGCGTAGATATATGCATCCTTAACTTGATCAGTAGCATCATCACTGAGCAACTCTGAAAATTCTTCATCAGTTAGAGTCATGTTACCAATTTTGAAAAAACTATTGCAGTGCTTGATTGAAAGAAATGTGTTCCATCTTGTCCATGAACTAGAAAAATGGAGTGACAGTTGATCAACAAAAGGAGAAGATATAATAGTCAAAGAAATAATAAACAGTATAAAGAAAAAATTATTTTATTAATATAAGAGAAAGTTACGAGTACAGAAGAAAATAAACAAAAGGAAGACAAAAATACAAAAGCCAATTATCGGGAAAATCAACACCTTCTTTCTGTCAGTTCCAACTTCAACTTGGTCGGCAGAAGGGATGGCTAGAGTGACTTGCTCAGTGGATGGGAGGAATGATTCAAAAATATTTTTAGGTTGGTCATCAAAATACTCTACCACTTTAGATGAATCCCTAGGATAAACATCATCTTCAACTTCATCATCCATATTAGGGGGAGAGACAGGTTCATGCCTTTGAAAGAGTTCGGAGTCTTCTGCTGCACCGACTCCCTTCAGTGCAGCCGACCAACCATCCTTGAAATTTTTTTTCTTTGCATACTCAATCTAAGTAGAGGTAGCAGTGATATATTTATCCCATCCCTTATTGAAGTAATTTTCTATGGACTTCTCAGCAGTTAGGTTCTTTGTCAGCTCATCCACCTGCTTCTGAGCTTCAGCAGCCTCATCTTTAGCCTTCTACAGAGCTTCCTCAGCAATTTTTATTTTATTCTCCCAAGTCTTTTTCTTAACTGCCAATGCTTATTGGGAGTTAAGCAAGGACGTATTGAGACCAACAAAAGCCTCCTCAACATCGGTTGAAGAAGAACAAAGGGCATAGTCATTCTCCAAAATCTGGTTAAAATCAACCAAGAACTACAAAAATGAAAAGAAAAATCAATACAAGATGTCAAAGACAAAGAATAAAGTTTGAAAAGGCAAAAAAAAAATTCTCACCATAGCAAGGCTTTAAGCAGCCCTTACAAAGTACGAAAATGCAAAAGAAGAATTCTCACCATAGTAAGGCCTTGAGCATCCCTTTCAGAAATTTTAAGTCGGGGTATAAAAGAAGCAGCACCCCTGTGGTCTGGAAGAGTACCAGACTTAATTAATTTTCTGGCCAAACTAAGACCTATGGCTACAGAAGAGCTAACACCATATGGAGTAATGTTGACCAATATCTTTTGGTCGGTATCAATAATTTCTTTAACCTGCCTAGCAGCAAGACCTCTTCTCAATCTTTTTAAGAGAGGTTGATCTCCCTTAGGGGTTGGGGGCTTCTTTCCCGCATCAACATTTTTTTGTCCCCGCCATCCACATCCTTATGGGTACCAACAACATCATCATCCCCAAGAAGGTTGGTAAATTATCTTTTACCCATGGATACAGAGAGAGGAGTGTCTGACTCAAGGGAAGAAGAAGGGCCAATAAAAATTTCACCACTTCATGATGAGGTAGACAATAGGTCTTGGTCCAAGCAAGCACAATGGTAGGATAAACAGTAGAAAGTCGGGCAATAAATGAGGTGATAGAGCTCCTGTATTTCAGCAAGTATGAAGTCGACCTACTATACTCTTCATAAATTTTTTGATCAAGGCCCCAGATAAACTTAACTCTTCAAGATCAATATCACCCTCCTTAGGACACTTTTTTTCCTATCAACTATAAGAAGGCAAACAACAATTATTAGTTACTATTTTGGCAGGTAATTCAGCAATATAATCACATAAAATATATTTTGTATAACCTATGCCATGATCCTCTTGAGGGCATTGTGGTCCAGTATATACTTCTCCCCCTTCAAGAGGTGCATATTTCTAATTTTTGGCAATAAATCCATGATCGAAGTAATCCCTATTAGAATCGGGCATATTTACAACTAGAGATTTATTAACAGACCTAGTTTTTAAATAATATGTACTACCATTGACGACCCATTTGTAACAGAACATAATCTTAGGGATACCGATATGGGTTCCATGGATTTTATTGAGCCTATGGACGCCATTAATTATTCTCTAGGTATTGGGGGCTACTCTAGCAGGAACAATATCATAGTATTGACAAAATTCCAGATAAAAAATAATTTTGGGGAAAAGTGAAGCCACACTCAGCAACGAATAAAGAAGGGATCCAGTGACCTTCAGACAAAGAAAAAATGTCTAAAGGGGGACTGGGGAACTCTATGTCTGCCCAGTCTGGTATATTCCATTCTTTTCTAAACTCATCTAGAGAGACAATAATGTAAACCGTGATTTGATATAAAGAAAAGAAGAAAGAGAAAGAATTCTTACAAAAACTTAAGGATTCGACAAGAACTAAAAGACAGGAAGAACGATCGCACGAAAGCTCAAAACGTTACAGCAAAAACTTATAAGGTTTGAGGTAAGAGACAACTAGAAATTTACCGTCTTTTATAGGTTGCCTCAAAAAATTGGCGAGCGCAGTGATTAAAGATAAATGACGATTGAAATTTTGACGGTAAGGCAGAAAAATATGTATTTTCCCTAAGACTATTCGGTAAAGTTAGAAATATTTACAAGAATTCCATCAACAGATATGCTACCAGCCATATCAACGAAAATTTATAAGTGTGCGAAATCAGCAACTGAACAAGCACTAGGAATGTAGCTTGAACTATTATCAGAACTAAATGCTCTATACTTTCAAAGCAAGCATCAAGCATGGAACATTGGGGGATTCTTTTGATACCAAAAATTACCCACTTACGTGCACCAATCAGAAATAGACATATGTCATCAAACATGGAAAGAATCATAGTCAGTAAGAAATAGACTCACTGATCAACACATGGGAGGCTGGCCAATATGATGAATGACGACCAGTAATGAAAAGATTGACCAACAAGGTCAGCAAAGCATCAACAATCATGTACATTATGAGCACCATGTACTGATGTAAATGCCTAATTTATAAAGGCATTCCATCCTTTTACATTCCACCTCCCTATCTCCTTACGAGACTATAAAAACATTGTAATCCCTTCATTAAGGGTAAGTTAAAATCATTCAAACATGAAAGGCAACATAGAATACAAGGCAATAAGAAATATAGCAGACGTGGGCTTTTCCCTTATAGCCGAACCACTTTAAAACTTTTGTGTATCTTTTACTTATCTTCATCTATGATTAAATAATTATACCTAGGCTAGTTTTTTACATCAACACTCGTGGACAAGGCTGAGGAGGTCTATAAAAGATTTAAGATCATTGATTGTTCTCATATCTCTGAGTAATGGCCGAGGATGAGGTCACTTGTGGTTGGACTTTTATCGAGTGGTTCTATGTTCTTTCCCTTGATGATCTGCCAGGGTCGGGATTGGCTGAGTTTAGACTTGTTTAGGAAGATACCACACTTGTTTACATCACTAGGTGTCAAGCCTCGTGCTTAAATCGAGAATGTGGGTGGCTACCTTTACTATACCTACTTAGTTAAGCCCAAGAATGTGAAATAATCACTCAAGGATGAGCATTGGATATCCATTGTACATGATCAGTTGCTTTAGTTTGGTAAGAAAGATGTCTGGGAGTTAGTCCCCCGACCTAGTGAAACTAATGTCATAGGTACCAAGTGGATTTACAAGAATAAGGTGGATGAGTATGGTACCATAGTTCGCAATAAATCTGGGTTGGTCACTAAAGGCTACATACGGATTGAGGGTGTAGACTTTGACGAGACATTCACTCCTTCTGCTTGGCTTGTGTTCGTCCACTTACTACTCTCCATACATGTCTTTATGCTTCAAGTTATATCAATTAGATATGAAGAGTACCTTCGTTAACGGCATTTCATAGGAGGAAGTTTACACGAAAGAACCAAAGGGATCTGAATACCCTAAGCACCGGGACACGTCTTTAATCTTAAGAAGGCCCCGTCTGGTTTGAAGCTTATGAGAGGCTCACTTCATATATCTTAGTTCATGAATTCAAGAGAGGGGGTTTGGATAATACGTTGTTTATGAGGACAGAGAGTGGAGCTATATCAGTTGCCCAAGTCTATGCGGACAACATAGTATTTGAATCCATGGATCTCGACATGCTCACACATTTTAGGAGGATATTAAGAGAGAGTTTGATATGAGCATGGTTGGTGAGATTACTATGGCCATCCAGGTCAAATTTCTCCGACGCAAGCTCGAGCCGTGAAGAAGGGACGAGGGGAGGAAGAAGGTTCCATCCATCTCTCTCTCTCTCACATCCCTTTTTTGGCCTTGCACGTGTCGGTGATTCAAGAATGTGGAAATCCTCTTTACGCAACTCGTATTGGTGTCATCGTGGTCCATACTTAGATATTAAATTAGTTGTAGTCAAATGGGCATAACACGAATAGATAGAGTTGCTAGCCTATTTTTCTAAAAATAGGTAAAAGAATGTATCTACCTCAAAAGAACGGCATCAAGGTCAAACTGATGCATATGAAACCAAGTGATTCAAAGACCCGGGAAGCAAGTTACGGAATGTAAAGGTGTTAGGTGGCATTCCACCTTTTAGGTCTCTCATTGGCTATGTTAATCTTCTCCTTTTTTTCTCCATGATGTGTGTGTACATATGTATAATATAAGTAACAGGAGAATGGAATTATCCAACTCGAGTAATGGAATGGATAGAGCAGACAAATTCGTAGGAATGTACTAAATAATAATAATAATAATAATAATAATAATAATAATAATAATAATAATAATAATAATAATAATAATAATAATAATAATAATAATAATATGATATAATCGTGAATCTAATCGCGAATCTCTATGAAAGATCGAATGTGCACGTCAGACGAGACACAAATATGTAGGAGTTCAAGACTCACGAAAATAATTATAATATAATACAAAAGATATAAAGTGAAAAGGGGGACTAAAATCTCGAGATTGGCCCAAGAGGCCTAGGTAGCCCAAGGAGCATAAAAGTCCCATTTGAAAATAGCATAGTGGTGGGGTTCAACCCATAAATCCAAATGTAGGACTCCTCTTATGTGTTTTTGGAGAAAAATTTAAGTAATTGTGAAAATGTGAGAAAATGGAAGTCTCACTTTCGAAATTTATGAATAAACCCTATTTTTGCCTTTTTTGGATTTTTATGAAAATAAGTCATGTACTACTAATTAAAAGTGAAGACTATTTGATGTGATATGATAAAACAAAACTATGAAATATCACAAAATGAGAATAAAGTGAATAATAACACTTGAATGGATAATACTAAAAAATAGTTAGGGATAGACCTCCTTGATAGATCTTTATTGTTGAATTTAGAATGTAAGTATGCTCATTTTTTTAGTGGTATGAGGATAGTATGGTAGGATGAGGTGGGTGTCTAAGTTAGTTAACGGAGTGAGGTGAGGGAATCTTAGAAAATGTACTTTTTCAAAAATGAAAGGCTCTAATTTAGAGGAGAATGTTTGTTGACCGCTAAAAGGGACCCCTTCCAAGGATGAGGTCATGACCTTTTTATATTGGAATTTAGGTTGAAAGGGGTGAAGATCGGCATGGCCCCTAAACTGCCTATCAGCATAGGTCCTGTCATGCTAGGCAAGGAAAACTACACCCTTCTATTAGGCACGTATCTGGGGTGCCTATAGGCAGTCCGAAAAGGATTTTTTGAAAAAAAAAGCATAAAAGGCAAATTGTAAGTATGAGTAATGCACAGATGGGATCATTGGAAAGGGAATTCAAAGTCCTTCAAGAATCCACTGAGACACTCCCGGGTACAGGAGCTGACCAAAGTCAAATGGGCTTGGAAGTGTCTGATAGTCTCTAGAGGGGAGGTTTTCGGAGGGAAACAAATCATTCGTTCTAACCGTGAGGCCAATTCACATACGGTAAAGACCGCTGGAAAGGCAATTCAGTGACCTTTGAGAATTCATTGAAATTTGCTCAATTTGGAGAGTTAACCAAGGTCAAATGTGTCCCGAAAGCGCCAGTGACCCTTTAGGATAAAACAAGTCGTTCAGCCGAATAGTAAGGGGTAATTCGTACACGAAATGGACTGTTGGAAAAGGCATTCAGATCCATTCAGTGATTTATTGAAATTTTCTCAAGTTAAAGAATTAATCAGAGTCAAACGGAGCCCGGGAGAACTTGGTGGCCTCCTGATCAATACTCGAAGTGAAGTGGATTATTCGTGCAGACCATGAGGACGATTCATGCATGAGATGGACCATTGAAAAGGGGATTTAGATCCCTTAAAGGATTCATTGGGATTCCTTAAGTCAAAGAGTTTATTAAAGTCAAACGAACCCAGGGAGTGCTCGGTGGCCTCCATATTAGTAATTGGAGTATGACCTAGGGTTTATGATGAGTGGAGGAGTGTTAGGGACCAAAGGAGGTGCTCAGTGGGGCGTCTTAGGATGGGTGTGTATATAGATCCTCGATGGGAGAACTTGGAACAAGTGAAGGATGTCAAAAGACAGACAACACATCGATGTTGGAAAAGAGGATTGAGGTCAATTTGGTGGACCTGTGGGAAAAGAGGTAACCGATTCAAATAGTCCAGGTCAATTCTGAGGACTTAAGGAGTGATGATCGATTTAGTGGGTTGAGATTAATTTTTCGGACCATAAGAGGGTTGAGGTCGATTCTGCGGACCTAAAGATATAGGGATCAATTCAGTGGGTCGAGGCCAATTCTATGAATCTTATGTTATGATGAAATATTCTGTGGGCCGAGGTCGATTATGCGAATCGTAAGTTATATTGACCAATTCTACAGGTTGTGATTAATTTGTCAGACCTAAATGTTCTGAGGACCTAGAGTTGGGGTGACCAATTTTGCGAGTCGAGGTCAATTCTGTGGACCTTACGATATAGTGAATGATTCAGCGGGTCGAGGTCAATTATGCGGTCCTTAAGTTATGACGATTGATTTTGCGGGCCGAGGTTAATTTTGTGGACCTTAAGTTATGACAGTTAATTCTGAGGACCTAAAGTGTTGGATGACCAATTCTATAAGACGCGGCCAATTCTAGGGACCTTAAGTTGTAGTGACCAATTATGCGGGTCGAGGTCAATTCTACGGACCTTAAGCTGAGCCATCAATTCTGCGGACCTTAAGTTGTAGTGACCAATTCTACAGGTTGAGGTCAATTATGAGGACATAAAGATGTGTTTTATAGGGAGTCTCCACTTGGGAAATGTATAGGGGGTTTTAGTGCAGGTGCACCATTAGTTTCGTTGGGGAACTGTTGATGATAAAATTTAGCATTGTCAGTCCTACTTGGGATTTTTGAGAGTTTATAAGGGATTCGATACTCCAAAAGGGGTTTTCCTCAGAGAAATAATATTCTTAACTTTACGAGCCTTTTTAGAAATTTTAATGATTTTTTTGGGCAATTTTCAGATATTTCTGGCATTTTTGAGACATAATTTGGAGGGGACTGTCAATAAGCAGGTTTGGGGAGGTGCTTACCGGTATATGGCATAGACTACTAGACTTCTTAGGTAAAAGGAAATATCACTACTGGTCGGCATGCCCCTTATCCTTCTATAAAAAGGGGGTGACCCCTCCTCATTTTTCACACCTTCAAGTGATTGAATCCTTTACTTTCTCTCTTTAAAGTCAAGTTAAAGTTCCTTTATCCTTATGATTTCAAATGGTAAGTATTTCAAGAATCCTAACAACGAGTGGATGTCTGTAAAGACTGTGCATGTTTAGCATATTGGGTTGTGGCACTTCTTGCATTGGGTAATGAGAATGCCTGCACATCCTTTGAGTTAATGACTGATGAGATAATCCTGTTGCGCAAGCCTACGCACCACCGTTTGATGAGGGTGAAGAACCCTAACGAATATGTGAGTATTTGTCCATCGGTTTTCCATTTCTTTTCTTTTTCTTCTTGGGCCAATGATGGGTTTTCTATCATTTATTATTGACTGATATTTCTTCTTTGAGCATCCGGTACAAGGGGATTATTGGGATAAAGGATAGCTGGGACCATCTTCTTAAGGTGGTGCAGTGTATGGTGACATCCATCGATTTTTGCATATTGGCGGGTGCACTGAGCGAGATGTTGCACTCTTTTACGGTGTTGTATGCACTTGGTGAGAAGTGGTGGTACATGACCCGCACATTCCATCTGGGTATTAGGAAGATGATTGTTACTCCCTTGGATGTTCAACAACTGATGGGGCTTCATACGCTGGGCATCATATTGCAGTGAATTGTACTTTGTGGGTCACGGAGGCGACGGTGTGGGATGCCTTAGGGGATGTTTGTAGAATCATGTCGAGGGATTCTATCCATTTTTTTTATTGAAGAAGACTATGTTGTCGAGGCAGATTAATGATACGTATGGGCAGATGGTGAGATAGATAGCCCGCTTATTTATTTTTCTTTTGTAAGGAGGGTTTGTGGTGGCGATGAGTGGCAATGTCGTCCATCTTTGGGTTTTTTCCATATTTGAGGATTATTTTGAACGTCCATCTGTATGCCTGGGAAGCTTTATGCTAACATCCTTTTATTCTTCATTACATGCATTCAATCGGTGTTTTCGATAGGCGTTCATAGGACCCATATACCTTCTGGAGGTAATGTTTAAGTTTAATTTCCTCTTTATTTTCTCATAGTCCTCTTTTTTTCTCTTTTATTTTTTATTTTTAGGGTTTACCTTTTGTAGACGTGGTTTTATGAGGTGATAAGACTCAACACGGAGTTGGTGTCCCTGAAGGAGAGTCGGTTGGATGACTTCTGTAAGATGTACCAGTGTAAGAAGTTGAACAGATGCTTGAACCAATCCTTGTCTTTGAAGGACTTGTGAAAGGTGCTAAATGACCTGATGAGCAACTATATCAGGTTTCTTATTTTTATTACTTTCTGAATCTTTAAAAATTTTATTCTTTCGAGTAGTCATTGACTCTTGTTAGGGATGTAGGTGACCTTCTACCCTTGGAGTCTTCCATAGAGGACCGCGGGGGTTACAAGCATGCATGCGCTGATGAGGCCGATTTTAGTGCACGAGTTTGGGTACATCAAATACCTTTGGAGAGGTTGATTCATCAGATTATGGAGGGAGAGGTGTAGGTCCCACACTCAATGCCCCCAGGTTACATGAGGAAGGTGAGAGAGATAACGAACAATACCAGAGTGGTAGCGATAAAGGGCGAGCCCTATACGTTCTGCACTAATATGACAGGGGGTTATGACTATCTTGACTTTGTGTCCAGATGGTTAATGCCTTCGTGCATAAATGATATGGAGGACATGCCTCCACCTTCTAATGCTTCAGGGAGAAAACTATCATGCCAATGACGTTGTCCCATAACACTAGAGGAGGCGTGACTACAGTTGTGGGGGGAGAGTCCTCTTTCTTAGGTTTCTTCTCCCTCTTATCATATTTGATTAAGTGACGAATTGGTGTTATAGGTGCCTCATTTTCCGCGTGCACCCGTGGACGGGTTATCAAGTCATGATTATGATGCTCTCTGTCCTGAGGTATACTCATTTATTTCTCTTTTATCTTTGGTTTCCGCTTTATTTTTTCCTCTTTACTGACTTACTTGATTTTTATTATTTTTCTTTTTCTTGCAAACTGTTCGTATGCCGACCACATGGATGAGGGACACTAAGAATAGGTGGCATCGATGTCAGCTTACGTGAAGAGAACATATAGCACTTGCATGGTGCCCGCGGGCTACGTCAGAGGGAAGCTGAGGTTTCCGGAGTGGAGGGCCAATCGTTCATCACAGAGGAAGCGCCTGTGCCGCAAAGGCTGAAGGTAGGTTCTGAGAGGGTCTTGGGGGGTTCGGGCAGTGTCCCGTTTTATCTTTTTTACTTTTTTTTTCCTGCAAGAAATGTAATAAAGATACACACTTACACACACACACACACACACACACACACACACACATATATATATATATATATATATAATGCACTTCTTTTTTGTATATATCCTGATTTACTGACCTACTCTATATGCACTTTAATTTACAAATGAGGTTTCTCATTTATTTTGCAAATGTATGGATTGAAATGACAAAGGTACTCGAAGCAAAAGGAAAAATTTTATTATTCTAGAAATTATGTACAAAAAATGGTAAGTAATAATTTTTTGAAAAGCAACAACCCGAAGATTGACTTTCTTTCAGAGAAAAAATTGAATTTTGAAAACTGGTTTTGTGTAAAAAAGGAAAAATGGATTTTTCTAAAAAAAGAGAGGTTGTCGATCGGCATAAGGGTCAAGTCCAAATCACTCCCTTGGCTTTAATTGCACTTTCTACATACTTTGGGTACTATGATGGCTGATAAAATGATGAGGCTTTGAATGGTTCGTCTTTTGTCGAAATTGTTATAATAAAACGGGACTTTGGGGAGTATTTTCTTCATCACCTTTCACATTATTTCTTATGTTTTAAGGGCAAATATTTTATTTTAGGCTTAATATTTGTTTCATTGGCCATTTTGGCACATTTAGCGTATCTTGTTACATGCTTAGATGTGACGACAGGATGAACTTAATCTCAACATCTCCATGTTCAAGACTACTCGACATTATGAAGGTATAAATCTTTTAGGAGTTTAAATTTATTTACATTTATATTTGGGAGATTTTTTTTATAAAAATCGAGACAAATTTTTAAAGCTAAAAAATTATTTTTTTATTGACCTCGTTCAAATGAGATGCAATCTCATTCGAATGAAAAGGCAATTTCGTTTGATCTCTCGTTTGATCATTTTATCAAATGAACATCCAATGAGGGTGCTCTGTTTGAATTCATTTGAAGATCGTTAGAAGCTTGTTCTAATGAAATTGAAGTCTCATTCGAATGAACTCTGCTTTCGTTCAAACGAGATGTCATTCTCATTTTAATGACTTATATTTTCATTCGAACGAATTTTGCCTCCTCAAATTTAGTGTACAACCTATAAAAACTATTTTAAAATTATTTTAATAGAGACTTTTAAAAAAATACAACTTGCATATCTCTTACAAAAGTCCTCAATCCTTTTACGTCGAAACACTTTTTTGATTCACCAAAAAACCTCCCCAATATACATGCGATTTCTTTTTAAACCCTAAATAGTTTCACACCTAATCAATACTTGTGGAAAGAGATCTTTACTAATGATTTTGTGACCCAAGGGATCACTGTTGGAAGAAAGGTTGATCGATGGACACTGAGGGTGGTCTGCCACCCGTGGGTTGCTCTGGATCTGAGTAGTTTTCTTTAGAAAGTTTTGTAAGTAAGTTTTGTTGTAAAACTATCTAAAGTGCTAAAAAATGTTTTGCCATGAAAACGTGATTTTTCCTTATATCTGTTTGTGATTCCATGCATAGTTTATTTTCTATGATTGGGATGATCATCATATGCAAACCTAATTTAACGAAGATTAAAATTTGGTGAAAATTGGATTTGTGTGTTTGGAGGAATTTGATCAAATAAGTTAATCCATTAGATGGTGTGCACTCTTAAATTGGTATCAGAGCGGGTAACAAAACAATATTGTGTGATCTTTTTTTGCAATTTTTTTATCTTTGATATCAATTTTTTTGAAAAATTATTGATCTTGAAAAAGGCCATATTTTAACGGATAATTTGTATAATCGAATGCCCATCATTGACGGTGCCAACTATGCATATTGGAAAGCTAGAATGAGGTGTACTTTAAAGTCTATAGATTAACACAACTGGTTTGTCTGTGAAAAAGGGTGGACGCCACCCACTGTTACTATTGACAATGTCATTGTCCCTAAGCCTATCTCTCAATGGATAGAGGATAACTTTAAATGTAGCAAATTTAATTCTCACGATTTAAGTTCCATCTCGGGAGTCATCACCCCAGAAGAGTTCCTCTGCATTATGACATGTGTAATACCCCGTATTTTTGTGATATTTATTTATGGAATTAATTGAATTAAATGTGTATTAATTGGAAATTAATCCGGATTAAAATACTAACGATATGCGAGTTGGTATTTGATTATAATGAGTATATATATGGCTATATACGAATATTGAACTATGAAATTTGTCGTGAGATTGAAATACGGCAATTTGGAAATTTTGTTGAGACGCCTGTGACAGTCGCGTCAGGAATATATTTGTTTTAATTAAAAAGTGAATTTTATTTCTATAAACCATATGGTCATTTTGAGTGCACCAACGCGTCCGGAAGAGTCGAAATAGTCAGGAAACACTAGCCGGGGGTTTAGTTTGGGTCCCGGGGCATTTTTAGGCCATGCCGGCAACGTATAATGGTAATTTGGTAATTTTGAATTTTTGGGAATTAAAACCTACGAAAATTGGGAATTAAAAAGCTGACTTGGTAATTACCCACTAAAACCACTAACCACATCTTAGGACTTAATGGGCTATGAGGGTTATTAGAATTGTTCCAAAAGAATTCCTAAGGCAAACCCTAGCCACCATTGTCACTTTGGAGAAGAAAGCTTGTAGAGAAAGAAGAGAGGAGAATTCTGCAGAGAGAGAGAGAACCATTCATCAGATCAACATCAAAATCAGAGATTTACATAAGGCAAGTGGTTTAATTACATATTTTTGCAGAGAATGCTTCTTCCATGCGTAGGAAATTTATAAAATTTCATTGTTCTTGGAGAATGATAAAAACCCATTGAATTGGATGTAGAAATTTATAATTTTATGAGGAGATTGCATGTAGAACAATGTTAGGATGATTAGTCAGAGAAAAAAAAAATACATTTTTATACCATAAAAACGGATCTATTTATGTCTATGGATGAATTTAATTTCTAGGGTTCATGTTCTTGAGATTGGGGAAAAAGGTGTAGAGATTTGATATGTGAAAGGGATTTAAGATGAATTAATCCCACAAAATACGTTAATATAGGACCTAAATATGATTAGGAATGATTAGAACCCATGAGCAATTGTTGGATTGAGGTTTAGATGAGATTAGAGGTGAAGAAAAGTTGGAAAAACGAGTTAAGGAAAATCTGGGCTCGAAACTGGCCTCTCGTTAGAAGACCTGCCCAGTCGTTCGAACGAGCTCGTTCGAACGAGCTTCTAACGAGTTGACAGTTTGACTTCTAACGAGAGGGATGTTCATTCGATGACTTTAGTTCGAACGATATCTCGTTAGAAGGCCCACTTCGTTCGAACGAACTCTCGTTCGAACAGCCTCGTTCGAACGAGACTTCGAACGAGTTGACAGTTTAGGCTTTTTAGCCTGTTTTGATTTCGGGTGTCCCGTAACCTCATTTAATGGTGGAGATAACCTTCCCTTGATGATAAATTGATATAGTAGGGACATTTGAGATATATAGAGGAGTAAAACCTAGAAGTGTGATTCGAACCAAATGGAAATTATGGATTAAGACATGCGTGTCTATTACAACGTGAGAACAATTAATGGCTTGTATAATTGTATCAACCGGGATTATGTAAATTGTGTAACATTATACATAGGTAAGAGAATGAGAAGTGTACCACATATAAATTATGATGATTACTAAGATGTGTGCATACTTATTATATGTATATGATTTTATGTGTATGACATACCTACCATACTTGCTATCACGGGAGGTTTACGTTCGCTTAGGGCCTTCTTATCCTTGTGTTGCCCGGATTTAAACTGGTACCTCGATGAACATAGGTCAGAGAAGGAATTATTAGGATGTTAATAAGTTTGCTGATCGTGGGAGCGCAGGTATGTGCGTGACCCATGTGATGTGACTGTGTTCGCCTCCATTATTTGTGATGTTGTTATCTGAGAATGATTCCTGAGAGATTCGGAATGCGTGATCCTTATGTACGTGATGTACCGGGATGTATAGCAGAGTATGTGTGCACCGCAGCTTAGTCTCGGGGTGCTTGTATTGTATATTTATGACGTGAATAATATACACTTAATTAATGGGAACTTTCATGTTGGTATTGTGAATATAATTATGGTAATGTTTTGTGAAAACATAATGGGTTAACCGATAGTGAATTGTATTACTAATTGAGAATCTGAGTTGAAGTAAAGCCCTCTATTTATTTGATAATGCTAGAATGTAATATGGGAATCGAGTAGTAAGGGGTAGAACTTATTACGGTTTGGTTAGATATGTATGTCATTCAGATGGGTACGGTACGTTACGAGTGCACATGTAGTCGAGAGGTGAGAATTTCATGTGAGTGCACGTCCTAACATGTATTTTGCATTTAATGTTTTAATGTTATTAAAACACTTGCTGTTTTTAAAATGATTTCCACTTTCGGGCTCTGACCCATTTGCTTTCAAATCTATTTTTGTTAAAACCATTTTAGGTGCCCAGCCACAAGGACACCATGCTTAGGATCCTCATTCAGGTGACGAGCTGTAGCTGTTTGTGGAAGTTACAGGACTTTGCTTGTAGACGCTTCATCTATCTTGACTCTATATTCAGCAATTATCAGATGTAGGGCATGTCGCCCATTTCTTTTAGAGACATTTCATTTATTTCAGTTATTCAGACTTCTGGCATGTAATTAATTTAGGATTCAGACTTGTCTTATTATTTTCAGTTGTGGGACTGTTGTGAGGAGTTTTCCTCTGGACTTATATTTATTTGTTGGTTATTTCATTACTTCGTTATGGTGAATGGGTTATGTTGTTATTCCATTATTCTTTTATTGCATGTTAATCAGACTTAATTTAAAATTTGGCAACTTACTTCTTTAATACTAGGTGGTTAGTAATCATAAAAATGTTTTCGACAGTGATGCTATTAATTGAACCAACTTGGCATTTTGTATTGATTTAATAAAGGAGTAGCTACCCGGTATTTAATTAGTCGGGGTGTCACAACATGCACTACACCTAAAGAAGTTTGGGATACCCTCCAGCTCACTCACAAGGATACCAATGTTGTTTAAGATTCTAAGCTATAGAATCCTACTATATAATTTGAAACTATCACAATGCTTGAATCTGAATCATTTGACAAGTTTTACGTGCGACTGTCCGATATAGTTAACTTGAGTTTCAATTACGTGAGAAAATACTGAGATGGGTTAAGAAAAGTTTTAGATCATTTCCCGCCCGTTTTATTCCTAAGGTCACCGTACTTAATTCATTAAGGATCCTAGACACAGTTGGGTTCGAAAAACTTGTAGGAGATCTTCAAACATACGAGACATATATATTACCTATAACTCTAAAACCTAAGGAAAAGGTAATTACACTTAAAGCCCATCTAAATGGAGAGAGGAAGTGTTTAAGACGAGAAAGGAAGCATTGTTTAATTCTAAGTATGACTTTGATATAGATGATTTGGCCTTTTTTTCTAACCAATTCCGGAAATTTCTCAAATATAAAATACAAAATACTTTCAAAGATAAGAAAAGTTTTGAGAAAGATAAAAAATATAAATCGGGCAAGAAAAATTTCAAAAAAAAAAAAGAAACATTTCCTATTGAAAGACGAGGAAAGATGTTATGAGTGTGAGGAAAAAGGGTCACAAATCTCATGAGTGTCCGACTAGGTTGAAACGTCAAGCTAAAGGCGAAGTTTCCCTAAATGTCACGCTTAGCAATAGTGAGGTAGAGTTAGTGAGTTCAGGGATGAATCTCCGCATGGATGTAACTTCATCGCATTCATGGCTAGTCATATTAGTACATCTAGTGGATGTCACGATGATGAGGAAGCTATTAAACATGATCACTGCGACACTGAGTCTAGTCGTTCTGAGGAGAGTTAGGAAGAGATTATTTTAAGTGAGAGGGAGAGTGACCTATAGCGTGCCTACTCCGATCTTTATGATGAATCCTTTAAAACTAAGAAACACAACAAAGGGTTAGCTGTGAGATTTTTAGCTCTAGAGAAAGAGTTTATAAAGGCTAGAGAGAATGAATCCTCGGTGAAATAAGCTTTTGGAGAGAGAGTTTGTTTAGTTAAGAGATCAAACGAAGACTTAACTAACAAGGTGGATAGTCTTATGAGATATCTCCAAGCATCCAAGGAGACTCGTGAGAAACTTAAAGCCCTTGTATCCCGACGCAAGAAAGATCTCGAACGTGCTCCAGAGGTCAAGGTAACTATCGAAGACACATCGAAGAAGGTAGGTAAGATGATCCTCGGCCCTGCTTAAGGATTTTGTGAGAGGCATGAAAAAGGTTTTGATAGTGCATTCACTTCCCATACCGTACAGGAACTGATTCTCGAAATTTTTGTTAATCCTTATTGTGTCCATCTGGAGATCTTCCTTTTTTCTTTTCTCCCCGGGCGCTTTTGAGAGGAGGATAAAAAGGGAGAGATAAAGGTCCCATGCCCCTCGCTATGTCGTGGGATGATTTGATCTTCGTCGGTTCTGTGGTGATGTAAAAAAAATAGAGTCGCCAACTTATTTTGGACAAAATAGTCAAAAGAACATGTCGTCGCCTTGAGAGAGTAGCATCAAATACAAACTGATGCTTGTAAACCCAATAGTTCAGAGATTCAGGGGCTAAGTTACGAAATGAGAAGGTGTTAGGCACCCATTCCTCCCTTTCGATCTCTCAAAGTCTTATGTTACTATATTCCTTAATTTCTCCGCGAAGTGTGTGTGCAAGTATATATAAGTGGAGATCGAAATCGCATGACCCGCATCATGAAAAAGATTGAGCGAGGTCATCCATAGCAATGTTACCAAAATAATTATTAGAAAATATGATGTGTACTCTTATCGAGATGTTGATCGTTATGATGAAACAGCAATATGTGTTTAATAAGACACAAGTATGATATATATGAATAATATATGGATAAAATAAATAAAAAAGATGAAAATACGAAAATAGGACTTCAGTCTCGGGTTTTAGCTCGTGATTCCTACATAGATGATAAAACCATCAAAGTCCACATAGTTCGCATCCGGAACAAGGGTGGGGGGTTCATCCCATAGATCAAACAGGAGTGTATTATGTGTGTGTCTGAAGAAAATATATTTTTAGCTTTGAGAAAGTGTAATGAAAAATCCCGTCGAAATTTATAGGTATAACCCTCTTTTTCTTTATTTTTTTTATATAGAAAATAAACTATGTGCAATATAACTAATAAAGGATGATGTATTAATATGTATGATCTAAAGTAAAATCTAAATTGAGAATTTATATAACAAATTCAAAAATAAAGAAATTTAAGGATATACGGATGTTTGGACCTTCTTTGGAGACTTGAAGCTTGGCCGTGATCCTTGATGAGCTTCCTTGCAAGTTGGCGTGAATATAGGATGAGAAAGAATGATGTTTTTTGCTAAATTGGGTTTTGTAATGATGGGAATGAAAGGTGGAGAATAATCTCACACAAGGAAACTTCATTGATCACGTTGCAAAAGAATGCTGTTGAGATCACTAATATTGATGGATCTAGGGTGCCTTTCAAAGTGATACCATGATCTCATTATATAGGGTAGGGGGACTACCAATCAACATTTTCCTTGTCCTACTTATCGATAGGTAACCCTAGACACATTATCGATAAGTATGGAAATGAACCTTCCAATTGGAAATCTCGTGCAGATTTTTTGAAAAACGGTCGTAAAACGCAATCCAGAAGTCCAAATTGCACATTGGGCATAACATTGGAAATTTATTTCAGAGACCTCTGAAAATCCTTGGGCCTCTCCCAACTTAAGGAGTTGATTTTGGGTCAAAAGGGGCTCGAAAGTGCCCATCAGTCCTTTGGACGGAAGATCGTTGGATGATGATGGATCGTTCATCCAAACCGTAAGTCTAAATCATGCACAAGGAAAACCATTATAAAGGTTGTGTGAGTTATGTCGATGTTCCAAAGGCCTTAGCTCAGTTTGGAGAGTTGACTTTGGTCTAACGGTGCCCAAAAACGTCTCGTGACCTTTTGGAGTAAAACGGATCGTTCGTTTGTACGGTAAGGCTGATTCGCGCACAAGGAAGATCGTTGGAAAGGGTATTCAATGACCTTTGAATATGCATTCAGTTTCATTTGATCTAAAGGGTTGACCTTGGTCAAATGGATCCCAGGATCACTTAGTGGCCTCCGAATCAATTTTTGAGGGAAAACGGACCTTTAGTCCAAACGGTTATGCCATTTTTGCACACGAGGCAGACCATTGGAAAAGGGTTTCAGTGACCTTAAAATATCCATTGATCTCTAGATTTGATAGTGAAGTTGATTGGGGTCAAATCGGGGCCTGGATTGCCCGGTGGGATCCAGATCCGTTTTCAGTAGTAAAATGGTCCGTTCGTTTAAATTATTTGTCGATTTATGCACGGGGTGGATCTTTGGAAAGTTGATTCAGATACCTTCGAAGATTTATTGAGCTTTCGCTCTAATAATGGAGTTGATCTGAGTCAAATGGGGCCTGAGAGCACCCGATAGCCTCAAAATTGGCACTCGAAGTATGACTTAGGGTTTGTATTGAATGGGGAGGTTCCAGGGACCTAAGGAGAGACTTAGGGGGGTCCTATAATCTGGTGTCTATAATTATAGTCCTAAACCTAAACCACATAGGATAGTTCAACCTAGAAAGGCAAACCGAGGTAGACCTTAGAAAGTTTTGCTATAAATTAGGTAGAAATAAGAGTGCACATACTCCCATACACAACTTTAGCGACTTTGCTAGTCTCAGAGAGCAAGTTGAATTTCTAGCCGTGACTTTGCATAGTTTGATGGAGGAATTTGAACGGATGTCTATGTAGTTTGAGAGTGCTTCCAATATTCCAATTAGAGTCAACAACGACAAGGGCAATCAAAATGTTACCGCCACTTGGGTACCTAAGCGAGACGGCAAAGCCCATGTTGTTCATGTTTCCCTCAAGGATCTAAATACGTCCCAATAGTATTTTGATAGTGGGCGTTCTAGGCACATGACTTGTGACGTCTCATTTTTAACCACCTTAAGGATCATAAGGAAGGTAAAGTCGCCTTTGGAGATGGGAGTAAATGAAGCATTTTACGACGTGCCGGTGTTGAGATACCCAAATTTCCTAAATTGGATGATATTTTGTACGTGAAAGGGCTGAAAGAGAACTTAATTGCCATGATCCAACTGTGTGATGCAAACTTTTTAATATAGTTTGACCAGTCTGAATGCAAAGTTTATGATCAATCTGGTAAAATTTTACAACATGGTGTGAGGAAGATAATTATTATAGGATTGTGCCCAAGTCCTCATTTGGGTGCAGCAATTCCACAGTCTCCACTATGGATCTTTGGCATCAATGACTAGGTCATGTTAACTTTAAAGATCTCGATAGATTAGTGAAAAAGGACCTAGTTCGTGGCGTACCATCGCTTGGGAAAACAACTTCCTCAATTTGTGAACCTTGCCAATAAGATAAAAAAATTCAAAGTCCCTATAGAAAGTTGAATACCATTACCACCTCCCATGTTTTCGAGTTGATTCACAAGGATCTTATGGCTCCTACTCGTTTGGATATCATAGGTGGTAAGATTTACATTCGCATGATGGTCGTTGACTTTTCTAGATATTCTATAATAGGATTCCTTAGAGAAAATTCCGATGTGGTTGAGTTCCTTATGACCAAGGGTCATTTCTTATTAAACCAATATGGTGTCACTATTAATCGAATGCATAGTGGCAATGGCACTGAATCTAAATAAGTGAAAGGGGATAGCTATTGTGATGGAGTGGGAATCAAAGATAAATTTTTGACCATTCTCAGTGATCAACAAAATAGGATTGTTGAGAGAAAGAACAGGACGATACAAGAAATGGCTAGATCCATGCTTCTTGGGAAAAACGTGCCAAGACATTTTTGGGTAGAGGCGGTGAGTACCGCATGCCAACAAGGAATCGGTATATCTTAATCCGCACAAACTTCACACGCCTTATGAGTTGTTGACAGGGGAGAAGCCCAACCTATCATATTTCCATGTCTTTTGGAGTACTTGCTATATCTTGCGAGATAGAGAGCCCTTAGGAAAGTTCAACTTTCGAAGTGACAAGGGGATATTCTTAGGATAGTCCTCGACTAGTAGGACTTAATGGGTTTATAATATGGCTAAATCCAAGGTTATGGAGTAAATAAATGTCACAATTAGAGATGGCGAGCCATCGACACCTATTATTCCTATCCCCTAGTGTGAGGATGATTCACGCCCTTATGATGATCACATCCTTCCACGTGCTACTGAGGTGGAACCTATTCCTTTTTTAGGGGATACGCCATCTTACTTTCGAAAGATTCACGGCCCTTTTGCTATACTTGGTGATCCTACACTAGGTGTAAAGACTCATGCTCTACTCGAAAAATCTTATTATCTATTTGTGCTACACATCCAAGGTCAAGCCAAAGAACGTGAAAGAATCACTCAAAGATGAACATTGTATTTCTTCCTTGCAGGAAGAGTTGCTTTAGTTTAGAAGGAACGATGTCTGTGTATTGATCCCTCGACCTAGCGAGACTAACATGATAGGTACCAATGGGATTTTCAAGTATAAGGTGGATCAAAATGGCACAATAGTTCACAATAAGGCTAGGCTGGTCGCTAAAGGATAAACATAGATCGAGGGTGTAGACTTTAAGGAGACGTTTGTAATACCCCGTATTTTATGGCTTTTAATTATGAGGTTAATGAAAGGAAAATTATTTTTATTATGGGATTTATTAAATTAATTTAGGATAATTAATTGGAAAATTAAGTAATTGGAAAATTTAATTCGGATTTAAATGCTAGTGAGACGAGAGTTACTATTTGGTTATTAATATTTTATTGTATATTACTGATTGATTATGGTAATATCTAATCATTGAATTTATTAAAAATATCGTGAGTTGAAAATACGGCAGTTTCGGTAATTTAGTTAGGACGCGCGTGTCAATCGTGCCAGGACCCAATTTAATGGAATTAAAAGTATTTTATTTTTATGTCATTCGTATGATCTTTTTGAGTGCGCCAACGTGTCCGGAAGGTTCGAGATAGTCAGAAAACACTAGCCGGGGGTTTAGTTTGTATCCCGGAGCATTTTTAGGCCTAACCGGCAACCCGAAAGGGTATTTTGGTAATTTTAAAAATGAAGGAATTTAGACCCACGAATTTTAGAGTTTATTTATATATTATTAGAAAGGCCATTGGGGCCATTATCATCCAAAAACAAAGAGGTGGGATACGTGAGTTAGAGGAGAGGTTACAAAAAGTCCCCAAACCAAAACCACCATCCACTACCACCAATTTGGACGGAATTGTGAACGGAAAGAAGAGAGGACTAACCCTTGAACAACAACAACGGATCAGGACATCAGATTTATAGACAAGTGGTTTATCTTGCAAAGATTCAAAGCATACATTTTACATGTTTTTATAGATTTGAAGATTTATCATGAAAAATGGAAATTTGCATGGATTTGAAAGATTTAAAATCATAATCGGGCTAGGACTCGCATGAAGTAAATGTTGGAGATGATAATAACCACGAATTTATGATTTATGGGTAGAGAATTATGAAAATATGATTAAATCGTGTGATGTTCTTGAAGAAATAGGAAAAAACTAGGTTTTTATATGTAAATTGGGTATTATGATTCAAGTAATTGATGTAATAGGTTGATTTGATGAATCTAAAACGTGGGGAATGATGTAAACATGTTAGTGGGTTGATTAGTATATTTAGTTGTGAATTTTAAACGTTATAATGAAGAGTTTGAGGTGTAAATAGTGGAGAACCCGTAACTAATAAGAATTTCTGGGCTGATACCTGCTTGGTCGATCGATCAACTCAAGAATGTCGATCGATCGAACCATCGATCAATCGACCCCTTTCCTTCGATCGATCGATCCCTTCTGAGTTTTGATAATTGTTTCTCTTTGAGGTTTAATAATTATTCCAAAGCTGATGTTGGTTATTAGGGAGATTAAAATGATATTGCGAGACTTAACTAACGTCACTAGGGCCTTAGTTATTATCGGAGAATGCTATAACATAGGGGATTGATTGATATTACTTACGAGGGTCTGCCGAGTGAGGTACGACTAGAAAACGTTCAAATTGGAACTATATTGAGAATTGAGGATGATGTAAGGTTAAGGGCATGAACGGAGTGACTTTAAGTGCTGAGATAATCTTTGAAATTAACAAGAAATCTAGTAACCTTTTGAGATAGGTTTAAGTATTCAAATTGATACGACGAGAGAGTTGTCAATCGGAATATATATTATGTGTAACATTTCGGGGTAAACTTTCTACGTACGAGATTAACTAGATGAAATGTGTGAACATCTATATTGATATCTGATTACTTAGGTTGTGTGAATGCATAGTGTATGGATTTCTTATGTGTATAACATACCTACCATACTTGCTATCACGGGAGGTTACTTTTATTTTGCAAAAGGACCCTCTTATCCTTGTGTGCCTTCAGGGGGGATTTAGAGTGGTACCTTAAGGACATAGTACTATGAATGACTTATTTGTAAGTTGAGAAGTCAGTTGACCATAGGAGCGTAGGTATGTGCGTGACCCATGGGTATGTGAACTATGTTCGCCTCCAATATGTGTGATTTGTATTTAGACTGTTCTTGAGTGATTCGAAACATGTGATCCTTACGTACGTGATGTACCTATATTTGATAACAGAGTATGCATGCACCGCAGCTGAGCCTAGGGGTGCCATATTTTTATTTATGTACTGAGAGTGATATACTTATGTACTTGTGACTGGTTCATTGTTGCTTAGTAGATGTGAATAACTAAGATATTTGAATGGGTTAAGTATGAGAATTTAATTAATACTTGAGTTAAGTCATTTAATGAATGTGAACATGGGTTATAAATATGGATAATTTGGGGGTTACATGTAGATACTCCATGTTAGAATGCGAAGGCAGGAGTGGTATAAACTAGTTAGTTAGTGGCATAACTAGGATGGGTTAAAGGCATACGTTAGGCGTGCACAGTAGTTGAGAGGTAAGAAACTCATGTGAGAGTAGGCAACTAACGTGTTTATAATATGTGTTGTTATATTATAATTTAAATCACTTCCTAAACTTTTAAACTGTTTTCACATCGGGCTCTGACACGTTTTCCTCCAAAAATCTATTTTTGTTTTGTAAAAACATTTTAGGTGCCCAGCCACAGGTACGCCAAGCATACGAGTTCCATTCTGATGACGTGCTGTAGCTGCTATGGAAGTTACAGGGTATTGGTAGTAGACACTCTCATTTTATCCTTAATTCCTTCAGAGTCATTTGTATCAGTTAGGGCATGTCGCCCATTCTTATTTAGAGGTTGTAGTTGCAGACTTTCATTATTTCAAGTTTTGGTTTATTATTTATTCAGAATTTTGTATTGGGACATTATTTACTCTGGCATCTTTATTTTTGGAGTGTGTACTCCAGACTTATTTGATTTCATCTCGTTGATCATTTATATGAGATTGGTTATGCGATTGTTGGTTTATTAAGTAAATTCTTGTTTAATTGTTGGCTTAATTAATAAAATTTGACATCTCTCTTTTTAAATATTAGGTGGCTAGTAATTAATTAAATATTTTTCGACAGTGATGTTATGAATGAACCAAGTTGATATTCTGTATTAATTTAATAAAGGAGTAGATACCCGGAATTCAATTAGACGGGATGTCACAGGTGGTATCAGTGCTTCAGGTTCTAGTGTCCTTTAGGATCTGGGCTGCTTATTATGCTTCCAGCATAGCTTTCTTTGATATAAAGCCCTATATTTAGGATTGTTGATTTCTTTACTGAAATTTCATTCTCTTGCTTCAATATATATGATAGTGAATCTTATTAGCAATCGGGTGTGTTCGTGCGCCAAACAATGTAGTACGTCAAGCGAAGACAGTTGGGCTAACAGCAGGAGGCAAAGATCAGTTGAGGTTATTTGATTTATTAAAAGAAGGATGACCGTAGTTGAAGTCACCGATATTATGGCACGAAAGTCCTGGACGGTGCAGTCGGCCAAGGCGTGACTTGTGACTTCCAGGCACAACTATAATATAATATGGGGTCAAATTAGACTCACCCAACAGGGTTGGAATGGGAGAGAAAGAGTTAGGTGAAACAGTAAAGAGGACCAGCAGTGGATATACTCAAATTCTGGAGATGGCGTGTGCTAGCCAAACGAACGTTGTATATCCAAAGGCTTGGACATATGTCAGGGTATGGCCAGTAGAGAATGAAAATTTGGAGTAAATTTTTCTTGGCTCATAAGAGAGGAGTTTTAATGGTGAGAGGCAATCGCCACACTTAGAAGTGGAATGGGACGTCGAGAGAAGGCGTACACATACGGTTTGACCATAAGTTCCTTCATCAGATGTTCAGGGTGAAAGTTGAATGTTATTCTGAACTCACACAGGAGGGCTGGGCATAGGTCCCTTTGTGAGGAGAAATTTAATTATGTAGCGAACTTTACACCGGGTGAAGTACGTGAAATGGAGAAGAGGATATTAAAGGGAGAATTTACATACAAGAAGAATTGTTAGCTCTTTTGGGGAATTCTGCTTGGATGGTCAATGCAGATGTTAATAATGTCGCGTAGTGTTAATTTGGAGGTAAACATTATCTTGGGTGGGGAGATGCAAGAATCGAGGACTTTATATAGAGTAAGACTGGAGAAAACGATGTCGGTGAAGCACCACAAGGGGGTGACCCATCAGGAGACCCATTAAAATGATTTGGATAGCTGAATTATTACCGAGCGATGGTGATTTCAGTAAGAGTGTTTGAAGCCAGTAACATGTTCCTTAGGTCCGTAAAAGCTAAGGGAACAACGGAGGTAGTCGTCCGAGTCGAGACTACCAACGTCCGAGAGAAGGACCACCTTAACATGGTCAATGTGACGGAAGATAAGTGGAGTATGTGTGGAGGTATTTTATGGGGAGAGAAACATGTGCGTTATAAATGTTTGACGATGCAAGTGTAGGGATAAAGGTATTGTTCCTGGCAAGGGCAACAGTTACTGAAATATTTGGTTTGGTACGGATATGTGTGTTAAGTCCAGGAACCATTTGAGCAGCCGGGACGATTGTCAGGATAGAAGTATGAGTTATATCCTCAGATGATGTTCCATGTTGTTTGTGGCATGAACGAGTTTCTACAATTGTTATTATTGTTATTTTTACTTGAGAGTCGAGTTTAGTGAGTATCGCCAATTTTATTATTTATGTGAATATTTTCCCTGATAGTCTAGGACTACCTTTATTGTCATCCGCGGAGGATGAATAGGTATATTGATAGTGGTATATACTTTATTAAAATTGCTCGTTTTAGTGTTGTTTTATACGAGAATGATAGTATCCTAATTGTGGTTTCATATATAATCACACCGATAGTGTGCTGGTATTGTAAACTTATCGGGGTTACTACCTTGGGATAAAATGTTTCATTCTTGCGAGGCCCCATCTGTGAGAGGGTCGGGCTCGTAATTGTATATATATATATATATATATATATATATATATTGTTGTGATTTCAAAAAGGTATAATGGTCTCGGATATTTAATCCCACCATGCGTAGGAATTTAATTGATATGATTTGTATGTGATTGGTTTACTAGTCAGCTAAAAGGTTTAACTGGTTATTATAATTAACGCTCAGGATGTCATAATAAGAGAGTGCATTGTTTTATCACCCCTTTAGAGATTTGGGAGTTTAAACCCATAGTTGTATGTCTAGGGACGGGATTTTGAGAGCCCCGATGTTACTTGTATGGTGTATATGGAATGTGATTACCATCAATGTCAAGAGAAAGTGTCTTTCGGAAAGAGTTTCTTGTTTAAGTGTCATTGCGGAAGGAGATGTAACTTTGTTGTTAAGAGACGGGAATATAGGGGTACATGTTATGGACTGAGGGCGTAACGGATCCCAATGATCAACAATGCTAGGAAGTAGTGTATCGCGGGGGTTCCTTGTTTGGATTTCTCTTTGCGAGAGACCCCACGCATGAAACTTAGCGTAAGGTTAGTAGTAAGGAGATGTGTGGCCATTCGTTCATGATTCGGATACCTCGATCGTTATGAAAGTAAGTAGTTGTAACTAGAAGTAATAAGGTAAATTTACGATGTAAGGCCAGTAGAGCCAGTTGCTAATGAATTAAGATGCAAGTACTGATAATTTTGGTTTTTGTTACGGCGGGTTGAAGGACGCATTGTGGTTAAGAAGGATTTAGGATTTCAATTTCAGAGGTGCTTTAGTTTGCCCAAGTGTTATAGCCACATTGTAAATTTAGTGGCAATAAAGAGTTTGGAATACGTATGAAGCGTATATGATGTTTAAAACCGTTTGTTTGGGTTATAAGGTGTGTCACAGGGTGTAGACATCTTGGTTGACTAATGTAGTAATCGTCGGAAGAAGATATATGGATGGGTGAAATTATTACTTATGGGATTAAGCGTCATAAAGAAGGTGTTAATGAATATACTCATGTGTAATCAGTGTAGCACATCTGAATTTGGTGAAAAAGGCAGTGAAAATCCATTTAATAAAGGAATGCCTCTAGAGAAGGAAAATATTTAATTATTATGGGCAATTTGGAGTAGAGTTCTGACCAATCGAATGTTGAGGGTGACTCGAGAGTACATAGAATGAGGATGTCAATAAGGTAAAAATGGTCCAGATGTGCACAACGTGGTGAAAAGTGCAAGGGTCGAAACTTTTGGTATACGCCGAGAGAAAAAGAAGATCATTAAGTATCACTTAACGGGAAGAATTATACGTGAATGTCGGCATTGAAAGGGGAGTAGTAAGTAGTAGAACGGTTGGGGTTAGATGTTCAACCAGATGAATTTGTATCAAGACGACGATTCCATGGATGGAAGAGTCAAGTTGGAAAATTTCCTTAAGGGGTTTCCAACTTATAGATAAGTAACGAGTTCCTTTGAATATGTGGGACAGGTTATCCAGAAGGAGAGAAATTGTTATATACTTGGGGGATTTACACTATTAGATAGTGATCACGCCGGTACGTGGTACTACGTCGTATTATTTAGAACTGGGATGAGATCCCCTAAATCCACCTTCACCGTGGGGTAGCAAGAAGTAGTGGAAATAACGCTTCGTTCTGAGGGTTGTATCACCTATAGCCCGAGATGTAGGCACAAAATGATTGATGACAGGTGGATTGTACGAAAGAAATTTTGGATTCATTGCGATCTTTTCAATTCCAAATCGGGTATAACTAGTAAGTGAGGTATATTGTGGTAATGGAGAGAAGGTATTACCTAATGGTAGAGTTGGGGTGAAAGCACTCGTATCTATTTATAGTGGACAAGGTGCTTACAAATGTTTTGTGTAACACCAACCGGCTGAAGTGGTTTTTCCTTGTGTAAAAGTCACAACGTCGGGAACAGAGGTTCAAAGAATGGGAAAAAGTAGTCAAATGTGTTATTGATTTCTTCCAGGATGGGAGTTTGGTGTTTTGATAAACGCGGGAGTTAATGCGTAGTGAGGTGCGGACTCACAATAATATTGAGATAATGCGACCAATGATGAATAAGCTATATTTTATTCGAATGTCGTTTAGTAAGAGCACAACGTGACGTGCATTTATTGAAGTGTAATCTGATAAAGTATCGAGACTTTTAAACAAGCTTGTTGTGAAGCGAGGGCTTTAGTGATTGGTCCTTTCTTTATATTTTGTTTTGGGTACTAGAGGATACCTAATTGTTCCAGGTATGCCTTACTTCTCTGAATTTCAGGACGAAATTCCGTTATTAGGGGGGAAATATGTAATACCCCGTATTTTTATGGCTTTTAATTATGAGGTTAACGAAATGGAAATTATTTTTATGATGGGATTTATTAAATTAATTTGGGATAATTAATTGGAAAATTTAATTCGAATTTAAATGCTAGCGAGACGAGAGTTAGTATTTGATTATTAATATGTTGTTTTATATTACTGAGTGATTATGGTAATATGTGATCATTGAATTTATTAAAAATGTCGTGAGTTGAAAATACGGCAGTTTCGATAATTTAGTTGGGACGCGCGTGTCAGTCGTGTCAGGACCCAATTTAATGGAATTAAAAGTAATTTATTTTTATGTCATCCGTATGAGATTTTTAAGAGCGCCAACGTGTCCAGAAGGTTTGAGATAGTCAGAAAACACTAGTCGGGGGTTTAGTTTGTGTCCCGGAGCATTTTTAGGCCTAACCGGCAACTCGGAAGGGTATTTTGGTAATTTTAAAAATGAAGGAATTTAGACCCACGAATTTTAGAGTTTATTTATATATTATTAGAAAGGCCATTAGGTCCATTATCAGCCAAAAACAAAGAGGTGGGCTACGTGAGTTAGAGGACAGGTTACAAAAAGTCCCCAAATCAAAACCACCATCCACCACCACCAATTTGGACGGAATTGTGAACCGAAAGAAGAGAGGACTAACCCTTGAACAATAACAACGGATCAGGACATCAGATTTACAGACAAGTGGTTTATCTTGCAAAGATTCAAAGCATACAGTTTACATGTTTTTATAGATTTGAAGATTTATCATGAAAAATGGAAATTTGCATGGATTCGAAAGGTTTAAAATCATAATCGGGCTAGGACTTGCATGCAGTAAATGTTGGAGATGATAATAACCACGAATTTATGATTTATGGGTAGATAATTATGAAAATATGATTAAATCATGTGATGTTCTTGAAGAAATAGGAAAAACTAGGTTTTTATATGTAAATTGGGTATTATGATTCAAGTAATTGATGTTATAGGTTGATTTGATGAATCTAAAATGTGGGGAATGATGTAAACAATTTAGTGGGTTGATTAGTATATTTATTTGTGAATTTTGAACATAACAATGAAGAGTTTGAGGTGTAAATAGTGGAGAACCCGTAACTGATAAGAATTTATGGGTTGATACCTTCTTGGTCGATCGATCGACTCAAGAATGTCGATCGATCGAACCATCGATCGATCGACCGATCGATCGATCCCTTCTGAGTTTTGATAATTGTTTCTCTTTGAGGTTTAATGATTATTCCAAAGCCGATGTTGGTTATTAGGGAGATTAACATGATATTGTGGGACTTAACTAAAGTCAGTAGGGCCTTAGTTATTATCGGAGAATGCTATAACATAGGGGATTGATTGATATTACTTACGAGGGTCTACCGAGTGAGGTACGATTAGAAAACGTTCAAATGGGAACAATATTGAGAATTGAGGATGATGTAAGGTTAAGGGCATGAACAGAGTGACTTTAAGTGCTGAGATAATCTTTGAAATTAACAAGAAATCTAGTAACCTTTTGAGATAGGTTTAAGTACTCAAATTGATACGACGAGAGAGTTGTCAATTGGAATATATATTATGTGTAACGTTTCGGGGTAAACTTGCTATGTACGAGATTAACTAGATGAAATGTGTGAACATCTATATTGATATATGATTACTTAGGTTGTGTGAATGCATAGTGTATGGATTTCTTATGAGTATGACATACATGCCATACTTGCTATCACGGGAGGTTAGTTTTATTTTGGAAAAGGACCCTCTTATCCTTGTGTGACTTCAAGGGGGATTTAGACTGGTACCTTAAAGACATAGTACTGTGAATGACTTATTTTTGAGTTGATAAGTCAGCTGACCATGGGAGGGTAGGTATGTGCGTGACCCATGGGTATGTGAACTATGTTCGCCTCTAATATGTGTGATTTGTATTTAGACGGTTCCTGAGTGATTCGAAACACGTAATCCTTACATACGTGATGTACCTGGATTTGATAGGAGAGTATGCATGCACCGTAGCTGAGCCTAGGGGTGCCATATTTGTATTTATGTACTGAGAGTGATGTGCTTATGTACTTGTGACTGGTTCATTGTTGCGTAGTAGATGTGAATAACTAAGATATTTGAATGGATTAAGTATGAGACTTTAATTAATACTTGAGTTAAGTCATTTAATGAATGTGAACATGGGTTATAAATATGGATAATTTGGGCGTTACGTGTAGATACTCTATGTTAGAATGCGAAGGCAGGAGTGGTATAAACTAGTTAGTTAGTGGCATAACTAGGATGGGTTAAAGGCATACGTTAGGCGTGCATAGTAGTTGAGAGGTAAGAAACTCATGTGAGAGTAGGCAACTAACGTGTTTATAATATGTGATGTTATATTATAATTTAAATCACTTCCTAAAGTTTTAAATTGCTTTCACCTCGGGCTCTGACACGTTTTCCTCCAAAAATCTATTTTTGTTTTGTAAAAACATTTTAGGTTCTCAGCCATAGGGATGCCAAGCATAGGAGTTCCATTCTGATGACGTGCTGTAGCTGCTGTGAAAGTTACAGGGTCTTGGTAGTAGACGCTCACATTTTATCCTTGATTCCTTCAGAGTCATTTGTATCAGTTAGGGAATGTCGCCCATTCTTATTTAGAGGTTGTAGTTGCAGACTTTCATTATTTCAAGTTTTTGTTTATTATTTATTCAGACTTTTGTATTGGGACATTATTTACTCTGGCATCTTTATTATTGGAGTGTGTACTCTAGACTTATTTGATTTCATCTCGTTGATCATTTATATGAGAGTGGTTATGAGATTGTTGGTTTATTAAGTAAATTCTTGTTTAATTGTTGGCTTAATTAATAAAATTTGACATCTCTCTTTTTAAATATTAGGTGGCTAGTAATTAATTAAATATTTTTTGACAGTGATGCTAAGACTGAACCAACTTGATATTCTGTATTAATTTAATAAAGGAGTAGCTACTCGGTATTCAATTAGATGGGGTGTCACAACATTCACTCATATTGATAGGCTTGAGTCTGTCCGCTTACTACTCTCTATAGCATGTCATTTGTGCATTAAGTTATATCAGATGGATGTCCAGAGTGCCTTTATGAATGAAATTCTACAGGAGGAGGTTTTTGTTGAACAACTAAATCGGTTTGAAGTCCCTAAGCACCCGGGACACGTCTACTATAGTAGGAAAGCCTTGTATAGATTGAAAAAAGCACCCCATGATTGGTATGAAAGGCTTACTTCCTATCTCTTAGCTCGTGGATTCAAGATAGGGAGAGTAAAAAAGAAATCATTTATGAGGAGAGATAATGGTGCTATTTTTATTGCCCAAGTCTATGTGGACGACGTAGTCTTTAGATCCACGTGCTCCCTCCATGCTCGCACCTTTGAGGAGGAGATGAAAAGGGAGTTTGAGATAAGCATGGTAGATGAGCTTACGTTGGTCCTAAGTCTCTAGGTTCGTTAGCTTGAGGATGGGATATTCATATCTCAATCCAAATATGCAAGAGACCTTGTGAAGAAATTTGGTCTAGACTTCGCTTAGCACTCATGCACCCCTATAAGTACAAAGACAAAGTTTAGCAAAGAAACTTTAAGGAAGGACGTAGAGCAAACATTATATCAAAGTATCATAGGTAGTATTCTTTACCAAACTGATAGTCCTTTCGATATTTCCTTTAGTGTTGGAGTCTGTGCACAATATCGGGTATCCCCAAAAGAGTGTCACTTACATGCACTTAAACGTACTATAAAATACGTGAGTGCAAGTCTTTCATATGGTATTTGTTATTCCTTTCATATCGATGACCGTTTATCCGCCTATTTGGATACCGATTGGGTTAGGGATGTGATAGTTGTAGGAGGAGCACTTTGGGTGGTTGTTTCTATTTTAAAAGTACTTTTGTCTCTTGGTTGAGAAAGAGTCAAAATTACATATCTTTGTCCACAGTGGAGGCTGAGTATATAGCCTCCGGGAGTTATTGCATTCAACTCTTATCGATGAAGAAAATATTAGAGGATTACGTAATTTCATAGGGCACAGTGACTATTTCTTATGATAATATGAGTGTTATACACATTTCTAGTAATTCAGTTCAACATTCACGCAAAAAGAACTTTTGGGATACGCAAGAATTTTATTCGAGACCTAGTTGAGGAGAAGGTAGTGTCCTTGAGATTTGTGAGCAATAGTCATTAGTAAGCTGACATAATCAGGAAACCTTTAGATGCACTTCGATTTAGGGATCTTAGGAAATCTTTAGGTATTTGCACTGTTGACTGAGTCCGAATATTTTATCTAGTATATAATTTTTGTCATGATTGTTTGCATTTATTACTATTGCTAGATTGTATTACCATTATATTATCATTGTATTTATTCTTTTCATTTCGATATTTTTAGAAAAATCCAAAAAGAGTTCTATTTTTTTGCGAAATTTTGAAAATACAAAAAAAAATTGATTTAAAAAAGGTGAAAAATCAAAAAGATTTTGTTTTGATAAAATTTTTGAAAGAGACAAAAAAAGCTTATATTTTTTTTACACCGTATATGGATGAACATCAAAATGTCCAAATCATCCCTTCATTCCATATCTACGTGACTGTTTTGTAGTGTTTTAAGACATGACATCATTTCATATATGTGCTTTATCATGCGTGGAGTCATTAAGATGTGAATTGATGTTAGCTTGCTACATGTTTGACTCCTTATTTCCTTTAATGCACACAAGTACGAGCTTATATGAGTATTGAACTTACTCTTCACAAGTCGATCGTAGTGTTTTCATCTCAATTTTGCTTTGAAACAAACCAAATGTAAAAACGAGATAAAAAGTTGTGCATGTAAGAACCATTGCCTGGATTTCAATCATTTTTTCGAAAAATTTGTAAAATATTAAGCAATGGAAAGGGGATACAAAAGATAAAGTCTTTGCATTAAAAACAACCATTTGTTAGAAAAGAGCTAAAAAGATTAACGGCACATAAAAATATAAATGCCACGCCAAATTTAGAATATTGATGCTTCGCTACAAATGAGAATTAATTTCTTCAAAAAAATAATTAAGAATATCCCGAGTTAAGTGAGATTTTGAGGGAGTTTAGTTGAAGATCAAGGGGTTTGCAAAAACTATATAAATCACAAAAAAAACATTACATAGTTTTGGGCGTCATTGGTGTGAAAATATCTTAGGGTCATGAATTGTTGATTAGGTTAAGTCAGTTTCACATGAGTTAACCAATTTTACACCTATGGTAGACTTCGACTTCATTCGTTAATAGTATCTCAATCCTTCGTTCACGTGTGTTATATTTGTCTATGTTTCTTCACCTATGGAATATGTTCACGCTCCTTCATTTTTCTTCCATGATTCGAGTATTTTTGTGTTCCTCTGTGGTGTGTTGTATATTTCGTACTTGAAAAAAATAGAAAATTTCAAAAAATAGTTGGTGAAGCCTTTGAGATTATCATTACATGTTCTCTATAGCTATTTCTTTGTGATGATATATTCTTCTTACCTTAATGTTCTCTATATGTCATGTTAAGTTTCTACTCCTTTGTCTATCTCAGACAAATAGAGGGAGAACAAATTAAGGGGAGTTTGATTATTTGTGAGATTTATTTTCTATTTCAAACTCGATCCATCGTGAGCACTTTCTTTGCTTAATATGCGTAAGTTCCCTTAGACATTAATGATAAGATAAGGAAGATCAAGAATAACAATTGGAGATTGAAAACAAAGTTTGTTGAAGAAAAAAATTAATATATGCCTCTCCATTTCTAGGGATTGGGAAGGGTATTATAATTTTAACATTTATGGAGATATTGTATGTAATTTGGATTTTGATTAGATTTGTATAGTTTTGTACCGAAATAGTCAAAGGGGTACGTTTGTAAGAAAAAATAGTTTAGCTTGGGCTTAGTATTTGTTTTATTTGCCACTTTGGAATATTTTGCATATTTCGTTACAAACCAAGACGTGCCGACACAGTGAACCGAATCTCAACATCTCTAATTTCAAGAGTACTCCATATTATGAAGGTATAAATATTTTAGGAGTTTAAATTTATTTACATTTATATTTGGGATATTTTTATAAAAGATTTTTATAAAAAATTAAAAAATTATTTTTTTCTTGACCTTGTTCAAATGAGATGCCAATCTCGTTCGAACAAAAAGGCAATTTTGTTTGATCTCTCTTTTGATCATTTTATCAAACGAACATCCAACAAGGGTGCGTTATTCGAATTCATTTGAATCTCATTATAATCTTGTCCTTAAGATATTGGAGTCTCATTCGAATGAACTCTATTTTCGTTCAAATGAGATGGCATTCTCGTTCAAATAACTTCTAATTTTTTTCGAAGGAATTTCGTCGCCGAGAATTTTATGTACGACCTAAAAAAACCTATTTCAAAAATATTTTAATATAGACTTTTGAACAACACAACCTGTGTATCTGTTAAAAAGGTCATCAACCCTTATAGGTCAAAACACCCTTTTGATTCACAAAACAACCTCCCCAATATATGTGTGAATCCTTTTGAAACCCTAAATAGTTTCGTACTTGATATATACTTGTGGAGAGAGATATCTACTACTGACCTTGTGACCCAAGCGATCACTACTGAAAGAAAGGATGGTCGGTGGATACCAAGGGTGGACAACCAGTTTTGGATCTGAGTGGTTTTCTTTAGAAATTTTTGTAAGTAAGTTGTCTTGTAAAACTATCTAAAGTGCTGAAAAAGGGTTTTGTCCTTAAAAAGGACTTTTCCTCATATATGTTTGTGAATGCATGTGCAGTTTATATTCTATTATTGGGATGATCATCCTATGCAAACCTAATTAAATTTAAGATTAAAATTTGGTAAAAAATAATTTGTGTGTTTAGAGGAATTTAATTAAATAAGTTAATCCATTAGATCGTGCCCACTCTCTCTTGTAGCTTTCATCTTCTTTGAAAATGGCTCTCCCAATGTCCAAGGATTTTTCTTCATACCTTGAGAGTTTAGACTCAATGTGATTCTACAACATCGATAACGAAACCTTTTTGAAGCAGATAGTTCACAGTGCTCATTCTATAGATACTGTAAAAGCCAACTCATGTTTCCACTCCTTTTTCATTACGAAGATGTATCACGTCAGGATCCGTTGCTTTGCATCGGGGTCTCTTTATGGTGTAACCGTGCCATAAACTAGAATTGTTTCTAGTACTCTGAAGACCACATGTTTAGGTTCGTCTTAGATGAGGTGTGCCCCTCTCATGAGGAGTTTTCTATGATAGTAGGTGTCAATGCCAGTGCAGCGGCGGCTATGCCCAATCTTTCTCATACTCCCTGGGTGTCTTTGGTAAAGTTGCTTCATATCTTCCCCTCGACTACTCTAACATTAGTTCATTGAGGAAATATCATCCTCTCATAAGTTATGAACTCGGTGTGACAGAGGTATTTCATTGATGCTTATTTTGCTAGAGCCATAGCCTTGGGTTGCCAAGCTTTTTTTTTTATGACAGGCGACGTGATGGTTGATCCTCTGGTAGCCACTATAGTGGCATGGATGTCATTTTGCTATAGTCCTATGGCGATGGTGCTATAAAAGATCTTAAATGGCTTGGATTCTTGGAAGGAAGGTCAGTCTGACTTTCTGTGGGGAGCCCTATCATGTTGTTCAAGTGTCTTTTTGAGAGATTTTTCCTGGAGGTTCCTCCTACATGCCCTCTATCGGGTATTCCTAATATTTTTACTAGACCTTTCTTCAGTTTCGTCCCTTTGACAGAGAACTGGGTTAACTGGTTCATGAATCACATAGCCTAATGCCTTCACTGGTCAGGGCAATTATAGGGGGGCTTGCAACCTATTTTACAGTTAGGGAATACCTGTATGTACGGCTTATTGGTCTTTACGAGAATATTTTCTATTTTCCTTAGTGGATTCCTCACCAAGTAGGATGGGAGCAAATTATTCTTCCTCGTATAACGAATTTCTTTTTAGTGGAGGACTTAACTGAGTCCTTGAGGATGATACTGGGCCTCTTTCGAAGTGTCATCAGTCTTCTACCAATTCATCACAATCCGTTGGAGGGAATTGGTTTGTATATAGGGATTGTTTGAAGTGGTTATGGAAAGGAGTGCTTGGGAAGATTTTAGAGAAAGACACTGGGAAAAGATAGCTCATTGCTTTTTATACCATAGAGGAAGGTGTTTTGTTTTCATCAAAACTTGTCAAATTATACCATTTTATGGACTGTATCTATAATACTACTCAGGAGTAGGAGACCTGGGGACCTTCGAGAGCATGAAATGATGTTGAGGTAAGACTATCTGGTACCTAAGGGAAGGATTTTGTGAAGTTGGTTCTGTTTGGGTTTTCGTGGGAACTTGTGTAAGTGTAGATATTTGGTTATGTTTTTTTAAATTTTCTTTGTGAAGCCGATTAATGATAGCGATTGGTGGGATGGAAGGTAGGTTTTTAGGGGAGTATTTTGGTTAACTCCCATTATTGATATTTCGTGTAACAGCCGTATTCCATGATTTGAAAAGTAATTTTGGCATATTTTATTGTGTCTTTTGATGAATCTTATATTTGAATTGTCTAAACCAATCACTAAGGCATAAGTAATCCTTTTATTCGTGTAAATGATGCGATGGATTGTCGTTCTCAGGTGAAGTAAATAATAGATTTTTATGAAAAAGAAAGGACCATGCCTATGTATGTCGTATGGGTTACTTAAGTACCTCTGTGGGCTTTGAAAATTAGTGCGATTCATTTTGAAAAAGGAGTTTTGAGAGGATCAGGTCCCATGTAGTTCTGGGTAGGGGAAATAAAGAGAATTTTTTATAAGTAAAATGGGGATGAGAAGAGTCGTAAGGCGCTTAGAGTTCGATTTAAGGTTAGAACTTCTTGAGATGGTCCAGGTTAATGAGACGTGCCATTTTTTCTCTGTCGAGATCTACAAGCATAACGGTGCCGCTTGATAGGATTTTCCTCACAATGTCGTGACTGCTTCAATTAGGTTTAAATTTCCCTATAATCTCCCATATAGGTTCCCTAATTTCTTAGAGGGAAAGGTTGCCTTCCTGGACATCGCGGTTCTTGAATTTCCTGTTGAACGATTGCGTGATCCGATGATGGTACCTGTGTCCATCCCGGAGCTTCTCTTTGGATTCCTTCTAGAGCGAGAGGGATTGCACCCTTTCTTGAGACATCGATCATTGTCAATGTGGGGGATAATGGGTAGATATAAAGTTTCCAGCCTATTTTGCACAAAACAGGCAAAATAAATGTCGTCATCTCTAGAAAATGGCATCAAGGACAATACCGATGCTTACGAAACCAAGTAATTCAAAGGTCCGAGGACTAAGTTATGGAATGGGAAAGTGTTAGACACCCAATATTCCATTTCAGTCTCTCATAGGCTTGCGTTAATCTTCTCCTATTAGACTCCATAAAGTGTGTTCTCGTGTGCATAATATAGATGAAGAATGAAATCATTCCACCTGCATCATGTAAAAGGAAGAAGTTAATTCATCCTTACGAGTGTTCCCAAAAATAATAATTCAAAATCTAATATGAGTGTTTGTCGGATCACAAGTCGCTATGAAAGAGTGATGTGTGTATCAGACGAAACACAAGCATGTAAGACTATGAACTCATAAAGAACGCGCGCGCACACACACACACACACACACACACACACACACAAATATATATATATATATATATATATATATATATATATATATATATATGATATAAGGAAAATATATAAACATGCATAAAGGATGACTCGAATCTTGGGATTAACCCAAGATGCCTATATAAGCCATGGGGCAGTCAGTCCACATAGTTCGAAGATAACATAAGGTGGGGTTTTAACCATAAATCCAAATGGGGGATTTCTCTTATGTGTGTGTAGAGAGAGAAATGTGTTTTAGGAGTAAGAATGTGAGGTGAGAATCCCTCTTTTCGAATTTGTAGATAAACCCTCTTTTACTTGATTTTGGTTTTTTTTATGAAAATAGAGTATGTGAAAATAATACTAATAAAGGTTTGAGAATAATATATGTGATGTAATGAAAAGATATGCTAAAGTAGAAATAATGCAAAATAATACTAAAATGAGAGAATTAGAGAAAATGATGGAAAATTGGACCTCCTTATGAAGGCTTGATATTAACCTTAGATGTAGATATGATGATCTTATAATGGTATGAAATTAGTGTGGAGAGGTGGGATAATTTACCAAATGAGGTAAGAAAGTGATGTAATGGAATGTGGAAAATGGTTTTTAAGGAAAGGGAACAACTCCGAATTCGAGAGAATGTTCTCTGACTTATTGTGAGGGGTGTTGAAGTGAGTCTTTCAAAGTGAGGTCATGGCATCTATTTATAAGGACAAGGGGATTTCCAATCGTTAGGGGCCTATACCTACCTATCGGCATAGCACCTTAAGCACACTATCGATAGGCAGGGTCCCTGGTGTGCCTTTTAGTAGTCCGGAACAGGTTTTTAGAAATAACGATCGTTAAATGCAAATCATAAGAGAAAATCATGCATGGGGTAGACCGTTAGAAAGGGTATTTAAATCCATTTAAGAATCCATTTAGCTACTCATATGTTCGTGTGTTGACCAAAGTCAAATGGAGCCCCGAAGCGCCCATTGGTCACTAGACGGGAAGTTTTTTAAGTCAAATGGATCATTCCTCTGAACTATAAGGCCAATTCACGCATGTAATTGACCATTTTAAAGGGTATTCAGTGACCATTGAGATTTCATTCATCTTTGTTTAGTTCGTAATGTCAACCAAGGTCAAACGGGACCCGAAAGCGCTTGATGACCCTTTGTGGTAAAATGGGTCATTTGTCCATATCATATGAATGGTTCATGCACTAGGTGAACCGTTGGAAAGGGGATTCAGATCCCTTATAGGATTCATTAAGCTTCACTCACACTAGGGAGTTTACCAGAGTCAACCGTGGCCCAAAAGCACCCGATGGCCTCTAGAACAATTTTGAAATAAAACGGATCGTTCGTCTGAACTGTAATGCTGATTCGCACATGGAGTAGACCGTTGGAAACGGGATTCAAAGCCCTTCAAATATTATTAAGCTTTCTATCAAGTTGTATAGTTTACCAGAGTCAAAGGGGCTCGAAAGCTCCTGTTGTCCTCTAAATCCATTTTCGATAGTGAAACGGACCATTCGTCCTAACCATAAGGCCGATTTGTGCACGAGGTGGACCGTTGGAAGGGGGATTCAAATTTTCATTAAGCTTTTTCTCAAGAAATAAAGTTGACCAAAGTCAATTGGGCCTCTGCAGCACTCGTTGACATCTAGATCGGTACTCAGAGTATGACCAAGAATTTACGGTGAACGAGTAAGTGCAAGGGACCTAAGGAGGTACTTAGGGGGGGTCCTATGATGGGTTGTCTATAGAGAGATACTTGAAGGCAGGCTTGGAATAAGTGAAGGTTTTCGAATGGTAGACACCACTATGAAGTTGCGAAAGAGGATTTAGTTTAATTTTGCGAACCTAAAAGATGAGGGTGGCCAATTCATAGGGTCCAGGCCAGCTCTTAGGACCTAAGGAGATGAGGATGACCAATTTAGTAGGTCGAGTTCAATTCTAAAGATCTAAGGGTACAATAATGATATATTCAACGGGTTTATGAGGTGTTAGGGGCTAGGGTCACCAATTCAGTTGGTCGAGGCCAATTATGAGAACCTATGGAGATGATTATGATCGATTCAGGGGGTCAAAGTCAATTATGAGGACCTAAAGTTATGCTGGGGATGACCAACTCTGTGGGTTGATATTTTAACGTCCAATTCTGCGGGTCGAGGTCAATTTCGAGGACCTAAAGTGGTGTTCAGGATGACCAATTTTGTGGGTCGAGGTTGTAACGACCAATTTTTCGGGCCATGGTCAATTTTGAGGACCTAAGTTACGGGACGACCAATTCTGGGGGTCGAGGTCAATTCTGAGGACCTAAAGTTGGGGGCGACCAATTCTGAGGGTCGAGGTCAATTTTGAGGACCTAAAGTTGTGATGACCGACTCTATGAATCGAGGTCAATTTTGAGGATCTAAAATTATGATGACCGATTTTGTGGGCCGAGGTCAATTCTGAGGACCTAAAGTTGTGACAACCAATTCTGAGGACCTAAAGTTATGACTATCAATTATGTGGGCTGAGGTCAATTATGAGGACCTAAAGTGGTTATTTGGAGGGGGATAACTCCGTTGGGTAAGGCATCAAGGACTTTGACGTAGTCATACCTTTGATTTCACTGGGGGCGGTGTTATCTTAAAATTCTATTAAGGAATGTTCAGTTATGAAGTTTTGACTAGAGAATTATAGTAGACTTAAATGCAAGTGCATCATTGGTTCCGCTGCAAAGTATGCTAGGGACAAGAGTGTAAGATTAATCCAGCTGAGTATTTTTAGAGTTTATAAGTGGCTTAATGATCCAAAAATGATTTTCTTGAGGGAAAATAATGTTCTATACTTTTCAGAGATTTTTGGGAATTTTTGGGATTTTTAGGGGTAATTTATAGATTTTGTGTGGGTTATGGACCTTTGTTAGGGATATAAGTGACCTTCTTCCCTTGGAGTCTTCTTTTGAGGACTGCGGGGGCTACGAGTATACATATATAGATGAGGAGATTGATGGCACATGAGTTTCGATACATTTGGTGCCTAAGCAAAAGGGTTATATGGAAGATGAGGTGATATCCATTTCTGGTTCTTTCCTTTTGGGGATTTTCACCCAGATCCATCATTGTGAATGGAAGAGCTTGGCATTAACCATATTCCATGCTTGATTTAGAGACTTTGTACCTGAAAAGAGACTCAAAGAGGCAAAAAGAGGTGCATCTTTTTTATTTAATTATCTTGATTTAGTGGCTAACTTTACTTTGCTGTTGAGGTTTTGTTTTGAGAAAAAGTAGAGAAATTGTGTTTTTTGGAATTTTTTAGTAGAGGAAGGTCTTGAAGGCTTGGTTAAAGAGAATTTCCCTTTTAAGCGATTTATTTTGAGAAATGCTTTTTGAATTTTTGAGCAAAAAGAGAAAAAATGGAAAAAAAACTTCCAAAAAAAGGTGTTGCCTATCAGCATAGGGGTCAAGTCAAATCACTCCTAGGATTTTATTGCACTTTTCTGTATACTTGTATACCTATATAGGGTTGGTGATTAAATGGTATTCCAGAAAATTTGTTTTTTGCATGGATTTTTAGGTATAAAAGGAGAGTGTATGGGGTGCATTTTTCACACCAGCATCTATATTTCTTCCCTTGCCTTTTCTTTCTCTATTCTCCAAATGGCTCTTCCACTGTATGCAGAATTCTCTTCTTATCTGGAAGGCTTAAAGGACATGTGCCTCAACAATATTGACTATGGTACTTTTATTTTGCATTGGGTTTCTCTCTGGCGTAATCATGCCATAAACTGGGAACTTTCTAGAAGTGGCGGTAAATTTTTGGTACCCAGAGAATCACATCTTCCGGTTTGGTCAGGATGAGGCTCGTCCTACCTATGAGGAATTCTCAGCAATGTTAGGGGTCAGCCATAGTATTGTGATGGCCATGCCCAACTTTTCTCATTCTCCACGAGCATTTCTTGTAACAATCAACTCCAAATT
Organism: Sambucus nigra; assembly: GCA_949130495.1. NCBI lineage: Eukaryota > Viridiplantae > Streptophyta > Magnoliopsida > Dipsacales > Adoxaceae > Sambucus > Sambucus nigra. The sequence goes on along the minus strand of OX422223.1, from coordinate 350,260,724 downwards.
AACCTTTAAGTCCTTTAATTTAACAAAATTCCAAGCATAACCCTATAATTCTCCTAAATTACAAAAACGGCCTATACTTAGAATTAGAAGATTTTATACATTCTTATACCTATTTGACCTTAACTTTCAATCAAAGTTTAATCTAAGGACATATATTTTATAGTATTTTCATAAAACAATCCCTTAAGTTTGAATAATTACACAAAGGCCCCTGAATTTTTATAAAATAAACTATAAACCTTGAAACTTATATGAAAAATACCCCAAAGGACTCAATCTTAAACTTAAACTTGTTTACTCTTGAACCCCTGATAACATGGAACTAGTTGGATAGTTAGTATAGGTGGTACCATGTGGATTACATGAGGTACCCCTTTTACATCCAATAAACACCATGCTAGAAACCTGTATAAACTAACCCAAACTTCACCTTCAATTCAACCAATGAACTCCCCTCGATGAACCCGATAAATACCCCTTTTAACCCTAGTCGAGATCCATATCAGTTGAGTGCGATTTTAAAGTATAGTTTTGAGAGTTTTTACATTTTTTTAATTTTATGTATGAATGTTTTATTCTTTAATTTGCTTATGTTTTTCATAACTTTATAGTAGAAATACAATTTTACAAGGGGTAGTCGACATGTATATGCTCGGTGTAAGCTCAAAAACCATAAAACACCATTAAAACTTGAGCTTCAATGGTGGATTTTGCTTCCCTAATTTTGAACCAGTTTCAAATTGGATAAGTTTAGCTTAGGTTCTCAAGAACATATATGTTTATTTAATTGAACTAAGAATGACCTTTGGTGCCTCAAATCAGAACTTGAAGTTTCTGACCTAGAAATTTCAGAAATTAAATTCTCAAGTTGCTACTCCCCCCAAATCTTTCAAAGCAAGTTTAATCTTCCCCATTTTTTATGCAGAACAACACCCTTATAATGCCAGAATGAGAATACTAACTTTCAAACATTTCAATTTAGTCAAAAATTTACCAGTTTTTCAGAAAATCAATAGCTCGATTTATCCCAACAAAATTCTTAAAACCAATATGGTTGGACTCTTCTTGAAAAATTAGAAAACTTTCAGTCAGAAATCAACTTGAAAGGAATCCTAAAACGTTTTGAAATGAAGGTCAAAGTTTTAAAACCCTAAAGTCAAAATGTCGAGAGGTTGAAGATGATTCAACCTCTAGTGCACGAGGGTAGGTCAAACCAGGCACGTCCTAGATTTGACTGGGAGCGTGAGGGAGCGTCTCTAATTAAAAATTTGTCATTTTTTTCAAATATTTTTCTTTATAAATTCTGAACGATTTGGCATATTACAAACCCCGTTTGGATACCAAGAAAGTGTTTTCTTGAGAAAGAGAGTTTTAAGTTTAAATTTTAACTTTCTTATTTATACTTAACCCCTTACGTACTTTTTTGAATATTTCAAAACTTCCCCAAACTTGACACTAATTCTAAATCCTAATGTATAAGGATAAAATATTTATTTAATTAGGTTTTGAAAATTATACTTAAAACCCTTAAAATATATCACACTGAAATCCATTTTTAAATTCCATCTTTCTACATTACATAAACTTTGTTTTAGACCTATATAGTCTACTTACATTTGTTATGGTTTCAGACTACCCAGTGCACCAGCAATTTAGCCGCACACCAATCGAAATTCATCATACTCAAAGTAGATTATTTAAATTTCAATATTAGACAATTTTGAGCTTATGTCTTTCAATTACTGATTGCTATATATATCACTATGTGATAGTTTTGAACTCCAAAATTTAATAATGAACTCCTTCGAGTAGTTCAAACTTACACCACAATGTTTATTCCCTCAACATTCTCAATTATTTCCGACCCAATAAAATATTATACCAAACCTCTAAACCCCTTCACCATGGGAGATCTCTGGAAGATTTTGATAATTGCATATAACCCTGAAATTTATTATCCTTATCAGGATAAACCCTAATAGCATACCTTATGATTCTGGGATTAGATTTTGGCATACCTACGATAAATCAAATTAGCCTGTAGGACTCAGATATTGAGTGCCTAGTTGTGAACTGATAAATACGTATGAGTGCCACTCTATCTATCTAAGTGTGCCAAGCTATATTTTTACTATTCCCCGATTATTGGGATTGCATGCTCAAATGTATTTTATGTCTTGAGTGATATTGTAATGGTATGTCTACGCTATTGAAGCCTTGTAACTGATCATTTATGGGTTATCGTGTTATAATCTAAACCAATATAATAGTAACTCGATACTCAGTTATCCAGTTATCTTCCCCATATTATTAAATTATATATCAGTAAGCGTTAGTATACCCTTGACAGTCTTATGATATTTCAATTTGTTTCAACAAGTATAAATTCAAGAATATTCTTATATTACTCTCTAACCATTATCATCTTCAATATCTTGTATAGAAATAAAAATTATCTACTTGGCATATTTACTGAATTATTTTCATTCCAGATGAACAATGAGCCATAAGAAGATCAATAACCGCCCGTGTATTTAAACTTATATTGACTTTTAACTCCAAAATATTCGTAGTTATGTACGTGTGGGCAATGACAGACAAAGATGGTAGTCCATGTTAGAATATCTACACCATAACCTATCAGCATCTATGAAGTACGAGTGTTTCTATGATGTTTTAAGTTTATGTATATCCCGAATAATGAAAATTGTATTTCTTTTATTATCACACTCGGATATGTAATAAGATGTCAGGCATCTCCCGAATAAAAGTCTTTTAATTTCCGCTGCATTAAAATTATGGTTTTATTTCATTTTATTCTTATTTGTCATCAAAAGCATAAATATTCGAAGATGTGACAGAATTTTATTAGAACATAATCAGGTTTTATGCCTATACCGAACAATTACTAGAAACTTCGCCTACATCATAAAACGATTATTATTTTCAAATATTTTCCTCATTAGATTTTATTACTCATAGTGTTTTTCAGCCATGAATATTTGGGAAGACATATATCTCGACATTAATGATTCAACGTACGCACGCTTTGAGAGAGCCATCAAAGAAGTGGGATATGCCAAATTATGCCAACACATCTGAAGCATCAATCGGGATTGGGCGATTACTACCCCAGAGATTAAGCATAGTTTACTCATTGGTCGCTTAATGGGAGAAACTTAGGCCATTTGACAAGAAAAAAGGTTTTCTAAAGATCCAAAATTTCTACAATAATCAATTTATCTCGCGTGGGACGGGGTGCTGCCTAACGAAGTTATTGTGACTCCTCTTGATTCCCACATAAACTTTGAACCACTTTTTCCCATTACCACAATCTTTACTCCTACTAATACCACCACATCACCAGACTCATCCGGTGTTGACTCCGATCCTTCAGAAGATTATGATGATTCTGCCTATGAGCAAGTAGTTCCTTGAATGTCTTAAACTGATCATCAGAGGATGATGTAGTTAAATAAAAGTTCAAAGAGATATCCACTACCGTAGATAACCTAGTAGTTATTTTATTGCTTTTTTATGTGTTGTAAAATAGAACTGACAACTATGAACTTTTTCCTTTCGTTTCTCTTTTTTTTACTTTAATTATGTACTGAAGAATCAAATATGATATAATATGATGACTTATAAACTATATCCTTACTTGTAATTCATCTATTATGATATTGTCTATATAGGATGGTTGTTCCTTGAGCAACTACCAGTGGAACGCAAGAAGGACAATCCATTCCCCAAATGTCAAATCCAACTGCCATAAATGAAGGAATCCTACACTATCTTCAAGAATTAATTACCCTAACTCAACAATAACAAACTATACCTTCACCTCCTATGAATAATTAATTTCCCGACAAAACTCGAATGATGAATGACCTTAAAGAATTTCTAAAATAGAAACCCCCAGTATTTCTTGGAAAGCCCGGTGCGGTGGAAGCTAAAAAATGGATTCCCAAATACTCAAGGTACTTAACGGAGTTGGAATTATCCCTGAATTTAGGGTAAAGTTAGCTTCATACCTCTTCAAAGGGGAAGCTGACTTTTGATGGCAATCCATTTCACGATCCTATAATGTGAATGAACTAACTTGGGGATAATTTGAAGAAATCTTCAATTATAAGTACTTTTAAGAAACTGTAAGAGATCAGATGACCGTGGATTTCTTAAGTAATAAATGATCTTGTCCTGGTATGAATCCAAGTTTATCAAATTATATCGATATGCCTAAGAATACATTGATACCGAGTCAAAAAAGTGTAAGCATTTTGAACAAGGTTTACGATAAACCATAAAGTCTTTTGTTATCACTTTGTAGATCTGAGAATTTAACCACATTGTTGAAATATCCTCGCTTACAGAGAAAGATCCCGCAGTTACTAACACAACTCGTATTCCCAATCCTTCTCAAAATCCCTATGTTATTTGGAATCAACCAAACTAACGAAATTATCCATACAATAAACCCAATGGTGGTAGGAACTTTATTCAAATTCAACATAATACCAGTGAACCGCTTGGTCACCTTTTTCGATTTTGATTCTACTTTGGTGACACCTTCTTCGATTTCCACAACAGGCTCTTAAAGGGCTCAGAAATGCAGGTAGTATTGTCCCCTCATAGATACTCATATATGAGACAAGAAGTTATTCTTGACAATGCTAACTCATTCCTCCATTGAAGGTCTGTTGGTTATGGTAGCAGCCTTTTCTCTGCACCTTCCAATGAAGCTACTGACTGATTCCCCATGATTTTTCTTAAAAAGCTCTAGGTCTCGGCACGTGACCTCTAACTCCTTATTATACTTGTAATGAGACATAAATTATCGTGAAAATCCTCCCAACTACAGATCCTCAATTCTTAAAGGGACAAAAACCATTAAAGGGCTCCTTCTTTCAAGGTGTGCTGAAACATTTTGGTGATTATCCCTTTGAAGACACCAAGAAGAGTCATGAATCAATAGTAGCTTAAAAAGTGCACAATTGGGGGTCTGCTTACCTCGAACTTCTTGATGCCTGGCATCTTGAACTTCTTTGGTAGTCTAGCTTTGGGATAAGGAGATATATAGGTGTAATCCATGTAGGTCCCAGATATCTTGACTTGGTCAAACTTCTTAGTGGAAATTTGAGGTATTTCTTGACTTATTTAGTTCCTCCTCTTTGGGATCTATGGAAAATGGAAGAGTAGCCCCTAGTTGGGCAAGGTTTGGAATCGAGAGTTCAGAAAGTGGTGGCCCATTGGAAGGTGGGGCATGCGTACATGATGGTACTCTTCTAGGACCCAGACAGGCTTGAGAAAGGGTGCACCCGTGGAAGGAGGAAAGAGAACTTCGGGTTCTTTGGGAATCTGAGCCTAATGTTGCTGCATTTCTTAGACATCAGTTTGAAGGCTATTAATCTTGGCTCTGAGTTGGGCTAGACTGACCATTAAATTTGGCTAAACATTTAGTACTTGGTCAGTGTTTTCCATTAAGAGCTCGTGGATGTAAATTCCAAACTCGAAAAAAGTAGCATAAGAAGCGATGGAGCTTCGCGAAAGTTTGACTGAAGATCGAATCCAATAGGGATCTAGGTCAAAATTAGGTATGCGATCGACCTGAGAAGGAAAACGATTCAAATTTATTTTTGAAGGAAAGAGGGAGAAAATTTTTGGTATGTTGAGAAAAGGAGGGGAAAATGTTTATCGTATTTTAGAAGGAGGAGAATTTGTTTTTTAGTATTTTATTCTTTTTAAAGATGGAAAAGGAGAGGAATCTCAAGATGATAATAATAATAATAATAATAATAATAATAATAATAATAATAATAATAATAATAATAATAATAATAATAATAATAATAATAATAATAATAATAATAATAATAATAATAATAATAATAATAATAATAATTATTATTATTATTATTATTATTATTATTATTATTATTATTATTATTATTATTATTATTTTATTTTTTTTATAATTATTATTACAATTATTACTATCAAGGAGAGGATTCTCAAGATGGAAAAGGAGATTATTTCACTTGAATTAGGTTTGCCTAAATGCAAGAAAAATGTTGAACAAAACCCAAGCCTGGAAAAATAGGTTTTAAAAATATGTAAGACACGGTTGGACTTGTTTTCAGGCTCATGGAGAGGGTCATGTTTTTTAAAAAAAGGAAAAATAGCACAAAAAATTGAGCAGTATGCCTATCCAGAGTTTCATATGATAACTAGCAAACTAAATATGAGTGCCCTAGGTTTGATGCCTATATGAGGTTTATGCATTTGTTGGGCTAGTGGAAGGGTTCCCCTCTTTTCTATGTCTTCCACAATATACATCATGCCTATAAGGGCAATCATTCATCGGTATGTGTGGATAACCATTTGATATACCTGAGTGTACATGAATTGTCTCACGATATTCCTTGTTTGGATGGTACGTGTGAGAGCATATTTAATATACTCGACGTACGTGAACAAGTTATGTGCTATATACCTCCTATCGTGAGTTCAGTCAAAAGGTACAATGCGGGGAGAATCGTTCGATATATGTCAAAGGCATAAGATCAATGGAAGGTGAGAGTCATGTCGCTTAGCTTAATTGTACCCCATAGTACCAGCACCCATTATAAAATGACCCTAGTACGGGATAAAATTTTGGTTAATATTGCCATGCTCTGGTGATGTAGTTTGCAAAAAGGCATGAGTCTTAATTAGTATATTATGGAGATAGAGAATTCTTTTTATTTACGTTATGATTCAAGGGAGTACTACGCTAATGAGGGGGCGTATACAAGTATTCTAAAAATTAAAGCATGAAGTATGAAGATTATACTAAGGATAGTGATAGGAAATCATGGGGTTATATACAAGTGGTAGTTAGTCTATACATGGTTCAACTTCAAGTGGTGTGTGATATGTGTGTGCGAGCATGGAGATATATACAAGCATGTATAATCTGAGTGGTGTGTGGAATATGTGAGTATAAGTTAAACTAAGAATAAGTGTGTGAAATGAACAGGGAGATTATATACAAGTGTGTGAAGTGTGTAAGTGAGTGAAAAATGACATGTACATGGGAAGGGAGTATGATAGATATCAGAATGAGGGAGATACATACAAAAGGTAAGTAGAGGAATAAAGGGAACATACAGGTAGGAACATATTAACACATGTAGAAAAGAATAAAATCCATGTAGAATTAGAGTCTAGTCCTCTAAAAATAAGTTCCCAACAGAGTCGCCACTTTGGCCATCCCAAGGTTTCCCTTCGAATTCCCTCTGGCACACGCATGGAGTTGCGTCTTTTCTCATGGCGCTCAACCATTGTCAATGTGGGGGATAATGTGTAGATATAGATTTGCCAACCTATTTTTCATAAAACAGGCAAAAGAAATGTCGCCCCCTCGAGAGAACGACACCAAGGACAATACCGATACTTGGGAAACCAAGTAGTTCAAAGGTCTGGGGACTAAGTTATGGAATGGGAAGGTCATAGGCACCCATCCCTCCCTTTCGATCCCTCATGGGCATGGGTTAATATTCTCCTATTAGACTCCATGAAGTGTGTGCTTATATGAATAATATAGGTGAAGAATGAAATCATTCAACTCACATCATAGAAAAGGATAGAGTGAATTTATCCTTCGGAGTGAACCCCAAAATAATAATTCCAAATATAATATGAGTTTTTGTCGAATCACAAGTCGCTATGGAAAAGAGAATGTGTATATTGGACGAAACACAAACATGTAAGAATTTAACCCAAGCCGCCTACGAAGCCCATGGGGCATCAAAGTCCACATAGTTCGAAGTTAACAAAGGGTGGGATTTCATCCATAAATCCAAATAGGGGATTTCTCTTATTTGTCTGTGTAAAGCGAAATGTGTTTTAAGAGTAAGAATATGAGGTGATAATCCTTCTTTTGGAGTTTATAAATAAACCCTCTTTTTCTTGTTTTTGGTTTTTCAAATGAAAATAGATTATGTGCAAAACTACTAATAAAGATTTGAGATTAATATATGTTATGTAATGAAACAAAATGCTAAAGTAAAAATAATGCAAATAATACTAAAATGAGAGAACTAGAGAAATGGATGGAGAATTGGACCTCCTTATGAATGCTTGATATTGATCTTGGATGTATATATGATGACCTTGCAATAGTATGAAATTGGTATCAAGGGGTGGGGGGAATTTACCAAGTGAGGTAAGAAAGTGATGGAATGAAACGTGGGGAAATGGTTTTTTTAATAAAGGGAACAACTATAAATTCGAGATACTATTCTATAACTTTCTGAGAGGGGTGTTCAGGGGTGTCTTTCAAAGTGAGGTAATGGCCTTATTTATAGGGACGAGAGGAATGCTGATCGATAGGAGTCTGGACCTCACTATCAGCATAGCACCTCAGGCACACTTATAATGGACTATGTACCTGGGGTGCCATTTGGTAGTTCGGAACAGGTTTTTTGAAAAAATGGTCAAAAAATGCAAATCGTAAGTCAGAATCACACAGGGGAAGACTGTTGGAAAGAGTATTCAGAGACCTTTAAGAATCCATTCAGCCATTCCCGGGTCTGGGAGTTACCGAGGTCGAGCAGGGCTCGAAATCCCCCGCTCATCACTAGAGAGGAAGTTGTCAACGAAAAATAGATCATTCGTCCAAACTGTAAGGCCGATTCACGCACAAAATGGATCTTTGTAAAGGGTATTCAGTGCCATTCAAAATTTCATTTGGTTTCCTTCAATTCGGAGAGTTGACCAGGGTCAAATGGAGCCCGAAAGTTCCCATTGACCTTTCGGGGTAAAATGGGCCATTTGTCCTTACTATAAGATTGATTTGGACACGGGGTAGACCATTGGAAAGGGAATTCAGAGCCCTTTAAGCATTAAATTAGCTTCACTCAAGCTAGAGTCTTTATCGGGGTCAAACGGGCCCGAGAGGGCTCGAAAGCCTCCAGATTAATTTTTGGAGTAAGACAGACCATTCGTCGGAACCATAAGGTTGAGTAGCACATGGAGCATATCGTTAGAAAGGGGATTCAGGTTCCTTATAAGATTAATAAGATTTTTCTCAAGCTGGAGATTTGACCAGAGTCAAACAGGGCATAGGAGTGCCCGGTGGCCTCTAGATCCGTTTTCAATAGTGAAATGGATCATTCGTCCGAACTGTAAGGCATATTCATGCATGAGGTAGACCATTGGAAAGGGTATTCAGATCCCTTTACATATTCATTAAGCTTTTGTTTAGGCGAGAAAGTTGACTGATGTCAAATAGGACCCAGGAGCGCCCTCTAGCCCCTAGATCGGTACTCGGAGTATAACCTAGGGTTTACGGTGAACGAGTGAGTTTTAGGGACCTAAGGAGGTGATTAGGTGGATCCTAAGATGGGGTGACTACAGCACCCTTATATGTGGTATATAGCTTTAAGTCTCTTTACATCTAGGAGTGAGAGTTCATCGTAGCATCTCTGAAGTCAGTTTTCCTCACTGACTTTGCTTTCGAGCATGACACACAGAGAAGGCACTTTCAGCTCGACGAGGAGAACCGCCAACATGCCATATACTAGAGAATATGGTGCAGGCCCAATGGGTATCCTGATAGAAGTGTGGTATCCCCATAGGCATAAGGGATTTAATCGGCCCAGTCTATGCAGCTTCGATCATCTTGTTGATGAGGGTTTTGATGCTCTTGATAGTGGATTCAACAACATCGTTGATTTGGCATTGATAGGAAGAATACTTGTGTCTCTGGATTCCAAAACCGTTGACTAATTATGTGACCTTGACTTAAAATTGGTGTCCATTATCTGATGTCAACTCATGGAGAATCTCATAGTGACACATGGCATTCTTTCTGATAAAGATGGCCACTTTCTTTATATTCAGCACCACATACGACTCGGCTTCGACCCATTTTATTAAGTAGTCAGTGGAGACCATGATGGACTCATTCCCATTTGAAGCTTTGGTAGTGACCTTCCATATGATGTTTATGCTCAAGGTAGAGAAGGTCATGTTCTACATCTCTCGGGGAGGCAAGTGTTGGGGGTTATAATATTATTGGCATTTGAGGCATCTGTGAACATAGGCAATAATGCAGTCTTGGATCATGGTGGTCCAATAGTACCCTTGAGGGATGATTTTTTGGGCAGGCACGTGACCGTTCATATGGGGTTTGCATTTCCCGTTGTGGATTTTCTACATCATTTCTTCAATATCAACCCTTGTTATGCAATAAAAATGGGTTCCATCGTAGTTTATCTAAAAAAGAGCTTTATTGCAGATGATGTACTAGGCAGCCAGTTTGTGAACGATCGCATGGTCATTCTTATCTATATCTCAGGGATACCTACCATATTAGAGAATGTGCCAAATTTCATCGTACCATAATCCCACCATGTCAGGGTCTACTCTGGTGATGAGCTTAATATGGTAATAGTGGGTAGGTGCATCTTGTTTCTGAAATAAGAAAGGGCCATTGTTATTCACTCATGCATGTCAACCATGGAGATCAAGGTTACTAGTGCATCTGCTAAGTCGTTGTTCGAGCAAGGAAGGTAATGGAAGGTGACATTTTTTAATTAGGAGGCAAGCTCTTCTAAGTGGGAATGAAAGGTTAGGAGCTTCTCATTTTTTACTTTCCATTTTTGAAGAATTTATCCGATAGTGAGGGTAGAGTCCCAATAAACGTCTATGTGTTTGATACCTTTCTCAAGGGTGATATTGAGTCCTACGGTGCATGCCCCATATTTTATCATGTTGGTGGTGCAAGAGAAGTCTATCTTGATGGTAATCGGGGGGTAAGAATCATCGAGAGAGATCAGGAGTATCACAATGCCATACTGTTTCTTGTTGGCAGCTCCATTAAAGAAAATCTGCCACCTGAGATCCTCCTGAGAGGTGTAGAGGATGTCTTCGTCCAAGAAATCGAAAACTTAAACCTCGATTCCTTAAAAAGGATGATCGGGAAGGTGGTCGGAGATAGACCCACCCTTCATAGTTTTTATGTTATGTATATAACGTCGAACTAAGCTAGTAACATCAACCAATGGGCCATTCAACTTGATAGAGCAGGTTTATCTAACAGGTATTTTATAGGGCCCATGTGGGATACTAGTATGATGAGAAATGCGAGCATGTAGTGTTGTAAATTCTGTGTTACCCAGACCAAGGACACACATGCTTTCTCCAAGGCAGTGTAGTTGACTTCGTACCCATCTAGCTTTCGACTAATGTAGTAGATGGCTCTTTCCTTGCAGGATTTTACACAAGGAATGCCGACCACCACAAAGATGGCCAACCAACAAGACCAATGAAGCGTTATCATACCAAGGGTCATACTGCATGTTCTTTATAGAACAAATCATCATATATATATTATGTAAGGATGTAAATGCTTAATTATATAAAATCATTCCATCCCTTGACATTCTGACCCTTGACCTCCGGGTCACTATAAATACATTGTATACCTTTCATCAAAGACGGTTAAATGAATTCTAGGATATTCTTGTCAACAAGAGTACCTAGCTTTTTGTAACCTCTGAAATAAATAAAACAACAATGGATGTAGGCTTTCTTACATAGCTGAACCACTTTAAAAACTCTCTCTTTATAAATCATTAATTATTTTTATCTGTGATTATAAAATTAGATCAAGTCCAGTTTTTTACATCAACAGATTGGCGTCGTCTGTGGCAACATGTTTCTAAGTACCATTCTCACTCTCATATACCTTTATTTAAGACAAGATGAATGACCCTGAGTCTGGTGCCATAAATGAAGGCAACTTTCATGTTCTATGTGCTCAGCTTATGGCGACAGACCTAACTAGAATCCTTACTAGTATTACCAGAGGATAAGAGGCCGTGAAGGAAATAGGGAGGCAACTGGCCCAGTCTATTCAAGCCAGATCTTCAGCCTTATCCAGACAACAGGCATTTCTATCACCACGGAGAGATATGCCACCTCCACCTCCTATATCCAGCAGGCGTAGTTATTCCAGAACTTCAAAAGACACGTCTTATCGTCCAGGACCCTATGATATCTGCTCTATTTCTCCTAAAAGGTCAAATCTCTTGGAAAGTCTAAGCACAACTTTGCCCATTGACTTCCTGGGACCCCGAGAAAATAGAAACCATCCCAGAGAGTTATTAAGTTCCTAATGAGATGAGGTGTAAATCATTTTCAAGTACTATTACAAGTTTAGCCCAAATATGGTATAATAACCTGCTCCGAGGATAAATTGCTAACTTCAATAAGCTTGCCGATCTATTTTTCAATAACTTCTATTTCGGAGATAAGCCAGTGAAAAGAGTAGGTCATCTTTTGAGTGTAAGACAGCAATTAGGGGAAAGTACCAGGGAATACATTACGTGTTTTAACAATGAGAAATTAGAGTTGATTGATTATGAAGAGAAAACAACCATCACTGCTCTTATGAGTGGCTTCCTTCCAAAGAAACTATATTATATTCTGGAAAAAGATCCTCCTAAAAATATGGCTAAACTCATAGCAAAAGCATGAAAAATAATGAACGCCAAACAACGATGGTCGTAAAATAGAGTCATGCCATGAAGCCTAATATAAAGCCAGAAAATAAAGAGCAAAAAGAGCAGAAGCCGAAGAAAGAAGACAAGCTCAAAAATTATGGAACCTACACTCCACTGAGTGTTAGAATTCACCATATCCTGGAAGAAATCAAGAACCATAAGAATTTTTGATGGCCTAAGAAGTTGAGGGAACTTCCTAATAAGAAGGAGAGATCAAAATATTATGAATTCCATACGGATCAAGGTCATACAATGGATAATTGCATCACTTTACATAATGAGATAGAATCCCTCATCCACTGAGGAAAACTCAATAAATTTATTGATCGGCATGATAGCAAAGAATTAAGAAGAAGGCCAAATTCTTTATACAAGTCTAGAGATGACAGGAAGAGAAATCATGAAGATGATTATGAAGATGATCCATACCCGTCAAAAAAGCCCAAGAAACCAGAACATGAGGTAGTTATTATCAGTTTTGGTTCATTTGATTGTCATATGATTACAGGTAGCGATGGAGGAGGAGGTGATCACACTGTCGAAAGGAAAACTTATTTTAATGAAGCCCTGGCTTGCTCCTATATCCAAAGAATTAATCTAAATGAAGATGATCGATTGAGGAAGGTTAACAAAGACAAACTGGTGATTGGTTTTTCAAAAAATAATCTCTCTGTGGTACTTTATCCCCATGATGACCTATTAGTTATCAAATTTCGAATCTAGGATATTATCATCGCCAGAGTTTTGATTGACAATGGGAGTTTAGACGATAATATGTTTTATCCTTGCTTTCAGAGTTTAGACTTGAAGCTCTGCCAACTGGAACCCCATCACAAGCCATTAATAGTATTTTTTGGTGAAAAAACTTACCCTTTGGGAACAATCACGCTACAAGTGTTGATCGGCACCTGGCCAGTCGCAGAGAGAAAATACGCTTCTTCATAATGGATAAGAACATTCAATCTTCCTATAATGTGATCCTCCACAGGGTAGGATTGAAGAAGTTTGAAGTTGTATCCTCAATAATTCATTAATACTTGAAGTTTCCAACTCATTTTAGGGTAAGTGTTGTGAAAAGAGACCAAAAAGTGGCCTGGGAGTGTTACTACTCCTCAGCCAATCAAGATGACTTGACTGAATTGAAAAAGAAGAAGAAGACTACCACTTACCAAGTGCATACCACTGAGCCTAATAGTGAATCTGAAGTTGAAACTGTAGATCCCTGAGATGAAATAGAGTTAGTCAGGGGACACATTATGAAAGCAACTAAAAGCATCATTTTAAATGATGATAAGCCAGAAAGAACTACTCAAATTGGCTCAACACTAGATCCCGTCCTTAAATAATAATTGATTGTGTTCCTGAGGCAGCAAAGAAATGTATTTTCTTGGAGCCATGAAGATATGCATGGGATTGATCACAATTTCCTTTATCATGAGCTCAACCTCAGTAAGGATGCCAAGATGATCAAGGAGAGATGTAGGGTTTTTAGTCCAGAGAAAAATCAAGCTATTTAAGAAGAAGTAGAGAAGCTATAAAAATTCCGGTTCATTGAAGATGTGAAGTATCCATCCTGGTTGGCCAATATTGTAATAATTAAGAAAAAGAATGATAAATGGAGAATGTGCATGGATTTCCTCTATTCAAATAAGGCGTGCCCAAAAGACCATTTTCCCTTGCCCATAATTGATCAGCTGGTGGATGTTATGTCGGGACATGAGTTGTTAAGATTTATGGAAGCCTATTCTAGTCATAACCAGATAAAAATGAAACCTGAAGACAGGGAAAGTACAGCCTTCATCACCCCCCGAGGAACTTATTGTTATAATGTAATGCCCTTTGGTCTAAAAAAATGCAGGTGCAATATATCAAAGGTTAGTGGACAAGGTCTTTAAATAATAGATAGGTAAGAACATGGAGGTTTACATGGATAATATGTTAATAAAGAGTAAAAAAGGTTCAGATTATATCGCCGACCTCACTCAGACTTTTTTGATCAGTTGAAAAATCATCAGATGAAGTTGAATTCGACCAAGTGTGTGTTTGGAGTACAAGAAGGGATGTTCCTCGGCTTCATATTTTATCAAAGGGGAATTGGGGCTAATCCAGCAAAGATAAAAGTTTTAACTGAAATGCAGTCGCCGACCTGCATAAAAGATGTACAAAGGCTCACTAGAAGAGTGAAAGCCTTTGTTTCTAGAGTAACAGACAGGTATTTACCATTTTTTAAGGTGTTGAGAAATTTTTTTGAGTGGAATGCAAAATGTGAATAAGCTTTCCAGGAGTTACAGAAGTACATGGGATCACCACAATTGATCTCCCGACCAGTCTTGGGAGAGAAATTGTACTTATATTTAGTTATTTCTGATCCAGTAGTGAGCTCGGCCCTGGTCAGACAGGACAATAAAATCCAAAAACCAATCTACTATACTAGCCAAGTGTTCAGGGGAGCTGAAATCAGGTATCCACACTTGGAAAAGTTGGCTTTAGCACTTATTGAGGCTTTTAGACATATGAAACCCTATTTCCAAGCGCACGCCATAGTTGTGTATACTGATTTGCCTCTTCGACAAGCACTCCACAAGCCTAAGAATTCAGGAAGATTGGTGTATTGGGTGGTAGAATTAGGAGAGTATGACATTGTGTATGAACTAAGGTCTTCATTAAAAGTCCAATCTTTGGTAGATTTTATTACTAAATTTACTTATCCGGAGGTTACTAACCAACAAAACTTGCTTATCGAGCAGAATTCGAAAGAAGAGAGCTCAACTCAAAAGCAAGTTCATATAGATTTCAATCAACCTGAGTCATCCGAAATTCAGGAAAAGGCCCAAAAGTATGTGGAGGAGAGTAAGAAGATATTCCAGCATGGATCATTGATAGCAGAAAGTTTCAACCATAATGTTCTATTGTGGAATTTGTACATGGATGGATCTTCATGTGCAATTGGTAGTGTAGAAGGTATAATACTTAATATTCCTAATGATATTGATATTAAGTATGCTCTCAGGTTTTAGTTCAAACCATCAAACAACAAGGCAAAATACGAAGCCTTGATAGTTGGGCTGAATTTAGCTCATTCATTACGTGTCGAGCAAGTAGTGGTGCATAGTGATTCACAGATGGTCGTTAACCAAGCACTAAATTTGTATGGAGTCAAAGGAGAATTGATGACCAAGTATCTTGATAAGGCCATGGAAGTCATTGCCAAATTTCCAACCATCCAAATGAACAGGATCTCAAGAATAAAAATGCCTGAGCTGATGCACTTTCTCAGCTATCATTAGCAACAAGAATTCAGCTCCGAAGAATAATCCCAATTGACCTCTTGCCTAATCGAAGTATTGATGAAGACCTGATGGTTAGTTTCATTGCAGTAGATCTGGGACCTTCCTAGATGGATCCCATCAAATCTTATATTGAAGATAGAACCCTACCATTCGATCCTAAAGAGGCCACGAATCTTCGACATAAAGCAACAAGATATGTGTTAGATAAAGGAGTTTTATTCAAAAGGGGATTGATGATCTCCTTGCAGTGATGTGCTCATCTAATGAAGGTGGAAGATTTGATCAAAAAAGTGCATGAAGGTTATTTTGGAGCTCATTCAGCTTGAAGATCATTACTCCAAAGCATCAACACTCAGGGATACTATTAACCGACCATAAGGGCAGATTGTACAGCCTTTGCGAGAAAGTGTGATAAGTGACATATATTCTCTACCATCCATAGAACACCTAATGTTGCTTTAACACCAATAACCTCACCATGGTCGTTCGTTATATGGGAAATTGACTTAGTCGGCCCACCGCTGACCATCAAGGGCAGGTTCAAATACTTAGTTGTTTTTGTGGATTACTTAACCAAATGGGTAGAGGCAAAGACATTGGTTGATATGCCTTATGAGATATTGTATCAGTTCATCTAGAATAATATAATATGTCGATGTGGTTTACCATATGCTTTTCTTATAGATCATGGCACCAAGTTCGATAACAAGGAGTTTTAATCATATTGTGCCTAGTCCAAAATCCATAAACTGCATTCTGCACTAGGCCATCCCCAAAGTAATGGCCAATCAGAAGTGACAAATATAATTTGGTTGAATGGTCTGAAGAAGAGACTTCATGCTAGCAAGGGAAACTAGATACAATGAGCTACACTCTGTTCTTTGGGCCTATAGAACAACGTCGAGAACAACCATTGGAGAGACACCATACATGATTGTGTTTGGGGACTGAGGCCATGGTACCATCCGAGATCGACCTACCAACCCACAAGGTACTAAATTTTGATTCCCCAGTTTATGATTTAATGAGGCGACTAGATCTCGACATGTTAGAGGAGGTACAAAAAGATGCAGCTCTGAGATATGCTACCTGCCAACATAGAACTACTTGCTTTTATAATAAAAGGGTCAAGCCAACTAAATTGAAAGAGGGTGATTATGTTCGTAAGAATGTTATCCAGGAGAATAACAAGCTTGAGGCCAACTGGCATGGCCCATATCGCATATTTGCTATCATCTGACCAGGGACCTACTGGATAGAGACTTTGGATGGTGAAGAATTCAAAAATCCTTGGAATGTCGAACATCTTCGAAAGTATTATTAGTAAGTCAAAGGACTTCCACTATTGTATATCTTTTACTTTTATTTAAGTATCAATAAAAATTTGATTTCAATCTCTTCAATTTCTCAATTTTTTTCAGAGTACGGTGACGATATACATCCCCCATAACAAAGATAACTTTTGATCTTTAGCTTCGACCAATTCAAAGCAGGATTAAAAACCTCAGCACTTGGTCGACAATAAGAAAAATAATAACCGACCAAGTCAAAATAGGATTATAATCCTCAGCACTTGGTCGGCAATAACAATTTACTTCATGTATGACTTCGTAAAAATAAAATCAGGAACAAGGGGTTAATTACTTCATGTATGATTTTGTATAAACAAGTCAAGAACAAGAAGTGTAAAACTTCGTATAAAACTAAAAAAGTTATCAACAAGTTTTACCCGACTAAGTTAAATACAGGAAGCCATGTAAAAATTCCTAGATACTGGAATATTAACATACATTCCTCATACACTGGGTCACCACTTATAATTATTGCTAAATTTGGATTAAAATGTCTAAGTTTATTAGTAGAATCAATGGCGATACGACAGGTAACTAATATTAAATTTGGATTAATATATCTAAATGTATTAGTAGAACCAATGGCATTACAATCACAAGTTAACTAACTGATTAAAGTAATCATAAGTTGACAAAAACAAACATATTTTATTCATACAAACTGTATTACATTCAAATGAAATACAAAATACAGGATAATCATTCAACTGGACGTTTTCCCTCATCTTTGGAAGATGATTGTACTTTTTCCATGCGAGTAGGAGGATTATCTAGCGTATAAGGAGAATTGATAGAGTTGAAATCTTGAAGCATCCTTTTGTTGTTGTTGCTAGGTGTGTTAGTCAGATGAGGAGGTCGAACTATCTCAAGTTCATCGTGTAACTCATAATCCCCTAAATATTTCGATATCAAGCATTGGGGAATTGATTCAACCGAAATCCAGCTGACATCTAACTTGAACGGAGGCTGTTGGAAGTCTAAGAAACTAAGATCATGCCAATATCAATGTTTTCTATCTTGATCAACCTTCATCACAGTCAAGCAATTGGTCCAACCCCATTTATAACCTTCATGGTGAGTTTGAGTGGGGTGATCATCTATATGGCCCAAAGCTTCATTGTATCCATCCATCCATACCTCTCTAGGTTATTTGTGAAATTATAAGGTTAACCCTTCAACTTGATGTTGAAGTTTCTTCAAAACCTTATCCTTCACCTTTAACTGAGAGGATTGGTTGGCAAGGGATTTGTCTTTAGCTTCTAATCTGATGGACAAAGAGGTAATGGTTTGACTCTTCGCCTTCAACTGGGAAGCTTGATTAGTTGAAGTTTTCTTGCTCCTAGTCTCTTTTATAGTTAATCGGCTAGCTCTTTATTTGGAAGATTGTGTAGTTTTGAATTTGTTTAAAGCTTCAAGATCTTCCCTCAATTTGCCATTTTCCTCCTCTAAAAAAAAGCACCTTTAGTGGCACCAGCAGTAGAAGATTGTTTTAAGGCCCCAAGTTCATGGTTGAGTCTATTATTTTCCTCTCCCAGAATTTTTGCAATCTCTCTAGCTTCATCAACCTCATTATTCAATAGAAATTATTTTTTCTAAAAGTAGAGGCATATTCTTCCAACTTCTCTTCAAATCCCAAAGCTTGACTCAAGGTCTTGTACTTGGTTTCATAGTTTGCATGAAGTAAATATTTGGCTTCATTGTGCTATGCTTGTAATTCTTTGTTCATCTCATAGTATGCAACATTGTTAGCCACATCTCGATCAAAAAGAAACTTGAGATAAGTGTATGCATCTCTGGCCTGATTAGAAGCGTTTGTACCGAGCAAGTTTGTTAATTCTTCATCAGTCAAGTCCAAGTGACCAACTTTGAACAAATTATTACAGCGTTTGAGTAAGTCGGAGTCAGTGGAGGTAATTTGTTCTATATTGGTCATAAACTAGAAAGATAAAGTAATAATTTATCAATAACAAAAGAAGATAGAGCAACAGTTGAGCAACAACAAATGACATGTCAATTGAAGAAAAAGTTCTTTCATTGATAAATAAGGAACGTTACAAGTATATCAGAGCAGAGATAAAAAGAACAAAATAAAGGTGCCAAATACAAAGACCAAATACAAAGACCAAATGCCGAACAATTCTACACCTTATTCTTATCCTTTTCAGCATCAAGGTTTATACCCTGGTTAGCAGAATAGGCAGCTGAGTCCACATGAGCTTTATCTTATTTGGCAGGAGAGATAGCTTAGTCAATAGTAATCTTTCCATAGTCAGCAGAAGGGGCAGTAGTCTCAACCACCAAAGAGGACTCCCCCGAACCAGCATCATCCTTAATTTCATCATCAACGTTAGGGAAAGATCCAGGGTCATGCCTAAGAAATACCTCAGAATCCTCAATAGTGCCAACCTCCTTCAACACTGTCGACCAACCCTTGTGTACCCAATTTGTGCAGAGCTAGCAGATATGTCTTTATCCCAACCAATGTTGAAGGATTCTTCCCTAACCTTATTTCTCCTAGCCTTCTCGATAGATAGGTCTTCCGTTAATTTAGCCACTTGTCCTTCAACAGCCTTACCTTGCGCTCAGCTTGAACAGCAGTCGAGTTAGCCAGAGATAAAGAAGTATCAACCCTCTGCC
This sequence comes from Sambucus nigra, assembly GCA_949130495.1. Lineage (NCBI taxonomy): Eukaryota > Viridiplantae > Streptophyta > Magnoliopsida > Dipsacales > Adoxaceae > Sambucus > Sambucus nigra. Next base: position 350,240,894 of record OX422223.1, on the reverse strand, counting down.
ATGCTTATTTAGTAGTCTTGGTTTTAACCTCCCACGCCTTATTCTCTGTATCCAAAGCTTGTTGGGAATCCAGAACAGATTTCCTAAGACCTTCAAAGGCCTCCTTTACTTCTCCCGAAGAAGAACGTAGCAAATCATCCTTCTCCAGCATTTGGGTGTAATAAACCAGGAACTGTAAGAAAAAAGCCAAGTTAGTACAAGTCAGAGAAGACATAAACAGTATCTGGCCAACTTCACACATGAAAACTTACCAAGGCTAAGATTTGTCTATCTCTTGCTGATAGTTGTGATTGGGACATTAATGCAGAAATAACTTTATGGTCTAGGAGGGTGCCATAAATGATCAACTTCCTAGCCAAGCTAGGATTAAAGGATATAGATGATCTAGCAACAGATGGGACCATGCCGACCTAACCTTATTGATCAACATCAAAAACTTTCTCAACCTGCTTATCGATAGAACCACTACTTATTCTCTTCAAAGGAGACTCATCACCCTTACGAGCTGGTGGATTTTTGCCAACATCGTCCTTCTTCTTCTGGGCAGCAATGTCAACTAGTTTCTTGGCACCAGAAGCAGTAGAGTCATCCTCCAAATGCTTGGGAATTTTCATTTGTCCCATACTGACAGAAAGAGGAAGGTCGGAATAAAATGGTGCCAGTAGCAACTTCAATACCACCAGACTTAGTGGCAGAGGATGTGGGCACTGTGGTCTCTCTCTAAATTAATTACGATTGAAGGCACAATAATTATTGGACGAGTAATAAAAGAAGTTACAGAACTTCTATATTCTAACAATACAGAAGCTGACTTGGGATGATCTTCTCCTATTCTCTGATTAAAACCCCACAAGAATTTTAGCTCCTCCAAATTTACTTCAACATGCTTAGGGAACTTTCGCTTATGATCTTCTCCAAAAAAGTAATAAGCAGTAATAGTTAGTACACATCAAAAAGGAGATCAGAAAAGAATGGAAAAAATTGAAATAACAACCTATCCCATTCCCTGATTGAGGTCACCAAGGACCCTGATAGGCTTCTTCACCATCAAGTGGGGCATGTTGCCAGTTCTTAACTATTAAAGTATTACTCCAATAATCTTTATTGGAGTCAGGAAAATTCAACACTAGAGCTTTATTTGCCACTCTGGTTTTTACATAATATGTATTGTCCCTTGCAATTGTCCATTTATAATAGAACATAATCTTTGGAATCCTAATATGGGTCCCATAGATTTCATTCAATCTGTTCACACCCTTAACAATTGTTAAGGTGTTGGAAGCCACTCGAGCTGGAACAACGTCAAAATATTGGCACAAATGAAGAAGAAAAGAGTTTGGTGGAAATGAAAACCACATTCTGCTATAAATAAAGTAGGGATCTAATGACCTTTACCCAATGAATATACATCTAAAGGTCCATGAGGAACTTCAAAATCAACCCAAGAGGGAATTTTATGTTTTTTCCTAAATTCCTCTAAAGAATCAGCATCAACTATATAAATCATGGTTCAGAATGAAGGAAATGAGGAAAAAGAAATAATTCTTATAGAAGATTAAGGATTCAACAAGAACTATCAAAAGAAAGGAGATATGATGGAAAACGATCGCACAAAATCTTAGAAATGGCTGCTACAGTTCGAAAATATGGGCTAAGGAAAAACTTACAAAAGCCTCCCACCTTCTATAGGTTGCCTCGAAAATAATGAATATAATAGTTAAATATTCCAATGATTGACATTGCGACGGCTTCGTGTATGATAAGGTGAAAAATACCCATTTACCTTTGGCGGTACACTAAAATTCAAATTATTTTCAAAAATGCCATCTTCAAATAGGGCCAGTAAAATTTTACAAGTGTAGCAAGTCGGCTGCCGACCAAGCATCACGAAAATACTCTGAGATACTTTCAAAATCAAATGCTTCATGCTTTCACGAAAGCATCATGCACGAAACATTGGGGGCTTCTGTTGATACCAAAAATTATCCACCTATGTGCACCAATCAGAAGTGAACACGTGTCCTCCTACATGATCAAAATCCTTGTCCTCGGATAATAAATCTGCTGACCAATATGAAGAATGCCGAACAGCGCGAGGAATGTCGACCACCACAAAGAAGGCCAACCAACAAGACCAATGAAATGTCATTATACTAAGCGTTATACTACATGTGGTTTATACAACCAATCATCACATTGATTATGTAAGGATGTAAATTCTTAATTATATAAAAGCATTTCATCCCTTGACATTCTGACCCTTGACCTCCAGGTCACTATAAATACATTGTATACCTTTCATCAAAGATGGTCGAACGGATTCTAGGTCATTCTTGTCTTTAAGAGTACCTAGCTTTCTGTAACCTATGAAATCAATAAAACAACAGTGGTCGTAGGCTTTCTTACATAGCTAAACCACTTTAAAAACTATCTCTCTTTATTTATCATTACATATTTTATCGGTGATTATAAAATTAGATCAAGTCTAGTTTTTTACATCAACAATCATATAAATTGATTTCCTTTACAGATATCACCCACTCATCTAATTCTCGAGCCTACTTTCGGGCTTCTATGAATAAACCAATAAATCTCTCGTAGACGATGGTCATATTTACGAGAAGTTTCATCCCAAACTTGGATTTGATCTAGTACTGCAGGTAATTCCATGCCTCTTTCCACTAATCGGGTGTGGACAGTAATACATTCCCACGTGAGGAGCGATAGAGTTTTATCGGCAATGATTGTGGGGTGTAGGAGAAAGGATGGGTAACCCTTGAGAGGTTTGGTGAGATTGTGGAGGTGTCGAGTATTTTGGTAGGAAAAATTTGTGTAGAATGGTTAAATTTGGGGTTATTTTCTAAGAAAATGGCATTTGTTACGGCTCCATGTATTGGAAGAGGTTTATGAGTGGTGTTAGGTTTGAGATTAGTTGGTGGGGCAATGATGGCCAGGTCTATAAGGCCCTGGATTACATTTTTGAGGTGAAAGTATTTGTTTGTGGTGTGGCCTACGGCTTATTTAAAGTCACAGTGGGCAGCATGTTTGAATTTTTTAGGGAGAGGATTTGGTAATGGCCAGGGTTCTAATAATTTGATGAGGTTTGGGGTTAGCAAGGTTTGGTATGATTTCGACATGGGAGCATGGAGTTTAGTGTATTATTTTCTGGTGCCCAAGAAATGGCAGGTTGGGATATGTGGTTGATGGTTGAGACTGTGACACTGGAGCAATTTTCCTACTTTCATAGTGTAAAATATCCGGTCAGCTTTTTTGGTCCAGGCTCTACTTTGGCAACCCCTTCTTTAATTTCCACACCAGCCTCACAGAGAGATCTAAAGTGCGGGTAGAAGTGGCCTCCTATAAATTCTCCAATATGAGGCGGGAAGTTCTTCTGCACACTGCTCACTTGTTCTTCTTCTGAGGGTCTATTAGTCATAGTGTAGGCTTTCTATCTTCACCTCCTAATGAAGAAACTGACTGATTCCACGGGGTTTTTCTTGATCAGTTTTAGGTCTCTGCGTGTGACCTCTAATTCTTCATTATATTTGTGGCGGGACATGAACTCCCTGGCTAGATCCTCCCAGATACAAATTCTGGATTCTTTGAGAGACATGAACCATTAGAGGGCACTCTCTTATATATTTTATTGGAACATTTGGGCAATTATTTCTTTCGAAGCTCCAAGAAGGGTTATGGCTCAATGGTAGCTACATAGGTGCATAATTGGGAGTTCTCTTCCCCCGTACTTTTTGATGTTCGATATCTTAAATTTTTTTAGCAACCTAGCCTTGGGGTGAGTAGACATGTGGGTGTAGTACATGTAGTTTATAGAGATCTTGACTTGGTCAAATTTCATGGACAACAGTTTTAGGTCTTCCTCAACCTTGATTAGCTCTTCTTCTTTGCGATTTGTAAGGACAAATTTCCAATCGATCCATTTATAGTATTGGCTAAATTCAGTTGGACAAAATATTTTGGTCATTGTGGTTCGTTCATATATCATCTTTGAAGAATTTGGGCATATGCCTATTCACCTTCATCAAATTCATTCCAAATGTTCTTTACTCAAAGGTATATGACCATGTTATCTTTTATATATGTTGGAGACAAACTAAATATGACTAAAATCACGTAAAATTAATTTTGTAAGAAGTTTTTTGTCAGTGTAAAAATCCTGAATTTTCGTTGGATAACTTCCCAGGTCATTCGAACGACCCCATTCAAACAAACCTGTTTAAACGAGTTTGATAATGATAATTTTCTTGATACTCAGACATTTCATGAGAAGTTATATTGGAATGTCATTCAAACAAGATTTTGAACGAGATTATACACATTCTTTATTGACTTTTCGTTAGAAGATTCATTCGAACATAGCCATTTGAACAACATCATTCGAACGACATGCTGCCAGTTTGAATTTTTTTTTTTTTTGACAGTTTTTCCCTTAACTGTTTTGGCCCACTACTTTCTCCTTATCTATCTTTAGTGGATGAAAAAAGTTGTTGGGACTCAAGTGATAGTACAAGTATAGCACCCTTTCGTGGCAGTACTTCTACAATCACATTCAGGCCACACAGGCCTCGGCAGGTATCTCACTCAAGGCGCGGCCAGAACTCCTGTAGGGTGTGGCCCTCTCCATAAGAGGCCGCGGAACCCCAGCTTAGGGTCCGCGGTCCCCCTCCAACAGCCCAGCGCTGCTACTCTGTGGGCCACACGCCCCCATCCACATCTACTGCAGGCTTGGTATACGCCACGTGCTCAGGGCACGTGACTCAACACACTTCCTCATAAATAAAGGATCACACCTGGAAGTGAAGGGTCGGTTCCAGACAGACCTGAGGCACTACAACACAGATTCTCTCTACATCACCCCAGCATAAGCTTTGGAGGCCCATCTACATCACAGCCACCTCACGGGCTAACCGTAATATCTAATACTATCATGTACTCTCCTTTATGCTCATACTTGTACGCCCCTATAGGCACGATTACATTGTACAATTCAACGCACATAATGAGAAGGGAGCAACACAGTGGACGTAGGCCCATTTTAGGTGTTAAACCACTCTATATCTTGTCTTCTCTCTATTTACTTATTTTACTTGTTTAACACACACATATAACTTTTGATCTGCTGATATGAGAACGCCCTATAGTCGACTTCTCGTATCATCAGTTTGGCGCCGTCTGTGGGAACGAGATACTCCAATCTTGTTTCTCTGCATATATGAGTTCTTCAAACACCTTATTCGATCCTTGAGGGTCCTTTGGATCATCTCCTCGCGGGTCGGTTACCGGTTATTGGACTCTGCACCACATTCGCCCCCTTTAACAGGAATTTCATATTTTTGGATCTATCTTTGGATCTTCACTTAATGGCTTTGGATCTATTTTGCATACCCCTATGATATCATTCCATCTAGATAATGCTAAAAAGCATGACGGGCTTTTGCCTCAAAAAGATGAATGATTAGGGAGGGATTGTAAACACCCCATTTTTGTTGTCATCTACCTATGATCTAGGGTTTCCATTGAAGTTGTGCCATATTGCGCGCCGCAAGGAAATTCTATCATCAATGGACCCTAGTAGGTTTTCTTCACGTGTTGGGGGAGAAAATATCAACTCCTGTCTTAGGATCTCTCCCCTGCCCAGACAGGAGTGCGGCCTGTAAGGTCAGCAGTATCTCATGTCGCGACCCCTACTGGTGCGGACCTGCCACAATAGTTCAAAATCTTCATGGGAGGGATTTGAGTGGCCTTTGGATCGACCTTGGTGAATAACATTGAAAGGCTGCAGCAGTGCACTTATGTCCCATACTGGTCGCGGCCTCAGCAGCATAATCATGGAGCAATTCAAACCCTCCTTCCGGATACTTCTGTGATCACTCACCTCTGTTAAGTTTTGTCTCAGATTCTTTATACTTTATAAAGACTAACAAAAGCAGAGATGGAAGGAGAATCCAGCCGGAGTGCAGAAGTCAGGGATGAGATTGTGCAACTATACAATCGCCTTAATCACCTCTATGACAGTCACGCCTCACTTCAGACCCAGGTCAATTTTCTAACTCAGAGGGTGCTAATGTTGGAGGCTGCGGCATCTAAAAACATAGGCGCGGAAGTGGAGGAAACAACAAAGCCAACCTTGCCTGCCGCGGCAGTAAACGAAACCACGGGATCAACTGTCGGAGGTCAAAAAAGGCAAAAAAAAGTCGGGTGTCTATACTCAGTTGAGCCTCCCGATTGAAGAGATCTTTGAGTTCATCAAAGGGGACAAGATTTTGAGGTGGCCAGAAAAATTGAGAGCTCCACCCCACAAGAGGAACAAAGCTACCTGGTGCAGATTCCATCAGGACCATGGCCACGATACAGAGCAATGCTATGCTCTGAAGGATGAAGTTAAAAGGCTAATCGGGCAAGGGATGCTGCAGCGATTCCTGAAGAATGCATAATGGATTCAGCCAGACCTAGCAGAGGTTGCATACCGCATCTCATCCTTAGTCTTTCTAATTTCAACTATTTCTGTTTATGTTTTATGAAGCTCACTGTAGCCTTAATACTCGAGACTTTATGTTTTGTTAACAAAGTCATTAGCTACAGCATACATATATAAATATATGAACTAGCAAGTTTAGCTATATCTGATATTTCTCTTGGTTTCATAACCTGCTACCTCATAAAAAGACTTGTTGTCTCAAATAGATTTCAGAGGAAATATAACAAAATTATCTCGAAGGATTATTCTACTTCGGGATGCACTTATGGATGGGATACGACCTTCATTAGCTCAGAAGTTCCCCTCGCAAGGAACAACTACATCTTATCATATGATGACCATATTCGCAGAAGCATCTGAGGATTCAAGGAGCTTTTATTAGCCACCAGGGCCTACAACGCCAATTCTCTGCTCTCGGAGTGCGACATTAGCCACGGGGGCTTATAACGCCCATTCTTAGCTTTTGGGACTCGTCATCGAGCCAGGAGGCTTATAATATCTAGCCAGGGATGGCTTTATATATATCATTAGATGTGGGTGGCTTAATAACATAACCCAGCCTGGAGAGGCTTGATAGTGTCTCGCATATTGGCTGTGGGTGGCTTAATAACATAACCCAGCGTGGAGAGGCTTGATAGTGTCTCGCATATTAGCTGTGGGTGGCTTAACAACATAACCCAGCCTGGAGAGGCTTGATAGTGTCTCGCATATTAGCTGTGGGTGGCTTAATAACATAACCCAGCCTGGAGAGGCTTGATAGTGTCTCGCATATTAGCTGTGGGTGGCTTAACAACATAACCCAGCCTGGAGAGGCTTGATAGTGTCTCGCATATTAGCTGTGGGTGGCTTAATAACATAACCCAGCCTGGAGAGGCTTGATAGTGTCTCGCATATTAGCTGTGGGTGGCTTAATAACGTAACCCAGCCTGGGGAGGCTTCATAGTGTCCCAAGATCGACTAAAGGAAAGCCATGAAAGACAATCGAAGCGGCTATAGGAGGCTCTGTTACTATGATCATGAAGCATGTCAAACCTACAAAAGGATGGCCTCGATTTCCCAAGGGCAAGGTTCTACAACCTCATTATCTTGTCAGCAGTCAAGTAGATGCCGCGGCATCCTCATCCACCGCTGCCCTAGCACTGGATGGCAACCTGCCACAGCTGAATGGAAAAAGCGACTGAGAGTCGCTGAGGTGGACTTGAATTCAGAATATGTGCCCTCGTTCAAATTACCGCGGCATCAATCTATTCATTATTTATACATGGCAAACGAGTAGATAACCAAAGGGTCCGCGGCTTCTACAAAATATTGAAGAAATTAAGCCGCAGCCCCAAAACCATACTTCATTGGCACCGCGGCTTGGGGGATCACAGCCCTACATAGGTGCAGGGGCAAAACAAAAAAGGGCCAAAGTGACAAGGACACCGCGGATGATTAATAAGAGCAAGATTGCATCGAATAATACTATGCTTCCGCGGACCTAGCTACAAGTCCTACAAGTTCATTCAATACAGAAAGCAAGTTGCAAATATGAGGCAGTAACGTGCAACCATTCATTATAGCAGGCAGTGTAAAACATGCAATATTGAAAAGCAAGGAATATTAAGCAGTCAATCAGTGATAAAAATATGGCCGCAGCCTTTGTATTAATAGCCTTGGATTACAGAAAGAAGGGTCGCAGCCACAACAGAGTTTAAGATTACAAAAAGTTGATGATGCAACAGAAATTAAGAATTTAAGAGGCTGCGTCATCATCATCATCAGCTTCTTCTCCGCTCGCGGTAGTCTCTATCTCCCCGTCCTCAGTCGCTGCCTCTGCCTCTGCTTGGGCTATCAGCCTTGCTCTCTCTTCAGTCGCGGCCTTCAGCTCAGCAATGCACTCCTGATGTTCTGCATCACTTAATTTCCAAGCGAGGACCGTCTCCTTGGCATCAGGGAAGTTCTTAATGATTCTCTGCCGCAACTCCTGGTAGCCGCGGAGGTATGCCCTGTTATTGGTGAGGAAGAAATCCTTGGAGCCTTTGAATAACTCCACGGCATGATCTATGGCTAGCTGGAGGGCGTCGCCATGATCAACTTTCATCTTTTGTATGGACGCGGCGTGGGCTTTATCCTTCTGAGCAGGCTTGGCTTCTAGCTATTGATATTTCTGCTGGAGGAGGGCGAGCTTGGTATTTTCAATCTCTGCAACACGGGCGGCTTCGGCTGTTTGGGCCTGTGATGATTTCAGAGATTCCGCGGCTTGATTGAAATTCTCCTCCACTTCCTCTCTGGCCTTGGTGGCCTTCTCCAAGTCCATATGGGTTGCCTGGAGGGCCGCGGCAGCGGACTCTTTCCCTGCCTCAAAAGAAGAGGCCCGTGCAGACTACAGGTCCGCGGCATGAGCACTCTTCTCGGCCTCTTTCAGCCTGTACAAAGCCTCATACTTCCTCTTCTGGACCACAATGACATCGGCGGCCTGTATGAAATAAAGGACACTAGCAAAAGTACAGAAAAATATGAGATGCAAAGATTAAATGACTAGTACGTACCCTCAGAAGGCTGTGGAGGCCACAGTCCTCCAGATCTTCGTGATCCTCCCCAACCAGCCTGTCGAGGTCCGCGGCATCCAAGGCTCGCTTCATTCTCCGCGCAGCCTTTGCAGTAGTGTCCCAGGAGGAATTTGGGTCAGGCTGCCTTAATTGAGACCTTGGCCTACCGTCTGGCCCGGACTCTGCGCGGAATTGGGGAGGTGGAAAATTCGCATTAACCGCCACTACAGTTGGCGACGGAGGAGAGGACGATTGAAAGGGGCATTCAGCTGACATCAGGCCAGCCTCGGCCGAATTTTCCCCTATGTCATCATCAAAGTGTTCATAATGCGCAGGGTTTTCATCATTAACCACCTGATCCATGGCAGGATCAGTGGTCTTATCTCTAGTGGGGGCCGCGACAGGTACCTTAGCTCTGGACCTCTTCCTTTTTCTGCTTCGTGCAGTGTTATTCAGGACGACCGCGTCCTCATCCATCTCTGCCAGATGCGCAGCCAGCAGCTCCCTATCAACTTCCTCACCTAAAAAAGAATAACACGAGTTCAAGGAAAGAAATGACCGCGGAATAAAAATAATGGCACAGCTAATTACCTTTCGCACCCATTTGTTGAGGAATGGATTTGTTTGGGAAAAATCCCGCCTCAAATATAGTTGTCGATGTTACAAGTATGCTGAACTTCTTGTGCTCAGCAGGAACTTTCGCAGCCTCAGCAGGAGGGCGAGCTTGGTATTTGCAATCTCTGCAATACGGGCGGCTTCGGTTGTTTGGGCCTGTGATGATTTCAAAGATTCCGCGGCTTGATTGAAATTCTTCTTCGCTTCCTCTCTGGCCTTGGTGGCCTTCTCCAAGTCCATATGGGCTGCTTGGAGGTCCGCGACAGAGAACCCTTTCCCTGCCTCAAAAGAAGAGGCCCGTGTAGACTGCGGGTCCGCGGCATGAGCACTCTTCTCGGCCTCTTTCAGCCTGTACAAAGCCTCATACTTCCTCTTCTGGAGCACAATGACATCGGCGGCCTGTATGAAATAAAGGACGTTAGCAAAAGTACAGAAAAATATGAGATGCAAAGATTAAATGACTAGTACGTACCCTCAGAAGGCTGTGGAGGCCACAGTCCTCCAGATCTTCGTGATCCTCCCCAACCAGCCTGTCGAGGTCCGCGGCATCCAAGGCTCGCTTCATTCTCTGCGCAGCCATTGCAGTAGTATCCCAGGAGGAATTTGGGTCAGGCTGCCTTAATTGAGGCCTTGGCCTACCGTCTGTCCCGGACTCTGCGCGGAATTGGGGAGGTGGCAAATTCGCATTAACCGCCACTAAAGTTGGCAGCGGAGGAGAGGACGATTGAAGGGGGACTTCAGCTGACATCAAGCCAGCCGCGGCCAAATTTTCCCCTATGTCGACATCAAAGTGTTTATGATGCGCAGGGTTTTCATCATTAACCACCTGATCCACGGCAGGATCAGTGGCCTTATCTCCAGTGGGGGCCGCGGCAGGTACCTTAGCTCTGGACCTCTTCCTTTTTCTGCTTCGCGCAGTGTTATTCAGGACGATTGCATCCTCATCCATCTCTGCCAGCTGCGCAGCCAGCAGCTCCCTATCAACTTCCTCACCTAAAAAAGAATAACATGAGTTCAAGGAAAGAAACGAGTGCGGAATAAAAATAATGGCACAGTTAATTACCTTTCGCGCCCATTTGTTGAGGAATGGATTTGTTTAGGAAAAATCCCGCCTCAAATATAGTTACCGATGTTACAAGTATCCTGAACTTCTTGTGCTCAGTAGGAACTTTCGCAGCCTCAGCAACTCTTCTTTCTTGCCACTTGTTCAAATGCAAATTGTCAAGGGCTGCAGAAAGAAAAGACAATTCAAGTCAGTGCAAGTTACGTGAAATAAAAAGGACGCGGCTATAATCTTATACCTAATTTTGAGGGTGACCCCCACTGCCGCGGCATTTTATATGATCTCTTTCTTTCATTCTCCTCGGGGTGCATCTCCCATCCTTCACCGGAGATGTAGAAATATTTTCCCTTCCAGTTCTTCACACTGGTCGGTCTCCCAATGTAAAGGGTCTCGTCCCTGCCGCGGCTAAAAAAGTAGTAGTAGCCCGCGAATTTTACTGAGTTTTCCTTTGGGCGGTAGAAGTGAAAGAACTCCGCGGGAGTGATGTCCTTTTTGAACAACTTCTCCCAAAGGACAACTGCAGCGAGAATGGCCCTCCATCCATTAGGGTCCAACTGTGCGGGGGCCAGGTTCATCGCCTGAAAAAGATGACGGATAGGAACTGGGACAGGTAGCCGCAGCCCGTAAATGAACGCGTGCAGGGGGAAGCAAATTTCGTCATCAGATAGAGCCGTGCACGGTCTTTGGTTCGCGGCAGGGGCTGAACACGTCAAATTTTCTGGAAATTCGAAGGCCTCATCCACCTGATCAACCCAATTTTGGGTCATTAAGCTGCGGATACCAAGTGCGGCCAAGGGTCTCGCAACCCTCCCTGATGTACCTCTAGGCTTATTTCTAGCAGCCGCGGTAATATCTCCTTCACCCATGGGATGGGTACTTGAGTTGGCTTCCTCTTCCATCAGCGGAGATTGGAAGGCCTTCCCAGATGAGGAGTCCGCGGAGTCTGAGTCGAGTCTGATGCAGTTTGGGCAATCTTTTAATTTGCAAGGGCCTATTGACCGTAGAGGATGCACGGAAGAAATTTCAGGAGGAGAGGCCCCAAAATGCTTCGCCCAAAAGCCTCTAAAAAACTCGTCTGGGTCAAAGTTCATATGGCTACAGCGGTACCTGAAAAGCAGAGTCCGCAGTTAGGCGCCGCAGCCAGTATGGTTTGGAAGAGACCAAGAAGCCGCGGAAAGATTATTTACATGAATTGCCTACTATTGATTGAACCTAAAAGGGTGACCATCTAACCCTCCATGTCAAAGGGCGCGGTCCTCATCTAACCAGGGAGGATAAATCAGCCTAAGGGTCCTAAGCCAGTCTACTAAATGCCGCGGCTTGGTTCTAGAAAAACCGCGGCAGACATCCACGGTATGCCACAAGGACCAAAATGGGAATAGATTAAAGTTGGGGCATCATGTTGCGGCTTTACTCTTAAAATAATTGATGAATATAACGTTTAATCGTTTTAAAGATCAAAACTCGCACAAGTTGAAGAACTTGGTGAAAAGCATTAAGAACAGCAAGAATAGCAAGCCCTAGATTCCTATCAAACAGCTAGAGTTTGTTCATGAAAATTAGAAGTAGGTTTGGTGTACGATTCAGACGTTAGATTATTAAAAACTGGAAAGAAATACAAACTACGAAGTCCATGGATCGAAAGATTACCTGGAAATGAAGAAATCAGCGATGCTCAGCCTCACACCACCTTGGAAACACCACACGCAGCTTCAAACCACCTTGGAAGGTTGCCGAAAAATGCTTGAGGAAGAAAGAATAAGTTTTTCTCTCGATTTGCTCTCAAAAGTTTTAGAAACGTAATGAAGTCCACGGCCAGAAACAATTTATATAAGGGAGCGCGGAAGACGAATCGTTGCTTTGGAAGCACCGCGGCACCTAGGCTACTTAGCCGCAGTCCCAATATATCTCCCTTGGCACTACGGCTTGGGGGCTTATTAATAGTACAAGTATAGCACCCTGCCGTGGCAGTACTTCTACAATCGCATTCAGGCCACATAGGCCGCGGCAGGTATCTCACTCAAGGCGCTTCCATAACTCCTGTAGGGTGCGGACCTCTCCATAAGAGGCCGCGGAACCCCAGCTTAGGGTCCGCGATCCCCCTCCAACACCTCAGCGCTGCTACTCTGTGGGCCGCACGCCCCCATCCACATCTACTGCAGGCTTGGTATACGCCACATGCTCAGGGCACGTGACTCAACACACTTCCTCATAAATAAAGGATCATACCTGGAAGTGAAGGGTCGGTTCCAGACAGAACCGAGGCACTACAACACAGATTTTCTCTACATCACCCCAACATAAGCTTTGGAGGCCCATCTACATCACAGCCACCTCACGGGCTAACCGGAATCTCTAATACTATCATGTACTCTCCTTTATGCTCATACTTGTACGCCCCTATAAGCACGATTACATTGTACAATGCAACGCACATAATGAGAAGGGAGCAACACAGTGGACGTAGGCCCATTTTAGGGGCTGAACCACTCTATATCTTGTCTTCTCTCTATTTACTTATTTTACTTGTTTAACACACGCATATAACTTTTGATCTGCTGATATGAGAACGCCCTATGGTCGATTTCTCGTATCATCATCAAGTTTTTGAACACAAGAGAAAAAACAAAAAACTTCTCCCTTTTGTCTCCAACATTTATGTGATCTTTAGATCATATTTTGAGAACCAAAAACCCCATCCACATCCTACAAAATGTGCATCCTTTCTATGTGCGTTGGAGCTTCGCACAAGTGCTGATTAGAGAGAGTTATTGGGTTTCGGTGGATACCAAGACACGAGAAGTGTTGTGTAACGCATTCGATCTTCGCGTACTATAAACGGAGGTATTGGAGACAGCATCAACGAGTCTTGGTGAGTTAAGTCTGTAAGTATTTTAAGTCTCTTTGTAAAACCATATTTTTAGTGGATTTGTCTAGGCCCAGTTGTCCGAGATTTTTTCCATTTGAGTTTTCCTCGTACATCGGCGTGTTGTGGTTGTGACCTCTTATTTCATATTGCATAATCCCCTAGATGTATGTGTAGGCTAAAAAGATAAAATTTGGCTCAATTTATATCTCCTACTTAAATTGGAAATTGTCATAACCTTCATGTTAATTGTTCTTGCTTACTCATGAATTTGGAAAGAAAATAAAAGGTGGAATATTACTATCTTTACTTTATTTTATATTGTTGTGGTGTGTGTATTCTACGAAATAATTTAAGTCTATATAACCTTGCAACTTCAATTGGTATCAGAGCTAGTCTCTAGAAGTTATTTAGATGAATCCTGGACGTTATATGGAAAAAGTTTCGTCTAATAGACCACCTATGTTTAATGGAACTAATTACACCTATTGGAAAGCACGTATGAAATCTACCCTAAAATCAATTGATGAACGTGTTTGGGTTGCTGTTGAAAGAGGATGGTCCCCTCCTACTATGATCCTTGATGATGAAATTGTTTTAAAACCTATAGAGAATTAGAGTGAGGATGAATTAAAATTATGTAACTTTAACTCTAAAGGTTTAAATGCATTATTTAGTGTCTTGACTCCCGAGGATTTTCGTCGTATCATGACTTGTGAAACTTCTAAGGATGCTTGGAACATTCTACAAGTTACTCATGAGGGAACGAGTGCAGTTAAAGAATCTAAGCTTCAAAACCTAACCACTAAATTTGAAACCATCACCACGAAAGAATCTGAAACTTTTGATGAGTTTTATGCTCATATATTTGATATTATTAATTCTTGCTTTAACTTAGGTGATAAAATCCCTGAAGATCGTGTTGTTAAGAAAATACTTAGATGCCTTCCTAAGCAGTTCATTCCAAAAGTCACAGTTCTTAATTCCTTAGGAAATCTAAATACTTTAAAACTTGAAGAGCTTGTTGGTGATCTTCAAACATATGAATTAGATATGTTTCCTAAAGATAACAAAACCAAAGATAAGGGTGTTGCCTTGAAAGTAAATAAAGAAGAAGTTTATAAGTCCGATGAGTCTGATATCGATCCTGATGATATAGCCATATTTGCTAAAAAAAATCTCAAGTTCAAAAAGCAAAACTCAAAATTTGAGAAAAATAAAAACAAAGGTAATAGAAATTTTAATAATCAGGATCCTAAGAAGTTTAAGACAGACAACCTTAAAAAGGATGATTTGGAGAGATGCTTTTAGTATGAGGGATGTGGTCATAGAGAGTTTGAGTGCCCTACTAAACTTAAGAGACAAGGTAAAGAAAAGGCAGTTTACAACGCTACTCTAAGCGACAGTGATAATGAGTCTGAAGACTCTAATGACTCTACCCCGTCTAGAAATAATTTCAGTATCATTATAGCAAGTCATGTCAGTGATTCAAGTGAGTCACACCCTAATGTTAAAAATTCAGAGCATGATCTTAAGGTTGCTTCCACTCAATCAGCAAGTAGTGATGAAAAAGGAAGTGAGGGTTAAGTAGATGAGAGTGGATTACAATCTGCCTATTCTGAACTATATACTGAGTCTCTTCATATCCAAAAGGTAAATAAAATATTAAACATTAAAGTTTTAACTTTATAAAAGGAGTTGAAAAGCCTAAAGGAGAAGGAGGCTTTAGTTAGTCAACTTGAGGCAATTAATACATCTCTTTCTGAGAAGCTTATCTTGGTAGGTAAAGAAAAATGTGACTTAATTAACTTATTAAAAGGTGTCAACAAAGATCTTCATGAGTCTTTAGAGATTAGAAAATCTCTTGAAGCTAAAATTGTCCAACTTGAGAAAGATCTCGAGTCCTCTCGTGAAGTCAAAGTCACACTCGAAGATAATTCAAGAAGAATGGGAAAATTATTTCTAGGTCCAGTTTTAGGGTATAAAGAAAAAGTTTACCTAGAGAGAAAGGGTATAGGATATAAATAAGGAGAGTCATCCAAAGTCAAATCCGAACCCGTAGCTAAATTTGTTACCAAAATAAATCCACCTAAACATTATCTACCTAAAATAAGTCCATCTAAGAAATCTCCAAAAGTGACTCCTAAACAACCCTATGTGTGCACTTATTGTCACAAATGGGGTCATCTTAGAGATTTTTGTTACAAGCTTAGGAAGAACTCTTATTTAACAACTTTTAAGCAACACTATAGCTCCTTGGCTAGCCTTAAGATCCAAGTTGAGTATCTAGTTAATACATCCAAAGCTCTAATGGAAGAGTTTCTAAGGTTATCTAAATTCCAAGGAAATAATTCCAACCAAAATACTATAGTCAACAAAGGGAAAAATACAAATCAAGCTTGGGTTAAGAAATATGAGACTAATAAATCGTTTGTTGCTCATGTGGCACTTAAGGCTCCAAATACCTCCAAATGGTACTTTGATAGTGGTTACTCGAGACATATGACTGGTGATAAATCTTTATTTACCACTTTTGAAAACTATAGAGATGGTAATGTCACCTTTGGGGATGGAAGCAAATCTCGAATTATGGGTAGAGGGTCTATTGAAATTTTCTAGTTTCCTAAACTTGAAAATGTCCTTTATGTTGATGGTCTCAAGGAAAATTTGATAAGTATTAGACAGTTATGTGATGAAAATCTTGATGTTAAGCTTAGTCAATCGGAGTGCACCGTACATGATAAACTGGGTGAGGCTATTTTATAAGGTGTGAGAACTAGTGACAATTGCTACAGAATAGTTCCTATGTCCTTTTTAGTTTACAATAGTTCAAAAGCCTCGTCTGTCGATCTTTGGCATCAACTGCTAGGTCATGTTAAATTTAGAGATCTTGATCGTTTAGTGAGAAATGAGCTAGTTCGTGGTTTACCATCTTTAGGAAAACCAACCTCCACTATTTGTGGGCCTTGTCAATTAGGAAAGCAAATTAAGAATCCTCATAAAAAGTTCAACTTAATAACTACCTCTCGTGTTTTAGAATTGATACACATGGAACTTATGGCTCCCACTCGTACCGAGAGCATGGGAAGAAAGAGATACATTTTAGTGATGGTGGATGATTTTTCAAGATACTCCATATTAGGTTTTCTAAGAGAAAAATCTAATACTGTTCATTTTCTCACTGTTAAATGTAGAGTTCTTTAAAATCAACACGGTGTTTCCATAACCCTCTTTAGGAGTGATAATGGAACTGAATTCAAGGAATCTGGTGTAAATGCCTTATGTGATGAAATAGGAATTAAACATGAATTCTAGGCCATTCGAACACCACAAAAAATGGTATAGTTAAAAGAAAAAATCGAACGATCCAAGAAATTGCAATATCTATGCTTCTAGGAAGAAATGTGCCTCGTAGGTTTTAGGCCGAAGCGGTTAACATCGCATGACACCGAATTGTAGACTGGCAAGAAACCTAATTTGTCCTATTTTAGAGTTTTTGGTAGTCCTTGTTATATTCTTCGGGATAGAGAACTCCTAGGTAAATTTGACTCAAGGAGTGATGAAGGTTTTTTCCTAAGATATTCTCAAAACAGTAAAGCTTTCATATTTTTTAACTTAAGTAGTTCAAAAGTCATGGAATCAATAAATATTTTAATAAAAGATGATGCTCCAGCCACATTTATTGAAAATGAGGAAGATTTGTCATGTGAGTGTGATGTTGTTCCTGGTGTAGAAAATATTGAGTCTCACACTGACTTGGATGTTCCCACTACTGATAGAAAGGATCCTTCTCCTTAGGTTCGTAAAAGTCATGACCTTTCAAAAATTATAGGAGATCCCGAGGTAGGTGTCAAGACTAGGGCTCAATTAGAAAATGAAGTTACTTATTTATGTTATACCTCTAAAATTGAGCCTAAAAATTTTAAAGAAGCGTTAAAAGATGAACATTGGATTAATGCCATGCAAGAAGAGTTATTCTAATTTAAGAAAAACGATGTTTGGGAATTAGTCCCTAGGCCTACTAATACTAACGTCATTAGTACCAAATGGATTTTTAAAAATAAAATGGATGAAAATGGTGTCATTATTCGTAACAAAGCTAGGTTGGTTACCCAAGGTACACCCAAATAGAAGGTGTTGACTTTTATGAGACTTTTGCTTCGGTTGTAAGGTTAGAATCGATTCGCCTTTTACTAGCCATAGCATGTCATCTTAAATTCAAATTGTATCAAATGGATGTCAAAAGTTCTTTTTTAAATGGCATCCTTCAAGAGGAAGTCTATGTTAAACAACCTAAAGGGTTTGAAGACCCTAAATATCCTAGTCATGTCTTGTTTTTGAAGAAAGCGTTATATGGTTTGAAACAAGCACCACGTGCTTGGTATGAGAAGCTCACCTCTTATCTCCTTTCTCGCAGTTTTTGGAGAGGCGGAGTAGATATGACTTTATTTGTTCGTCGCGATGAGAATTGGATCTTATTTTCTCAAGTGTATGTTGACGACATAGTTTTTGGATCTACATGGGATAAACATACTCATCTTTTCTCAAAATAAATGCATAATGAATTTGAGATGAGTATGGCCGGTGAGCTTACCTTCTTCCTAGGTCTTCAAGTTCGTCAACTCGATAGTGAGATATTTTTGTCCCAAATTAAGTATGCTAAAGATCTTGTGAAAAAATTTAAACTATAATCTGCCAAGAATGCATGAACTCCAATCAGTTCATTGGTTAAACTTAGTAAGCACACCGAAGGAAAGGATGTAGAGCACACTCTCTTTAGGAGTATGATAGGTAGTCTACTTTACCTAATCTCTAGTCATCCGGATATTTCCTTTAGTAAAGGAGTTTGTGCCTACTATTAAGCCGCCCCAAAAGCGTCTCATTTACTTGCCATTAAATGTATTATCAAATATGTTAGTGGGACCCTGTCTCTTGGGATTTGGTATTCCTTTGACACCAATGATTGTCTATCGGCATATTCGGATGTCGATTGGGTAGGAGATGTCGATTGGGTAGGAGATGTCGATGGATGAAAAATTACATCTGGAGATTGTTTCTACTTTAGTAGTGCACTTGTCTCATGGATGATCAAGAAACAAAATTCCATTTCTTTTACCACGACGGAGGTTGAATACATTATTGTCGGGAGTTGTTGCACTCAACTCATTTGGATGAAATAAATGTTAGAGGATTACGATATTCCACAAGGCACTATGACTATTTATTGTGACAATACTAGTGCTATTCACATTTCCCGAAATCCTGTCCAACATTTTAGAACAAAGCACATTAGGATTCGTGAACACTTCATTCAAGAATTAGTTGAAGAAAAATTCATTTCCTTGAGCTTTGTAGGCACCGATCATCAATTGGCCGATATCTTTACCAAACCTCTATATGCCCTTCGGTTTGAAAACCTTAGGAATTCCATTGGGGTTTGCTCCATTGATTGAGTTAAGAGTCAGTAATCTAGTTTAGGTTGTTTCTCATGTCTAGTTTTATACCTAAGAACTTGATTATTTCTTGTATATATATTTTATAAAAATTCAAAAACATTTTCCTTTTGTTTGTTTGTAATAGAATGGTCTTCATAAAACTTTTGTACATATATGTAATGTGTATGATGTTTTCAGATCTCTATCTCATTCCATGTCCACGTGGCTTTCGATGAGATGCTAATTAGGACTTCGTCTCACTTGTGTGCCTTAATGCTTGTTCATGATATATTTCACTATGATTGCCTCATTATATTACCTTATTTTCACACACCCTTCACGGAACTGCGTGATTATCTACGTCACTTGGCATACACTAAGTGAAGTGCGATGTTATCTTATCAATTTTGTCACCCTTTTTTGAGCAATCGATCTTGTGCATGTAAAACCATTGCCCGAATTTGGAAAAATGATCATTATATTCATCCGTTTTATTTGTGCTTAGCAATGGACACGGGCTGTGAAAAACAAAATGTTTTTGCATGAATAACCACCATTTGGAAAAATGTAAAAGAGCCTAAAATAATTGTGGCATAAAAAAGATTGCTAAGGCTAATTTGTCATTTTGATGATAGTATCATTGCTCTTTCAAAATCAAAAGAATTCAAGAGCTTATTTCATTTTGATGGGAGACATAAGTTGAAGATCAATGGTTTTGCAAATTTAATCCACATTGCTTTCTTTTTAGTGACGCTATTGGCATGAGAATCATCAATCTTCCAAGCATTTGTTTTTGTGGCTAGTATTGCACCATATTCCATTTATTGTCACAAGCCGTATGAGAGTGTATATTACGTGAATATATTATTTGGCATTTTTCACTTATGCATTGTCTTCGTAATGCTCTCACTCGCATTGTTCACACCCCTACATTCCCGCTCTCATGGTTTGGAAATCTCTACACTACTTGGCACATCTTGAAAACTATTTTTTTTGTTTCTAACCTTTCAAGCCTTCTATTATGAATTTTTAATTTTTCTTCTCTTTTGAAGTTTTTCAAAACACTGCTTTTTAGTTAGAAAACCTCATCCGAACGAGTTTTCTAATGAGTTTTAGCTCCTAAGCTTCTGTTTTTTTGTTCGATGTTCATTCGAACGAAGTCGTTCGAACGACTTTCCAACGAATTTTGAATTCTCGTTGGCTAAATATTTAACTTTCGTTCGAACGATGTTGTTCGAACTAGATTTAAGTTTGTTTGAACGACTTGGGTTTTTAAGTGGCAGTTTAGTCTAATTTTTTTCCATCATTTTAGCTTCAACTTCTTTTCTCTCTCATATTCCATCATCCCATTTTCCTATTTTTCCCCTACCTTCTCTCTCTCCACTCTTCCTCAAACCCTCTACATCCCCCAATTTCCCCTCTCTCTCTTCACTTTACTTATCCTCCCCACTACCTCCATTCCACCATTTTTACACACCTACAACTCTTTTGAGAGATTACACCATTTCGTGATTTCTTCTCTCTTCATCTCTCTCATGTACATTTTTATTCTTTTTATCCTTTTTATTCCATTTTTTTAGGGTTGAGCATATATGAGTTGGGTTATTTCCAAATATTCAAATATTTTTTTTTACTTCCCAGTTCATATACTCTCTATCCACCTCTTTCGGGATATATACTCTATATATACATTTTTCCCCCAATTAAGTGTTACTATCATGAAATTTCTTTTTCCATTTCTTCAAATATCAAAATTTTAAAAAAAATTCATGACATTACACTTAATTTGACTTCTCTGCATTTTTTATTTATTTTTTGCTACTAATGGAGTTTGGGATTTTGCTGGTTTGGTTTTGTTAGTGTTGATGATTGGTGGTTTGGGTGGTCTATCCTTGTAGGTTCTAGCCTTCGTTTTCTTATTTTCTTCCCAATATGACTATTTCTGGCCGTCATAATCGACGTAATCATCGCGGCACTGTATCTGAAGAAGAGCGATCTTCCTCTCCTCCTCCTCCTCAGATGAGAACCGTTCTGCTGAAGCTTCCATTCCCAACCTCAAACTGCGTTGGCGAACCCTTAAAAATCACACCTTATACCATACTCAAGGGTTTGCAACTCATGCCTTTGTACGTGAAACGGTCGTTGACCTTCACTCCCTCTCTACCACTGTTGTCTTCATATGGATATCTACCTTGGGTTGGGATTCTCTTTTTAACCTTACAGATACTATCTATGCTGATCTTATTAGAGAATATTTTTTGGGATGAGTGTTCTAAAAAGAGGTTTTTTCTTCGTTGCTCGTGGTCGGAAAATCACAATCACACCTGAATCCATTGCTCGCCTCGTATGTTTACCTCGCCTCAACAACCCCTCTTATCCTTGGTTACTTGACTCTCGACCTGCGAGACAACTCATTTTGTTCACCATGTGTCATACGGTTATTCTCGGATGCGTCATAATCTACCATAAAAATCTTAATCCATATTTTATGATCCTTAACTATATTATGTGTGCCTGCATTCTTCCTCGTGCAAATTCTACTCAAATTTCTAAGGCACAAATGGAACTCATGTTTGCCATTAGCATCAAGGTTGATATTGACCTTCCCAGATTCATCTTTGGTGTTATTAAAGTCGTTAAGCTAAATTCACTTGGTCCAGTTAAGGACGCCTTACTTTTAGTTGTTATTATTACTCGCCATTATCTTGAGGTTGGTTGTCCTCTCTTTCCCTCGGATATTCCCATCACTTGGTTTTAATGCATTAATATGACTTCTGTTGGTCGTTCCCGAGGTCACCTTCCTCGTGATACTCCTCAACCCACTCCTTCTCAATATGTGTCATCCCACTTTGTCTCTTCTACCACCCCCGCTCCTATTAGACCTTCTTCATCACGATCTCACCCACCCATCATTCCACCCTTTGAGTTTGAGGACCTTCGAGTGGTCTGTTCACAGGTTCAGGAACTTCAAGAGGAACGTCTACAGGATAGGGATCTTTCGTAGGAGCTATTGCTTACCATACAGTGTGACTGTCAGCGAGCTAAGGAGGCCCAAGCTCGTTGGGAGGAGGCTCAGTTACGTAGAGATGAGGCCCAAGCCCGACGTGATTCTATTCTCATGGAACATCTTCAGGAGATACGCCTTAGGGTAGGTAGATGTTCGACATCTTAAATTTTTCTATCAACCTATCCTTAGGGTAGTTAGACATGTGGGTGTAGTACATGTAGTTTATGGAGATCTTCACTTGGTCAAATTTCATGGACAACAGTTTTAGGTCTTCCTCGACCTTGATTAGTTCTTCTTCTTTGGGATCTGTAAGGACAAATTTCCAATCGAACCATTTGTAGTATTAGCTAAACTCAGTTGGGTAAAACATTTTGGTCATTGTGGTTCGTTCATATATCATCCTTGAAGAATTTGGGCATTCGGCTATTCACCTTCATCAAATTCATTCCAAATGTTCTTTACCCAAAGGTATTTGACCAGGTTCTATTTTATATATGTTGGAAACAAACTAAATGTGACTAAAATTATTTAAAATTAATTTTGTAAGAAGTTTTCTATCAGTGAAAAAATCCTGATTTTTTGTTGGAAAACTTCCCAGGTTATTTGAACGGCCCCGTTCGAACGAACCTATTCGAACGAGTTTGCTAACAAAAATTTGCTCAATACTCTGACATTTCGTTAGAAGTTTCGTTGGAATGTCATTCGAACGAAGTCATTCGAACGATATTCAACACATTCTTTATTGACTTTTTGTTATAAGATTTGTTCGAATGACCTGCTGCCAGATTGAAATTTTTTATTTTCGACAATTTTCCCTTAACTGTTTTGGCCCACTACTTTTTCCTTATCTATCTTTAGTGGACGAAAACAACTATTGGGGCTCAAGATTTTGAACACAAGAGAAAACAAAAACAACTTCTCCCTTTTGTATTCAACATTTATGTGATCTTTAGATCATATTTTGAGTACCAAAAACCCATCCACATCCTACAAAATGTTCATCCATGCTATGTGCGTTGGAGCTTCGCATAAATGCTGATTGAAGACGATTATTGGGTTTCAGTGGATACCGAGACAACGAGAAGTGTTTTGCAACTATAATACCCCGTACTTTTATAGAGATTTAAATTGCATAAGTGGGTGTAATTTGGAAATTTGAGGAATTACTGTAAATAATAATTTTTGAAATTTATGAGTGTAGTTGAATAATTTAGAATTTAAAGTGAATAGTAAATATTAGTTGGCTCGTGTCGGATTAATATTTACATGGATTAGATTTTCTTACGGGACTAAGTAAATGAGTTGGATTATTTTAATTACATGTCGCAGTTGGGTAAAGCGATAAAGGAAAATATTTTATTTGGAAAACACACATATTGAGATGTGTTGGTCTTAGATAGTAAATTTTTGTAAAGTGACTCGAATGGAGATTTCGAGTGCACGGTTGGTTTCAAATGGGCTGAGGTAGTTAGAATAGAGTACCCGGGGGTATTATTTGGGTTCCGGGGATTTTTGGACTAGTAGGGACTCGCAATTGAATAAACGAGTCATTTTTTGGTTTTATAAGGGATAACCCTTTATTTCTCTAATATAACACACGAGAGAGTGAGAGAAAGGAAAGAAAGAAGAGAAAAGATAAAGGAAAAGGAAAAAGAGGATAAAGTAAGGGATTTTCGGCCAAACTCCGCAAGATTCGACTCGAGATCGTCGGATTTTATCCACGAGGCAACTGTTTAACTTGCTTTAATGATTTAGTGTGTTTGTTTTTCATATTATAGTTGGTAATGGAAAACTATATGATTTTGGCTTTGGGGATTCTTGTATAAATGGGTTTTGGGGATAAGTTTTCGTAAGGATTTATTGTGTTGATGATAGTAGATGAATTCTAAGCTTAAATCCATGTTAATGGTGTAAATTATGGTGATAAATTGTAAGAAATGAAAGTTAGGGTTTAATTGGTTAAATCCCCAAATAAATTGTTGTGTTGGGTAATTTGTAGTGTGGAGATGTTTATATTTTTTTTGGGTGATGTTAAGATCCATGGAAATGATGTTGGATGAGTGTTGGGAAAAATAAGGATTGAAGAAGATGAGGAATAGTGACACAGCGTCATTTCCAAATCGATTTGGCCAGGAATAAAATTGATTCGGCTCTTGGTCAAAAAATAAAATTTGTAAATCTTTTTGTTACAGTCGCGTGGGCACCGATCGCGCATTTTTCTGATTTTTTTTAATTAGTAATGATTTTTCTACAGAAGGTTGTCCGAGATCGAAATCATTAGTCAGAAATTAAGTCTAGAATTATTTCAAGATAAATATTAGGGGTTCCCAAATAGAATGTTAGGAATTCTAAAGGACTTGATGAGATATAAAAACTTTGGGTTCGTAGAAATAAATTCGGGTTATATTTTAAATGGAGATTGGGATGATTTTTGGGTTTTGGAGATTTAAGAAAAATTAGCCAAACTGTTAACTCCGAACATGCCGAATCGATTCAGATTTTGACTGAATCGATTCGCATAGGAAGACCTGTCAAACTGTCTCAGGCCGAATCAATTCGCTGGTCCGAATCGATTCGCAAATGGGGCTAATAAATTCGCTTTGAAAGATATTGATAATTTTCTTCCTTTAAGTTTAGAGGAAGTTAATTACAAATTTGGAGGTTATTTTTGGGGATTCTATATATGACATTAGGACTCCTAGACGATGGAATTGAGGGTGAGTAAACCTTGGATTGAAATACGTAAGCTCGAGTTAATTAGTGTACAATCTGGGGTATGGACTTAATGAATTTTTAGGACGATAGGCATTCAAGAGAAGTATTCGGCAAGTGCATTTAGATATATTTATGCGGTCAGAATAAGTATTGGCCGAATGCATTTGAGTAAATCCTATGATGCGATTAGGAGGGATTTTAGGATATGGGTTAAAGAGGATTGAGAGGTTATTCGGTACGTATATTGACGACTATTATTGTAGGTGATGCGATACCTATGGAATTTAGATGCGTAGTTAGTATACTTATCAAATTGTTACGAATTGGTATATTCGGGTTTATATTACAATCCTTAGAATTGATATATATTATATATACGATGTTGTTACAGTATATGTAATATGATATGAATATAAATATATATGTATGTGATTGGTATATTTGTAATTTAGAGGCTGGTTCCACAGGCTTCCCCGAGCATAGGGTTGGACAGTCAGATTATATATTTTCTCTAGTGCGATCCAGGGAGGTTGCGCGATGTGTGTGAATCCCCTGGCTTGAGGAGCATGGAGAGTATATCCCCAGGTCATATCGTCCCGCATATGGGTGAAATATTGTTATTTCACTTTTAGGAGGGAATATGACCGCCTCCACCGTTGTGTATTTTTACCATAATGATGAGTGACTCTGGCTTAATACCGTGGTTGACTGAGTAACCCTGCATACGGATAGGCACTATGAGACTGCATCCTTGAGTTATAGCTCAGTGGGATGGTTATTATACTTATGATTGTAAAAGCTATAATTATACTTGTTGCGTATAGTATATTGCTTGTATATGAAGACGAGAAATCATATAGCTTTGACTTGTGTAAAGAGTAAAATGAATAAGGGTTTATTATCCTTTCGGGAGACTTATATTCGGATTAATACAATGTAAATCATTTATTAACATGTGAATTATATATATAAAAGACACTTTATATAATAAAGCACTGTTCTAAAAAAAAACGCTTAGGCTTGAGGCTTGGGAGAAACACCCCGCCTTAAGCTTTTTACGCCTTACTCTTGGTAAAACCCTTAACTCACACTTTTTTATAAAAACAACAATGCTTTAGTGAAACGATACCGCCTTTTAAAGAATTTTTTTTAAAACCGTACCATTATCTCATCCAAAATAATCAAATAGTATTTTAATTTGCATATATTCAGACATATTTTTTGATATGTACAATTTTAGTATTTTAATAGCCTTGTTATGGTTAAAAAATATTAAAATATATTAAGAAGACCTAAACGTCTTTTTACGCCTAAGGCCTGCCTAGGCTTCTAAGGCTTGGCCTCCACGCCCCGCATTTTTTAGAATCTTGTACTAAAGAGAAAATGGTATTTTAAACTAGTGAAAGTTGCGAATTATGAACGGTGTGGTTATATATATAGAAACTATAACTATATATATATATAAATTATACATTGATGATTATATCGACTTAAAGCCTATGCGATAGCTTATGGTATAACTTACATTACCTCTTGTAGGGTAGGTGATAGTTATAAGGTTTTAGAAGATGGGATAAAGAGATTAGTAAGGTAGGGTAGATTAACTAGGTCATTTAAAAATGTATACTATAGGTGTGCACTATTAGAGGAGGGGTGAGGTGTATCTCATAGGAGTGTGATACCAGTTTAAATATGAGAGACTTCATATTTTAAAATAGGGCGTTTAAGGACTTGCTAAAATATTTTCCAAACTCGGCCTCTGACCCATTTCTCTATTTCCCTTCTCTTGCTATATATGTATATATATTAGGTGTCCAGACACAGGGACGCCTGGATGATGATTCTTTCGAGTCAGACGTTTGTTACAGCAGCTGTGGATGCACGCAAGTTTATCTTAGACGCTTCTACCATTGTAATCTAGATAGGAGGTATTGTAAAAACACTCGGGCCGATAGCCCAATTGTATTCATTTATTCTTATACCGCCTTTTTAGTGTTGCATTCGATTTGGTTGTCTTATGTTATACTGAGTGTTCGGTTATTTTATTCCATTTCAGTTTTTGTATATATAAACTGTTGTGGATGTTTATTTAGTTGGTTTGGTTAAAAATATTAGTTAATATAAAATTATGATGCCAACCTAATAGGTTATTAGTAATTAATTTGGTTTTTGACAGTGATGCTAAGAATGAACCATATGAGACTCATGTTTTAATTTGGTATAGGATTGATCACCCGATATTTTATTAGGCGGGGTGTCACAGAAACGCATTGGATCTTCGCTTACTACAAATGGAGGTATTGGAGACGGCATCAGCGAGTCCTAGTGAGTCAAGTCTGTAAGTATTTTAAGTCTCTTTGTAAAACCATATTTTTAGTGGATTTGTCTAGGCTCAACCGTCCGAGGTTTTTTCCCATTTGGGTTTTCCTCGTACATTGGCATGTTGTGGTTGTGACCTCTTATTTCATATTGCAGAATCACCTAGATGTATGTGTAGGGTAAAAAGATAAAATTTGGCTTAATTTATATCTCCTACTTAAATTGGAAATTGTCACAACCTTCATGTTAATTGTTATTGCTTACTCATGAATTTGGAAAGAAAATAAAAAGTGGAATATTACTATCTTTGCTTTATTTTATATTGGTGTGGTGTGTGTATTCTATGAAATAATTTAAATCTATATAAGCTTGCAACTTCAGGATCTATAGGAATTAGAAGATTATACCCTGGCTAGGTGAGGATTAAAATCGAGAGTTGAGCAGTTGGCGGCCCATTTGCAGGTGGGGCATATTGGTATTTCTTTAGGATCCAAATCGACTAGGGGCAAGTGGACCCATAGAACAAGGAAAGTAGATCTCGGGTATATCAACTTCAATAGTCTGGGCTTGATGTCACTGCATCTCTTGGATATCAGCTTGAAGGTTATCAATGTTGGCACTGAATTGGACTAGGATGGTCATTAGATCCGGCTGAACATTCGGTGCTTGATCGGTGTTGTCCATGGATAGCTTGCGGAGATAGATTCCAAATTCGATTAAGTAGAAAAGGAAGTAGTGGATCTTTGGGGTGGTTAGATAAAAGATCGAAGCCAATAGGGAGCCAGGTCAAATTTGGGTATGCGATCGACCAGAGAGGAAAAAGTGATTTTGTTATATTTTAAAAGAGAATAAGGGAGTATTTTTGTTACTTTGGAGGGGGGGAATATGTTTTCGGTATTTTTATTTTTGAAAAGAGAAGGAAAAGGTAGAATCTCGACATGTTTATGATTATTACGTTCCACATGTATTATATTTAACTAGATGCAAGGAAAATGTTCGACAGGATCCAAGCCTGGGGAAAAGATAGGGCATAAGATATAAGGCACAGTTTGACTTGTTCCCGGGTTCATGGACAGGGTCCTATTTGTTTAAAAAAGGAAAAATAGTGAAAAAATTTAGGCGATATGGTGACCTAAAATTTTGAGAGAGTTTCACATGGTAACCGACAAACTAATTATGAGCATCGGAAGGTTGGCGCTTATATGAGGTTTATGCATTTGATGGGTTAGTGGAAGGGTTCCCCTTTTGCATGACTCCAATGATATACCTCTTGCCTATAAGGGAAATTATTCATCGGTAAGTGTAGACATGCCATTTGATATACCTGAGTGTGCGTGAATTGCCTCATAATATACCTCATGGGGACCGTATGTGTGAGAGCGAATTCGATATACTCGTTGTAGGTGAATGAGTTAACTGATATATACCTCCCGTTCTGAGTTCGGTCAAGCGATACGATGTGGGAGAATCGTTCGATATACATCGAAGGTACGAGGCCAATAGAAGGTGAAAATCATATATCTTAGGTAAACTGCACCCCAGCGAGATCGGCACCCATCATGAAGTGACCCCTTATACGAGACAAAATTTGGGTTAATATTCTTATTCTCTGGAGATGTATGGTGCAAAAATGCATGAGCCTTGATTAAGATTTTTTTTTTGCATGCTACATAAGGGAGAGAAGTATTACTACGAGTGAGAATATACAAATATCATGAAAAGTAAGGCTAGTATGGAGCATGAAGAGTATACTAAGCATGGTGATGGGGAAGCATGTGAATATACAAGTGAGTGAGTTGTGTAAGGTGTGAAAGTGACATAGGAATAGTATGAGTTAGAAAGTGTGGGAATACATACAAGTGAAGGTGTGTTAAAGTAAGACTACGCATGGATCATTTACAAGTAGTGTGTGAGATGTGTAAGTGAGAATAGAGATATACGCAAGTGGGAAAAGTGAGGGTGTGTGCTAGTTAAGCTAAGCGTGGATGATCTACAAGTAGTGTTTAAGATGTGTAAATAAAGGTGAGACAATATACAAGTGTAAGTTTGTGAAGTGGGCTTGAAGAAACATATACGTAGATGTAAGGTGAAATATGATAAGCATGTATAAGTGATTGAATAGTGATATATACATGAGAAGAGTGTATAGTGGAGATAAGTATGAGATAAATACACAAGAAATAAGCAAGGGAGTAAAGGGAACACACAAGTGGAAGCATATGTATCCACATAGAAAAGAAATAGAGTAAAGAATAACACCCATGAAGAAATAGAGTCTAGTCCTCTAAAAAGTCCCCAACGGAGTCTCCACTGTGGCCATCCGGGTCAGATTCCTCTACTGCGGGCTTGGGCCTCAAAGTTTTGATGATGGGAGGAAAAATGAAGGAACAACATTCCCTCCCTTTCTCTCTTCTCTTTTTCGGCCTTGCAAGTGTGGGTGATTCGATGACATAGTATCCTCTTTATGATACACGTGTCGACGTCTTCGCAGTCCAGCCTCTAATATAAAATTGGTCATCTTCAAATGGGGGTAACACAAAGATATAGAGTCGCTAAACTATTTTTCTCAAAACAGGTAAAAGAATATTGCCGCCTCGAGAGGACGACATCAAAATCAAACTGATGCATATGAACCGAATGATTTGAAAGACTGGGGACTAAGTTACGGAATGGAAAGGTTTTAAGAACCCATGCCACCTTTTTTATCTCTCATGATTTATGTTAATCTTATCCTTTTTCTCCGTGATGTGTGTAAATGTGTATAATATAAGTAATGGGAAAATGGAAATATAAGTAACGGGAGAATGGAATTATCTAACTCACATCATGGAATGGACGAAGCGGACTCATCCATTGAAATGTACCCGGAAATAATAATAAAAAATGTAATATGGGTGTTCATCAAATCACGAATCTCTATGGAATGGTAAATGTGCAGGTTGGACGAGGCATAAATATGTAGGAGTCTAAGACTCACGAAAATAGATATAATATAATATGAAAGATATAAAATGAAAGGGGAGGACTCGAATCTCGGGATTGGCCCAAGATGCTTACCTAGACCAAGGGGCATAAAAGTCTACGTAGTTCAAAAATAGCGTAGGGGAGGGGTTCAATACATAAATCTAAATGTAGGACTCCTCTTGTGTGTATTTGGAGAAAAATATATGTAAGAGTGAAAATGTGTGAAAATGGAAGTCTTACTTTTAGAATTTATTAATAAACCTTTTTTTTGTCTTTTGGCGGTTCTTATGAAAATAAGTTGTGCGCAATACTACAAATAAAAAGTCAATATTTTTTTACATGAGATGATAAAACAAAACTATGAAATATCACAAAATGAGAATAAAGAGAATAATAACACTTAAATGAATGAAAGTAGAAAAGAGTGAGGGATGCACCTCCTTCATAGATTTATTACTGAATTTAGAATGTAAGTATGGTAATTTTTGTAGTGGTATGAGTGTATTATGGTAAGATGAGGTGGGTGTCTAAGTGAGCTAAGGAAGTCGGGGGAGCGAATGTTGGAAAATGGAATTTTAAAAAAAAAGGAAGGCTTTGATTTTTAGGAGAATGTTTATTCTAAGGGTGAGGTCATGGCTCTTTTATAATGTGATTTAGGGTTAAGGGGATGCAGATTGGCATGGCCCCTGGAGGGCCTTGTTGGGTAAGGAAAAGTAAACCTATCAATAGGCAAGGTGTCTGGGGTGCCTATAGGTGGTCTAGAATGAATTTTTCAAAAAATCGGGCATAAAATGCAAACCATAAATCCAAATGGCACACGACCGGGATAGTTGGAAAGAGAATTTAGAATCCTTTAATAATCCATGAATCCACTCCCGATTTCGGGAGTTGGCCGAAGTCAAATGGGTCTTGGAAGTGCTCGATAGTCTCTGGACAGGAGGTTTTTAAAAGAAAATGCATTGTTTATCTTAACGGTGACATTGATTTGTGCTTGACATGAACCATTGGAAAGGGGATTCAGGGATCTTAAAGGATTCATTGAGCTTCACTCAGGTCAAAGAGTTGATCGGACTCAAACAGAGCCTAGCTGCTCTTTGTGGACTCTTGATCAATATTCGAAATGAAACGGATCATTCATGCAGACTGTGAGACCGATTCATGCATGGGAGGGATTGATTGGATGGGGATTCATAGACCTTAATGGATTCATTGAGATTTTCTCAAGTTAGAGAGTTAACCAAAGTCAAACGTGGTCCAAGAGCTCTCGGTGGCCTCTAGATCAGTACTCAGAGTATGACCTATGATTTATGGTGAGTGGAGGAGTCTTAGGGATCTAAGGAGTTTCTCAAGGGTTCCTAGGATGGGGCACATTTAGTTCTTCTTAAGTCTCAAGGTGCGTTATATAGAGGATGGGATATTTATATCTTAATCCAAATGTGATAGGGACCTAGTGAATAAGTTTTGTTTAGACTCCGCTATGCATTTACGAATCCATATAAGTACATCGGTTATGCATAGCAAAGACACTTTAGGCAAGGACGTAGAGCAAACACTTTATAAGAGAATGATAGGTAGTCTTATCTACTTAATCACTAGTCATCTCAACATTCCTTTAGTGTTGGAGTCTCTGCACGATACCAGGCATTCTCAAAAGGGTCTCACTTGCTCGAACTTAAACATACCATCAAATATGTGAGTGACACTTTTTCCTATAGTATTTTGTATTCCTTTGATATCGATGATTATTTTTTCACCAATTTGAATTTCGATTGGGTTGGTGATGTTGATGGTTATAGGAGAACCTCTATTGGGTTTTTTACTTTGGGAGTGATCTTGTATCTTGGTTGAGCAAGAAGCAAAACTCCATATCTTTATCCATGATAGAGGCCGAGTATATAGGTGTCGGGAGTTGTTTCATGCAACTCTTATGGATGAAGAAAATGTTGGAATATTATGGGATTTCACAAGGCACATTGACTATTTCTTATGATGATGCGAGCGCGATCCATATATTCTGTAATCTGGTCCAATATTCTGGCACAAAGCACATTAGGATATGTGCGTATTTTATTCATGATCTCGTAGAGGAGAAGGTCGTGTTCTTGAGCTTTGTGAGCACTGAACATCATTTAGTTGATATTTTCACGAAACCTTTCGATGCACTTAGATTCAACGATCTTAGGAAGTCTTTTGGTATTTGCTCCGTTGATTGAGTTCAGGAACTTATCTAGTATAGGAATTTTATCATGTTCATATCTTATACCCCTATTGCTAGATTGTATTATCATAGTATTCATATGTTTTCCTTTTTTACATATTTAAAAAAATCCAAAAAGATTTTCGATTTATAAGAAAAAGTTTGAAAATGAAAAATATTTGCGAAAATTTTAGAAAAAAAGACGAGGAGTTTTTTATTTTCTTTTTTCACCATATATGGATGAACATTAAAGATATTGGTATCACCTCCACATTCCATCCATCCAGTGACTTTTGTGTTGTTCTTTGAGACATAGCATTATTTTGTTAGTTTGCTCAATAATGTGTGGATTAAATTTCGTTGATCATTGATGATTACTTTCAACATGTTAGACTCTTTGTCACCTTTACTGCAGACATGCACAAACTTTTTGAATATTGAACTTTCGTAGCATGTGTCAAATACGATGTTCTCATGTCAATCCTACTTAATAACAAATCAAATGTAAAAAGAGATAAAGTGTGCTTGTAAGAACCATTGTCTGAATTTATTTTCTAAAAAAATATTGATATATCTTAAGCAATGTAAAGGGGCTATCAAAAAAAGAAATACTCTTTGCATTAAAAGCCACCATTTGCAAAAAGAGCCTAAAAAGATTAAAGGTACACAAAACAAAAGTGTCAAGGCCATTTCTTTTATATTCCTTAATACTTCACTATATATTAGCGTTATGATTTCCTCAAAATACTTAAGAGTGAATTCTTATATATGTGGGATTTTGAAGGAGTTATAAAGTAGAAGATCAATTGATTTGCACAATGGACTTTCTTAAAAAGCATAAAATAGTTTGGCATTATTGTTTTCAGAATCATCCAAATTCATGACATAATGCATAAGTCGAGTCAATTTAATTTAAGATCAACATTTTACACCTAAGGTAGAAATTAAGTTCTTTATTTAGAAGTGTCACATGACTTTGTGCATATATATTATGAAGGCTTCTGTTGATTTGACTATGGAAAATGTTCACATAACATCATTTTGTTTTCACGATTAGGGTATTTTAGTGTTATTCCATGGTGATTGTGTGTCTTTGTACCTATATGTACTTTGTATACCTTATACTTGAAAATTTGAAAAAATTAAAAATAGTTGTTTCATAAGGGGAGAACACATTATGCCTTTTGGATTATCATTACATGGGCCTTAATGACAATATTTATGATCTTATCTTCGCTTTTTCATGTGATGCTTATTATTCATATTTAGATTCTACTATTTTGTGTATTACGGACAAAAAGGGGGAGAAAAAATTGAGTGGGAGTTTATTTTTAATTAAAACTCGTACGCATCATGGCAGTTCTTTGTTTCATGTTATAGGTGACTTCCGCTTTTATGAAGATTTCGTGGACTAGACAGGATGAAGACAAATTTGGCCAAGTGGAAAACAAGTTAAGTTGAAGACAAAGTTTCAAATTTCATTCCGTTATGTGGTTTGGGTGGACACTAGGATTCATTTTCTTAGGGGTTTTATTGTATTTTGGTTTTCCGTCTTGTTTTATAATGGAATAGACAAAGGGGGAGACTTATAAGAGCAATATTTTATAATTGCTCGTAGTTTAGGCTTTTTTATATTTTCGCATATCCCGTTACAAACAAGCATTTCAAATCGAACACTACATTGCCTTCAACTTGATTTGAAGATATGTTAGTGATCGATCATCGTTTATGGATAATTCACCGACACTATATGGAGGTTGGGCTCTTCATGTCTTATATAAATTATATTTCGGGATGTTTGTTTTAAAATCGAGGCTTTTATAAAATGGATTTTAAAAGAAAAGCTTTTTTATCTCGTTCGAACGAGCATAGAATCTCGTTAGAACGAGATAGAGTTCTCATTTGAATGGACCTCAAATGAACATCAAAAGATAGGCCACTATCTTGACAGAACACTTTCGATAGAAGCCCGTTTGAAGGATGTTCGAACAAAAGTTCATTCTCGTTAGAATGAGATTCTAATGAAAATCTAAAGACAATCCATTGTTTGATAAAATAAAAAAAAACTCTCGTCAGAAGGCCTTGGAAGGATGTTCAGACGAAAATGGGGTTTTCTTAGAATGAGACATATTTTCTTATAATGAAAATATTATTTTCTTTCGGACAAGATGATGTTTTCATTCGAACGACCTCGTCACATTAAAATTCACGTTTTTGCTATATCAAATTTCTCAAGACTTTTACCGAAAATGATTTCCCAATACCTATTCCAAAAGTGTTCATCGTTAGTCTTTCAAAACACCCTTTTGTTTTACATTTCATAATCCCTTAATATGATTTGTTAAGTTTATGAAACCTTAGTTTCCATAATTTTCATAAACACTTGTAGAGTTCATCTCTACTGCCGACTCATGGAGCCGAGGTTCTACAGCACCGCTTCCTATGAACGGTGCTGGACTGTGTCATATTTTGTGCAAGATTTAAAGACTCTATGCATTATAATTAGTGGTGCTAAGTAGTTTATAAATCGACTGTGTCTGTTAAACTCTTTACAGTGCTAAATAATAAGTTTTGTCCGAAATGGATTTTTCCTTACCTCTTTGCATACTTAGTCTGAGTGTGTTGTTGACTAGTATTTAATTTGGACTTCATCGCCACATATACATCTAGTTGCTAATCAATATAAAATTTTATTAAAATTTGAATTTGTGTCCGAGGATCCTTATATACGGGATATCCATATGAACCCGCATTCTCAAATTCAAATAATATCATCATTTTAATTCTACAAATTTCTTAATATGTTAAGTTTAACACAAATCATGGGGACACACGAGAAATTTATTCACTAAAAAATGTGTTCCCACTCTCTTTGAAAATATACATTCAGATTTAATGAGAGTTGTGTTAAAAATTAACTTACAATAATAAAAGAAAACATATCTACACAAGATATACAACAAATACTTCAGATCAAGAGAGAAAACTGAATTTAAAGAACATATAACATTCAACAAAAAATTAGAATATTATATCGCAAAAAATATGCAGTACAATTTCGAATCTAACAACTAAGAGGGTTTAGTTTTTGAAAAAAAAATTGAACATCAAAGTACACAATACTCTCTACTACAACACAATAAAAAAATATATAGTTCAGAGATGAAGTGTTGTTTAAAAAAAATATACTCTCTCTCTCTCTCTCATGTTATTTTTCTCTATCTTTGCACACTCTAAGAATATAAAAACCCCATTTGTCTCTAACTCTAAAAAACGGTGGGCTGGCCCTAATAAATGATATAATAATGTTTATATTGTAAGGGATGGAAGATTCTAAAAACTTATATCAAATATAGGGCTAAGATGAAAACTATGGGAACCATATTGATCTAATGGTTGATATTCACACTTAGGATTTAAGTTGGTTGTTATAATGGGTCACCCAATAAAAACCTCTAATAAAACCAACACTGGTTTAAAACTAATTAAATCCACTTAAAGAAATAAGAGAAAGAAACAATGGCTTGTATTGGCTTTCTTAATTTCTAACTCAGAAGGCATGGGTTATAACAATAATACTAGAACAACTGGAAACCAATAATGAAAGCTCCTACACTAACTAGTCATAACCTGAAAGTTGGCATCTTAAGCTATTGGAGTGAACAAAACCAGTTTGTCAAATCTCTAAGATGTATACCCTGTAACCGAGAACAGTAGATAATCTACTAAATGATGTAGCTGGTAAAATAAAAACTCAATTAACAAATCTACAACTTTTAGTATCACTACTTGTAAACCCGCGCGATGCGTAAGCGAAACGATTATGTACGCGTGGTTAAAAATATACATGTTTCTTGAAAAAAAATTACCATTTTGATGGCAAGGTAGCATACTCTTAAGATTTGATATTTTTTTAATATACTTAATTAGTTTCGCATGATGATGGAAGTGAATTCATGAAACACAAAGGCTTGTGTTTAGATTAAAAAAAAATTCTTATATATTACAAAATTTATACACGTATACAAAATTTTTATACATTACTAAAAGACCATGTAAACGCTATAAATTTACAAACACGTACAAAATTTCAATTCGATAATAAATTTTTCTTTAATTTTAATTCTCAATGATCATAATTAAAGCGGTGTCAAAATCTAAATAACTAAAAAAACAAAAAATAAAGGAACAAAGGAAAACTGAATAAATATTTTAAAAGGTTTGAAAATTTTCTACAAAAAAAACTGATTTCCAATAACAAAATAGATTTCCAATAAAAATAAAGTTTTTAATAAAAATAGATTTTTTTTCGATAATCACATAAAATCTGAAAAATACATACAAAAATAAAATAAAATCTGAAACATACATGTAAGAACAAGAAAAAATTAATAAACAAAAAAATATTTTTATGAAATCAACCAAAATCTAAAAAAATCAAAACCTTTATGAACCTTTGCAAAAATTTGAATAAAACTATTACAAAAATATTTTATAATAGTTTGTCAGAATAAAACTATTCTGAATTTTGAAATCAAAAGCAACCATGAATTATTAGATTCAAGCTCCAATACCATCTCAATCCTGAACAAAATCATGTGATCCTTAAATAGAGGATCAACTCATGAAGTGAATGAAGCCACCACATTTTACAAGTGAAAAATCAGACCCCCGAGCACACGGCAAAAAATCGAATAAGATCATTACAAAAATTAAAATATCAAGAAGGCAATGAAAATTGACCTGAATCTTCATAGTTCAAATTATTTTGTTTTTCCTTTTGAAAAATATAAATTTAACCTCAAGAAAAAAGCGCAGGGTAAAAATTAAATTCACCCAAACTTAAGGTGAAATTTGCATTTTATCCATTTTACATAAAAAAATTTAATCCCATTTTTTGATAGGGCAGGACCAGAAAGAAAAGTTTATAAATGGGCAAAATTTATTAGTAGTGAAAGCTTATTAAGTTAACTTGTGTTTTGTTAGGCTTACCTAATGATTTAGTCAAGCTTTGGAACCAAAAGGGTAACAAAGCATCGCCCTAGTCATCTGCATCATCGACATAGTCGGCAACAGCCTCACGGAGATCTTCCATCTCTTTGACACCCCCGGCAGTGAATGGAAGGTTTTTAAATCCACTTTGTGGAAGATAAATATAATGCGTAAGCAACCCTCCCAGTTTAGGTGGGATCCCAAGACGAAGAGCGAGGGAGAGAATAATGACAGCTCCTCCCCTGCGTTACAGCTGATCCGATTGAAGGTTTTCATCCAATCTCAAGTAATGGATTCGGGTTATATAAAAGGCAAGAAGGTGAAAGGTGAGAAGAGGAATAGATTGGGAGAAAAAGGAATGAATGGACAGGGGAATTCATGGGAGTGAAAGGACGGTTAAATTATATTCAATACTATTAAAACCTCTAATAGTTGTGTGTCAGTTGGTTTATCAGCTATGGCTATTGGATATTCTGTAATGTTATTTCATACGTGGACATGGTGTTTGATTAGGAAGCCTACGTGGATAGGTTGTTTTCTTAGGAACATTAAAAGCTTGTATTGCATTATATAGTAGTACAAAGATATATAAACCAACTATTGAAGGGTCTTAAATCGATGACAATTATCAAGCATGTCCCATTTGGTACCTAATCTCTTAAAACGACAGAATTTCTTAAAAACAAGAGCAAATGGTTATTATTTAACTGACAATACATTATCAAGGCTTAAAATCAATTACTAAAAACTCTAGTTATATTCCAACGGTTTAAAAGGTTACATCCAATACATATGGAAATATAGTGGTTGGAAAATATGAGGATAAGAATCCTATGGTTAATATTAAATAACGCATGTAGTCCAAAACTTATATGTAAGGACATTTTTCACATGTCCGAAATGTTTCATTTATTTATGTCGTACGCCGCTACATTTGGCACGTCTCCTCACGATCTCACATGACGGCCTCTATCCGAATTCCGGGAATCAAGCATGCATTATCTCCACTAATATGTCCCACATCTTCCTCAATGACTTCACGTTCCAAGATTTTAGGGACTTAATGCAAGTGGTACGCAAGGGAAGTCAAAACAGTGAAAAAAAAGGCACAATAGGAGAGTTCAAGGGCATTTTCATAATTTCACATCCATAGTTAGGAGGTTTGGTCAACTAGAAAGTTGAAGAGATCGCCGCAACGAAGATACTGGAAAAAACGGCACATCAATCCGAGCTACGGTGAAGGAGTTATGACCTTTTGAAGATAGAGAAAATTCCTTAAAGAATGTTGTTTTTTTTGTACGCTGGATAGAATTTTAGAGTTTTAAGAACGTGGGCCTCTTCATATTTTTTCCTATAAATACCAACTTCGGGGGAGTTGTTTTGCAAGACTTTAGGAGACAAATTTGAGAGTCCAAATACATCTAGTCTTCATATTTTTTAGTCCCAAGACTCATGTTTTGATTCACACATCATTGCCAAACCTTTGTGAATCCTTTTGCAACCCAAGAACACAACTTTGGTTTGTTCAACCCTTGTGGAGGAGACCGTTCTTCTTCTTCATTGCAGCCCTACTGGAAAGGGATAATTCCAGCCGCGACTACAGAATCCGATACCCAAGGGTAATTCTTAGTCAACTTGTATTTTCATTGTAATCCGATTGTAAACCGTTTTCTAACAAATTATAGTGAAAATAAATGGTTTTGCCCCTGAGGGGGATTTTTCCTTAATTGCATGTGTTTGAATGTTCTTGCGTAGATTATCTATTTATTCAATCACATACTGCTGCATGTTTAGGGTTTGTTTGTGTTAAAAGGGTTTTATATATGGTTTGATCATTTGAACGCGAGCACACACATTTCTCAAATTGGTATCAGAGCAGGTTACGCTAATCTATCGGGTATTCCTTTTTTTTCCGCAAAATTTTTCTAAGATATCAATTTTCTGAAAAAATTGATTTTTGAAAAAGTGCGTGTTCAAATGGAGAAGTCATATTATAAAATGCCTATTTTTGACGGGACAAATTATGCTTATTGAAAATGCCCTTGAACTCTCCTATTGTGCCTTTTTTTTCACTGTTTTGACTTCCCTTGCGTACCACTTGCATTAAGTCCCTAAAATCTTGGAACGTGAAGTCATTGAGGCAGATGTGGGACATATTAGTGGAGATAATGCATGCTTGATTCCCGGAATTCGGATAGAGGCCGTCATGTGAGATCGTGAGGAGACGTGCCAAATGTAGCGGCGTACGACATAAATAAATGAAACATTTCGGACATGTGAAAAATGTCCTTACAAATCTCCCCCTATGTCTATGCCGGTACATACATAAAAAATCCGAATTATCAAATATGAAATTGCCTATACAAATCTACCCTCCCATGAACCCAAAACTGGAAAAGGTACAAATGAATAGTCTTCATCGTTTGTTCTTTAATTCTTCAGGAATCTCAAAACTTTTCTCATCAGGGTGTGCAACATATAGATCTGCAATCTTCATACCTACACACATGAGACAAAGCAAATACCATGTGACATGTCGAGTTTGAAATGAGATAACATGGATATCAATATATGATAAAAACATAAGCAACATCTCAAAAACTCCCCCAGAATTCAAACTCCCCCATAATATGATAATTCTTTCTCCCCCTTTTTATGATGTCCCCAAATGGAAAAATTAGAGAAATAAATCAAATAAGCAAGTGCTGGGTGTCACTAGGATAAAAACACACCATGAATAAACAGAAAGCAACCAAGTCAATGATAGCGTAAATGAAGTGGTGTGATCGAATTCGATAGGAAAATCAATGCATACAAACATGACATATGTGCACGATGAATATTGGATATTCCTAGCGAATGAACTCAAATGCTTCCTTTGGTGTAAAAGAGTGACAGTATAAGATATTGACTCAATCAAATCAACAAATCAAAGCTCAAAATGATTTTCACACCAATAACGTCCAAAATGATTTTATGCTTTTTCAGGACTTTCAAGGAAGTGCAAACCCGTTTAGATTCTCCAACCAAACTCCCTCAGATATTGTATTGAATAGAGGCATTCTAAATTCTCAAACTTTGGAGAATTGATGGTGAAACCTAAGTGGCCCATAGTTGGCAATTTTAAAGATAAAAAGAAATTTGAGAAAAATAAGTTTGAAAAGAAAAATGAAAAAGTTTCCAAAAATCCTTCTCTGAAAGAAAGTGAGAGATGTTTTGAGTGTGATGGTAGGGGTCATAGAGCTTTTGAGTGTGCCAATCGTCTGAATAGAGAGAAAGGGAAAGCTGTTCTTAATGCTACCCTTAGTGACGACAGTGAGGTCGAGACGGTGGATTCTGGAGATGAGTCACCGCATGAGTGTAACTTCACCGTATTCATGGCCAGCCAAGTGAGCACTCCTAGTTCTCCTCATGACGTTGAGGATGATGCTTCACAGGGACACCTCGACAATGAGAGCGATGTGAGTGAGGGGGAGGATGACACAAGTGAGAGCGAGAGTGATATACAACGCGCCTACGCTGAGTTATATTCTGAGTCTTTTAAAACTAAAAAGCGTAACAAAGTGTTAGTTCTTAAGATCACTTGCCTAGAGGAAGATTTAAGGAAAGCGAGAGAAAGAGAGTTCTCTACCTGCACCGCCCTGACAGAGAGAGAATCTACCTGTGTCGAGAATGAGAATTTGTTTAGAGAGAGAGAGAGTACTCTAGAGAAAGAGAGAGGGGACTTGATCAAGCAAGTGGTTAGTCTTACGAGTCAGCTCCATTCCTTCGTGGAGACTCGGAAGAAACTTGAAGCCCTTGTTGCCCAGCTGACTCATGATCTTGAGAAAGCACGGGAAGTCAAGGTACAAATCGAGGACAGATCTGGGAAGATGGGAAAGATGCTCCTCGGCCCCGCTTTAGGTTTTGGTGATCGTCAAGGAATTGGATATGATGGTGCCTCCACATCCCAAATTGCACCTGGACCAGTTCCTGAGTTTACTACAACTCCTTATGGTCACCGTAAAAAACCTCGAAGGAGAGTTCGACCAAGAAAAGCAAACCAAGGTCCGCCTTTGACTGAGTTCTTTTGTACTTATTGCAAAAGAAAAGGCCACCTTAGGGAAACTTGCTATAGCATGGGTCGGACACGACGTACTACTGCTCCACCACGACATACTGATGGGTTTTCTAGTCTGAGAGAGCGAGTTGAGTTCTTAGCTGCCACGACTCAGAGTTTGATGAAAGAATTCCGACGGATGTCTTCGCCGTTAGTGAATGCTTCTTACATTCCAGCTAAAACCAACAAAGGCAAACAAAAGGTCATCTCTGCTTGGGTGCCTAAGAAAGATAAAAAGGCCTTTGTTGTTCATGTTGCTCTCAAAGCACATAATACCTCACAGTGGTATTTTGATAGTGGGTGCTCCAGACACATGACAGGTGATGCCTCATTTTTTAATACTCTTGAGGATTATCAAGATGGCAGAGTCACCTTTGGAGATGGGAGTAAGTCTAGCATTATAGGATGAGGTACTATCGAGTTACCTGGTTTTCCTAAGCTAGAAAATGTTTTGTACGTAAAAGGTTTGAAAGCAAACCTTCTCAGCATTAGCCAGCTGTGCGACACTAACTTTGCAGTAAAGTTTGACCAGGACGCGTGTAAAGTCTACAATCAAGCCGGTAAACTTTGATACAAGGGGTGAGGACCGAGGATAATTGCTATGGGACTGAGCCCACATCCTCACTTGTCTGCAACAGCGCCACGATCACTCCTATGGATCTGTGGCACCAACGTCTAGGTCACGTGAACGTTAGAGATCTCAATCGTTTATCTAAAAAGGACCTAGTACGTGGCTTACCATCTCTTGGAAAGTCAACTTCGACCGTTTGTAGACCCTGTCAGTTTGGAAAACAAATTCGTAGTCCTCATAGGAAGTTACATTCCATTACCACCTCTCGTGTTCTGGAGTTGATTCACATGGATCTTATGGGTCCCACTCGTACTGAGAGTCTAGGTGGTAAGAGGTACATCCTCGTGATGGTAGATGATTTCTCCAGATACTCCATTGTAGGTTTTCTGAGAGAGAAATCCGATGCTGTAGATTTCTTAACGACCAAGTGCCGTGTCCTGCAAAATCAACACGGTGTCACTATTAACAGAATACGTAGTGACAACGACACTGAATTCAAGGAAGCAAAGGTTGATTTGTACTGTGATAGCCTTGGGATCAAACATGAGTTTTCTGCTGTGAGAACTCCTCAGCAAAATGGGATTGTTGAGAGAAAGAATAGAACGATCCAAGAGATGGCTAGATCTATGTTTCTAGGTCGTAAAGTTTCTAGGAGATTTTGGGCAGAGGCAGTGTCTACTGCATGCCACACGGTGAATAGGGTGTATCTGCGTCCACACACACTTCACACTCCTTATAAGTTGTGGATTGGCAAGAATCCCAACCTGGCATATTTCCGTGTCTTTGGGAGTAAATGCTACATCCTACGGGATAAAGAGCAATTAGGAAAGTTTGACTCCCGAAGCGACGAGGGAATATTTCTAGGATATTCATCGAATAGCAGAGCGTACCGGGTTTTTAACCTGAAGAGCTCTAAGATTATGGAATCAATAAACGTCACCGTGCAAGATGACGAACCTCCGACGGTTATTGATCCTAACCTTCAGTGTGAGGATGAGGATTGTTCTGACAGTGATTTACCTGTTCCTCTCTCACACTCTGTGGACCCTACTCCTGTGTTAGGGGACACACCTGCTTGGGTTCGTAAGAGTCATGACCCTTCTGCCATTATTGGTGATCCCACTCTAGGGGTAAAGACTCGAGCTCAGCTAGATAACGTTGTTAGCCATCTTTGCCACACGTCCAAAGTCGAGCCCAAGAACCATAAAGAAGCACTCAAGGATGAACACTGGATATCTGCTATGCAGGATGAGTTGCTTCAGTTTAAAAAGAATGATGTCTGGGAACTTATCCCCCGACCTAGTGAGATTAATGTGATAGGTACTCGGTGGATTTTTAAGAACAAAATGGATGAAAATGGTGCCATAATCCGAAATAAGGCTAGGTTGGTCGCTCAAGGCTACACACAGATAGAGGGTGTAGACTTTGGGGAGACATTTGC
Organism: Sambucus nigra; assembly: GCA_949130495.1. Lineage (NCBI taxonomy): Eukaryota > Viridiplantae > Streptophyta > Magnoliopsida > Dipsacales > Adoxaceae > Sambucus > Sambucus nigra. Next base: position 350,197,583 of record OX422223.1, on the reverse strand, counting down.
TCCTGTTGCAAGGCTTGAGTCCGTCCGTCTTCTGCTCGCCATCGCATGTCATCTGCGCTTCAAGGTGTATCGGATGGATGTCAAGAGTGCCTTTTTGAATGGCATTCTACAGGAGGAGGTTTATGTGGAACAACCAAAAGGGTTTGAAGACCCTCAGCACCCTGAGCACGTCTACTATCTGAGGAAAGCCTTGTATGGTTTGAAGCAAGCACCCCGTGCTTGGTACGAGAGGCTTACTTCTTATCTCTTAGCTCGTGGCTTCAAGATAGGGGGAGTAGATATGACGTTGTTTGTCAAGAGAGATGACGGTGCTATTTTGGTTGCCCAGGTCTATGTGGACGACATAGTCTTTGGATCCACATGCTCCCAGCATGCTCACCACTTTGAGGAGGAGATGAAAAGTGAGTTTGAGATGAGCATGGTTGGTGAGCTTACATTCTTCCTTGGTCTCCAGGTTCGTCAGCTAGAGGATGGGATGTTCATCTCCCAATCCAAGTATGCTAGAGACCTAGTGAAGAAATTTGGTTTAGACTCCGCTAAGCATAGGGATTTGCACAGTTGACTGAGGGGTTGGTCTATGTCTAGAATAGGATGCTTCTTCATGTTCATATCATATGCTTCCTATTGCTAGTCTATTTTATATGTACCATTACTTTGTTGTACAACTTTGTTTTATTCTTTTTGCTTTTTATATTTCTTTTTAAAAAAATACAAAAAGATTTTCCTTTAAGAAAAATTTTGAGAAAAGCACAAAAAGATTTTATTTTTCCAAATTTTTGAAAAAATCCAAAAATATTTTTGTATTTTGCTTCTTTTATGGATGAGCATGTAAGATGGCCAATTCACAACTTCATTCCATTTATCCATGTGACTGTTTGATAGAGATTTGAGAGGCTACATCATTTCATCCATGTGCTTTACATTGATTGGAGTCTTTGAGATGTAATTAGTGATATCTTCCTACATGTTTGACTCCTATATCCTTTATTGCACACATGCATGGCTATATTTGATTATTGCACTTGTCTATCTGATGTTGGCTTGCGTGTTTTCATCTCAATCCTGTTTATACAATGTACAATATGCGATAAAACTTGACAAGATTGGAATGCATGTAAAAACCGTTTTGGTGAGACTGTGTGTTTTTGTATAACGGGGAGGGGCTGCGAAAGGTAATCATCTATCCTTTGCGCAAAAGCCACCGTTAAAAAGGACCTAAAAAAATGGAGGAATTTTAATATCCGAGGTCCAAAGAGGTTAAAAGAGCTCGAAAAAATTTAAAGGCAATAAAAAGCAATTCATGCCAAATATGGGCCACTTAGGTTTCACCATCAATTCTCCAAAGTTTGAGAATTTAGAATGCCTCTATTCAATACAATATCTGAGGGAGTTTGGTTGGAGAATCTAAACGGGTTTGCACTTCCTTGAAAGTCCTGAAAAAGCATAAAATCATTTTGGACGTTATTGGTGTGAAAATCATTTTGAGCTTTGATTTGTTGATTTGATTGAGTCAATATCTTATACTGTCACTCTTTTACACCAAAGGAAGCATTTGAGTTCATTCGCTAGGAATATCCAATATTCATCGTGCACATATGTCATGTTTGTATGCATTGATTTTCCTATCGAATTTGATCACACCACTTCATTTACGCTATCATTGACTTGGTTGCTTTCTGTTTATTCATGGTGTGTTTTTATCCTAGTGACACCCAGCACTTGCTTATTTGATTTATTTCTCTAATTTTTCCATTTGGGGACATCATAAAAAGAGGGAGAAAGAATTATCATATTATGGGGGAGTTTGAATTCTGGGGGAGTTTTTGAGATGTTGCTTATGTTTTTATCATATATTGATATCCATGTTATCTCATTTCAAACTCGACATGTCACATGGTATTTGCTTTGTCTCATGTGTGTAGGTATGAAGATTGCAGATCTATATGTTGCACACCCTGATGAGAAAAGTTTTGAGATTCCTGAAGAATTAAAGAACAAACGATGAAGACTATTCATTTGTACCTTTTCCAGTTTTGGGTTCATGGGAGGGTAGATTTGTATAGGCAATTTCATATTTGATAATTCGGATTTTTTATGTATGTACCGGCATAGACATAGGGGGAGATTTGTAAGGACATTTTTCACATGTCCGAAATGTTTCATTTATTTATGTCGTACGCCGCTACATTTGGCACGTCTCCTCACGATCTCACATGACGGCCTCTATCCGAATTCCGGGAATCAAGCATGCATTATCTCCACTAATATGTCCCACATCTGCCTCAATGACTTCACGTTCCAAGATTTTAGGGACTTAATGCAAGTGGTACGCAAGGGAAGTCAAAACAGTGAAAAAAAAGGCACAATAGGAGAGTTCAAGGGCATTTTCATAATTTCACATCCATAGTTCGGAGGTCTGGTCAACTAGAAAGTTGAAGAGCTCGCCGCAACGAAGATACTGGAAAAAACGGCACCTCAATCCGAGCTACGGTGAAGGAGTTATGACCTTTTGAAGATAGAGAAAATTCCTTAAAGAATGCTATTTTTTTTGTACGCTGGATAGACTTTTAGAGTTTTAAGAACATGGGACTCTTCATATTTTTTCCTATAAATACCAACTTCGGGGGAGTTGTTTTGCAAGACTTTAGGAGACGAATTTGAGAGTCCAAATACATCTAGTCTTCATATTTTTTAGTCCCAAGACTCATGTTTTGATTCACACATCATTGCCAAACCTTTGTGAATCCTTTAGCAACCCAAGAACACAACTTTGGTTTGTTCAACCCTTGTGGAGGAGACCGTTCTTCTTCTTCATTGTAGCCCTACTGGAAAGGGATAATTCCAGCGGCGACTACAGAATCCGATACCCGAGGGTAATTCTTAGTCAACTTGTATTTTCATTGTAATCCGATTGTAAGCCGTTTTCTTACAAATTATAGTGAAAATAAATGGTTTTGCCCCTGAGGGGGATTTTTCCTTAATTGCATGTGTTTGAATGTTCTTGCGTAGTTTATCTATTTATTCAATCACATACTGCTGCATGTTTAGGGTTTGTTTGTGTTAAAAGGGTTTTATATATGGTTTGATCATTTAAACGCGAGCACACACGTTTCTCATTATTATAACATGATATCTCATAAGAACCTAAGGCCATCTGTAGTGGGATGTTTAAATGTGTAGTTTTAGACTTTTATGTCTCACAGTGGGTAGAATATTTTGTAGTTTTAGGTGAGAGAAAATATAGAGAGGATGCAAATGTAGAAGGCCGTTACACAATGTACAAGTGGAGCCCAACAGTTTTAGGCATTAAAATGATATCTGCCCAGATTGGGCATTAAAAAGATACCCGCCCAGATTTTTTGACGCCTATAATTTGTCCTCCCAACCTCACTTTTGAAAAAAAAAATATCCAAACGATAAATTAAATCTGGGCTGTAAAAAGTCATCCACCCAGATTTGGGTGGTAAAAAGTCTTTCGCCCACTCTCCGCCATATCAGCATTTTGCATTGTTCCAGTGTAAAAACTCGAGGAACAATTTAAGCAAAAAAATGTACATTTACATTTTTTTGCACTAAACCACTAATGATGGCCTAAGGCTACTAAATCCTCTCAACTCCTTTAGAGAAAAAGGAAAAAACTAACTCATCCCATCAGGCAAGGGCTAAAAAACAATAACAGTTGGTGCCTAAACTTCTAAAGGAAAAATGTAATTCCTGACACTTGGCATGCATTCGATTAAACAATCAAATGAACTTGGATCAATGACTAACATCACACAAGGATTAACACTATTCACCATTAGATTAAATGTCAATCAATGTCTGAAACTATACACTAAAATTATGAGAGAAAGAAAACACAAGTGTGTTTCTTTAAAAGACATGTACTCATAAAATGACATTTTAATAAATGAAAACAATGTTTAAAAAAACAATTTAAATTCAGAATGAATTTCAAAAATTATTTAAAAATTAAAAAATTAATCCAATTTCACTTTTTAAAATTATTTTAAACACATAATATCAATTAATCACAAATTAAATGCATGAGTGTCAAAAATGTGTCACCTCTAATATGTGCATCCACGTGGTGTTTCAACTTTACTTGGAGATGAACGTTGATCGAGTCTAGAGTCTAGAATAGTCTTATATCTTTAGAGTTGAGTAGTTGTTAGATGTACCAAAAGAGTGGTTCTCAAATTAAAAAATATATTTTCGCAAACTATCCAATGAGTTGAAACACTTAAATAGTGTAGACTGAAGCAAGTCAACTATTTAGGGTTTTTTAATCTCCCTTTGGATATTTGTGGGAAAACCCTTTGATTACATCAGGGTACTCCCTGGAAAAAATAAAAGTTCCTAAGACCTATACATCAATTACTAATCTACCCATCACATGTCCTAGAAAAAAAAATATATGACACAGCTATACATTTATTACCCTAACACCTTCTTATGATTTCCTGCATTAAACTTAAAAAACAAAACATCCGCTAACTTTTACTCTTTATTAGTAGTATTGCACATAACTTATATTAAAAAAAAAGACAAAAAATAGGGTTTATCCGTAAACTCCAAAAGCGGGATTTCCATTTTTACGTCTTCACTCTTAAAACATATTTTTCTCACAAAAACATAAGAGGAGTCCCACATTTGGATTTATGGATTGATCCCCACCCTATGCTATTTTGGAACTATGTGAACTTTGATGCCCTTGGGCTACGTAGGCGCCTTGGGCCAATTCCTAGATTCTGGTCCTTCTCCTCCTTATTTATTTTACATTCCTTGCATATCTTATTGTATCTATTTTGTGAGTTTTAGACTCCAACATATTCGTATTTCGTCTGATGTGCACATTCGCTCTTCTATAGCGATTTGTGAATCGGTGAACACTTACATCATATTTTTATCATTATTTTTTGGAACATACGGATGAGTTCGCTCAGCCCTTCCATGATGCAAGTTGGAGGATTCCATTCTACCATTACTTATATTATACACATGTACACACACGTCACAGAGTTAAACGAGATAAGATTCACATTAGCCCATGAGAGATCGAAAGGACGGAATGGGTGCCTAAACCCTTACCATTCTGTAACTTAGTCCCTAGACCTTTGAATTATTTTATTTCACATGCATCAGTTTCACTTTGATGTCGTTCTCTTGAGGCAGAGACATTTTTTTGCCTGTTTTGAGCAAACTAGGTTGGCGACTATATCTCTTCATATTACCCCCATTTGATGACGACTAACTTCGTATTCGCGCATGCCGGAGGAATCCAACCCCCGATGGCCACAGTGGGGACTCCACTGGGGAGTGTTTTAAGAGGACTAGATTTCATTGCTATATAGGTTCTATTCTTTGCTCTCCTACTTTTCTACATGTGTACATATGCTCCCACTTGTATGTTTCCTTTACTACTTGTCTTATTTTATTTGTATGCCTTTCTCATGCTTATCTTTGCCATGCTCTGTTCTCATGTATATATCACTTTTCACTCACTTTTACATGCTCACTTCACACTTGTATATATTCTCCATGCTCACTATACACAGTTACACATGTATATAGTTTCGTTGCTACTCATATTTTTAACACACACCACTTGTAGATTATCCATGATTAGGCACACATCCACACTTGTCTCACTCATATATATATATCCATGCTCACTTACACATCTCACAAACCACTTGTATATGATCCATGAATAGGCTCACTAGCACACACATTCACTTGTGTATAATCACATGATCACCCACACGATTCCCATTTCACTATGTCACCTTACACACCTCACTCACTTTTATATTCACGTGCTTCCCTATTAGCATGCCTAGTGTAGTATTTATGATCCATGCAGAATTACATTTCATATTCTCCCTCATAGTGGCATTACTCCCCTTACTTAGCGTGCAAATATAAATATCTCTCCATAAGATATTAATTAAGATGCATGAGTTTTTACACACTACATCACCAGAGCATTGAAATATTGACTAAAATTTTGTCCCGCATTAGGGGTCACTTCGTGATGGGTGTCTTCTACACTAGAGCGTAGTTAACCTAAGAGATATGGCTCTCACCTTTAATTGGCCTCATACCTTCGACGTATATCAAACGTTTCCCCTCGTATCATATCGCTTGACAAAAATCACGGTGAGAGGTATATTATAGCACCCCGTAATTTTATTGATTTTTATATTGGGAATTAATTGAAATTAAATAAATTGTATTTGGAGAATTAATCTAGTAACATAAATATTAATTAGGGAGATAAGGGTTAATATTTATTGTGGTGACAATGAAACTCAACAAAAAATAATAAGCAAAGGCAATCACCAGAATAAATAAAGAACTTGAAAGAATTACAATCACACACAACACAAGATATACGTGGTTCGGCAAGAAAGCCTATGTCCACGGTGGTGCTCTCAGTATTTTATTTCTCCTTACACCGGGGAGTGTTTACAAATTACATGCCCTTTGCCCCGTGCTAAGGGTTTAATTTATACATGTTTTTTTCCTCAAAGAGTGGGGGTGTTGGACTCCTCCACATTAGCCCATAACTCCTAGAATATCTCGTGAGAGATTTTAAGGATTGAATGGGTCATAACTGAATTAGTTATGCGTGCGGCCTACAGACTTTGGGCCGAACTAAAGCGGGCTACTTATCTAGGCCGGAATGTTTAATCGAGGTACCCACAATTTCTCCTAAAAATTTTAGGTTACAATTTGGGCTCAATAATTTTAAATAATAGCCATAGTGGCATTTCTATGAATTGTATGAGATCGTGGGAATGAAGCACCTTTCTGGAGTCGATTTAGGCAGTAGATTGCTTCGTTTCTTGTGCGTTATGATTATAACGGTTTAAAACAACTTAGAGAGGTCATTTTCTGACGTCGCTTCAAATTTCTATGCGTTCTCTAGATTTCTCCAACCTCTCACTGTTGCTTTCTTACTTCCAGGTCTCGTCTTCCATCTTCAAGCTTCTTACTTATCTTCTCATCTTCCCTACTTGCGACTTTGCATTGTCTAAGTTCTTATCACTCCTTCTTTTTTCTTTTTCTATTGGAATTTCTTCATATTCGATACTAAGGTTTCTCTTTTCTGATGACGAAAATAGGCAATAGGTCGATATCTGAGTTTAGGAAATTCTATAATATTCCGAACTGGGTAAACATAGAATGTGCCCCTGTACCTCATAATGTCAGAGACAATGAGGACGGTCACTGGATACATGTTCATTTGTTATCCCAAGGGGGTCTTAATTTTCCCCCAAATCGCTTGTTTTTGCACTTTTTTAGTTATTTCGATATAGTTCCTGCATAGTGCTCGCCAAATGTTTGGAAAATTATCAATGGTGTGCATAGAATTAATCACCTTTATGGCACTAATCTAGGGCTCGCTAAAATCTTCTATTGCTATTATTTTTCTCAAACAAGCTCTGGCCTTTTATGCCTCAAAGCTAGGTGTCCTGATAGGGTATTGGTAGTAAATCTACCTGATTCCCACAAGGAGTACGGGCATGAGGGGTTTATTTCCATAAATTGACAGAGTCCTCCCCATACTGAAGGGTCAAGGTCTGGGAGATTCATGATTCCCTTTTATGGGGAGAAATATATAGGTAGGCATAGTTCTTGTTCTTCCCATTGATCCTCTATTAGTGTATGGTCTTTCTCATATCTTTCTCTCTTTATTTTTTTTATCAAAGACAAAGAACTCAAAACCCGCTCTTCGTGAGGTTAGAGCTGCTGAGCTGGTTAAGGCTTGGAAAATTAAGGAACTCTTAGCTAACGGTGAGCATCCTCGATCAGTGGCATTTCTTCTAGAATATAAGAACATATGGTCTAGTTTCATCACACGACCTGTGGATAGCATTCCTCAGCTAGATATCATAAAAGAGGTTGCTGCTAACCCAATCCAATTGGACGAGGAGGAAAGAAGCTCCTGTCAAGAGAGCGAGGTGGCTAATAGGGGTGGTGATGAAGGTGATTACAGTGAGGAGAGCTCAAGTGGCAAAGAATCTTCCAGCTCGAAGGAGGGTTCAGAGGCTCAAGAGTCTTCGGGGGAATCAAGTATCTCCAGAAAGGAAGATATGGCTCCTCTTAGGAAGAATCTGATCCTAGATGATGATAAAGATAATGTACTTCTTTCTCGTCGATTGAAGAAGAAAAAAGCAGGGAGTAGGGATGTCGCAACTGGCTCCCAGACTGTTGCTCACGAGCAGGAGAGGAAGAAAAAATAAGAGGAACTGGTGAGAGAGAGGGAGAGAAAGAAGGAAGAGGAAAAGAAGAAGGTGGAAGAGAGAAAGAGGATAGAGAGGGAGAAAAATGAGAGGGAAGAAGAGAAGAGGAGAGAAGAGGTAAGGACAAAGGTGGGGCAGTCTCTGGTGCCTGTGTCTGCTCTGGCTGAGGGGCTTCTATTTTTCCTACCCCTCAGTTGGCTCCAGCGGTGCTTAAGAGGGCAGTGCTGTCAGCTAATCACCAGAGGTTAACAAATGCTAGGACCGACCAGTTAGCCCTGAAGGCGAGTCAGGGGATAGCCTTGGTAAGCCTATTTTCACTTTTCTTCTCTTGAAATGGTTCTTTCAATACTTTCTCTACTGATGTTTTCTTTTTCTCTACAGTTTGTGTCTAATTTCACTGTCCTCTACCGCAGCCACGACGAGCTGGAGAGGAAGAACGCTTAGCTGGAAAGGAAAAATATCGTGCTGGAGGCCAACTTGAAGACTACCAATTTTGCTCAAAAGTCTTCTGACCTCACCTTGGCCCAAGACAACAAAGTGAAGGAGGCGGTGACCAAGGAGCTTAAAGAGCTAAGGCAGTCCTATGACTTGGTCTGCGCGAGCAAGCTAGCTATGGCAGAGGAGAACAAGGTGCTTGTCGAGAAGGTGAAGAATGTGGAATCTAAGGCAGCCACCCTTAAAAATAGCTTGTACAACGCTAGATGGGTCGCAGCGTATGAGGATGCTGAGGCCCAGATTGGTTATATTGGTCGTCTCAACTTTAAGAAAGGTTGGGACAAGGACTTACTCTCTACCGAGGTGGATATTTACTCCACCCTCTTTGACGAGCTCGACCCTAGTCCCAAGATTGTCGTAGATGAGGTGCCTCTCCCTGATACCAATGAAGGTGCCCCTTCTATTCTGACCATTGCTGCTGATGCTCCCCTTGATCGGGGGATGGAGATTGCTCCATCTGAAGGAGTTGTGCCTGGAGCTGCTGCTACTGCGAATAAGGGGAAGCAACCAGCGACCTCAAAGTAGACTGAGGTTGCTAGCTAGTTTCTTTAGGGAGCTCTTTGTATTTTTTTATTTCAGTCACTCTTTCTATTCGCTAATGTACTCTAAACCTTCTTTAAATGAAATGAAATTCAGTTTCGTTTCGCGTATCGATTTGCTTGCTTTTTTAATGCTTATATGGTTTACATCTCATTGATGTTGAGGATTATATTCACGTTACCTCTCAGTTAGGAAAGATTCTTGGACATGATGTAGGCAATCAAGTTCGCAGAGCCTTCGTAAGGATCTGCAAGTCTCTTCGGTCAAGGAATAAGGAGTATAAGGACCAGTCAAAGCTCGTTACAAAGATAAAGGACTGGCTCCAAGAGATGGAGGAAATCGGCGCTTCTGCTCAAGAAGAGGTGGATGCTTTGAAGGCTAAGCTCATGGATGCCTTCGAGGTTAATCAAGTTGGAGAGGTACTTCAGCAAGAGAACGATTCTCTGAGGAGAGAAGTCTCACGGCTCAGGGAGAATGCGCCTAGCATTGCTCCTCAAGTTCTATGTGGTTCCTCTTCATAGGCTGGATCGCGAGCTAGTACTAATGACAAAGGTTCATTTAGGGAGATTATCGAGCTTCGAAGTGATGTTCGCCAGGCATACGTGATAGTTGTCGATCTTCAAAGGTATGTCACGTTGATGAGGCATCTGTTTAAGAAAGGTCATCGGCGAGTGTGGGCTGATGGTTACGATCAGGGTTGGATCTATGCTCCGACGAATTTGGGTGAAGTTTAAGAGTTATCCTTTATTAGGGGATGGTTGAGTTCTCTTAGGGAGTTGCATGTCCCTAGGTACTATGTCCTCTGGTATCATCATGAGATTTTCCCCTCAACTTTGATGCCTAACCCATTCAGGAAGCATGATTAGTGGGTCCCCATAGATTCTATCCCCGGGAAGCTATTGGAGTCAGATTCTAATGAAGTCAAGGAGGAATTAGCTCCTCACCCAGATGATGGATGAAGAGCGCAAGTGGATGACTATCTTGCTCGGAGACCTAATCCTCATTAAGATTTATTTTATTCAGCACATGTAACTCTGTGTATGCAATGATGTAATAAAGTAATTATGTTTTGGGCAAGTCGCCAACTAAACACGTGTATTTTTTACTTCATTGATTTCTTATTAGACTATCTTGGGCTCTTCTTAGTTGACTAGATTTGATATAGGCAGAGTTATTTTACTGAGTGAGTATCCCCCCAGTACAGTGTGCTTATAAGATAACATTCTGCCTCGCTTTACCTTTTAGGTTGTGTTGTCACACTCCCTTAGGCCTAAGTGTGGCAATAGAGAGGACACACCTGGTGTTGGATGTTATATCCGAGCAGCCTTTTTGAGCCAAACACATTTTAGTGACCTACCTGAGTTGGCCGAGCTGCCTAAGGGTCCCCTGTAGGGCTTTATATATGGTCAGGGGTAATGCTAGGAGGTTATTCGTGTTTGATGACGAAAACCTGAGGAGGGTAATACCCTGGTTTTATATGTTAAGAGAACAGCCTGTTGCTTAGAAAAGGTGCATAATTTATAAAGTATTTGAGAAAAATAAACACTTTGTAGAATGCCACTGCCAAACAATCTTTTATTAATCAGAAATGAATTGCAAGTTTCAACATTGTAATAAACGATCAATATAGAAAACTAGAAGTAGAATTTCTTTAAATTGGTTGCGTTCCAAGATCGAGGTATCTCCCTGCCCTCCAGCGTTTCTAAGTGATAGGCTCCTTGTTGGTTGTCCCTTATCACCTTGAATGGTCCCTCCCAATTTGGTCCTAACTTGCCATCTGATGGTTTTACTGTGCTACCAAGAACTTGCCTTAGGACGTAGTCCCCAACTTGGAATTCTCTCGGATTGACCTTCTTATTGTAGTTCTTTACTACCTGTTGCTAATAGACTGCTAGTTTCACTGGAGCCAGCTCTCTTTGTTCCTCAGCTAGGTCAAGTTCAACGAGCAATGCTGCATTATTTTGGCCTTGGTCAACCAAGGTGGACCTAATGGTGGGGAGGCCAGCTTCCAAGGAAATGATTGCCTCCATACCATATATCAGTGTGAATGGTGTTTCCCCAGTTGTTCGTCGTGGGGTAGTGCGATAAGCCCATAGGATGTGTGGCAGCTCGCTCACCCATGCCCCTTTGGCTCGCTCTACTCGCTTCTTCAATCCATCAATCACTGTTTTGTTGAAAGATTCAGCATGTCCGTTCTCTGAGGGAATTCCATCGAGCTTAAATGGTGCCTAATCTCGTGGTCATTACAAAAACCATGGAAGAGTTCACTATCGAACTGAGTTTCGTTGTCAGTGATGATGGTCCTGGGGATCCCGAAGCAGGTGATAATGTTCTTCTATATGAATCTTATCATATTCGCATCTCTGATGTTCACCAGTAGCTCTGCCTCTATCCATTTGGTTAAGAAGTCTGTCGCGTCCAACAAATACTTGCGATTACCGACAGTAGTAAGAAGAGGGCCTACGATGTCCATTTCCCATTAGGCAAAAGGCCATGGGCTAGTAAGTGACTTTAGGTTGTTGGCCAGTTGGTGAACAATAGGAGCGTGAAGTTGACATTTTTCACACATGTGAGCATATATCCCAAAATCCTTCTGCATGTAAAGCTACCAGTAGCCTTCCTTCATTGCTCGGAAAGCTAGCGACCTGCCCCTTATATGACTCCCACATATTCCCTCATGGAGCTCGTGAAGAACTTGCTCGACATTCTTAGGGTCAATGCATTGGAGGTAAGGACCGGTGAAAGATCTCTTATACAGTTTGCCCTTAGGAGAGAAGTGAGAGCGAGCATCTTTGACTCTTATCTGATGAGCAGCATTCTTACCGTCTGGTAAGGAACCATCTTTCAAATAATCCCTTAAAGGGTCCATCCAACTGGGGGCTAATTCAATTTGGAGAACATGACCTATGTTTGGTAGTTTCTCGATCTTGGTAATGCTTGGTTGGGCAAGGAATTCGATCGGAATTATTCTCCTTAGGTCAGAATTGATCATTGAACTCAACGCCGCTAGGGCATCAGTATGGCTATTTTATCCTCTGGGAAACTGTTGGATGCTAACCTGTTCGAAGTTAGACATTAGTTTCTTCACTGTGGCGAGGTAGGCCGCCATTCTCTCATCCATCGCGTTGAAGTTTCCACTTAACTGGTTGGAGACCAGTTGTGAGTCTCCGAACACCTGGAGTTGCTTTGCCTCTAGTGTCTGTGCCTTTTGTAGGTCTACTAACAGTGCTTCATACTATAAGGACACAAATTTCCAATTGAGTCCTTTGTAGTTTTGGCTCAATTCCGGATAAAAATGTTTATGTCATAGGATAGTGTTCAAGTGTACCTACTCAAGCCTATGATGTGTTTAGTTGAAGACGTAGCGGCAAAGAGTATAAAACTTCATCAAAAGCAGTGGTTTGTGTGCCTCGTTTCAATGTCATCAACAGTAGTTCCATGCTCCCAAGGTATGAATGCATTACATATATATATAGGAGCTTAGAACAAGTTTATTGGGTGTTAGGTTTACTTAAAACTGTTGTTTTAATTTCAGAAAGATTTTATCAAACTTTAAAATAAAGCATATAAAGTATCTGGGCTAAAATTGAAATTTATGAACTTTCTGGAAGTTCGTTCGATATGTCGTTCGAACGAGTTTTTTGTTCGAACCAGATGTCGTTCGAACGAGTTTTCCAACGAGTTCCCAGTATAGGCCTTTGAAATGCCGTTCTATATGTCGTTCGAACGAACCTTACGTTCGAACGAGATTTCTAACGATTCAATCTGGAACTTCGTTTGAAGTCTCGTTCGAATGAGATTTCGTTCGAACGAAATGTCGTTCGAACGAGAAGTCAGGCGAGAACAGTTATTGGCGGTTTTAAGCAGTTTTTCTCCCACTTACCCACTTATTTCTTAACTGATTTTTCTCAGACTTTATTATGTGAGGGAAACCATTTTTAGAAATCATCTTTTTCATATCCTTCTAACTCTTAGAGAGTGTTTTGAGAGCAAAATTGTTTAAAGAAAAAGATCATGTTTTGAGGGTTAATTTTCAAAGAGAAAATCATTTACCACTCTTGTTACACCCATATTTGTTTTTTTTTTCAAGTTCATATATACATATACTTTGCTTGGAGCATTTTGACACCGATTTATCTCTACATTTGTTTAAACAGAAGTTTGGGTTTTCTTCTATATCCCTCAAAGAAGAAGTGTTCGTTTTGCTGCGGCATTCTCATGTGGTGAAAGACACCACGTGTGGTTGACGGTGTACCTATTGTCCGATTGGTGAGTCCAAGATCGCGGTGGAGCTCCGTGGTTATCCGCTAGGAAGAGGTGGTTACAAGAAGATGCATCAAGGCTTGAGAGGGTTCGAGTTGAGGAAGTAAGTCATTTGTCTTGTAAATGTAATTCCGTACTTAGTGGATTTGAGGTTAGGGTCGTTCGAGGTTGTTTCCCGTCTTGGATTTTTCCTCGTACATCGTGGCGTAGTGTGATTGATTTATTTTTTATCTTGATCAATAACTTAGAACTCATGCTTAGGATAATTCAAGATAAAAATGATTTTAATTGTCACACTTAATTTAATTGGGTGCTAATTAAATTTGGGTAATTGTTTATTTAATTCAAGTCTATTGTTGAAACTGGTTTGGCCTATTTTGGAAATATTAATAAATATGACCTAGACAAATTCTAGGACTTGGATTAATTAACTTGATTGAAGTGAAATTTGAATTGTGTGTGTTTCATGCTATTTCACTTGTGTTTAATTTTAATTTGAAAGAAGAAATTAATATTTGTTTTAATTGAACCATCACAACGCTTCCGCATCGTTTTTCATAAAAAGGAAATATAATTTTATAAGAAATTAAAATCGGGGGGGCCCTCCGGGCGACTTCAGTTTGGTATCGGAGCCAAAGCGATAAATTATTTCGTTGAAGATCCTTTAAATAATTTTTGGCTAAAATGGAATTTTCCCCATTTTTAAAATTTCCAATTTTTGATGGTTCTAATTACGCGTATTGAAAAGCGCGTATGAAATCGGCACTAAAATCTATCGACGAGAGAGTTTGGATGTCTGTTATTAATGGGTGGTCCCCACCTACTCATTTAGTAGATAATGAGCGTGTTCCCAAACCCGTCGATAGATGGAGTGAGGGTGAATTTAAACTTTCAAATTTTAATTCCCGTGGTTTGAATGCCTTGTTTAGCGCTGTCACACCAGATGAATTCTGACGCATTATGACGTGTGAGACCGCTAAAGAAGCTTGGGATATTTTACAACTCACTCACAAAGGTACAAGTGTCGTTAAATCTTCAAAACTCCAAAATCTCACCACTCAATTCGAGACTATCAAAATGAACGATAATGAAACTTTTGATGAATTTTATGCTATACTTTTCGATATTGTCAATTCATCTTTTAACTTGGGAGAGAAAATACCCGACAACCGAGTTGTAAAGAAAACTTTAAGGTCTCTTCCCGATAGATTTATTCTAAAAGTGACCGTTTTAAATTCTTTACCAACTTTAGTCTCTACGAAATTAGAAGAGCTTGTAGGTGATTTACAAACCTACGAACTAGACATGTTTTCCTCTAAAACTGAAAAGAAAATTGAAAAGGGCGTTGCTTTAAAAGCCCGAAAAGAGGTCAAACAGTAGTAGAGAGCGAGAGTGATAGCAACTCGGAAGACATGGCTTTGTTTGCTCGAAAATTTAGAAAATTTCTTAAATTTAACAAAGATAAATTCAAAAATGATTTTAAGAAATTTGAAACTCCTAAGTATGACAAAACCGAGAAGATCCCTAAACCTATCAATGAACAATTAAATAAGGACGAGTCAAATAGGTGTTTTGGTTGTGAGGGTTATGGCCGTAGGGCTTCTGAGTGCCCCACTAAACTAAGGAAAGAGGGTAAACGACCCATTTTATATAATGCGACTCTTAGTGATAGTGATAAGGAAGAGGGACCCGATTCCCCCACTAAGCCAAATTTTGTGGCATTTATGGCTAGTCTTGTGAGCACCGAAAGTGAATCTTCTCATAAAGATACTCACACTCATGACACTTCCGAGGTCAACGTTTTGGATTCCCTTATTTTTAATGATAGTGAGAATGAAGAAAAAAGAGAGAGTGAAAATGAAGAAGAGGTTAATGTGAGTGAACTTCAAAATGCTTTTCAAGAACTTTATAAAGAATCTATTAAATTGAAAAGAGCTAATTTGAAGTTAGAAGCTAGTTTAAAAGAGCGTGTCAAGGTCATTAATGATATTATGTTAGTAGAAGACCTTAGAACACGTGAGAGGACTCTTCAAGAGAAGCTTGAATATGTACAAGGCGAGAGAGATAGCCTTAGGGGTTTAATGGAATCCTTGAAAAAGGAGCTTCTTGCTTTTGAAGAGCGAAATGTTTTATTAGAGTCTAACATTTTAGAATTGCAAAATAAATTAAAAGACTATAGTAATGTCAAATTTGATTTGGAGTGTCGTTCGAAAAATTAGATAAAATCTTAGGAACGGTCCAAATTAAAAATGACATGTGTGGTTTAGGCTTCAATACTTGTAATGAATCTACTCATAAAGTCAAAACCAACGTTTTAGGAGAATCTACTAGGAAAGCTTTTAGAGATCACTCCGTAGGTAAATCTTTTCGACATGTTTTTACTTGTACACATTGTGGTCGAAAAGGTCATCTTAGGAAATTTTGTTTTGATTTTAAATGAATTCCTAGAAAATCCCAACGCAAAGCAACCACTGTATTTAAAATTCCTACACCCCAAGATAGTTATTCTTCATTAATTTGGGTTAGGAAATCTGACTTGGTTGCCTTGCAAAATAGGGTTTTTGATTCTCATTTACTTTCACATGCTTCCTCCTTTGCTAAATCTAAAGGATGAATGTGTTAGTGTTTGCATACTTTAGCGTTTGAGCTTCATGCTATATTTACATGCTAAATGTATGCTTGTTTAATCATTTTCTAGTCTATGCTCCATGCTTAATCACATGCTAGAATAATAATTTTTGTTTATCTTTTGTATTTTATTTCTTCATTTTGTTTGCATTAAATGAAAAATATAAAAAGATTTTTGTTTATCATTTGGGTTTTTATCTATTGGAAAATTTAATAAAATATTCAAATGATTTTTGTTTGTCTTTTGAGTATATATTTTTATTTTTTGGTTAAAAATGTCAAAAACTCAAAAAGATTTTATTTTGTGTGTATTTTTGGTTTGACACACTTTAAGTGGCATATACTTGTGTTTGAATCCCTCCTTTAACGCTCTCATGTGGCTTGAACTTTTGGTTTAGATTATCAATCATTATTATGTTCTTTACCATGATTACATGGAGTAGTTGGATTTTATGTTGTTTAAATGGATTCTATTTTTATATGCCTCTATTCACACATGCACGAGGTCTTTTGAAATTTTAACTTCATATGTATATTTGAGCTATGTGAGATGTTCTCCTTCCAATCTTGTCATCTACATATCTATGACTTTGGAGGACTAGTGCATGTCAAAATCCGTTGCACGTGAGATTTGTGTGAAAAATGAAAACATGATAAATATAAATGTGCACGAGAAAGGGCTCCGAAAGGACTTAGTAATCCTTTGCGATTGTAAGCCACCGTTTTGAATGGACCTAAAAGAAATACGTGGTCCAAAGGCCTAAAAACAGAAAATATGGCTTTAAAAAGAAAAATAATTGCCAAGGCCTATGTTTGATTGATATATTCATTCAAAATTAATATAAATGCTTATTGAGGGAGATCGGATGGTATATCAACGGTTTGCACAATGTCCGTTTATCGCGTATCTCATGTCATGACTGTATTGGTTTGTAGAATCATCAATATGTTAGGCTTGTATGCATTGTGTATGTTTGTTCATTGAGTTCAATCTATATTGTCACATGAGGTTATATTCAAATGTGATGAAGTTACAATCAATTGAGAACTCCGTGAACATGTTTTTAAGTGATTGGGTCTAAATTTAATCATTCCTAGTTCACACCCCAACACTTTCGTTTTCATATGACACATTTTTTCCATACAAGTGCGAAAGACTCCTATTATATTTTGTCTGTGTCATTTGTGTGTTTATATCTATATATGTGTACTTACGTCTATTAGTTATATCTTATGTATACATATTTGATATTTTTGTTTAATCTTTGCTTTGATTTCTAATCCCTATATGCTCTAATTCATACTTGGTATCCATCTTATTGCATTCGTTGTTGATGTCATATGCTTACTAATTTATATATCATTTTATTGCATCGTAGTTGGTCTAAGTTGTTATTTGTTGGATTAGTTAGAATTTTGTTGCCCATATGCATTAATGTCCTCTTCACTAAATGCACAATTACATGTCTTAGCTTGATTTACCATTCTATTTATCCCTTGATTAATTTAGAGGGCGTATATGCTTTATTTAGGGGAGATAAGTCGACATTTGATTCTGTAAGCCTTTGTTTATTCCTGAACAAAAAGGGGAAGAATGATAGGGGGAGAAATGGTATATAATCCTATTATTATCGTATCTTAGTTTAAGGGAGATTTATCTTAGGGGGAGACGCCTTTCTAAGTTGATCATACTTGATAAAGGGAGAGAATTAATTTAGTGAGAGTAGTTAACTTTACTTGCATTAACTATTTTGATATTCCCTTCCCTATGCGTGTAATGTGTTTGCCTAAGTGTGCAGAAAGAATTATTTTATACAGCGAAAACTTTCAACGGCAAGGATTGTTGATCCTTTGGGTTGTTTGAGTCAAGCATTGTATTTTTATTTTGGGTGGGACTTTCTGTTAGTCTAGTAGAGCTTGACGGCCCTTTAGGACTTTTGTTTGGTTTTTGTCCCAGAATAGCCAAAGGGGGAGATTTGTAAGGACACAAATTTCCAATTGATTCCTTTGTAGTTTTAGCTCAATTCCGGACAAAAACGTTTATGTCATAGTATAGTGTTCAAGTGTACCTACCCAATCCTATGATGTGTTTAGTTGAAGACGTAGCGGCAAAGAGTATAAAATTTCATCAAAAGTCGTAGTTTGTGTGCCTCGTTTTAACGTCATCAACAGTAGTTCCATATTCCTAAGGTATGAATGCATTACATATATATATATATATATATATATAGGAGTTTGGAACAAGTTTATTGGGTGTTAGGTTTATTTAAAACTGTTGTTTTAATTTCAGAAAGATTTTATCAAACTTTAAAATAAAGCATATAAAGTTTCTGGGCTAAAATTAAAATTTATGAACTTTCTGGAAGTTCGTTCGATATGTCGTTCGAAGGAGTTTTTCATTCGAACCAGATATCGTTCGAACGAGTTTGCCAACGAGTTCCCAGTATAGGCCTTTGAAATGTCGTTCGATATGTCGTTCGAACGAACCTTATGTTCGAACGAGATATCCAACGAGATTTCTAACGAGTTCAATCTGGAACTTCATTAAAGTCTCGTTCAAACGAGATTTCGTTCGAACAAAATGTCGTTCGAACGAGATGTCAGGCGGGAACAATTATTGGCGGTTTTAAGCAGTTTTTCTCCCACTTCCCCACTTGTTTCTCAACTGATTTTTCTCCGACTATATTATGTGCGGGAAACCATTTTTAGAAATCATCTTTTTCATATCCTTCTAACTCTTAGAGAGTGTTTTGAGAGCAAAATTGTTTAAAGAAAAAGATCATGTTTTGAGGGTTAATTTTCAAAGAGAAAATCATTTACCACTCTTGTTACACCCATATTTGTTTTTTTTTCAAGTTCATATATACATATACTTTGCTTGGAGCATTTTGGCACCGGTTTATCTCTACATTTGCTTAAAGAGAAGTTTGGGTTTTCTTCTATATCCCTCAAAGAAGAAGAGTTCATTTACTGCGGCATTCTCATGTGGTAAAAGACACCACGTGTGGTTGACGGTGTACCTATTGTCCGATTGGTGAGTCCAAGATCGCGGTGGAGCTCCGTGGTTATCCTCTAGGAAGAGGTGGTTACAAGAACACGCATCAAGGCTTGAGAGGGTTCGAGTTGAGGAAGTAAGTCATTTGTCTTGTAAATGTAATTTCGTACTTAGTGGATTTGAGGCTAGGGTCGTCCCAGGTTGTTTCCCATCTTGGGTTTTTCCTCGTACATCGCGGCGTAGTGTGATTGATTTATTTTTTATCTTGCTTAATAACTTAGAACTCATGCTTAGGATAATTCAAGATAAAAATGATTTTAATTGTCACATTTAATTTAATTGGGTGCAAATTAAATTTGGGTAATTGTTTATTTAATTCAAGTCTATTGTTGAAACTGGTTTGGCCTATTTTGGAAATATTAATAAATATGACTTAGGCAAATTCTAGGACTTGGATTAATTAACTTGGTTGAAGTGAAATTTGAATTGTGCGTTTTTCATCATATTTCACTTGTGTTTAATTTTAATTTGAAAGAAGAAATTAATATTTGTTTTAATTGAACCATCACAACGCTTCCGCATCGTTTTTCAAAAAAAGGAAATATAATTTTATAAGAAATTAAAATCGGGGGGCCCTCCGGGCGACTTCATATACTCTGCTTCGTTTTTGGAGGCTTTAAATCCAAGCCTGATTCCTTGCTCGAGGATTACATCTTCGGGGGTAACCAGTACGAGGCCCGCTCCTGCCCCTTTGGAGTTAGCGGCTCTATCAATAAACAGTCTCCAAACATCTTATGTCGAGTGGTTTTCCCTTTGACCAATAGGTTGAAGTTGGTCACAATGATGTTCTCCTATAAATTCTGCGATGTAGTCGGTGAGATCTTGTCCCTTGATTGCATTCATTGGCCGAAATTGTATGTCAAATCTCCCGAGCTCGACTGACCACTTTGACAATCTAACGGACAGATCCACTTTTTACAGGACTGCTTTAAGGGGGTGAGATATAAGGACGATGATGGATTGAGCTTCGAAGTAATTTTTTAATTTCTTCGAGGCTAACAGTAGCGCAAAGGCGATATTTTTTAGGGGCAGTTATTGTTGTTCGGCATCCAAGAGGGTTTTTCTCGCGTAATAGACTGGGTGTTGGATCCTTATTCTTTCGCATAATAGTGCAGAACTTATAGCGTGACTGGAAACTACGAGGTACAGGTATAGAGAGTCATTCTCATGAGGGATTACGAGCGATGGTGGTGTACTGAGGTAAGCCTTGAGTCCTTCTAACGCCTTCTAGCAATCCTCATTCCGCTTTATATTTTTGCTTTTCATTAAAAGTTAGAAAAATGGCTGGCACCTTTCGGATGATTTTGAGATGAATCGGTTCAGGGCGGCGAGCATTCCTGTGAGATTTTGCACGTCTTTTATCGTACGTGGGGACTGCACCCTATTGGCGGCGTCAATTTGGCCTGGGTTGGCTTCAATGCTTCTCTTGCTAACCATGTACCCGATAAATTTCCCTGACTGGACACCGAAGGAACAGTTACTTGAGTTAAGCTTCATTCGGTATTTCCTGAGGATTTCGAGGGTCCTTGATAGGTCTGAGAGGTGTTCTTTTTTATGCCTGATCTTGACGAGCATATCATCGATGTAGAACTCCATGGTGTTTCCCATTTGGTCCTTAAACATTTTGGTGACCACCCGCTGGTAGGTTGCTCCTACATTTTTTAGCCCAAAGGGCATGACCTTGTAACAATACAAGTCGACAGTGGTGATGAATGCTGTCTTGTCTTGATCTGGCTCGTGTAGAGGGATTTAGTGATACCCGGAGTATGCGTCTAGGAAACTTATTCTTTCATGAGCTACTGTGGCGTCCACCAACTGGTCAATCTTCGGGAGAGGAAATTTGTCTTTAGGGCACGCTCTGTTGAGGTCAATGAAGTCAATACAGACTCTCCACTTTCCATTACTTTTTGGGACCACTACTAGGTTGGACACCCACTTAGGGAATTAAACTCCCCGTATGGATCCTGCATACAGCAGCTTCTCCACTTCCTTCTCTATAGACTTGGCCTTCTCGGGTGCAGTTTGCTATGCCTTTTGCACGATCGGCTTGAAAGCTAGATCAACATGCAACCGATGATAAACCACACTGGGATCAATCCCACGAAGCTCATAGGATTCCCACGTGAAAATTTCTAAGTTATTCTATAAAAGTACTATCAGTTCCTTCTTCTCTCGATTTGTAAGAGAGGCTACGACCAAGAATATCCTATCTTTCTTATTTCCACCGGCTGCGACTTCCTCCAAGTTCTCAATGACCCGCTCAGAGGGGAGGAGCCTGATCTCCTCCACTCCAGATCTTTCATATTTTAACTACTATTTGGAAGGACCAAACCTTCCTGTTCTTCAACCTTGTCTTTCGCCTTCTATACCTTCTTCTCTGACTTTGGGTGGATGGCTACTATAAAGCACTTTCTCGCCATTGCCTGGTCTCCATGGATCTCCATTACTCCTCGCTCAATCACATATTTAAGTTTCTGGTGGTAGTAGAGGGGGCGTCCTTGCATATAGACACCCTCTACCAAGGATGGCCGAGTAGGGTGAGTCAATGTCGATAACCAAAAAATTGATCATTTTGGAGACACTTCCTGCCCTTACTGGCAGTACAATCTTTCCCAAAGGGATGGTCACTTTACCAGCGAAGCCAACTAGGGTAACGGAGGCTTCCTTTAAGTCGTTGATGCTTAATTTTAACTTCTTGAATAGGTCCAGATAAATTACTTCGGATGATCTACCCTGGTCGATGAGAAACATATCGACATCGTAGTTAGCTATCCTGATTGTAATGATCAAGGCATCATGATGTGGGGTCCTTACTCCCACTAGGTCTTCATCTGTGAACACAATGTGTTTGTTGTAGTCGAGGTCATCTGCTCGTCGACGCTTTCCTGCTTGTGTTTTAGCTGGATTAATTTGAAAATCTTGTATTACTGTCGTGATCTTTTTAACTTCCATTCGAGCTGAGTTTCCTTAAATATTCTTTAGATCTGATGCCCCATGAATCATTACAAACTCATGTCTAACATCCTCCTCGAGCATGTTGTCAGGTCTTGGGTCTCCATTGGCAGCGAATTTCTATGCCTTCTTCTCCACAAATCCGTTCAAATGTCCAGTTTGGGCTAACTCTTCAAGGTGAGACTTAAGAACCTTGCAGTGATCGGTTTTGTGCCCACCCTCTTTGTGGAAAGCACATCTCAGTGCTTTGTTCCTTTTTAAGGGGTCTCATCCCATCTTTTTGGGCCACTTAACGAATGGCTCGTCCTTGATCTTTGCTAGAATCTTGTAGATTGGTTCTTTAAAAACTTTGTTCACTTCCTGAAATCCTTTTGAGGCATCATTTTTATTCCCGCTCTTGGGGCCACTCTTCCCCCATTTCTGCGTATTTTCTTTTAGTTCTCATCTTTATCGTTGCTCTTGCCGACGAACTTGGTGCGACCATTCTCCCCTGCACTGAGGTGGGTCACATCCTCAACTTTAGCATATTTTCCAATACGATCCATTAGGTCCTCAATGGTCGTGGCCTCTTTCTTAGTGATGGACTGGTGAAAGAGGCAAGAGTTGGGTAGGCCAATCTTAAAGGATTCCACAGCGACCT
Source organism: Sambucus nigra (assembly GCA_949130495.1). Lineage (NCBI taxonomy): Eukaryota > Viridiplantae > Streptophyta > Magnoliopsida > Dipsacales > Adoxaceae > Sambucus > Sambucus nigra. Next base: position 350,174,758 of record OX422223.1, on the reverse strand, counting down.
GCTATGAGCAGTCCTCGACCTCGTTGAACAACTCCCAATATCATTTCACATAGTCTTTGAGGCTCTCTTGAGGCATTTTTTTAATTGTCAATAAGGCATCCATCCTCTTTGGAGGGGAGCTGCTGGTAATGAAGCGAGCTATGAAGAGCTTTGCCGGGGACTCGAAGATCCTGATGGATCTATGAGGGAGTATTTCGAACAACATCTGGGCCACATCGTGAAAGATCGAGGGAAATATTCGGCAAATTAACGTGTCCTTATGGTTCTAGAGGGTTATGGTCTGCCTGTACTGCCTAACATGGTCGATAAGATTAGTCTTTTCGTCGTAGATCTTGAATCTTGGAATCGTGAACTTCGTGGGGGCTTATTTTTCTTCTATCTCCCTTGAGAAAAGGGATTTCATTTGGTCCTGAGAGCTCACCTAGATTTCTCTCTGGTCGATATGGCACCCCGATGCGCTGGTTGCTGGTCTATTTCTCTCCGGACCAAATTTTGTATGCCATAATTTCCTAGAGTTGGGCTCCTGTAACGACGAGTTGGTTGCTATTTCTCGAGAAATTCATCATCTGACCTGTGTTCCTTAAATATTTGAGGTCCACGTCTAGGGATCCTTCCTCGGTTGCGAGACTTGCTCGCCTAAGGGAGGCTAGGAGTGCGCTATTGACGTTGCATGGTGTGATGATGGAGTTTTCTCTCCATTTTCTCCAATCTTCTTTTGAGATGAGCATTCTCAGCTTCTTGCTTGCGAGTGGCCTCTTCTTGCTCTTGGAGCCTGGCCTCATAGGCGTCGATTAGCCTAGAGACCTGTGTGGACCTGGATGGTCCTTGGCTTTCCCCTGAAGCTTGCCATTATAGGTGAGAACTGGGATTTGAACGCCGAACTTCGGATCTGATCCTACGAGGGGCAGGTTGCTCTTGAATATCCCCTGCTTGAGGGGCATTGCTGCTGTGACCAGACATTCCAAATTCCTATTGGTGAAGGCTTTCTTAAAGGAAAACAAACGTTCCCACAGACGGCGCCAATTATGGTGACAATTAAACTCAACACAAAATAATAAGCAAAGGTAATCACCATAATAAATAAAGAACTTGAAAGAATTGCAATCACATAAAACACAAGATATATATGGTTTGGTAAGAAGTCATACGTCCCCGATGGTGCTCTCAGTATTTTATTTCTTTTTACTTCGGGGGAGTGTTTACAAGTTACATGACCTTTGCCCTTGGCTAAGGGTTTAATATATACATGTTGTTTCTCGGAGATTTAGGGTGTTGGACTCCTCCACGTTAGCCCATAACTCCTAGAATATCTTCTGACAGATTTTAGGGGTTGAATGGGTCATAACTGAATTAGTTACGTGTGTGGCCTATAGACTTTGGGCCGGACTGAAGAGGGCTACTTATCTGGGCCGGAATGTATAATCAAGGTACCCATATTTATTTATACTGAATATTACTTAGTGAATGAGTAATAATAATGACAATGATATATTAAAATTATCGTGAGTGAGAAATACAACAGTTACAGTAATTTAGTCGGGACACGCGTGTCAATCATGTTGGGATTTAATTAAATGAAATAAAAAGCAATATATTTATAAGTCATCCTTATGATCATTTTAAGTGAATAAATGTGTCTGGAAGGGTCGAGATACTCATAAAAGTCTACCCGGGGGTTCAATTTGAGTTCGGGGACACTTTTAAGCTAAAGCGGCACCGCAGAGGGGTATTTTAGTCTTTTGGAATTTGGAGGGAATTAAACCTAAAAAAATTGCTAAGTGTATCTCAGTTTTAGATTAAGGCCATTAGGTTTATAATCTTCAAAACTTACAGAGGCCATTAGAGGAGGAATGAGAGGCACTCCCCAAGGCTAGAACCACCATTGTTGCACCTTTTTCACCACCAATACCACTGGCGCGTAGATCGGGGGAAGAGGAACACAACCACACCATCAATTCATAGATATTCAAACCTACATTTAAAGGCAAGTATTTATATTTCTAAATTTAGAGTAGATGTATTATCCATGTTAGTGTAGAATAATTAAAAATCTTAATTACATGAATGTTGATGACAAAGATAGAGATTTCAATCATGTATTGAGCTGAAATAATGTTACGTATGAATCGCCTATGTATGAAGACGAATTTGATGAACTATAGATAATCAAAATGTGAAGAAGTCTGAATTACATATGTGTTCTTGATGAAAAATGGTAAACTAGGGTTTTTGGAGGAAAGTCTTGAATTAATTCAAACTAATTGTTTTGTGATGATTTGATGATTATAAAACGTTGCAAATCATGTGGTTGGGTTGGTATAATGTCTGGTATTATTGGTTGGGTGAATGGTATCGAATCATGGAGGTTAAGAGATAAAAAAAATGGTTAAACCCGTAGCTATTTCAATTGGAGAAGATGATACCTGTTCGAGCGAATCGATTAGGCTTGGCAAAATCGATTTGGAAAGAAAATCGATTCGAACCAAGGCCGAATCGATTCGGTTTTCGATATTTGGCCAATTTTTTCCCTTTTTTCTTAGAACTCATGGGAAACTACCAAATTAACTTTTGAGATGTGTAGAAGGGTGCCTCAAGTTTGGCTATTATATTTTGGGATAAGGTTCCTCAAATACACCCCCCCCCCCCCCCCTTTTAGCCTACAGCAAATATGAGGTTGAGGAACCCCTAGGGTCTCTGCATAAATTCATATTGAGAAGGGACCCCACCCAGGGTCCCGACAGAAACACATACTGAGAAGGAACCCTCCCAAGGTCCCGAGAAGAAATGCATAAATGGTGAAAGTGCACCCAAGGTCCCTCGACCGTAGAGAATTTATTCATATTGGTGTGGGAACCTAGGCCCCTTGACTGCAGATAATTAGTGAAAGTGAACCCGAGGTCTCTCGATCGCAGAGAATTCATATTGGTGCGGGAATCTAAGCCCCCTGACCACAGAAAATGCATAATTGGTGAAAGTGCACCTAAGGTCCCTTAATCGCAGAGAATTCATATTGGTGCGGGAACCTAGGCCCCCTGACCGCAGAAAATGTATAACTAGTGAAAGATCATCCAAGGTCCCTCACCGCAGAGAATCTATATTGGTACAGGAACCCGGGCCCCTTGTCCACAAAAAATGCATAATCGGTGAAAGAGCACTCTGGTACCCTCAGATACAGAAAAGTCATATTGGTAAAGGAACATCCAAGGTGCCTCAACCAAAACTCGGGGTAAGGACCCCAAGATGAGGGAATGGATACCATGAGCAACCACTCATCATAAAAAGTCATTTTTTTAAAGAACAACAGTATTAACAGTTTGATTTCTTATACATGTAGCTTAGTTGAATAGGCAGGGCTCAAATAGGCCAGGTGGGATCTCTTGGGAGTTTTGTCCTGGCAACTGAGGAACAAGGTTTGTTGGGAAAGATAAACCACTTAGCACTTTTGGATTGAGAGAATACTAGTAGAAGGACCCCACGAGTCACTCAATACCACACACATCTCACACTCAGTCACAAGTGAAGTGATCAGCCGAAGGGCCGCCCACAAGAAATAAGATTTTACAAAATGATTTTCTTAGAAGAGAGGGCCCCCAAGGCCCCTCTTAAGAAAAAATTATTTTAAAAGAGAGGGGTCCTCAAGACCCTCCCTCTCAAGATTGACAGTTTTAGAGAAGGAGGTCCTCAAGACCTCCTCTCTCAAGTTTATAAAGTTTGTACCACAAGTTACCGTTTCAAAGATATTTACCAAATCAAATATTTTGTCTCCATTAGGAAACATATTTGCTTTTTGACTTTTGTTTGCACCAGGTGGCACCTGTCTGAGGGGATAGACTGTTACACGCAGGTAGCGACAAATGGTACATTTCAGACCTTATCCCTCACCAACCCTCTCAATTTTAGCGTCCAAAAGTGCCAACTCAAACCTAATGCCCAAGTATAAATAAGACCCCTCGGTAAGGTCAAAAAAAGATAGAAAAAACTCAATAGCACTGTTAATCTGTCAAAATCACACCAACACTTCCTAGTATTCTCTCCCTGCTCTCTCTCTAGTGCTAAATGCCTTGTTCTTTCATGCCTCACTGACAGCCATCATTCTCAGGAGTTCTTCTTGAGAAAATTACTATTACTGTTGTGGAAGTTCATCTTCTTGCAGGGAGGGAGTTCCAGCTTGAGCTCCATTTTTATCAAAAGGAGAAGGTTTCATCAGAAGCTGCTCCAGAAGTTTTTGAGAACCTTGTAGACAGCTTCTATAGGAGTGGGTCACGCCTCACCCTTTCCAGTTATTTATGAACCCCAGTCTCACTACCCTCCTACAAGATGAAATTTTAATTTTAAAGAGAATTAAATTAAATTATCAATAGGCCAATATGGGATTTGAGACTTAGTCACATGAGAGGGATTGAAGGATTAAGAATAATTAAGTAAAATTATGGGTTAAAAATATAATTTGGAGAATTTTATAGTGCCTTTAGGGACCAGAGAAAACAATGGCTTAGACCAGTAGAATATGAGTGAGTTACCTACTGATATATGTTAGAGAATAATGGGCACAATTCGAGAAGTGAGGGGTACTCGAGAACGTACGATAAGAAGTAAAATTGAAATTTACAAATACTTGGGATATATGGGATATAATTATACTACGTATGGAACATATTACATAGGACGTGTGTATACCTATACCGATGATATAAATATATTGGTGGTTTGATTACCTATTGCATGCTTTCTTATGTGTATAGCATACCTATGTTGCTTGCTATCCTGGGAGATTTTGAAAGGGGCGGTCTTATCTTGATGAGCCTACTGGGAGTATTTTAGATTGGTACCTCTGAACATAGAATTTTGGTTGGATCACTATTTGTTTGAACAATGGTGTGCATGGTCATTTGGGTGCGTAGGTAAGTGCGTAGCCCAAAGGCCTAGAACTATGTTCGTCTCCAATATGTGAGATTTGTATTTATGGTTTGAGAGTGATTCTGATCCGGTAGTCCTTTATTTAGTACGTGATGTACCGAGACTTGATAGCAAAGTATGCATGCACCATAAGTCTCAGCCTAGAGGTGATGTGTGTGTGTGTGTGTGTGTGTGTGTGTGTGTGTGTATAATAAGAGTGATTTGTGTATATATATACTTAAGATTTATTCTACTGTGTATACTTAGTAGATGGGAAAGATAATGATACCGAAAATAACTTAAGTATGTGGAAACTTAGCCTCTATTTGATAGATTTCTAATTGATTTCAAATATATGAGAACACAAATCAATTACGTGTATGGGTAATACGAGTGCACACCACGAGTTGATATGTGTAGTAAAGAAATTGAATTGGACTAGTTAGGTGGGGTAGCATAACTAGGATGGGTTAGTAAAATGAATTAGGCGTGCTCAATAGCAAAGGGGTGAGTACCTCAAATGAGAGCACGTGAAACTAACATGTATATGATATCTGTTAATTACGCATTTTAAATACTTGTAAATATTTTTTAAACTGTTTTACTCGGGCTCTGACCCGTTTTCCAAATCTATTTTGTAAAAACCATTTTAGGTGCCCAGCCATAGGGATGCCCTAGAGTCCATTCTCATTTGACGTGATGCAGTTATCCACTTGTTTCATTCATAGCATCATTTCATTTACTTCACTTGGGCATGTTGTCCCACCTTCTATTAGTAGTTACTTTCAAAGATTATGTACTTCTTTTATTTTAAATTCTTGGATTTAGATACTTATGGATTATTATATTAGAGCTGAAGTGTTTATTCCCGTCATATCTTATTTGATTCAGCTAATTCATTATCTATGATGTTGGACAATTGGAATGGTGAATGTGATTTATTTAGTTAGTTAGTTATTTCAGATTATTGCATGTAAATTTAAAAGATTAAAATTTGACACGGGCTTAATTAACTAATAGGTGGTTAGTAATTAATGGTTTTCGACAGTGATGCTATGAATGAAACAAGTGGATATCCTGATTTAATTTAATAAAGGACTGATCACCCAGGCGAGGTGTCACAGATGGTATCAGAGCATGAAGTTCTAGTGACCTTAGGATATGTGCGGCTTATTACGCATCAGCGTAGTGTTCTTTGATATAGTGCCCTATTATAGGATTGTTGTATTTATCTTCGTACGCATGTTTACATTCTCCTGCTACTAAGTATAGTTAATACGAATCATATGCTAGTTCGGTTGGGTTTCGTACACCGAATATAAGACAACCAGCGAGGGCTATTAGAAGGACTATAGGAGGAGAGGCTCAGCAAAAGCCATAAAGTATTCTGGGAATAGTGGCCGAGATGGGAGTCACTATGATTATTATTTAGGAAGATGACGATAGGATAATTACTAGGGCACAAAGTTTCCCCAAGCAGTGTACCCGATAAAGGGGGAAGTCGGAGGAGCTCTTTCAAATAACCATCTGTAAGGATTTGGATAAGAGAAGAAATGTGATGGGCCAATGGAAGGAGACAATCCAAAGGCAATGGTGTGTGGTGGAGTGCTATGGCACTCATGATTTAAATTTTGAATTAATTTTTTGCTCATAGGAGCAATGATACCGTGGTGGGACACTCCATAATAGGAAGTATATAAAGAATTAATCGAGAAATTTTGGGCGCGGTTTAACCACAAGTTCTTTCATTTGTTGTTCAGACAGATATGTGAAGGAAGTCTCTTGACTTTTCACGGAAGGGACAAGCATAGGTTGATTGTTATGAAGAATTTATTTATTTAAGTGAACTTCGTACCAAAGGAGGTAGGTAATGGAGAGGAAGGTTCTTGAAGGTGATGATGGACTCACAAGTAGGAGTTGCCAATATTTGTAGGAGATCAGTCTTGGAAGACTTATGCACATGGTGTCAATGATGTACTTTCATAGTGTTTATACCAATATTTCTATGAGAAGTGAGCCAAGAGAGTTGGAGAGCATAGCTACAAGGGCGAGACTAAAGGTAATTGGTGATAATGATGCACCACAGAGGGATACCCAGCAAAGGACCCAATTGAATGATGTAGATCAATGAAATTCCTATCAAGTGACGCTGGATTCAATTAGGGTCAACGGAGATAACAGAGTGTTCCACAAGGCCAGCAAGTCAAAGGAATAATAGAGGAAGTAATCGGGGCCAAGACTACCAGGTCGAGAGAAGGACAATCCAGATATGTCCAATAGGGATAGAGATAGGGGAATAACACTAAGAGGTGTCTTATGTGTGGAGAGTAGGGCCACATGTATCGACCTTGTCCGTAACGAGTTAGGGGACAAGGGTGGGATGCCCAGCAGGGGTAATAGTTGTAAAAGTGTTTAGGATCAATTTGGGTAAGAGTGTTATGTCCAGAAAGAATTTGGACCTCCAGACTTATTAACAATTAAAAGTGTGAGTCTTATCCTTGGGTGAATGGGGTATATTTTGCGTAAAACGAGCAAACCACAGTATTTCGTTAGCACTAGGTTCATGTGTGAGATAGGTTTAGTACGTGTATCGATGGTATTACTTTTATATGCATATATTTACCATTGCGTTGGGGGGATCTTTTTGGTTCCATCCGTGGGGGAGGGGAGGGGTGGGGACACTGAGAGAGTATATTTTAGTGGGTTGACTTATTTTGAGAGACGATATTCGAGTATAACAATATCCTGGGTATACTTTGGTTAGCGATGGGTTGAGCAATGGTGGGTTGTTATAGTAAGGCTATCATGTTCACTATTCCAGGGCAGGATATGTTGTATAACGATGTGTCCCCTGGAAGAAGGTTGAGCTCACATTTACATTATATTGTGGAGGAGACTTCAAACGTGATAGTTGCCTCGTTACATTTGATATCAGTGTGTATGGACTGTACTAATATGATTCAGGCTTTATTAAGTTAACTGTTAAGCGGAGAAATTTAGCTCGTTATCGACCTAGCACGAGAAAATTAGTGATAGTGAGAGCGTCGTGTTGTATAATTCCTTTAGTGATGTGGGAGTGGACAGTCATACTTGTACATCTGGGGATAGGATTTTGGATATTCGGATCATGTGTGTAGGACCTACGGATCTCGATGACCGATAATGCTAGGTAGTAGTGCATCGGGGGGTTCCTAATTTGAATTTCATGTGTGAGACGTCCCACGTATGAATCCCAACGAATTTTGGGAATTGAGAGATGTGTTGACCACTAGGGAATGAGTTACAACTTTAGTTATTACACGTGTATGTGGGTGAAAGATTGAGCTGAGAGTTATTCTATGATATATGACCTGTAGAGTCAAGTAGTGCTTTGTGGGGAGAATTGGGGAGAACTTTTTGCATCACTAGATGATGGGTGGGGAAGTCTTGAGGGGAATTAAATCATTTCAGTATGGTAACTGAGGTTAGTCGTACAGTATAGCCACACTGAGAGTGCAGGGTCGGACTTAAGATAAGTAGGTTATGTGTGGAACGTTAGAGATGATTGTGTAGTTGTGCACGTGGTATAGGGTGTATGGCCCCCTGGTTAAATTCCATTTCGATATCGTTTATGATAGGGAGGATTAGGAAGATGCTGTAAATGTATATGTGGGATAGTCAGAAAAACAAGTGGAGAGGTAGGAGAGGTTGAACTTCGTTCGAGGAAGGGAGAGAGGATGACTCTGTATATATCAGGAGAAAACTCCAAGAATCGAGATGAGTTGAAAGGTGAGTCAAAATACATTGGTAATAAGTGAATTATCACTCAGTTAAATGCATATAGTGGTTCGTGCATAGATAGGTTGGTAAAATTCTAACATGTGGAAAAGGTCCTAAAAAGTACGTATCTTTGGAGCAAACACACGGGCCATGATTTTTATATCACAGAAAAGGGGAGTAAGATGTTCCATGTGGTGTGAGTTGTTAAGTGTGTTGATTTTGGGTTGACTGAGACATAAAGAGGTTGTCTCCAAGTGCACCACTCAAAAAAGGAAAAGGTTGGTCTGATACTACCCATCCGAATGTTGTGATAGATTATTGATTCTAGGGGCAGAATGGAAACGAAATTGGTAAAGTTCATAACTGGATTATCCAAAATCGCGGAGTGGGTAGGATTTTATATGGGGTGTGAAGCGAATTCTCCATTAACAAAATAATCATTATTAATTTGGGGTGTGTTACATCATCGGGATTAAAAATCAGAAGTGAACCAGCACAAGGTGTCGCCCAGTAGTGTGGTAAATCAGGACGAGACATTTGAGGCTGACCTTGAATAGGGAGTGTCAGGAGGAGATGAGAACAGAGTTTCATCTTGAGCTAGACGCATCAATCGTAGGCCAATGGATAGTCGAGAGGGATGACATAGAATGTGGCAGAATGCAAGAATACATGTTTTGGATTTTTGGAGTAATTGGGGATACTAATTGCAACGGGTAGAGCTACATGTGATGACTGGTAGTAGGACATTAATTGAGAAGTTACTTCTGAGGCGTCATAAGAAGAAAAAAAATTTCCCACCCTTGGGATAGTAGAGAATGGGGAAGTAACAAGTTTCTTAGACATGGAGTGATTCACGGTCCGTCAACAAGGATTAAGTTAATCCTCATCATTTTTTAATAGTTAAGAAATATAGTGAGAGTACGTTGATGTGAACCAAATTTTTTAGGCTTAACATGAGTAGTCAGAGATTACTGATGATGTGTCCCGGGAGGAGAGATGGCATGGTACAGTAATAAGCAAAATTGGTACCTATAGAAATAAGGCATTTTCTAGCATAGGGATAATAGAGCCAGTGGAATAGAAGCTCATCTTTTGAGACATTTTTATCCGATTTACAATAGTTTTGTGTGTCATTATAAATGAGACCGTAAGCATATGTGAATATATATGAATTTTAAGGTTTGAATAGACTTGTCGCTAATTGTGGGTTGCAGTGAGTGGTCCTCCAACCAAAAGGGTACCATTGGTGTGTGTATAGTGGAAATGCCAAAAGAGTATTGCGAGTAACTATTTTGAATATGTTCGAATGTAGTTGTGTGAAGAAGTTAAGGTGGTATAATGGGGCATCTTGTTGCCAACGAGTCTATTTAGGGACGAGAATGTGAGATGCTCGAAAACATCCAGAGTTACCAGGTATTATTTTTCCGAATTTTGGGACAAAATTCTTTTATTGGGGGAAAGTATGTAACACCCCGTAATTTTACTTATTTTTATATTGGGAATTAATTGGGATTAATTAAATTATATTTGGAGAATTAATCCAGTAAAATAATATTAATTAGAGAGATAAGGGTTAATAATTGTTTATATTGAATATTAATTAATGAATGAGTAATAATTATTATAAGGATGTATTAAAATTATCGTGAGTGAGAAATATGATAGTTATAGTAATTTAGTCCAGACGCGCGTGTCAGTCGTGTCAGGACTTAATTTAATGAAATAATAAGTAAGATATTTATAAGTCATCCATATGATCAATTCGAGTGCGCCAATATGTCTGGAAGGGTCGAGATAGTCGGAAAAGTCTACCCGGGGGTTCAGTTTGTGTTCCGGGGTACTTTTAGGCCAAACTGGCACCCCGGAGGAGTATTTTAACCTTTTGGAATTTTGAGGGAATTAAACCTACAAAAATTGCTAAGTGTTTATTAGTGTTTGTTTAAGTCCATTAGGTTTATAATATGAAAAACTTACAGAGGCCATTAGAGGAGGAAGGAAAGGTACTCCCCAAGGCTAGAACCACTATTGTTGCACCTTTTTCACCACCAGAGCATGGATCAGGGGAAGAGGAACACAACCACACCATCAATTCATAGAGATTCATGCCTACATTTAGAAGCAAGTATTTATCTTATTGAATTTAGAGTAGATGTATTATCCATGTTAGTGTAGAATAATTAAAAATATTAATTACATGAATGTTGATGACAAAGATAGAGATTGCAATCATGTATTGGGCAGAAATAATGTTGGGTTTGAATCCCCTATGTATGAAGACGAATTTGATGAACTACTGAAAGACCGTGTGCGATATTGATTTCAATAGTGGCGCAAATTCCAATTACAAACTTATTTAATTAGTGTCAATTTATGAATCAAACCAATTCAGACCTTAAACTCAAATAGCTATGTGCGTTCAAGTGTCAAACTCACATAAGTAAAATATGCGACACAAATTTCAGGAAAAATCCCCTCAGGGCAAAACCTTTTTATTTCACTATAATTGTAAATCGCAACTTACACATTTACAAGGAAATACAGTTTGACACTCAAATACCGGCAAGCGTCGATCGATGTCGTCAGTAATAAGTCCACACTCAGTGAACCTACATGAACTTCAGTCCAGTCTTCATCCTAGGAACACCGTAGTAATCCCTAATGACACACAGTCACATAACTCCGTCGAGACTCACTCCAAAATAGCATGCAACTCTTAGTTGTAGAGATCTTCTCACAAAGTATGAATAATAACAAACTATATTTTGGGTTCCACAAAACAACTCACACAAAAGAAATTGGGATTGTGAATTGCAAAACAAAAGTTATGAACCCTCAAATTATTGAAGAATGGCATAAAAACGTATTCTGTGAAAAAATAGTATTTCTCCACACGAAAATCAGAAGCCTGACACCCTTATTTATAATAAAAATCAAGGCGGTGACGTGACAGTAAAAACCTCTGTCGCTCGAACGAAGGACGGCGTTGTTCGAGTAACGGTCCATCTCGTTCGAACGAGATATGACGTCGTTTAAAAGACAGTCACTTATCCAAACAAAACTTTAGTCTTTTAAATATTTTAGAAACCTCAAAACTTAAAACTGTTTACGAAATCAAAAAAGGTTTATCCAAAACTTTTATGATAAAATAATTCTTTGAAAAATAAAAACCATTTCAAAACATTTCAAAAATCATTTTTCATAAATAAAAAATATTTTATCTTTCATTAAAATATCCCAAGACTTTTAATTTAAAATATAAATGGAACTCAAACACATTTTACCAAATTCATCCTTGTTGGGCTTGAATGTTGAAGTCTTCTTGAAATTCGGATTCGTCTTTGTAGATGCAAGCTTCTCAATCCTTTGACGACCTGTAGAAACTTGTTGCGGTATATGAGATAATTAATTGTGATGGACAATGCCCTTACAAATCTCCCCCATAAGTCTACGCCAGTACAAAATAAAAAATACCCGAATTATCAAGGAAAATATGACCTATACAAATCTACCCTCGCAAAAACTCAAACGTGGAAAGATAAACTGACAAGTCTTCAAACTTTTCAAACGATGCTTCAACAATCAACTGTTCAAAAACTCCAAGCTTTTCTCATCAAGGTGTGCAACATAATGTTCTTCAATTTTACCTACACAAATGAGACAAAGCAAAAATCTCGTGACATATCGAGTTTGAAATGATATAAAGGAAAAACATTAAAGCATAATCAAATCTCTCCCATACATAAACTCCCACATAATATCATAATCCGTTCTCCTCCTTTTTATTTGTCAAAAATAGACAAGGAAAAGAATAATTCACGTAAAGCAAATCGGGGTGTCACGGTAAACTAAGCAAACAAACTATTTGTGAATTTTTCAATTTTTTATACAAAAATGCAAAAATGATGTTACAAAAATCACACACCATGAATTTACAATAAGACAACGAAATCGTGGAAATGGAATGAATGGGTGTGAACACATTCGATAGGAAAATCAACACAATCATATCATATGTGCAAGATTCATAAGTGTAATCCTAACGAATGAACATAAAAAATAGTCCTCTGCTGTAAAATTGTTGAATTTAGATGACATCGTCTTAAATCAAAATCAAAAAATCAAAGTCTACATGATTTTCACACCAATAACGTCTAAAAACTTTTTAACGCTTTTTCAAGACTTTTTAAGGACATGCAAATCCATTTTAATTCTCCAACCAAACCCCCTCGTATATATTTTCCTTTTGAGGTGATCTAAATTTTCAAACATTGGAGAATTGGTGAATAAACCTAATGGCCTCTTTTTGGCATATATTTCTTTTTATTGCCTTTAAATTTTTGGGGGCTCTTTTAAACCTCTTTGGACCCCATATAATTAATATACCTCTATTTTTTAGGTCCAATTAAATGGTGACTTAATCGAAAAGGATAGATGTGTACCTTTCATAGCCCTTCGCCATTTTTAAAATTCATAGAAACTCACGGCAAACGGTTTAAAATATGAACACCTTTTATTATCTTGTTTTATCGCATTTGGTTCATTTTAGTAGATAGAATTGAGATGAAAACACGTAACGAACATGTGATTCGACAAGAATAATATTCAAACAAATTCATGCTCGTGTGCATCAAAGGAAATAATGAGTCAATCATATAGGGAATAACACTTAATTACATCTTAATGACTCCAAACACTATAAAGCACACGAATGCATAACATATTGTCTCAAATCACTATCAAATAGTCACATGGATATGGCATGAAGTTGTGACTCGGTCATCGTAAATGTTCATTCATATAAGGTGCAAACAAAAAAAACTCTTTTTGGATTTTTCAAAAAATTTATCAAAATAATTTTTTTTTAACTTTTTCAAAAATTTTCATACAAAAATCCAATACAAAAAGTACATGTCAACACACTCGAAAATATATATCATAGAACCACAACTAGTGTATGATAAAAATCATGCAAGCAATCAACGATATGAAATAGCAAGTGACGAATCAGGTGCAAGCATGTGAGAATCAAAACATCTAAAGTCTAGCGTAACCAAAAGTGATTTCCCAACCCAAACCGATGTGACACGTCGACACGAGGTTTTGGGAACCAAAAAAATACTAGACTTAGACTTCCTAGGACCTCTTTGAAGATCAAAACAGAAATGCCTAAGGTGACCTTTCCTACCACAATATGAACAAATGTAAACGGGTGGAACGACCCCTATGGGTTGACCGTTACTCACGTCCTTGGGAATTATTGACCCTCTAAAACAAATAATGGTCTTGGCTTTAGCAACGGAAGCATTAGAACATGATGATCCATTACCATCACTACACAAACTACTAGAGTTTTTAAAATCATTTTTCAACTTCAAATTTTTAGATTCAAGCAAAGAATTAGACTCTTCCAAAGTTAGGAATTTTTTTTCAAGTTATCAATTAAACTTAACAGTTTATTTCTCTCATCCTCAATTAAAAAAAACTTATCCCTAAGAGATTTTCACGTGCCGTAAAATCATCGATTAATTTTTTATCCTCAATGGAACATACGGGAACCCTAGAATTTTTTAAGTCCTCCAATTCTTTTTCTAACACTAGGACTTTATCATCACTCTCATTTTTCGAAACTTTTATAGAATCAAAGTCAATACACAAATTACCACAGTGTTAACGATAAATATATCTTTGAGTTTGAAACATTTGCAAATATTCAAACTTATTTTTAAAAAAGAGAATTTTCTTCTTCCAAAATTTTAATTATTTTGCAAAGTTTCAAATTCAAAAGAGTTAATTTTTTCACACGGTTGTGAACATTATCAAACTCATCTCGGCTAACAATATCAACAGTATAAGAATCCATCGAGAATATAAATTAAGAGAGGAACACAAATATTGCACTACAGGATCTACACAGTAAATTAGTGCAAGAGGCTCTGATAGCAATTTGTAAAATTATCTGATACCAAGTTGAAAGACCGTGTGCGATACTGATTTCAAAAGTTGCACAAGTTCCAATTACAAACTTATTTATTTAGTGTCAATTAGTGAATCAAACCAATTCAGACCTTAAAATCAAATATCTATGTGCATTCAAGTGTCAAACCAACATAAGTAAAATATGCGACACAAATTTCAGGAAAAATCCCCTTAGGGAAAAACCTTTTTATTTCACTATAACTGTAAATCGCAACTTACACGGTTATAGTGAAATACAGTTTGAAACTCGAATACCCGTAGTCGTCGGTCAATGTCGTCAATAATAAGTCCACACTCAGCGAACCTACATGAATCGCAGTCCAGTCTTTAACCCAGGAACACCACAGCACTCCCTAATGACACGCAGTCATAAAACTCTGTCGAGACTTACTCCACAATAGCACGTAGCTCTCGGTTGTAGAGATATCCTCACAAAGGATGAACAATAGCAAACTATGTTTTGGGTTCCACAAAACTACTCACACAAAAGCAATTGGGACTGTGAATTGCAAAACAAAATTTATGAACCCTCAAATGGTTGGAGAATAGTATAACAACGTATTAAGTGAAAAACCAATGTTTCTCCACACGAAAAGCAGAAGCCTGACACCCTTATTTATAATACAAATCAAGGCGGTGATGTGTCATCAAACACCTCTTCGAACGAAGGACGACGTCGTTCGAGCGAAAGTCCATCTCGTTCGAACGAGATGTGACGTCGTTTGAACGACCGTCACTTATCTGAACAAAACTTTAGTCTTTTAAATATTTTGTAAACTTTAAAACTTAAAACTATTTACTAGATCAAAAAAGGTTTATCCAAAACTTTTATGATAAAATAATTCATTGAAAAATAAAAAACATTTCAAAAATCATTTTTCATAAATAAAAAATATTTTATCTTTCATAAAAATATCCCAACACTTTTAATGTAAAATGTAAATGGAACTTAAACAAATTTTACCAAATTCATCCTTGTTGGGCTTGAATGTTGAAGTCTTCTTGAAATTTGGATTCGTCTTTGTAGATGTAAGCTTCTCAATCCTTTGATGACTTGTAGCGGTATATGATATAATTAATTATGACGGATAGTGTTCGTAGAACTAATGATAATCAAAATGTGAAGAAGTTTGAATTATATATGTGTTCTTGATGAAAAATGGTAAACTAGGATTTGTGGAGGAAAATCTTAAATTATTTCAAACTAGTTGTTGTTTTGTGATGATTTGATGATTATAAAACGTTGGAAATCATGTGGTTGGGTTGGTATAATATTTGGTATTCTTAGTTGGGTGAATGGGATCGAATCGTGGAGGTTTAGAGATCCAAAATTGGTGAAACCTGTAGTTATTTCAACTAGAGAAGAAGATACCTGTTCGAGCAAACCGATACGGCTCCTGGGCCGAATCGATTCGGTTTCCCAAATTTGGCCAATTTTTTCCCTTTTTGATTAGAACTCGTGGGAAACGACCGAATTAAATTTTGAGAATATATTTTAATTATGAAGAGAATTAAATTAAATTATCATTAGGTCAATATGATATTTGAGACTTAGTCACATGAGAGAGATTTAAGGACAAAGATTAATTAAGTAAAATTATGGGTTAAAAAAATAATTCGGAGAATTCTATAGTGTCTCGAGGGACCGAAGGAAACAATGGCTTAGACTAGTAGGATATGAGTGAGATACCTACTGATATATGTTAGAGAATAATGGGCAAAATTCGAGTAGTGAGCAGTACTCGAGAACGTACGATGAGAGGTAAAATTGAAATTACTAATACGTGGGATATTCGAGCTATAAATATACTACGTATGGAACATATGATATAGGACGTGCGTATACCTGTACCGATGATATAAATATATAGGTGGTGTGAATACATATTGCATGATTTCTTATGTGTATGACATACATACGTTGCATGCTATCGTGGGAGGTTTTGAAAGGGGGCAGTCTTATCTTGATGTACCCACCAGGAGGATTTTAGATTGGTGCCTCAGAACATAGAATTTTTGTTGGATCACTATTTGTGTGAAAAATGGTGTGCATGGTCATTTGGGTGCGTAGGTATGTTCGTAGCCCAAAATCCTAGAACTATATTCTCCCCCAATATGTGTGATTTGTATTTATGGTTTGAGAGTGATTCCGAACCGATAGTCCTTCAATTAATATTATGTGCTGGGACTTGATAGCAAAGTATCCATGCACTGCAGGTCTCATCCTAGGGGTGTTGTATTAGTATATATATAATAAGAGTGATATGTGTATATATATACTTGCGATTTATTATATTGTGGGTACTTAGTCCTTTATTTAGTACGTGATGTACCGAGACTTGATAGCAAAGTATGCATGCACCATAAGTCTCAGCCTAGAGGTGATGTATTAGTGTGTGTGTGTGTGTGTGTGTGTGTGTGTGTGTGTGTATGTGTGTGTGTGTGTGTGTGTATGTGTGTGTGTGTAATAAGAGTGATTTGTGTATATATATACTTACGATTTATTCTACTGTGTGTACTTAGTAGATGAGACAGATAATGATACCGAAAATAACTTAAGTATGTGGAAACTTAGCCTCTATTTGATAGATTCCTAATTGATTTCAAATATATGAGAACACAAATCAATTACGTGTTGTATGGGTAATATGAGTGCACACCACGAGTTGATATGTGTAGTAAAGAAATTGAATTGGACTAGTTAGGTGGGGTAGCATAACTAGGATAGGTAAGTAGAGTGCGTTAGGCGTGTACAATAGTAGAGGGGTAAGGACCTCAAGTGAGAGAATGTGAAACTAACATGTATATGATATCTATTAATTACGCATTTTAAATACTTGCAAATATTTTTAAACTGTTTTACTCGGGCTCTGACCCGTTTTTCAAATCTATTTTGTAAAAAACATTTTAGGTGCCTAGCCACAGGGATGCCCAGCTTAGGAGTCCATTCTCATTTGATGTGTTGCAGTTGTTGTTGAAGATTGCATGACCTCGATAGTAGATGCCTCCATTATTTTCAGATCTTATGCATCATTTCATCTACTTCAGTTTGTCATGTTGCCTCACCTTCTATTAGTAGTTACTTTCAAAGACTATGTACTTCTTTTATTTTCAGTTCTTAGATTCAGATACTTATGGATTATTTTATTGGAGTTTCATGCTGGAGGATTTATTCCAGTCATATCTTATTTTATTCAACTAATTCATTATGTATGATGTTGTTCAATTGGAATGGTGAATGTGATTTATTTATTTAGTTAGTTATTTCAGATCATTGCATGTAAATTTAAAGGATTAAAATTTAATACCGGATTAATTAACTAATGGGTGGTTAGTTGTGGGTACCTCGATTTGTCAACACAGGCCCAAACAAGTTACCCAGTGGAAGCGGCCCAAAGTCTAGGAACCTTACGCCTCAACCAAAATCAGTCCGACTTAGTCCATTCCTAAAATCTCATAAGGAGATATTCTAGGAAAATAGATTGACGTGGGGAAGTTCAACATCCCCACTCCCCGAAAACAAAGATGTATATAACAAACCCTAGGCCTGGGGAAAAAGGCACGCATTATATTTCCTATCAAACACTCCCCGGAGTATATAGAGATAATACTGAGAGCACCACCGTGGACGTAGGCGTTCTTACTGAACTATGTACATATTGTGTTGTGTGATTGGCATTTCTTTAAATTCTTTATTTGCTTTGGTGTAATTGTCATCACAATTGGCGCCGTCTGTGGGAAACGTTTGTCCTCCTTTAATAAAGCCCTCACCAACAAAGGATTTGGAATATCTGGACACAGTAGCAACGCCCCTCAAGCAGGGGATATCCAAGAACAACCTGCCCCTCGCAGGATCAGATCTGAAGTTCGACATTCAGATCAAAGGGGTCACCCAAAATGGCAGGCCTCGGAGAAAGTCAGGGACTAGTGAGGTCCACACAAATCTCCAGGTTGATCGATGCTTATGAGGCAAGGCTCCAAGAGTAAAAAGTGGTCGCTCGCAGGCAAGAGGCTGGGAATACTCGCCTCAAAAGGAGATTGGAGAGGACGGAAAAAGAACTCCATCGCAACACTAGGGGACGTTCATACCGCACTCCTAGCCCTCAGGTGAGCAAGTCTCGCAGCCGAGGAAGGAGCCCGAGATACGAATCCCCAGGAAGCGAGAAAAACAAGTCTGATGATGACTTGCTCGAGCAATAGCGACCAACTCACCGTTCTAGGAGCCCAGCTTGAGGAGATAAGGATATACGAAATTTGGTCCGAAGAGAAATCGACTAGCACCCATCACATCGAGGTGTTACATCAACTAGAGAGCTTGCTCGGTGAGCTCTCAGGACCCAAATGAAATCCCATTTCTCAAAGGAGATAGAAGAAGAAGAAGAAGAAGAAGAAGAAGAAGAAGAAGAAGAAGAAGAAAAAGAAGAAGAAGAAGAAGAAGAAGAAGAAGAAGCCCCCAAGAAGTTCATAATTCTGAGATTCAAGATTTATGATGAAAAGACTGACCATATCGATCATGTTAAGCAGTGTAGGCAAGCCATGAATCTCTGGAACCACAGGGATGCACTAATGTGCCGAATTTTTCCCTCAAGTCTGTATGATGTGGCTCAGAAGTGGTTCGAGAGGCTCCCTCATAGATCCATCAAGAGCTTTGAGTCCCTGGACGAGCTCTTCATGGCTCGCTTCATTACCAACAGATCCCATCCAAAGAGGATGGATGCTTTGCTAACAATGAACAAGACGCCTCAGGAGAGCCTCCGGGACTACGCAAAGAGGTACTGGGAATTATTAAATGAGGTCGAGGACTACTCGAAATAGGAAGCAGTGGCCTCTTTAAGATTAGCCTACCCAGCTCTTGCCTTCTGCACCAATTCTTGACGAAGAAGGACGCCACAACTATCGACGACCTGATGGCTCGCATCGAGAAGTACGCAAAAGTCGAGGATGTAACCCACTTCAGTGCAGGGGAGAATAGTCGAGCTAAGCTCGCTGCCAAGGTCAATGATAAGGTCAAAAACTAGAAGAGAGGAGGCAAGAATAGGGGCAAGGGTGGCTCCAAGAATGGGGACAAGACTGATGCTTTGAAAGAATTCAAGCAATAAACATTGTCTTCAAAGAACCAATATATAAGATCCTAACGACAACCAAAGATGAGCCATTTGTTAAGTGGCCCAGAAAGATGGGAGGAGATCCCTCAAAGAGAAACAACGCGCTGAGATGCGCTTTTCACATAATACTGAGCACTGTAAGACATTTAAGTCTCACCTTGAAGACTTGGCCCAGATCGGGCATCTGAACGAGTTTGTGGAGAAGAAGGCAGAGAAGGTTGCTGCCAATGGAAACACAAGGCCCGATAATGTACTCAAGGATTATACTGGCCATAAATTTGCATTAATTCATGGGGCATCTGATATGAAGCAGATTCAAGGGAATTCAGCTCAGATGGGAGTGAAAAAGCTTACAGCAATAATGTAAGCTTTTCAGATTGATCCAGCGAAGACACAGTCAGGAAAGCGTCAATGAGCAGATGACGTCGATTATAGCAAACACATTGTGTTCACAAATGAAGATCTAGTGGGGGTGAGAACCCCACATCATGACGCCTTGATCATTACCCTCAGGATAGCCAACTATGATGTCGATAAGTTGCTCGTCGACCAGGGAAGCTCATCTGAGGTAATGTATCTCTACCTATTCAGAAAATTAAAGTTAAGCGTTGTCGACTTGCAGGAAGCCACTGTCCCTCTAGTTGGCTTCGCCGAAAAAGTAACTATCACATTAGGAACGATCGTGTTGCCAGTAAGGGAAAGAAGTGTATCCAAGATAATCGAGTTTCTGGTAGTCAACATTGACTTTCCATACCAAGATATCCTCGGTAGGTGATATCTACATGCAATGAGGGCAGTCCCGTCGACCTACCATCAGAAACTCAAGTACGTTACTGAGCGAGGAGTAATGAAGATCCACGAAGATCAAGCGATGGTAAGAAGGTGCTTCATAGCGGCCATCTACCCGAAACAAAAGAAGAAGTTTGAGAAGGCCAAAGAGAAGATCGAGGAGAAAAAAGGTTTGATACCTTAGAAATAGCAACTAAAGCATAGAAGACCCGGGATGGAGGAGACCAGGCTCCTCCCCTCTAAGCGGGCCGTTGAAAACCTGGAAGAGATCACAGTTGGTGGAAGCAATAATGACAAGATGTTCTTGATTGGAGTTTCTCTCACAGATCAAGAAAAGAAGGAATTAACGGTATTATTGAGAAGAAATCTAGAAGTTTTTGCGTGGGAACCATACGAGCTGCCTGAAATTGACCCCAGTGTGGTTTGTCATCGGTTGCACGTCGACCCCAATTTCAGGCCTATCGCACAAAAGGCACGCCGAACTGCGCCCGAGAAGGCCAAAGCTGTAGAAAAGGAAGTAGAGAAGCTGCTACATGCAGGATCCATACGGGAAGTTTAATTCCCTAAATGGACTTTCAACCCAGTAGTAGTTCCAAAGAACAATGGAAAATGGAGAGTTTGTATAGACTTCACTGACCTTAACAGGTCTTGCCCTAAGGACAGTTTTCCCCTCCTAAAGATCGACCAATTGGTGGATGCCACAGAAGCTCATGAGAGGATGAGCTTCTAGGCGCATACTCCGGGTATCACCAGATTCCTTTGTATGCACCAGACCAAGACAAAATAGCGTTCATCACCACCGTCAGTTGATACTATTATAAAGTTATGCCCTTCGGCCCAAGAATGCAGGAGAAACTTACCAGCAGCTGGTCACCAAGATGTTCAAAGACCAAATGGGAGATACCACGAAAGTTTACATTGATGATATCCTCGTCAAGAGCAAGCGCAAAGAAGACCATCTCTCAGACCTATCAAGGACCTTTAAAATCCTCAGGAAATATCGAATGAAACTCAACACGAGTAAGTATTCTTTCGGTGTCCAGTCAGGAAAATTTCTCGGGTACTTGGTTAGTGAGAGAGGCATTGAAGCCAACTCGAACCAAATCGATGCAATCAATAAGGTACAGCCTTCTCGCACAATAAGAGACGTACAGAAGCTCACAGGTATGCTCGTTGCCTTGAATAGGTTCATCTCGAAGTCCTCGGAGAAGTGCCAGCCATTTTTTCAGTTATTAAAAAGAAGCAAAACGATAGAATGGAACCAAGATTGCTCGAGAGCATTGGAAGAGCTTAAAGTTTATCTTAACACACCACCTTTGCTCGTAATACCTCAGGAGAACAATTTTATGTACCTATATCTTATTGTTTCCAGCCACGCTCTCAGCTCTGCACTGGTATGAAAAAAATAGGAATCCAACACCCTGTCTACTACGCGAGCAAGTCCCTATTGGACGCTGAGCAACGGTACCTACCACTGCAGAAGCTCTCCATTACACTAGTGGTAGCATCGAGGAAACTGAAGCACTACTTTGAAGCTCATACTATCATCGTCCTTACATCACACCCCCTTAAAGCAGTCCTGCAGAAAGCGAATATGTCTGGCAAGCTATCCTAGTGGTCAGTTGAGCTCGGACGATTTAACATCCAATTTCAACCAAGGAATGCAATCAAGGGACAGGTCCTCACTGACCTCATCGCGGAGTTCACAGGCGAACAACCTCAACCGATGGATAAACGGGAAGATCACTCGACAAGATTTTGGCGATTGTTCATTGATGCAGCCTCTAAGTCAAAGGGGGAAGGAGTAGGCATTATGCTCGTTACTCGAGAAGATACAATTCTAGATCAAGGCTTCAGACTTAGATTTGAAGCCACCAACAATGATGCAGAATACGAGGCTTTGATAGCAGGCCTGTAGAAGGCACAGGCATTGGGTGCAAAATAGCTACAGGTGTTCGAAAACTCATAATTGGTCTCCAACCAGATCAATGGGGACTTTAACGCGAGGGATGAAAGAATGGAAGCCTACCTCACCTTAGCAAAAAAGTTAATGTCCAACTTTGAGGAAGTGAGTGTCCAACAGTTTCCCAGAGGACAGAACAGCCATACTGATGCCCTAGCAGCCCTAAGTTCAGCAATCGACTTCGACTTAAAGAGAACAATCCCTATTGACTTCCTCGCCCAACCAAGCATCAACCAGACCGACGAGCTGCCAGACATGGGACATATGCTCCAGATTGAATCAGCACCCAATTGGATGGACCCCCTGAGGGACTATTTGAAGGATGGTGCACTTTCAGATGATAAGAAGGTCACTCATCAGATAAGAGTTAAAGTTTTCCGCTTTCACTTATCTCTAGAGGGCAAACTATACAAGAGATCATTCACTGGACCTTACCTTCAATGTGTTCACCCGAAAGACGTCGAGTAAGTTCTACGCAAACTTCATGAAGGAACCTGTAGGAGCCATATTGGAGGAAGATCGCTAGCTTTTCGAGCAATGAAGGAAGGCTACTGGTGGCCATACATGCAGAGAGATTTTGGAGTATATGCTCTCAAATGCGAGAAATGTCAGCTACATGCTCCTATGGTCCACCAATCTACCAGCGACCTAAGATCATTTACCAGCCCTTGGCCTTTCACCCAATGGCGAATGGACATCATGGGACCTCTTCCTACCGCTGTCGGTAATCGCAAGAATCTGTTGGTCGCCACAGACTACTTCACCAAATGGATCGAGGCAGAGCCGCTGGCAAATATCAGGGACGCAGATATGATAAGATTCATATAGAAAAACATAATTACTCGCTTTGGGATCCCCAAAACCATCATCACTGACAATAAAATGCAGTTCGAGAGTGGCCCCTTCCAAAGTTTTTACAACGACCATGGGATCAGGCACCATTTTATCTCAGTTGCTTACCCCGACAGCAACGACCAAGCTGAAGCTTCCAACAAAACAGTGATCGATGGGTTAAAGAAATAACTTGAGCGAGCCAAAGGCGTATGAGTGAGAGAGCTGCCATATATTCTGTGGGCTTACCGTACTACCCCACGACGAGCAACGAGGGAAACCCCATTCGCACTAACATATGGAATGGAAGCAATCATCCCTCTAGAAGCTAGACTCCCAATTATTAGATCCACCTTGGTCGACCAAGGCCAGAATGATGTAACATTACTCGCTGAACTTGACCTAGCCGACGAACGCAGAGAACTAGCCCTAGTAAGACTAGCGAGCTATTACCAGCAGCTCGCAAAACACTATAACAAAAAGGTCAATCCAAAGATATTTCAGGTTGGGGACTACATCCTAAGGAAAGTTCTTGGCAGCACAATAAAACCATCTGATGGAAAGGTGGGCCCAAACTGGGAAGGATAATTCAAGGTAACAAGGGACGACCTACAAGGTGCTTATCACTTGGAAAAGCTGGAGGGTGAGAGATACCCCGAGCGTAGAACGTAGCCAACCTGAAAAAATTCTATTTCTAGTTTTTTCATTAATCTTTTATCGCATTGTTGGAATTAGCAACTCATTTTTTAATTGCTTTTGATTAATAAAAGATTGTTTGGCAGTGGTGTCCTATGAAGTGTTAATTTTGTATTATGAACATTATAACTTGCACACCTTTTCCAAGCGGCAGGCACATCATTCAGTATATAAAAGAAGGAACCACCCTCCTCAAGTTTTCATTATGAAACACGAATAACCTCTTAGCATTGCCCTTAGTAATATATGAAGACCTACAGGGGACCCTTAGGCAGCTCGGCCAAATCGAATTGGTTGCCAAATAATGTTTGGCTCAAAAAGCCTGATCGGATAGAACATCCAACACCAGGTGTGTCCTCGCCACTGCCATACTTAGGCCTAAGGGAGTGTGATGAAAGGACCTAAAAGTTAAAGTAGGGCAGAATGATATCTCATAAGCATACTGGACTAGGAGGATACTCACTCAACAAAATAACTTTACCAACATCAAATCTAGTCGGCTACGAAGGGCCCAAGATAATCAAACGAAAAATTAATGAAGTAAAAATACACAACACATGTTTAGTCCGCAAGACACCCAAAACATAAATATTTTATTACTTCGTTACACTTATAAAGAGTTACATTGAAGTAAGAAAATCTTAATGGGGATTAGGCCTCTGAGTAAGGTAATCAACCATTTGCGATCTTCGGCTATCGTCCGGATGAGGGGACAATTCTTCCTCGACTTCATTCACATCTTACTCTAATAGCTACCTGGGAATAGCATCTATAGGGACCCACTGGTCGTCCCTCCTAAAAGGATTAGGCTTCAGAGTTGAAGGAGAGATCTTGTGACAATACCAAAGTACTAAGTTTCAGGGGACCTACAGCTCCCTGAGGGCGCTCAACCATCCCCTAATAAAGGCGAGCTCTTTAAACTCTGTCAACCTCGTTGGAGTATCTATCCAACCTTGGTCATAACCATCAGCCCACACTTGCCGAGGTCCTTTCTTGAATAGATGCCTCAGTCGTGTGACATCTCTTTGAAGCCCAACAGTAATCACGTATGCTCGACGGACATCTTCTCGGAGCTCGTCCATCTCCCTAGTTGGATCCCCTGCATCTGGACCATCTCGTGGAGCAGCCGATGAGGTAAAACCTTACAAAACTATAGGGGAGTCGCTCGGTCCTGTGCTAGCTCGCAGAACAGCCGATGAAGAGGAGCCTTATAAACACGAGGTGCGACAATCGGCGTATGCTCTCTGAGTCATGATGCCTCCCTCCTTAGAGTCTCGTTCTCCTGCTAAAGAACTTCTCCAACTTGATTAATTTTAGAGCCATCTAGAAGCTTAGCTCTCAAAGTGTTCACTTCTTCTTGGATAGAGGCACCAATTTCTTCCATCTCCTGAAGTTTATCCTTCAATTTATCAACGATCTCAGACTGGTCTTTAAATATCTTATTCCTCGACCTGAGAGACTTATAAATCCTAATGAAGGTTTGGCGAACCTGATTGCTCGCATAAGGACCAAGTATCCTTCCCAGTTGAGAGGTGGCAGGTATATAATCATCTACATCAATCAACTATAGGCCATACAAGCATTCAAAAGCAGAAGAATCAGTATGCAGAAGGGATAGTCTTTTCATTTCATTCAAATAAAGATGTTCAATTACATCGGTAATTAAAGGAGAGCAGTGCAAACAAAGCAAAAAATGCAAATAAAGTCCTAAAAGCAGGCGTTAGTTTCTTTCCCTTATCAACAGCAGTGGGACCACCTCCCCCAGATGGAGAAACTATTGTTCCCTAAATGGAGGGAGTGTTAGAAGGAATGGTGAGAGATGCAGGAACACCACTGTCAATAATCGGGTAGGAGCCTCAACCACAACAGGCTTCGGGCCTGAATTATGATCGTCGAACAAGGGTGGATCAACATCCACCCCAGTAGCCAAAACAGCCTTATTCCAACCCTTCTTAAAGTTCAGCCGGCTGATGTAGCCTATCTGAGCATTAGTGTCCTCATATGCAACAGCCCACACATATTTGTACGAACTCTCCCTAATGGTAACAGCCTCAGACGCCACCTTTTTCACCTTCTCTGATAGAACCTTACTTTCCTCGACCACGGCCAGCTTGCTCGTGCAGACCAGATCGTAGGACTGGCTCAACTCATTCAGCTCCTTGATCATCGCTTACTTCACTCTGTTGGCTTCAGCAAGGGTGAGATCAGAGGATTTCTGGGCCTCGCTGGTGATCTTCAAACTGGCCTCCAGCTCGATGCCTTTCCCCTTTAGCTCAACGATCTACTTCTCCAAGTCTTCATTCCTACTCACCAGCTCATCGCGAGTGCGGTAGAGAATAGTGAATTCGATCACAAACTATAAGTAAAGAGGTAGCATTAAAAGAAGGCATTAAGCAAAATATTACAATCATTAAAATATGGAAACAAACTTACCAAGGCTAGCCTCTGACTCCCTTGCAGATCTAACTGGTCGGTCCCCATTGCCTTCTATCGATCAGTAGGCAAAATTGCTCTCTCGATCAATGCAGGAGCCAACTAGGGAGAGATGGCGACAAAGGCCCCCTCGGGCAACGTGGACACAGGCACCAAAGCTTGCCCAGACTTCATCCTCACTTCCGCTCTCCTTATCTCCTCTTCTCTCTCCTTCTTCTCCCTCTCGTCTCTTTTCCTCTCTTCCACCTTCTTCCTTTCCTCTTCCTTCTTTCTCTCCCTCTCTCTCAATTGCTCCTACTCCCTTATCCTCTCCTCCTGCTCGATGGAAGCAGGTTGAGAACCAGGAATAACTTCTCCACTGCCATACTTTTGCTTCTTTGACCGCCTAAAAAGAGGCATATCATCCTCATCATCATCATCCCTGATCAGATTCCTCCTGGGAGAAGACATATCTTCCTCAGTGGAGCTGCTCGACTCACTGGAAGACTCCCGAGCTTCTGAAACCTCTTTCGATCTGGAAGACCCTTCACCACTAGAGCTTGCCTCACTGGAATCACCTTCAGCACCTCACATATTATCATATTCACTAGAACTGCTCTCTTCCTCATCTAATTGGATAGGATCTGCAGCAACTTCTTCAGTGATATCTAGCTCGGGGATGCTTTCTACCGGACGTGCGATGAAACTAGGCCCAATATTCTTATACTCCAGAAAAAAGCAACTGACTGAGGATTCTCACCATCATCCAAAGGTTCTCTAATGTTTTAAGCTTTGATCAACTCGGCAGCTCGAACCTCACTGAGAGAAGGTTCCAAATTCTTTATCCTCGCTGAAAAAGAAAAAGAGAAGAATATCAGAGAAATCGTACATTAATAGGAAGATCAAAGAGTAGAGAAAAAATTAAGCCTACCTATGAACTCCTCTCCATGAAAGGGGACCATGAACCTGTCAGACCTCGACCCCTCAGTATGGGGAGGAAATTGCCATTTTCTAGCAAGAAAACCCTCTTGCTAGTAATCCTTGTGGGAATCAGGTAGATTTACTACCAATACCCTATCAGGACTCCTGGCCTTGAGGTAAAGAAGACCAGAACTTATTCACGAGAAAGAATAACATAAGCATATTTCAGCAAGTCCTAAATTCGTGCCATAGAGCTGGTTTATTCTATGGACACCATTAACTATCTTCCAAATGTTTGGCGAACACTGTGCGGGAACAATATTGAAGTAACCAAAGAAATGAAAAACAAATTACTTGGAGGAAAGGTGAGACCCCCTTGGGACAGTAAAAGAACGTGAATCCAGTGAGCGCCCTCTATACATTTTTAGGGATAGGGGTACACTCAATGTCTACCCAATCTGGGATGTTGTAATACTTCTTAAATTTGATTATCGACGGATTGCCTATTTTCGCCATTTAATAAACCCTAACTACAGATACGAGGAGGTTCCAATAGAAAAAAGTATAGAAAGAGAGCAAGAAGAACTTACGAAATAGCAACTTGGCTTGGAACGACGCGAAGTCACAAGCAAAGACGATGGAGGAAATTGAGATTGAAAGATGAAGACCTGGGGATAAGAGCGCAGTAGTAGAAACTTAGAGAAGATGAGAAAATTTGAAGAAGTTCGAAATGACAGCAACGAAATGCTTCTCCAAAGTACTTTTAAATGTTTCCAGTCATAACGCACAGGACACGAAGCAGGTTGCCACCTAAATCACAGTTTTCAATCCTGGGAAGAGTTGCACAATTCACAAGGAAGCTATTATGATAAATCCTTTAAATTTATTGAGCCCAAATTGTGGCCCAATAATTTTAGGAGAAATTGTGGGTACCTCGATTTGTCACCACAGGCCCAGACGAGTAGCCCAGTGGAAGCGGCCCAAAGTCTGGGAACCTTGCGCCTCAACCAAACTCAGTTATGACTTAGTCCATTCCTAAAATCTTATAAGGATATATTCTAGGAAAATAGATTGACGTGGGGAAGTCCAACATCCCCACTCCCCTAAAACAGAGATGTATATAACAAACCCTAGGCCTGGGGTAAAAGGCACGCATTGTATTTCCTATAAAACACTCCCCGGAGTATATAGAGATAATACTGAGAGTACCACCATGAACGTAGGAATTCTTGCTGAACCACGTACTACTGTGTTGTGTGATTGGCATTTATTTACATTCTTTATTTTCTTTGGTGATTGCCTTTTCTTGTTAATTTGGGTTGAGCATAATTGTCACCACATTAGTAATTAATGATTTTCGACAGTGATGCTAAGATTGAACCAACTAGATATCCTGATTTAATTTAATATAGGACTGATCACCCGCTATTTAATTGGTCGGGGTTCCACATGTATAGCAGGGAACTCATTTACGTACGTTGAGTATATAGTTATCGTTCTCACACGTGCGATCCCCAAGAAGTATATCGTGAGTCAATTCACAATCATTCATGTATATCAAATGGCTTATCGACACGTATCGATGAATGATTGCCCTTATAGGCACGAGGTATATCGTGAAATTCATGCCAAAGGGGGGAACCCTTCCACTAACCAAACAAGTGCATAAACCTCATATAGGCGTTAACCCTAGGGAACTCATAATTAGTTTGTTGGTTACCATATAAAACTCTGCCAAAATTTTGGGTCGACATACCACTCGAATTTTCGTGCTTTTTTACCTTATTTAAAAATAGGACCATGTCTGTGAGCATAGAAACAAATCAAACGGTGTATTATATATTAAACCCTATCTTATCCAGGCTCAGGTCTTGTCCACCATTTTTCTTGGATTTAGGTAAACAGAATATAATTGAAGACCTAATAATAATAATAATAACCATGATGATATTTTTCTCCTTGTTTCCTTATTTTAATTAAAATACCAAAAACATTTTTTCCCTTTTAAAAATACCAAATATTCTCCCTTTTGTTTTGAAAATGTACCCAAATCATTTTCCCTCTCAAGTTGATCGTATACCCAACTTGGCTTGGCTCCCATTTGGCTTGAATCACTTCCCCAAAGCTCATATGCTTCTTCTGCTATTCCAACAAAGTTTGTGATCTGCATCCATAAGTTGTTCATGGAGAACTCCGATCAAGCACTAAATGTTCATCCAAATCTGATGGTCATTTTGGCCCAACTCAGCGGTAAGATTGACAATCTTCAAATCGATGTTTAAGAGATGCAATGATATCAATCCCAAACTTTATAAGCTTATGAACCTGAGATCATCTCTTCCTCATCTATGGTTTTACCTTCCCCCGAGACTATTTGGAACCCAGAGGAGTACCAATATGTCCTACATGTCCTACCTACAAACGGGCCACCAATTACTCAGCTCTCAATTTTGAACCTTCCTCAGTCAAGGGCTAATATACTAACACCGATGGATTCCAAAGAAGAGGAACTGAACAAGGTCAAGGAAGATCTCAAGTTGTTGTCAAAAATGTTTGACTAAGTTAAGATCTCTGGTAACTACATGGATTACACATACATGTCTCCCTACCCTAAGGCCAGGTTGACAGAAAAGTTCAAGATACCGAACATCAAGAAGTTCGGGGGAATCGGGCCTCTAATTGTGCACCTATATAGTTACCACTAAGACATGACCCTTCTTGGTGCATTAGAAGAGATTATGTCCCAGATGTTTTAGCAGACCTTGAAAAAAAGGGCTCTCCAATGGTTATTGTCTCTCGAAGAATCCCTAATCTGTAATTAAAAATATGTAACTTAAGAATTCATGTCTCGGTACAAGTATAACTAAGAGTTAGAGGTCACGTATAGAGACGTAGAACTGCTAAAGTAAAACCCCAGGGAATCAGTCAGTAGCTGCATTGAAAAATGGAGAGAGGAAGCTTCCACTTTGACCAACAGGCCCTCAGAAGAGGAACAAGTGAGCATTATGAAGAAGAATTTCTTGCCTCAAATTCGAGCATCCATGGGAGGATAGTACTATCCCGCACTTTCGATCCCTCTGAGAGGTTAGTGTGTAAATTAAGGAAGGTGTCACCAACGTAGAGTCTAAATTAAATAAGCTAACCGGATAATTTACACGTTGAAAATATAATAAGCCCACTAATGCCTTAGTCTCAATGATCAACAACATATACCTCTTGGGCACCAGAAAGTTACCTCAATCCTGTCAGTATATTAAGCTCTATGATCCTCTGTCGAATGTATACCAGACCCTGCTAGCTCGAAATATCATAAATTCATCATAACCTAAACCATTACCAAACCCACTCCATAAAAACTTCAAGTCTGATGCCTGCTGTGACTTTCACCAAATCGAAGGTAATATCACTGATCAATGCTTTCATCTCAGAAATGTGATCCAAGGATTGATAGACCGGGTTATCATCGTCCCGCCAGCTAATTCTAAGCCCAACACCCCTCACAACCCTCTCCCAACACATAGAACCGAAACGAATGCCATCTTCTTGGAAAGCAACCCTGAGTTTGACCCTTCTACCCAGATCATACCTGTCAAAGCACCCATTATCCTCACATTCTCACCCAAACCTCTCAAGGTTTGCCCATCCTTTCTCCTACACCCGACATGACTTTATAATTAAGCTATATCACTCCTCACGAGGGCCAATATTACCGTTCGCACCCGATCAGAGGGGGGAGGCATTAAACTACTTATTTGTAACAACCCGCGTAATTTTTGGGGTATTTTTATAAATATTTTGGAAAAATAGAGGAAAATAAATTTTGAGATTTAATTATTTTTCTTGCTCAAATATGTTGGATTTTATTTTTAAAGAGGTAATTTCAAACGGTTTCGAAATCGGAGTTAAAACGGATTTTTAATTTATTTTTAAAGTTTATCCCTTATAAATTTTTAAGCGGAACTGTCAGTTTTTCTAGGCGATCGATCGATCGACGCCAGGGGTCGATCGATAAACCCCAGCAGTTTTCGTGCGCTGCAAGGATTTTTGAGGAGCTTTGGTTTGTTTCAAATTCTTTTTTTTCCTTATTTAAGGAGGTCTTGGGCAGACCTTGCAAACCTACTTTTGGCTCAACTTTTTAGTAGTAAACATATTTTCTTTCCTCTCTTTTTATATACAAATAGTACCCTTTATATTATGCATTCAACCCTAGTTTTTGGAGGTGTTCTTGGGGCTATTTTGAGGTGGAGCTTGGATATGATTTGTGGATCTTTGTGGATTGATTTTGATGGTGTAATCTGAGATTTCTGGGCAGATTTATATTGGTTCCTTTTGGTGGTTTGGGGTATGGGGTTATACACAATATGCTCCTAAATCTCGCGAGTGTTATTCCCTTTGAATTCATGTTTAATTGGACTCATTTTTGAATTGATAAATTCATTTGGAAATCTACAAATTATTATTGGAATCTGATTTTGATTCATGTGGTATTATTATTGTGTTGAGCATGTTTCCATGAGATTTTAATATAGCACTGATGTTGGGCACCCACCAAGAATCCTGTTCCGGCTACTTGATAAAGTATGGCGCGGCATGGTGAGTCCTGATGACTCAGATTAATGTGTTCTTCAGAAATTATATTGTTGAAAATGCTTATGAGATTCTAATTTTATTTGAATATTTGTACTCGTGTTGTTACGCTTTATTCATCGCTAATATATTTATTGAGCATCTTTTCTGTCGTATTGTGTACTTCCCCATATTTTCTTTTAGTGGTAGGTTAGCGCGGATTTTGGGGTGCTATGGAGATTAATTTTTAACTTGGATATTTTGGTAAGAACATTCGAGAATACAAGATGAGAGGAATTGTATTTATTTTTTATGTATAGAGCATTGGCGATTTATTTTCTTTCGAGATATTTAGTTGTATTATTTCGAGAGACTTTTGGTTGTAATTTATTTGAAGAATTGAGATTAGTAGTTTGTCGTATATTATGGGTTTTATTTAGATGCTGTATACCTTGTTACTTGTGGATTTAGTTAGTTTTATCAGAGTAGTGCTCCGCTCGCTCTCCCCGGGGCAGGCGGGGTGTTACATTATTTTGTTATACCAACTCCAAAATTTTGGGCAAAAATTATTCGTCAAGATGTCCATCGACTACCAATGATTCAGTAGCCAATTCATGAAAGCCCAAAAGTGGGATCGATAATCATATGAGTGGGTGGTACCCATTGAGGAAATCTGTCGAGATAACGTTGTGCAAACCATGGCAACCACTAAGAACTCTGAGGGTAGCGACTCTAAGGTATCCTTTGACCTGCAAATACTGGGTTGAGTCTCTACTTGATTCGCTTAAATGCTACACCGTCGAAACTGTTCGCCCAGATCATAATTGTTGATGTACCTCTCCCAAACTGATACGCTATCCTAGTCCAGCCTAATCAAGATCATCCAAACCCTATTCTTATCCTATTCAATAAATCTCCACACTTGTTTTTATTTCTCCTTTTCCTGATGTAAATGTAACTTAAATCTATTTTGAAGAGGTTCTTAACGTTGTTTTCCTTGAAAATGAAATAAATGACGATTTTGAGTATCTTATTGTGCCTTACATTAATTTCACTGATTTTAATCAATCTTTTGATGATAATGATTTTGTAAATGAACAGTTCTTAATCGATCTTAATAAGGAAAATAATAAACAACATAATTGCGTTCAAACTAATGATGATGAGATTGTTGTTATTATCCTCGATTCTAGGAGCCATCAGGGTAAGATTACGATAGGTTCCACCCTTAACGAGCATGAGTGGGTGAAATTTGAAGAGCAACTGAAAGAGTTCATAGATGTATTTATATGGTCCTATGATGACATGCCTAGCATTGACCCAAAAATAACTCAACGCGATATCTCGACATTACCAAAATGCAAATTGGTCAAGCAGAAGTTGAGAAACCTTCGAACGGATTGGTAACTCAAAGTCAAAGAAAAGGTGGTCAAACAACTGGATATGGGTTTCATTCGTGTGGTCGAATACCATACATGGATCGCAAACATCACCCCCCCATGCCAAAGTGAGGAGTAAAATTCTGCATGTGCATCAACTATCGAAATCTGAACAAGGCATCCCCGAAAGATGATTACCCAATGCCAAACATCGACATGATTATGGACAACACGCCCTTCCATATCCTTAAATCATTTGTCGATGGATTTTTTTATTCTGGCTAAATCAAAATGCACCCTGACTACCAAGACAAAATTTCCTTCATCTCCCCCTGGGGAACTTTCTACTACACGTTCATGCCATTCGGAATCAAGAATGTCTGGGCTACCTACCAAAGTGATTCTATAACCATCTTGCATGATCTTATCCACAAAGAAATCAAGGTCAATGTTTATGACATGATCATCAAGTCCAAAATTTAGGAAGGTCATATTCTCGCCCTCTGAAAATTCTTTAAGCGACTACGATAACACCTATGTGGCTTAACACATAAAAGTGTGTTTTTGGTATCACTAAGGGGAAACTTTTGGGATTCATGATCAGCGAGAAAGGAATTGAAGCAGACCTTGTCAAAATAAAATCCATACTCGAGATGCCACCACCCCGAATGGAGAAGCAAGTGTGAGATAAACTGTAGTACATCAATTGGTTCATTAGCCAACTGACCTCTATCAACGAACCCATCTCTAAACTTCTCTAGAAGGATTCAACCAAAGTCTGGAAGGAGGCCTGCTAAGAAGCCTTTGACCATATTAAGCAATACCTCACCCAACCTCCGGTGATATTGCCTCCACAGCTAGGTATCCCCCTCCTCCTGTACTTGACCATCATTAATACAACAATAGGGGCTTTATTATCCCAATACATTGAGGATTCCTGCAAAGAAAGAGATATCTACTATTCTAATCGAAAACTGGCCTGGTAGAAGTAAATTACACCGCCCTAGAGAAAGTGTGTGCCGCCCTAGTCTCGGTCACGTAGAAACTACGGCACTATATGATGGTCTTTCCTATCAAACTAGTATCCTGAATGGATCCCATCATATACATACTAGAGAAACCTGATTTGGCATGCTAAATAGACCATTGGTTAATGCTACTAGCTGAGTTCGATATTATTTACATAACATAAAAAGCCATGAAGGGGAGGGCCATCTCCAGCTGCTCTGTCGATTACCCCGTGGAAGAAATCAATGTTTAGGTCTCCAAATTCCTAGATGGATACATTATGTGCAACTCTCAGAAGGCTCTCAAATGGAAGATGTTATTTGATGAAACTGCCAATAAGAAAGGGTATGGTATTGGGATACTCCTAATCGCACCTGCTCACTCCCACACTCCCATTGCCATTTAGATGGACTTCCTTTGCACTAATAACATGACTGAATATGAGGTATGAACTGTAGGCCTCAAGATCTCCCTCAATAAAGGCGTCAAGCGCTTAGACATCTATGGGGACTCTTCCCTCATTATCGGATAAATTCTCAAAAAATAGAAAGTCAAGGACAAAGAGATCCTACCCTACCATGCCCACCTTAAAGAGCTTCCCTCCCAATTTAAAGATGTCACCTTCCATTATCTTCCGTGCTCAAAGAAAATCCTAGCCGATGAACTTGCAACCCTAGCCTCCATGGTCGGCATGATCGAAGGAATAACAAGGGCCCATTTCCTAGTTTAGAAGCAAGCTACACCCACCCATTGTTAATACATTGAGCTCATCACTGAAGAAGACTTCGATATGTCCTGGTTATGGTACTATGACATTTGGCACCTCCTCAAACATGTTAAGTATCCCCAAGATACTGATAAGAAAGACCATACGAACCTCCATAAACTGGATGCCAGTACATCATCTACGACAAGGCATTTTTTAAGAGAAACTTCGATGGAACCCATTTACATTGCATAGCCGAGGATGATATTGAAGTAATTATGTAGAAGACTCGCAGGGGGAATGTGATCCCCACATGAGCAATCACATGACTGCCAAGAAAATCATCTGTCAAGGGTACTATTTGACCACTTTGGTTCAAGATTCAAGACGGCACTACCTATACTAAAAAATGCCTCAAATGCTAACAGTTTGCCACCCTTCAATACTTGCCTCCTCGAGAATTCTACAACATGACCTCTCCCTGGCTCTTATCTACATGCATCATAGACATCAAAGGGAAAGTTTCTCCTAAAGCTTCCAATGATCATGAGTCGATCCCAGTCGCCATTAACTAATTCATGAAATGGGTCGAAGTCGAGTCATACACAGTGTTGAATGCCAAGAAAGTGGCCAAGTTTATAAAAAAAAATGTCATTTGTCGATACGGGGTTCCTCTTGAGTTGGTATCCGATAATAGGCTCCACTTTGAAGTCAAGGTCACAGAACTAGTCAAAAAGTATGGAATTCAGAGACACAAGTCTTCTCCTTATCGATGCCAAACCAATAGCGCCATCAAAGTTTCTAGCAAAAGCCTCAAAACTATCATCAGCAAGATGATCAAAAGTTACAGAGATTTGGTCGATCAGATCCCATACGCCCTCTGGGGCTACCGCACTTCTATCAGAACACCTACTAGGGCTACCCCTTATTATCTAGTATACGGTATGGAAGTAGTTTTCCCTGTTGAGCTAGAAATAACTTATCTACATGTCATGCTCGAAAGTAGAGTTAAGAAAGAAGACTAGCATTATAGCCGCTATAACGAACCCTCACTATTAGATAAAAAGAGACTTAAGGCTTGATACCACATATAGGGGTACCATCGTCGGATAGTGTGGTCATTCAATAGAAAACTCAAGGACTGCGATGTCCAGGAAGGATACCACGCCCTCAAAGAAATTACAGAACCCATTTGGGACTCCTAAAAGGAAGTTCAAATCTAATTGGATCTTGAAAAAAATCCTGTCAGGTGGCACTGCTATTCTTACATATCTCGATGGAAAAGAAATGGTGCATCCAGTAAATCTAAACCGTCTTTAGAAATCCTACCCTTATTCCATACTATTAGTGTGCTACAAATATTCTCATCCACCTTATATTCTAAAAAAATGTCCATTTCCTCCTACCCAAAACTATGTGGGACCTCATCCTCTCGAAACAATTCTTTTCAATATGAAGCTCGTGAAATTTTCAAAACCCACGGAGGTATGTAGGCAGCCCATACGATACACATTGAAGCGGTCCTTTTTTTCATAAAATTATATTCTTTTTTAACCCCAAAGAATGGTGGACCATCTCATCATTTACATTAACAAAAGGATTATGTATGACTTAGCGATTGGTATAGATAGTTCTAACACAAAAATTCATCAAAAGGAAGAACAAAATATGATTAAAATCACTTTTATTTTCAAAAAGGAACATAGCCATTACATGAAATATTAGTAGAAGGATTCAAAATGACCAACCCCCTTTCCCATTACAAAACCAACACATAAACTAACCTATCAAATATCTACCAAATAAACCAACTTCACAAAAAAATTCTAAAACATGCCCCTAAAACAAAAAACCCTCAAATAAAATTCCATAGCTTTACAAAATGCTACCCCCAGCTACTAGATGGCCCATCCTCATCATCATTTCCTTCTTCTAGAGGTCCACGGGCCTCCCACTCCTGATTGATGCTTCGAATGAGCTCCATATAGAGATATGCCTTGAAATTCTTTGCCGAAAACACAATACCTTCCTCCATGGTATCAAAAGCCAATGGCCATCTTTGATCGGTCCCGTTCTCTAAAATATTCTCAATTACGTGCTTTCGCAACTATTTCAGATAATACCTAGACACATGCCAAACCCCTCCAACAGATTGTGATTGACGGGTAGACGGTCGACGACACAACCACAAAGGTCCTAGTATCATCCGTAAAGACTCAGGCAAGTTCTCTATTGAGAAGAAGATAGTTATACAAGGAGGCACTATATGTTCCCACCCCACTTAGTGCATAATCTGCTAAGGAAAATGGAAGGAAGTCTGCGAAGGCAACCCAGACGCACATACCAGTATTTTGTCAATTGCAACATGGGATATAAGTCGCCCAGCATGGCACAGACCAGCGAAGACACCAAAATTCGTGCTCCAGAAATCGGTTAACCTAGTTCACTAATAATGGTCGAAACTAAAAGAGGTCCTAATGAAAAAGTTGACAAGGGATACTCGGGAGAGCTTCCAAGTGAAATATATCGGGAAGCATAACTATATTTGGGTTATAGTGGACCGTTTGACAAAGGTTACACATTTCTTTCCCGTCTGCACAAATTTTATAGCAGAGCAGTATGCATAATTGTATTTGTCAAAGATTGTTCAGTTGCACAAGATGCCTTTATCGATTATCTCAGACAGGGATCCAAATTTTGTACTTCTATTTTAGGGTAGTTTTCAGGTGTTTATAGGGACTAGTTTGCACTTGAGTATGTTTTACCATCCTCAAATAGATGGAGTGAACTAAATTTTAGAATATATTCTTAGGGCATGTGCATTAGATTTCACGTGTAGTTGGGAGGTCCATTTGTGTTTGGTCGAATTCTCTTACGATAAAAATTATTAAAAATTTATCAGTATGACACATTATGAGGAATTGTATGGGTGACAATATAAAGCAACGGCGTTTTGGTTGGACTCGAGTGAAAGTAGTCTATTGGGACCCAAGTTTGTTCAGGAGACAACTGAGAAGATTAATATGATTAAGCATCGGATTAAGACTATTCAAAGTAGTAATAAGAATTATGCAGACTTTTACAGGAAGGACATTGAGTCGCAGGTCGGTGATCTAGTGTTTTTCAAGGTGTCACCCGTGAAAGGGGTAATGAGTTTGGGGAAAAAAGGAAAATTCACTTTGATATATATTGGGACTTTTATGATTAGGTATAGGGAAGGAGCATTTGTGTATCTTCTAGAACTTCCAAACCATTTAGATCGAGTACATAATGTGTTTTATAGAGCTCAAAGGTTCTTACATGGTGCAACTTCTTATCGGCACATTGATTTATGGGATATTCAATTAGAGGTTAATGCTTCATATAGTGAGGTGCTTCTACATATTTTAGACAGCAGGGTCTAGATTTTGAGGTCTAAGGGGATACCCTTAGTTTGTGTTCAATGGAGTAAGCATAGCGAGGATGAGTATACTTGGAACAAGATGATATTATGAGAAAGCAGTATTCACAATTATCTTGAGTCGGGTATGTGTTATTTCATCTTAATTCTAAGGACACATTTTTTTTGTTAAAGGATAAGACTGTAATACCTCGTGTTTTTAAGAGTATTTATAATTAATTAATTAATTGAGAATAATTTTAATAAATTAAATAGCAACTCGGAGTATTTATATAATGGAAATTGAGAATGTATAACCATTTATGGGGCTTCAAAGTTACAAGGGGTTAATTTGGAATTTTAGAGTTCAATTGATTAATTGATAGAGCTTTATGGTCAAAAGCTTAATTTTATTCAAGTTTGATGTTAAATTAGTTATTATAAGAAGCTAGTAATAGATTAGACCCATTGGGAATCTTGATAAAGACTTAAGGGTAATTGGTACTTATTCTTTTCTTGGGGAACAAGTACAGCTTTAGAATATTGATATTTCCTAGGGTTCTGTTGCCAATGGGGTTTTGAGTCACGCCTAAGGGCCCTGACCGCGGCATCTGGAGCCATGATCGCAGGCCAGGAACTATAACCATGGTATGTAAGAGCCAGAGCCTGGTCACGATGGGTTTATGGGTTATTTTATTAACCTATTTTATGTTTTAAGCTTGATTTGTCATATCACTCTCAATTCTAAGTGTCCTATTCACCAAGAGACCCTAAAACTCTCTAAATCCTCTCTCAAGCAACCTTTCCACAAAACAAAACAAATAAATTTTCAAGGTTTTCAAACAAGGATTCAAGGATTCAAAAGAAATTAAATCAAGTTTTGAAAGAATTTCTCAAGAATGATTCAAGACCAACTTTGTAAGATTTATTTTCTGCAAATTCAAACCAATTTTTTATTCATCTATTGAGGTAAGTGGCAATCTAATCCTCTCGTTTTATATGTACTTATGATAAATTCACCTAAACCCTAATTTTAGGATTAAACTAAGTTAGAAACCATTAGGGATTTGAGAATTCCTAGTGTATGATCATAATTAGGCCAAATTTATTATCTTCACATGTTTTATATTGAGTTTTAGCCCTAGTTAATGTGGAAAATTGAATATTTAACCTCAAATAGTGAATTGATATTTTAGGGTTTGAAGTTTCAACTTGGATTTATGATCAATTGGATCATATGATGAGTAATTTGGATATATTAATATATTAATTAAATTCTAAAATGGATGTGCTTAGTAGGGTTGTACCTTTACCATTGAGAATAGTACCTTTGGTAATAAGTACATAATTTATGAGATTTTAATATGATGATTTTTATTTATGGCCTATAATATTATGAGGATTCATTATTTGTGATTAGACTATGTCGAAACTCTTCAAATATGATTAAAATCCATTATGTTGAATTAAACTCTTGGAACTAAGAATATGTAAATATTATATAAGAATCCAATGTAAGGCCTTTATTCCTTTTAGTATATTATTGATAATAAATTAATCACGTAGATGAATTAGAAGGATTACGGGATAGACATGTTGGTTTATTGGGTTATGTTTATTGTGGTTTGTGTTGAACGAACTACGGTTGGGTTAGGAAGTTGGATATTAAATTTTCTTAATCCCTTAATTAAATTAATCCTAATAAACCTTTAACTAATTATTTATCTTAACGACTACCATATTTAAATGTATGTAACATTGTTAATGAACGTGGATAGTAGGTGTACGCAGAGTAGGAACACTCTTATATTGGTGTACTTGAGGAGTATAGTTTGATATAGCTTTTTATTGCATCACACTGTGTGGTGGAATTCCAAGTAGTGATGGGTTTTTCGATACTGTGAAGCAGGTGGCTACAGGTTATGCGACGGTTTTTTGTGGACATACGGCAGTTTTTTTGAGATGGTAGGGGAGAAGGGGTGCATGATGGTTATGTTGTAATTAATAAAGAAGTTAATTAATTGATGAAACTAATGAGTTAAATCAATGCATTGTGAAGTTTTTTTACATACGTTTGGCTATCATTATTGATTATATAAACTATGAATTTACCATTTGTATATATATATATATATATATATATATATATATATATATATATATATATATAATTTGAGTTATGTAGCTTACTGACTTGTAAGGATTTTAACCCATTTTATTCATGGTGACTTTACAAGTGCTAGAGTTGGTCCTCCCGCTTAAATTTCCTCTCCTTGAGATAGCACACATTCTCTATTCTCTTTTTTCTCAGGATTTTCAGCTGCAAAGATTGATATAGGTTTTTCTACTAATAGATTATCATTTACATTTTCATTTGGTGTGTAGGATGGTTGTAGTGTTGGGAGCTATGAATATTAGTAAATAGGTGAGACATGACCCACTCCAATGAATTTTTTTTATAAAGTAACAAAGCTTTAAGAATAAAAATAAAGGCAAAACATACTTTTTCGATATTATAATAATATTTTAATTACAAGAATGAGCAATTAATTACTGAATACATCTTAATAAATGAATGAACACACTTAAATGTGTTGATTCTTTAAGAGTGGATAGATAAGAACCTCAATATCTAGGATAGAATATAGAGAGATTATATGTGTGGGAGTTTTTGCAGCATAACAGTGCTAGTTATGTCATTTTGTTGTAATTGTGCCCCTAGTGCTCTATTTATAGTAAAACATTAGTGTTGATTTGGAATATGCGTGCTAAAAGGATATTACCATGTGCTAAATATATTAATATGCTTTTTTCCTTGTTACTATTTGTCACTGTCTACCATAATGTGTTTATTATGGTGTGAAACATGGTGTAATAGTATACAAAAAGGTGATCTTTTCAACCATGATGTCAAAGAGTATTATTTTGTCCGTTATCAAAATTTCTTTGGGCCTGTTTGGTTTGCAACTATAATTCTGTTTTCTGTGTATAATACAATTCTGATAAAAATCTTCGTTTGACAACATGTTTTTAAACACAGAATTATAATATTTATGTGTTATAATCAAGTTTTTCAGAAAACAGGTTTAAGGTGTTTTATAATTTTT
Source organism: Sambucus nigra (assembly GCA_949130495.1). Classification (NCBI taxonomy): domain Eukaryota; kingdom Viridiplantae; phylum Streptophyta; class Magnoliopsida; order Dipsacales; family Adoxaceae; genus Sambucus; species Sambucus nigra. Next base: position 350,133,265 of record OX422223.1, on the reverse strand, counting down.
ATTTTTCATTTTTCAGCTGGGAACTATTCATTCTTAATATTTTAAAGCAGTTATACCTTAATATATAATATACATACATAATACATTAATATGTGTGTAATTCTTGTAAATAAAAAAAATATATGTACACGTTCACAAAATTACGCATAGAATAATATAAAGTTAAATAATATTATTATTATTATTATTAATATTATTTATAAGCAAATGATACCATATAACAACCCGCCTAAGAGGGAGGAATCCCGTATACAGGAAGTATACCAAGCAAAAAAATTAAAACAAAGGGCCGAAGCCCAGAACAAACAAGCCTAACACCTAAAATTCCTCCAAAAAGTCGAGAAAATGAGCAAGTGACGAGTCATGCCTTTTCCTAAACCATGTAAGAAAAAGGCTCAGAAAGATGTACCGAACTCGAGACGGATCAATTTCGACCCCCTCAAAGCATCTCTTATTCATCTCCTGCCAGACAGTCCAAAAAATACAATGAGGAACCATCTTCCACATCACCCGCGGGCCATTCCAACCTCTAGGTCTCCTCCAAGCCGCCATCACCTCGCAAACCGAATGAGGCATAACCCAATGAATCTGACAAAGCGTGAAGAACAAGTCCCAAAGGCCCCTAGTCACCTGACAGTGGAGAAGGAGGTGATTGGACGTCTCCTCCTCCTTCTTACACAACCAACACCTGCCGGCCAACCTCCTCCCTCTATTAAATAATATTATTAATAGATACATGATACTTATATACAGTTTTATACATGTTTTATTTATGATATTAAATGTAAGTATATAATTTATGACAACATATCTCATTAAATATACCTAAAAATACATGATATTAAATGTACATGTATATAATTTATGATGTATGTATGTATGTATGTATGTATGTATGCATGTATGTATGTATGTAACATACATACATACATACATACATACATACATACATACATACATACATGCATGCAGGCATGCATGCATACATACATACATACATACATACATACATACATACATACATCATAAATTATATACATGTACATTTAATATCATGTATTTTTAGGTATATTTAATGAGGTATGTTAGAGAGTTTAACTTTATACACACACCCACATGTCTGATATAAATATATATGTTTCTAATTTTTTCAAATTTTCAAAAAATTGTATTTAAAAATAAGTTTACCAAACACACACCAATAATTATAACCACAAAAAACTGAATTTAAAAACAACGTTTAAATCGAGTTTTCTGAATAGAGAACCAAACGAGCCCTTATCAAATAAGTTTGAAAACTTGAGGGTCACTCGCCATTTTTTGTATTAAAATGTCTTACGGGGATGCAAGTGACTGCTCGCTATTTTATAACGTAAATTTTGTAATGTGTCAATGAGTGTGTTAGTGACCTTTTGGTCCCCTCGCCTCAATATTCTATATTTCCAAATATATTGAAGTGGCTAAGGCTTAGATTTCTCAATAATACTTACCTACCAGCCTCCTAACCAAAACTTTCAAGAGCTAACAACTAGCCATTTGCTTGCTCCGCCATAGCTTTTGAATAACAAAACCTCTTAAAGATAAAATAACCGAGTGTTAGTGTGGAAAGTGATCATCTACTTGTTTTGTGTTATTTAAGTGATTACTAGTTATTCACTTCCTTAGGTAGGCATGGGGCTACTCATGTACTTGCTCATATTCTAAGAGCTTTGTGACTTGGGGTTGCTCACCCAGCCCCTTTACTAGTATTATTCGCATAACTTTGGGAGTGTAAAGGGGTTTCTCATGCACTTATTCCCCATGTGGCTTGAAGGTTGCTCGTGTAACTTTCTTACTTTGGCATTGCTTGCATAACCCTTCAGTAGGTCTGAGGTTGCTCGTGTATCCTTATATATTATCCCCCTCATTCATAAGTCTCTCGTTCAACTGGAAAGAAAGAGTTGTGCATGAAAAGTCACTTTTTAGGGTTCGAAAGGATTTGGGTCATCAGTACCTGATTTGTGTTGTATTTAATGATTTGGCACATCTGATTGTGTAAGAAGTGTTTCTTAGTACCCCAAGAGGCCACATGTCATATTGGGGGAGGATGTTCGCAATTTGGTAATTATCAGTTCCATTTTTTTAACTGACGATACCTTTTTATCTCCCTAATGTATAAATAGCCCTTGTCCTTCTTCTCCGAATCCTTACCATCACTTTTGAGAGCCTTAGAGAGGAAAAGTTCTTGAGAGTTATTTATTTTATCCATTCCGTTAAACATCTTTGTCTTTTCATCATCATTCAATTGATTTAAATGGATTCTTCTTCCACCAATGTTTTATCTGTTGCTTTCACCACCGTCACTAAGATGATGATGGGTTCTTTGCCTATCCAAATCATTGTGGCCACTTCAGCTACAACTGTAATTTGCACCGTCACCACCATGATGCTTATTTTCCCTTCCACCTCCCCTGCCACTAGTTGCGGTGATGATACTTTTCAATACAAGGTTAGTGGTTCTTCTTCTATTATCAAAGCTCACAAGAAATATTTGGAGGCACGATCAATGAGAGACTTTACTGGTTATAGGTGTGCTCTATTTTTGGTAAATATGGTAACTTCATGACATTACTTGAGTGCTTTAATGCTGGGTTTATTATTATGGTGGCTGAGAAATAACTTTTAGGGTTTCTAGAATCTAGGGATACCCCAGTTGTCGTGCTTGACAGTATATTGAAAAATCAAGTGGATAGGGGGGATTTCCCCTTCTTCAACATCAAATTTAAATTTTGTGGTGGAATCCTTAAGGAGTGGGATCTCTGGGTTGATAATGTTCTATTTGTGGATAGCTACTACAAGACCATCTAGGGGCTTGGTCCAGTAAGGACCTTCCAAAGTCTTAAGAATGGTCTAATGAGCAAGAGCACTAGTGCTCTCAATATCCTGGTGTCTCGCTGGAGCACAAATTCTCACACTTTTGTTATAGGTCGGGGAGAGTTCTCCATTACTTTGAAGAAAAATTTTGAACTCACGAGCATGCCTATTTTGGGGGATCATGTCTTTACTGATGGTTATGAGGATGCTGAAGAAAATGCCTCGTGTGAGGAGTTGCAAAGTCATTGGGGGAATGTATTCATTACATTTAGCTTACTTGTCTACACAAACAAGCACTCCTTTTCTAAATGGAAAATATTTTGGTTCGGAGACTTTGAACCATTGTCTAAAGATAAAGCCAAAACTAAGATTTCCAAGAGTGAGGATGGTCTTAAAACCCAAAGGTCATCTTACTGCATTTTTTATTACTTTATTGTCTAGATTTTTATTTTAGGGGAGACCCAATGATTCCCCGAACGAGCTTCTTTTTCATCTGGCAGTTAGAATTTCTCATGAAAAAAGTGTACCGCTCGCTGCCTTAACTCTTAGTTCCATGTATACTTGGTTGGACCAAATACATATTGATATGGAGAGGTATCTTGGGTGGTATAATGTATTTAACTTTGCCAATTATTTCATTTTGATGAGACTCTTGTTTGATCAGTTCGTAAATTGGGTCGTAGATACCCGCTCATTGCACAACAGTATTGCTCGGATTGCCATATGGCACAAAATGACTCCCAAGAGTTCGATTACACATTGTTTGCACAATATTGTATAGTTTTGCTTTCGTCCTTACGCGAGGAGATTGGGAGGTATATTTACTTAAAATTTCTTTCTCTCTTATTTATAAACTTCAATCCCCTTGTTAATGATGAATTTGTGAAGAATTTCTCGTATGTGTCTGTTATGGCCTTTACTTTTCCATGTATACTTACATCCTTAACTGAGTTAGGAAAAGGAATAGAGTTTTATCACTTCAAGTGGGTAAAAAGGAAATATGGGTATGATTAAGGCACCTTTTCGTCGACTTCCCCACCAATCTTTTCTCCCAAGCAGTTATATTGGGAGTCTTATTCAAATTTCACTCCCAAGAGCATGGTCTGCAAAACCGTCAGGCTTAGGAATTTCCCTATATCTTCTCATGATTATTTTCCATCTGTCAGGTGCTCATAGTTTATAGTTTGGTAATGCCAGATCCAGCTTATCAAATATCTCATTCAATACGTGCCCCATGAATTATTTATTGAGACTATCCCAACTTCTGTCAAATATCTGACTAAACATACTTACAAGGAAGCATGGCATTATAGTCAGGTTGTGAGGGCTTCTCTTATTGCAGTTACTCCTATTTTGGTAAACTCTATTCACGAGGAGAATATTTATTCAATGTATCCAGGAGTATAGGCCAAGCAAGCCAAGTCCAAGGGTGAAGACAAAGGAAAAGTTCTTTTTAAAATAAACGTCCTAACACTGATGTTTCTAACTTTATTCTAGTTGAAATTAGTGGGTCTTCCTCGTCCATGTCTCCTATTAAAGCAAAAATAACTAGGAAAAAAACTCATGTAACTAAATCCGCTGGTACTAATGTTCTAGTGGGTTAAGGTTCTGATATAAACACCTTTAGTATTCAGAAGATATATCAATATGTCTGCGAGTAAGGATATGAGTCCATTGAAGCTACTCTTCCTCAATAAGGTTCTGATACAAACACCTTTTGTATTGACAAAACATATCAATATGTCTACGAGTAAGGATATAAGTCCATTGAAGCTATTCTTCCTCAATCATTCACTCCACTTACTTCTCAGCCTATGGAAGGTACTTTTGTTATTTCTTGCCTACTTGATAAAGATATGAATAATGGATATGTGAATGCTTTCTCAATACTATGTTCATCTGAAAAATAACTAATTGATTATGGAACTACACTTTCCTATGATTATCATAGTTCATCTTCAAATGACATTGGATCACTCATTATTAATGGATATCACTTAACCGATACTTTGTTTGTTTCATCAACTCTGAGCAATGTGATACCAGACCTTGAGGAGCATTTTTAAGAGTGACCACGATTACTCAATAGCGCCTTCTCTAAACACAACCAGCCCCAATACTAGGTCGCTACCCTATAGGCAAGTACTTCGTTTGGAGCGTGTAAGTATTATCATATTTTCTCATTTAAACTTTTCATTTCTTTACTATTAACTTTATGATTAACATTATTTTTATCATATTTGAGCACGTTTCATCTATGAGGATGAATGGGGCCCCAAAGGTAATCCCGGTATCTTCATATTCCCTTTCAGCTACTCATCCTCCTTAAGCTACTTCTCAAAGGGATAGGAACTCTATGCTGGTATCCTCTTTAAGTTTAGTGCGAGAGGTATGCCCTTCTTTTAAACTTCCATTTGTAAATTTTTTAGAAGAGGGTGGTTGTGAGTTCTCGCAAACTAATCTCATGATATCTTTTGAAGTTTTCCATAATATTCCCTATAACTATTGGGAGTTCTTCAATGGATTATCATGCTACTGGTTATGTTATGAGTGCTTCTTTTTAAGTATTTGGAAAATCTCATACTTTGTAACATTGGATTCTCTCAAACTTTGTACTAATTTCTTTCTTTAGTTGGCAGCTGACTATTTGACCTTCCCTCTCTACTCATAGACTAATTACTTCTTCATGAGCAAGAAGTTCATTCGGTCAGCCCTCAACCCGTGTTGCAAGTAGTTTGAGTGGGGTATTTATCCATCTGTTACGAGCACTTTCCCTTAGGATTTCCTTATATTTAAAAAATGAATCATGATTTTATATTTTTATAGGGACTTTTGGGGAGCATCCTTCTTTCCAACTAGGGTGATCATTCAAAGATTGCCTCCCTCGTACATGATATTTATCCCAAGACTATGTTTTCCTATGGACAATAGTCCTTCAATCCATGCCCACTCCACTCAGCCAATTTTGAGAGTATCATCGAGTTGACCTTCTTTGCAATCACCTATATATCTGAGGGGACTCAGGTATATAACCTTAGTGTTATATTTTCTTGCACTTTGCAAGTTTTTTCTTATGTGATTAACCTATATTCATTTCTGGTTACATATATTTTGGTTCGAGTTCTCCTATGCTGTGAAACATCAGGTACTTGTATTGATATAACTTTATACTCAATTATTCATCATATTTCTTTATTTTTATGCGAGTTCTATGAGTGATTCTATACTTGTGGAGCCTAGGGTACTAAATTATTGCACCTTTTATTATTAGGTGGCTTATATTTTACAAATACTGGCGCAGATGCTCAACTATGTTTATTTGTTTTCAGGTGAACATTTCAAGAGCTCCCATGCGTGTGGAGCCTTAGGTGCTAAACAGGTATACCTTTTTGTTTATTTCTTTATACTTTGCAAATTTCTCATCATGTTTCTTTGATTTCAGGAGAACATTTCGAGCCCCTACTTGCATGTGGAGCCTCGGGTACTAACCTGTCGTACTTTTTATTTATTTGCTTATACTTTGCAAATACTTGAATGTTCTTCTTAATATGTCTCTTTATTTTCAAGTTGAAGCTACGAGTTCCCCTTACTTATGGATCCTGAGGTATACTTCCTCTTCTTGTTTTCCTTATGACCATTTTACGAGTAAACTTTATTCTTATGTGTTATCCAGTTTTCTTTTGGCAATTTTCAGACCGAGCAAAGGGGTGACCATTTGCGCATTTATACTATAGATCTTTCTTCTAAGCAAAGAGTGAGATTACTCATTTCTTAATCATATTCCCCCATGTACTATTTTTAAGTATTATTCTAACTATGTCAAATAATTTCTTGTAGGAGAGATATCAATGCAGGATCTCAGGGAGAATGCTTGCTCCTATAGGCATGCAAGTAAGTCCTATTTTTTTAAACAACTATTCATTGCATTTATTTCTCGTTGTATTTATCCTTTTCTTCTTTTGTTCTCATGAGGAAGAAGATGAGGGATAAGAATTCAGTGAGGAGGATGAGCGGGACTCGGAGGCTACTCATTCTGATAGGGCAAGTTGCGAGCAGGGTGGTGAAGACTTTGTTGTAAGCTCTGACACAAGTTCAATGAAAACTAGTTATAATTTGTTGGAGGTGGATGCCCCAGATGTTTATTTTAAGGATTTGTGGCCTCACTTGAACAAAAGTTGCAAGGAGGATCAGGTTATATTAGACATGATCTTCGAGCATCAACTAGAGACCTTCACTAGTCATTCTATTCACAATATTGAGGGTATATCCATTGCTAATTTGAAAATACTTGATAGCCATATTTGATATTTCATAACAACTTCTCCAAGTGATATTACTAATGCTCGTGCTCGTAGTTTCATTGTTGATCTCAAAGATCTTGAGGTTAGTACCACTATAAGATGGATTGGCTCACAATCTCATTCATCTTACTATGAAGAAATTTATGAAGTCTTAATCCAATGGAACCGCCCATGCCGAGCAACGTCACCAATGAATAGATGTTTTAAGAGAGCAAATCAAGTCCCTTGAGCTTGATTTAAGGAGGGTGTTATCTGATTGTGAGGAAATTGATGCTCACATTTCCAAGATTGAAGAGGGTGTGAAACGAGAGGTTGGTTCTTCTTGGGAGGGTTTTTATGGGAGAGAGAACCTCATTTTCCTTGTGACAGGCGATTAGCCTTACGTACTTTTTTTTCATATTTCTGAACATTTATGACATCTTTTCCTTTCTTTCGAGCATGCTATTTTTGTGAAATGAAATGTCAATTCTATTTTTATTATTTTTATCTTTATTATTTTTATCTTGTATGTATACTTTGCACTTTCCTTTCATCGCCTTTATGAATATGAAATAGGTCTTGTGAAATAACTTGTGCATTTACTTTGCACTTTTTTTATTGTTTTCCCCTTATATTGTGGGACTATATACTCGTAAAACTTCGAATCTTGTAAAATATTTTGTGAGTAAGTACTTTTATTATCTTCCATTTATAATGTGAGATTATCCGTTGGCAAAACCTTTTTTAAGAGCATTTTTAAGAGTTAGCAAGCATTAATTATGTCGAATATTTTCCTTGTACTATGGCAACTCATTGTTATGCTCGCTATATTTTTCTTTTGAACTTATACAACTATAATTGTGAAATCATATCCCATTTAAATATTACAACATAATTAAACTTGTTAGGTAGAGGAAATGTGCACCTCATACTTTGAAACGTCTTTTCTATCTTTTTTGCTATTTTTTATATTAATTTGAAAGTATATTCTCTCAATCTATTGGGGGGAAAAGTAAATTTATTAAATAAAAAAACTATATTTCCTTACACGTTGGAAATTCTGCACTGCCTTCCTCACAAAGTTTTGTTTGTACATTGACTAGAAAGTGTAACTCCTTAAAATTTTGCGAGCAAAGGTAAACTTATTAAATATGGAAGACTTATTTCCTTATAGTTTATAAATTATTGAATCATTCTGATCACTAATTTGTTTGCTAATTAAAGCAATATAATCGTGAGTTTGAAATGTATCCCCTCACATATTCTTGCGAGTAAATACATAACAAAGAAAAACTTGTTGGTTATATAATAAGATATAAGTAATATAGTCATCATTATAAAACACAGAAGGAAAATTATATAACCAAAAGTGAGCGATTGTATTCATTCTATCAAACTTAATATTTTTTAGATAATTCTCATATAAATAGGTTTCTTTCTCATATAAGAAATTTTTAGTTTCATAAATCAGAAAAGAGATAAACACTAAGATACCTCAAGCATCGTACTTCTTGATCCATTTTCAATTGATCGACTGGATGCAATCATTCTCAGGCATCGAAATCTGGCAGTAACTTAACTTGCACACTCCTTTAACCATGAAGGGTCCTTCCCAGTTAGGCTTGAAATTTGAGGCTGACATGCTCCTCAAGTGATGAGTGTATGATCAAAGTCCCCCATGTGAAATTCCCTTAGCTTGATTAAATTTTTATAAGAACTCGAAAGTTATTGGGTGTAGACTTTGAAGTTCTCCTTAGCTTTATCCTTATGCCCATCCAAGGCCTCTAATTGCACATGCCTTGAATCTGGTAACAAATTATAAGTTAGATTCATTATTGCAAAGGACACTACTAATTCCATGGACAGGATAACTTTTGTTCCGTAAACTAAAGAGAAATGAGTGAGCATTATTAGATTCCTTTTTAAAGTTTGTAGGCCTACAAAACCCTTGGCAATTTTTCAACCATTGTTCTAGGGTATATATTTTTTAAAATGTTGATCAGGGTTTTGTTGGTTGCCTATGCATGTCCATTACTTTTTGGATATGAAATAATTAAGCTATTGTGGATGATCTTGCAGTTATTCGTGAGCAGTCCCATGTCTTTGCATATAAATTGATTTCCATTGTCTATGAGGATAATCTTAGGGATGCCAAACTTGTAGATGATGTACTCACAAATGAACTGAGCAACTATTTGAGAATTTAACCTCCTCGGGGGGATTTCTTATTTCCATTTAGTATAAAACTCTGAGGAAAGTAGGATAAAAGCTTTTTCTTGAGAGTCTAGGGTGATCTTTCCTACTAGATCAAATGCCTAAATGTGGAATGGGTAAGGAGCAGCAAAACTATATAGGATCATTGATGGGGCATATACCATATTCCTATGTACTTGACATGTTTTGCATCGCTTTACAAAGTTAATGGAATTTACTTTTATTATAAGCCCAGAGTCATTAGTTGATCATATAACTTTTCTCCACCCATTTGCGAGGATTTGTGAGTCTCCTTAAATACATTTTTTCCACGTTTCCTTAGTAATACACTTCAAAGTCTTATCATTGTACCATTTCCTGTACAATTATCCTTTGACTATATAAAAATGAGCAACCCTGTTCTTTAGTTATATCTTATCTGCTCACTCAATGCGCAACTCTCCATCCTTGAGGTAAGTTATGTAAGTCTTCCTCCAATCATTCAACTCATCTACAAAGTGAGCCTCTGTTTGGCTGGTCAAACTGGATCTAGCATTTCAAACAGGCTTATTGCAACCGAGCAAGATCTGTGCTCATGTTGGGTCAATAGTAGCCTCCTCACTATAACGCCTGTAAATGGGATATTTCTTACACTATAATGCATCTTACGCATCGATTATAGCTTCTCATTATCCTCTTCTTCTCCCATGCACCTTGCCAAATATCCCCAAGGAATTTTGAAGTAGATATCTTCATATATCCTTCATATTTTTCTAGCTGCTTGACTATGGAGGCTCTTCGATCTTTGGGATCCTCGATTGGAAATAGATATCTCACTGTCGTAGACATTGTTCTCCTTTGAACCGTAATTGTCGCTTATGGCTCATCCATATCCAAATTTTAAACAATTATTTCTAGAGCATTTCGATTCTTGTTCATTATCCAGGGATGTATCTCAATCTTAATAGCTATAAATTTATTTAACAAGTGCTCAATAATTGCTCGTTAAGGAGCAAGGTTGGCATGCTTAAGAGAAAATTATCCACTGACTTATTCAACTATGAGGTTTGAATCCCCTCGTATATACAAAACTCTATCTCGTCTCCTTATAGTATCAAGTAGATGAAGTATGAGTGCCTTATACATTGTTTCATTGTTCGAGCACTTGGAGTCCAGCTTATAGGAAAGAGTGATCTTTTCTTAGGTACTCGCGAGGATGATTCTTGACCCTCCGCTACCTTATGTGCACAAACCATCAAATTTTATTTTAAATTCTTTCATTTCTTCAACCAAACAAGCTTGAAATCTATCCCCTTGAAAATCCTCACTCTAAGGTTCAAAATGCTAGCATGGGAAATTAGCTAAAAGATCAGCCAAATCTTAAATTTTGATAGCTTTGGATGCAAAACAGTTCAAATTATATTTTAGAGTATAAGAAACCACTTGGTTTCTTGTCCCTCTAAGATGGTTCTTGCGAGCGAATACATGATGTTATCACACTTGGTGATGATGTGTACTATAAATATGAGGAGGTAATGACTTAGTGTGATACCCCGCCTAATTAAATACCGGGCGATCACTCCTTTATTAAATTATAATCAAGGTGAACAGTTGGTTCATTCTTAGCATCACTGTCGTAAAAATAACTTTTCCAAATTTAACACCCTATTTAATTAAGCTAAGTGTCAAAACCATTTTTTAACATTACTTTCCAAATTTTATTTTGAAAATAAAGATTTAATTATCTACAACAATTCAATATTTAAAGAATCACACCACAATAATCCTGGAACATATAATCCAATTAATTTAAACATTCAACAACTAAACCCCAGCATTTAAAACTTAAAGTAAAACATAGATGCTGAATAAATCCCAAAGTGACAGTACTAGAAATAACTGAAATACAAATGTCCCAATAAAACAGATAAATAGTGGAAAGGGCGACACATGCCCAATAAGGAGAATGATAGAAGTGGAATCAAGTAAATTAAATCGTCTAAGCAAGTGGCTTGCAACTCCCACCTAAGCTGCAGCACGTTCCTTCTAAGGGATCCTAAACAAGACGCCCCTGTGGCTGGGCACCTATAATATATACATATATATATATATATACAAGAGAGAAAGAGGAATAGAAACGGGTCAGAGCCCGATAGTGTGTATGATTTAAAAATTCGTTTAGCAAGTATTTAAATTGATACAGGCCAATGCAACAACATATTAGTGCGACACTCTCTTGAGAAATTCTCGCCTCTCTTCTAATGTGCACTCCTATCGCAAAAACCTTACCAATGGTTTATCTCATCATATATCACACTATCCTTCCCCAAGGATTTAACTTATCTTAGGTGACTCTCAAAATTTAAGATTTAACAACATCATGGTTTAAAAAGGATAATTTCATTTAGTACAAGACGCTCATTTTAACTTTATTGATTCATAAAGTTTTTCAATATCATATTATACTTTTCAAAACAAGTATTTCCAATTTGAGTCATTATACATGTCTTACTTACCATAACACAGTAGGCAGTTTCCCATATTTCAGAAGTTCATATATATATTAAATACTCGTATAATATATATATGCTAACAGCACCCCACATAAAATTTTATGGTGCGGGCATACTCTGCTATCCAATCCCCGTATCAATCATACTAAAGGGAATACGAGTTCGGAATCACTCTCGAACTGTATAAATACATACACAAACAATATTGAGGCGAAACATAGTTTCCAAGTCCAAGAGGTCAGTACATACCCTCACGTCTCTTAGGACCGTGACTACCGATTTGATAGCCTGTACCTAGGATTTCTATCTTCTAAGGTACGAGTCAATATCCCCCATAAGGCACACGAGATAAGATCGTCCCAGCGCGAAAGCCTCAGGGATAGCAAGTAGCGCGGGCATGATTTTCACAAGTATATAATATATGCATACACAATCATATAAATATACCACTTTTATTATATCAATTTAGGTTTATCCAATAACCCACATTCACAACATTTATCCTTATTTTCTCATTATTATTTATCAAGTATAATGGTTCGTTTCTAACTTTAATTCGAAGGGTTTTTCCAACTTACTACGTAACCCTCATGGACTCTATTCTTCCAAATGTACAATTCAGTAGATATCCATCTATATTCCAACGTAACTCTCTCTTACGTGTCTCTCCCCTTTAATATATACTTACATTGTCCCTTATGCAAAATATCCCAAAATATAGATTTCGCCTTACATTAAAGGATTTTGAATTTTATTTTTAAAGATGAGGATTTCAAACGGTTTCGAAATCAGAATTAAAATGGAGTTTTAATTGAATTTTTATTATCTAGAAGATTCCTCGAAACATAAAACTCTATAGCAAAAAATATATTTAATAATATTGAACGGTCCGATCGAGCTGAATTTTTTTCCTGTAGCTTCCTCTCGTCTTCAGCTAATTCTCTGTAAAATTTCATCCAATTCCAACGGTCCGATGTCCGGAATAATTTTTTTTTTTTTAGTGTTTGTATCTGATTAGAACTCTTTTCTTAATCAAACTCTTAATTCTTTACATTACAAAGGGTTTCCAGAATATCATATAAATCATCACTACATGAAAATTTCCCATCTCAAATTGGGTTTTTCTTCCATAAATCTCATCCTAATAACTCATAAACTAATATGGATGATGCATCAACGAAATAAGCAAGATAAACACTTCCCTGGGATTTTCAGAAATCTGGTTTGGTGTTGAATTTGGTGTGGTTGCGTTCCCCGTCTCGCGATCTACGCGTTGGCGGTGGCGACGGTGCAAACGGGTGAGTTTTGAGCCTTGGAATGCCGTGAGAGCTCTCTCCTCTCCTCTCCAATGGTCGTTCTAGTGTTTTGAGTTATCTAACCCTAGGAGATAACTTAAACACCTGATATAACCCCTTTAATTTTCGTGGGTTTAATTACCCAAAAATACAAAATGACTAAAATGCCCTCCCGGGGTACTAATTAGGCCTAAAAACGCCCCGAGACCCAAATAAAACTCCCGGGTATACTTTTCGGACTATCTCGACCCTTCCGGACGCGTTGGCGCACTCAAAACGACCATATGAACAACTTATAAAATATTTACTTTTATTTATCAATATTTAGTCCCGACGCGACACGGGCGCGTCCCGACTCAAATTTCTAAAATTGTCATTTTATTCACTCGTGACATTTAATATGGCCACTATTATATATTACTTTGCTCATTAGTAATATTCAAACAAAACTTCCCATAATTACTAACTCTCATCACGTTAATAATTATAACATAATTAATTTTCGGATTTTTATTAAATAATTAATTCACATTAATAAATCCCCAAATTAATATAGCATAAAAATACGGGGTATTACATAATTCCCCCCTAATAACGGAATTTCGTCCCGAAATTCGAAAAATAACGCATACCTGGTAAGAACAAATCTGGATATCTCTCGCGCATATCGGCCTTGCGCTCCCAAGTGGATTCCTCCACGTTTTGATTCTCTCGCGCATAAAGTAAATTCGTCTTTTGGACGTGCACGATTCAAGTCTTTAAAATCCACACATATTTTGATTTGTTTTTTGTCCATTTTGGTAATGGGCACAATGCTCGAAATCCAAATAGGATGTTGGGTGGGTTTGATAAAACTAACATCAATCATCTTCTCTACCACTACCTTTTTCTTCAATTCTAGCTCAGCCTTATAGGTACGAGTAACCTATCTCACATGCAAATCATTAGGCAAAATATTCAAGTTATGAGGACTTTCCTTTAGGTCAATGCCCGATATTTTTATATATTTCCATGCAAACATGTATGTGAATTCCTCGAGCAAGTTGACAATATTTTCTCCCTGTTTTGGACTCAAACCTTTAAAAATGAATATGGTCCTCTCATCACGTTAGGCTATCGTTATTGATTATATAAACAATGAATTTACCCCCCCCCCCCACACACACACACACATATATATATATATCAAATTATAGTCACACACACACACACACACACATATATATATATCAGATTATAGTTACTTAGCTTAGCGACTTACTAGAATTTTAACCCATTTTATTGGTACTGGCATTACAGGTGCTAGAGCTGGTCCTCCCGCTTCGATTTCCTTTTTTTCATCTAGCACATATCCTTCATTCTCCTTTTTTCCCAATATTTTTAACTGTAGAGACCTATATAGGTCCTTTTCTTGATAAGCTAACATTTACATTTTCATTCATGTGAGTTATACCTTTGAGTTTAGATGGCATGTATATTGGATAATAAGACTTGGCTTGTATTATTGAGATTAAGGCATGCATATTTAGGAGTTGATGTTTAATGGTAGATCTCTCTCACTCTATTACGATTTTGATACATCTTTATGAGGTTTATATTTTGAGGATTTTCATATCGTATATTTATATTTTTTATATGTTTCATTTGTTTCTTTCATGTTAAGAATGGTGTTTAAATTGTTTTGCAATTTGTATATTTTAATGTTAAGAATCCATCATCCTTAAGGTTAAAATATATGAGTTTTACAATAACCAATTGGTTCCTTACCAGCCTACTATAATCCAAACATAAGAGAAACCAATTTTGGTTCAAATATAAGGATATGGGCCATGGAAACCATTAATGGACTTATTTTCACCAGTCGTACCAAGATGGGTGAAGGGAGTAAGGGTTACCAACAAGTCAGATTCAGAGACCTTTAGGATGAATCATTTCCCCCGGAGTAAAAAGGTTTAGGCTTTATTTTATGTATGACGCTAATACTAACTTTCCTATTACTTTGAACCAAATAATGGTTAGTAATCCTTTGTTAGAATTGTACCATAAGGGGTTGGGACATGGAAGGAGAATGGGTATTTCCCCTTGTATGAGGGTGGAGAATTCAACACTAGAGGATCCATTGGCAATGCCTTTACAAACTCAACCAAACATGCATCTATAAATCCTACAACTGATAATGCAACACACGCCTATTGCAAACCCACTAACAGTGCAACCAATAAGGTAAACCCGATTGGATAAAGAGGATTTAACTTCCAAAGGGGGTTAAGTTTCCAACTTTTTCTTTATTTTATTATTATGGGAGCCTATCACTACAAAATATATCGGCAGTTCATAAGTTGGTGTGTTGATAAAGACACCAATGACTTTTGGAAACTATGATTGATTAGTTCCTTGACTGATAGAGCCTTCATGTGGTTCAAAAGCCTGCCACCAAATTCAATATATAAATGGAAACAAATGGAATATATGTTTCATAAAAATTCTCCAAACTGAACTTAAACTTTCAATAACTGATATAATAAGATTAAGCCAGTAGCTAGGTGAAAAGGCCACTCACTTCATAAATAGATTCAAGAGGGCTAGGAATAAATGTAAGATAATACTACAAGAGTTAAATCTTATCAAATTAGTTCAAAATGGTTTGAAGTTTAGGCTTCGTAAAATAATGATGCATTAGAATTTATAAATATTATAAAATTGACTGTCAAGGTGGCTAAGTATGAAGCCCTATTATAATAAGAGAAAAAGGGGAATAGTTCCTCTTTCAAAACATAGTATAAAGATCCAAATCAAGATACCATTGCCAGAAAAATCATAGGATCGGAACTAATATTTTTTGAACCTTTGGTTCAAAAGGAAACCTCAACAAAGCCTTATGTTCGAAAACATAAAAGGGGTGATTAAGAGATATTACTTTGATATAATAAGGAAGATAAATTTTTTTACTACCTTTTGTGTGGAAAAATGATAAAATTACCTGATGATGTACAAATGCCAAGTAGAAATGAAATAAAAGGGAAAACTTATTACAAATGGCATAATAACTAGCCTCATTCCACTAATATTTTTCAAGACAACAATTTAAGATTTGATCAGAAAGGGAAAACTCAAATTCCCAGGGAAATAAAATAACATAACGGGGGTTAATGAGAATTAATTTCATGAACTCAAATAAGTTAGGACTAAAATTCCATCAGTATAACTACCGAAGGATGGTGGATAAGCACTACACAAAAACAGACTACTTGTCATAGTCAATGATCATAACACAATAGGGCGTGATAAAAAGACTTTCCACGATCCTTGATCGTGACAAGACTTTTTGTCACGGTCTTTTCTGCCCGAACTTTTAGCAAAAATCAAGGGTGACAGGAACCTTATCACGGACCATGACTGTGAAAATAGGTGGCAAATCATGGTCCTGTCACAGTTAAGGACCGTGACAACACCCTTAACAATGCCAGGGCTTTATCACGGTCCTTGAATTTGACAAGACCTAAAATAATTTGTAAGGAATTTTCAGGGTCCTTGACCATGACAACCATGGGACTAAAAAAATAGTTATCGGTCAGCAGCAATTGCCCATTAGAAAACCTGCTTCAGATATACCAAAAAAAATGCTTCACCTACAATAAAACAACATCCACAACAATTAAATTTAACATTACATGAGAAATTAAACTAATTATATCAATTAAATTTATTCAACTTAAGTATAAAATACAATGTATCACATAAGCCAAATGTCAACCAAGTACAAGAGCTCAAAATGGCTAAAGAAAGTTAGTCGACCAAACGACATGTGACCCCATCATACCATCGATATATCGAACACTTCCTTGCACATTCAGCCACAAGATCTGATACTCTTTTCCAGAAAACATCTGAATTACTCTAACCTAGAACTTATTTGCCAATATTGGGCGATCGAACAATAAGGTCCCCAAATTGGCACTTAGTTCTTTCTCTCACTCTACATTTTTTGCTCCTCCATATGTGTCATGGATATAGACTATCTACCCAGATGGCTCAAGTCTAGTGGGATCAACGTAAGATATAAGTCGAAAGGCGATGATGATTCCTCTATCAGTGAGGGGATGGAGTAGTGGTATCAACACCATCCTTCTCCTTAAGCTTTCCTATGTCCTTCATCTCCCCCTTATCCTTGATCCCACATGTGAATTCTCATTTAACCCATTTGAACATAAGATTAATCATATGTCAGAGATTATCTAATATTGAGTCTATTTCAGATTTGTACATGTCAACCTTCAAGGATAAGTCACATTGGCTGCTAGCAAGGACAATCAATGTTGACTTTCCTATCCCTGACCCGACACCCCAACTATAGTATTTTTATCCCAGCCCATCACTTGGCTCAGTGGATCCATACTCATAGATGCCTTTTTACCATTTCATGTTCCACCTCCGTATAAGATCTCAACCAAGATTAGTGCACATCCACTTTGTTTGCCCCGATTAGCCCGCTCTGACTCTCAGGTGGCCAACTGGATATCAGACACCTCAAAGTCTATAAACTTCTATCAGTTAGCCAACATCATATGCTCCTTATCTGATACTTGATTTCTCCATTTCAAATGTTAAAGGATGGTGGAAAAGCACTACACCAAAATAATCGATTTGTCACTATCCTTGACCATGATGACAAAAGGTTATCACAGTCAAGGATCATGACACACTAAGACGTGATAAAAGGACTTATCACGGTATTTAACTATGATAAGCCTTTATTGTCACGGTCTTTTTTACTTAGATTTTTTATCAAAATCAAGGGTCATAAGAACCTTCTCACGGTCTATGACAGTGGCAAGAGTTGGATAATCACAATTCTGCCACTGGCAAGGAACTTGACCACACCCTTGGTAATGTTAGAAATTTGTCATAATCCTTGCCCGTGACATAACCTAAAAAAAATATTAATTGTTTAGCGGCAACAACTGCTTAGCAGAAAACCTTCTTCAAATGTACCAAAAACATATACTTCATCCATAACAATTAGATTTAAAATTATATGAGGAATTAAAATCAAAACTAAGGTTGAAGTAAGAGTCTCAAAAGCCGAAAGCACTATTGGTGACCTATATTCCAAGATATTCATCAAAAAGAAACCCACAATGGCTACTCGGTAATGTTTAACGGCCAAACAAAGGAAAAGACAATGAAATATAATGAGCCAAGATTTAACCAGCTAAATTTTGTGGGCCAGGGACAAAGCAAGGATCTTACCCATATCCTAACTTGGGGTATTAGACTCCCAATCCTAAAGCTAACCAGTTCCATCTAGGTGTTCAAATCCCAATGAATTTTCAGTACATAAGGCCTGAATTCGAGAGGAATGTGCCTCCCCAATCAACCTTTAATCGAGGACTTTATGACACCGCTCAAAACATATCTTTGGTTAGAGGGGTACTAGTTTTGAATATTGTAGAATACCTCAGAGTAGCTCCATAAAGGAATGATAATTTTAACATTAGTAAGAAGCCAAAGGTGTTTGAGTGGCAACAGATTTCTCTTGGGATTTGGCATATGGTACAGCGGCCAAGGTTGAAAAAAAGAGAACCCAAAATTATGATAGTCAAGACTCAACAAAGGCGCATTTAAAGGAAATTTATGGCTTAACAAGAGACATCTCAAATATTCCACCTAAATAGATAAGAGAGACAAGTATCTTCTTCCTCAAATCCCAACCTGGAAGAAGGGAAATCCTTATAAAAAAGTTACATGAAAAGATCAAGGTATTTGAAAAAGGCATGAATGTTGATGGAAGTGATGCATCTTCTAACATGCAATCTTTTGAATATGAAGAAACAATCAGAAACCTTATAATTATAGACTATATCAAACCTTATGGAGGGGCAGATCATCAGAAATATATACAGTTTGGAACTTTACCTAACTAGGTACTAGTCAATGTGGGATAATAATGCCAAAGACATTTGAAGCAAAGGTAAACATGAGATCCCAGAACAAGAAACCAATTAATATGATGGTTGAAAGGTAGATTCTCTAAATATGTTTTTATCAACTTTAGATTTTACCTTGTGTCTTTAAAGAAACCACTCAAAACATGACCACTCACACCACACCTTTGTTTATAAAGGTTTACCTGAGTGGAGTCTTTATTAAAAAAATCTTAGCAGATAATGGGGAAGCTGTCAATATCATATAATATTTAATGTTGGCTAAAATAAATAAAAAAAATAAAAAAATAGCCCAAACTCAAATAATAATCTCTAGTTTTACTGGAGATAAAAAAAAACAAAGCAAATTTTCTAGTTGATATCAAGGTTTGAGCTAAAAAACTCTATAAAAAAAATCTTTTTATAATTGATGCAAAACCCAATTTTAATGAGTTATTAGGTAGAGATTGGATTCATATTAGAAAGTGCATTACTTCTTATATGCATCAAAAGTTATTATTGAGGAGATAGGGTGTGAATATTGAGGAGGTGGTGGATGATCTCTCTCATTTTCAAATAAGTTTTAATTATGTGAAAGTTGAATTATACCAAAAAAAATTGGAGTAGTTAAGAAAGATGCTTCACTCTCTCAAACATCATGACAGGAATAAGTGAGGTCTGGGAAGAAATGCCTTTTGGTTTAATGGGACCATGTGAAGCTAAAAAATAGGTGGCTAATGGATTAAGTCCTTATGAAAATAGAAGAAATAAATATTATCATGGCATTAGTCTTGTATAAATTAAGAGACTTTAAAATATAAAATGGAGTCGATGAGGAAAAAATAGTTAATTGAGTTGATTATGTCTTCGAAGAGGACAAAGAAAAAGAAAAAACCCTAGGATTGGAGGAATTTTCATATTCACCTATTGATAATGAAGATCTAAATATCAACAAATCAGATCCATTAGTGGAAATCAACTTAGGTGGTGATCAAAACAAAAGGATAACTTATATGAGTGCCAAACTTAGCAGTGAAGATGAAAAATTGGTCATATATTTGCTGCACAAATATAACGATTATTTTTTCGGGAATATGATGAGCTACCTAGTTTGGATTAGGATTTGGTGGAACATATACAACTAATAAAAAAAGGTTTCAATCCCTTTAAACATTCACCTCGACAAATGACCCCAAGAGTAATAAAAAAATGAAAGAAAAAATTGAAAGATTATTGAAAGGTGGGTTCATTCGAACAACCAAGTAAGTTGAATGGCTATCCAATATAGTCCATGTCACAAAGAATAATGAAAAGTTAAGGGTGTGCATTGATTTTAGAAATTTAAATGAAGCAACACCTAAGGATAATCATCCAATTCTTATGGTTGATCTATTGGTCGACCGATCAATTAGCCATGTTATTAGTCAATCATGGATTGTCATTCTAACTACAACCATATATTCATAAACGAAGAATATGTGCATACGACTGATCTTAGATGTTTAGGTAATCTTGGGACATTCGAATGGGTAAAAATGTCATTTGGTTTGATGAATGAAAGATAAACTTATCAAAGGGGAATGGATATCATTTTCCATGATATGGTTAGCACTTCTATGGAGTGTTACATTGATGATATAATTGTTAAATCCAAAACCATATTAGACCATATTAAGCATTTGAAAAAATATTTTGAAAGAATAGGGCTTTACCAATTGATTCTTAATCCCTTAAAATGCGCCTTTTGAGTATGTTGGAAATTTCCTAGGTTATTTGGTGACTAATAAGGGGCTTCAAGTGGATAAAAGCACAACCAAATCTACAAGAGTAAAATTACAAAAAAAAATAGGACAAGTTAATTTCCTTCGAAGATTTAGTCCAATGCTATTGAAAAAACTAAAGTCTTTTATCCTTTTTTGGAGCTAAAATATCGTGAGGAATTAGAATTGAGAGAAGAAAATAAAGAGAATTCAAAACGAATAAAGAATATTTGATCAACCCTCCTATACTAGCTCTACCAAGGGATGATAAGTCTTTGAAACTTTATATAGTTGTTGTCGAGTCTTCAATTGGGGTGTTGTTTTTTAAGACAATAAAGGAAAGAATGAGCATGCCATTTATTATCTTAGTATATTTTTGAACAATTATGAATGTAAATATTTCTTAATGGAAAAACTATGTTTAACATTGTATTTAGCAACCACAAAGCTAATATACTATCTAATTCCTAGAGAAGTCTTTGTGATCTCAAAATTTGATTTGATCAAATACATGCTTACCAGAACTATTCTAAGAAATAGAATTGGAAATGGGTTTTAGCTCTGTCATAGTTTTCTTTATGGTAAGTTCCCCAAAATTCAGTAAAAGGTCATGCTTTGGTTGATCTCGTAGCAGATCATCCTTATGAGGACGAGTTTAAGGGGGGATATGATATATACACACAGACACACACGCACATACACACACACACACACTCACTTTATGATTTGATGATTTTAAGACTGAAATCATGTTAGGCATAGGAATAGTGAAAGATCCCTTGACCATATAAAATCCAAACATAAATATAGGTTGGAAATCAATTCATTCTCAAATAATCAATTAGAGGAGTCATAATGGGATTAGAAACCCTTCGAAGCTTTAAAGTCTTTGTGATCGATGAGGTTACTCTGTATTACATCTCAATATTCTTAAATTAAGAGGCTAGTGAAATGATAAAAGAGCTTATGATTTCAAGCCTAATGAGAGCTTTGAAGGAAAGTTAAAATTAAGTTCAATCACCAAATTGTTACCTTTTATTCATAATAGGTTACCCTTGATGGAATTTAGTAATATTGATGTTAATAAAGATTGGAGAAAGCTCGTGATTGAATATTTAACTGACCTGAAGATTAGGGCTGACAGAGCAGTCAAATTAATGTTTATTCATTACTTGATATATGTTAATAAACTTTTCAAAAGAGGAGAAAATTTCATTGTTCTAGAATGCTTGATTAAAGAAGATGGCTTGGCAACCATAGCTAAATTCATGAAGGCTTGTATAGGGCACATCTAGTGGGTTCCAAAATAAGGTGGTTATAAAGAAGGCATGGGTATATTTGGCTAACTATTTTAAAATATTTCATAGGAATATCCAAGGGATGCCAAAAATGTCTGCAATATGGCCCTTTTAAATATATGCCAATTGTTAACCTCAAATATATGTGAAACCTTGGCCATTTAAAGGGTGGGCAATAGATATGATTGGAAAAATATATCCCCTATCTTCGAATAAAGATGATTTCATTATAGTAATTACTAACTACTTTACCAAAAGCCGAGGCCTTAAAGTTAGTAACTCAAAATGAAGTAGTAAATTTTCTACAAGACATTGTATATAGGTTTGAGATTCCTCAAACCATCTTCTCAGATAATGCAACTATTTTTTAGTCAAAAATATTAATTGACTTTACCTATAGGTTGGGAATAACATCAACCAAATCAACATCCAATTATGACCAATCTAACGGGTAGGCAGAAGCTATATGCAAGCTGATAAAAGACACTTTGAACAAAGTTATTGAAAGAAAACCCAGGTTTTAGCATAATTTATTTCCAAAAGTATTATGGGCATATAGGAACTCTAAAATGTCAGGTATAGTGATAACCCCATCTGCCTTTACATATGAACATGATGACATACAGCCAATGGAGATCACATTGAGGTCATTAAGGGTTGTGGCCTAAAATGATTTGACAATTGAAGGTTATGACTAATTTTTATACATGGAAATAGAAAACATAGATGAAGAAGGTCCAGGACATTAATTAATATCCTGGTGTAAAATAAAAACGTAATTGAGAGTTATAACAAAAGAGTAAAAAAAAGCCTTTAACGAAGGAGATATAGTATGGAAAACAGTCTTTCCGCTGGGGTCAAAAGATCAAGATTATGGAAAGTGGTATCCTAAATGGGAAGGACCATTATAGATATATAACGTATTAAAAGGCGGACACCACCTCAAAAACTTGAATGGTCACTATCACATGAGGAAAACTAATGCCATATTTCTAAAACCATAGTTACCGATAATATGGGATGTAAGGCAGTAAAGAAAACGCGAATAAAATATCTTATTCATTTATTAGTAAAATACTAAAGTATAAAGGACGTAAAATTGGTGCAAAAGGTCAGATACACTGATTCCTGCTCTGGAATTTGAAGTTGTCTATCAGCAAACTGTGGCTATTATATGAAGAGTCTTGTGACTCTACCACCATAAAATTTAGGTTCGAGAACAAATAAGTGACTTTTCTTTAGTTTTGGCTAATTCAGCATTCATTTTTGGCTAGTTTTTCTTCCAGTTCTTTCCTTTTTGCAAGCAGTGTTTCTTGTCGATCCGTTTTAGATCGGAAAGCCTCAAGGTGAGTAGAAGCTTTAGATTTTTGAAAACCAAATTGAGCTTGGCTTATGACCAAAAGGGATTGTTCCTCCTAAACTTGAGTCTTCATATATAGATGAAACATTAAAAAGGAAGCAAATTGCATCATGGTTTTGCTGGTCTGAACGTCTACAAATCTAGCTTTGGAAAGATTCTCACAAGCTAACCAAAGACCAAAAAAGAAAGTAAAATAATCTAATACCTCAAAAGTAACTCTTGCAAAGATTCGAAGCTTCAAATCTTCAGTGGCTTATAAACGGCATATTTTCTTGAAAAGGAGAGCCCCAAGCGGTGCATTCAACTGCTGATCCACATCAGTAGGAGAAGTTGATGCCATATATGAGGAAGTGATTTGGGAGAGAATGAGATGTAGTTTCTCTTGAAAACTAACCAACTCCTCAATGCATATAAAGTCAAAGTCAACTACAATAATTTGTACATCGGTTCACTTTAATGAAGTGAGTCAGTTGAGGAAATAGAAAAATCCAAAAACCCAGTTCCAACGAGAACAAAAATATCTGGTGTTGTCACCTTAGTAATGGAACTAGTACAGTGGGTAATGGTACCTTAATCTATTGCACAAAGTACCAAAATCTCAACAAGTTTTGCATCAGGTATATGAGGGTTGTAAGGTAAAGATTCCCTCATAAATGTTGAATATTTAATGTGAGGAGGTTTAGAGACTAAAAATAAAAATAGAGCTTGATTGTAAACTCGATGAAAGAAATACATAATACAATAGGAGTGTGGGAGAATGTGTAATGGGAGGAATACCTTCAACCACGTTCAGAACATAGGAGAGAATTATTAACTTGTATAACTGATTTCAATTAGTTATACAAGTTAGTTGATTCCCTTGACACATCAGCATATAAGTTAAAATAATTAGCTAGCAATTAGTTAGAAAGTAGTAACAGTTAGTTAGAAAATAACAGTTAGTTAGAAAGTTGTTTGTTTACTTCAATGTATATAAATATCTGATGTATTGAGAATCAAAGAAAGATAATAAGAATTCATTCATTTCTTTTTCTCTTCAATTAGTTTGAAATGGTATCAGAGCAAGATTTGTCACATTTTCTTACTCGTTCTTCTCAAAATCTTTCTTTACTCATCATCTTCTTCTTCTGAATTCATCAGTCAATTAGCTTCTTTCTTTTTTCGATACTCTCCTCTTGTTCTTAGATTGTCGATTTCATGGCAGCTGGTACTGAAATGCCTACGACAACAACAGAAAGAGTTGATGAAGCTTCGAATCCCTATTTTCTACATCATGGTGATAGCCCTGGATCTGTGTTAGTTACTCAACAACTTACTGGAGAAAATTATCATACATGGAGCAGGTCCATGTTGATGGCACTAACTGCAAAGAACAAAGTCGGATTTGTGGATGGATCAATTGCAGAACCTTCAGAAGGTAGTCTTCTTGTTTCTTCTTGGATTAGATGCAACAATATGGTACTGTCATGGCTGCTGAATTCTGTATCAAAGGAAATTGCATCTAGTATTATATACATAAATACTTCACGAGATGTCTGGATAGATCTTAAGGATAGATTCTCTAGAAGAAATGGACCTCGAATTTTTCAATTGAAAAAGTCTATATCATCACTCACACAAGAACAATCATCTGTCACAATTTATTATACGAAATTGAAGGCACTTTGGGATGAATTGATGAACTATGGACATTGCACATGTGGAGCTCAACAATCTGAACATGTTTTACAATTTCTTATGGGTCTAAATGATAGTTTTTCCCACATTCGAGGCCAAATTTTGCTATTAGATCCTCTTCCACCCATAAACAAAGTCTTCTCACTTGTTGTTCAAGAAGAAGAGCAAAGGAAAATTGGTTTCGAAAATGAGCATAGCAGTGAACAATCAGCTTTTTCTGTTCGAAATGACAATTTTCGTCCCAATACTAATGTTTCTGGTAATTTTCATGGAGGAAAACCATACTATAATAACCCCAAAGCTTCATACCCTCGCAATAATAGGCCATTTTGTACTCACTGTGGGATACCAGGACATGTAGTGGATAAATGTTACAAGATACATGGTTATCCACCTGGTTTTAAATTCAAAGGGAAAGGACTTGGAAATAACCAAGGTCTGATGGCTCAAGCACATCAAGTTTCATCTGGTAATAATCACCAGAACTTCTATACAAATCCAAATGTTTCACAGATAGGGAATAATGGATCTCAGAATCAATCTCCACATCAAGAATTAGCTTCTATGGGGTTAAATAATTCCCAATGCCACAAATTGATTCAGCTTCTCACTAATCAAATGGCTCAACAATCTCCTCTTGATTCACCTAAGAATTCAGCTACTGTTTGCTCTACTTCTATGACAGGTATGTTTCATTTCTCTCCACATGCTTCATGCTCAGCAACTACATTTTCTTCATTCAAAGATATGACTGTAGATAATAAAATCTGGATCATAGATACTGGAGCAACTGATCACATGGCTTTCTCTATCTCCCTATTCACAAATACCCAACCTGTTCAAAATACCTTTGTCAAATTACCAAATGGAAATAGAGTCTATGTTAGTCACATTGGTGATGTACATATATCCGAATCTCTCATTCTCACAGATGTGTTGTGTGTCCCCAATTTCAATTTCAATCTTCTATCTGTCAGTAAACTCACACAATCTTTGAATTGTGCTTTCTCCTTCTCACACACCAATTGTTTTATCCAGGACCTCACCACTTGGAGAGTGATTGGGATGGGTAACAAGGCTGGAAATCTTTATGTGCTCTCACCAAAATCTTCCAAATACATCTCAAACATACCAACTTCAACATCTAATTCTGTTGTCAGCATCTCCAAAAATGATCTCTGGCATAGGAGATTGGGTCATCCATCACATACTAGACTTCAACTTCTACAAGATCAATTGTCTGGTTTTTCTACATCTTATCTTATAAACAATACTCCTTGTAATGTGTGTCCTTTAGCTAAACAAAGGCGATTGCCTTTTAAATGTAATGGCCACATTTCTACTATTCCTTTTGAAATCATACATTGTGATATATGGGGACCTTTTTCTGTACCTTCTATTGGTGGGTTTCAATATTTTCTTACCATTGTAGATGATGCCACTCGCAATACATGGGTTTATCTCATGAAACATAAATCTGCTGTTCATGGTTTGATAACTACATTTCTCAATCTTGTCAGTACACAATTTGAATCTAAAGTCAAAATTCTTAGAAGTGACAATGGTCTAGAATTCATTCTCAAAGATCTGTTTTGTAAGTATGGCATGATTCATCAATTAAGTTGCATAGAGACCCCTCAACAAAATTCAGTAGTTGAGAGGAAACACCAACACCTTCTAAATGTAGCAAGAGCACTTCGATTCCAAGCCCATCTTCCTATATTTTTCTGGGGAGATTGTGTGTTAACAGCAGCATATCTTATCAACAGAACTCCTTCCCCTCTATTATCTAACAAAACTCCTTATCAAATGTTATTTGGCAAATCACCATCATATAATCATCTTAGAGTCTTTGGATCTTTGTGCTATGCTTCCACTACTAAAGCTCATAGGAACAAGTTTGCTCCTAGGGCCCGACAATGCATATTTTTAGGATATTCTTTTGGAATCAAAGGGTACAAAGTGTATGATCTTCAGTCTCACACCATTTTTGTGTCTAGAGATGTTATCTTTCATGAACACATTTTTCCATATTTTCAGTCTGATCATTCTTCTAAGTATCACTCAGATGTAGTTCTTCCAAATATATCTGATAATGATTTTGATCATTTTAATTCCCAGCCACTATTTCATGAATATCCTACTGAGTATTCTGACCCCATTCAGCAATCTCAACCAGAAGAAACCACTTTCCCACACAACACTCAAACCCAACCATCTACACAACCTATCCCTAGAAAGTCAACCAGATCATCAAGACCACCTTCTTATCTTCAAGACTATCATTGTCAATCGGCTTCTTCAAATTCTGATTCTAAAAATCATCCTCATGATATTTCTCATTTCCTGTCCTATCAAAAATTAAACCAACCACACAAAAACTTTGTTCTATCAGTATCCAGTACAATGGAACCAGAATATTATTATCAAGCAGTCAAATCTCCTGAATGGAGATAAGCTATGGCCAAAGAGATACAAGCACTAGAAGAGAATCATACATGGCATATTGTACCTCTACCTCCGGGAAAATCAAGTATAGGATGTAAGTGGGTGTATAAAATCAAACATAAATCAGATGGCAGCATTGAAAGATACAAGGCAAGGTTGGTTGCCAAGGGATATAACCAACAAGAAGGTGTAGATTATTCAGAAACATTTTCTCCAGTGGCAAAATTAGTCACTGTCAAGTGTCTCTTAGCTCTTGCAGCTATCAAAGGTTGGGAACTCACTCAGTTGGATGTGAACAATGCCTTCTTACATGGTGATTTGCAAGAAGAGGTATACATGTCATTACCACCAGGGTTCAATAGTAAGGGGGCCCATATGGTGTGCAAATTAAACAAATCATTATATGGATTAAAACAAGCTTCAAGGCAATGGTTTGCAAAATTCTCAGATGCCTTAATTTCTTTGGGATTTCAGTAATTCAAGTCTGATTACACTTTATTTGTCAAAAATAATGGTTCATCTTTTATGGCTCTCCTAGTCTATGTTGATGATATCATCATAGCAAGTAATGATTCCACAGCAGTAGTTCACCTCAAGACTGTGCTCAATGAGAAATTCAAACTCAAAGACTTGGGTTCTCTTAAGTATTTCTTGGATCTAGAGGTTGCTAGATCTCCACAAGGCATTTCTGTATCTCAAAGACAATATGCTTTACAATTACTCAATGATACTGGCTATTTAGGCAGTAACCAGTTCAATTTCCCATGGATCAAAACTCTAAGCTAAATTCAGAAAATGGTTCTTTGATTGCAGATCCTAGTCTTTATAGAAGACTTATTGGCAAGTTATTATACTTAACCATTACTAGGCCCGACTTGTCATACTGTATACATAGACTTAGCCAATTTCTTTCCGCACCAAGAACTCCTCATTTACAAGCAGCATACAGAGTTCTTCAATACATCAAATCAACTCCAGGACAGGGCCTTTTCTTTCCTACCACTTCTTCTTTTTCTCTCAAAGCTTTTACTGATGCAGATTGGGCTGGTTGCCCCGACTCCAGGAGGTTTATCACTGGTTTTTGCATTTATTTGGGAGATTCCCTAATTTCTTGGAGATCCAAGAAGCAACCTACTGTCTCTAGATCATCAGCAGAAGCTGAATACAGAGCTATGGCCTCTACTGTTTGTGAACTTACCTGGCTGCAACAACTTTTCAAAGATTTTGGTCTTCCTTTTTCTCAACCAGCTGCTATGTACTATGACAGCCAAGCAGCCCTCCACATTGCAGCTAATCCTGTTTTTCATGAGAGAACCAAACATATAGCAATTGATTGTCATCTAATAAGAGACAATATTCAGCAAGGCACAATCAAGACTATGCATATTTCATCAAAACACCAGCTAGCTGATATAATGACAAAGCCTTTGGGATGTCAACAATTTCATTTTCTCCTTAGCAAGATGGGCATTCACAACCTTCATGCTCCATCTTGAGGGGGCCTATTAACTTGTATAACTGATTTCAATTAGTTATACAAGTTAGTTGATTCCCTTGACACGTCAGCATATAAGTTAAAATAATTAGCTAGCAATTAGTTAGAAAGTAGTAACAGTTAGTTAGAAAATAACAGTTAGTTAGAAAGTTGTTTGTTTACTTCAATGTATATAAATATCTGATGTATTGAGAATCAAAGAAAGATAATAAGAATTCATTCATTTCTTTTTCTCTTCAATTAGTTTGAAAAGAGTAGTTTCCTTTGCATTTGAGGGTATATTGGGAGATTGATATTCATTACACGTTTGTCATGGAATTCCATTAATGGTTCACGAGCATGGGAAATATTAAAGAAACTCCTGTAATACCCGTATACTCAATGAATTAAATAATGGTTAATTAATAATCATTATAAATTTGTTCGTGTGCATTGTTATTGTGTGAATTATTAAAATATTAATTTCAGGTTATGATGGAATTTAAATCAAGAATTTATAGTATATGAGCATCGCATAATTTAATTATAATATTGTTAATTGATTTTTATTGCGAGTGTGCACCTTTAGATCGGGCCATGGGGATGGGGATATAGAGGTCCAAAATAGCGTTTTTAGTATGTTCGATTTGGCCCCAAAGTGGGGTAACCCTTGGGGATAAGTTTTGGGAAGTGCTTTAGGCTTATTTAGAGATCTTAAATTAGGTTGTTAGGAGACCTACGAGAATTACATGATGAATAGATGTTTAACCCTCGTAATTAACATATCATAATAAAAGATTAAACCCTATCTACATGAGAGATAATCCTATATATATGTGTGTGTGTGTGTGTGTGTGTGTGTGTGTGTGTGTGTGTGGAAATGAGGTTAGCTCAGAGAAAGTATAACCCATTATGTACAGTTAGGGTTGTAATTTGCGTGTTTTGTGTGATATATGTGGACATACCAGATGTGCGTGAGTAATTTATGAGGAACCTATCAATGATATTTGATAAGATTATTTGTGTGCCCGGGTACTAAGCCCCTAATTGGTGATGCAGGCTAGATAGAGGTATATATCGTAATCCTACGTGTTTGTAAATCGTCTCTCATAAACGAAACATAGGAAGATGGATACGTTTATTAATTGGATTGGTGGTTTTAAGGGATAAAATTTTTCATTGTGTCATGTTTGAAATGAATATTAAAATTTTATAATATTGGCGTTATTCATTTTGGACAAAACTGTTTGAGTCAGAGGTTAGGATGTTTATATTTGTACCTTCAAACCTATGAAATGAAGACATGAAACAACCAGAGTAAAGCGACATCTTCATACCGATTTTTTGTCTTTAACCTTAAGATCTCGAAAAAGGTATATATTTTTATTATATTTTTTATTGGGTTTCTTGTTTGAGTTTTTCTATTTTTTAAGGAATTTTTGGAAAAAAAAAATAGAAAAAAATATTTTTGTTATAAATCCGTTCCAATGAATTTGTATTTTTCATTCAAACAAGTTCAATAGTCTCATTCGAATGAGTTTTATCTTGGTATGAACGAGGTTGCATTTTCATTCGAATAGGCTTCTAACGACCATCAAACGAGTACATTCTGCTTAACTTTAACAATTATGAATAGAAACTCGCTTGATGATCTAACTAAAGAGTTTGGTGGTGGTGTTCGAATGACTGGGTTTCGTACAAACGAGATGGTCAAAGTCATTCGAACGAGAAGCTTATCCGTTCGAATAACTTGCTCATTTTTTGTGCTACCGTCTTTTCATGTTTTTCATGTTATATAGGGCACTAACTATTATGTTTTTAAAAAAGGATTTGAAAAACTTTTTCAAAGAAAAATGTATAGCCTCATCTAACACCTTCTATACCCTGTTTATGAGATCCATGAATCAATATAATATTCTGGTTCGAGATTTGATGTTTGATGCGCAAAAAGTTATTTACTATTCATTGGTTCGAGTATTGTTTGTATCGATGGATTTCGTGTTGCTACATATCAAAAACTAGTAACAGATCGGCAGATATTGAGATGAGGAAGGACTATCTTGTGAAGACGTTGGTGGATTCCTGCGGTTGATGTGAAGAAGTTTCAAGGAGCGAATATTGCATTAGGATGGAAGGGAGTCAATTCAGTGAGTAAGTCACTTATCGTCCTTGTATAAACCTTATATCATAGTAGGTTTTGATAGGTTAGGTCGTTAGAGGTTTTTCTCATTGTGTGTTTTCCTCGTATATCATGGCATTGTGTGTTTGCTTATTTTATTCTTGCATGCTCACATAGATGAACGTTTAGACAAGCTAAAATTAGAATAAAGTTTACACAACGTTTGTTTAATTTATGCTTGATTTAAAATTGGATAATTTCTCACTTACTTTAATTAATCGAATTAAAATTTAGAATATGGTGACCCTATAAATGCAACTACGTGTAACAATAATTTTAAATTAGTATCAGAGCAGGTATCACTAAGTTATTGGGTTTATCCCTAGGTTTGTGTGTTTTAGGATTCGTGTTGGATCTTAGTCGGAAGTTCCATTACCCAAAATCCTACGTTTTATGGGTCAAATTATCTCTATTGGACGGAGAGAATGAGATTTTTCTTAAAATATACTAATGAGAATATTTGGAACTTGGTGGAAGAATGGTGGTCTCTTCCTACACAAGGCGGTTAGTCGAAACTATATTCCCTTTGGACTTAGGCTGGAAAAAAAATACCTTAAGTTTTAATTCCAAAGGTGTGAACTCTATTTTAGTGTCGTCATGACTGAAGAGTTTAGGAGAATAATGATGTATGAGAGCGTTAAGGAAGCATGGGATATTTTAAAGGGGGTTTTGGGGAAAGGTCCTCATAATTCTCAAAGTGTATTAAAATATGACACTCCACATAATTTTATAAATTTAGTCCCTGTACTAAAAACATCATGAAAAATGGTGAAAAATTGTGTTGCTGGCGCGGACCAAAAAAATGAACTCCTAACTCTAAAGGGACGACACAAATAAATGTTATTGTACCACAGGGACTAGATTTATAAAATTGAAAAGAATTGTCCTAAAAATCCAAATATACGAAGGAACATGACCTTTATCTTAATTCTCTATATTTTAAAATCCACACATGAGAGTATAGATACCGTTAGAGTGTTTAAGTTCCAAAATCTGACAACTAAATTTGAGAAGGTTAAAATGGAAGAGCATGAGACGTTTGACACCATTTATGCTAAACTTTCAGATATTGTCAATTCCTTGTTTAACTTAGGTGAACCTATCCTTGAGCTAAAAGTTGTTATAAAAATCTTAAGGTCGTTTCCTGACATATTTAATGCTAAGGTCATAGTGCTAGGTTCTCTTGATGGTGTTTATACTCTTAGAGTTGAGGAACTTATAAATGATCTCCAAACCTATGATATGAACATATGACCTCTTAAAAAGACAGAAAAAAGTTCAGCTTTGAAAACCCATAAGGAGGATGTGTCGTAATCGGAGAGTGGGGGTGATTTAGAACCCTAAGAGATTGGTAGGTTTGCAAAAAATTTCACTAAATTTCTTAATCCCGGAGAAGAGAAGAATGCTAATAATAAATTAAAGAACTTTAACAATGACTATGATATAAATAAGAGGGGTAACTCTAAGAAGGTGGATAATCAAAATGACTGTTATGAATGCTAAAGGTTTGGGCATCATGATTTTAAGTGTCCTACTAAACTAAGAAATAAGGTAAAAATTCTAAAGCCTTTAATGCAACCTTTAGTGATAGTTAGTGAGTCAAAAGAGGAACCTAATTCTCTCATGGAATGTAAATACATCGCTTTCATGGATAATCATGTGAGCCTAAATAAAAAGTCTTTCATCGATGAAGATAATCATATACATGACAGTTTTAAGGTCCGATATTTTGATTCCCATGTCAGTGATAGAGAAGAAGAAGAAGAAGAAGAAGAAGAAGAAGAAGAAGAAGAAGAAGAAGAAGAAGAAGAGGAGGAGGAGGAGGAGGAAATAAGTGATAAGGAGGAGAATGAGATTATCTTTCGTGAGTTATATACGAAGTTTTTGAAATCAAAAAAGGCAAACTTGAAATTAGAGGTTGAGTAAAAGAAAGTGATATAAGAAATAATGATAAATTGGTTGAGGGTTTAAGGACATGGGATAATACTTTTAGGGAGAAGCTCGCATGCATTGAGGGGGAGAGAGATAACCTTCTAGGAAAGGTTCATAATATAAAGAAGGAGTCCATAAAATTTGAAGAGCCTAAAATTTTGGTTAAGTTTAGAATTTTGGAGTTAGAATATGAATTAATAGACTCAAGTCATGTCAAATTTATTTGGAATCTAGGTTATAAAGGTTGGAAAAAATATTTAGGGATCGTCCAAAACGATAAGATAGGTCTAGGCTACAATGGTCTAAATGTTTTCTCTCCTGAATAAAAGCCCAAGACTATGAGAGAGACAACCATTGCCAAGGACATCCCCAAAGGTCAATGAAGTGTAACCTTCCTCGTGTTTGCACACTAACACAACGTGGTAGGAAATGTCACATTATAAGGTTTTGCTTTGATCTTAGAAGAGGTTCTAGGAAGTCTAAGTCTTTTGTGACCACTGTTCCCAAAATCCAAGGCATAAAATCATCATCTATTTAGTTACGAAAATCGAATTTTGAGGCTCTTAATATTGGACTTGTTGATTCTCGCATGCCTTCACATGATTCATCACATGTTATATCTTATGAGTAATTGTGTTTGCATATTTTTCCATATACTAGTTTTGTGCTTCACGATATATGGTATATCTAGTGATATGATATCTAGTGATATAATGTTTATGTCTTTTGTATTTTGGTTCTTCATTTTTTGGGGTCTATCTAAAGAATACAAAATGATTTTGAAATACCCATTGCTCGTTAAGGTTATACGTCTTATGAGAAACAAACACCATTTTTTAATTTTTTTTTAATTTTATATATGCACCAAGTAAACCAAGTATTGCGTTAAATAATTTACTAATTTTATTCTGACCAAAGGATGCATCAAGCTGAGAATAATAAAAATAAAACAGTAAATCACAACACGACGATGTACAAGAAGAAACCTCAAATGACCCAGCCACACAAGTCCACTATGATATAGGAAGTTTTACAATAACGACTTTGACTTACACACAAACTCGAAGCCTTCAAGCCTTTACATTCGTCCTCATTCCTTGTAACCTTATTTGCAGTCACCACTAGACACCTTCCAATGGCCACACAACACAGGGATTTACCACATCTCGGTATCACCAATCTTACTTGTCACGGGATTGGACCAACCATAAAAAGATAGCTATGGTGCAACAAAAAGGATATTTCAAACATATATATGTGGTGGGGGGGGGGGGATTCTTAGATCTCAAACTTGGGTGTAAGCAAGGGTCTGGAGGATTTTAAATTTTGATAGAAAATCAATTTTTGTAAAAAAAACTCGAGTAAAAAGATACCATCACACCTATTTATAAAAAAAACACGAATTTCGAGGTGTTGGAACCTCGTCCGAATGAAAATAATAGATTCGTTCAAACGAAAATAAGTCTCTCGTTTGAACAAAAGATAAACTCATTTGGATAATAATACCTATTTTTTTAAATGACTATCGAACGACCATCGAATGATATTTCTCTAATAAGTAAATTAATCTCATTTAAATCTTGTCTAAATGACATACCATCAACGACTTTTGAAACTTCTTTTGAATGACCTAGAAAATTATTTCGAACGATTTAAACCAAAAAATATTTTCTTTTAAAAAAATACTTGTTACGAAAAGGATTCAGACAATATTTTGAAAACAACAGCCAAACGAATCTTGTGATCAAACATAAATATGTATTCTTACCTCATCGAGATCCCTCAAATGTTGAAGACTAAACTTAACACGAAACCCAATGTGTATTTGATGTCACTTTAGCTTGGCAGTTACAATATTCAATCACACATCACAGGCTTAAAGGACAAATAACTAAAATTTTAAAAACCTATGCCTCAAACAAGTTTTCTCTAAACACGGAATAAAGTCAATGCATAGAAATTGACTCGATTCAAAATTTTGCCCTTATAAATCTCTCCCTTTGGCTATTCTCAGATAAAACTGGAAAAACCAAAACTCTGTTGGGCCATCAAGCTCACTAAGACTCAATCCCAATCCCACGTGGAGAAAGTATAGACACTTGACTGACACAAACTTGAGGAGCTCTGCTCTTGTGAAACTTTGTTTCATTGTTATTAAACTTGCACACTTAGACACCCCTTTTAAATGCAACTTGAATATAACAATATGAATTTGCATATGAAAATCCCACCTCTTTATCTAACAATCTCCACCCAAGATATGACGTCTCCCCCAGGGTAAAAATCTCCTCCTCAGTTGATGAGCTAGATACCATTTCTGCCTTTTTTTTGTTCATGAATAGACACAGAATATGGCGCACAATAATAAAAATTAAAGAAAAATGTACACCTATAATCATAAAGGAGATAAAATTATGCGATAAAGAATAAGGTGCATAATAATAAAACCTCCCCCTGAATATGACATATGTATTCATAAAGGAAAACGAGTAATATCATGTGATGATGTGAAGTGAAACATGCAATGACAAACAACTCGGCAAACACAAGTACACATAATTCAAATAATGAACACAAGATACCAATTTTGATGGATAAATGAGATACCTTTATAGCAAGTAACAAAAGATGCCAATGTTATTGTACACCATGCCAATATGAAATTAAGATTAAACATATGACAAAGATGTATTAAATGCAAATGCAAAGATTCAAAACAAGACATACTATATATATATAACTGAACATATAACAATCATGCACATATATGTATATATAAACACTACAAACAAGACACAAAACACATAAAATTTTCACACTATCATAGTATCGATGTGTCTAAATAAAAGTGGTATGCAGTAAAGGGGCGTGAACTAAAAACAAAAAAAGCATACCCAAACACAAAAAAATGTCCTAGTAGAAATATTTGATAGCATTAACTTATCAAACTTCCTTTTATCCTCAAGATGACAACTAACAAACTCATAAAAGACAAGCATACAAAATGCACATTAGCTTAGAAATATTGATGATTCTCAGGTCACTATCGTCAAAGATTTAATCTCAACTAGGGATCATTATGCAAACTCATTCATAACACCCTCAAAATAGATATATCTCAATTTTCTCTCTATTTCTTTTGAAGATACTCAATTTTTAAGCATCAATGTAAAATTTTGGCCTTAGCAATTTTTTCTTTTCTTTTGCCTCTATTTTCTTTTAGGGTCTTGCCAAAGGTGTCCTTTTGCACAAATGAGATTTTTCCTTCCGTAGCCCTTTTCCATTGCACACTCATATTTGTATCAAATAAGATCAAACTCATACAATGGTTCTTACTTACACAAATAGCCCAAAGTCAAAAATATTATATATATATGACAAGATTAATAGGATAACACATCATTTAGTTCATGTAACATATGAAATTATAATCTAAAATAGCTCGTGCAAAGTGTGTACATAGGTATATATAAAGTGAATCCATCAACACAAATTAATTTAAACTACTTCATGCAGCATGGTTAAAAATAATTAAAGCATTGAAAATCATAAGCATGTGTCTTAGTCACATGGATACATGGAAGGGATGGAACTCAAAAACACCTATATGCCACACGAAATGTGTAAAACTAAACTACGCACAAATAAATAAAAATCTTTTTGAGTTTTTTTTAAAATAATTTTTCAAAATGACTCAAAAGACAAACAATATCTTTTTGTATTTTTCTCAATAAGACCTAAAAAATACAAAATATAAGAATCGTACAACTAGAAAAAACATATAACATCGAACACCAAAAATAATTTATGACAAACTTGCAAACCACAATCACTCATAAGATATAGCATGTGAAGAATTATATGGTATCATGCAAGAATCAACAAGTCTACCATTAAGTGCCTCCAAATTGGATCTCCTAACCCATATAGGTGTAACAAACCTTACTGACACTAATCTTAGACTTCATAGGACCTTTTTTTCAATCATAATAAAAACGCTCAAGGTGGCCTTTCCTACCGCAATCACTACACCAAAATGGGCAAATTGTCACCTTTCAGCCGGCCAGCCTTGTCAAGGTCATTGACCGTGACAAAAAAACACGCGTTTTATGTCACGGTCATTGACCTTGACATGACCGTGACAACTAATTGTCACGGTCATTGACCGTGACAAGGCCGTGACAAATTTAATTGTCACGGTCGTGTCAAGGTCAATGACCGTGACAATTCTTGTCACTGTCAATGACCTTGACACGACCGTGACAACTTTTCCAGCAAAAACCCTTTCCCCCTTCTTTTTTCCCTCCCACCGTTCCCTCCCTCTCTCTCTCTCTCTCTCGACGCTGCTCTCTCTCTCTCTCTCTCTCTCTCTCTACTTTCAGGTCCAATTTCTCTCTCTCTCTCTTCCATTTATATATATATTTGTGTGTATATTTATGTGTGTATGTGTATATATATATATGTGTGTATGTGTGTGCGTGTGTGGGGGGTGGGGCAGGGTGGGGCGGGGTGGGGCAGGGTGTGGGGCGGGGTGGGGCGGGGTGGTGGAGGGGGCAGGGGGTGGGGTGGGGTGCGGTGTGTGTGTGGTGGTGTGTTTTGGGGGAGGGGGGAAGGGGGTGGTGGAGGGGGGCAGGGGGTGGGGTGGGGTGGGGTGGGGTGTGTGTGTGTGTGTGGTGGTGTGTGGTGGGGGAGGGGGTGGTGGAGGGGGGCAGGGGGTGGGGTGGGGTGGGGTGTGTGTGTGTGTGTGAATATGTATAATTTATTTCACTCCCTCTCTAACCCTCCACAATTGATTCTTATGCTAAAATCCTCGCTTACACAATATATATAGGTATAATTCACGGGCTTTAGCTAAACTAGGGTAATAATTGATAATAGTTGGATAATAATTGGATAATAGCTAAACTAGGGTAATCAATAAAAAAGCCAAGGACTAACATATATACACAACACTAAAAGTAGACATCAATTTTATAAATAATTAATAATAGTTGGATAATAATTGGATAATAAACATCGGGAGGGGGTGGGGGTGGGGGTGGGGGTGGGGGTGGGTGAGGTTTTGAATATTATTTACATTCAAAATAAATAATTGATAATAGTTGGATAATAGTTGGATAATAATTGGATAATAATTATTTTTATACCTATAGAACAGCTTAGATAGTGTGTGTGTGCGTGTGTGTGTGTGTGTATGTGGTCAATACATGAATTTATTTTTGTATTTGAATTATCCCATGAATTTATTTTTGTATTTGAATTAACCCATTATATGAAACATACTTGAAATTAAATATAGTGCGCATAGATACTAGCATTCTAGTTCTTATGCGTACGCATTCAATAACCCTTAGACCCGTTCGAGAGTCATTACCCCTGTAATGAAATCTCTCGAATTGTCCCGTTTGGACAGTTTGAGACTGTATAATTTCTGTATAATATTCTTATTGGCTTCAAGTTGTTACTTTTGGAGGAAGTTCTGCAGTCGTATCTTAATGTTCTCTGGGTACATACTAAATTGACAAGTGTGACTGTTATTTTAATTGACCAATTGAAATAACACTCACACCTGCCAATCTACGTCGTGTACTTGGAGAACTAAGGGGATATACTGTCGAATTTTTTTCAAATCGTAACAATGTGCATGAGCTGTTAAGTATATTACAGAAAAATGCATTCTTGAATGGGATAGGACCACTTACCCTTTAATAGGATAATTAAATGAGGGGATAGTTAAATAAAACATACTATAAATCTAAGTTTTGTTTACCTTTAATAGGTGTTTAGTTGTGGTAGCTGTGATGGGATATCCGAAATACAAAGAGTGGATGGGTGAGACTAATAGAATGGGGGATGTGTTTCGCAGAGGTGCTAACGAATTTGTGAAATATGCAAAGAGATGTCGTAATGATGAAGAGTTTCCGTGTCCGTGTGCTAGGTGTAAGAATGGTAAGGTGTTTGAGTGGAAAACAGTTGAACTACATTTGTTAAGATCGGGTATGCAAGATAGTTATCGATTTTGGAGTTTTCACGGTGAATTGAAAGTTCCTTTTGTCCCTGACCAACCTTCACAACATCCTTCAACAAGTAGAATAGATGAAGAAGGGGACGACGTAGATCATAATATGTTAGAGGATTTAGTTGATGATGCATACGGAGTTTATGAAGCTGAGGAGAATGAGGTTACTGATGATGTAGAAGATTCAAGTGCTCGTGAAGATAACAGGATAAAACTTGACGATGACTACCAAAGTTTAAAATTTAAGGCGACCCAACCGTTATACTCTGGCTGTGAGAAAGATCAAACAACTTTACATGCCATGGTTGGTTTGCATAGTTTGAAGACGCAGTACGGTTTGTCTGGCAATAGCGTGACGGGAATTCTGAAATGGGTGAAGGGCTTATTACCCAAGGTGAATACACTTCCAAATAGCTATCCTATTGTGAAGAACAGTTTGAAAGGTTTGGGAATGAAGTATAAATCGATTCATGCTTGTGTGTATGACTGCATACTATACCGAAAGGAGTATGAAAATCTCGATCGTTGTCCGGTATGCGATGAACCTATATATGTCCAATCTACTAGTAAGGAAGGCACAAGCTCAAAAGTGCCTCAAAAAGTATTGAAATATTTTCCCGTTGGGCCTAGATTAAAGCGATTTTTCACAGTACCATGGATTGCAGAGGCAATGACTTGGCATGCTAGGGCAGAAGTAGGGGTAATATCATACGTCATCCTATTGATTCTACTGCCTGGTGGAGGATGAATTATGAGTATCCCGATTTTGCTCGAGAATAACGCAACATTCGTTTGGCTATATCAACAGATGGTTTCAATCCATTTGGAAATCTAAGCACCAATCAGAGTGTATGGCCAGTGATCCTAGCCCCACTCAACCTCCCTCCTTCACAGTGTATGAGACCTGAATTTTCGATGATGGCTTTATTGATACCTGAGCCAAAGGCACCAAGTGAAGACATTGATATCTACCTGGCTCCTTTGGTAGAAGAATTAAATGAGTTGTGGGAAGAGGGTGTGCAATCATTTGACTCTTTTAGAAAAGAAGAGTTTACGCTGAAAGCTATGTTGATGTGGGCAATTCATGATTTTCCAGCTTATGGGACATTATCCGGATGTGTAGTACATGGTTATTTGGGGTGTCCTATTTATGGAGAGGAGACTGAATCTCTTCGTCTATCCTCTAGCTTAAAAAATGTATACCATTGCCACAGGAGGTTTTTACCCCCAGCTCATAGTTTCAGATTTGAGAAAGCTTCCAATTTTTTATTGGGTGGAGTTGAACATAGGCTACCGCCGAGACAACTTTCGGGTTCAGAAATTGAAAGTAAATCTTCTGAATGTGGCCCAAATATGCCAGGTAAGAATCCCAAATTTAAGAATGTCAAGCATAAGAAGACCCCAACTGGGAATGAAACTGAGATAAGAAAGGCATGGTCTCGGAGGTCAATTTTATTTGACTTGCCTTATTGGAAGAAAAACCCGGTGCGCCATGTATTGGATGTGATGCATGTAGAGAAGAACTTCGCTGAACATATTGTGGGTACTTGCCTTGGGGGGAGTCATTCGAAGGATGGAGAAAATGCACGAAAAGACCTTAAAACGTTAAAACTTAAACCACAACTATGGTTGAAAGAATATAGTAGGGGAAGGACAATAATTTCCCCTGGTGAGTTTACTTTGACGAGTGAGGAAAGGAAGGTGCTTCTAGACACAATATATAATTTGAAGGGCCCATATACTTTTTCGTCCAACTTGCAAAGGATTGTGAATTATGTTACTCATGATTTACATAAGTGTAAGTCCCATGATTGGCATGTGATCATGCAATTGGTTCCTCTATTGTTTAAGCACTGTTTCTCCAAGCACAAGGATTTGCGTAGGGCTATTATGCAAATTAGTATTACCTTCTCCCTCTTGTGTGAGAAGGTAGTGAATCGAGAACACATAGTGGCCGCAAAATTGGTTGTGAACGAAGCGATTTGTGTATTGGAGAAGTACTTTCCCCCAGCATTCTTTGAGATAAGTGTTCACTTGTTGGTACACCTATGCGACGAGGCACTTCTTTGTGGTCCAGTTAGATATCGGTGGATGTATCCGTTTGAAAGATTGATGAAATTTTTTAAAGATTACGTCAAGAATACGCGATATATTGCAGGATCAATTGCAGAGGAATACATCACCGTGGAGTCATCAATATATACTCGTGGAGTCATCAGTTAGATATCGGTGGATGACACTGATGAATTCCTCGATGATGGTGGTAATGTGATGGGAAAACGAGTGAAATTAACGAGTTTGCAACATGAACAAGTAGCTCGTTATCTATTTGACACACATGAAGATGTCGAAGAATGGAAAAAGTAAGTTTCGAATATTATAATGTTTAACATTATTTTAGATTATTTTATACATGATTAATTTTGTAATATGCAGTAAATATGAAGCCTGTGAGAATAATAAAAGACGAAAAACAGTGGTACAATCAGACAGCGAATTTAGGCTATGGTTGACACAAGAGGTAATTACAATGAAAACAGTCGTTATATAACGTTACATTACACTCAAATTTTACCACTAATATAATTAGTTTATCTATATTCTCAGCTCCTAAAGATGGGTGATGCGACATCAAGGCTTGCTCGTCTAGCCACTAGACCCTTGTTCGTGGCACAAGAGTACAAAAAATATCGATTGAACGGTTACATTTTCGGCGCTAAAGTGTACGAGGAAAGTACAAATGTACAGAACTCGGGAATTTCATACAAGGCTCTTACTTTCTTTCGAGCGAGCGCAAAAGATAAAAACCTCGTTGAAGCTGAAATGACTTACTATGGTGTAATCCAAAATATATTTGAATTGGATTATATAAGCTTCAAAGAGGTTGTATTTTACTGTGAATGGGTAAGAGTTGAGGATAAAAATGCTTGTAAAGTTGATCCTGTCACCAATTTGATCATGGTTGACTTGTCCAAGTTGAAGAGCAACGACCACGTGAGCGATGAGCCGTTTGTTTGTGCATTTTAAAAGATTAAGCAAGTGTTTTACTCGGAGTATATCAACAACGAGCCGTGGTCAATTGTCCAACACGCGTCAAGGCGTCTAAATAGTAGTGTGGATGACTTGGCTGCTCCTACCGAATATCAATCCATTTTTTATGATAACCCGAATTTGAAACAATTTTTCAATTTGTAATAAATATTTCAATTTGTACCGAAACATCCATTTTTAATGCTTTTACTTGATCTGCACTTTATCATTTTCACTCTTGTGTAGTGTGCGTGTGTGGAGAGGAGATTAATACATAAATATTCCAACTACATCTAAGTTTTCTTTATACTAATCCATGAATATACGCTTCTTACCTTTAATAGGTGATTAGTACATAGTTATTTGGGGTGTCTTATTTGTGGAGAGGAGACTGAATCTCTTCGTCTATCCAAACACTAAGAAATGCCATAATCCTATGGCCTCCCAATCGTTATGTAGCCAAACATCACCGGTTGAAGTTATCAATTCCACTTTCCATACCCCACCACTTTCCATACCCCATTCAAAGGTGGAGTTGACAACTTCAACTGCTGATTTTTGGCTACACAACGGTTGGAAGGAATTTGCAACGCATACCTCCATAGGATTATGGTATTTCTTAGTGTTTAGATATGAAGAGAATTATAATTGACACGATTTCCCGGGGTACATATGTTGGAAGGAGGTGCCATATGAGCTCAAGTTAGCTGTTTGAGTGACACTACAGGTAATGTATTTATATTTATATGTCAATTTCGATTTCGATTTCAATTACGATTTATATTTATCTATATTTGAGGGGCGGATACTAATTTTACTTTATTTCAATTCAGGGGACAGGGAGTGGCCCTAAGGGTAGGCCACATATGCTCTATACTTATGTGGCTATTCGGACGAGAAGGGAAGGATAAGGAGGTGTTCCCGAGCGTCGCGGTACAAAATCTCTTTTCCATGCAAATAGTTTGTAGATTTGAGATAAAATGATGGTGATGTTGTTTCTTTTGAAATAGTTTTTTATTTGAATATATATTTGCATTATCTTTAGTTTGTTCGGATATATGATGTTTGGAACAGGTACAACGTTGCTATAACAGGTACAAATATACTGCTGGGCAGTGGCAGTGGCCATACTGCCCAGCAGTTTTTTTTTAATTCTGCCCAGAATTGTCACGGTCATTGACCGTGACACATCCGTGACAAAATTGTCACGGTCAATGACCGTGACAATTTTTTAAAAAAATTGGCCACAACTTAGTCACGGTTATAAACCGTGACAAACGTGTCACGGTCATTGACCTTGACACGACCGTGACACAAAACACGAGTTTTTTGTCAAGGTCAATGACCGTGACACGACCGTGACAAAAAAAGTTGTCTCGCCTCGAAATGTCACGGTCATTGACCTTTACAAGGTGAATTTGTCAAGGTCAATGACCTTGACAAATGGGCAGATTTGGTGTAGTGAATGTGCTCAAGCAAAGACACGAGGAATGTTACTTTTGGTTTGAACTTTTCTTATGTCCCTAATAACAATTGACTCTCTCAAAATATTGGTCTTGGATTTAGCAGCGGAAGTACTGATATCATCACAGACAATTCGAAAATTGACATATTTAACTTGGACGGTGGTTAACATCCTACCTAGTTTTTTCGAACTAGATTCCAAATCAAATTTGATGTTACTCGAGTTTTTCAACTTCTTATCTAACTCCACA
This sequence comes from Sambucus nigra, assembly GCA_949130495.1. NCBI lineage: Eukaryota > Viridiplantae > Streptophyta > Magnoliopsida > Dipsacales > Adoxaceae > Sambucus > Sambucus nigra. Next base: position 350,089,315 of record OX422223.1, on the reverse strand, counting down.
ATTCTAGACTCAAGTAAACTCTTAGACTATTCAAACTTAAAGAAATCCTTCTTTAAAACTTCTATTAAACCACAAAGGTTATCTCTCTCTCCCTCAACATACTCGAGCTTTTTCCCAAGAGTCTTCTCACGTGCCCTTAAATCCTCAATTAATTTAGTATCATCGTTACCTATGGCACATTCTTTCAACTTATCTTTTAAAAGCAAGTTGGATTTTTTTACTTCAATGACTAGGTGTACAACTCCTTAAAGGCCAATTAAAACTCATTATCCTCCTCCTCTTCTTCTTCTTCTTCTTCTTCTTCTTCTTCTTCTTCTTCTTCTTCTTCTTCTTCTTCTTCTTCTTCTTCTTCTTCTTCTTCTACAACTACTACTACTACTACTTCATACCTCATCACTTGGGAATCACAAAATTGAACATCGAAACCATCATGCAAATGATCATCTTCAACAATGGAAGACTTTCATCAAGCCCACATGACTAGTCATGAATGTGGTGTAATTATGCTCAATGGGGGAATCATATCCTCTTTCAATTCACTATCACTAAGAGCGACATTGTATACCTTTGGTTTCTTGCCTTCCTTCCTTAGTCTAGTGGGATAGTCACGAGAATAATGCTCAAAATTTTAGTATTCAAAGTACTTATACCAACCATCCACCTTCTTAGGATCGTCCATTTTCTTCCTATCATGGTCATTAAAGTTCTTAGGTTTCTTCTCAAAACTATTATTTCTCTAAGCTATAAAAACTTCTTGAACTTCCTAGCAAACCTAACTATCTCTTCAGCATTAAGCTCACTATAACTATCGAGATCCAGCACATCCTCCTTTCAGGATTTAAAAAAACACCCTTATCTTTATTTTCATCCTTTTTCTTTGAAGGACACATGTTCATATCATAGATTTGAAGGCAACCTACAAGTTCTTGGACTCTCATAGTGTCGATACTACTTAGGGAATCTAGGACCGTGACTTTGGCGTTAAATCTTTCAAGCAAGGACCTTAAGATTTTTTGTATAACTCTATAGACTCAGGGATAGTCTCACCTAAGTTAAATGAGGAATTGAAAATATTCGACAACCTCACATAAAACTCATCAAAAGACTCATTCTCTAACATCTTAATTGTCTCAAACTTAGTCATCAGATTTTGTAACTTAAAAACCTTGATAGTATTTATATCCTCATATGTGGATCGTAAAATATCCCAAGCATCCTTCGCACTCTTTCAAGTCATAATTTTCATAAACTCTTAGGCAGTCATAACACAAAAGATAGCATTTACACCTATGGAATTAAAAGTCGATGCATTATTTTCAGCCATTGTACAAGAGTTTAACGTTTTCGAAGCACCACCTTTGGTGGGAGGAGTGCACCCTCACTCAATCGAGTTAAAAATGTTCTCGTAGATTAACTTCAAGAAAAATCACATCCGTGCCTTCTAATAGGGATAGTTTGCCCCATCAAATAATAGAGGTTGGCTAACGAAGCTCCCCTATCAGTTAAAATCCATCTAAACCCTAAATGTGCATAAAAATAATGACCAAACACGTTAACTAGTGTAACCCACTCAGATAGCAATTTGAAATGCCTATTGTGCCCTAGGGTTATACAAATTATAAAAAACATACATCAATTTTTAATTTTTTTAATTTTATATATGCACCAATTAAACTAAGTCTTATGCTAAACAATTTACCAATTTTAGTATTGACCTAATCGTGCGTCTAGGTGAGAATAAGCAAGAATAAAACAACAAATCATAACCTGACAATGTATGAGAAAAATTCACAACAAGAAAAATCTCGGACGGCCCAGCCACACAAGTCCACTGCGATATTGGCAGTTTTATAAGAACGTTTAGACTTGCTTATAAACTCGATGCCTTCAAGCCTTGATGCGCTTGCTAATTTCTTGTAACGTTCTTCATAGTCACCACTAGATGTCTTCCAATATCTACACAACTCAGGTGCTTCTTACGTCTCGGTATTTCACCAACCTTACTTGTCACGAGATTGGTTCAATCGCTTCACAATAAGAAACACATTCCCCACTGCTCTAAATGCTCATAATATAAAAAAAATTACGGTGCAACTTAAAGGAGATCTCAAACATACATATATATGTGGTATTCTTGGATCTCAAACTTGGACATAAGCAAGGGTTTTGAGGATTTTCAATTTTTATATGAAAGAAATTTTTGCTAAAAGACTTAAGTAAAAAGGATGCGAGCACGCTTATTTATTAAAAATGCAAATTTTGAGGCGGTAGAATCTCGTTCAAATGAAAATAATAGGTTCTTTAAAATAAAAATAGAAATCTCGTTTGAATGAAAGATAAACTCATTCTAATGATAGTACCTATTTCGTTCGAATGACCATATAATGATATTTCTCTGACAAGCATATAAATCTCATTAGAAGTCCGTTGAAGCTCGTTCAAATGACAACCACACTTCCTTTAAACGCTCATTCGAATGAACTTTGAAACTTCATCTGAACGATCTGAAAATATATTCAAACGAATTAAACCATAAAGGATTTTTCTGTTAAAATACTTTTTTACGAAAAAGGCCTCAAATAATATTTTGAAAACAACACCCAAATGAACCCAAGGATCAAACATAAATAGGTATTCATACCTCATCGATATCCCTAGGGTGTTGAAGACTAAACTCGACATGAAACCTAATGTGTACTTGAGGTTTCTTTAGCTTAACCGATATGTTCTTCAATCACACATTATAGGATTAAAGGACAAATAACTTAACTAACAACCTATAACTCATAGAAATTTTGTCCGGACGTGAAATAAATCCAATACATACAAATTGGCTCGATTCAAAAATTTGTCCTCATAGATTTTTTATTTTCTTGTGAGTCATCTTGTCCTTTGAAAATTTTGTAAAAACTCAAAAAGATATTTATTTCATATGTGTAGTTAGTTTCATACATTTTACGTGGCATATTGGTGTGTTTAAATCCCTTTTATCCCATGTTTTGCATGTGACTTGAACTTTTGAGTATGTCTTAAAATGGTTTGGATTATTTCTTAATCATGCCATGTCATGGAGTTGTTCTTACTTTATTTTTCTTAATGGATTCATCGGAGTATATGCCTCTGCACACACTTTCACGAGCTCACTTAGGATTTAAAATCTATTTATGCATGAGCTAAGTGAGGTGTTCTCCTATCAATCTTATCAAATACATATATCTTTACATTTAGGGGATTTATGCATATAACAACCATCCTGGTGAGAATGCTCTTAGATAAAAAAGAAATAATAAAGTGCAATGGAAAGGGTTGTGAAGGGAGTAAATATCCTTTGCATTCTAGGTCACCATTAGCAAGAGCATATTAATCATACAAAATGATATCTTTAAAAAATGAGTGAAACTGAATATTTATGTTTTTAAGGGTTTTGTAAGTTGAAGATGAACAGATTTGCACAATGAATCCTATTTCATCCTTTATCTATAACAATGTTTGTTTGAGAATCATTAATATTTTCTAGGTTTATGTGCATTTAGTCTATTTGTCCGTTTGAGTTCACTTTATATATGTGTGTGTGTGTGTGTGTGTGTCTGTGTGTGTGTGGTATTTGTTTGAGTCTTTACATGTATTTAATCCATGATCGACATTATTTCATCTTTTGACTTATTTTTAATTGTGTTTCCATATGTTTATTGAAATTGTTGCACTTCAGATTGCATGATATTATTGTTTTCTAATATGCTCATTTGTTTCATATTATGCACTTTCACCTTCGTCTATTCCCGAATAAAAAGAGGGAGAAATTTATATTAAGGGGGAGAGTTTTTCCTATGTAGGAAATTTTTGGGTAACAATGCTATATATTTCATATTCTCTTTAAATTTAAAAGGTGTATTAAGTAGGCAGGTTTATGCTTCAATGCAACAAAGTTTCACAAAAGCAAAGCTTCTTAAGAGATAGAGTCGGTTTAGTGTCTATTTGTCCTTTTTGCCTTTTTGGATTTGGTGATTGGGCATTAGAGCTTGGCAATCTAGTTTTTATAATTTATTTTTTTCCAAAATAGCCAAAGGGGGGAGATTTGTAAGGGCAATTTTATCATTATGTCATGTTTGTAATGAATATTTAAAATTTGTAATATTAAATTTATTTTGTTTGGACAAAACTATTTAAGTTATTGGTTTTGTTGTTTATGTTTGTACCTTCAAGCCTATACAATGAAAACTCAAAGCGACCCCAGTAAAATGACATCTTCATGACGAGTTTCCAACTTCAACCTTAGTATTTTTAAAAAGTTACATATATTTTATTATGTTGATCTTCGGGAATCTAGTTTGGGTGCATCCATTTCTGTTTGAGGCATTTTTAAAAAAGACTTTTTTAGAAAAATATTTAAAGTCCTTCTAACGAACTTGCAATTTTCATTTAACGAGTTTAGTAGTCTCGTTTCTTTGTTTGAACTAGGTTGCATTTTGGTTTGAATAAGCTTTTGACGACCTTCTAATGAGTGCATTCTACTTAACTTTACAAATTATAATTAAAAGCTCATTCTAACGAGTTTGGTGGTTTTAGTATCATTTGGCATGGTGGGTTCTATGTTGCTGCGTGACAGAATCTAGTAAAAGATCGGTGGATGTCGAGATGCAAGAGGACTGCATTGTGATGCCATTGGTGGATTCCAACGGTTGCTGTGAAGAAGGTTCAAGGATCAAAGATTGCATCAGGCTTGAAGGGAGTCAAGTTACTGAGTAAGTTATTTTTCATCCTTATATAAATAAACCCTATATCATAATGGATTTAAGTAGGCAAGGTCATTTAAGGTTTTTCTAGTTGTGGATTTTTCTCATATATCGCGGTGTTGTGTGATTGCTTATTTTATTCTTACATGCTCACGTAGATGAATGTTTAGGTTAGATAAAATTGGATTAAAGTCTACACATCGTTTGTTTAGTCTGTTCTTGATTTAAAATTGGGTAATTGCTCACTTAGTTTTATTAATTGAATAAAAATTTGGAATCTGGTGACCTTATACACAAAACTACTAGTAGCAACAGTTTCAGTGGTGACACAATGGGGGTATTGGTGTAGTGATTGGAAACATTGTCTTTGTATTATGCTTATATATATGGATAGTCCGACGATGTGCATTTATAAAAGGATATTAAATTGTGTTCTTATGGTACTATGATATGCTTGCTTTATAGGATATAATGTAATATATGAGTACTATGTATACTTGCAACACCTTACGTGTGATTATTGATTATTATATGGAGAAATAACATTAATTAGTGACTATGTATCTACTTTTTTTAGCCTTAACATTTATCGGGGTTGTGTAAAGTAGGATAACAAGCTAGTGATGGCATAATCTACTTGACGTTGAAGAATGTAGTGACTAGCCGGTAAAGGGCATAACCTACTAGGTATTTGTGAGTATTATAACTAGGTTATTGAGGCTTTAAATGTGAACAAGTATCTTATAATATAACAGTTAGACTATATATGGATACGATTAATAGGGTATTGGGTAGTATCGTGGTTAGCCTAGTAATGAATAAAACTGATGTAACTATTGTGTAAGGAAATAGTTGGTCCATAAATAGGGACTTAACCTAGTTAAGTATCACGTGGTATATAGATACTATGCGGCTACTGTTGATTTTGGTATTTTCTTATTAATAAGGATATATCTTTGGATACTTTGTGTTTGGTAATGGCTTATTATTTGTTTATCGGTGGCAGCACTACATTGTAGTTCGAGACAAGACTTACGTTAGGTACACAATCAAACTTGGGACTTGAGTACTTACATTGCTTGGTATTATATTGGCATATGGCTAGCATATATCTTCCGTAGAGGTAGGCATTTTTGGTCGTGAGTGCCGACGGGGACAACATGAGACATAAACAAGTAGCATTTAACATTGTGCAAGTAAATTTAAATATTAATTTATTGCAAAATGTGAGGTCTAACTCATGATATATAACTTCTCAGGTGTTCTTAAGCCAAACAGTAGGGATGAGCGGGAAAACTTGCGTTGTTCTGATAATTCAGTCAATCTATCCATGGATATAGGATGTTATCTCATTTAAGATAGACTCATAAGATTATCTATTCACAGATTTTACTAAGGCACAGTGGAGGTTTCGAAGTTTTTTATATTTTCATTTTGGTTTGGATCACTCAAGATATTATATTTTGGAGACATATTCAATTTATTGATTCAGTTATTTGAAACTATATATTTTATCCCATTATTGTCATCATTTTACTTATTACAGTGGATGGCTTAGAATGATATAAATTATTTGGCATCCTCTATCTTCGATAAATTAGGTTGTCCACCTAACACATTGAAAATAGGGGTGTTACATGTCAATTAGTTCATAATCTTAGCGTTACAGATTATGTGAGTGGGGGGCAATTTGTGTTGATATAATTGATGGTAATAGGGTTTTCCTTATGCCGTTAGAGAGGATTATATGAACGGTTTCTTGGGTTTCTTCGAGTGTCTAGTTAAACATATGTTATGAGTAAATGAATATTTTGGTCACGAAATGAACTTGAGGTTATGCTATGGATTAATTCAAAGGGAATATGAACATGAGTTATGTCTAATAAAACCATTATAAAAAGGGTTGTGATAAAATCATCTCACATTTTTATATCCTCCACCACAAATACCACTTTTTTAAACACATAATATAATGTACATTAAAGCACCATGAGCTGGATGAAAAAATGTGACTTTATCATAAGCCATCTAAAAAAGGGAAGACTCTAAAAAATTCTCTTTATTTAATTATAATTATTTTATGTGTAGTTTATCAATACACATCTTGTATATTATTATATTATAAATAATTTTTTGTATAAAAAAATACTTGAGTTTTCATATATAAAAAAGAGTCATTTGGCCTTTGCCATCCACTAGTTTATTCCATTTACAGTTTGGCACTTTAGTGTTTTCATATTGCACCTTTATCCCTTATTTTAGATGAAATTCATCCAGTCAACTATGTTGACCATTAATCGGCACTTATTTTTTGTTAAAATCCAAGAGTGACCCTATCAACAACAAATGGAACGACTTATTTTATATTTTAAAAGGGAAATAATTATAGATAACACTTTTCTCAATGGTTTAGTTTAAAAAATGTTTTTATAAAAAAACTTTTTTTTATATTTATTTCCCTTTTTACACACGAAAATTATACTTAAAAAATGTTGTGTATAATATGTTTTTTAATTATTTTGGTTTTAAAAGATATTTTCATACGTATTTTTCCCTTTTTAAAAAAATTGTTTTAAAAATCGCTAAAGTTAGCTTTATGGCCAAATTTTAATTTTCTCAATTAAATTAAACCAAAAAAATAACTCAACCTAATTCTAATCTTGCACCAAATTTTAAACCCAAGTGTTTTACAAACTGTTTACCAGTTTTATCTTGACCTAAGCATGCATCTAGGTGATATAAGAAATAGTAATATAAGGCAAACCCAAATATGGCAATGTACGAGGAAAATTCACAACGAGAAAAAACCTCGAACAACCCATTCGCACAAGTCCACTATGATATAGGTATATATACAAGAACAACTGAGACATACTCAATGACTTGATGCTCTTCCTTATTCCTTGTTACTTTATTTGTAACCACTATTTTACACCTTCCAACAGCCAACACAATGCAGGCGCTTTCCCACTTCTCGGTATCCCACCGATTTTACTCACCTCTTGACTAGTCCACCCGTTGCAATAAGCAAACACGGTATTCATCGCTCGAAACACTTTCAATATTAAGAGAATAAAACTTTGATGCAACACACAAGAGATCTCAAACACACATAAGATGTTGAAATATGGATCTCAACTTTGGGGGGTTGGGGAGACTCAATATTTGACTCAGAAAATCATTTTCACAAACCTCTATTAACAACACTTTGTCAACCCTAGTATTTATAGAAACATAAAAAATGAGGTAACACAAAAATCTAGAAATCTTGTTTGAACAAAAAATATAGGGTCATTCGAATGAAATAGATATTCTTGTTTAAACCAAAAACCAGTCATTCGAACGACAATACAAAACTTGTTTAAACTAGCTTCAAATGATATTCGCATGACATTCTTCTGCCAAGACAAAAACATCCCATTTGAATCTCCTTGATGCTCATTTGAACGAAAACCTATTTCTCATTTGAACTAAACTTGAAGTCGTTCAAACAACTTTTAAAATCTCATTTGAATAAGAATAAATCTAGTTTGAACCACTTAAACACCACAATCATGTTTCTTTAAAAATATTTTTACGAAATATGACTCAAAATTTTTTAAAAACTATACACCCAAATTTATTCAGGGATCAAACAATATACGTATGTATACCTCATAGAGATCCCTTGGATATTGAAGATGGAACTCGACATATACTCTATGTTTCTTTAACTTGGCTGCTACAGTCTTCTTCAATCACACAATATAGGATTGAAGGACAAACTGAACTCAAATCTTAACCTATGACTCAAATAAGTTTTGTCCAAGTGGAATAAAGCCAATATATATATAAATTAACTCGATTGGAAATTTCTATTCAGGGACTGAACCCAAAAATAAAAAATAACTTACTGGGTCATCAATCTCACTAAAGACTCAATCCCAATCCCAATCCCAATCCCAAACATAGAGAAAAAGTATAGACATTTGACTAATACGAACTTGAGTGGTTTTGCTTTTGTAAAACTTTGTCACATCATTGCTGAATATGCACATTTAACATACCTTTCAAATTCGAAAAGAATATAAAAATATATAATCAACATATGAAAATAAAACTTCCCCTTTGTTAAACATATCCCCCTTAGAGTATGCATCCCACGTAGGATAGACTTCTCCCTTTTTTTGTTCAGGAACAGGCAAAGTAAAGGTGCATAATAAAAAAACAACTTCTCCCCGTAAATGCAACACATGTGATAGCATGAAGTGAAATGCACTGACAAACAAACTCGACAACGTAAGTACAAATAATCCAAATAATGAAATAAATGATACCAATTTAAATAATGAAACAAAATATATCAATATGATCATATACGATGTCAAAATGATACAAATGTGAAGCATATGACAAGCATGGATTGAATGTAATGCAAAAACTTAAAATAAACATATCACACGTACACACAAATATATATATAACCACTCATATACCGAAGATGCACGTAAATACATAGGTATAAGCACCATAAAAAACACAAAAACATGAGTTTTTCACACTCATATAGCATAAATGTGTCTAAATCAAATGTGGTATGGAGTGAAATGGCGTGGACTAGAAAAAAAAAGAAATATGTCCCAATCACTCAATATATTCCAAGGAGTTCTATATGACCATATTAACTTATCAAATTTAGATTTAGCCTTAAGTAATAAAAAAACGTGAACTCATAATGGACAAAAATACACAATGCACACTATCTTAGAAAATATTGATAATTCTCAAATCAATTACGTCAAAATATCAAGTTTAACTAGGACACGTTGTGCAAATCCATTGATTTTCAATTTATAACAAACTAAAAAATAAACATATATTATTTTTGTCACTCTTTTCCTTTTTGAAGATATCACACTTTTAAGATCAGTGCAAAACTTTGGCCTTCGATTTTTTTTTCTTTTTCATCTCTTTTCTTTTAGGCTCTTTCCAATGGTGTCCTTTAACGCCAAGAGATTTGCTCCCTTCGTAGTCCTTTTTCCATTGCACCCTCATATTTTTTTATACTAAATAATCTTACGGGCAATGGTTCTTATACATGCACAAATCCTCCCATAAAATTAATATGTATATGACAAGATTGATAGGAGAGCACCTCACTTATCCCATGCAATATAAGTAGTTATAATCCAAAAGAGCTTGTGCAAGTGTGCATAGTCATATGCAAAGTGAAGCCATTAAGCGAATCAAATTTGAACAACTCCATGAAATCATGATTAAGAAAAACCAACAACATTGCAAACCATAATCAAATGTCCTAGTCATATAGAAAATATGAAACGAGTGGGATTAAAACACTCTGATATGCCACACAAAATGTGTAAAATCAAACTACACAAACAAACCAAAAATTATTTTGAGTTTTTAAACATTTTTCAAAACGAATAAAAAAACAAACACATTTTTTGTATTTTTCTCATAAGACTAAAAAAAATGAAGAATCAATATACAAAAGACACAAACATCATACAATTAGTAATAACATAAAACAAGAAGCACAAAAGCTAGTGTATGAAAAATATACTAACACAATCAACCATTAGATATAACATGAGAATAATCGTGTCCAGTCATTTGAGAATCAACAAGTCAAACATTCAATGTCTTTAAATATGAATTTCTACCCCGAATGGATAAATACTTAACGCCTCAGGTTTTGGGAATCATGGTGACATGACATCTAGACTTCCTGGGACCTATTATAAGATAATAACAAAACTCCCTAAGGTGATATTTCCTTCCATCATGTGAGCATGTGTACATACGAGGAATATTACCATTGGGTTGACCTTTATTAACATCCTTGGTAACGGTTGACACTCTCAAACACATGGTCTTAGATTTAACAGTAGAAATATTCAGATTATTGTAGCTAATTCCAAAATTTTCATTTTTGATTTGGATAGTTCCTAAAATCTTATCCAATTTTTTTTACTTACATCCCAAATCACATTTGGCATGGATCGAGTCTCTTAATTCTTTTTTTAACTCCAGAACCTTAAACTCAAGCAAAGGCTTAGACTATTGAAACTTTAGGGTCCCCTTCTTTATATGTTCAACAATTTATAAAAGGTTATCTCGCTCCCTCTCAATGTAAGCGAACTTATCCATAAGAGTCTTCTCACATGTCCTTAATTCTTTAATTAATCTATCATTATGTTCTACAACACGTTTTGACACCCTAGTCTTCACGTTCTTAAAGTCCTTTAATTCACTCTATAAACACGGACCCTGGCCTCACTTTCTTTCTTGGAAAATTCTAAATTTTTGAAATCATGTTTCATATCATTAAACTTCTCATAAAGAATATCTCTTTAACTTTGAATAGTTTGCAAAAATTTAATTTCATCTTTTAAGAACAAATATTATTTTTAAAGAAATTTAACTCTTTTTGTAAACTTCAAATTTAAACGATTTAAGTTTTCAGTACGACTATGAATCTCATTAAACTCCTCTCGAATATCAAAATCATCCTCATCATTTAAGACTTCGGTTGACTTAACACTATGATGGGACATCGAGAGAAATAAACAAAAAATGTGAGAGACAAACAAACAACCCTAAAATAGCACTAAACAAGGATCAAACATAATAAACTAGTGTAACCCGCTCTGATACCAATTTGAAAATCACTAGTGCAAGGGCTATGGCCAGATTTTAATATTCTCAATTAAATTAAACTAAATAAACAGTTTAACCCAATTTTAACCTTGCACCAAATTTTGAACCCAAGTGTTGTGCAAAAATTTTACTAATTTTATCTTGACCTAATCATGTAATTAGGTGATGTAGAGGGGGATTGAAGGTAATCCTGATATTAGGGACCAATCCCCAATTAGCAACAGTGTTTGAGATTAAGCAACCGAGGCAACTTAAGCGTGGCAACTCAGCGAGGCAGCTTGGCGAGGCAGCTCATATTTTAGCTTGTTGTATTAGTCATATTGTATATTCATTATTGATGACTGTAAGCTTTAACGGTTGTAATGACGTAACGATAATAACAAAAGATTTTGTATGAGTTCAAACGGTACTTGCGAGAGACCAGACTTGGCTGGAACTGGGAGAGCTTTCATGCTCTATCGAATGACCTCACCATGGGAACTTTAGAGGGACCTGGTTTGGAGGATTGATAAGTAAGGCACCATTGGGGCTTGTCCTGAGCATCTTAGATACACCTGGTAAAACACCAAAGGACCCTGACCGTGGAACCTCGTACGGGGCAACGTCGAGTTCCATCGGGCATTGAGTTATGAACCAAACAGCCATCTACTTAATGTCACATCTACTGTAGGTGATGTCACTAGCCAGCTAAACAATGTCAGACATGCACTTGAGTAAACCACCATGGTATTTGGGGCTGTCAGGAAGTTGGTAAGCCACCTCTGCGACAACAGCCCCCTGACACACAGTGGTTAGGCAAAAGGCATGTCTTGACATTTAATGTTTATGACGTGGAGACAACTAGTGCATCAAGCATTTAATGTTGTGAAATAAGGCATAAGGGATGTCTTTTCATAGTCTTTAATGACTGAGTTACCTCGGGGATGTGGTGGAGGCTATTTAAGGACCCCAACCACCCCTGAGGAGGGGCATGACCTTTTTGAGAACCCTGGAGTTATTACTAGAGATATACATAAAAAAAGAGATTTATTACAAGCCAGAGGGTTTATCCCCTCACCATTGTCATTTATTGTGAAGCTTTTAATACTTGACAGAAATTCCTGAGGGTATATGGTGTGTTTTTACCTGCCTACAAAGGTGTATCTAGGGTGCTTACTTCTCTCTCCCTCTAGCTAAGTTACTTCTAAGGTTCATTACTATCTCCTAAGTTATACACGAGGGTTTTGTGAGTTTAAGCCGAGTTTATCTTCATTGGGCCTGTGCTCGTGTGTCCTATCATTAACCCAAAGCTCTGGCCAAGATTAGATTATCTTTACCATACTCAAACAGGGGTTACGCCTCCATCTTATCTAAAGTACCCTCTTACATTTGGCGACTCTACAGGGGAGGTATTCTCGATTTTTATCGTGTAACGCCTCATTCGCGCTCGAAAAAAGTGGATGGAGATGGAGGAAAAGGGGTTGGTAAAGCAACTTTCTATTACAACATTTATGAGAGAAAATATGCAACTTCATTCCAGATAAGTATTTGATTTTTCTGCTTATAAATCTCTCCTACCTTGCATCAAAATCATATGATGTATTTCTCAAGCAAAGCACATAGTAAGATGTTTATATTAAAATAAAATCTACTTGAAATATGTCCTTAATAATAGACAGAAGTTGTTTTGATATTTTTGTAAGAAGATGATGCATATTCTGTGATGGCATAAATTTTATTCATAGAATTTTACGAGTTATGAGTAAGCTACGCACCACCTTGGTTCTCTTATTTGAGATTAAAGGAATATGGTTTAGATATTAGTTTGGGTTTGAGTAATACCTACTGATTTATAACTAGCAGGTTGCCAGCTAAACTGGCTCAATATGTCAGGAGGAGTATGGTTTAACATAAATATTTACATGTCGTACAGTTTGTATCTGACAAAAGATAAACCCATTTCACAACTTTTGTTGTATAGACTTTACAAATCCCATAAATCCATGTGTGTCAATAATATCGTAAGTTATAGTTTTGGTCAGAGATTATTTATCAGAGATATTATCATTCACTGTATAGGTATCAAAAGTTCAGAAAATGCATTTACAAATGATGTATTTTCTCCTCCAAATCCAAAAATCAATACAGGTTACCTGGGCAGACATAGCCGTCGCTGCTCCGGCGTTATTATATATGGATTTATTGAAAGAACATCCCTATGTACGAATATTTGACTAAGAGATATACACAGACTTTTTATACCGAGCAAACATAAACATCTGAATAGAGGATAGTACACATTGAGAAAAAGAGTTGTTATAAATCTTTTATAACTCAGTCAAACTGACTAAAGTGCGTGGCTCGAGATGGGTATCACCTTTTACAAACCAAATCGTTTAATAAGAGGTGTACAGACTTGCACCACTGAAACCAGATGTCTGCACATAGGCGTAGGGCCCAAGGAATATGAGGTGAGATTTTCATATATATGAAAAGATTTGAATACAAAACAAAAGGCAAGAGGTTTATACAAACTGATGATCTCAGCTAGATCAATAGCAACTAGCTTATACAAATTTATCTTGTAAAAAAAAATGATCAAAACCCGGGAGTGCTTTCCGCCTTACTCCGGTGCTTCCACGAAATAGCTTGTTATTATTTCGAGATCAACAACGAAATTTGGGATTCAAAAATCCATCCATGGTGGTCTTTAGGATTCTTGAAAAAAAACTTACCATTGTCGAACGAACTCGTTCTTCCCGCGTTAAAAAAATGATGATGAACTGAACAGGTGGTATTTCACCTTTTCTACCTTACTCCGGTGAGGGAGCTAACTGACCAGTTTAAAAATCGATGACGCTTGCCCCGGAAAACCTTGATCCGATGGAACTCGAACAATCAGGAGGTTAACACTATTACCCCTACCCATCTTAGTTTTCACCAATCCACCTTGAGATACTGATAAAATCGAAACATCTTAGGGGATTGAACTCTACCGAATTTAGGCCCGGTATGAAACATGATACAAACTGTTGGTTTCTAAAAAAATATCTCATACTTTGATATTTTGAGATTTGAAAAAAATATATATCTTTTGATGGGACATCGTTGGTGCAAATATCAATACCTCACGCTTGCTTTATTCCCTGATCTCACGCGTTTGTATGGATGAATCATTTAGTATGTTTGCGTATATATAAAAAAAAGAAAAAAAAGGTATGAGGTAGAGAATGGAGGATGTTTAATGGTGAATTCAACTAGCCTAGGTACTCATGATTTGTCTTAAAACAAAAATGATAGAGTTAATAATATTACTGAGACAGTAACAGATTGTAGCATAGTACAATAACATACCTAATAAACTCATAGAGTATGTACTATAGTTATCATGAAAGATACAATGTGATTTAAAAAAAATCGAGCATAAGGATATTTTTTCCTTATATTTTACATGTGTATATATATATGAGATAAAGATGAGTATTTAAATGAATATGCACTATTTTTTTATTATGAAGCACAATATAAAATATGTGGATTATTAATATGTGCTTGAGAAATGAATTACTCGTTTTTTTTATTATGAAGCATTATTTTTTATTATGAGAACGTGTGCGTACTCGTTATTCTTTCACTATGAGAAAGTATTTTTTTTTATGTGTACCACTGTCACGTGGTATTATCCAAATTGATATGCTAAATTCACGAGTTACGCTGATGATTTAAGAAGCTTTAAAATCATTAAATCTGGAATATAGATTTTTTAGATAGAGGAAGCACAATGAAGTTTCATTTGAGTATTTTATGGCACTTGTAAACATCATCCTATGTTTATACACCATATTCATATATTATGATTCATTTACAAAATATTTGAATATGATTTAGAATTTAAGATATACCTTGACATTATATACACCTTCAAATTTGTTACGATATGTGCTCAAACGACATTAAATTCCGCACGATACATCTACAAGTATGGGTGGTTATGATTCATTACACAAATTTCCTCGGACTTTATTTAAGTTTTATTATATCAAATAAAATAAAATAAAGGGGGCATAATGAGAATTGTACTTGGATATTTATTAAGTTTTACTAACCATTTTCAATATTATATAATTGGGTTGGGAATATATTATTTTGCAGAGGCTTCTGAATGAGCAAATATTGAGCGATGCAAATATCAACTCATTGTTCAAAGATATGATAGTTTGAGTTACACCCCATGAAATGGTATAATTAGGTTGCTTTCATTTTTCTCGGGTGGGAATTGTAAATGATATATGTAATTTATTTTATTTTATCTTGAGATAAAATAAAATAAAAGGGGGCAGATAGATATTATGATGTAACGTAGCTTGTAGGCTAAAGCTTCTTCGGCATCATCCATACCAAGGATAGGTTAATGAACCTTTAGAGTATAGTAACGTCCAAGTAAACCGTTACAAAAGCTTCTTCAACTTCTTTTGCAAAGAGTTTAGACGGATTAAATAGTTATCACTCAGAGATTGACAAAGTCGTAGTCATCCTTCAGATATGACATCATATTACAAGAACTTTGCAAATATTGTGACGAAGGACCACGCTCAGTTTGTCATTCAGCAGGTATGAGCTCTCGTCCTGAAAAGAGATACATAAGAATGAGTTTACGAAAAATCTTAACAAGTGGTTATTATTGTTAAGTCACTGTTATGGGTGTCACCGTTATAGGTGGAGTTTACAAAAAATCTTAACAAGTGTTTTCGTTGTTAAGTCACCGTTATAGGTGGAGTTTACGAAAAATCTTAACAAGTGTTTTCATTGTTAAGTCACCGTTATGGGTGTCACCGTTATTGGTGGAGTTTTACAAAAATCTTAACAAGTGTTTTCATTGTTAAGTCATCGTTAAAGGTGGAGTTACGAAAAATCTTAACAAGTGTTTTCATTGTTAAGTCACCGATAAAGGTGGAGTTACGAAAAATCTTAACAAGTGTTTTCATTGTTAAGTCACCGTTATGGGTGTCACCGTTATTGGTGGAGTTTTACAAAAATCTTAACAAGTGTTTTCATTGTTAAGTCACCGTTATAGGTAGAGTTTACAAAAAATCTTAACAAGTGTTTTCGTTGTTAAGTCACCGTTATAGGTGGAGTTTATGAAAAATCTTAACAAGTGTTTTCATTGTTAAGTCGCCGTTATGGGTGTCACCGTTATTGGTGGAGTTTTACCAAAATCTTAACAAGTGTTTTCATTGTTAAGTCACCGATAAAGGGGGAGTTACGAAAAATCTTAACAAGTGTTTTCATTGTTAAGTCACCATTATGGGTGTCACTGTTATTGGTGGAGTTTTACAAAAATCTTAACAAGTGTTTTTATTGTTAAGTCACCATTAAAGGTGGAGTTACGAAAAATCTTAACAAGTGTTTTCATTGTTAAGTCACCGTTATGGGTGTCACCGTTATTGGTGGAGTTTTACAAAAATCTTAACAAGTGTTTTCATTGTTAAGTCATCGTTAAATGTGGAGTTACGAAAAATCTTAACAAGTGTTTTCATTGTTAAGTCACCGTTATAGGTGCAGTTTACGAAAATCTTAACAAGTATTTTCATTGTTAAGTCACTGTTATAGGTGGAATTTAAGAAAAATCTTAAACAAGCGTTTTCATTGTTAAGTCACCGTTACTGATGGAGTTTAAACGAAAAATCTTAACAAGTGTTTTCATTGTTAAGTCACCGTTATGGGTGTCACCGTTATTGGTGGAGTTTTACAAAAATCTTAACAAGTGTTTTCATTGTTAAGTCACCGATAAAGGTGGAGTTACGAAAAATCTTAAAAAATGTTTTCATTGTTAAGTCACAGTTATGGGTGTCACCATTATTGGTAAAGTTTTACAAAAATCTTAACAAGTGTTTTCATTGTTAAGTCACCGTTAAAGGTGGAGTTACGAAAAATCTTAACAAGTGTTTTCATTGTTAAGTCACCGTTATGGGTGTCACCGTTATTGGTGGAGTTTTACAAAAATCTTAACAAGTGTGTTCTCATTGTTAAAGTCACCTCTAACGGTGGAGTTTGCAAAAAACCTTAACAAACGTGTTCTCATTGTTAAGTCACCTCTAACGGTGTAGTTTGCGAAAAACCTTAACAAGTGGGTTTTCATTATTAAGTCACCTCTAACGGTGGAGTTTGCAAAAAATCTTAACAAGTGTGTTCTCATTGTTAAGTCACCTCTAACGGTGGAGTTTGCGAAAAATATTAACAAGTGTGTTCTCATTGTTAAGTCACCTCTAACGGTGGAGTTTGCGAAAAACCTTAACAATTATGTTCTCATTGTTAAGTCAACTCTAACAGTGGAGTTTGCGAAAAACCTTGACTAGTGTGTTTTCATTGTTAAGTCACCTCTAACGGTGGAAGAAAAATCTTAACAAGTGTGTTTCATTGTTAAGTCACCTCTAACGGTGGAGTTTACGAAAAATTCTAACAAGTGTGTGTTCACCATTAAGTCACCTCGTAGGTGTGAGTTTGCGAAATACATTAAAAAGTGGTAATTTGAGCGAGTCAATATTACGTACACGCACAAGAAACCTCATCGTGAATGAAATAAAACAAAAAATATGTGCATGCACTAAAAGATTAATCGAGAACAACGAAGTAGTTAGTATGTAAACATAATAATACTTCCTCCAAGTTTGGTTGAGAATGATAAAAGAGAATGCTGAAGTAGTTATTATGTGTCCATGATAAAACTTTTTACTAAAGCAGAGTTATGAACAATCACAATAAAATCGTGGATGCATGTTCATTTAAGTAGGAATGGGGGCAACACTCATAGTATATCATTCGTATAAAAAGAAAGATAACGAGGTCCTCTAGAATAACTTACGAGATCAAAGTCTTAAAATGAGATTTAAGATATGAGATATGAAATTGATGTATATCATGTAACTGAGATATGAAATATGAGATTGCATTATATCATAAAATATGAGATATGAGGTAAATAAAAAAAAAATACATCATCAAGATGAAGTGAGATATGAGATTATTACTCACGATCCACAGGTCAATCGAACATATGAAAAACTGGCTAAAGTTGTTTCATACATACAGTCGATATATTTCAGACATATATCAATATATCAACTATATGTACGAGGGGGAAAATGTAGAGGGGGCTTGAAGATAATCCTGAGATTAGGGACCAATCCCCAATTAGCAACAGTGTTTGAGATTAAGCAATCGAGGCAGCTCAAGCGTAGCAACTCAGGGAGACAGCTTGGCACGGCAGCTCATATTTTAGCTTGTTGTATTAGTCATATTGTATTTTCACATTATTGATGACTGTAAGCTTTAACGGTTGTAATGACGTAACGATAATAACAAAAGAGTTTGTATGAGGTTAAACGGTACTTGCGAGAGACCAGGTTTGGCAGGGCCTGGGAGAGCTTTCATGCTCTATCGAATGACCTCAGCGTGGGAACTTTAGAGGGACCTGGTTTGGAGGATTGAGAAGTAAGTCACCGTTGGGGCTTATCCTGACCATCTTAGATACACCTGGTAAAACACCAAAGGACCCTGACCGTGGAACCTCGTACGGAGCAACGTCGAGTTCCATCGGGCATTGAGTTATGAACCAAAAAGCCCTCTACTTAATGTCACATCTACTGTAGGTGATGTCACTAGCCAGCTAAACAATGTCAGATGTGCACTTGAGTAAACCATCGTGGTATTTGGGGCTGTCAGGAAGTTGGTAAGCCACCTCTGCGACAACATCCCCCTGACACACAGTGGTTAGGCAAAAGGCATGTCTTGACATTTAATGTTTATAACGTGGAGACAACTAGTGCATCAGGCATTTAATGTTGTGAAATAAGGCATAAGGGATGTCTTTTCATAGTCTTTAATGACTGAGTTACCTCGGAGATGTGGTGGAGGCTATTTAAGGATCCCAACCACCCCTGAGGAGGGGCATGACCTTTTTGAGAACCCTGGAGTTATTACTAGAGATACACATAAAAAAAAAGAGATTTATTGCAAGCCAGAGGGTTTATCCCCTCACCATTGTCATTTATTGTGAAGCTTTTAATACTTGACAGAAATTCCTGAGGGTATATGGTGTGTTTTTACCTGCCTACCAAGGTTTATCTAGGGTGCTAACTTATCTCTCCCTCTAGCTAAGTTACTTCTAAGGTTCATTACTATCTCCTAAGTTATACACGAGGGTTTTGTGAGTTTAGGCCGAGTTTATCTTCATTGGGCCTGTGCTCGTGTGTCCTATCATTAACCCAAATCTCTGGCCAGGATTAGCTTATCTTTACCATACTCAAACTGGGTTTTGTGATATAAGAAAGAATAACATGAGACAAATTCCAACACAACGATGTACAAAAAAAATCCACAATGGAAAAAACTCTCGGGTAACCAAACCACATAAATCCACTACGATATAAGTCTATATACAAGAACAACTTAGACTTACTCAATAACTCGAAACCTTCAAGACTTGACGCACTTCCTTGTTCCTCATTACCTTCTTCATAGACATAGTTGGATGCATTTAAACAATTAACACAATGTAGGTGTGTTTTCATGTCTACGTATCCCAACGATCTTACTTGCTTCTTGACTAGTCTAGTCATTACACAACGTAAACATGCTATCCACACTAGGGGTGGGCATGGTTCGGTCCAATTTTTGGTCATTTTAGGTTTCGGACCGAATTATTCGGTCCTATATTTGAGAAGACCGTATTTGGACTGATTTAATCGGTTAACTTATTTATTCGGTCTAGGCTATTTTTGGTCCTCTTCGGTTAATAATTGGTTCACATTTACATTTATTTACTTTTTTTCCAATAAAAACTTGTTAATTTTTTTATGTTTGTACTATTTAAAGGTTGTTTTGCACCTTTTAGGTGCTGTTTTGCGACTGAAATAATGTTGTTTTGCACCATCTAAGGGTGCTGTTTTGCCACTTCAAATGTGTTGTTTTGCACCATCTAAGGTGATGTTTTGCATCATTTAAGGTGCTATTTTTTACCTTCAAATGTGTTGTCCTGTTTTGCCCAATTTTAGTAGAATAAAACATGTTGTTTTGCACCTTTAAATGTGTTGTTTTGCACCTCCAACACATACAATGATATGCAAACATTATAATAGCTTCAAAAGTAATACATATCCACCATAAGAAAATATTACATGTCCAAGCAAGCACCATAAGAAAATATTACATGTCCAAGCATGCACCATGAGAAAATATTACATGTCCAACTAAGTCCAAGCAAGCAGCATAAGAAAATATTACATGTCCAACTAAGTGCAAGCAACATAAGAAAATATTACATATCCACCATAATCAAAAGTAAGGTAAAACAAAGTCCTCAAGTCTCCTCCAAAAGGCACATCAATCCACCTCAATAATTGAAATTGAGGTCTTAAATCTTTCTCCCAATATTTTTAGAAAAAATACAAAGCAAAGATTATGTCAAATAAAAATTCAATGACAAAAGTTTAACATTTAAATTATGAAAAATATATATTCAATTTAACTATTACCCGCATCAAGTTTCTCCATTTCTTGAATTTCATCCATGGCATCTAGAATGTTGATAGGTTTTATTGAAGATTTGAGCCAATTTTGTGTACAAACAAGTGCCTCCACCGTTGTAGGAGCTAGAGAGATACGAAAAGAATCAAGCACATGACCACCCGTACTAAAAGCGGATTCGGAGGCAACGGTAGACACGAGAATAGCTAATACATCTTGTGCCATACGAGATAGCACTTGATACTTGCCTTGATTATTTTTTCACCAACCAAGAACATTAAAGTTATCATTTTCAACTTCACAAGTTTCCAATAAATACTTTTTCACCTCTAATTTTGCACCTAAATTATCCTCCGACTCTAAATGCCTTTTAAATTGAGATGTTAAAAATGTAAGACCATCCTTATCCTCATCAACCCCAATCACATTAATTGGTGGATGCATATTGTGTGAAGATGCATTAGATGATTTATGACTATCATACCACTCACACAAACGAATTCATGCATCTTTAACTCTTCTTGACAACTCCATTGATTTAACACACCATACAACTCACTAAACCAAAATTCAACATACTTTAACTTGTAACGTGGGTCAAGGACAATGGCAATAAACAACAAGAAGTTAATTTTCTCTACATTCCAATACTTCTCAAATTTGGCAATCATTTTCCCGGCCATTGAAGATAAAAAATCATCACCATAATTTTTCAAATGCACCAACTTACTTTCAATAATCACAAGTTCATGAAAAAAGCATTAGATGTAACATATAATGACCCCGAGAATTTTAGGGTAGCATTATAAAAGATTCGAAGAAACTTTACAAAACTTTTAGCTTTTTCTTAATCCTCAAATTTTAGAGGTCCTAAATTTCTTCCAAACACCGACCATCTTCCCCTCTCATCACCATCACCAACATTTTCCTCCTCTACACCAAAGTAGTACAAATAATCATTGTCATCTTGCTCCATCCTTTTAAATGCTTTCTCAAATTTAATGGCTGCCTCCAACATCATAAATGTGGAATTCCATCTCGTTGGAACATCAAGACATAACAAATCATTTGATTCTATCTTTTGCTTCTCACAACAATTTTTAAACTTTACCAACCTAGAAGGTGATGATTTCACATATTTTATCGCCCTACATACTTTTGCAATTGATTCATTCAAGTCCCTTAATCCATCTCTAACAATAAGATTGAGAATGTGTGCACAACATCTCATGTGTAAATACTCATGTTCCAAACTTGTACCATTCCAATGTTTTGTCATTCTTTTCAAATAACTAATGGTACCATTATTAGAACTATCATTATCAACTGTGAGAGTGAAAATACTATCTATCCCCCAATTACACAAACAATCCTCAACAACTTGTCCGAATTCCTCACCCTTATGAGTTTTGACTTAACAAAAGTTCAAAATCTTTTTGTGTAGGTTTCATTCTTTATCAATATAATGTGCGGTGAGACACATGTAATTTACATTTTGAATGGAAATCCATGTATCGGTGGTAATGCAAATCTTTTGACCTTTCAAATATTTTTTCAACTTTTTCTTTAAATCCACATATATGTTTAGGCAATCTCGTGCAATTGTTCGACGACTAGGAATATGCAATTTTGGTTGTGCGAGAGCCATAAACCTCCTAAACCCCTCATTCGCCACAAATTTATACAGTAGCTCATCAATTATAAGCATTTCAGATAGCCCTTGCCGACAAGCTTCCGAACTAAAAGAGATAGCCAATAAACTTGAACTTGGGTCATTTCCGTTTGGTTCTTTTTTTTTTGTATAAATGACATTTTTTTTTGCCCATTTTCCTCTAACAATCTCTTATTAGCGGGGAGCTCTCTGCAAGGAGTGTGTTATTTCATATTTTTAGTTCCATTCTTTTTAGAGTCACAGACATAAGAAACGCCACAATAATTACAAATAGCTCTAGGCTTTTTGACATCATTATTTCTATGGAAGTGATCCCATATTATAGATGCATTTTTTCGTTTGTGTTGCACAGGATGAGTTCTTGGCGAACCATGTAAAGTAGCATTAGCCGGATCTTCAGTCACTCCATCCATATACACGTGAAAAAAAATAACAAACTATAAAATCCACAATCTGTAAACTCCATCCATCTATATATTTTTAGTTGACCATTACAAGAAATTAATTATGGCCGAAAAACTAAGAACCAAAAAAATACAGTTGACCATTACAATAACAAACTGTATGTATAAATGGGTAAAATCCACAAAAAAAAAATAACAAACTGTATATTTGTAACCCCCCAGAGTCTTCGGACAATAAAAAAAATACACCATGTGAACCAAACTGTATGATGTAGTAGAACAAAAATAATGATGTAGTAGAAAAGAAAATCACAAGAAAAAATAACAACAGTTGTATAATGATGTAGGAGAACAAAAAATCACAAGAAAAAAAACAACAGTTGTATAATAATGTGAGCTAAACTGTATGATGTAAAGTAATAATGTTGGATCGTTGGTCGCCGGTGCCGAAATAGTTATGGTGGTGTTGGGTGTTGTCGGATCTTGTGTTGGGCTGCCGGATCTGGTGTTTATGGCACCGGATCTTGTGTTCATGGTGCCGGTGACAAATATTTCAAAAAATGAGAGATGTCGTGTACCGAGGATCTTTCAAACAACGGAGATCTTGTGTCTTTTTTAGAGAGAAACGCTAGGAGAGCTGCCGACGCCGTAAGTCGAAGATGTTCACTGTTTTAATAAGCTGATAAAGCTACAGAATATATGAGGAGAGATCTGCGTAGTGAGCTGCCTTGTCTGCCCGTCAAACAATGAAATGAACATAAGTTTTTTTTTAGGAGAGCTGTCACGGGGTAGAATAGGAATATAATGAAATTGAGAGAGAGAAAAGTGAGTTGCTTGTGTTTTTGTGTTGGTGGTGGGTTCCTTCTAGGTTTAGTTATTTATGATATATGTATATAAAATTAACATATATAATATATTATATCATATTAAATTAAACGGTCTGGTCCGGTCCGGTCCAAATATCGAATTTAAAATGAATTTTTTAGACCGAACTGAATATTTCAGGTCTCTTAAT
Source organism: Sambucus nigra (assembly GCA_949130495.1). Lineage (NCBI taxonomy): Eukaryota > Viridiplantae > Streptophyta > Magnoliopsida > Dipsacales > Adoxaceae > Sambucus > Sambucus nigra. The sequence goes on along the minus strand of OX422223.1, from coordinate 350,065,327 downwards.
TTAGGACCGAATTAAGATCGATTTATAAAAAAACCTATATAAATGGGTCCAGCCCGGTCCGATCCAATCGGGTCAATCGGGTCGATCTTTTTTTTGTCTACCCCTAATCCACACCTCGAAATATTCTCAATATAAAGAGGAAACAACTTTGGTGCAGCACACAAGAGATCCCAAACACACATAAGATATTGAAACATTGATCTTAAACTTTGGGTGTGAAATTGGGTTTGGGAGGCTCAATATTTGACTCTGAAAATCATTTTCGCAAAATCCCTTTTAAAAACACTTTTCCATCCCTAGTATTTATAGAAAACACAAAAAATGAGGCATCATAAAAATTAAGAAATCTCATTCGAAAGTAAAATATAGGGTCGTTCGAACGAACTAGGTATTCTCGTTCGAATAAAAAAACAGTCGTTCGAACGATAATACGAAATTCGTTTGAACTAACTTCACATGATCTTCGTACGACATTCTTCTGTCAAGGCAAGAATTTCTCGTTTGAACGAAAACCTATATCTCGTTTGAACCAAACTTGAAGTCGTTCGAACAAACTTCAAATGCTCGTTTAAATGAGAATATAAGTATCGTTTTAACGGCTTAAAAACCAAAATCATTTTTCCTTAAAAATATATTTACGAAAATTGCCACTAAACACCCAAATGTATCCAAGGATGAAACATAATACGTATACATACCTCATTGAGATCCTTTGGATATTGAATACAAAACTCGACTGTACTTGATGTTTCTTTAAGTTGGTTGCTACGGTCTTCAATCACACATTATAGGCTTGGAGGATAAACTGAGCTCAAATCCTAACATATGACTCACATAGTTTTTGTATAAATGGAATAAAGCTAATATACATACAAATTGATTCGATTGAAAATTTGTCCTTACATATTAAAAAAATATTTAAACTTGTTTTTTTAACGATTGTGTTTTCTTGAAAAAACGTGTTTATACTTCCCCCCTTTGAACATAAAAAATTGCATTTAAAAAAAATGTTTTGTTGAAACTGTTTGTTAAGAGTTTTGTTTTATTTTTTTCAAAAACAAAAAGATATTTTCATACTTATTTCCGTTTAAATATAAAAACTATGTAAAAGAAAAGAATATTGTTTGTTTAAATTATTTTTTTAACTATTTTGATTTAAAAAAGTGTTATACTTATTTCCCTTATTAAACGTAGAAACTATTTATATATATGAAAAAACTTATTTTGTTTAAACTTGTTTTTCTCACGATTTTCTTTTAAAAGAATAGTTTAACCAAAATAATTTTTTATTTAAATTATAATTTTTATGTTTAAAAAGTGAAATAAATATAAAAAATTGGTCTCAAAATGTACAAAAAATTTGGAATCATTTTATTTATTGCAATTTTTAAAAAAGTACCAAATTGTCTAAGAATAATAATTTTTGGTTATTCATTTTTTGGTCTTAACACTAATTTGTTAATAAAAAGGTAAATTGGAGATTTATAAAAAAAATTAACGGTCAAAGGAAAATGAGTGTCAAATATACAATATAAAAATTATCGGATGACAAACTATAAAGTAGACAAATTAATAAGAGAAAAAAATATAAAGTGCTTTTATCAAAGTCCGTATAAAAAAATGCTGCTAAGACTCCCTTTATTTAATTATAATTATTTTATGGGTAATTTATCAATACACATCTTGTGTGTATCATTATACTACAATAAATTTATACAAATCAAAAGACTCAAATTTTCCTATATAAAAAAGGGTGTGGATATTTCCACACCTTTAACTAGGGGTGCTCGCGGTCCGGTCCAATCCAATTTTGAGGTATTTTTGGGACCAGACAACATCAATTGGTCCTAAAAAATTATGGACCAAGATTGGACCGAAATAATCGGTCTCAGTCCTATTCGATTTTCAAGCGAGTCATGTTGGGTCTCGGTCCTTTTCTGTCCATCAAACCCATAAACAGTAGAATATACATATATCAAAAGTTTGGCACATAAACCTGATTTTCGCTATTGTTAAAATTTTTCTAAAGAATTTTTTTTTTTGATAAACCCCCCACTTGCTACACCCACAAACATTACCCAACTTAACTAAACCCCCTACTTGCGACTTCCTCATCCCAAACGTGCATATTCCTCCCTCCCACTCTCAAATCGAGCTAGCCCCTAGATGCTCTAGAGGAGAGAAAGTTAGACCAAACAGAAGTTGAGCCTGCTACAGAAAGAATTGAGATGGAAAAGGGAGTAATTTTTACCCCAAATCATACCACACAGATAGATCAAAATAAGATTCCTATGGAGACCACAACAACCATATATCCATATTTTTTTAAAATTGAAGAAGGAGAGATTCTCATAGCTACAAACTAAAATATTAGTAAACAGAACTCCCAAAGGCAGTATCCTATAGCGACTAAAGAAATCCAAACCAACTTCTACTCCTACTAACGATGCAATCCCCTACCCCAAGCCGAACCCAACCCGAGACATCCACACCTGACTTTAAGATTACCTGATATGAAATGAGGATGAAAGCCTTCTCCATCAAACTAAGTTATCAAACATGAAATGGGTTTTGAGTTTGAGATTACCGAAAAAGTGAATGAGGCTGAGCCGGAGCGAGCCGGACGAGATGAAGGAGAGAGCCGAAGGAGAGTGTTGTGCTGCGTCTGTAGCTGAGAGAGAGAGAGGAGAAAATAAGAATTAGGTTTATACTGTTGTTGTGGCTGTGGGCGTGTAATGCTGTTGTAGAGGGCATGATACCAGAGCTTTATGGTTTATTTCCCTTATTATTAGCATTGTTGGATTTAAAAGAATTTTCTTAAATAAAATTTTCAAATTAACATAATTACTTAAAGCGACATCCTATTTGTTTTTTAAATTAAAACCCGTTTAATTACAGTTTGTTTCTTATAAATGACACAAATCTTATGATTTTCTTAAATTATAAAATTGGACTTTCCCCTACCCCTCATCACCTTGACTCGAGCGGTAGCCAAACCCCGTTCGGTGCATTACAATATGTTTGAGATAAAAGTTAAAATTTCATATGAACACAAGGTAATAATATATAAGTCAACAGTGATCATTATGATAAGTAACAACCAAATATATATCACCAAGTATGCTAAAAATCTATTATCGTTAACTACAATCTCCCTAACATGGTATAGCATAAAGTATAACATAAGAAAACAAATTTTCTCTCCTTGTATCCTATAGCTATCGTTTTTTGTCACAAATTGATTCTCCCCCTTAATCAAGTATTTTCTCCCCATAAGAACTTTTTGCTACTTAGGAAAGATGTAGAGATCAAGAAACTGAATCAACAAGGACACAAGGAATGTGACTATAAAACAAAATTAGAGAAAATAAGCTTATAGGGTGAAAAACATGCTATGTAACACAATATTTTTAGACCAAGACCGACCCGAATTATGCGATCCTATATACTTTTAGATCGAATTAAAAAAAAAAACTGCAAAAGTATGTTCGGTCCGATTCGATTTTTTCGGTCCGTTCGGTTTATTCGGATTCGTGCATACCCCTACCCTTAACATCCTCTTCCACACCCTTTTCAAATATTTAAAATACAAAAGACAAAAACACCCTTTCTCAGTTCATTACAATATAATATAATATAATTTTAAAACACAGGTAAAATAAAATTTACACTTTAAGATAAAATATAATTTTATTATTATTATTATCATTATTATTATTTCAATATTTTTCTTTAATATATTAATAATTTTTTAATTAGACAATAGTATATATCATGAATTTATTGGACCTTGCTACATATTTCGTAGCTAAATATGAAACTTTCTCCACGAAAAATGATATTTGATGACATTTAAACCGTTTTTAACCAGGAATAAAGCTTATAATGAAAAAAAATATCTCTTTAGCAAAAAAATATTTTTTGAACATAAAATAATTTTTAACAAAATAAAAACAATTTTAATGAAAAAACTATTTTTTAACAAATTAAAAATTGTTTATAAGAAAAAAATTAGCAGCTTGGAAAAATAATTTCTAATAAAATAAAACAGTTTTTAGCAATTTCTAACAAAACAAAACAGTTTTTAACAAAATAAAATAAGTTTATAACAAAGAAACAATATCTTTAAAAATAACTTTTCAAAGAATAGAATTATTTAAAAAATATTTTTAGAAAAATAAAAATACTTTAGTGAAAAAAAGAACAATTTTTAACAAAAATGTTAAAAACTGTTTTGTTTTATTGAAAAAATGTTTTTTTTTTTACTTTTTATTATTATTTTAAACTGTTTTTATTTTGTTAAAAAAAAGAATTTCTTTCATTAAAACTATTTTTATTTTATTAAAAACAGTTTTATTTTCAAAAATTGCTTTTTTATTCAATATTGTTTTTGTCAAAAAGCAAAAAAAGTTTCATTATATAATATATTTATATAATATAATGATAATAATAATGATACATCCCAGTCAAATAGCCATCACATACCCAAAACCTACCAAGCCTAAAAAACAAAGGTACTCCCAACAACTACAGCACATCAGAGGTACAGCATCCCCATTTATATCACCAGCTTTTTTTCAGCTGTATCTCTCATCTCCATACCCACAAAAAGCAAGAAACAGAGAAAAAATCACACACCATCCTCATCAACAAAAACAAAGAAAGAGTCCACTCCACCCACCCATCCACCTCCCTCTAATGGCCCAGCTGGACCAAAATTTATGTTACAAACAAAAAAACAAACCAAAAACAAAATTTATGTTACATTACATGTCAAGAAAAAAAAAAGACTCTTGAAATGTCCTCCTCCAACAAAACCCACAAAGAAAGAAAGAAAAAGAAAATAAAATATACTATGTTTCCAGCAATACCCTTCTGCAACCCCCCAAAAAATATCCCCATCTTCATCCCTTCAGTGTCTCAAACAGAACAATGTTTTTACCCGATTTACATGGGCTTTTTGGGCTTTGTTTGTTGTCGCCCAGAACCTTCTCCCTACCGTTTCTTACTTTAGCATTTACGTACTCCACCACGCCTCTTCATTATTTTTCTCTTTCCCATCAAACCCCTCTCTTTTTTCTCTCCTTATATAAATACATATTTATCAGTTTGCGGTTGATTAGAGTTTTGTGATATGATGGATAAGAAGAGGAAATGTGTTGCTTTGGATCCATTGCCTTCTGGTGTGTATGTGAATGCCAAGACAAAATTTAAGCACCAGTCTTTGATGCAAGATTACCAACAGTTGTATAAGGTAATATATATATATTTTTGTTTTTGGATTTGAAGATCTGGGGTTTCTCGTTGGGGATATTTTATGGGATTTGTATATGGTTGGATTGGTTGATTCTTGTAATACCCTTTTGTTTGGATCTGTTAGTTTCAGTGATCTATCATTGATGGGTTTAGCCTTATGGGTTATATGAACGAAAATTGATGCGGGTTTTCTTGATGAAATTTTCCCTGTGGGTAGTCATGTTTCCGTTTCTTCTATTGATGTGTGGGTAGTGTCAATACCAAGTAGATATTGTTTTAGGGGACAATTTCGAACTTATATATTAACAAAATATAATAGATTTGGCATGATTGGGCCTTTTTTTTTGGATTGTGGAGAAAATTTTCGATGCAACGGTTATATATAAAGATGACATGGTTTTAGGGATGAGGGTGATTATTGGAGAAAATATTCAATACAAAGCTTATATTAGGTGCGGACTCACTTGTGGGTCCACGCCGTAAGAGTTTATTTTAAAGAAATATTAAAAAAATATTTTTTTGTGTGTATTTTAAACATTCGAGGGCACCCATAAAAAGAAAGGGTTTTACCAATTAGTTTCATTCACTAAGTTCAATAGGTCCTAACATTTTTTTTTTGCCCCCAACAGGTCTGTATCATATTTGTAAACATGTAACGAATATTCACTATGTGTTTAAATAGGACCTTTAGGAAAAAAATGTTGTAATAGGATTTATTAAAAAAATGTCTTATGAAAATATGACTTATTTGTCAAGCTTCCTAAAAAAATCAACTGAAAATATTTTTTTTTACTATTTTAAAAAAATGAGTCAATGTTTGAAATAACATCATATTTTCTTGAAATGACATTGAGAGCTATAAGGCCGATTGGCCAAATCACCCAGTAGGACTCGATAAAAAAGGGATTTTTACTAATTGGTCCTGTTTAGTAAGTATCCTACCGTGAAGGGGTTTCATGAAAAACCATTTTCCCTCTAATAGGGAGTAAATATTTACTGGCATGAATGAAGATGACCTATTGAGGGAAATTTGTTTTGATAGGACCATTAAGGAAGGGTACTTTTATTTAGACACATTTTTTCTTTCAACCACCCCCGCATTCTTTTCATCCTTACAAATGGGCATATACCCATTTAACCGTACCCACTAACTAGGGTTTATAGAAGGGAAACAAACTTACGACATGAACAAACATATCTATACCCAAAACGAAACCTTACCAACACTACCAACTTGATAGCCGGAGATAGGTCTGAAGTTTAGACGACAGGGAGATCCTTGTCGGAAATTCAGAATAGTCCATAAAAATGTCGCTGAGTTTCTTCAATCTCTCTCTCTCTCTCTCTCTCTTGGTTTTAGATTATCGGAGAAATTGGAAAAAAGTTTGAATATCATTCAACCTAAAAATCAAGTTTGGCGGTTGGAAGATAAGTAATGAAATGGGAGAAAAAAACCTAAAAATAATTTGACTTCTAGCTAAATCTGTCAGCAAATTTCACAAATCCATGAGGGGTAATAGAACACTCAGCTCTGATATTTGTTTCTTTCTCCTTGTTGACCACTGCTTAGTTGATTTGTTATTAAGGTGTTGTTGCCGGAAATTTCCAATGGGTTTTGCTGTCGGAAATTTCTAATGGGTTGTGTTCTTAAGGTGCTGTTGTTGGGGTTTTAAAAAAGGGTTAGGATAGTAATTTTGTTCTCTTAAAAATGCTTGAAAAAAGGAGCGGGGGCTAGAGACATGATTCAGGGGTTTATATAAAACTACCCTCAAGGAAATGTCTTAAGTAAATAGGACTTGTTTAATTTCGATGGTTTTGTGTTGCCCTACACCAAGTCTCAAAAATGGACAGCAAGTCTTTGAATGAATCATATATGTTTCTTTTGGCTGTTGTTCTTGTTCCTTATTCTATATTGGTGCAATCCAATATTCGTCTCGTTCTCTCTGATTCTGTTCTCTCCTCACAGAACATGGAGAAAAATGGATAATATTATCATCCAATATACGTTAATAATCACGCTTTCTCACTTTGCTGTTACTGTTTGTAGTTTCAACATAGATACTACCATTCATTTTTAAATTGACGATTCTATTAGTTTGTTCAGTGTTACTACTCACATAAAGTGTGTTTGGGAACCCCAATTTTATGTCTTGGAGTTGGAATTGGAAATTCAATATATTTAGGGTCCGTTTGGCAATCCAATTCAAGGCCATCGAAATAGAATTGGAAGGCCAATTTTAATTCCACGAAATTGAAATTGACCTTTCAATTCTAATTCCAAGCCTTAGAATTGGGTTGCCAAACGGGCCCTTAGTGTGTGTTCGGGAACCCCAATTCCATGCTATGGAATTAGAAAGGAAAAATTTCAAAAGTTTTGAACTGGAAAAAAATTTAATTTCAATTCCAATTCCAATTCCATACCTTGGAATTGGAAAAATTTTAGGGCTCATTTGGCAACCCAATTCCAAGGCTTGGAATTGGAATTGGAAGGCCAATTTGAATTCTATGGAATTGAAATTGGCCTTCCAATTCCAATTCCAAGCCTTGGAATTGGATTGCCAAACGGATTCAATTTTGAACTGAAAATTTTCCAATTCCAATTCCAAAGCATGGAATTGAATTCCCAAACACACCCTTAGAGTTCGTTTGTATGCACAGAATTGGAATTCAAATTATTTGGAATTAGAATTCCATAATGTTATAATTCAATTGTTTGGTTGAAGCATATAATTCATTTGGAATTTTAGTAGAATTCCAAATCCCTTGTTTGAATCCTAATTTTTTTTTATAAAAACAGTTTTGTGAAATTTAAACAATTAAAAAATAATGATTTTCAAAAACATTATGAATAAAAAAAGGAATGAAATCACATCACTTCTTTAACAAGAATTAAAAAACATGCATACATACATCTATATATATATATACATATATATTGAACGACTCAAATATAAACAAAAAACACGACACAACACAATTTTTTTTACCTAACGCGAAACGACTCAAATAAACAAAAAACACGACACAACACAAATACATACATAAATCTATATATACATATATATTGAACGACTCAAATATAAACAAAAAACTTGACACAACACAAATTTTTTTACCTAACACGAAACGACTCAAATAAAACTCCTAACATGATATAAAAGCATTCTTACCTAACACGAACATGATCCAATTGAAATACAACACGACCAACCTAATGCGAACACAACCAAATGAAATGTCACATGACTTGACATCAAATTTTTTCTCCTAATTCGAACATGATCAATTTATAACGCAGCACAACACAACCTTTTTGTTCCACGAAATACAAACACGGCCTTATTAAAATGTGTCACGACAGCTAAAGTCATACACAACTCAATTAAATTATGCCACAATACGAAATCTTTTTCTAACTAGCGCGAAGATGACTCAAATAAAATACAACTCAACATGACATATATACGTGAATATAATTTACAATACATAATACTTATATATATATATATATATATATATATATATATATATATATATATATATATATATATATATATATATATATATATATATATATATATATAAATTTGGTGAAATGTAAGATTTATAAAATAACACCAAAATTACAAAAAGAAATATATAACTTTAGATGTGATATATATTCCAGGATCCGACTTTTAAAGGGGTAAATGGATGAATTTTTACACCAAATTTGATGGAGATAATCACCCTATCATGAAGATCGTCTCTACCAAATTTGGTGGAAAAAATTCATTCATTTACCCCTCCAAATGAAAAATCAATATATATACACACATGCGTGTGTAGTTTTAGCCATTAAATTTCGATTTTGCATTTGAAGGGGTAAATGTATGAATTTTTTTACCAAATTTGGTAAAGATGATCTTCATGATAGGGAGATTGTCTCCACCAAATTTGATACACATATAAAAATTCATCCATTTGCCCATCTAAAAGCCAGGTCCCAATATAAGGTCCATACTTTAAGGTCCTTACAACAGCATTACAGTATGTATGTAACTTCAGTATATATAAAATAGGGACAATCTCAGGTGCGGGCCTAAAAAAGAGCCTGCACCATGCGGATTCTTTTTTCAAAAATACCAAAAAAAAATAAAATTGGGGGGGTTGATTTTTTTTTTTTTGTGGGTTTCAAATATTTCAGGGTACTCGAAAAAAAGAAATCAGCTCAAAATGTTTTTTTTTTGCTATCTAAAGCAAATGGGTTGATGAAAAGTTTGAAATCATAAAAAAAAAATCAATCCCAAAAAACCTTTTTTTTTGTTGTATTTAAAAAAAATAAAGAGTCAGCACCACCCTTACTTGAGAAGGCCTCTATATCAATATATGTATGTATAAATGTATATAACTTTAGATCTGAGATATGTCTGATCTGAGATGTGTATGTGAATGAGAGGAGAGAGAGAAAGAGAGACTCATACCTGGCTGCCAGAGCGGGTGTAGTGAAGCCGGCGAGGCTGCCGGTGAAGTGAAGCCAGAGGTCTGCTGGAGAGGGAGAGGAGTGAGAGTGTTGTGTGTTTTAGTGTGTGAATCCGCTCACAATTTCCTATGGATTTGACTTTTAAAATCTCTACAAAAAAGGATGGAATTCAGATTATGTTGGGCCCTATGGAATTATAAATGAATTCCAAATCCATGAACTTTTGTATGCACCAAGTAATAGAATTGGAATTGGGCTCTCCCAATTCCAATTCCAAGGCTTGGAATTGGGGTCCTAAACAGACCCTTAGTTCAAATTTTGAACTTGAAATGTTGCAATTCTAATGCATGAAGTTGGGTTCTCAATACATCCTTAGTGTAATTTAATTTTATTGAGTTTCTCATAGATAAAACTTACAAGCTTAAGCATTTTACAGGAAGTGGAAGCCATGAGAAACAAATTGAAGAACACGAAACAGAGGAAATTGACCTTATTGGCTGAAGTTCGGTACGATATTTTACTGCCGTATTTCAAGAAAACATTTATGACATTATTTCTGTGTCTCTTTTCGTATTTTGTTGTTGATGTGAATGTCTTCGTCCAGTCAAATCAATGATTTAAATTGTTTTGTAGTCTTTCAATTCGTATAAAAAATAAGAAGCGTGTCCTAACTGTTCTTGAAAGGTGCAGTTTTCATTGTCTATTCATTTCTCCTTGTTTTGATTCTTTTCTTAAGAACATTAGGATATAGTTGGAGTGGTTAAAAACGAGATGCATTGTTTTTGGTTGGAATCAATGGGTGGAAGTGGGAGAGCATATGAAGATAATGAATTGGATAAGAAAGAAGTGCGGGAGAAAGTTAAACTCATTGCTTCTTCATGGGCATCTACATCAAAAGCCTTCTTCAAGAATTTAAATTTGTAAACCCTCCTTAAAAGATCTTCATAGTGACCCTCTAATTCTATTGGTTGAATCATTGAAAATTGTGGGACCCAGAATACATGTGTATTGATGACATTAATATTTAAAAAAAAATAGTATGAGAGGGTCACATGACCCTCTTTTTCTTCACTTGTAAACAATGGAGGGAGATTATATTGCATTGCAATTAGTCAGGAAAGGATGATTTCTGTTTTCTGTGTTCTTGAACCTTTTGTTTGTCATCTTTTAGTTTAATGCTTTATTCGATTGAATGGTGTTAAGTGGACATCCTACTTTATAAGCCCTTTTTTGAATAAAATATTTTTTTATCAATATAAAATAAGTAGACATTCATTTCTTTTTTTTATCATGTCGCTATGGTGTGTATGCTATCTGTAGATGATATTGTGGAATTGTGGAGTGGATTCGACTAAGACTAATGCTAGGTTGGAATTGTGGAGTGAAACTCTAGAAACAAGAGGATTTAAAATAAGCATAACAAAAACAGAATGTGTGGAGTGCAATTTTAGTAGTAATAGGAGGACAAATGGAGATGTGGTGAAATTGGAGGGTCTAGAGATACCTAGAAATGATAATTTTCGTTATTTATGATCGATTATCCAAAAAAATGGAGATATTAGTGATGATGTTACTCATAGGCTGGGTCAAGTGGAGAAGTGCGATCGGCGTATTGTGTGATAGGTGTATACCTTCAAAGTTGAAAGGAAAATTTTATAGGACGGTCATTAGACCTGCTATGTTATATGGGACAGAGTGTTGGGCCAACCAAGAAACAAAATGTGCAGAAAATGAGTGTGGCGGAGATATGAATGTTGAGATGGATTTGTGGTAAAACTCGAAAGGATAAAATTAGAAATGAACAAATTCGTGAAACGATAAAAGTAGCTACTATAGAAGATAAATTAATTAAGAGAAAATCGACCTAGATGGTTTGGACACGTCAAGCGTAGACCAATGGATGCTCCTGTAAGGAAGAGTGATTTAGTTAGTATTAATAGTAACACGAGGGGTAGAGTAGGTCTAAATTGACTTGGTGGGATATTATAAAAAAGGACATTATATCACGTGGTTTAACCGAAGATATTGCGCTGGACAGAATGGAATGGAATGGAATGAAAAAATAGGATTCATATAGACGATCCCAAATAATTGGAAAAAGGCTTTGCTGAGTTGAGTTGAGTCTCCATTGCTATCATAATTAGGGAACCAATGAGCTCAAACTCATGACTACCCATTTGACAGGGTTAAATCCTGCTAATTACATTTTTACCACTGGTTGTGGAGCCATGGTTGTGGAGCCATTCTTCTTTCTTTAAATAAAACATAGTTTTAGTTGATTTTTTTTAGGGAATATGTGTTCTTCTAAGTCCTTTAACCGTGAACCTAATGTGGCATATATCAAGTATGTGAATGAAGGATGATGTCGGGATGAATGTTTTTTTACAATGTAATTTTCCAGAATAAGACGATCCAGTACAACAAAACACACGAGTATACTATACCTTTACAACTCATTTTTTTAGCTCATGGGAAACACAGATTATATTAACTAGAAATGTCCACAGATAAAAGAGATGGGGGGCATACTCTTTAATGAGAGTTAATCCATAATAATAGACTTGGAGACTTTCTATTTATCAACTCAATAATAAATTACGGGATATGTGTTTTTTTGTGTGTCTATTATCTTCTTTTCTCCACGTGTGGTGAATTTGCAACATCGACATATATACCTTATAGCAAAAGTTTTGTTTGTAAATAATAAATGCCGTTTGTATGTTTTTGTCTCATCTGATATTTTGTTGGATTTTTTTTATATAATTACAATAACTGGTTATTCATTTTTCCCCTCTGAACCACAGATTTCTACGGCGAAGATACCAACATCTATTGAAAAACAAGTCTCCAAACCTCCCTCAAGAACGACGACTTGGACGTCCGCCAAGAATTCCCAACAAAAAGGAGGCCACTTTAAACAACTTACCCCAAATTCCCAACCGAAACCCTAAGGTTGGAGATTATATGAGAAAAGAAGCTGCTTCCCAAGTTTCCAACCGAAACCCAATGTTTGATTTGAATCAGAAGGGGACATTACACAGTGTCAAGGAAGCTGCTCTTCATAATTCAACTCCGATTTTAGATTTAAACCACATGTATCGTATGAATAGAGGAAGAAAAGAAGTTGCCCTTCGGAACCCAGTTCAAATCTTATATAACCCGAATGAAAGGTTATACAGTGGAAGTGGTCCTACTCTGCGGGACTCATCTCTGGTTTTCGATTTGAATCACAAGGAAATTGCTCTCAGTGGGAGAGAAGCCAGATTGCAAAGCCGAGCTCCGATCATCGACTTAAACCAGATTTCGGTAAATAAATAGAAGCAACAGTGAATTAAAAAATCCAAGAGTAATATACATGCCAATTTAAATGACTAATTTAATAGACCAGATTCTGGATGTGCATTGGTCATTTTCCACTGGAAACGATTAATTGCATTTTGAGTTCGGCAGTTGAGCGTTTTTTAGTCTCGGGTCCAAAGTTCTGCATCTATATACTATGGGACCCGATCCATTTTCACTTTTTTCAATGCTTTTGAGATAAAAAAGTTGTGCAAAATAATAGAAGGCTTTGCAAAAGTGAAAATGGAAACTATGGTAGACTAAATAGGCAAAAATTACAAGAACCCAAAGTACAAATAGTCCAAACAACAATTTGTTTACTTGTCCATTCGAAATATCAATGTACACCTGTCAAATTGCTTGGTTTGTTAACTTGGTCATTTATTATGGTTTGGGGTTCAAAACTGGAGAGAGAAGATTGAAATGGAGAGATTTAATCATTTTTGTCATTTGGGTGTTTATTTATGATGAAAGGAAATGAAAGGGAAAAGTTGTTTGTTTTGATGAAACTTCTTTTAATTCTCCCTCTGAATTGGAAAGAAAAGGAGAGGAGAAATTTGAGTTTGATGAATTAATTTTATTGACTAATTCAACTTTAAATATAGTCTTATTTATTTGCACATGAATACCTTTATGCAAAAGTTTTAATTGCAGTTTCCTTTGGTTTTCCTTTCCATTTTCCAACTTATAAATTAACTGTTCTATTCTCTCTTTTCATATTCAAATTTTCTGCCCTTAATACCTAAAGGTAATTATAAGTTGGTCTGTGTAGCATTACTCAAATTCAAATGGGTAGTCATCTTCTTGTTCTATTGGTTTAAAGTTTGACATAATCTTGACAGGGAGGAGACGATGAATTTGAGGATAATCGCGAGTCAACAATGTTCGAGGGGTCGAAGCTACGATTGACAAGAGGTGAAATCGCTGAGCCCCTAAATGATCTAAAGCTTTCAATATGTAGAAATGTTGGGGCTGGTGGTTCGAGCTCGTCAGGGAAGAGGAAAATCTCGTGGCAAGATCAGGTTACTTTGAGAGTTTGATCTTCATTTCTCCAGATTCCACAAATGGTGAAGCACATATTTTTTTTTATATTTTTTCCTCCTGTTTGTGTAGAGGAAGTTTACTTCTACATATTTGAATATAAATATGAAGTATAGTAGCTATTGGTGATAAGGCAAGCGCCTTGACGATTTTGTTAGGATCGTATATGGGAACGGAAAAAGAAACCAAATACAAGTTCAGCATATATTTTGGACTGAGGTTGTTCTCAAGCATATTTGACTTTGATTATGAATTTAGTTTATTGTGTTAATAAAATTTGATAATCAGATTATCGGTATAGAGCCCATTGGATGTGGTCATGTTTCTTTCTTCGGACTGGTACCATGTTTGACAGGTCTCAATTTGGTTGATTTAGTTAAAGATCCAAACTGATAATGGGATGTCAAATTTAAACCTATGTTGGATTTAATTATCTCAGATCCGATTGAAATTATACCCCCATCAGTAGGGCTGTGTTTCGGCCGGATCGGATCGGAAAATGACCTTTCGGAAAAAATTCCAATTTTTTCGGAAATAAAATATTTGTTCCAATTTCCTATCCAATTTTTTCGGAAAATCAAAAAAGTTTCCAAATTCGGAAAAATCGGAAAATCGGAAAAAAAACGGAAAAAATCGGAAATTCAAAACATATACTAAAAATTCAGAAATTTTGGAAATTCCAAAATTTCAAAAAAATTAATATAGGATTTTTTATTACTCGAAACTCTCATTTTGAAGAAATCGAAAAAAAGATTTAACCCAACATGTAAATATGTAAGGATTTAATCATTTTTTTCATTTGTGTAGAGGATAGAGGGATATTCTCCTTTTATAGAAGACTTTTTTGGGCCTCTCTTCCTCTCCTAGCGGATGTGGGACACATGAAAATGTTTGAAAAAATTAGAAAAATGGGAAATCGAAAAATATTTCAGAAAAAAATCGGAAATCATTCGGAAAAATCAGATCGGCATAGTTTCGGAAAAATCGGATCGGAAAAATCGGAAATTCGGAAATTCAGAATTATTTCCAATTTTCGATCCGATTTTTTTCGGAAAAATCGGAAATCGGATATCGGAAACCTTATATACGTTCCAAAATCGGAAAATATCGGATCGAATATCGGAAAAATCGGAATGTTCGGAAAAAAAAGACAGCCCTACCCATTAGGGTTTTTAAATAGTGCAATTTACTTGTGCTGTATAGACATGACATTAGTTTCACTCATCAGTTAAATGAGACACATGGGAAGAATGAGCCTGTTGTATGTAGGGTAAGTTGAGATTTCATTTGAATGTGTCTTAAAGTATAATGCAAAGGTACAAGGAAAGCGTTGTCTAGGTTCCATGTTTTAAAAAGCATAATTTCCTATTGGAGAATATTTTTGGAATGTATTTTAATTTTTTAAGGATTGGGAATGGTATAACGAAGAGTTTACCCCTTAAAAGTGATTTAAACATGGTTATCAAACCTGAGCGTCTGGTGATATATGGGGTCATATGTATAACTGACGATACCAAACGTGCAGGTTGGGTATGTAATATATATACTTTAAAATGGCGTCTATTTGTGTGATTTCGCCACGTGTCTCATCTATTTACTACCGGGTCTTGAGTCTTGAAACTTAAGTATTACGTTTTCATTTTTTTGGTCTGTTTATCTCCTTCAGCAGTTGCTACATAAATGACGTTGCCGTGCATTCTCCATCATATTTCGGTGTTGGTGGATTTAATTTATACTTTTTTCATTATACTTTAATTTTTGATTTGATATTGTATTTGAAAACATGAACTATTTAGTTAACTATCACTCTGGTAATGCTACGGGAGTGTTTATTGTAATTTTTTTTTTATTTCAAACTATTTAAAACTCTAAAAGAGAATGTCTTGCTATTTTGCATGTTTGGGGTTTTCAAATAATAAAATGTGGTTTAATTTTAATTTCTAAGCATGGTTTTATTACAAGAGATGTATTACTTTATGGAGGTGATCTATTTATATGGTTCAATTTTTTTTTTTGGTGAAATTTATATGGTTAAAATAATTTAGCATTGATATTAGTGTTTTGCACCAAATTAGTATAATCCTACGGTTTTAAACGCGCGGGTCTGGAACCTAGTTATGAGAATAACAATAGGGAGACATGATCGATGAGTAACTTAACTAAATGCTAGTTTGAGAACTTTTTAAATAAATGATCTAGCTAATGAATCTAGGTATGCTTTGTGAGGTTAATTGCACCTTGTCCCCCTAACTTTCCCCCTTTGTGACATTGTACCTGCTAAATTTTTGCAATGTTTTCCTTGAACTTCATAAATGTCACAAATGATGTTAATTTTTTAGTCATATGTAAAGGGGCAGATTACAACAGGATCAGAGTTTAAGTGGCGAAATGTAATTAATTAATTTGCTCATAAAAGAGAGTAAAAATAAAAAGAAACAAGACCACATTGAGCGCCACCTAAAGTTCAGAATTTAGGATTACTTCAAGGGCTCGTTTCGTTCAATGCTGGGAAAGAGAATTTATGATTCCTGGAATTTTAAATTCCGTTCATCTAGGATTACAATATTTGGTTGAAAATTTGTGAGGAACTATGAATTTTTAGAATTTAGAATTTTTACAAAATTGAAAGGGTCATTTACTGTCTGGGGTATATTTGTTATCAGTATTTTGTTCCTAGGGTACGCTAGTTTGAGTTATTGTTGGATGGGTGTTAAACTAACGGTTGGCCTGAACGTCCGTTAGCCAGCTGTACCTACTAGACCCAAATACCCACATTACCCTTGGTCAAATGACACATGTGCCCTTTGTACAAATTGAAACATTAATTTGCCTTTGGGGGTTTCGTCTCTAACGATCGAAGCAAAAACATCAACGATTTGCAACCAGTTGAAGCATCATTTTCGGGTAATGCCTCTGTATTTAGATTTAGTTTTTTTTTTTTTAGTTTGAAGATCGTTTGTTATATTATTTGTTTATAAAGCATCATTAGTTTGAAGATCATTTTTTAATCATTTTTTTTAGGGTTTTGTAGTTTATAATTTTCTTTTGCCTCTATTATGAGTAAAGAAGAATTTGTTTGTCTAGGGTTTCGTTTTTGAACAATTATTTTACTGCATGCCTTGTCTTTTTTAGGTTTTGGTAAATGGCTTTGCGTGGGAATAGAAATTTGGTACTACACTTTGATGGAAAGTGGAGTAAATATAGTAGAAAATACAATGGTGGGAGGAGGGTAGTTTTGATAGACATTGATGGAGATGAATTATGTTATATGGACTTGGCAAATGATATTGAAAAGTACACTGGTCTTAAGGGTATGAATATTAAATGGGTTAAAGATGGAATCTCGTAGACCATTGAAAATGATGTTCAGGTAATAGACATGTGGGACAACTTGGTAGAAGACTTTGGAGAGTATCATCTCTATTTAGAAGACCCAAATTTTCCATCTACATTCATCCCTCCCAAGAAAGCACCAAAAACTCCCCCAAGAAGTTTAAATCAACTGTACATGTAAGAAAATCCCCAAGACTCAATGTTGACGCCACCTCAAAAGTATCCAAACAATCAAATCCTACTTCTTTGGGCTTGAGAAGATCATATAGGGTCAGAAACTTGTTCTCCAACACCTTTGCAAACACTCCTGATGATCCATTGACACTTAGTGAGGAGGAGGCAGAGTTTGAGTATGCAGAAGGTGCTGGTGATGACTGGTCATTCACCAACTTACTTCAGAGTACATTGCATATTGGTGAAGAGCAGCCTACCAACCAGTTAAATGAGTGGTATTTAATAACTTCACACACTCTCAATGCTGAAGAATCTTATCACTCAGACAGTGAGGGTGATGAAAATTGGAGTGGGTATTTTGACTCTGAAGGGGTAAGGCATGATCATACAGAGGATGCAGAAGGCACAAAGGATGCAGAAGGCACAGAGGATGCTAGGAAATAGTTTATAGCTGACACAGAAAATTTGTACAAAGATGAAACAGTGTATGGAAGCCAATATATGTGTGGGGATGGAGTTTTACAAGAGTTGTCGGTCACCAGGAATGGAGTGGCCTACAATGTTAGATTGTAGGAAATACATGAGAAAATTTGCAATATGGAAGAAGTTTGAGTATAAGCAGAAGAAGAACAACAACTCAAAGATTGATCTGATTTGTAGGGATCCTAAATGCAAGTGGAGAGTGTATGTAAGGAAGTTACCACATGAACCAACTGCCAATGTCAGAATATTGATGGGAGAACATACTTGCAAGTCCAACCCCAAAGGTAGTAATGCAATGGCAAAGGCAACTTGGGTTGCTAATGAGGTTGAAAATATGATGAGGAATCACAAAGAGATGAAACCAAGATATATTCAAGCTGCAATCTAGAAAAAATATGCAGTCAATATATCATACCAAATTGGATACTATGCTAAAGTAATTGTCAATGAGAGGATACATGGTAGTTACAGTGATGCATTTATGTTTGTACCCTGAAATTGCTAGGCAGGTACATGTTTCAAATCCAGGTAGTATTGATGAATGGACAAGGGAACCAACTGATCAACAGTTTGTCTCATTTAGTCTTGCATTTAAGGCCTCTATAAATGGTTTTCTTAATGGTTGTAGGCCAGTGCTTAGTTTAGATGGTCATTTCTGAAAGGAAAGTATGGTGGGGCAATTTTATTCATTGTTTCATTGGATGGGAACAATGGTTTGTTTCCAATTGCCATATATATTTGTAGAAATGAAAGTTATGACACATGGAGTAGATTCTTGAGAATTTTGCAACCTCATCTGATGAAGCATAAATTTCCATTGACTATAATGTCTGACAGACAGAAATGGCTTATTGAAGCAGTTGCAGAGTTGTTCCCTCATTGTAATCATAGGTATTGTTTTAGGCACATATATAAAAACTTCAAAAATGCAAGATACAAGGGTCCACGGCTAGAGGCTTTAAGTTGGGGGGAAGCAAGGGCATATAAGAAGGAAGATTATGAAAAGTATATGGCTCAAATGTTTAAAGATTGCAAGGGAGTAAAACTATGGCTAGACAGTGAGGAGAAGGCTACTTGGGCAAGAGCATACTTTGATACAACAACTAAATGTGAACATATCACCGACAATTTCTCAGAGTCTTTCAATAAAATGATTATGAGTTTAAGGGAAATACCAATTCTAAAGATTGTTCAAAAGTATCAAATGCTTGTTATGTCATTGTTGTACATAAGAAGAACCAAGGCAGATGAGATGGATCCCAGTGGGCTTGTACCAAGAGTAGAGAAGCATTTAAATGACTTGAAGAAGAAATACAATGAGTATATTATAACTGGTTCAACAGAGTACTTACATATGGCAACAAATAGTCATAATCAAAGCTGGACACTTAATATTCAAACACAAGAATGCAGTTGTTTTGAGTGGCAGATAAGTGGCATCCCTTGTGTACATGCTATTGGGGTTTTAATGCCAAGAAGAGAGTCATGGAACAAGTAAGTAACACTTATCTTAGCACGTTTTATGTAGCTGGTAATACTTTTCTTATGTTCATATTTTTTATGCACAGGTATTGCAATCTTATGCTTAATGTAGCTGCATACAGAGCAACTTATTCAGCTTATGTTCACCCTATAGAAGACCATCAATGGTGGTCCAAGGCAAGTGTATATAATTCACCTCAAGTGTATATAATGCACCTTAATTTGAATCATATTAATGTTTTTTGTTCATGTCTTTTTAGCCACAACATGTAGTTAATCCTCCAGAATTAACTTGAGGACCTGGAAGGCCAAGGGTTGAGAGGAGAAGAGATCCTGATGAACCAGTTGCACCAAAGAATAAGAAGAAAAAATGCAGCAGATGTGGGGAGTTAGGCCATAACAAAGCTGGTTGTCAAGGGAAATCAACCAAATCTGGTAATAAAACACAAGCTGTTGAGGGACCAAGCACTATGGAAGGATCAAATAACCCATAAATTGTTACATCAATGCCAGTTCCAAGAACAAGAGCAGGTGGAAAGAAGGGGAAAGTGAAGAATGTGGATACAACAACAAATGTTAGTCAAGGTTGTACTCAGTAGGTCCATTATTTTGTGTTTAACTCTGTTTTGGGACAAAGTACTAATCATTTTTATGTAGCTTTGGACAAGGTACTTACCTTTTTGTTTTGGGGAACTTTGTGTTTTGGGACAAAGTAAGTTAAGTATGTTTTGGGACAAAGTATGAATGAAGTTAAGTATATTTTGGGACAAAGTAAGTTATTGAATATTAGATATTTCATTGCAAAATACGCATTTCATTCATTACAAAGTACACATTTCATTCATTGCATACACTGATTACAAAGACATTTCATACATTGAATTTATTTTTAAAGCCATCACAAAGATCATCCAAACTAACTTCTACTTGAACCCTGACATTCACATTCCTACCTTCATCAGACTTTCTAATTGCCTCTGTTAACCACTCAAAATTCCCACATGTCAAACACTTGAGAAAATTTTTGCCAAAACTTCTTTCTTTCTTAGAAGTCCAGAGTTTCCTTGTCCCCTGGCATTTATTTGGGCATGGTGACTCTTTCCATGGACAATTTCTAAACCAATGATCTTCACTGCCACATTGAAAACATCCATTACTTGATGATGATCCTCCAGTGCTTTTAACTGCATCTTCTAAGACTTTAAATCCATTACATGATGCATTTTTTGGCACTTCAAAATTTTTTGACCATTTGACGACTTCAACAGCAACATGAGACCATTACACTGATCAAAAGTACATCTGTTGTAAACCCATGGACAATCAATTGCAGTGTGATAATTTTGATCACACATTTGACATACATCCTCTTGAGTTCCTTCACCATCTAAGCTGCCATCCATAATAATTTCGTAAGATGTTAACTGCTACTGCTGCTGCTTGGTGAAATGATAGAAATGATGTAACAATATATAAAGAAGAAGAAGTTAGCCGTTATAAAGCACATGTACTAAATGTAGGTTTTGATTTTTTTTGGATATAGTCGTTGTAAAGAATGGAGGATTGGAAAGAATGGATAATGTTGGTAATTAACTCTGGTAGGTACAGCTCGCTAACAGCAATTAAGGCCAGCTGTTACTTTAACACCCATCAAACAATAATTCAAACTAGCGTACCCCAGGAGCAAAATACTAATAACAAATGTACCCCATACAGTAAATGACCCAAATTAAAATTCTTCTTTCCCCTCTAAAATGAGAGAGTGATATATTCTTGAAAATTCTAAATTACTCTGGTAAGACAAAAATAACCTCTCACACCCCCTCTCACAAACACACACATACTCTCTCTCTCTCTCTCTTTCTCATTCACCCGCGCACGCGTACATATACGCACACACAAAAAAAAAACTCAAATCAAGTAAAAGGGTATTTTAGTTAAATGATATTTATTTCATTTCAATTCTCGTCAAACTAAACATGGAAAACGGATTTTAAATGTCGGGAAAAAATAATTCTTGTTCGAACTAAATAATGAAAATGAATACAAAATTTCAGGAATTCTAAGGGCCTGTTTGGTTTGCAACTATAATTCTGTTTTCTGTGTTTAAATACAATTCTGATAAAAATCTTCGTTTGGCAACCTGTTTTTGAACACAGAATTATAATATTCCTGTGTTATAATCAAGTTTTTTAGAAAACAGATTTTGGGTGTTTTATAACATCTGTTTTTTTTATTTTTCAACTCAGAATTATTCATTCTTAATATTTTAAAGCAATTATTCCTTAATATATAATATACATACATAATACATTAATGTGTGTAATTCTTATAAATAAAAAATATATATGTACATATACACAAAATTACATATGGAATAATATAAAGTTAAATAATATTATCAATAGATACATGATACTTATATATAGCTTTATACATATATTATTAATGTATGGAATAATATAAAATATACATATAGTACATATGTATTAAAAAATATTATCAATTCATGTATGTATATAATTTTATAGTGAATTATATATGCGACATCATTATATATATATATATATATATATATATATATATATATATATATATATAGAGAGAGAGAGAGAGAGAGAGAGAGAGAGAGAGAGTTAAACTCCCTAACATACCTCATTAAATATACCTAAAAATACATGATATTAAATGTACGTGTATATAATTTATGATGTATGTATGTACGTATATATTAATATCATGTATTTTTAGGTATATTTAATGAGGTATGTTAGGGAGTTTAATTCTCTCTCTCTCTCTCTCTCTCTCTCTCTATATATATATATATATATATATATGTTATTAAATGTACAAGTATAATATTTATGATGTATGTATGTATGTATACATTCATGTATCATGTATGTATGAAAGTTTTATGTATGTTTATATGTACATACATATATATACACACACACACACACACGCATATGTATGATATATATATACATATTTGTCAATTTTGTCAAATTTTCAAAAACTGTATTTAAAAACAACTTTACCAAACGCACACCAATAATTATAAACACAAAAAATTGAATTTTAAAACTGTATTTAAAAACAGTGTTTAAATCGAATTTTCTGAATAGAGAACCAAACAGGCCCTAAATTCCTTGAATCAAAGATTCACATTTCCTTTCCAAACCTCAAACCAAACGATCCCCAAAGGCATTAAGGAAGAACTTGAGGGGAATCCTTTGAATTATTTAAGTAGTTTACTTGGTTGTAAGTTGTTAAAGGTGGTGGATCGTATGAGCCAATTTTTACTTTTTTCACCAAAATAAGTGGATTTTGTTTGTTATTTTAAAGTGCCGAAAAGTGCTCATATTTTACTCTTGTGTTTGTATGGAAGCTTCAATTTTTGGGTGTTCACATAAGAACATACTGAAAGGAAAATATATAGCCGAACAACTCTTAACAACACCCCATGCCACCACCATCACACCACCGCAGCAGTCCTCCAGAAGAACCCTCAAACAAATCACTCTCCATCACAACTTTTCATCACCCCCTATCTAGAGAAGTGAGAAATAATACAATAGCAAATCTGTTATAGGTAGTTCAAATGTTTTACATGAACCCAACACACCTTTCTACATTGAAATAAAATCCAGAACCAATTCATTTTTCCTATCATTTAATGCCTATTGGTATTCTAAAAATACCTTTAAGTACTGAAGAGGAAGATGCATCTTGGGTTTGGTTTGAGATGCTGACTTATCAAATATTTTGGATCATATGGGATATCTCTATTCTCTCCCCATCGAGGACAAAAAGGTTCATATCCCTTGATAAGTTGTAAGAATTAACCATATATAATCTCCTAACCACCTATGGAATAAGTGGAAGATTCATTAAATTGCAAAACTTTATACGTAAATATGCTGTTGACCTGCACTAAACGCAAGTCTTAGCGGGCTTTGAGAATCACCCATGAAAGGGGAGAAATAGAGTTGCTGACTTTATTGTGGGATATTAAGCTATGTATTAATGTACACTGGCTACAGTACTGAGTTCCGAGGTACGAATAATGAGGATTTTGAGCCCAAACGACAAAGGAACTTACAGACTGGGCATTTTCAGTGAGTATCATCCATTGAAAGGTAACTAAAACACGTGAGACCACCTGAGCTAAAGATAGACAAGACACTTTGTGAACTATAACCTCATAAATAGATCTACTTAAGGCTGTTCACTCTTTATGGATCTCTAATTTTTAATTTCTCAAGAATACTTTTTTTTCCCAAAAAACAAATTTCCATATTTTTTTCAATTTTTTGTAGTACATGGCAATTAGAAATATTCCAAATAATTTCCATATTTAATCCAAATGTTGCCAATTTTTCACAAATTATTAATCGCAATTTCCAATCCAAGCATATAAAAATCAGTCCTAAGCATCGCTACGCAATAGGATGCAGTGGTTCCTTAAATCATGTCCTCTCTTCACCCACTTGCACAAACAAAAATCTATCACCCAAACCTCGACACAAGGTTTGAGAGTGGCCTTCAATAGATATTAGAGGGGTGTTGCATGCACCGGTTTAAACCGGTTTTGTGCACAAAACACACTTTTGCCCACAAAACCGGGTGGAAGTACAGTTTTTCCAGATATTAAGACTGATGGCGGGGTGCAAATGGGGTGGAATGCTGGGAGGGTAAGCGTAGCTGTGGAGCGTTCGGAGGAGTGTAAAAAGGGAAAATCCGTGCAAAGCTCCGCCACTGCGGAGTACTGGGGGAGTTAGATGTACGCAGCCTTACCTCTGGATAAGCAGAAACCTGTTTTCATGACTCGAAAGAATATAAATACACCCTCACATCCCATCCCTATTCCTTCACCCACCCCCTCCATCACTTCTCCCTCCTACCAAACGGGCCACAAAGGTTTTACAAATAACATAAAGATAAATTTAGCTGTAATATGTAGTAAAATTAAGGTCCAAACTGTGAATTGGTCAGCGAAACATTCTTTCCTGTGTTTAGTAACAGCTACTCTCCTAAATATAGTTTTTTCTGGATATTCGGCCACATTTAGACACTTTCGATATCACATGCACAACTACATCTAATAATGAGACTATACAATATCAAATGCTGCCTGCCTGGTATGTTATCTTCTTCAACCTCATTTCGTTGTTAGAAACCTCCTTTACCATTTGAGTTTCGAGGACATTCCCGCCATCTTCATTAAGTTTTTCAACCCGGGCTATGTGTTTTTTCCCCATTTTGTGATTGTTCATCACAATCTCAGTGTGGGTCCCCTTCTGGCATACGTCACACCAAAACTCAAATTTATCTTTCTTGGATTCCATCCTTTTCTTCTCCAAATCATCTGCATCTTGATTCTTCTGCAACAATGACTTGTCTTTCAATGCACTCTTGACTCTGAGGCCAGCCTCCTTGGCCCTGTGCTTCTTACCCTGGAGATGTTCGTTTAAACCTTGCTCCCATGTGGTGCTAATCTGACAAATTGCACAACTCCAATCTTCTTTAGGTTTCTTGTTCGAACCAATTACAGGAAGTTCATGAGGGCCCACTGCTGGTGGTGTAACAGCTTTTCGCTTTTCTCCAGGAAGATTTGTATTGGGTTTTGCCTGCAATGGAATAATCAAACAAAGTGCATGAGCAAAGTGTTGAAAATATAAACTTGTTTTATATTTAATCAACAAATTTCTAAGAAGCATCCTAAGTTAGGTATGGTGTTAGGTAAGGTCTGTTTATTTATTCTTAGTACTTCATAGTGGTTGAATTAGTGGAAGAAAGTTGTGTGGTTTAAGAATATTTGTATTAATTTAGGTTGAATCATAATGAGTGCATTTGATTTTTTCCTAGTATAAATAGCCATCATCCTTGAGTTCTTAGAATCATCAAACAACAAGGAAGATAATAAGCAAAGCTTATTAGTTGTAATAGAGAGAAGTTGAGTTAAAAGAGTGTTTTCTTCTTTGTAATAATATTTGAGTGCTAAATACAAGATAGTTGTGTGAGTGTCTTTGAAAGCATATTTGCAACACAAAGCACTTTAAGGTACGGTTTGATTAGATATGGATTTTTTTTCATCTATTTCGAGATAAAAAATTTGTGAGCATAAACTTGTAATTAAGTGTAGCCTATGTCTTGAAAGTCAGGTATAAAGTGTAACTTATGCTGAGACAAATTTATATTATTCATCAAGAAGTCTCGTCATTAAAGGATTTTGTGTCTGAGATTCTTGGTAACTGAAACAGCATAACATTAGATGGTAATTTAGGTTTTCCATGCAAGTCTCGAGGAATGAAATAATCCGTCATCGATAATAATTGTGATACTAATAATTTGATTGTTACTATGATAAAAGATATAGTAATCAATCATGTGAGCTAACATCACTATAGTTGAACAATTAAGACAAAAAAGAAGAGACCTCAGCATAGTCCATGCCTCAAACCATGTAGAGATCACGCTTCATTCTTCCTCTCACTGATTTATGTGATATCCCATTCAGGTACTATACACATGTAACAAATCAGAAGGGATGAAACCACATATATATATTTGAAATCATAGGGTATTTAGGTCTTTTTGGGCACCTGCCCAATCCCCAGGGTATGTGTAGACGCTCTGATCCTCACACACGAAGACATTACGGGAGAACACATTAAGAGGATATGAACTCTTGATATAGATTTTAATTCTATTTTCCAATCAAGAAAGCTTTGATGTGTAATGTTATGTGCTAAATGGGTTTCAATGAACATTAGGCAGGTCTCCATAAATTTTGATATGGGTTTTAGTCTATATTGCTCACTACATATATAAGCTAAATTCTCAATGTAATTAATATTAATGTATATAATTTACTCCCTCTTTTCCTTTTCAACTTAATTTTACCTTTTTGGTTGTATTAATCTAAGAAACAAAAGCTCATAAATAAAATCAGCATTTTAATATCAACAATAAAGTTGATTAATTAAACAAAGCTCATAAAAGTGTTTTTTAACATAGCTATAATTAATTCGACCTATTAATTTGGTGTGTTACTACTTTTGGGGAGGCCTATTACAATCAAGTATGTTGCGTGTCGCAAGTGAGGGGTGACACATGGTGTGTTGCAACTCATTATTCTACCAAACGCACAGATATATTGATCTATAATTCTAAACTAAGATTTCATAACATGCCTTGATTTCAGATTTGGAATCATAGTATGTTTATATTTTTTAGGGCAATTTACACTTAGGTCCCTTGTTGACAATTTTTAAACATTTAAGGATAATTTGCTATTAGGTCCACTTATTATGCCACTAGTATGGACTTCTACAAGAAGAGAATTAGTGGACCTAAGTGTTTAAAATTTGCCAAAATTCCTTTGGTGTTTAAAATTTGTTGGCAAAGGATCTAAGAGTACTTTCCCCTATTTTTTATGGCTGCAGAAGAATTGACTTTGACTTGGCATGTCTTTTTGTTATAGAAAACGGAACATATCTATAATATGATATGGTAGTAAAACATAGTTGATGAACAATTACATCCCTTTAACGACATCTGTATTATCGTTTGAATATTTCAAAACAAGATTTTATGTGATTTTGAATTACTTTTACAGGGACGTTGAATGACAACAAAGGTGATATATAGCGCATTAGCTATTATATTGAGATTATCATGTGCTTTACACTAGTGTCATAGGGAAGGGTTTCACTACCTCTGTTTACGTTAACTCCGCGATGAAGATTCTCTAGGTATCCTGTAACTGATTGCTAACCTCTCACTGCTTCACATCCCAAAAGAGCCCCCAAATTCATTACCTATGGTTCAGACATCTAATATTTGCTTTAAGTGCATGCAGCTTGATACTGGGAACGTCGTGTACACAATGCATTGGTGTGCTAGAGCTCTAATCCAGGATGTGAACAGGGGTGAGAGTTGGAGTGTAAATTATACTTTGAACTGGATGGTAATCAGACAAAATTAGGTTGAAGGAATGCTTTTCCTATTTGAAGTAAACTATTAAATAGTCCCACAATGTAAAATGTTCATGAAATGCCAAAGTGGAACACCATTTATAAGGAGTAGACCTAGATCTAAGTCATACATTTAGCTATGTACACTATAGTATGATATTGTTTGTTGTAGTCTACTAGGTTGTTCGTTGACCTTCATTTCTTCACATTGTATTTGAATCTAAGCTGGACTTCAGGTTTTACTCCTTGTTTTAATCTAACAAGTGTTGAAAATTTGTTCTTACTCCCTCATACACTCACTCTTGATGGTATATGGCTTTGGGAAGGTACATAGTAACTCAGTTTTGTTGCATAATAGTGCAATAAGATAAATTGAACATATAATTGGAAGCTGACAAGTAATTAAAGCGTGGATAGGGGTCAAAACTAGGATCCTAGATATAATTGGAAGCTGACAAGTAATTGAAGTTTGGAGAGGTGTCAAAAATAGATCCTAGAATAAATCTTATTGCAACTTTTAAACTGGGCTATGACACTTCGAAGAGTAAATCTTATCATAACAACTACTCTTCAAGTATTGTCCCACCATTAAAGTGACACAATGCGTAGAATGCTGAAAATTTGAAAATAGTGATAAAAAATATTAACATGCAGGTATAAGATATTCGTAAATCAAAATCAAAAGATATTAAATAAATACACACAGAGGGTGTGTCGTATATGTAATGCATTGGTGTGTTACAAGAATACAATTGTATAAATTTACAAACTTTGCCATTGGCATGAGTTATACCTAGTGTGTGTGTGTGTATATATATATATATAAATAGAGAGAGAGAGAGAGAGTCAAGCTCTCCAACATACCTCACTTAACATACCTATGAACATATTCATTCTTTTTAAATAGTAAAAAAAATGTATTTTTCAACCAAACTTGATATATATGATCTACAAAAAAAAAAAAATCATCAAAAAATTCAACTCAGAAGTGGATGAGATGATGGATGAAATTTAAACAGTCGAAAAATGCTCATATATACTCACTTTTCATTTCACCATATATATATATACTACTTTCGTCCCAAAATAATAGTCACTATTTTATGATAACAAGTGTACACTAAATTGGTGACCAAGATCAAAACTTATTTACAACTATTGAATTCGGTGCTCGGTTATATTCAAAAAAGAAGTGGAACTCTTAATTTGGGAAAACACAAAAAAGTAGTGGAATCTTAACTCTGGAGGGGGGTTGTATTATAGTGTATTTCTCCCCTGCGTACTAAAAACACCAGCTATGCTGGAAAAAGTTATCCGATCCATCACATAGGTTGACATCCAACCCTGACCTTAACTTTAAACTATCACCATCACTACCATTGCAACGTCTTCTCACGACACCACCAACAATTAGCTAGTCCGTGATCACTCTACAAACATCGACACCGTTGCACCGACGTACATTTACAATAAAAACCATTGTCATATGTCTCAAAATAATAATTTTTTTCTCATCAAACAAACACAAAATGAAATTAAAGGCCCAACACTAAAGTTGACATTGTAAAAAAATATATAAAATGAACGTTCAAATCCTTTGGTGATAAAACGCCGAAAATGATGACCAGCATTGGGTGATGATTAATCACCGAACACGCCATTCATCACTAAATGACTTGGGTGGTATTTTTAACATTTTTTTTACCATTTCAAGTTTAGTTTTTGGCTTTTATTTTGATAGATTAGTTCATTTTATTTTCTTGGCGGGGATGGTTGGTCCGGCTTGTCCGTTCTTTTGTTTTTCTTGGTGTATACTTCATTTATACGGGTTTCGGTCCCTTTGCAGGTCTGTTTTTATGACACATTTTACTTATAAAAAAAATCTTATCAAAAGTTATTATTACGATTTTAGTTATATGAGAAACAACATGGGTTTGTGGTTGTTTGTTAATTTGAGAGTGGAGAGTTGGTGGTGGAGTTAACAGCGGTTGTGATTGAGAGTTAGGGTTGGCTTTTGGTATAGAATTAAGGCGGTGGTGGTAGAAGGGTTAAATAAAGGAACATATACCGAATAGTCCCTCGAATATTTTTTAATACACGTTTAATTCAAGCTTTTTTATTTTGTTCCAAAAAATCCCTTGCCACATAAAAACAATCAAAGCAAGGACACACACAAACCCATTTACCCACCTCCCTCCACCACACCCTCCACTTCCAGTGTTGAATCTCCAGCAACCCTCGCCGGAGCTTTGGCGAGGAGCTTCGGTGAGAGTCGCCAAAACTCCGGCAATGGGGTGGGGAGGGATGGGGGTGCCGCTAGTGCGAACCTTTAAAAATAAGAGCATATTGGGTAAATAGATGTTTGAGGGACTAAATGGATTAAACTAAAAATAGGTGTCTTTTGTGTTTTTATGCGGTAATAGACTTTTTGTAACAAAATTAAAAAGGCTTCAACTGAACGTCTATTAAAAAATGCTTGAGGTACTTTTTGTTAATTGATCCTTAAATAAACCATATGCATACACATATAGGGAGTATAAAAAATTGTTCGGATTTACTCCACCTCCTAAGATTTGTTAGGCTCTCGTATCATGAGTTTTTAAAATTGTAGTAAGCCCCATAAACAACCAAAATTAGTCATAACCACTCCTCAACTACCACTCTCTCTCTCTCTTCGCATAGAATAGAATGACACTTGTACGTATTAGAACCAACAACTCAAAAAAATAAAAATATGGGAATGATTATATACTTAAGAAGCCTATTAAAAAAAAAATCAACAGTAAAGTCCTAACCTCAGATAGTTTAGTGTCCCCATTGAGGTGAAACAGCAACTCATCAATTCGGGTAAGCGACAAAGCGATTCTCTCTCTCTCCATCAACATATCCATTCTGACTTGTGCTTCCAACAAACGCCTCCTATCAGCCTCCGCTGCCATGATTTCTTCCCTTATCTTCTCTTTCTCCAGCTCCCTTAGAATAGCTTCCCGCACATTGTTATCCCCCACTCCTGTAACAACTCATCAAACAACTTTTCAAACACACAACAGATGAGCTAACTAACTAAATCTCAACAGTTTGATTATTAGACTCACCGTGGGCCATTTGTTCCACCAACCTACAAGGCTTTGAACTTTGCTCATCTGCCACTCCAAACTTATGTTCCATCACTAGGGCTATATATTATTTTGTGCGTGTATATAATATATATAGAGAGAAGAATAAAGGGATTTGGTTGGGATGTGAAATGTGAAGACAGGGAGACAACATTAGGCTTTTCACTCGCGTAGGTTTCCAGGTCAGCTCAACCCCACCACCTGTTTGACTCCATTCTATATTCTTCAAACTAAAGTTGGTAAGAGCAACCCTTACGGTTAGGTCAAATTTGGATTTAACTAGGGCAAAAATAGAATATCAGATCGGATGAAATTGGAGGAAAATGCTGTGGGTAAAAAATTGATAAGGCAAAAATGGAGAAAACCACATAAAATGACGTGGTTTTGGGGGAGGAAGAGGGACCCTTGGGCGGAACATGATGTTCCGCTCAAGGGTCTTCCCAATTTATTTTTTCACCCCAACTCATTTAACATATCACGTTTTCCCCCCATAAATAATATTTACTTACCTAAAAAAATAATTTTTGGTAATAATAATATTGAAGATACTAAAGAGTGTAACCGTAGGATAAAAAAAAAAAAAAATGTAACCGTTGAAACCATTTGAAACAGTTGGGGATGAAAATAGGCAAATGCTTGGGCGGAACATGATGTTCCGCTTAAGCAAATATCTTTTTTTTTTTTTTTTCTTCCTTGCGCGGAACATGATGTTCCGTTTTGGGTGCGGGTCCCACAAAAAACCAACTAGTCCAATTGCATCTTTGTTATTTTATACCTTACGAATGCCTATATTTGGCCTTCTGCCTTACCCACAGCATATGCGTATAGGGCATTTATACATGTTTAGCATACCCATAAGGGTTGCTCTAACGGGTATCTCAAATTTAAAGGATCTTTTAAAAAAAAAATCAATATTCTAGAATATAATTTTTATAATAAAATAATATTTATTTGTGCGATCACTTTAAAAATAGGGATATACAAAACATGTAAATTGTTATTTGTCTATTCTCTTTATATAATAACTCATTAGTTTTGAGAGAGCAAATTTTAGTGAGCCCCGCCATTATTGAGAAGGCGTAATATTACTTAAAGCTCTCTTATTAGGAGAGAGAGCAAATTTTAGTGTGCCACGTCATTTATTACTTCAAGCTACCCACTTTTCAAAAACAGTTCAACCATTCCGATTCAACATTAACAGAAATCTCGGAGAAATCCCACCCTCTTTTCCGACAATATCTCTCCCGGCTAATTGAGTCTTTCAATCCAATTACAATACTTACATCTCTTCACATAGGGCTGTGTTTTTTTTTTCCGAACTTTCCAATTTTTTCGATTTCCGATTCGATTTTTTCCAAATTTGGAATGAAATTTTAGTTTGTCGATTTTCGATTTCCGATTTCCGATTTTTCCGAAAAAAATCGGATCGGAAATAATTCTGAATTTCCGATTTTTCGATTTTTCCGATCCGATTTTTCCGAAACTATGCCGATCCGATTTTTCCGATTTTTTTTCGAATTATTTCCGATTTTTTTGGAATTATTTTTCGATTTTCGATTTTTTCGATTTTTTGAAAGTTTTCCATATCCCACATCGGTTGGGAGAGGGAGATGGCTCCAAAATATGCTCTATAAAAGGAGAGTATCCTCCTAACTTCTACACAAATGAAAAATGAGCCAAATCCTCATGTGTTTACATGTTGGGTTAAGCCATTTTCATTGTTTCTTTAAAATGAGAATTTCGAGTAATCGAAAATCCATAATTTATTTTTTTGAAATTTTGGAATTTCCGAAATTTCTGGATTTTTAATATATTTTGTGAATTTCCGATTTTTTCCGATTTTTGCCAATTTTCCAATTTTTCCGAATTCGGAATTTTTTTTAATTTTCCGAAAAAATCGGATCGGAAATCGGAATAGTTATTTTATTTCCGAAAAAATCGGAATTTTTTCCGAATAGGCATTTTCCGATCCGATCCGGCCGAAACACAACCCTATCTTCACATATCACATAGCATTTCTCCTCTTCTCAATCAGGTATACACGTTGCTTCTCTTTGTTTTTTAAAAAAAATCCAGATTCATTCTCTTTTATTCATAAGCAGGTATGCATTTCGATTTAGGTTGTTTGATATAATACAATTATTGTATGTAAAAATCACTCTCCTACGTGGACCAATGAAAAGTAGACACTTGTCCTCCTACGTCGCTACTCAACTATCTTGGTCCGCTCTGGAAACACGTAGTCAGTTGTCAGGCCGACTAACACCAAGAATGTGAAATATCAAGAATAATAAAGGTTACTCGGGTGGAATGGCGACCAACACTGAATATCAAGAAAATTATCTATTGTATACAAATGTAAATGCCTAGAAAGATAAAGGCATTTCATCTCTTAAGTTCCTAACTAGTATAAATGCATGATCTCCCTTAGCTCAAGGGGACGATTAAACCAAGGACTAGCATACCCCATATTGAGCTATTGTAATCACCTGAAATAATACCAACAGTGGACGTAGGCTCTTCTTATAGCTGAACCACTTAAAAACCTTATTTGTTGTGTGTTTTTCTTGGCTTGTTTATCTTTATTTATATGTGATTATAAATTTGGACCCCATCTATTTTTAGACATCAACAGATTGACGCCGTTTGTGGGAATGAATGATTATCATCGTTCTGTATCCCTTTTATTCCTTATGTTTATCATGGGAATTCATTAAAGAATGACAACTATTCCTGAGAGTAGCTTGGCAGTTACATGTAACAATCCAGATTCATTTTCTCCCCCTAGTGTGGCAGATCTTCAAGGAATTTTGCTCAACTTGGCGAAGGGACAAGAAGCCATACAGGTGTCAGTTAGGCAATTGGCTTGTACGCTGTAAGATAAGTCCACCACTGAACCGTCTTGGAGGGATATGCCACCACCACCAGCCAGGAATGAGAGAAGCTAATGCTTCAGGTCCTTTCATGAAAAATCTTACCATCCTGGGGTAATATCGTCAATCTGATCTACGAATTATTACAACGGTTGGTCTTTATCCAATGAGAGACCGAACGCATTGGAACGTCTAAGTAAGGTTTTTATTTTTGATCGTTTGGATCCCGAGAAAACAGAGGCTATCACAGAGAGCCAAGTCGATCCCGCGAGCACAAAGAAGGATCCGTGAGGTCTAGGGCTAGCATAAGATGCTCTGTACATACCGAGCAAACTTCTCAGGAAGAGAGCTCAACACACGTGCATAGTATGGCCACCAAAACTACTTCAGCCAAGTCTAAACCAAAGGAACATTCCTGAAAAGGATCCATGCAACAACTAGATCGGTTGGGAGAAATGGCTAAAACTAAGAACCCTTTACAAATGAGTTTTATGAAGATATCCTTTTTTATTCAGGCCATCGTGGATTACCCCACTCCTTCTAAACTTAAAACACTATTTATTACTCCAAAATAAAATGGAAAAACTGATCCAGTCCTCTATATTGAGCAATATCAAGATGTTGCTGATATATATTCTGTCCCCGATGAGATGCATTGCAGAGCGTTCTCTAGTTCCATCACAGGCCCACCTCAGATTAGCTGTCATTTCATTGTAGGAGGAGACATTGGTGGAGGAGATGAGATTTTTAAGAGAAAGGCTTATCTGAATGAAACCAAATCTTGTGCTTCTATCAGACAGATTAACATGTCCGGATGCACAAATGGTCACCCTAAGAAAGTCAACAAGGACATATTGATGGTCGATTTCTCCAATAATGATTTGAGTGGAGTACCTTATCCTCACGATGATCCACTAGTCATCATTTGCAGGGTTCATCATGGCAGAGTAGCAAGAATCCTAGTAGATAATAGGAGTTAAGCAGATGTCATGTTGTATAACTATTTCCACAGCCTAAAGCTACGAGACTGTAAGTTAGAACCTTATCACAGGCCTCTCGTATGGTTCTAAGGAGAAAAAGTGTATCCCTTGTGAACAATCAGGATGGATGTATTGGTCATCACTTGGACGATAAGCAGGAAGGAAAGGATTCATTTCTTTGTGCTAGACAAAAATATCCCTTCAGCTTACAACATAATTCTCCACAGAGTGGGAATGAAGCAGTTAGAAGCAGTATCGTCTACTATGCATCCATGGATGAAGTTTCCTACTAATTATGGATTCAACATAGTGAATGGAAACCAAATAGAAGCTAGAGAATGCTACTATACCTCAAGCAACCAACAAGAAGTCCATAAAAGCACTTTCACCTATCATATTGACATTCTGGATCCTCGTGAGGAAGAAGATCTAGTGAAGGGACAGGTTATAGAATTGATGGAAACTATGGTGCTCAATGACGAGAAGCCATAACGGACCACTTAAATTGGTTCGATATTAGGCCATTCCCTTAAACAGGAATTGATTGTATTCCTTAAAGAACAAAAAAATGTGTTCACCTGGTTCCATAAGGATATGCCAGGAATTGACCCTAATTTCATTTGCCACAAGCTTAACATCTACAAAGATTCTAAGTTAATTAAGTAAAAACGAAGAGTATTCCATTTCAAAAAGAACGTGGCAATGCACGAGGAAGTGAAAAAGTTACAGAGAGCCCAGTTTATAGAAGATATCAAGTATCCCAATATAGCTAATGCGGTGATAGTAAAAAAGAAGAATGATAAGTGGTGCATGTGTGTAGACTTCACCGATCTCAACAAAGCATTCCTAAAGGATTGTTTTTCTTTACCAAAGATTGATTAATTGGTAGATGCAACTGCAGGTCATGAGATGCTTAGTTTTATGAATGCTTATTCTAGGTACAACCAAATTAAAATGAAGTCAGGAGACAAAGAGAGCACTTCCTTTATCACTAGTCGAGGAACATATTGCTACAATGTTATGCCCTTTGAGCTAAAAAATGCCAGAGAAAAAGGCTGGTGAATAAAGTATTTGAAGAATAAATAGGTGAAAACATGGAAGTGTATGTGGACGACATGATCACTAAGAGCAAGGTTGCCGCTGATAATATAAAAGACTTAGCTCATACATTTGACCAATTGGAGAAGCACCAAACGAAGCTCAACCCGACCAAACGCATATTCGGGGATACAAGAAGGAATGTTCTTATGATATATTACGAACCAAAGGTAAATTGAAGCCAATCATAATAAGATAAATGCTTTAATGGAGATTCAGTCCCCTTTATACAAGAAGGATGTGCAAAAGTTAGCTGAAAGAGTGGCAGCTCTGAATCATTTTGTGTTCCGAGCAATAGATAAATGTCTCCCATTCTTCAAGGTTCTCAAAAAGTCCTTTGAGTGAAATGAAGAGTGCGAGAAAGCATTTCTGGAGCTAAAAAAGTATTTGGGATCTCCGTCATTCCTCTCCCGACCAATTTTGGGAGAAAAGTTATATCTATACTTGGTTGTTTTAGAATCAGCTATCAGCTCGACTTTGATCTAACTAGAAAGAGGCGTTCACAAGCCAATGTACTATACCAACAAAGCATTTCGAGGAGCAAAAATAAGGTATCCGTGCATAGAGAAGCTGGCACTTGCACTTATTGAAGCCTTTAGGAGAATGAGACTGTATTTCCAGGCCCATACTTGTGTGGTATACACTGACTTATCTCTATGGCAAGATTTGCACAAACCTAAAAAGTCAGGAAGGTTGATGTCTTGGGAAATTGAACTTAGGGAATACAAGATTGTTTATGAACCATAGACTATATTAAAAGGGCTGGCAGTGGCAGACTTCATTGCAGAGTTCACATATGCTGAGGTGACCAATAATCCATGCTTGCCTGCCGAGCATACTTCTTTAAAGAAGAGCTTATCTCAAAAGCAAACTGAGATTGTCACTGACCAACAAGAATCATCGGTTGCCTAACAAAGAGCTTAGCGACTGGATGAATAGAGAAAGAAGATATTCATATATGGAATGCTATCAGAGGGAGGTTTTAATAATGACAGTCCAGTGTGTAAGGTATTTGTGGAAGGATCTTCATGCGCCACTAGTAATGGAGCCAAACTTATTATCAATACTCCAGACGATTTAGATGTGGAGTATTCTTTGAGATTTTAATTTTAAGCTCCTAATAATGAAGATGAGTACGAGGCATTGATTACAGGCTTGAAATTAGCTTCATCACTAGGTGCCAAGCAGGTGATAGTGCACAATGATTCTTCACTCATTGTCAATAAGATGCTTCAAATATATTGAGTTAAAGGAAAAATAATGGTAAGATATTTAAACAAGGTTATGGAGCTTATCTTTTTATTTCCTATAGTAAATATGGTTCAAATTCCAAGGATGGAGAATACCCTAGCAGATGCCCTTGCTCGTCTAGCCTCAGCAACTCAGATGGAGCTTAGACAAACCATTATAGTAGAAATTCTCATCCATAGAAGCATTGATGTGGAAGCTCCCAGTATAATCTACGTAAAATAGGGTCCTTCTTAGATGGATCCGATAAAAAATTACATCAAAAGAAGCTTATTACCATCCGACCAGAGAGAAGCTAAGAGGATGAGATACAAAGTTACCAGTTATATTTTGGAGAAAGGCGTCCTATATAGAAGGGGATTATATGCACTGTCTCTTTACTTCATTGTGTTCATCCATCCGAAGTAAATGATCTGATTAAGAAAGTACATTAAGGCTAATATGGAGCTTATTCAGTCGGTCAATCACTGGTACAAATAATAGATATATAAGGCTATTACTGGTCGATGATGGCAAATTGTTTTGTTTTTGCCAAGAAGTGTGATAAATGCAAAAATTTTACTACTATCCATAGAAGATCGGGGTTGCCCTAACTCCCATTACTTTTCCCTGACCATATGCTATTTGGGGAATAGACTTGGTTGGTCAATTGTATACCACCAAAGGAAGGTTCAAGTATTTGGTTGTCGTAGTGGACTACTTCACCAAATGGGTAGAGACAGAGCCTTTAGTTGATATGACTTATTAGAGGGTTTTCCAATTTATATGGAAGCAGATCATATGCCGTTATGGGATGCCCTATGCCTTCATCGCCGACCACAATTCCTAATTTAATAATAATGAGTTTAAGGAATATTGCATCCGATGTGGGATTTAAAAGCTTCATTCAGTACCTAGACATCCATAGTGTAATGGTTAGACAAAGATTACTAACAAACTCTGCTTGACGGGTTGAAGAAAAAATTAGATGATGATAAAGGAAACTAGATCAACGAGTTGCACAGTGTCCTTTAGGCTTACATGACTACATAAGAACAACATCGGGGGAAACTCCATACATTCTTGCCTTTGTCACTGAGGTGGTGGTACCAGCTGAAATAGGTTTGTTGACTCATAAGGTACTAAATTTTGACTCCCCAAAAAAGTTTCAGAAAAGTTGAAACTTTTCCAACTTCAAACTTTTCTAACTACAAAAAAATTTAGTTTGGAAATATTTTCAAACTTCATGTATGACTTTGTCTTCGAAAAATCAAAAATAAGAAGTCAGTAAAACTTCATGTATGACATAAAGTTAAACACAAGAGGTTTTACCCGACTAAGTTAAACACAAGAATAATTATACATTCCTAACACACTTGGTCGCCAATGATAACTAATGAAAACACTTAGTTTAACAAAACTACTTACAATTTTACCTAAGTGCATTAGTAGATTCTATGGCATTACAAAACAGATTCAATACTGGACTAAACACTTATCAATTAGGTAGATTATCTAGTTGGCAATCATTTTAACTAATCGTTAGATAGATTACCTAGAAGACAATCTGATTAAACCAATCACAAGCTTAAATAAAGATGATCGTGGATCAAAATCATATATAGTGAAAAATAAATTCATTTTATTCCAAGCACTCTGTGTAATAAGATAAAGATATGAAAATCATGAAATATAAGTATATTCTAAAGGACGTTTCCCTTCATCTTTGCTCATCCCAACAGGAGGCTCATTAAGGGTTCTCGGTTAGGTTGTGGATCAAAAATATCTTAATCTAGTACGTTTGTTGCTGCTCATCCGGTCTAGCAAATGTGGGTGTGAACATATTCATCCTTTCCTTGAAGGTCATAATCTTTAATGTATTTTTTAACCAAGCTTTGAAGAATAGCATCAGTTGGAATCCAATTAACATCCATTTTAAAGGGTGGATCGGGATAATTCAATATCCCTGGGTCATGCCAGTATCACAATTCATTGCCCCTGGATATCTTCAATAACCAAAGCAATTTCAATCAACCCTATTTATACCCTTATGACTTAGCTTGTTCCATGTACTTATCTAGATAGGTTAAGGCTTCATCATACCCATCCATCCAGACAACCCTGGATTACTTATGGAAGTGGAAAATTAGTCGATCCTCCCTATATTGGAGTTTTTTTAATGTCCTTATCCTTCTCATGTAGTAGAGAGGCTTGGTTAGCTAAAGTTTTCTTAAATCATTCTTCATCAATTGATGGTCGAGCAATCATAACTTACCTAGAAGATTGGGCAGATTTGTTTTTTCTCTTCTTCAAAGTCTATATTTCCTTCAAAAGTTTGGCATTTTCCATCTCTAAGAATGAGACCCATTCACTTGGACTTGTGTCTATTGTCTTCTTTAAATTGTCCAACTCATTTCTCAGAGCGTATTCTGTTTCTCCAGGAGTGCAGTAAATTCTCGAGCATTTTTAGCTTCTTTAGTCTGCACAATTTCTTTCTTATTCAAAGCAAAAGTGATGGCCTGTACCTTTTTATTAAACCTCCAACCTTCGCTCAAGGCTTTGTATTTAGCTTCTTAGTCATAATGAAGCAATGCTAGAGAAATTTTTTGGTCTTTTTGCAGCAGTTCAATTATTTCATAGTAGGCAGCGTTATTCGCCACTTCTCTATCTAAAAGATAATAAAAATGGATATATACATCTTTATTTTAGTTGGAGACATCTTAGACGATAAACCCCATAAAATCTACTTCAGTTAAAAGCTTGAACAACCTCAAGAAGAGTCTCGCATAGCCTTAATAGGTTGGATTCAACAGAAATGCTCATATCTTTCTTGGCATCAAACTGAAAAGTTACAAGTATAAGTATATAAGACCAACCAATGAAGACAAACAGTAATGAATCAAATAAGTAATCAACATCAAAGAAAGGTTGGAAGGATTGGACAAACGATTTCATTTCATTGATAAGCCAAAGATTACAAAGGTGATTACAAAGGAAAATAAGAAGAAATAGAAAGTACACAAAAGGAAAAGGAAAAACCTAAATGAAAGGAGCTACACCTTCTCCTTGGCCTTATCTTGGTCAGCAGGGTGAAGGTATGCAGTATCTATAGGCACTATGGAAGACTCCTCAGAACCCTCCTCATCATCAAAGTACTCATCTAAGTTAGTAGGAGTTCCTAAGTCATGTATTTGAAATAGCTCAGAGTTTACCTGGGTGCCAACCTACTTTAGGTCACCCAACTAGCCATCCTTATATAAGAGATTTTTGGCGTACTCTATTTGTATGGATACATCGGCAAAGCTTTGTTCTATCCTTTATTAATAGTCTCCTCCTTATTCTTCTTACTTTTAGCCTTCAGAGTAAGGTTCTCAAAAGTTAGGCTGAAGGTCTTCTCTTCAGCAACTTTTACCCTGCTCTTATCTTATGTTAACTTCTGCTTGACCATGGTCAACTTGTCATTGGCAGCCTTTTATTAGTCCTCTACTGCCTTTGTTATGTCCTCGGTAGCCTTAACCTTATCCTGCTAAATTTCTCTCTCTCTCTATCTCTCTCTCTCAGGCTTCCCCAAAGGCCTATAAGGATTTCTGTAAACCCTCAAAACCTTGATTCACATCAGCCAAAAAGGCCTTTAACTGGTCATCTCTCTCTAACATTTGATTGTAATATACCAAGAACTGCAAAAGAACAAGTATGATACATCAGTACAAAAAAATGCCGTAAACATTATTGAAGATAAACAGATGAATTATGAACTTACCAGTGCCAAGTTTTGACTAGCCCTCGTAACTAGTCGGGATCTGGTCATGTGGGCTGCTGCTGACCTGTCTGCTGGAAGAGTACCAGCCTTTATCAAACCCCTGTCCAACCTAGGGTTGATCATCGCAGAGGCATCTTAAATTCTTCCCTGCTCGGCAAAGGGTTTCTTGGCCAACTTTTAGTGGCCGGGTAGACCTTTCTTCAACCTCTTAAAATGAGGTTCAACAACTCGACCTTCTTCAGTAGTGAGGACGTGAGGCCTCTTCTTAGTAGCTTGAGGCCTTTTATCAGTTTTTGTACTCTTTTTAGAATGGGGGGGAGGAGACCCAGATATAGTCAGCAAATTTGGGATCTTTCTTTTCACAATCTCTGTAAAAGGTGAGGTGGGAATGGTCTATTCTAGTCGACTCAGCAGCAGAAGAAGTGGACACTGGTTCTTCGTCCAAGTTAATGGGTGATTGAGCCAAAATAATTGAAGATTGGGCAATAAAGGAAGTAACAACACTCTTATAGTCCAACAAGAAAAAAGCTACTTGGGGATGCTCTTCTCCTGCTTTTTGATAAATAGCCCACAAATACTCGAGGTCATCAATATTAACCCTACTTTCCTTAGGGCACTTCTTTTTTATTTCCTCTGCACAAAAACTAAACAAGTCAGTTAGTCGGTAAAACTTTAAATAGTTAAAAAATAGGGGAATAAATAAAAAAGTAAAAGTATGACCCATGCCACACCCTTCCTGGGAACACATAGGTCTAGTGTATGTTACCCCCTCAGGAAGGGGGGGGGGGGGGTATTGCCAATTCTTCACTACAACACCATAATCCCAGTTTTTTTATTGGAATATGACAAGTTAACCACCAATGCCCTATTGGCCTGCCTAGTCTTCAGGTGGTAAGTATTATCACCAATGGTTCCCCACTTATAGTAGAACATCAACTCAAGAATCCCAATATGAGTCCCATGGATTTTATTTATCCCATTCACCCCATTTATGACCCTTGATGTATTGGGGGCTACTCTTGTTGGGATGACGCCAAAATATTGACAAAGTTGAAGAAAAAGTTTGTTTGGGAGGAATGTGATATTACACTCAGCAATGAATAAAGTGGGAATCCAATAACCGTCAACTAATGAATACACATCAACAGGGACACTGGCAATCTCTAAACCTACCCAACTAGGAATTTTCCTTTTTTTCCTATAATCTTTTAAAGAACTTTCATCTACAATACACACTATGAATGAAAAATAAAAAAATCAAAGAAAGGAAGGGAGAGCTTACAAATATTGAGAAACAACAGAAAATAACAAGTAACAAAGGCGGAGAAGAAAAGATTGAGAAGGAAAGAAAAATCTAAGTTTAGAATGTTTGAGGTAAAGAAAAGTGGAGGGAAGCATTCGTCCTTTTATAGGTTGCCTCAAAAGTAGAGAAGAAATGATTAGCTGAACGAATGATTGAAGTACCGATAGCTGCATGCTTTCCTATAGGCTAAAAGATCAGTGTACCCTTTGGCAATTCGCTAAAGTTCGAATTATTCACAAAAATGCCATTGGCAGAAATATTGATGAAAATTTTTACAAGTCCTGGAAGTTGACGGCCGAAACTCTCAGACATTAAGCCGAGAAAGATTCAGAACAAAGACTCCATACTTTCGATCAATCATCAAGCATGGACCATTGTGGGTGGGTGTGTAAAAATCACTCTCCCATGTGGACCAGTGAAAGTTGGACACCTGTCCTCTTACGCGGCTATTCAAATATCTGGTCCGTTCTGGAAAGACGTAGTCGGCTGTCAGGCTAACCAACACCAAGAATGTGAACTATCAAGAATAACAAAGGTTGCTCAGGTGAAATGGCGACCAACACTGAATATCAAGAGATTTATCTATTGTATACAGATGTAAATGCCTGAAAATATAAAGGCATTCCATCTCTTGGGTTCCTAAGCAGTATAAATATATGATATCCCTTAGATCAAGCGGACAATTAAACCAAGCACAATAACACCCATACTGAGCTATTGCAATCACTTGAAATAATATCAACAGTGGACGTAGGCTCTTCTTATGGCTGAATCGCTTTAAAAACCTTGTTTGTTGTGTGTTTGCTTGGCTTGTTTACCTTTATTTATTTGTGATTATAAATTTAGACCCCATCCATTTTTAGACATCAACAACAATATCAAACAATGTGTTACTATATATAGAGACAATAAATATATTATTGTAAACTATACAATATATATAACTCTAAAAAATACAATCACTTCATCAAGAACAACAATTTGGCACACCCTGATATTAAAAATCTGGCACAGTTTAAAACTGTGCCAAATTTTAGCACGGCTTAATGACAATCCGGTACACTTTAAAATAGTGCCAAAATTTAGCACTGTTTTAAAGTGTGCCAAAATTGAGTACACTTCACTAAAATATAAAGAAAACCAAAAAAATTCACAAGTACTCACACTCTCTCTTCCCGCTCATTCGTCTCTTCTTTTTGTGTGCCCCATCATCCCCATACCCACTACCTAGCGCCTCCATCATAGATGCCTCATCCACGAACCACCATGATCCACGAACCTCCATCATCAAAACGCCACCATCTGCTCCAGCTCCGAAATCGAACAAAACAGGTGATGAAGAGTGATCTTGAATTGGGTTTTGTTTGATTTTAAGTGGGTTCTCGAAGGTATGGATTTTCTCTGTGTTACTTTTATGGGTGTGTTATTTCCTATTCATGTGATCTTAAAACAGGTGATGGGAGCATATGGATACAACATTGAACACATATTGTTGGTTGACACCTGATTCCTCTGTACGCATAGTAATGAATGAGATAAATTCAGGTCATGACCTTTAACTTATTCGTTTCACTGTTAATACTGCCTATGCACAAAATTTTACACAATTTTTTTTGATGTCGTTGGAAATTTTATATGCGTATAAATTGCTGTGGTTGTCTGTCTGTGTCATTCTTTTGAATGGTAACATTACCAATATAATTGATAGCTTCTATTTCCTAGTGTACTTAGAAAATTAAGATAGCATAACTAATACTTAGAAATTCAACACACCCACTTCTGTATTCAAATCGGTTATTTTGATTTAAACTTGAAAAATTTTGGTTGCAAGTAAAATTTCTCAAGATACAACTCTGAGAAATTTCACTTTAGTGGTATATTTTTGTAAGAATTTAGGTCAAACGAACTTTTGTTATGTTCTTCCTCAACTAAGGAGGTCATGGATCTTATAATGATCACTCAGTACTTCGATACGATCAAAGACCTCGAAAACTCGTCTAAGAACATGACCGTCTTCATACCCTCAGTAGCAGTGTTTTCTTCAAGTCCTATATTCTTTCTCAAATTGTACATTTCGTCTTGAAATTTCAGTTACAGTCCCATCCGCGGGTGGACGCACGTCTTGTGCACCAGTGAGTTGATTCTCATATTTTTATTTGATTTACGTACTCTATTCATACAAACTAAAAATTCTTGTTACTTATCAAGAAAATATGTAGGAAATTAAAATTAGA
Organism: Sambucus nigra; assembly: GCA_949130495.1. Taxonomy (NCBI): domain Eukaryota; kingdom Viridiplantae; phylum Streptophyta; class Magnoliopsida; order Dipsacales; family Adoxaceae; genus Sambucus; species Sambucus nigra. Next base: position 350,021,184 of record OX422223.1, on the reverse strand, counting down.
AAAATATAGCAAATTAGGGATATAGGAAATTAACAGTGGTGAAATTAAATCTTTTAAATGTCGTCAGTTGACTGTGTGGGTAAAAAATTAGTGCATTTACATGCATATACTGCTTGTCCCCACTTTAGTTAAATTGTAAATTCTTTGGAATAAAACACACATGTGATAGTGTTTTGTGTTTTTTTTGTTAAGAATGTAATGCAGGAGCAAAGGTGCAACCCTTATAGTTACAATTTCATAAATATTTATTTCTGTTATTTCCTTTGTGTAAAAAAGGAGTGTAAAGCTTCTCTTGGCCTCTCACTATACTAGTGTTTGACACTATTATTACATTTTTTTAGAGTGAAATGAATATTAAGAGTTAAATCCTTGATTTTCTAAATGATGTTGTTGTAACACTTTTGCCATCTACTCCAGAATTCTATTTCTTCTGAAGTTATACATTGGATTACTAGCTTTATGAAATAATTTAGTCATATAGGTGCCGGTTCAACGCGGGTTTGGATTATAATACTTTGGATATAAGTGAACTTGTGTATTTTTCTATAGCAAATGCTCTTAAGTTATTTCATGCTTTTATGTTTGTGTTACTTATTTTTCTACTTATGTGGTCCAGATTCACTTTTATGTTTTTTATGTTGGGTTCAAAATAGAATTTGGATTTAATAGTATTTACTTAACAGGTGTTTGACATAATGTATAACTTAGAATATTCACTTTGTTAGTACCTTTTTTTTGCATAGAATTTGCTTGTAAATATGACAATCACTATATGAATATTACTATCACTCTGCAAATATGACTATCATTTTTTATAATATAACTGTATCGCAAATATATTATATGATATGGTCATTTGGATAGCCTTATTGTTGTAACATGTCTTTTGTCGCATAGTTATATTACCATAATATATACATACATAGCTGAAAAAGCTAAAATAATGTGGGCTAACATCTACTCGTAGGCTACCCGACATGGTCTTTAATTAGTGTACTAAAAAACACATTTAAGTTTCAGAATCAGGAGCTTGTTTGGTTAAGTTTAAATCATTTTAAGTTATGGCTCAAATCATTTTTCTTCTCTTATACATCTAGATTTTCTTTGTGACTTTTATACACTTTTGTTTCCATAAACTGGTTTAAGATATATATCTGTAATAAGTGTTTTACTACACGGAATTAAGAAAAGCCTACTTCAAATGCTCGATGCATTTGTGATTTTCAATTTCATGTTGGTCATTTAGATATCTTATCATATTTTTAGCTAGGTAGACTGTTTTTTTCTCCATAATTTCTCTGTATATAGTCCCTTTCTTCATATAGGTAAACCATATCAAGGGATGAGTTCAAGAAGTCTTTTCAGTCATGCAAAAAACAACACTGCCCACTGAATGAAAATAATGCTGGTAGCTGGGATAACTCAGCATATGGTGAAGATAGATGCAACGAGTAGAAGGAAGACGAAACAAGGGATTGTTGATTTTATTGAACTTGCATGTGATCAAGGTGAAACATCATCTGTTGAAGGTACAATATTTGATCCACGTCTTGCACCTTTAAAAATAAACAACTTTTCAAAACAATGATACATGTGTTGATATGGTCAATTTGAAATACAATATTAAAGTTTGAAACCCCAAAATTTGAGGGTCTATTATGAATAGGAAATAATAATATTTCTTATTTATCATCATTCACCAATGCCTCATGTGAGAGAGCTTCCATATTCCAGCATTTAACTGCTGTAATATGCATATTACAACTATAATATGTAATATGCATATTACAGTTAAATGCTGTAATATGCATTGTTATATGTATATTACAGTGAGTAATTATGCATATGATGTTCCTCTTATGCACTGTAATATGCATATTACAGTGAGTATTATGCATAAGGTGAATTTCTCTTATGAGAGTGACTAACACATCTGATGTTCAAAAATTGGTTGAGGACTACACGGGTCCTACAAGCATCAAGAAGTCCTTTTTATTTTTGAAAAGGCCACGACTTGCATTTAACAATGATTACATTAAAGTCCAAAATAAACTAATGAGGTAGCTATGTATAAATATGATCATTATCAAGGTACACCAATTGAAAAATCCCTAAATAAAATTAGAATTGAGAAACATTAAAACTATTATAAATCCCATGTCATCTTAAATATAAACAACTCGTAAACAATTCCCTCAAGTGCTCGTTTGGTTTGTGTTTTTGTGGTTTCTGTGAATCTTGATTCGTAAATTCACATAAAAATTGAATATATATATATATATATACTTTGGCATAAAAACATGCCGTTAGAGGATGAAAACTCAAAACAACCTACAAATGGTACCGTAAGAGGCACGAATACCTCGCACGGGATCAATGTAACCCATAGGAACTGACCACGTAGTCACGGGACTCCCAATTTGAGAATATGACAATAATTTGAAAATATATAGATTATGCTTAAAAACATGCCTGTTAAAGGTTGAAAATCCAAAACAGCCCCCAAACGGCCCCGTAAGAGGCACTAACACCTCGCACAGGACCAATGTAACTCATAGAAACTGAATGCGTAGTCACGGGCCTATCGATTGGAGAATATGATAATAATTTATAAATATATAGATTAGGCTTAGAAATAAACCGTTGACGGGTGAAAATCCAAACAAGCCCCCAAACGGCCTCATAAGAGGTACTAACACCTCGCACGGGGCTAATGTAACTCGTAGGAACTGACTGCGTAGTTACGAGTCTCTCGGTTTGAGAATATGTTGATAATTTGAAAATATATAGATTAGGCTTAGAAACTAGCCGTTTAAGGGTGAAAATCGAAAACAGCCCCATAAGAGTCACTAACACCTCACACGGGACCAATGTAACTCGTAGGAACTGTCTGCGTAGTCATGAGCCTCTCAGTTGGAGAATATGATGATAATTTGAAAATATATAGATAAGGCTTAAAAACAAGCCGTTGAAGGGTGAAAACTCCAACCATCCCCCAAACGGCCTTTAAGAGACACTAACACCTCGCACGGGACTAATGTAACTCGTAGGAACTGTACGCATAGTCACGGGCCTCTCGATTTGAGAATATGACGATAATTTGAAAATATATAGATTAGGCTTAGAAACAAGCCGTTGAAGGGTGAAAACACAAACCGTCCCCCAAACGGCCCCGTAAGAGGCACTAACATCTCACACGGGACCAATATAACTCGTAGGAACTGATCGCATAGTCACGGGCCTCTCGATTTGAGAATATGACAATAATTTGAAAATATATAAATTAGGTTTAGAAACAAACTGTTGAAGGGTGAAAACCCAAACCATCCCCCAAACGGCCCCGTAAGAGGCACTAACACCTCGCATGGGACTAATGTAACTCGTAGGAACTAATCGCGTGGTCACGGGCCTCTCGGTTGGAGAATATGACAATAATTTGACAATATATAGATTAGGCTTAGAAATAAACTGTTAAAGGGTGAAAACCCAAACCAGCCCCCAGATGGCCCCGTAAGAGGCACGAACACCTCGCACGGGACCAATGTAACTCGTAGAAGCTGACTGCGTAGTCACGGGCCTCTCGATTAAAAAATATGACTATAATTTAAAAATGTATAGATTAGGCTTAGAAACAAACCGTTGAAGGGTAAAAACCCAAACCAACTCCCAAATGGCTCCGTAAGAGGCACTATCACCTTGCACGGGACCAATGTAACTCGTAGAAGCTGACCGCGTAGTCATGGGCCTCTCGGTTCGATAATATGAGGATAATTTGAAAATATATAAATTAGGCTTAGAAACAAACTGGTGAAGGGTGAAAACTCAAACTAGCCCCCAGACGGCCCCGTAAGAGGCACTTACCCCTTACATGGGGCCAATGTAACTCGTATGAATTGAACGCGTAGTCACGGGCCTCTCGGTTGGAAAATATAACGATAATTTAAAAATATATAGATTAGTCTTAGAAACAAGCCGTTGAAGGGTGAAAACCCAAATCAACTCCCAAACGGCCTCGTAAGAGGCACGAACACCTTGTAAGGGATCAATGTAACTTGTAAGAATTGACCGTGTAGTCACAGGTCTCTCGGTTTGAGAATATGAAGATAATTTGAAAATATTTAAATAAGTCTTAAAAACAAGCTGTTAAAGGGTAAAAATCCAAACCAATTTCCAAATGGCCCTGTAAGAGGCACGAATACCTCGCACGAGACCAATGTAACTTGTAGGAACTGACCGTGTAGTCATGGGTCTCTAGGTTTAAGAATATGATGATAATTTTAAAATATTTATATGATTCTTTAAAACATGTCGTTAAAGGGTGAAAACCCAAACCAGACCCTAAATGGCCCCGTTAGAGGCACGAGCACCTTGTACGGGACAAATGTAACTTGTAAGAACTGAACGCATAGTCGCGGTTCTCCGAATTTGAGAATATGATGATAATTTTAAAATATTTAGATTAGGCTTAAAAACAAGCCGTTAAATGGTGAAAACCCAAACTAGCTCCCAAATGGCCTCGAAGAGGCTCGAACACCTCGCACGGGACCAATGTAACTTATAGGAACTGACCGTGTAGTTACGGGTCGCCCAGTTTGGGAATATGATGATAATTTAAAAATATTTAGATGATTCTTAAAAACATACCGTTTGAGGGTGAAAACTCAAACTAGCCCCCAAACGACCTCGTTAAAGGCACTACCACTTTGCACGGGACCAATGTAACTCGTAGGAATTGACTGTGTAGTCACAGGTCTCTCGATTTGAGAATATGATGATAATTTAAAAATATTTAGATGATTCTTAAAAATATGTCGTTAGTGGATGAAAACTTAAACTAGTCCCCAAATGGCCCTGTAAGAGGCACGAACACCTCGTACGGGACTAATGTAACTCATAAGAATTGTTCGCGTAATCGTGGGTCTCTCGGTTTGAGAATATGACGATAATTTGAAAATATTTAGATTAGGCTTAAAAATAAGCCGTTAAAGGTGAAAACCCAAACCAGCCCCCAAACGGCCCCGTTAGAGGCACGAACACCTCACACGGGATGAATGTAACTTGTAAGAACTGATCGCATAGTCACGGTTCTCCTAGTTTGGGGATATGGCGATAATTTGAAAATATCTAGATTAGGCTTAAAAATAAGTCGTTAAAGGGTGAAAACCTAAATCGGCCCCCAAACAACCCCCCCAAAAGAGGCATGAACACCTTGGACGTGAGTAATATAACTCGTAGGAATTGACCGTGTAGTCACGGGTCTCTCGGTTTGAGAGTATGATGATAATTTAAAAATATTTAAATGATTCTTAAAAACATGTCGTTAAAGGGTGAAAACCCAAACCAACCCCTAAACGGCCCCGTAAGAGGTACGAACACCTCGCACGGGACCAATATAACTTGTATGAACTAATCGCGTAGTCACGGTTCTCCTGATTTGATAATATAACGGTAATTTGAATATATTTAGATTATGATTAAAAATAAATCGTTAAAGGGTGAAAACCCAAACCAACTCCCAAACGGCCCCGTAAGAGGCATGAACACCTCGTACGGGACCAATATAACTTGTAGGAACTGACCGTGTGGTCATGGATCTCCCGGTTTGAAAATATGACGATAATTTAAAAATATTTAGATGATTCTTAAAAACACAAAACTTAAACTAGTCTCCAAACGACCCCGTAAGAGGCACTAACTCCTCGCATGGGACTAATGTAACTCATAGGAGCTGACCACGTAGTCATAAGAATTTCGATTTGTGAATACAATAATAATTTTAATTCGTATATGCAAATTTTCAACTTGGATAAGATTTTTTTTTTAAAATTACTCGATTTTCAATATCATCTCCTTTTGTATCTTATTTTTTTGCAGGATAACATTTTGTCGTTACCTTTTACCCACGTGGAACACATGAAGTCATTGGTCTACAACAAGGGAATTATTTACTTAATGTCGTTAATATTCAGGATTTTATTTTTTTGTGTTATGGCCGTATGGGGTTTGTAGTTTTATTGTTAGGTTTTATGGTCGTACGGGCTTTTGTAATTTTATTATTATATTTTATGGCCATGTGGGCTTTACATTACGCAGGTATTATATTAGCAGGTTTTCGAATGTCCAGAAAATAGAGGAAACTCTGCCCAATTTTTTTGGTCTGTGAACTATTATTACTTATAATATTTTGAAGTTTGTATGTATATTAGTTTATCAACAACTTTCGAGATTCGCAATTTGTTACTTTTTTTATTTCAAATAATTAATATTTTTCTTTGATCCAAAAAATTTGGCACAGTTCAAAACCGTACCAAAAGAGTATCAAAATGTACTCGATCTGACACAGTTATAAAGTGTGCCAGAAATATCAAATTCTGGCACAGTTTTAAAGTGTGCCAGAAGTGTTTATGTTTGGTCAAATCTAACACACTTTTAAGTTGTGCCAGAAAAAAAGGCCATTTTGGAACACTTGATTCTTGCACAGTTCGAAACCGTACCAGATTTGATTTAGAACAATTTGAAACCATGCCAGGTTGCTGTTTTTGGTGTAGTGAATATGGATTGTACGCTATTCGATTTGGGTTGTTTGATATATTATTGTATTAGGTATAAACGCTGCTTCTCTTTGGAACCTTTTTTTTTTCAGATTCATTCTCTTTTGCAATAAAATATATATTACTGTAAAAATACAATATGGATTGTACACTCACCATGTTTAATTTCCTAGATTTACGTTTATACACACGCACATCTCATGTTTGATAAATTTATATACACAATATGTATATTGTATATGACCCACCTTTGTGTGTATATATTGTATTTTTAATCACCCATATTTGTGTGTTTTCAACATTTAATTGCGATGCACGATTGTTTATATTGAATCTCACTTTCTATGAAGTAATGAAGTTTGTGTATGTTGTACTTTAGATTTCTTCTTCTTCTTAGTTCTCTGTATAAATACTGTCTATATATTTGTTTATGTAATGTCTGTAGTATAAGTTCTTTCCCTTCCAAATTTGTAACATTGTATATTAATATAATATATTAATTTTTACCCTCCTTTTGGGTTCTTTAGTTTTTTGTTATTTATTTTCTTTTGTAAGAATTCATTAGTTTGTGTTTTTCTTTTCATTTATCTTATGCAGGTAGGTTTGGCCTCTGTAACTTTGCAGATCTTCATTTTTGTTCTTTACTTTTTCTCTTGAATTAGATATTGTTAGCTAATAAGTCTAATGATATGTGTTTGTATTTTTAGTAAGATGGGGGAATGATGATGTTTAGGTTCATTTTCCTTGGGTTCCCATGAAAGATCTTAACTATTATCAGCTAATAAACCTTATGTAGAGATATTATATTGAGAATCATTTTAGCTTTGTAATTGTGTTTTTGTAGCTCATTGTAGTTTTTAATTGGTTTGCATTTTTGTAAATTTTTTTGAGAAGATGAAATGGGAGTTTTTAAGGGGTGACTTTTTTAATTGTTTTAATTCATTTACATGGGTACACATGAATAAGTGTAGTGACGAATGATTATTTTGTAAGAAAGATCAAGAGAAAAATTTGATTATTTTGGGTTTTTATATGCACATAGCATGTTTGATATATTGCCCAAATGCCTGTTCAATCAAGTAGCTCATTTATTTATGTTTTGATTATCATGTTTCATAGATTTATTTATGTTTTGCAATGGTGTTTATATTCATATTTGATAGATTTATTTATGTTTTGTAATTGTCTTTATATGCACATAGCATGTTTGATATATTTCCCAAATGACTGTTAAATTATGTAGCTCATTCATTTATGTTTTGTTTATCATGTTTCCTATATTTATTTATGTTTTATAATGGTGTTTATATTCATGTTTGACAAATTTATTTATGTTCTGTAATGTTTTTTATATGCACATAGAATATTTGATATATTTCCCAAATTCATGTTCAATCATGTAGCTCATGTATTTTTATTTTTTTGCTTATTCGTGTTTAATCTCTCTCATTTTTATTTTAGGGTTATAAATAATTCCACATTTACATTCCTTTGTTTTTTTAGCAGTATATATGTTTTCTTGATACCCATTCTACTCTATTTTGAATTCCAACACCCGTTCAAGAAAAGTTAGATCAATTTCGATTGTGGTGTTTTTACCATTTTCTAGTATAATAAGAAAATCAAACTTGAGGCTTTGAGAAAATTGACTAACAATGAAAAAAAATATGTTCAAATCCAAAAAATATTTTTTGTTTGTGTAAAGTTTTACAGTTTCCTAATTTTAGTTCTTATATAATGTTTTCGACTAAAGGTAGTTTCCAGGAAACAATGGATGTTAACAAAATTTAATACACGTAAACAATGACCAATCAAGGAGTACAAAATTCAAAAATTGCCCAAGCAAATAAAAAATATATTATACAACAATGACTTCTAGGAAAATGTAAAGAGAGCCAAATTTTACAATTACACGGTTTAGAAAATGCAAAACAATTGCGAAGGAACATCATTACAAAGCGTAGATTCAAAATAATTGGAATCGTACAACCCACATCTCAACGATACAATGGGAAGTGCTGAATTTTAATCAAAATCACATATGAGTGAATATTGAGAGAGATAGGGAAACAAGGCAATATCGTAAGGATATGCTTGCAATGCGTAGAATGGGCAGGGTTCGAACCAACACAATTACTGGACACTTACATGAAAGGAAATAACTCCCTACACAAGAACATATTCTTGCTACTGTTGAAACTATGGACATTGATGTGGATCTGTAATACCCCTTATTTTTGAGTAATTGTTTTTATATTAATTTTCCATGTGGGTTAATTATATATAATAAAGGGAGTTGGAGTAAATATTATTTTAAGTGATTTAAGAGATAATATTTACTGAGTTTTGCATATTTATTACTAAGTGAATGTAAACAACATCATATTATGTTTTATTGTGTCGTTGTGCCTAAAGTGACGGTTATGATTTAAAATGTTATTGGAACATGAAATTATTTATGTTATCCCGAATGCCAATTTAGAGGGCACGATTAGTCCGGAAATGATCGAAATAGTCAAAATAAGTACCATGTTGTATTTTTGGGTTCTGGGTACTTTTGACCGATTATGACTTAATTATGTTGTTTTGAGTCATTTTAATGGTGTAGTAACAATTAAAGATGGAATTTAGTATTAATGGGTATTTAAGTCTTCCAACCACATTTATTTTCATTTATATGTTCTAAACCTAGAGAGAAAGAGAGAGAAAGAGAATTTGGGAGAAAGGAAGAGAAAAGAAAGAGAATTGAAGAGTTGGAACTTGAATTTGTTTCTACCGAAAGATAATTAGAGACTACAACCCTAAGGCAAGTTTCTAACTTGCAAATGCATGATTTTATGTGGATAAATTGTTGTGATAGTTGTGTATTTAGAAGAATTGAACAAATTGTGGGTTTTGAGAAATCTTAGTGTTTAACCCTTAGATCATGTTGTTTGTAAGAGTTGAGTTCTTAACATTGGTTTGTAGTTGTGTAGAATGTTGGGTTATTATTGTTAGATGATGAGATTAAGATAAGTGGAGGAGAAGAGAGTGAAAGGTTTGAGTTTGGTTTGTTAGAAATAGGGTTTGGCCATAGGATCTGGTGAGCGCGGTCGACCGCGGTCCAAAGCCCGGTCGGCCGGGCCTAAAGAGAAAATCCCACTACTTCTCTCGATAGACTTATTTTAAAAGCGCGGTCGACCAAGATCTCATGATCGGTCGACCAGGCCTTCAGAATTAGGCTTACTGCATTTTTTAGAAGATAAAACTTTAGAGGCGCGGACGATCGGGGGTCAGGGGCAGGTCGATCGGTCCCCTATTTTTCACCCAAAAACTTTAGTTTTTCATAGCTCATTTCTTTTAAGGTTTAGACCTAGGAACCTTCTTGCATGAAGTGAAATTAGAGTATTAGAGTCTAATATTAAGGGAATCGAGAATCGAGGTTAGAAATTGAGTATTGGGGCTTTGTTGTAGAATTGATTAATTAGGTGTTAGAAGAAGGTGAGGATACTTTTCATATAGTGAGCTAGTCTAGGACTAGGGGAAAGTAGGGTTATATAATTGTGGACTTTTAGAATTGGGACGAGGTAATAGTATGCTTGATGGCTTATAGGGTTTCTGTTAATTCATGGAGATTAATTTGAAGATAATTGAATGTTGTATTTTACGTTGTTAAACACATATGGCTCCGGATAATGTAATGTACATTTTTTAATTAGCATACCTTGCGAATATTGATTTGCATATACATACCTCTCTAAATGATATCATAAGGGAAGTTACGCGAATGAGGTGAAGTCCCCTGGCTAGTGAATGCAGGGTGAATATAGTCCTCGGCCATAGGACCGGTTGTTATATTGTGATGTTATTTTATTCGAAGTGAGGTAATTCGGGGTATGGTTATGACTCACTGTCGATGGTATATGGCCGCTTCCCACGTGACGTGATTTAGGATGCCCAGGTTGTCTTGTTGATAGGCCCTGGAAGATGATAGCTATTTAGGGGCGCATCCAGTGGGGTGACTCCTTGAAGGATGGTCTTAGAATCATTATATATTGTGATTATAACTATTCTCACGAACGTTAAATCAGTTGTTTCTAATAAGTTTTTGAATGAGAAATTGAAGTTGTGAAGTCATATTATGCAAAACTGAATTGTAAACTTATTAAATTGAAATTGAGTTATTTCTCTTGCATTAATGCATAACTTTCATTATAAATGACTTTTCGCTAGGTTGTCGTAACAACCCGTCCTTTTGGAGATAATTAAATTCCATAATTGGGTATAAATTAGAATTTTGGAGAATTTCTCAAAATAGTGATTTTTAGGATTTTCAAGGATTTAATGATTTTTTATGGGAGCAATACTTACTTTTGGGATTAAATAGGTCGAAGTATTTTAATTATATGTCGTCATTGAGTAAAGAGACAAAAGGTAATATTTTAATTGGAAAACCCCCATTAAGTTATTTTGGGTTGAAATAGTGATTTGCGGTCAAGTATCTCAGATGGAAATTTTGACTGCGCTGTGAATCTCGGAATGGTCGGGATAGTCGAAAAAGAGTGTTTGATTGTCAAAATTGAGTTTCGGGGAATTTTAGAGTTAAACGAGCTCGTAATTGAGTAAATGAGTCATTTTTGAGTTTGAAGGGGTATAAACCCTTTTCTCCTTATATAAGGAGGGAGAGGGGAAGAAAAGAGAAGGAAAATAGAGAAGAGAGAGAGGGAGGAAGGAAGAAAGAGGAGAGAAAAGGGAGATCTTGGGCCAAACTCCGCCGGACTCGACTCGGGATCATCGGATTTTATCCATGAGGCAAGTGTTTACTTGCTTTATTTATTTTTGAGCATAAATCTCATATCGTAGTTTGGAATTAACAAACCCTAAAGATTTTGGGTTGGGTTTTGGTGGATAAAACGGGTTTTCGGGAGTTAAAACGAATAAACCCCAATAATTTTCTAATTGGAGAAACTTAGAAATTAATTGATATTAATTGGTGATTTCGGGTTCTAGGACGTTTAGAACCTTTATTATATGTGTATTTCTAGTTGTTTGAGGTTGTAGGACGTTGGGTGAGGAGATAAAAGTTTGGGAGAAGTTTTAATGGCCGAAACAGCTTCTCGGAGAAGAAGTTGCCCGCCATGATCGATCGATCGATCATGGGGGTTCGATCGATCGAACCATCGATCGATCGAGGGCCATGGGTCGATCGATCGACCCCTGCTAAAAATAAGACAATTTTCCTAGGGTTAATTGGATGGGTTGGAGTCCAATTCTAATGGATTCGAGTTTAATTACGGGATAACATAAGGGACCTTTTAGGACTATATGGTCCTCTAATTAAGGGAATTTTGGAGGGCAAAGTGAGGGTTTTAAATGTGTAACCCTTAAACTATATTTTCGAGGAAAATAGAAAAATTATAGAATTTGGAGGTTAATGGTTCCTAAGTTAGGGTGGGGACCTCTAAGGGATTATATGGACGAGATGTAGTCCTCGGGTTGTGGAAATAGAATCCACGGCCTACTAAGTTTAAGGTTGACCGGGGAAGGATAATCCCCGGGATATTTAAGTGGGAATTAGGCCTATATAGTTATGCATGTAGGGAAACATAACTACACCGATTATGGTTGGGTAAATCCTATGAGGTAATTAGGATAAATTGGGAATATATATATATATATATATATATATATATATTCACTTAATGTAAAATGGTATGATTGGAGATATACGATAAATCCTTAGATGGGATTAAGGTATGTATTATTTATCAAAGTAAGGAAATACTTTGGGTTTAGTATCATGCGTATATGAATGCATGATTATGATTCTTTGAGAGAATCTTTGGGATTATTGGTCATCGCTAGATGTGATTGGCAATTACGGCCATTTATATATATTTAAGGAGGAATATATAGTATGTATACTATGTGATTAAAGTACATGATACGGATGTGTATTATATAGTATATTCCTTGTGCATGAGAACAAGCTAATATATATGTCTATGAGAATAAGAAATGCTCATCATAAAGTTGGTATTTAATCATTGAAAATAAATTATTTTGAGAATGTAAAAATATGAATGTTTTCAAAATGGAAAAATGGTTTTCATAAATGATAATTTATGTATAAACACCTCTCTAAATGCTATCATAAGGGAAGTTTGCGCCTGAGGTGAAGCCCCCTGGCTAATGAATGCAGGGTGTATATAGTCTTAGGCCATATGAGCGATTATTGTATGTTTTCTGCGATGGTGAGGTAATTCTGGGTGTGGTTATGACTCTCCCGCAGGCATATGGCCGCTTCCAGATGTTTCGTTAGGATCCCAGGTTGTCTTGGTGATAGGCCCTGGAAGATGATAGCCATTTAGGGGCGCGCACAGCGGGGAAACCCGAACGGGCAGTCTTAGAACGCGTTAAATGATATGAATTATAACTATTTTCAATAATGTGGGACAATATTAGTGTTAAAGCAATTTATGATAATAAATTGGATTTAAATACATTTCCTGGATGGAAGAAGGGAAATGGGATAAATGAATTGCCTTCGGTTACATTTTCTGGATGGAAGTAGGGAAATGGAAGCATATGATATGAAAAAGCATTTTTATGATAATAAAATTGACTTTTAAATACATTTCCTGGATGGAAGAAGGGAAATGGGATGTTATAAAACGAAAAAGTATTTTTATAATAATAAAACTTGCTTTAAATACATTTCCTGGATAGAAGAAAGGAAATGAAAAGTTTTGAGATAAAAATGAAAAGTATTGGTAAATATTTTGTAAATGAATCCTCAGTCCCGGAGATAGATCCGGATGTGTATTATAAAGATGAAATTGAATTGGTAAACCTCAGTCCGGAAGATATTATCCGGATGTATATCGTAAGATGTATATAAAAATGAATATGTTATGTATGTTAATATATAAGTAGGTATTTATACATTAGTTTTGTACTACAGGCTTAATGGATCTCTACCATTGACCCTGCCAAGTAGTAGTGTATCGGGGGGGTTCCTTGTTTGGATTTTTCTTCGCGAGACACCCCACGCACGAACTTAGCGCAGTGTTGAGAATGGAGAGAAGTTTAACCCTTAGTACTCGGGTTGTAGAGGTTTCTAGTAGATGGGTGAATTAGATTAGTTAGGCGGGGTAGCTTAACTTGAATGTTCTAGATAAGTGCGTTAGGTGTGCACTATTAGAAGAGTGGTGAGGGGTATCTCATGGGAGTGTGATACCAAATTTAAATATGAGATAAAACCTTTTTCTAAAAATAAGGCATTTATGCACTTGCTAAATATTTTTCAAACTCGGGCTCTGACCCGTTTATCTACTTTTTCCTCTCTTGTTATATATATATAGGTGTACAGACACAGAGACACCTGGATGAAACTTCCTTCGAGTCAGACGTCAGCTGCAACAGCTGTGGATGCATGCAGGTTCTCGATAGACGCTTCTATCCTTGTAATCTAAATAGGAGGTATTGTGTACACACTCGGGTTAATAACCCAACATCATTTATTTATTCTTTTACCGCCTTTTTGTGCGTCATTTGATATGGTTGTATATTTTGACCGAGTGTTCGGTTATTTTATTTCATTTTAGTTTCATTTACGCAATCTGTGTGGATGTTTTATTTATAGTTGTTTAAAAAGAGTAGTTAAGTAAAATTTTGACGCCAGCCTAATAGGTTATTAGTAATTAAATTGGCTTTCGACAGTGATATTAAGAATGATCCATATGAGAATCCTGTTTTAATTTGATATATGAGTGATTGCCCAGTATTTTATTAGGCGGGGTGTCACAGATGGTATCAGAGCATCAGGTTCTAGTGTCCTTAGGAATCTGTGCGGACGTACTACGCTTTCAGTGTTGCTCTCGATTTGATATAGAGACTCAGGATTAGGATTGTTGATTTCTCTTGTGAGATTTCGTTCTCCTGCTATAGTATGAGATTATGTAAATCTTTTACACGCTCGTTCTAGGCTCGTGTGCCGATCGAGGAAGGGCAACTAAGGAGGGCCGTGATGAGGACAGCAGGAGGCGGGCTTAGCTGGGGTGACTGGTAGAAGTTGGGGGACTAGGACCGCCGTAGAGGTCAATCCCCTTATAGAGATTATTAAGGATTGGTGCAATGACTACTAAAGTATAGTAGTTATGAGTACCGTAGTACCGCCGTAGTAGAGAGTGGTACTAAAGTTGAATTTACCAGTGACGATAAGGGTTCGAAAGGGACCTTACTGATAGTTTTAACCGTGAGTCCCCATGATTCAGCAGGAATGAGAAGAATGGAGTTTCTGAATTATTCATATAAGGTTTGGTCAGAGGCCGACAATGGATAAAGAGTGATATGAAGAAGTATAAGTTTCATGGCTAGATAAGTTGCGGTGTTCGTTAGCCCTAGACTCGTGTGTGTAATTTGAGTTTTGTAGCGGTCTCGATAACATTATATAATGTAGGCCTATATGTTTTCCGCGGTAGCGGAATTTTATTTTCCTTCATTCTCCATAAAGGCGGGTATTGATATTTTAAATATATATATCTGGTTTGTGATACTCGTTTTATATGTGTCATACGAGTATGGTAATATGGTGAGTATAATACATTATGGTATTATCGGAGCGATAGCAGGCTAATGATGGCAAGACTATCGTGTCCACGATTCCAGGGTGGAACAGGTTGTTGTTGCGATATCTCACCTGAATACAGGTTGAGTTCGCCTTTATTGTGTGTATAGATGGAACTTTGATGAGTAAAGGTTTCATTATCATGATTTGAGTATGTGGCGACCTTATAGATATGATTTGAGGTGTGCCTGGATTATGGTTGAGCTGTGAGTTTAAGCTCATTATTGATTGCGCAAGGACTGAGTGTAGTGCAAGCGCTTGGTGGTATGGATCCTAGATAGAGTCGGGAGTTCAGACTGCATTTCGTTGAGAGATGGGATGGGGTTATTCCAGTTGCATATTCGAAAATAACGAACCTCCATGATCGACGAAGTTAAGTAGTAGTGTGTAGAGGGGTTCCTTGTTTAGATTTCTCTTTGCGAGACGCTCTGCGCACGAACCTTAAAGACGTCGGGAGTGGAGAGACATTATAGGATGCAAGGATGTGGGTTTTGTTGATAAGTCATATAGTGTGAATGAAACGCTATAGCCTATGATCCATGTGATGATGGTATGCTTAAGGAAATATTGTGCTAGGGAAAAGCACTAAAGTGGTCGTCTCACCATAAGTGGATGGGTGAGGTAGGATTTAGAGAATTGATTTGAGGATTATAGCCAGGCCTTAATGGAAAGGAAAATTTTGAGGAAATTTATTTTTGGGTATGATGTTCGTAACGCTTTTACATAGAATTGGCACTTCGATTAGTTAGATTTTCCTTTTCGCTTAGGTGGGAGGATAGAATAGTAGAAATGCGTTCGTAGGTTAGCGAGGTAGGATTTAGGACGTCCGCTGGTGTGCCTTAGGTCTCTATATCTCGATGAACAATAACGCGAGGGAGTAGTGTAACGGGAGGGTTCCTTGTCTGGATTTCGCTTTGCGAGACGTCCCACACATGAAACCCAACAAATGTGGAAAGTTAAGAGAGGCCTTGGGCACTAGGGACATACTTAGTATTATACTTGTTTCGCGTAGGTAGGGTAACGCATAGATCGTAGCACTATTAGGATGTAAGTTCAATAGAATTAGTGGCGCCGATGTAAGGAGAATTAAATTTCGCTGGTTGGGAGGACCCATGTGTGAGTATTACACAGAGGAAAGGAGATCCTTGTTTAGAGAGAGTGTTATGTGTTGGACATTCACAATGGTTGTGCAGATGTGCACGAGTTAGAAAGGTGTATGGGCACCTTAGTGAGTTGGTTTTATATACTGCCTTAAATAGAAGGGGCGTAGTATATAAAGTTGAAGCTTTGCGAGATGTTAGAGTAGTAGTTATAGACTCGTTTCTCTTATTGGCAGCAAGAGAAGCCATCGGAGTAACGCATCATTGTTGTGCGTTAATGGGTAGAGATTTAGATGAGATTGTGGTGAAGCTAGTACATTTGAGTACACCTTGAGGTAGGTGGGATATGGTAAGGGACTATCGTATTAACACCTTTTGATTATGGGGGTACTAAGACGTAGTGGAATTTGTGATCGTAGATTGGTGATATAGGTTATATCCGAATTTTGAGGAAAAAATTCCATTATAAGGGGGGAAGTATGTAACAACTCGTCCTTTTGGAGATAATTAAATTCCATAATTGGGTATAAATTGGAATTTTGGAGAATTTCTCGAAATAGTGATTTTTGGGATTTTCAAGGATTTAATGATTTTTTAGGGGAGCAATACTTACTTTTGGGATTGAATAGGTCGAAGTATTTTAATTATATGTCACCGTTGAGTAAAGCGACAAAAGGTAAGATTTTAATTGGAAAACCCGTATTAAGTTATTTTGGGTTGAAATAGTGATTTGCGGTCAAGTACCTCTGATGGAAATTTTGACTGCGCCGTGAGTCTCGGAATGGCCGAGATAGTCGGAAAAGAGTGTCCGATTATCGAAATTGAGTTTCGGGGATTTTTGAGTTAAACGGGCTCGTAATTGAGTAAACGAGTCATTTTTGAGTTTTAAGGGGGTATAAACCCTTTTCTCCTTATATAAGGAGGGAGAGGGGAAGAAAAGAGAAGGAAAAGAGAGAAAAGAGAGAAAAGAGAGAGGAAGTAAGAAAGGGAGAGAAAAGGGAGATCTTGGGCCAAACTCTGCCGGACTCGACTCAAGATCGTCGGATTTTATCCACGAGGCAAGTGTTTACTTACTTTATTTATTTTTGAGCATAAATCTCATATCGTAGTTTGGTATTAACAAACCCTAAAGATTTTGGGTTGGGTTTTCGTGGATAAAACGGGTTTTCGAAAGTTAAAACGAATAAACCCCAATAATTTTCTAATTGGAGAAACTTAGAAATTAATTGATATTAATTGGTGATTTCGGGTTCTAGGACGTTTAGAACCTTTATTATATGTGTATTTGTAGTTGGTTGAGGTTGTAGGACGTTGGGTGAGGAGACAAAAGCTTAGGAGAAGCTTTAATGGCCGAAACAGCTTCTCGGAGAAGAAGTTGCCCGCCATGATCGATCGATCGATCATGGGGGTTCGATCGATCGAACCATCGATTGATTGAGGGCCATGGGTCGATCGATCGACCCCTGCTGAAAATATGACAATTTTCCTAGGGTTAATTGGATGGGTTGGATTCCAATTCTAATGGATTCGAGGTTAATTACGGGATAACATAAGGGACCTTTTAGGACTATATGGTCCTCTAATTAAGGGAATTTAGTAGGGCAAAGTAAGGGTTTTAAATGTGTAACCCTTAAACTATATTTTCGAGGAAAATAGAAAAATTATAGAATTTGGAGATTAATGGTTCCTAAGTTAGGGTGGGGACCGCTAAGGGATTATATGGACGAGATGTAGTCCTCGGGTTATGGAAATAGAATCCACGACCTACTAAGTTTAAAGTTGATCGGGGAAGGATAACCCCCGGGAAATTTCAGAGGGCATTAGGCCTATAAAGTTGGTATTTAATCATTGAAAATAAATTATTTTGAGAATGTAAAAATATGAATGTTTTCAAAATGGAAAAATGGTTTTCATAAATGATAATTTATGTATAAACACCTCTCTAAATGCTATCATAAGGGAAGTTTGCGCCTGAGGTGAAGCCCCCTGGCTAATGAATGCAGGGTGTATATAGTCTTAGGCCATATGAGCGATTATTGTATGTTTTCTGCGATGGTGAGGTAATTCTGGGTGTGGTTAAGACTCTCCCGCAGGCATATGGCCGCTTCCCGATGTTTCGTTAGGATCCCAGGTTGTCTTGGTGATAGGCCCTGGAAGATGATAGCCATTTAGGGGCGCGCACAGTGGGGAAACCTGGACGGGCGGTCTTAGAACGAGTTATATGATATGAAATATAACTATTTTCAATAATGTGGGACATTATTGGTGTTAAAGCAATTTATGATAATAAATTGGCTTTAAATACATTTCCTGGATGGAAGAAGGGAAATGGGATAAATGAATTGGCTTCGGATACATTTCCCGGATGGAAGAAGGGAAATGGAAGCATATGATATGAAAAAGCATTTTTATGATAATAAAATTGGCTTTTAAATACATTTCCTGGATGGAAGAAGGGAAATGGGATGTTATAAAACGGAAAAGAATTTTTATAATAATAAAACTTGCTTTAAATACATTTCCTGGATAGAAGAAAGGAAATGGAAAGTTTTGAGATAAAAATGAAAAGTATTGGTAAATATTTTGTGAATGAATCCTTAGTCCGGGAGATAGATCCGGATGTGTATTATAAAGATGAAATTGAATTGGTAGACCTCTGTCTGAAAGATATTATCCGGATGTATATTTTAAGATGTATATAAAAATGAATATGATATGTATGTTAATATATAAGTATGTATTTATACATTAGTTTTGTACTACGGGCTTAATAGATCTCTACCATTGACCCTGCCAAGTAGTAGTGTATCGGGGGATTCCTTGTTTGGATTTGGCTTCGCGAGACACCCCACGCACGAACTTAGCGCAGTGTTGAGAAGGGAGAGAAGTTCAACCCTTAGTACTCGGGTTGTAGAGGTTTCTAGTAGACGGGTGAATTAGATTAGTTAGGCGGGGTAGCTTAACTTGAATGTTCTAGATAAGTGCGTTAGGTGTGCACTATTAGAAAAGAGGTGAGGGGTATCTCATGGGAGTGCGATACCAAATTTAAATATGAGATAAAACCTTTTTCTAAAAATAAGTTGTTTATGCACTTGCTAAATATTTTACAAAGTCGGGCTCTGACCCGTTTATCTACTCTTTCCTCTCTTGTTATATATATATATATATTATATAGGTGTACAGACACAGAGACACCTGGATGAAACTTCTTTCGAGTCAGACGTCAGCTGCAGAAGCTGTGGATGTATGCAGGTTCTCGATAGACCCTTCTATCCTTGTAATCTAGGTAGGAGGTGTTGTGTACACACTCGGGTTAATAACCCAACATCATTTATTTATTCTTTTACCGCCTTTTTGTGTGGCATTCGATATGGTTGTATATTTTGATCGAGTGTTCGGTTATTTTATTTCATTTCAGTTTCATTTACGCAATCTGTGTGGATGTTTTGTTTGTAGTTGTTTAAAAAGAGTAGTTAAGTAAAATTTTGACGCCAGCCTAATAGGTTATTAGTAATTAAATTGGTTTTCGACAGTGATGCTAAGAATGATCCATATGAGACTCCTGTTTTAATTTGATATAGGAGTAATCGCCCGGTATTTTATTAGGCGGGGTGTCACAGTTGTGCACTTAGATGAGAGGTGAGGATTATTTTATTGTGAAGAGCGAGATAAGCTTGTTCATGATGTTAGTATTCATAACTGCCATACATTTTATTCACATGTATATCATATGAAATCGGGCCCTGACCCATCTATATTTCTTTGTTTTGTATGGATTCAATTTATGCCCAGGTGCTCCGCCGCAAGGACGCCCATGTTGACCCTTCCATCCAAGTGTCCAGGAGCTATAACATTTTTGCGGATGTTGTAGGATATCTGTTATAGACCCCTCTATCTTTTGTGTACTCTAGTTATGAGCAGTATAAACATTTGGGCGTGTTGCCCATGTTTTGTACTTGTTTATATATTGTGATATTTATTTTAATACTCGGTGTAACCGCTTGTACTGGTTTGTTAACCGACAACTTATTCGGTTATTATATTGTGAATGATAGAAATTGTTATTTGTCTTTTTATCCACCATCTCTTTAAATTGGATCGTCTAAACGTTTTTCTTTTAAACTTACAAATTAACTTGACATTCGTTTTCTAAAATAATTGGTGGTTATCTCATATTATTATTTTCACAACAGTGATGCTAAGAATGGACCATCTATGGTTCCTGTATTTATTGGAGTATCGGGCTGGCCACTTCTTATTTTAATAAGCGGGGTGTCACAGATGGTATCAGAGCATCGGGTTCTAGAGTTCTTAGGATCTATGCGGACCTATCACGTTCTAACGTAGCGTTATTTGATATAGAGCCCTATTGTTAGGACTGTTTTGTTTGTATATGCTTGCGATCTCCTGCAAAGATAAATTACTTTAAATTTTATTTTGATTCAATTGTTTCTCAGTCTCAGATGCTACCTAGAAAAGGTCGTCCATCTAAGAGAAATCGAGTTGTAGAAGATAATGTAGAACCCCCACCACAGCAAAGAATGATTAATGTCGCAGAGGTGGCTAACATCTTTTCCCAAACAGTCAATGCTACAATGATAGTTATGGCTTAACAGTTTCCTCAAGCCCAATAACCAGTAGTATCGGAGGTGCAAGCCCATGTGGGACCTTCCCCATGGGAGAGAGTTAGAGAATATTTCTTAAAAGGTCACCCCCCAGAATTTCAGGGTGGTTCTGATGTGATAGTAGCAAACCAGTGGAAGAAGGATATGCAGCGAGGAACAGAAGTAGATCCTTGCCACTTTCAAACTAGTAGGAACAGATTACACTGGTGGGAGTCGGTGACCACACCGGAGCAGAGGGATACTATGTCTATATCGGATTTTTTGGTTTTATTTGATCGGAAGTATATTCCTCCCGCAGTCCAAAAAGAGATGGGGAGGAAACTCAAGGATGCAGTCCAAGGAGAACGTTCTGTTGCGGAGTATGAAGAGGAATTTACTCGTCTGGCGAGCTTTGTGCCGAATGAAGTAATTTCGGAGGAAAGAAGGATATCGAAGTTTATTGGAGGTTTGCAATGGAGGATACGACAACACTTGCTGGGAAATCTAGCTTTACAAATATTTGGTGACGTGATGAATGCAGCATTGCTTCATTGCCAAGATCACCGTCTCCATGTGTAAGGGAGTAAGAAGATTTTAGTTTTGAGTCAAGTTAGTAAGCAGGGAGGTAATGGTGCCGGGGGAGCATTACCCTCATCATAATCGTTGGGAAGCAAACAGAAAGAGAAGGACACCCAATAGGGGGATTTGTCCAAGAGACAACATTTTGGGGGTTTTAATTTCAGAGGAGGTGGATTTGGGCACGGTCAGAGTGCCCAGCAGCAGCAGATGGTGGGTCATCTAGGCCAAGAAGGCAGGGGTAATAATGGGGGTCGAGGCCATCTAGGTCACGACATGGGGCAGTTTTGAAATAATAATCGGGGTCGTTATCTGGAGAATATGGCGAGCTGTTTTCAATGTGGTGAATATGGGCACTTTAAAAAAGCTTATCTGCAGTTGATTGGGGGACAGTTACCTAGGGGTCCTCAGCATCAGCAGGCGCATTCACTGCCACCCGTGCCTATTCCAGTCGTCCCTCTACAACAGGGGCAACTACAGTATGGGAGTGTTTATCATATTCAGGATGCTTCACTTCCTCCAGCCCTTCCCGCGTCGCCAACTGTCGTGGGTAAGTTTTCCATCCATGGGTATATGGGTCGTGTGTTATTTGATACGGGCGCAACGCACTCGTTTATTGCTAGACATTTTGCCCAATCGACGGAGTTGATTAAGTTTGCGAAGAGTACCTTTACTAGTGTCGAATCTTCCATGGGTGATGGTTCACTCATATTCTTTGTTTGTAAAAGAGTAGAAATAGACCTTGGTAATTTACGTTTTGAGGCCGATTTACTCGTCCTGGATATGGTCGGGTATGACATTATTCTGGGTATGGATTGGTTGGTGAAATACCGTGCTATAGTAAATTATTATGGGAGGAGTATAGTCTTTGCCATTCCGGGGCAAGAAATATTTCTAGTGGCTATGCCTATTTCGGAGGGAGGTTCGAGTACGTATTTATATTATATTATGGAGGAGACTTCACGTGATATAGTCATTTCCTTAGATTCTATTCCTGTAGTTAGAGACTTTGAGGATGTTTTTCGGGATATTCCGGGTTTACCTCCAAGTTGTGAGATCGAGTTTGTGATTGATTTAGCACCGAGAACTTAGTCGATTGCTAGAGCTCCATATCGTATGGATCCTATGGAAATGAGGGAGTTAAGGGATCAAATTAAGCAGTTGTTAGAGAAAGGGTTTATTCAGCGTAGCACGTCGCTATGGGGTAATCCTGTGTTGTTTGTGAAGAAGAGAGATGGTTTCCTCCGGTTATGTGTTGATTAACAGGAATTAAATAAGGTTACCATCAGGAATAAATACCCATTACCTCAGATCGATGATTTGTTCGATCAATTAAGGGGAGCTTCGTACTTCTCTAAGATAAATTTGAGGACTAGGTATAATCAACTGCAGATTCGAGAGCAGGACATGTCCAAAACTGCATTCTTAACTAGATATTGGTCTTTTGAGTTTTTGGTCATGCCTTTTGGGTAACCAATGCTCCTCCTGTATTTATGGACCTTATGAATAGAGTGTTTCGAGAATTCCTGGACCATTTTGTTATCATGTTTATTGATGACATCCTAATCTATTCTCAGACTGAAGCCGATCAAGCTAAACATTTATGTTTGGTACTGCAAACGCTACGGGATCATTAGTTGTATGCTAAGTTCGAGAAGTGTAGTTTTTGGTTACAGGAAGTGCAATTTTTGGGTCACATTATGACAGCTAAGGGCATTTTGGTAGATCCGAGTAAAGTAGTCATGGTGAGGGAATGTGGTCAGCCCATGACGCCCACAGAGATTCGTAGTTTTTTGGATTTGGCTGGTTATTAGCGTCGTTTCATTAAGGGGTTTTCCAAGATTGCTAGCCCTTTGATAAATCTGACCCGAAAGGGAATGAAGTTTATTTGAGATGATTCTTGTCAGCTAGCTTTTGATGAGTTGAACGATAAGTGTAATACCCCATATTTTTGCGCATAATTATTTTTCTGGAAAATGGGGATTAATTAAATTAAAGAGAGAAAATTTGAATCGTAATTAATCCGATATTTATGATAATAATCACTAGCGTGATGAGAGTTAGTAATTATTGAATTAATATTATGACCGGGGATGAAATACACGACAGTTGTGTTATAAATATTTGGGACGCGTAGGGGTCGCGTCACTAGTATGTATTTGGGGGCTTAAAAAGATAAATTATTTTTGTATAACTCGGACGACTATTTTGAGTGCGCCAGAGTGTCCGAAAGGGTCGAAATAGTCAGAAAACCCTACTCGGGTATTTTATTTGGAGTCCGGGGCATTTTAACCCAAAACTACACCCTGTAGGGGTATTTTGGTCTTTTGGAATTTTTGGGTAATTAAATGGACGAAAATTGGGTTTAATTAAAGGCAGTTAGGGTTAGTGGCCTGTTAGTTCAACTTATACAAGATAGAGAGAAAAACAGATAGATAACCAAGGAAGAAGAAGGAGACTCCATTAGAGCCCTAAGCCAAGAACTCAAGCTCTCACAACAAAAAGTACACCAACACGTAGATCGTGTCAAGATGATCGTCCCCATGCCAACTTCAACCCGCGGATCAGAAGTTCATTTTAAGGCAAGTTATTATCTTGCTCTCTCTCTTAGAAATTATTACTCTTGTTAACATATGTAGAGGTTTTAGAACAATTAATACCAAATTTGGTTTACCTATGATGAGATTGAGTAGGAATCTTAGAAATTTGATGGGGGTTTGCATGTAGAGGATTTTACCCTTTATAGAAGTGTAAAATTAGGAGAATTAGATTCTAATTACGAAATAAAAATGGAACTTTTATGGATTTATAATTTTGGGTTTATGTTAATATGATTCAAAGGAAAATTTAGGAGTTTATTGAATTTATTTGATGATTAGAAGGATTTGACCCCTAAACTATGTTAAGAAATGTTCTAAAGTGACTTAGAGTAGTTTAGAAACCTTGTACTTGGGTTGGAATGGGTTTATACTGAAATTGAAGAGGAGGAAATATGGAAGAAGATAAACTGGGCAACCGCGGAATTTTCGTTAGAAGTCCAGCCCAGGTTATTCGAACGACCTCGTTCGAACGAAACTTCTAACGAGTTTCCAGTGGCCCTTCTAACGAGTTTAGTAGTTCGTTCGAAGTTCCTTCGTTCGAATGACCCTCATTCGAACGACCTCGTTCGAACGAGATTCCCTAGGTCTTCTAACGAGATTCCAAAATGACCCTTAAGACCTGATTTTTGTTTCGAACTTCTCGTAGGCTTATTTATATGAGAATTAGACCTGTATGAATGTCAAGTGACTTAAAATTTATAATCATTAGTGAGCGGAGAATATGGCGTCCCTCAGACGGTACTAAAATTCATAGAATCAGAGAGATAAAAGAATATAAGGGAAAATACAAACGAGTAAGGTACGGGGGAATAATATGGGGTTATATTTTACGTACTGCAGATACTACGCTACGGGAATGCCAATGAATTTATATAAGTTGTGTGTATACTTATTGCTTAAAATATTATGTGTATGACATACCTAGCTACTGGGTATCGAACGGAGGTTAACGTGTTGTGAACGACTGGATCTTGTGTGCCTTTGGGGGATTTAGAGTCGTACCACTAGAGCATGGAACTTAGGTACGGGATATTCGTGAGAATGATAGTGATGACGGTCGTATGGGTTCGTAGGTATGTGAGTAGCCCATCGTCTTGGGAATATATTCGCCTCCAATAGGTGTTTGTATTTTTATTAGTTCTCGAGAGATTGAGCCAGTTGTCCTCTATGCGTGAGCGTTGCATGGGACTAGATAGCTGAGTATGCGTAGCATTAAAGGTTCTCAACTAGAGGTGCAATATTGCTATATTTATATATATAAATTAATATGTATACATAAAGAGATTAATGTGTGTATACATAAATCCTATTTGGTGTCTTATATTAATGACTCTATTTTGAAAGGTGTAATTATGGTATTAACAGTTGGGCAGTTAGAAGAATATGAGAATAAACTAAGGTAATTCTAAACCGATATTGAAATCTTAAGAATGTCGACTTTGGGAAATTTAGGGAGTCTTCCCAACATAATAGTATGTAATTAGTACCCAGTCAGGGTATCATGATTAGTATGGGTAGTTAGGCTCGTTAGACGTGCACACTAGATCGAGGGGTGAGTATGTCAAGTGAGTACGCTAAGTTAACTTGAAGAATAATTGAGCTAATTGAATCAATTTAAGCACTTATTATTTTTAAACTGTTTTCAACTCGGGCTCTGACCCGTTTTTCTGTATATCTTTCTATTTTTTCATTAATTTTAGGTGCCCAGCCACAGGGACACCAGCCTTAGGAGACTCTATTCAGTTTTCGTGCTATAACTGCTATGGAAGTTGCAGGAAAATTGCTAGTAGACGACCTAACCTATTCTTCCTTTTTCAGTTACCTATTCTGTTGGACATATCGTCCTTTCTTCTGGTTATTTGCATAGATTCATTTTTTTATATTCTCTCTTAGATTTGTCTTCATTTTATTGGATTTATTGTATGGGATTGTATCCAGATGTGTTTTACTCCAGTCATTTATTTTACTTCAGTTAGACTTTATTTATATTAGTGTGATGTATGGCAATTATTGGTATTCTTTTTGGATATTGGTTAATAACGAGATTAAAATTTGGACATCACCGTTTTTATATACTAGGTGGTTAGTTTTATTAAATTAAAATTTAAACTTTTGTCAGTGATGCATTATCTGGATCAACTTGCTATTCTGAAATTAATTAATTAAGGACTGATCACCCGGTAATTAATTAAGCGGGGTGTCAAAGGTGGTATCAGAGCATCAGGTTCTAGTGTCCTTTAGGATCTGTTCGGCGTATTGCATTTTTCTCTTAGCGTCTTTGATATAGAACCCTACTATTAGGACTGTTGTATCCTCATTTCGTGTTGTAGATTTCGTACTTTTGCTACAATGTTATGTATGGATGGTGGTTTTATAAAATTCATTTAAATTTCAGATGTCGCCTATGGGGGAGACAAACACTAAAACCGCGGACAAAGTAAATGCGAGACAAGACCAAAAAATACCTCAGGTACACCAGGAAAGAGAAGAAATCACTGAGATTGCAAACATCATGGAACAAGTAGTGACTCTCGCAATATTGCCGTACCAAAATCGCAGTGTGCAACTTACAGGGGGGAAAAACAAGAGAAGTTTATCAATATGACATTTCGAGGAATAATAACGATGGGAAAATACTGTCACAACAGCGAAAAGATCCTTAGAGACATCAAGACCAAAAATACTATGAGAATCGTGGGAAGAGCCAAACCCGCTAGGGACAACACGGCCATCAGGGCCAGCAGTAGGTTCAGCAGGGCTGGAATGGCTAAAGGGATGGGTGGTAACGGCCATCAGGGCCGGGGACAACAAGGACAAGGGGGAGGACCCTTCCCAGTAAGATGTTTCACATGTGGCAACACTAGCCACAAATGCCAGGACTGCCCTCAGAAGGGTAGAGGTCAGCGAGACCATCAAGGTCAGCAATGTGCTCAGCAGGGCCAACAGAGCAGAAAATGTGTGGGTAAGTGTTTCATATGTGGCGAACGGGGTCACTATCGTCAAAATTTCCCTAGCAAAGGCAGGATCCTACAACAGTCATTGAATGTTCACCCGACACCACAGAATACCCAAATTGGGGAAACATGGATAATCATCCCAGTAACATAGACTTCATAATAGCAGTAGGTAGTACAATATGGATGTATCTATAATGCTCGATATGCAGTTATGCTACTGATACCGCATCTACCACCCATGTTTAGAGGTATGGTACTTTATCATTTATAGTGCTTCCTTTTAGTTACGAGGAAAATTTTAAATAACCTATGTGTGTTACAACTTACTTTTACTACGTGAGAAATATGAGCGTAAAATGTATTGCTATCCCAATTTCGAACCGTATAATTCAAGTTTGTGTGATGATAGATCATTAAAATAATATTAGGTGTCCATTAGTCCTGGATATGATACAATTTGTGCTAAGTGTCATCCGAGAGGAAACGGAGCCTCTTGTATACATATGGTATTAAATCCTACTGAGACTTGTGGAGTATGTCGTCGGGTTATACAAAACCCAGGTGGGCAGAATTGTTTACTATAATAACTCAGGAAATAATGAAATATCTCGGGGAATGGAAGTAATTTTGTGGCAAATTGAAGAGCCTAACGCCAAGTTACTAGGCGTAATGTGATGAATATATTTTTCGTAACATGAGAATACATGCGCTATTATTAGTAGGAAGTAGGTATGTGGGGTACGAGACAAATACTGAGGACCACAACTTTCGTTGACCGACAATGTTAGTTAGTAGTGTATCGGGGGGGGGGGGGTTCCTTGTTTGGATTTCGCTTTGCGAGACATCCCACGCATGAAACCTAGTGAGTGTCGGGAGCTGGGGATGGTTAGTCTTTAACACATGAGTTTGGTACCCTAGTTATCATCCGTAAGACAAATCATAACATTAACTTAAAATGTATTGTAAGGACATATTTTTAATAAGTCCGTCATAATTAATTATGTCGTATACTGCTACAAGTCGTCGAAGAATTGAAGAAGTTTTCATCTACAAAAGACGAATCCGAATTACAAGTGGTCTTCAACATTCAAGCCCAACAATATGAACTTTGGTAAGATATTGTTTTAAAGTTTCATTTACATTTCATATTAAGAGTGTTGGGATATTTTTAAAAGGTTTTAAAAAGATTTTATATAAAAATGTTTTTTTAAAGAGGTTTTATAACTGTTTGTGAAAAACTGCCTCAGCAGTAAGCATACCTCGGTTTTTACGCCAAGGTCGTTCAAGAGAGATATAAATCTCGTTCGAACGACAATGGGAAGTCGCGCATAGTCATTCGAACGACACACGATCTCATTCGCGTGAGATGTCATTCTCGTTCGAGCGAGATAACTTTTAGGCTGACATGCTACAGTAATGCTTATCCTTTAACCAACTCAGATTTTGTATAAAAAGGAGTCTTGGCAGCCTAGAAAAACGTGGAGAACAGTTTCAGCTTTAAAGTGTTTTATCTTTTTGAAAATTTTGTGTATCTGCCCAGATTTAATTCAATACCTTTTGGCAGAAAGTTTTTATCCAACAATTTGAAGGGTTCAAATGTTTTGTTTTTAATTCACAAAATTCTAATTACTTTTATGTGAATTGTTTTGTGGAACCCAAGAACATATTTTGTTTTTGTTCATACTTTGTGGGGAGAGCTCTACAATCGACAATTACGTGCTATTGTGGAGGGCGTCCTTATAAAGTTCACATCTTGTGGAGAAACCGTTTTCTTCTTCATTACTGCCCTCCTGAAAAGGGAAAGTTCCAGCCGACGACATCAGAACCGACACCTGCGGGTATTTCTGTGTCAATATTTCTAGCCATTGCTTTGGAGGGTTCCCGAAGACACCGTGCATTACACTTGTGGGCGCTTATCAGGTTGTATGTAAGTCAATGGTCTTGTGAATTCTTTAAAATTCTAGAAATAAAAGGTATTGCCCCTTTGGGGGATTTTTCCTGAATATTTGTGTCACATGCTTTATTTATTTATGGGTTGACACACACACTTTTAGATGCATGTTTTGGGGCTGGATTAATTTGGTTTAAAAAAATAGAGTCTAATTAAATAAGTGTGCCAAATTAGATATTTGTGAATTTAATCAATTATCACACGGTCGCATTCTTCATGTATTCCTACGCACGGTCAGTAGAACCGTACGATATGACGTAAGAAGTGATATCAAATGTTTTACATCTAAAATATATCAGTGTAATAGGGGAAGATGATAAAGTCACGATACGGAATAAGTATTCATTTCCCCGAATCGATGACTTATTCGATTAGTTGAGGAGAGCTACCTTTTCCTCAAAGATTGACTTGGGATCAGGATACCATAAACTGTGTATCAGAGAGTAGGAGATGTCAAAGACTACTTCTTGATGAGATATAGGTCCTATGAGTTCAGAGTCATGTCGTTTGGGCTGACAAATGCTCCAGCCGCATTCATGGACCTAATGAACTGAGTGTTCAGAGAGTTCTTGGGTCAACTTATCATCGTCTCCATAGATGACATCCTGATTTATTCACAGACTAAGGAGGAGCATACCGAGCACGTAAGACAGGATCTCCCGACACTATGAGAGCATCAATTGTGTGCTAAGTATGAGAAGTGCGGATTCTGGTCATGGAAGGTACAGTTTTTGGGGAATGTTGTGTCGGAATTGGGGATATCGGTTGACCCAGACGAAGTGTTGGCAGTGAGGGAGTGAAATCATCCCACCACACCAACCAAGATATGCATTTTCTTGGGGTTAGACAGGTACTACAACAGGTTCATCCGAAGCTCTTCGAAGATAGCGGGTTCGTTGATGAATCTGACTCACAAGGGAGTACCGTATGAATGGGATGGTACTTATCAATTAGACTTTGATGAGTTGAAAGACAAGTTAACCTCAGCACCAGTGTTAGCATTACCCAAGCCAGGAGTGGAGTATCTAGTCTACACTAATGCGTTCTTATTAGGACTTGTAGGTGTACTGCAGCAGGAGGATCAGGTTATAGCTTATGCTTCCCGTAAGCTTAAACCTCACGAGAGGAACTACCCCCACTATTTAGAGTTGGCGGCAGTGGTGTTTGCACTTCGGATTTGGAGATATTACGTCCTAGTGGAGAAATTTCGTCTATTACGGACCATAAGTCGTTACAGTACCTCTTCATGAAGAAGGAGTTAAAAATGTGTCAATGTCGGTGGCTTGAGTTTGTTAAAGACTATCAATTTGATATCCAGTACCACTCGGGGAAGGCTAATGTGGTAGCAGACGCGTTGAGTCGTAGGCCAGTTGGTGAGGTGGACGAGGTGTGGAAAGAAAAATGGAAGGAGTTAGGGAACCTGGATGCGGTGGCTCGATCGTTTATGTCTGTGATGATGGTTATGCCCCAGATTATTACGGGAATGGTATAGGTTCAGGCAGATGATCCGTTCTGCCAAAGTCAGATAGTGAAACTTCTAGTCGAGAGGGCTGAGTCTTACACTATGGGTTCAGACGGGGGTCTACGTTTCAATGGGAGATTGGTTGTTCTCGAGGGTGAGGATTTGTGACACAAGGTGATGACAGAGTCGCACGGTTCCCGATTTGCAGTGCATCCCGGTAGGGATAAGATATACCAGGACATGTGTAGATAGTACTGGTGGAGTGGAATGAAGAAGGATATTACCGAGTTCATCTCAAAATGTGCCACTTGTCAGTTAGTAAAGGTGGACCATCAGAGACCGGCAGGACTTCTACAGCCATTAGAGGTTCTTATGTGGAAATGGGAGAGCATTTCCATGGACTTTATCACGGTATTACCAACATCGCAGAGGGGTCACGATTCGATATGGGTGATTGTGGATCGGTTGACCAAGGTAACCCACTTTCTGTCAGTCAAGACAGACTACACTGTGGGACAGTACGCCCAGTTATTCATAGCAGAGATAGTGAGACTCAATGTAGTGCCTCTCAATATCGTGTCTGACAGAGATAACGTGTTCGTTTCTCAATTTTGGGAGAGTTTTCAGGAGGCATTAGGTACGGAGTTGCAGCTGAGCACAACCTTTCAACCGCATATGGATGGTTAGATAGAGCGAGCGAATCAGATGTTGGAGGACATATTACTTATGTGCATAATTGATTTTGACGAAGGTTGGGACCAGTACCTTCCACTAGTGGAGTTTGCTTATAACAACCCCTAACCAGTTTACTATCGGCATGGATCTATTCGAAACCCTATACGGAAGACCTTGTCATTCCCCAACATGTTGGCTAGAGTTGGGGGACATTAAGTTACTGGGTACGAAGGTGATTCAGGATACTTCGATAAGGATAGAGTTGATACGGAGCCGTATTCGAGTTGCTTAGGATCGATAGAAGAGTTACGCTAGTGCCCAATGTTAGTTTCGAGTGTTTAATATTGGGGATCAGGTGTTACTTCGGGTGTCTCCTATGATGGGAGTTATGCATCTTGGAAAGAAGGGAAAGTTGGAGCCGAGGTATGTAGGTCCATTCCCCATTATCGAGAGGATTGGGCTAGTTACTTAGACTTAGGTTATCGGACCACTTGCATAAAGTCCATGACGTGTTTCATATCTCGTTGCTGAGGAGATTCCTTCGAGATGAATTGGATCATACTCACATTGCGCTAAAGGATATAGACTTACTGCCTGATAGCTCTTACGAAGAGGGACCAGTTGCTATACTAGACCGTAGCGAGATAAAGTTGAGGTTGAAAATAGTACCACTAGTGCGTGTTCAGTGGCGACACCATAATGTTGAGGAATCAACTTGGGAGCGCGAGGACGACATGCGTGAACGTTATCCAGAGTTATTCTTACCAGGTATATATATTCTTTTCCGAATTTCAGGACGAAATTCAGTTATTAGGGGGGAAGTATGTAATACCCCGTATTTTTGCGCATAATTATTTTTATGGAAAATGGGGATTAATTAAATTAAAGAGAGAAAATTTGAATCATAATTAATCCGATTTTCATGATAATAATCACTGCCGTGATGAGAATTAGTAATTATTGAAATAATATTATGGCCGAGGATGAAATACAGGACAGTTATGTTATAAATATTTGGGACGCGTAGGGGTCGTGTCACTAGTATATATTTGGGGGTTTAAAAAGATAAATTATTTTTGTATAACTCAGACGACTATTTTGAGTGCGCCAGAGTGTCCGGAAGGGTCTAAATAGTCAAAAAAACACTACTCGGGTATTTTATTTGGAGTCCGGGCATTTTAACCCAAAACGACACCCCGTAGGGGTATTTTGGTGTTTTGGAATTTTTGGGTAATTAAATGGATGCAAATTGGGTTCAATTAAAGGCGGTTAGGGTTAGTGGACTGTTAGTTCAACTTACGTAAGATAGAGAGGAAAAGAGATAGAGAACCAAGGAAGAAGAAGGAGACTCCATTAGAGCCCTAAGCCAAGAACTCAAGCTCTCACAACAAAAAGTACACCAACGCGTAGATCGTGTCAGGAGGATCGTCTCCATACCAATTTCAACCCGCGGATCAGAAGTTCATTTTAAGGCAAGTGATTATCTTGCTCTCTCTCTTAGCAATTATTACTCTTATTAATATATGTAGAGGTTTTAGAACAATTAATACCAAATTTGGTTTACCTATGATGAGATTGTGTAGGTATCTTAGAAATTTGATGAGGGTTTGCATGTAGAGGATTTTCCCCTTTATAGAAGTGTAAAATTAGGAGAATTAGATGCTAATTATGAAATAAAAATGGAACTTTTATGTATTTATAATTCTGGGTTTATGTTAATATGATTCAAAGGAAAATTTAGGAGTTTGTTGAATTTATTTGATGATTAGAAGGATTTAACCCCTAAACTATGTTAAGAAATGTTCTAAAGTGACTTAGAGTAGTTTAGAAACCTTGTACTTGGGTTGGAATGGGTTTAGGTTGAAATTGAAGAGGAGGAAATAGGGAAAAATGAACTTTGAAGATGAACTGGGGAACTGCGGAATTTTCGTTAGAAGTCCAGCCCAGGTCGTTCAAACGACCTCGTTCGAACGAGACTTCTGACGAGTTTCCAGTGTCCGTTCTAACGAGTTTGGTAGTTCGTTCGAAGTTCCTTCGTTCGAACAACTCTCATTCGAACGAGATTCCCTGGGTCTTCTAACGAGATTCCATAATGACCCTTAAGACCCTATTTTTGTTTCGAACTTCCCGTAGGCTTATTTCTATGAGCGTTAGACCTGTATGAATGTCGAGTGACTTAAAAATTATAATCATTAGTGAGCGGATAATGTGGTGACCTTCGGACGGTACTAGAATTCATAGAATTAGAGAGATACAATAATATAAGGGAAAATACAAGTGAGTAAGGTACGGGGGAATAATAGGGGTTATATTATACGTACTACAAATACTAGGCTACAGGAAAGTCAATGAATTTATATAAGTAATGTGTATGCTTATTGCTCAAAATATGATGTGTATGACATACCTAGATACTTGCTATCGAACGGAGGTTAACGTATTGTGGACGATCGGATCTTGTGTGCCTTCGGGTGATTTAGTGTCGTGCCACTAGAGCATGGAACCTAGGTACGAGCTATTTGTGAGAATGATAGTGATGACTATCGTATGGGTGCGTAGGTATGTGTGTAGCCCATCGGCTTGGGACTATGTTCGCCTCCAATAGGTGTTTATGTTTTTATTTGTTCTCGAGAGATTGAACTAATTGTCCTCTATGCGTGAGCATTGCAATGTGACTAGATAGCCGAGTATGCGTAGCATTAAGGGTTCTAAACCAGAGGTGCAATATTGCTATATTTATATATGTAAATTGATATGTATACATAAAGAGATTAATGTGTGTATACCGGAATCCTATTTGGTGTCTTATATTAATGACTCTATTTTGAAAGGTGTACTTATGGTATTAACAGCTGGGCAGTTAGAAGAATATGAGAATAAACTAAGGTAATTCTAAACCGATATTGAAATATTAAAAATGTCATCTTTGGGAAATTTAGGGAGTCTTCCCAACATAATAGTATGTAATTAGTATCCAGTCAGGGTATCATGATTAGTATGGGTAGTTAGGCTCGTTAGACGTGCACACTAGATCGAGGGGTGAGTATCTCAAGTGAGTACGCTAAGTTAACTTGAAGAATAATTGTGCTAATTGAATCAATTTAAGCACTTTATATTTTTAAACTGTTTTCAACTCGGGCTCTGACCCGTTTTTTTGTATATCTTTTTATTGTTCTAATATTTTTAGGTGACCAGCCATAGGGACACCAGCCTTAGGAGACTCTATTCAGTTGCCGTGCTGTAGCTGCTGTGGAAGCTACAGGAAAATTGCTAGTTGATGACCCAGCCTATTCTTCCTTTTTCAGTTACCTATTTTGTTGGAGATGTCGTCCTTTCTTATGGTTAATTTCATAGATTTAGTTGTTTTATATTCTCTCCTAGATTTGTCTTCATTTTATTCGATTTATTGTATGCGATTATATCTGGATGTGTTTTACTCCAATCATTTATTTTACTTCAGTTAGACTTTATTTATATTAGTGTGATGTATGTCAATTGTTGGTATTCTTTTTGGATATTGGTTAATAACGAGATTAAAATTTGGACATCACCCTTTTTAAATACTAGGTGGTTAGTTTTATTAAATTAAAATTTGAACTTTCGTCAGTGATGCATTATCTGGACCAACTTGATATTCTGAAATTAATTATTTAAGTACTGTGTAACACCCCGCCTAAAATAATAACGGGTGGCCAGCCCTATACTATATTAAATCTGGAGTTTCAGATGGTCCATCTCAACATCAACTGTCGGTACTATATAATATAGGACTAACTACCCGATATCATATAGGCGAGATGTTAAAATGTAATAAAATATGCAACAGAAAATAAACCAACACTATAACACTACTAATAAAGGAAATAAAGATGCATGAAAGAACTAAGATAAATGAAATGCTAGAATGAAATAAAATAAATAACAACAACAGAATGTACTATAGAAAGTAGACCCGAATAAGCTATCGGGTCACAGCCAATACAATAACTGGAATGGAATAAATATAAACATGTATATAAATACCCCTTGGGTACAAACCCGATATACAACATGAATCCTACTTAGAATTTTTCAAGGAAGAAGCGACTACATTATACATCCCTCAACAGTCCTCACCTGTCATGGCTCCCAAGACTCTGGATAGAAGGTCATCCGGCATCCATGCGATAGGACACCTGTAATAATATATAAATACAGGCAGGAGAGAAAAGTAAACAGGTCAGAGTCCGAGTTGTGAAAAATATTTAGCAAGTGTGTTAACCGTGCATAATAAATATCGGTGCACTTATTTCATAATTAAAGTGGAATCGCACTCTTGTGGAACCCCAACTCACCTCTCATATAAAGGCGTGCACCTATTCGCGTCCTCAGCTTTTAGTTAAATTACCCCCATTTATTAGGACAACCTAACTTAACATAGGCCTAGCCTATACCCACGAGATCTACCTACCTATCATAACCCAAGAATCCACCCCTTTTCTAAACACAGTTAAGTATTTATTTTCAACCATAAGTGCCTTATTAGGCTTAGTGGATTCCAGTTTATAATTTAACCATTTATAAATTTAATAAGTTACCCAAGATGCATTTGGGTTGAAACATATTGTTTAATTTCTAATTAATAAGCATGCAAAATTATTATTGACACAACTTCCCTCCAATTTCAACGCTGCGCTGCGTTTCGTGCGTGGGGTGTCTCGCAAAGAGAAATCCAAACAAGGAACCACCCCATTACACTACCCCTTGTCAACGTCGATCCTGGAGATCCATTATGCCACACATAAATATTGACAGAACTTGTCTCTAATCTCAAAAATGTACTACGTTCCGTGCGTGGGGTGTCTCACAAAGAGAAATCCAAACAAGGACCAACCCCGTTACACTACTCCTTGACAATGTCGATCATAGAGATCCATAATTCCGTACATACCATAATTAGCAGATCTTTTCTCCAATCTCAACACTACACCGCGTTTAATGCGTGGGGTGTCTCGCAAAGCAAAATCCAAACAAGGAATCACCCCATTACACTACGCCTTGCCAATGTCGATCCAAGAGATCCATAATGCCATGTATACAATATTATACCACTACTACAACTAATACCTCCAATAATATCCTTGGGATGATGTAACCGAAATATTCCTTAAATGCGATACATCAACCCCCATCAATCTAGTACACCATAACCATCCAAGATGTACTCCACAAAGATTCTATATCCTTTCATCTATAGGATATATAAATATATATATAGGAATTTTATTCTCACCATATATATATATATAACAATAATCCATACCCATGACCAAGTGTACATATCATATCTGATGTACAATGGACATCCACATAATCCACCCGGCTATATATATCGCCGATAAAACTGCATCAATGCTATCATCTTCCTAGTGCCCGACTCACGTAGCAACTGGGGACCACCTGGTGGGGATCAACGACACCCACCTCGTGATAACTCACACACACGACGTCCCGGGAAGTGGTCATAGCTCCAACTGGCATTGAGACGAAACATACCCATCACGTCTCATCCCAAAAATATATTTATCGTATAATAACACACGGGACGACTATGACCTGGGGAATATCCACACCCTGCTCTATATGCCAGGATGCTCACCCTATGCGCGGAAACTTCCCAATGATAGCATGAGCGGGGTATGCTTAACCACATAAGTGTATATATCGTTCACACGCACAATATACATACATCCATATGATCCCATCATATGATCAAATATTAAACCATCATATACGGTTTAAATATCCATACCATGTATGACCACAATCATAAATATATCCATATATTCATATTTATATATAGATATATGTACATATATTCACACATCGTTATATATATATATATATACAAACTAATTCTCGTTCATATGTATAAGATATATAAACCCGACTATAAGTATACATAATCCTCAATATTCAAGCCGTCACCACAATTTCCTATAATTTACCTCGATATGTGAATACAATCCCTCACTTGAAGCATATTCAATCAATTTTCGTATGATGAATAGTCTCCCAAAATCATATGTATTTATATATACGTATATATTCAACCTTAGGGTTATCACCCAAAATTTTGTGTAGGAACCCATCACTACACATTTCATCCATATTCGAAAGTACATAATTACCTTTAGTACTATTTAACCATAGGCACATATATGAATTAATAGTCTAAAAGCTCAAATTATTCCAACCTCGTTTCAAGTATTGGAATCTCAATGGTTATTTCCCCACAATTACGTGTAAACTATCCTAACTAGAATTTATGCTACCGCTTATTCTAGTCGATAGTACGATCCAAATCGTTCCCAATTTCACCTATGGTTCAACTAATCTTATGAACCCTTACTCCCATTGACTTATCAATTTTTCCTTAGTCTAAAAATTTCTAAGGATATGAGACCCCTCACTCTCTAAGAGTTCTCAACCTCACATCATTTTTATACCTTTTTATCTATAATTGGTATTCCCAACCTCAATGAGGTTTCTCCACAATCTCCATATGAAACTCCAATACTTACATGGATACATTTATCCCAACTTACCCTAAGGAGTCCCCAAAATCCTAATATGTGAGAAACTCCTTATATGTCTCCAAGAACATATCTCTTACATCATAAGAGAAGGCCCCCAAATCAATAAACCCAACCAAAAAGGGTTTGGAATCACTACGGAGAAAATACCTCAAAATGCCCTATTTCCGAATCGATTCTGCCCTATTCCGAATCGATTCGGCCTCCAAAGTGAATCGATTTGGGTCCAAAGACCTGGGCTTCTACCATAGGTCGAATCGATTCGGCTTGGGTCCGAATCGATTCGGTCAATGCAGACCTGCCAATTTCCCTAAACTGAATCGATTCGCATATGGGGGCGAATCGATTCGGACTTGCAAATTTTGAAGGGTTCTTCTTCATCAGAACCCACGGATTCTAAACCCTAAATTTTTCATTCTAACCCCCAAACCTTTATCAAATCATGATTTTAAGACCATTAATTAACCCAAAGTTGATCCCAACTATTTCTATTCCATTAAATCCATATTTAAACATTGATTTCAAGATTAAACCTAAAAATCTAGGTTTTGATATTAATACCCAAAAATCCATTTCTTTAACCCACAAATTATGAAATGAAATACACAAATAGCTATTTAGCAAGATTAAACACTTGCCTCAGATTTGTAGAGGTTGGATCCTCCTCGATGTCACGATTGGGCCGGAAATCTCCAAGCTTTTCTTCCTCTCTCTCTTCTTTTCTTCTTCTTTCTCTTACTTTCTCTTTTCTTTTTATTTCTCTCTCTCTCAAATGAGAAGGCTTCATTCGTAAGCCTTTAAATCCATTAAAACAATAAACCCAATTTGAAATGTTAATACACACTTTAAATGACTCGTTTACACCAATTCGAGTCAAACTGACTTAAAATATTCCGGAGCCGAAATAAAACCCAATGACTGTCATTTTGACTATCTCGACCCTTCCGGGATCAGTGGTACCCTCAAAATCAACATCCGAAATACTTTAAAACGTCCTTTATTTTTGGACTTAAATTCCCAATTTTAGAATTCACCGATCTAATTAAATTTTATTTTCCCAAAATTTAATTTCTGAGTCTCCAAAAATCGTGGGGTGTTACAATCTTCCCCCCTTACAAAAATTTCGCCCGCGAAATTGAAAATACACATAGGACATCAATATCATCTAGTCCTAACATCAACTCTTAGTATTACTATACCGATCCTTCCTATTTCTCTTGTCGAACCATATAAATTTTAAAATCACTAGCTACCCAGGGCGCCCATACACCCTGTATCCGAGTTTCCACTCATAGAATTATAATCAGGCTCCATTAGCCTCAAATCATTATATAAACCTCGACATTATAATCTATAACAACATACTAAATATATAAAAGTTTGAAAATTCCCAACGGTGGAACTCTTCTCAATTCCTGACGCTAGCCACCTTCGTGCGGGGGAGGTCTCGCAAGCGAAATCCAAAGAAGGAACCCTCCCAATACACTACTGTGTAGCTAGGTCGGGGATTGAGATTTGCTAAACCAGGGTTAAGTTTTTTTTTTTTATAAAAGATTTCCATATTTTAAATACTTCCCGAAGGCCTATGTAACAATATATAATATAAATAAATCCCGCGTCTTTCGACACGCCAAACAAATACCTTATGTTTAGAACACAAGGCCTCAACAAATACAATACTTCTAACAACTACCTAGTTCTCAAAACTAGCACAACTAGGAGCGAAATTATCCTCTTAGCATAAATCTACTAAACTCTAAACCAATAACCTTAACAATTTACATTCCCAAAATCAATAGAGCCACTCTCTACTAGCTCATTTTAAGACGTTTTACTATTCCAAAAGATGTCGCACAAAGACCACACTTGCTCATTCCTCCCCAAGGCCTAATTCTCCTCAAAGAATTATCTTCTTCATAAATCCTTCCTAACCATATTAAAGGACAAAACGCTATGGTGACTACCGAAAACTCCCTCTGTCCTACACAACGAAACTGAGTCTCCAAATTTTCTCCCTCTTCCCAAAAGGAAATAATCATGATATTGGGACAACTATACCTTCCTCACATCGGTAAGAGTCACCAACACCAGGTTTCCTAATGAAGGTTAACGGGTCTCTCAACCTAAACTTCCTAAGGACTACACTAACCTCTCCTCAGAATTTCCTTACTAAGCCCAAGATTCACTATTCGAGTAAATTTCCTTTCTTACTCAACTGCCGATAAATCACCTCACACCACTGCTAGAAATCTCCTCAATATCTCCTCCAGAATTGGGGAAACCAAATACCCCCGATTAAAGTGTACCCAAAATATGCTATGGGTATTGTACTTCTAATCCTATCCTTTCCTAGACGACAAAATCTAGGTGACGTCTAAAACGAAATAAGAGCAACCGTTATCAGAATGCCAATCAAATGAATATACTTCACAGAAGAAAAACAATAGAGTGAACACAACAGTCCTAATTGTAGGGCTTTATCTCAAGAACGTTAACGGAAAAATGTAGAAAACTCGCACAGATCCTAAGGACTCTAGAACCTGATGCTATGATACTATCTGTAACACCCCGCCAAAAATAATAACGGGTGGCCAACCCTATACTATATTAAATCAGGAGTTTCATATGGTCCAGTCTCAACATCAACTGTCGGTACTATGTAATATAGGACTAACTACCCGATATCATATAGGCGAGATGTTAAAATTTAATAAAATATGCAGCAGAAAACAAACCAACACTATAACACTACCAATAAAGGAAAGAAAGATGAATGAAAGAATTAAGATCAATGAAATGCTAGAATAAAACAAAATAAATAACTACAACAGAATGTACTACAGAAAGTAGACCCGAATAAGCTGTCGGGTCACAACCAATACAATAACTGGAATGGAATAAATATAAACATGTATATAAATACCCCTTGGGTACAAACCCGATATACAACATGAATCCTACCTAGAATTTTTCAAGGAGGAAGCGACTACATTCTACATCCCCCAAC
The DNA here is from genome assembly GCA_949130495.1 of Sambucus nigra. Lineage (NCBI taxonomy): Eukaryota > Viridiplantae > Streptophyta > Magnoliopsida > Dipsacales > Adoxaceae > Sambucus > Sambucus nigra. Next base: position 349,980,518 of record OX422223.1, on the reverse strand, counting down.
AGTCCGCACCTGTCACGGCTCCCAAGACTCTGGATAGAAGGTCATCCGGCATCCATGCGGTAGGACACCTGTAATAATATATATATATATATACAGGCAGGAGAGAAAAGTAAACGGGTCAGAGCCTGAGTTGTGAAAAATATTTAGCAAGTGTGTTAACCGTGCATAATAAATATCGGTGCACTTATTTCATAATTAAAGTGGAATTTCACTCTCGTGGAACCCCAACTCACCTCTCATCTAAAGGCGCGCACCTATTCGCGTCCTCAACTTTTAGTTAAATTACCCCCATTTATTAGGACAACCTAACTTATCATAGGCCTAGCCTATACCCACGAGATCTACCTTCCTATCATATCCCAAGAATCCATCCCTTTTCTAAACACAGTTAAGTATTTATTTTCAATCATAAGTGCCTTATTAGGCTTAGTGGATTCCAGTTTATAATTTAACCATTTATAAATTTAATAAGTTACCCAAGATGCATTTGGGTTGAAACATATGGTTTAATTTCTAATTAATAAGCATGAAAAATTATTATTGACACAACTTCCCTCCAATTTCAACGCTGCGCTGCGTTTCGTGCGTGGGGTGTCTCGCAAAGCGAAATCCAAACAAGGAACCACCCCGTTACACTACTCCTTGTCAACGTCGATCCTGGAGATCCATTATGCCACACATAAATATCGACAGAACTTCTCTCTAATCTCAACAATGTACTACGTTTCGTGCGTGGGCTGTCTCGCAAAGAGAAATCCAAACAAGGACCAACCCCGTTACACTACTCCTTGACAATGTCGATCATAGAGATCCATAATGCCGTACATACCATAATTGGCAGAACTTTTCTCCAATCTCAACACTGCACTGCATTTCATGCGTGGGGTGTCTCGCAAAGCGAAATCCAAATAAGGAACCACCCCGTTACACTACTCCTTGACAATGTCGATCCTAGAGATCCATAATTCCATGTATACAACGTTATTCTACTACTACAACTAACATCTCCAATAATATCCTTGGGATGATGTAACCGAAATATTCCTTAAATGCGATACATCAACCCCCATCAATCTAGTACACCATAACCATCCAAGATGTACTCCACAAAGATTCTATATCCTTTCATCTATAGGATATATTAATATATATATATATAGGCATTTTATTCTCACCATATATATATATATATATAACAATCATCCATACCCATGACCAAGTGTACATATCATATCTGATGTATAATGGACATGCACATAATCCACCCGACTATATATATCGTTGATAAAACTGCATCAATGCTATCATCTTCCCAGTGCCCGGCTCATGTAGAAACTGGGGACCACCTGGTGGGGATCAACGACACCCACCTCGTGATAACTCACACACACGACATCCCGGGAAGCGGTCATAGCTCCAACTGGCAATGAGACGGAACATACCCATCACGTCTCATCCCAAAAATATATTTATCGTATAATAACACACGGGACGACTATGACCTGGGGAATATCCACACCCTGCTCTATATGCCAGGATGCTCACCCTCTGCGCGGAAACTTCCCAATGATAGCATGAGCGGTGTATGCTTAACCACATAAGTGTATATATCGTTCACACGCACAATATACATACATCCATATGATCCCATCATATGATCAAATATTAAACCATCATATACGGTTTAAATATCCATACCATGTATGACCACAATCATAAATATATCCATATATTCATATTTATATATAGATATATGTACATATATTCACACATCGTTATATATATATATATACAAACTAATTCTCGTTCATATGTATAAGATATATAAACCCGACTATAAGTATACATAATCCTCAATATTCAAGCCGTCACCACAATTTCCTTTAATTTACCTCAATATGTGAATACAATCCCTCACTTGAAGCATATTCAATCAATTTTCGTATGATGAATAGTCTCCCAAAATCATATGTATTTATATATACGTATATATTCAACCTTAGGGTTATCACCCAAAATTTTGTGTAGGAACCCATCACTACACATTTCATCCATATTCGAAAGTACATAATTACCTTTAGTACTATTTAACCATAGGCACATATATGAATTAATAGTCTAAAAGCTCAAATTATTCCAACCTCGTTTCAAGTATTGGAATCTCAATGGTTATTTCCCCACAATTACGTGTAAACTATCCTAACTAGAATTTATGCTACCACTTATTCTAGTCGATAGTACGATCCAAATCGTTCCCAATTTCACCTATGGTTCAACTAATCTTATGAACCCTTACTCCCATTGAGTTATCGATTTTTCCTTAGTCTAAACATTTCTAAGGATATGAGACCCCTCACTCTCTAAGAGTTCTCAACCTCACATCATTTTTATACCTTTTTATCTATAATTGGTATTCCCAACCTCAATGAGGTTTCCCCACAATCTCCATATGCAGCTCCAATACTTACATGGATACATTTCTCCCAACTTACCCTAAGGAGTCCCCAAAATCCTAATATGTGAGAAACTTCTTATATGTCTCCAAGAACATATCTCTTACATCATAAGAGAAGGCCCCCAAATCAATAAACCCAACCAAAAAGGGTTTGGAATCACTATGGAGAAAATACCTCAAAATGCCCTTTTTCCGAATCGATTCGCTCGAACGATGTCCTCTGTCGCTCGAACAAGAAATTAAAAAATAATATTTTTTTGTTTCGTCAGAAAATAGTTCGCCTCAATGCTTAGAAAAAATAGTTTGACGAAAAACTCCGCTCCCACACTTAGAAATTTTTTCATAAACGTTATCCCAATATTCTAAGTGAAATGCTAAGGCACTTAAAACGCAACCTTACCAAAGTTAAACTTGCGGGGGCTTGAATGTTGAAGAAAACTTAAAATTCGGATCCGTCTTGTTGCATACGTGATCTTGAACATTCTTCGATGGTTGTAGCGGTATACGACATGCTCAATTGATAACGAACAGTAAAATAATGTCCTTACAAATCTCCCCCTATGTCTATGCCGCTACAAAATAAAAAAACACCCGAGTTATCAAATAAAAAGCCTATACAAATCTAATACCCTCCTATGAACCCAAAACTGAATAGGTTTTCCAAGTATCAAACTTTTCTTCAAAATCTTCAACACTAAATCTTTAAACTTTTCTCATCAGTGTGTGTAAACTATGATCTTCAATCTTGTACCTACATACATGAAATAAAGCAAATACCTTCATGACGCATCGAGTTTGCAATGATATAAGAATAAATAAATAAATCAATGATCAAATATCCCCCCATAATGCAAAAACTCCACCATAATTCGTTCTCCCCCTTTTTATTTGTCCTAAATAGACAAGGAAACGAATAAATAAAAAAACATGGAGTTATCACTACAAAAATGCATATCAAATATGGATCAAACTACGCTCATGCAAAGGAGTAACCCAAAAGCTTCCACAAACTATTTTTGATTTTTTAATTTTTCATAAAAAAATAATTTTACACAAATCACACACCATGAATTTACACTAAGACAACCAAATCATATCGATAAGAGTCACTACACTTGAAATTTAAGATTTTTAAATGATTAAAATAATGGCTTAAAAAACCTTGGGGGCTAGATTATAATTTGTTTTTAAGGCATAAAATCTGGTTGGGTAGAAATCGAAAGCACTTGAGAATATTGTGGGTACAATTTGTATTTTTAACAATTTAAAAACACTCGTTTTACATTGCATCTCAGCCTTACACGTGTTGCCTATTTAACGGCCAGATATGTGTTTTGTCCATCTCACATACTTAAGTTTCTTTGTGGACCATTGGATCTATTCTAATCAACGAACTACATGTGTTTTCTCTTAATCCCCATGTTTAATTTTGAACCAATCAAAACTTTTTTCAAAGCGGTGGGTTGGTATCCATTAGCTTAACTTCGAATTAATCCTGTTCGTTCATTTTCCCTCGATGTTCCAGATCCTTCTTCTCTCAGTATATAAGGAGACTTCGTCTCTTATTTTCCAACTTTTGTCACTTTAACCTCTGAGATAAAATAAAGAGATGAGAGAGAGAGAGAGAGAGAGAGAGGGAGAGAGAGAGGGGGAGAGAGAGAGAGATATTTTACAAACCCTAACTCAAACTTCAACCAAATCCAAACTAGAAAATCTTTTTCTGAGTGTTTTTATTTCGAGATTTAGGAAGTTTCTTCCTCTACTGTCTTATATCTCTTTGCCAACTTAATCACGTTGATGAAGTACCTATTTCTTTGCATAGAAATTTGATATTTTATTTTTGTGATACACATCACTTAGTTATTTGCTAGATCAGGTTTCTTGTTTCGAGAAATCTAATTTTTGTTGGTTGTTTTCCAAATAAATTTTGTTTTCAAACCCTAAACCAACAAAACCATTTCTGATTTCATCTTACTCAAACTTTTAGACTTAGATCTAGTTTGGGATCTTGATTGGGTATTTCACTTTCAAAATTATTTCACATTCTGTGAAATAAGTTAATATTTTCAAATAAAGAAAGCATATAGGATCGTGTCTAGTTTGTATAGCAAGATTCCCTCTTGATCTGCGATTATTTCAAAGATCAAAAGTCTGATTTATTTGACTAAGTTAATTTTAGAAACCCTTGCATCTTGAGAGATCTGTATGTAATTTGTTACTCATATTGTCCGTAATTAAGTGTGTGTTAGTTGCATGCAGGAATTTAGAGCACTACACCACATACACCTTCACACTATTACACGAAAAAGTGTTGGTGTTGAGATATTGGACTTTTAGAGTCGATAAAAAGCGAAAATGAGTAAAGTTACGAAGCTGGGAGAACATCACCAACATCACAACCTTGGGAGAAGTCAAAAAGCGCCAGAGGAGTTGGTACATTTCTGAACTTAGTTTAGGTTTGATTGTGTATCTTGATTGTTATATAGCTTGTAATCTGTCACTCATTTTTAATGGACTTTCTACTTTTGTGACGTCGAGGTCACTGTGGATCTTTATCCAATTGGGTGGGGTTTTACAACGTTAAAATTTCTTGTGTACACTTCCTCTTCCTCTCATCCCTTTCTTAAGGCTGTGTTGGTTTATTTTGTTTAAAGTTTTGTTTTTCAAAACTGGTAAACTTGTAACTTAAATTACTCGTTCATACTGTTTTACACATCTTGTGTTTAAAATTTGTTTTAAGAAAAGAGTTTCTTCAACAAACTGTTCGGAGCCATTTATATAGTTTAATCTTGTATTAAACAACTTAAGTGGTACTTTTTTAATTAGTATCAGAGCTTGGGTTTCTAAAAAATTCTTTAGATCTTGAGTTTCTGAAATTGTTTTCTCAAAACAAATTATGGACTAGAAATTTGAGAGACTAGGAAACCTGTCCAGGCCCCCTCTCTTTGATGGAACCAACTTCCCTTACTGGAAGGTAAGGATGGTGGCATTCATCAAAGGGACTTTGGGAGATGATGTCTAGGAAGTTATTAAAAATGGTTACACCTTTCCTACTAATCCAGTCGCTGAAGGAAGTACTGTGAGGATTAGAAAGTTACTAAGTGAATTAACTAAAGAAGAGAAACATGTTTCACTTAATAACAATAAAGGCAAAAATGCCATATTCATATCTATCAATGAACACGAATTCAAGAGGATATCATTCTGCTCTACCTTTAAAGAAGCATGGGACACCTTAGTGACTGCACATGAGGGTGATACCAGAGTTAAAGCTACTAAAACTCAAATGTTAATCCAGAAGTCTAACTCCTTGATCATGACTGAGACTGAGTCATTTGATGACTTCTATATTAGACTAAAAGACATTGTGACCAAATTGCATGCTAATGGGATTGTATATGATAGAAAGGAAATTGTCTCTAAAATACTAAGATAACTTCCCCCAAAAAATTGATAATAAGAGATATGCAATTGAGGATATGGATGATCAAAATCTTACACCTGAACTCCTCAGTAGCAAATTGAGAACTGTGGAAATGGAATTAGAATTTAAGAAATAATTAACCTAGTCCCAAAAGAGACAGTCTACCTCCAATCTTATTTTTTCATCTAAGTTGACCACACCTGAATTTATCATACCTAACATTGACTTAGACTCTGATGAGGACCGTATTTAGATACTTTGGATAATCAGATTTCCTTAATGTCTAAACAGTTTAAGAAAATTGTGAACTTTTGAAATAAAATGGCAAAAAGACAGCGCAAACCTACTTATCCAAATCAATCTAACAACAAGCCTCATGAGAGAAGATAAGACAAACACCAATCTGACAATCACAAGAGACCTGAGAAAGACCCTAAAAATGTTAAATGCTATAGATGTGGAAAGTTACGACACGTGGCTAGTGACTGTAGAGTTAACTTAGGCAAAATTCACAAACATAATAGGGCTCATTTAAGCAAGATTTGGTCTGACTCAAGTGACTCTGAAAATGATGAATCTGAGTCATCTAACACTTTTGACCTTGTATGTTATTCTTTGCTAAGATAATCAATAACGATGATGAAGAATCTAATCATACCATGACTGATATTGTGCCTACTGGTTTATCTTCCTTATTGCTTGGGAATGTTGATAATGCTTCAAATGCCGTGTGTGTGAGTCAAAGGGAACGGCCTATTGTTAATGTCAATGGGTGTGTGAGTGCTAAAAATGAACCTCTAGGGAACACTGCACACTGTACACTTAGCGACTCCTAAAATGATGACCTTCACAAGAACTCTCAAGAAAAGTACTAGGCTTGAAAAAACTATCAAGGATCTTACCCAAAAGATATAAACCGTAAGTCTGATGATCAAACAAAATGCTGAAGAATATACTACTCAATGCCTAACTCATGAAAATGAAACCAAAAACTTTGAACAAAAATTGAAAGATTTATCTAATTCTAATGAAATTCTAAAAAAGAAATACAAAGGAACGTTGTTAGAATTGGAACAAACAAAAGAAAAGACATCTACAGTCTTTAAAAAATTTGCGAAATTTGAAAATAATTCTAAGCGTTTTGAAGATTCTGTAGCTGAAAGAAAAACCAATTATGATGACATGACTGGAATAGGTTTTTATCCTAAATTTAAGACACAAACTAAAAACTTTAAAACCATAAAGTTTGTGTCTGGTGGCAAAAGACCTATTGAAACTTGTCCATATTTTCAAGGTTTAAAAAATGATTTTGATAAAAAATAACTCAAGTTTGACATTGGTGAATCAAGAAACTCTATGCATAATGTTGAACAAAATACCAAATATGTCTTCCCTCCTATTCGACAAGCAGATTCGATGTTTCATCTTGTGCCAGCTAGGAATAAGACTAGAGCTCAAAACCTAGACAAATCTTTGAATAATAACTTTCCCAACTTTATGAGTTCAACCTGCCATCTTTACTGCTCCTACTGTGATGTCTATGGACATTACCTTGATGGTTTCTATTCCAAACGTCTATGTAATCTAGTCTATACTTCTCCCATTTACCATAACTTTAACTATTCTAGGAGAAGCTGAAACAACTATGTCCTTCCTAAACAGCCAGACAAGAACTCTAAATATCGTAATAATAGGAAAAGGACTAATACTAAAAGAAAATCTACAAGAAGGAATCCTAGATTTTATTTTTGACCAATTGATCCAACTATTTATAACAACATTAAAATTGCACAAAAATCTTTTAAAGAAAAGACAACAACTCGCAAGTTTTATCAAATACGAGCAAATAAGCGCAAATTGAAAACTAGAGCAATTTGGGTTAGAAAAGATGATCTATTACCCCAGTTAAAATGCAACATAGTGATCAGTGCTTTTAGAGCTGAACATACTAAAACTTGATGGTATTTAGACTCAGGATGTTCCAAATATATGACCGAGGATGATTCCAAACTTTCAAACAAAACCAACTTCTCTGGAGGAAAAGTCTTGTTTGGAGATAGCGTATCAGCCCAGATCATTGGTAAAGGAACACTCCATGAATAAGGATTACCCATTATTGAGAAGGTTCTCTTGGTGAAAGTTCTTAAAGCCAATTTACTAAGTATATCACAGTTTTGTGACTCCAACCATACTTCACTTTTTCAAAGAACAATTGTAAAATTTTAAATAAAAAAGGTGACTGCATTATTATCGGACTCCATACTTCAGATAACTGTTACACAGTCAATCCAAGTACAGAGGTCTGTAACATTACCAGAATGGATGATAATGATATATGGCATAATAGGTTAGGTCACATTAACTATGACAATATTGGCAAATTATGCTCCCAAGAAATAGTTAGAGGTCTTCACAAGATCAAACTAATTTCTAACATTATTTGTGGTCCATATCAAGAAGGAAAAATTATCTAGGCCCCCTATAAGAAAGTTAAAGAAGTTCTATCCACTAAACCTATAGAACTCATCCATATGGACCTAATGGGTCCTTCTCGTACTGTTAGTCTTTATGGCAACAGTTACATCCTTGTTATGGTTAATGATTTCACTCGATTTACATGGATTGTCTTCTTGAAACATAAATCAAAAACCTTTCAAAAGTTTTTGAAAATCTTAGTTCGTATAGAAAATGAAAAGGAGGACACCTAAGTAGATAGAATTCGTAGTGACAAAGGAGGAGAATTCGTAGATTCAGGTATCATAGAATATTATGAATATAATGGTTACAAACATGAATTTAGTTCTCCTAAGACACCTCAATAAAATGGGATTGCTGAGCAAAAAAATTGCACTCTTCAAGAAATGGCCCATGTGATGCTTCATGCAAAAAACCTACCAAAGTATTTTTGGGTAGAATCCATTCGTACCGCCTATCATATAATCAATCGTGTCTACTTAAGGAAGAATACCAAACAAACATCCTATGAGCTTTGGTATGGAAAGAAACCTAACCTAAAATACTTTAGAACCTTTGGTAGTACCTGTTATGTCTGTAAGGACAGAGAACATCTGTCTAAATTCGAAACTAGAGGTGATAAAGCCATACTTTTAGGATATTCTCCAAACAGTAGGAGCCTATCGTGTCTACAATCTTTGTACCAAAACCATAATGGAATCCATTAATATGGTTTTAAGTGACACTAATGTAGAAAGTAAGACCAACGAATCAATTATTGTGGATGAGTCCGAAAATATTTTAAATTATGACTCTTCAGAAATAGTTGAATCTTTACCAACTGAGACCTCTGATGTACCTAACTGGATTTCCAAAGATCATCCTTTAGATAGTGTAGTTGGTAATCCTACCGAGCCTGTTTGTACAAGATCTCAACTTTGTAACATTGCTCATTTTGCATGTTGTGTGTCTCTTATTGAGCCCAAAATTGTAAATAAAGCCTTTAATGACACCTTGTGGATAAGTGCTGTGTAGGAGGAACTTCTTCAATTTGTCATTCATGATGTTTGGTATCTTGTAACCAGGCTTGAAAATAAAAGGGTTATTGGCACATGTTGGATTTTTAAAAATAAGACTGATGAATCTAGGATGATTATTCGGAATAAATCTAGATTAGTTGCCCTGGGATACTCTCAGATTGAAGGAATAGATTTCGAGGAAACCTTTACTCCTGTCACACACCTCGAATCTGTTCACTTACTTTTTGCCATAGCATGTCATTTGCATTTCACTCTATATCAAATGGATGTTAAGTCAACCTTCCTTAACGGAATTTTATCTGAGGAGACCTATATAGAACAACCCAAAGGGTCTATTGACCCTCATCACCCAAATTATGTTTATCGTCTTTAAAAACCTCTTCATGCGTTAAAATAATCTCCTAGGTCTTGGTAAGAGCATCTATCCACCTTTTTTTTAGATAATGGATTTAGGAGAGGAGGGAATGACCAAACCTTGTTTGTCAAACATTTTGACAACAACATTACTATTGCTCAAGTTTATGTTGACGATATCATTTTTGGTTCCACCTCCCTTTTAGAAGTTAAGACCTTCTCTGACATTATGCACAAAGAATTTCGGATGTCACTTATGGGGGAGTTAAAATCCTTCTTAGGACTCCAAGTTAAACATAATTCAAAAGGATTATTTCTAGTGTAATCTAAATATGCTTCAGAGATTGTTAAAAAGTTTGGCCTAGAAACAGCTAAAGACGCTAGGACTCCTATGAGTACCACTGTCAAACTTTCTAAAGATGAGAATGACAAATCTATTGATACCACCTTGTACCGTAGTATGATAGGAAGCTTACTTTATCTTACTGTCTTTCGTCCTGACATCATGTACTCTGTCTGCGTGTGTGCCCGATATCAAAATAATCCTAAAGAAAGTCACATTTTGCGCGTTAAAAGAATTATAAAATACATTAAAGTCACTCTAAACTTAGGACTTTGGTACACTAAAGACACCTCTAGTACTATAGTAGGTTATACCGATGCTGATTGGCCGGTTGTATCGATGATAGTAAGAGTACTTCAAAAGCGTGTTACTACATTGGTAACAACTTGGTAGGATAGAGTAGTAAGAAACAAAACTTCACTTCCTTGTCTACCACCGAATCCGAATATATTAGAGCTGGAATTTTGTGCTCTCAATTACTTTGGCTGAAATAAATGCTAAAAGATTATGGTATCACTGAATACAAGTTACATCTATATTGTGACAATCAAAGCGCGATTGGTATATCTAAAAATCCTATTCGGTACTCTCGCACTAAACATATTAAAATCAGATATCATTTCATAGACGAGTTAGTTTAAACCAAGGAGTTGGAAATTAACTATCTGCCTACTGAATTACAACTAGCTGATTTGTTCACTAAACCTTTAGATAATGCTCGTTTTGAATCTTTACGCAAGCCAATTGGCATGATTTTATATGATTTATGACTGTTTTTTCTTTACCCTTTGTCCATCTAAGACAAAATGGGGGAGAAATTTGAGTCTTATTTGAATACCTTATTTGTGTACATCTCTAAAAATCTTGATCTTAGTGTTTATCTACAGGAATCAATACCACTTTTACATTCAGATTTTTTTAGGGTATTGGTATGTAATTAGTTGAGTTATGTACTTTTCTTTTTCTAGGATATTGGGTAGATAGAAAACTTTGTATAGGAATAGGTTTTTCTTATTTCATTTTGTATCCCTACGTGTCCTCGTTGACTCAAAGGAGATTTTGTCTCATATTTCCTAAAGGGGAGATTGAAGCACCCTATATCTTTTACTTACTTAAGTCTATACTATATAGGTGCTCATCTAGCTTGGAAATTATGACAAAATTTGAGTCCCATCCCTAGTTAACAAAGAAATCTCATACTCTACATAATGCCTCTATAAGTTCTTAAAGGTAGGTCACCAACACCACACACTAGGATTACATACATACATTATATCATGTTATATTTGGTTGCGTGTGAGTTAATTCCTTTAAAATTAATTTTCTACTATTTTTTGGGAATTTTTAAATAATTTCTAAGATTTAAAATGATTAAAATAATGGCTTAAAAAACCTTTAGGGCTAGATTATAATTTTTTGTAAGGCATAAAATCTGGTTGGGTAGAAATCGAAAGCACTTGAGAATATTGTGAGTATAATTTGTATTTTTAATAATTCAAAAACACGCGTTTTACATTGCATCTCAGCCTTACACGTGTTACTTATATAATGGCCAGATATGTGTTTTCTCCCTCTCACATACTTATGTTTCTCTGTGGACCATTGGATCTATTCTAATCAACGAACTGCACATGTTTTCTCTTAATCCCCGTGTTTAATTTTGAACCAATTAAAACTTTTTAAAAAGCGGTGAGTTGGTAGCCATTAGATAACTTCGAATTAATCATGTTCATTCATTTTCCCTCAATTATTCCAGATCCTTCTTCTCTCAATATATAAGGAGGCTTCGTTTCTTATTTTGCAAATTTTTTCACTTTAACCTCTGAGAGAAAATAGAGAGAAGAAAGAGAGAGTTATAGAGAAAGAGAAAGAGAGAGAGAGAGAGAGAGAGAGAGAGAGAGAGAGAGAGAGAGAGAAGAGTTTTTACAAACCCTAATTGAAACTTCAACCAAATCCAAACTAGAAAATCTTTTTCTGAGTGTTTTTATTTTGAGATTTGTGAAGTTTCTTCCTATACTATCTTATATATCTTTGCCAACTTAATCACATTGATTAAGTCTCTATTTCTTTGCATAGAAATTTGAGATTTGATTTCTGTGATACATATCACTTAGTTATTTGCCAAATCTGATTTCTTGTTTCGAGAAATATAATTTTTATTGGTTGTTTTCAAACCATAAACCAACAAAACCCTTTCTGATTTCATCTTACTCAAACTTTCAGACTTAGATCTAGTTTGGGATCTTGATTGGGGATTTCACTTTCAAAATTATTTCAGATTTTGAGAAATAAGTTAATGTTTTCAAATAAAGAAAGTGTATAGGATCTTGGCTATTTTGTATAGCAAGATTCTCACTTGATCTGCGATTATTTGAAAGATCCAAAGTCTGATTTATTTGACTAAGTTGATTTTATAAACCCTTGAATCTTGAGAGATCTGTATGTAATTTGTTACTCATATTGTATGCAATTAAGTATGTGTGAGTTGCATGCATGAGTTTAGAGAACTACACCACATACACCTTCACACTACTACATTAAAAAGTGTTGGTGTTGAGATATTGTACTTTTAGAGTAGACGTAAAGCTAAAAGGAGTAAAATTACGAAGCTGGGAGAACATCATCAACATTACAACCTTGGGAGAAGTTAGAAAACGTGGTGGAGTTGGTTCATTTCTAAACTTAGTTTAGGTTTGATTTTGTGGACTTTTTATTTTTGTGACGTAGAGGTCACCATGGATGTTTCCCCAATTGGGTGGAGTTTTACCACGTTAAAATTGCTTGTGTACACTTCCTCTTCCTTTCATCCCTTTCTTAAGGATGTGTTGGTTTATTTTGTGCAAAGTTTTATGTTTCAAAACTGGTAAAGTTATAACTGAAATTACTCATTTATACTATTTTACACATCTTGTGTTTAAAATTTGTTTTAAGAAAAGAGTTTCTTCAACAAGTTCGGAGCGATTTAGATAGTTTAATCTTATATTAAACAACTTACGTGGTACTTAATCAGATGGTAATCGGATCATAAATTTATTTTTGAAAAGGCCCTTACTCCTTGAAGTTGATCAAATACATCTCCAATTCGGGGTAAAGGATACTTATTCTTAATAGTTACTGAGTTCAGTCTACGATAATCTATGCATATCCTAAAACTTCCATCATGTTTCTTAACAAATAATATAGGATCTCCCTAGCGAGATGAGCTAAGGAGAATAAAACCTTTTTTAAGAAGATCATTTAATTGGGTACGAAGTTCTCGTAGTTTTAAAGGAGCTATTCGATACAAAGGTATCAAAATCGAAAGAGTATTCGGATAAAAATTTATAATAAATTCGATCTCTCTAGAAGGGGTAATCCTTGTAATTATTATAAAAAAACATCTTTGAATTGTCCAAAAATTCTTGGGATTAATGCAAAATTTTGAATTTGAAAAATCGATGGTTCAGACAGACTCGATCCTTGAAATATAAAGGAATAATTTTCTTCATTTTAAAAATAAACATTTTTGGCATGATAATTGATATAAGCCGAATGTCTTGATAAAGAACCCATTCCGATAATAATGTCGAAACCCCATATATCTAGGATTATCAAGTCCACAAATATTATACCTAACCCAAGGTGAATTTTACAATTTCTATAAACTTGTGTTAGTGTATTGATTTCACCCGTAGGTAATTCAGTATCCAATAGAAAGTTAAATTTATAGGCAGTAATTGTAACAATTTATCTAGTCTAAGGCTGATAAAGGAATGTGTTGATCCCGAATCACACAAAATATGTGCAGGAAAATGATAAAAAGTATTATACCTTTTATCACGTCATGGGAATTTCGTGTAGGCAACATCGTATAATTCTTTCCACAACTCAGGATTGAAACAATTTTCTTAGCCGGATTTGGTTTAGGTGGGTTTTGGATAAGATGAGATTCTGGATTTGTTGAGGGATTATCCAACTGACTACGAATTGGAAGAGATCTTAGTTTAGAAAATTATGGCCGGATATGTACTAATTCTTAACATTCATGGCAATGAATTACAGAATGGGTTATGTTATGACAAATCTGGGAATAAGCTTGTTCACTGGAATGGGCATAAGGTTGAGGTCGAGATTGAGGTAAATTCCTAATCACATGATTATTTCTAGTAACTGGGGGAGAAGATCATATTATGACAGAAGAATTTCATTCCATAATTATTACGGCGTCGATAGGTTTAGAATACTCACAGATCTGTAAATGAGCGATAATGCTTAATTCTCGGATGTAGTCCTCTTTTAAACTGTTTGCATTTCTTTATTTTAAAATCCATATACACAAGGTCATAACGAGGTAGCTTGTTAAATTTGGCTTCGTACTGGGCTACATATAGATTTTCTTGTTGATATTTTAAAAAATCTACGGTACGTTGATCTTGTTCGGCTTTGAAAAAATACTTTTTAAAAAAAATTCTTCAAATTGCTCCTTATTAAAATTCATGATAGCTTGGTTATGGGATAACGCTTGCCACGAGAAATCAACTTCATCTTCGAACATATAAGCCGCTAAAGTTACTCGGAGATTGGATACTATTCCTATCCCTGACGTATCCATTTCTTAACTTCACTGGCACCTAGTTTTTCAAGAAATGATAGAGGTCGTTGTCACAAAAATTCTTTGAGAACATTCATCCTACGAACGTTTTTTGAAATTTCCTTTGGATTAGAGTGATGAATTTGTTGTTGTGGGGATAAATACGTTAATTCCTGAAGACATCGCATGATTCCTTCAGTGTTGTCTATTCCGTTTGAGTTCCAGTGGAGGGAATTTGAGTACTAACCATCCTAAAATATAATTGAAAGGTCATAACAATACATAAGAACATAAACATGAATATATCAGAAGCCTATTATATTATACAAAATAGAGTTTGCGGATACCTTAAAGTTATAGTACATGATTATATCTATATCAATACCTATACTACATCAGTTAAAGTTAAACATCCTCCTAAAGTTTAGTAAAACATACTATGTACATTATTTTATTCTACTATATAACATTAGGAGAGATGAATTTCTTTTTAAATTTTCATTTTTCTTAACCGAGAACAACAATATCGTTATCCGAGGAGTCAGAAACTAGAATATCAAGATAGTCATCCAGTTTTGGGGAATCATCATCGTCTATTGAATTACTCATATGAGAATACACACCAAGTATGAGTTCACCATTTCAAGTAGCTTTAGGATACATCGGTGGAGTCGGTGGTGCATCGGCTAAGGTAAGATTTATAGCTTCTTGGAGTGTCACTGGATCATTGACATAGTCATCCACTTTACTTATTATTTGCATTTCACCAATACCCAAATAGTCAGTACAAGTCTTATTATATAGCTATTGGAGCCTATTTAATCCTCGTCTCCTGCACGAATCATTTCTCGAAGCTATGCGAGTGCTTCTTCCCGAACTGTATTTTCCTAACGGTTCGTTGGTCCAATATACACAATAAACAAAAATGAATCCCATGTATCCATACTACAAAATGGAATTACCATATAATAGTAATAAAAGAAGTCACGAAAAGATAAAATAACTAATATATTATAAATTTTACCCGTACAGAATTCTAACCCGGCGATATGTTTGAATTTAAAACATGATCTTTTTTGTCACACCTTGCTTTTTAGTATGAATGTACAAGAGAGTATATATAAAGAAATGAATTAAAGTTAAGGTGGAAAAAAAACTTTATTCATTATGAAAATAGTACACATAGTGTATTACCACTGCAAGGGTATATTACATTTATTTGGCATGAACTATAAAGTAAAAAATTAAAAAATATCAATCCTTACTCCCATCTGACTTATTCTCTGCCCACACAGTCATGTAGGCAAACAGGTGACCGATATTTGTCTCTAAGGGTGAAGAGATATTATCCTCTTTTTTCTGGTCCATCTTAAGGAAAAAGGAATTAGCACAAATATGCTAAGTAGGTGTTACCAATTCTATAACAAATATATGTATAGATGATGGGAGGAGTGTGTATAGAATTCAATGTTTACATAACAATGATTATAGAATTAAAGCTGACAATGCCATACTTATCAGTTTAATAAGCTTTACATAAGAAAATCAAGGATATTTGAACTGATAATCCCATACTTATCAGCTCACTAGGGTGGTATAGAAATAAGTAAGCCATGAGTATAATCAAATACTAAATAATCGAAAACCTTTAGATAAAAACTGGCTAGGTTCACAATTAAAGTGGCACTCATACGTATGTAGCAATAAAATCAACTCTTAACATCGAATACCATTTAACAAGTAGAAAAATTCCATGGGATAACACACAAGTCTACTCCCTAGTTATTACTGATGTTTTTTCAATAAGAATAATGCACAAAAGTGCGGGGTGAACTGAGTCGTTACATCGAATTGTTATGATATCAATTTTTAAGTGAGAAGGATTTAAATTTTATCCGAATGATCATAATCAAAATAAAGAGTTAAATTTGATTCGAATGATCATAATCAAAATACCAATTGATATAAAAATACATAACTATGGTAATTTCTACACGTAATTGGAATCAAGGTTGGCTATCATTGAATGATATTAATAGCAGTTATCAAGTACGTAAAATTTAATACTGAAGAGGTAGGAGAAACCTACTTGCTCGGTATATCGAATTGCTTTAAGGGTCAAAAGAGGATATAAGGAGGATTTAGTACTTGATTTTCTGTATACAATGTTTGGGTATATAAGAATTTTTTGGAATTAGGGTTGGTTTTGTTAGTTTATACAAAAAAATTGTATCTTTTAATGTTTCGGGCGTTTAATTGTAAATAAATTGGGACTTTAAAATCTTGGGATTAAGGTTATATTTAAAATTTGGTGTAGAAGAATTTTTATCTCAAAATACTTTGAAGTACTTGTAGGCAAGTTTGGAGTTCAAATACATAAGTTAAAAAAGTCTAAAGGGGTCAAATTATAATATAGAGAAAATATTTCAAAGTTGAAATCTCATTTTTCCATAACTTAGGCTAGGCTGAATCAAATATGGACTTGCCTTATATCATTTTGACCAGAAAAATAAAGTAAAAATGTTGGAAAAAAGTTTCAAAAGTTTTGATTGGCCATGCTCCCTCACGCGCGTGGTCAATGTTTTTGGTCAAAAACTTCATCTTCAACCTCTCGTTGGTTGACTTTAGGGTTTCAGGTTTTTAAACTTAAATAACTCCTTCCTTTATAAACCATTTGAGATGATTTCTAAACCATCTCAACCTAAAATTTCATGAGTAATCCAAATATATAGGTTTTATATATTGAAATTCACTATACCATAAGTTCTATAACTGCGTATTTCGCCGAAATTTTGATTTAACATTTGTGGCTTTCAAGAATTTTGCATGGATTCTTATAAATCTTGTTTGGTTTCTGCTATGTTAAGAATTAGTTTGGTTTTAATTTCAAGGTTTGAGATGGATTATACAGGGAGAATTTAAGATTTATTGTTTTCTAGTTCAAAAAACACTTTTACCAAATTGAAGCTTGTTGTGCAAATTCATGGGTCTTGATAATTGCACTAAAGTTCCTAAGGTTCTAGTGAAGGTATTCATAGCTTCTAATCAAATATTTAAGATTTCTATCAAGATTCACCATTAAAGCTAAAGATTTAATGGTGTAATTTCATATTTTTTCTATTCTACACTATTTTACACGTAAAACTTTAATATTGTGATTTCTCTAAGTATAATAATCATACTGAAATCATTTTAAACAATTAATAATGCGAAATAAAACATAAATATGTATAAATCATCACTATAAATATTACTACTGAATATATGCCTGACCCAAGTAGCATGCATAATAGTGATGAGACCATCGGTGAGGGTGGTCAGGTGATGGGAAATCGAGTGAAATTAATGAGTTTACAATGAAAAAGTATCTCTTTATCTATTTGACAATCATGGAGATGTCGAAGAATGGAAAAAATAAGTTTATATTTGTTGATACAAAAAATTATCCCGCTACATGGACCAATCATGCATGAACACGTATCATTCGGCTGGGCATTAACCCAAGTCAACAAGGATGAGGCACCGACCAAGTGAATGAATGATGACCAACAGGTTAAAGAAGCCCGACCAACACCAGGAAGATCGACTAACAATGACAACAAATCTTCAACAGTTTTATACATTAACATTGTACAGATGTAAATGCCTGTATTATAAATGCATTCCATCCTTTAGTATTCCAACTCTTGTACACCCTCAAAGGGCTATAAATACATTGTAAACCCGACATCCAAGAAACATGAGAAAAATAAGACAAGAGGAAATTGAAGAAGCCTAAAGCAATACATAACAATGGACGTACGCTCTTTCTTCTAACCGAAAGACTTTAAAAATTCTTTGTCTCTTTTATTCATTTTTATCTGTGATCAATTAATTAGGACAATCTAGTTTTTTACATCAATAGATTGGCGTTGTCTGTGATAATGTATTTCTAATCATTCTCATTAATTCAAACACCTAAATGGTGATATTCCTGAATCAAGTCTCAGGAACGATAGCATTTCGCCGGTCTTTTCTGCCCCACCAACGACGAATGAATTAACTAGAATTCTGGCCAGTATTGCAAGAGCCTAAGAAGCTATGCAGGACACTATCAGGCAACCCGTACAAACTCTTAAAGCAGGAGAACCTACTCTATCTGCCCGTGGACATATGCCACTGCCACCACTAAGAGTTGGCAGGTGAAGTCAGTCAAGAACTACAGGGGATACATCCTATCGTCCAGGATCCAATTAACTATCCAGGGCGTTAGAATCCTTCAATACATAGTCCTACTCTCAAGAAAGGCTAAGATCCTTAGAAATTCTAATTCGTGCTTCTCCCTTTGATCATTTAGGACCCACGGGGAATAAAAATATTCCTAAGACAATGTTAAGAAACGATCGACGACCATCTAATTGAAGGGAAGGCTCTGCCCAGTCTAGATCAGAAGCCCGACGTACGGCTCAGGCCGAGCAATAATCCCAAGAGGAGAGTTTAGTATAAAATAAAACAACAACGCATAGGCCCGATGATGGTAATAACGCTTGGAAAGGTTCCATTCAAAGGGATGATAGGTTAGAAGGGATGGTTAAGGCCAAAAACTCGTTGTAAATAAGTTTTGTAAAAGGATCACCCTTTGTGAAAATAATTATAGATTTCTCCACCCCATCAAAGTTCAAAGCTCCAGTAGCTACTCCCAAATATGATGGAAAAACTGATTCAGTACTCCATATAGAACAATACCAAGAATTAACTGATATTTATGCGGTTTTTGATGAAATGAGGTGTAGAGCATTCTCTGGAATAATTATTGGATCCGCCAAAATATAGTACAATATCCTTCTTCAGGGACAGATTTCTAGCTTCCACCAGTTAGTCGAGTTATTTATTAGCAACTTTTGTTTTGGATCCAAGCCTGTAAAAAGGGTAGCGCATTTTCTTAATGTACGACCGAAGGAAGGAGAAAGCACCAAGGATTACATCACTCGTTTCAACAACGAGAAGTTGGAGTCGAGGATTATGAAGAAAAAACTGTGATAATCTCCCTTATGAGTGAATAGCTCCCTGAGAAACTCTATTATACACTTTCTAAAGATCCTCCAAAGACTATGGCAGAATTGATGGCCAAAGCATCCAAAATCATGAATGTCGAGGAATCAATGGCAGCCAAGAGGAGCTCGAGAGTAAAAGTTAAGGGAAAAAATGACAACAAGGACTATACAGATTACAAGGAGCATAGGGAGTCAAAACATAAAGAAATTATAGAAAATCTCAAGAAGTATCACAAGTACACTCCACTAATCATGGGCATTCATCATGTCTTGGAGGAGATCAAACACAATAAAAATGTGCATTGGCCTGATAAGTTGAGAACTTCCCCTACCAAGAGGGATAAAACTAAATACTACGAGTTCTATAGAGACCATGGTTACACGATGAACCGTTGCATTGCTCTTCAAAATGAGATTGAAACTCTCATTCGAAGAGGAAAATTGAACGAGTTTATTGATCGACAGAATAATGAAGGATCTTGGCTCATATCAAAAGCCCCTTATCGACCTAGAGAGGAGAATAAAAGGGATCAAGAAGATGATCAGGATGATGATCCTGACTTACCTAAAAATCCTCGACAACCAGAGTGTGAGGTATTCACACTCAGTTTTGGTTCTTTTGATTGCCAAATGATTACATGTGGAGATAATGGAGGGGGATATCATACATCAGAGCGAAAAGCTTACCTCAATGAGGCTCAAGCTTGCTCGTACATACAGATGATTAATCTTACCGAGGAAGATAGACCAAGAAAGGTTAATAAAGACAAGCTGGTAATAGGGTTTTCAAAAAATGATCTATCAGGAGTACAATACCCCCATGACGATCCTTTACTAATTAAAATCAGAAAGGAAGATGTCATTGTCGCTAAAGTGTTAGTATATAATGACAGCTCATCAAATATCACGTTCTATCCTTGTTTCAACAGCTTGAACTTTAAGCTTAGCCAGTTAGAATCCTATCATTGACCACTAATATGTTTTACAGGTCAGAAAGTTTTTCCTTTGGGAACCATTAAGATGGAAGTGATGATTGGTACATGGCCAGCCAACCGAACAAAGAAAATTCATTTCTTTGTATTGGATAAAAATGTCCATTCAGCGTACAATATAATTATGGGAAGAGGTAGGTTGAAGAAGTTTGAGGTAACGCCTTCTACTATTCACCAATCCTTGAAGTTACCAACCAATTTTGGTGTAAGAGTTGTGAAAGTTGATCAAAAAGTAGCTTAAGAATGCTACTATTCATCTGCCGACCAGGAAGAGCTGGAAGAAACAAAGCGAAAAACCACCACGTACTAAGTGGATACCTTTGAACCTGAAGAAGATCTTGGGGTTGAAACCTTAGATCCAAGGGAGGAGACATAGCTGGTAGAGGGTCAGATTATGGAAACCACATAAATCATTGTGTTAGACTAGAATGCACAACTCAAGTTGGAACAATACTAGATCCTATTCTTAAGCAGGAACTAATGAGCTTCCTTAGACAGGTAAAGCATGTGTTCGCCTGGAGTCATGAAGATATGCCAGGGATTGATCCTAATTTTTTAAAGACATTAAAACTCGGACTGGAAATATTTTTTAAAGATAAAATAACATGGACTGAAGAATCGAAGCATAAGATGAAACCCCTCACCATCATATCTGCGGATTCAAGCTCTTTAAGAATCGAAAGTTCTGAGGGCAGTGACAGTGATGAGTAATTTGGTTTCCACATAATGGGGATGCATATTTTCATAATCCACACCAAAGTTGATCTATCTAACTCGTCTGTAAAGATAGTCCCTATTAAAAAGCGTAACCTTGATTGGAGCAGTGTTCATGTCAATTTAGCTTTAGCTAGCCTAAACTGTGTTGTTCACCCTCTACAAAATGAACCTAAATTTTCCCTCCTTTTTCTTATATTGATATCAATGTAAACTAGGACTCTTTTGATGAGGTTCTCAACACTGTATTTCTAAGAAAATCTTCTAATTAAATGAATAAAATTTTGAGTATCTTGTTTTACCTTACAGTAATTGCATTGATTCTAATCAAACAATGAATGAAGATGATCTAATAAATGATCAATTCTTAAAAGATCTCAATAAGGAAAAAATTAAACAACATAACCGCATTCAAACTAATGATGATGAGACTACTATCAATAATCTCGATTCTAATAGCAATCGACCCGATATTAGGATAGGGTCCACCCTCAATGAGAATGCAAGGTCACAATTTGAAAAACTATTGAAAGAATTCTTAGATGTCTTCGCATCATCCTATAGTGACATGTCTGGCATCATCCCAGAGGTCACACATTATGAAATTCCTACTCATCTAGAAAGCAAGACTGCCAAGTAGAACTTCTGAAAGCTATAGACTGAGTGGCCCCTCAAAGTAAAATATGAAGTGGTAAAACAGTTGAACGTAGGTGTTGATACCAAAATTAATATACTGATATGGACGAATAATACGAAGACACGTGTCAATCTACGTGGCACAAAAGCAACGAGGAAGTTCATTTCCCCGACCAACTCATGTTCTCTCCGAGCAACGAGGATACACCGAGGAACTTTAGCACTCCGAGGTACTCTAGCACTCCGAGGAACTCCTGAGCAACGAGCAATTAAGGCTGTCTGAGCTGCATCTCGGTCGTAGCATTAATTGCCAGATAATCAACAGTTTAACTATTCATTGAATGTTTATCATCTTGACGCACAGGCTGCATTAAATGTATTACCCTTTCATATGTATATCATTTAATGTATCAATCCTTTCATGTACAGCCTAAGGGCTATAAATACCTTGTATCACCCTCATTCAAAGGGACCGGAATTTCTAGAGAGAACTTGTACTCGAGAATTCCCAAACACTCAGCAATAACATAACAGTGGACGTAGGCCATTCATATAAGGCTAAACCACTTTAAAAATCTTTGTCTCATTTTATTTATCTGTGATTGAATAATTAGAGCGATCTAATTTTTTACATCAACAGATTGGCGCCGTCTGTGGGAAGCGATTGTTACTATCGTTTTTCACTAAAAATCGTTCATCATCAATGGCAGATAATCCAGAATCTAGCAATCGAAACGCTGGAAATACTGGAAATCCTCCGAATCCCTCTGCACCTCCAGATCTAGCCGGGATTTTGACGAATCTGGCTCAAGGACAAACCGCCATGCAAGAAACAATGAGGCAACTCATACAAACCCTTCATGGTGGTGCACCTGCACGTTCAGGACAACAAAGTGGTCAGAGGCAAACTTACTTACTTTCTTCATGATCCAGGCGTACTGAGTCACGTCGTAATGAGGAGTCTGATGATTTCTCTTATCAACCTAGGAGAACTTCGTCAATAAGGGCTACAGATACTGATCAACATATCACCCTCTCTCCAGAAAGACCCAGTGCTTTAGAAAGACTGAGTAGGGTGTCTCCTTTCAGTCGATTAGGCCTTAGGAGGAATAGGAGTCCACCTAAGACCATGTCGAGGAGTTTTCGACAACCATCAGATCTAAGAGAAGGATCAGCACAATCACGACCAGTTGCTCGTCAAGATAAATCTCAGGAGGCTACATCAGAACGATCTATTGCTCGAACTAACAAGCTCGATGAAGAAAATGATGCGTGGAAAGGTTCCATCCAACGGTTGGAGGATAGATTGGGAGAAATGGCCAAGTCAAAGAACCCCCTACAACGAACTTTTGTTCGAGGAACACCTTTTGTACAGGCCATTGTGAATTTTCCTACACCGTCAAAGTTCAAAGCACCTGTAGTGACCCCCAAATATGATGGAAAGACAGATCCTGTTCTTCACATAGAGCAATATCAAGCTGCTGCCGACATCTATGTCGTCCCCGACGAGATGAGATGCAGAGCGTTCTCAGGAACTCTTACTGGAGCTGCCCAGATATGGTACAACAATCTTCCTCGGGGTAAGATTTCAACTTTCTTTCAGTTGGCCGAGTTGTTTATTGGCAATTTCTGTTTTGGAGCAAAGCCAGTAAAACGAGTAGCACACTTGTTAAGTGTTAGACAAAAATCTGGTGAGAGTACTAGAGATTACATAACTCGTTTCAATAATGAGAAGTTGGAAGTCATAGATTACGAAGAAAAGACAGCAATCACCACCTTGATGAGTGGGTTGTTGCCTAATAAATTGTATTACACCTTGGCGAAAGATCCACCTAAAACTATGTCAGAGTTGATGGCAAAAGCGGCCAAAATCATGAATGTCGAGGAAGCTATGGATGCAAATAAGAATATGGATAAAGACACCAAGGTGGACGTCGACAAGTCTAAAAATAAAGAGCATAAGAGCAATGGCGGTGATAAACGTTCCAAAAATAATAAATCATCATGGGAAGTCCTGAAGAAATACGACAATTATACTCCTTTGAAAATGGGTATTCATCATGTCTTGGAAGAAATCAAGAACAACGAGGAGGTAAAATGGCCAAAGAAACTGAGGTCAGACCCTGATTCGAGGAGTAAGGATAAATATTGCGAGTTTCATAAAGATCATGGTCACATGACCAAAAATTGCATAGCTCTTCAGAACGAGATTGAAACACTCATCCGAAGAGGAAAACTAGCAAAATATGTTGATTGGGGAGGTGAAAGAAAAAATAATGACCGAGCTAGAGAGAGGTCTAGATCTCCTCGTCGAGCGGAAGAGAAAAAGAAGAGAAACCATGAAGATGATCCAGATGATGACCCCGACCTTCCCAAGAAACCAAGACAGCCAGAACGAGAGGTATTTTCTATACGTTTTGGGTCATTTGATTGTAATGTCATTACAGGAGGAGATGCAGGAGGAGGAGACCTTACTGGAGAAAGAAAGTCTTACCTTGGAGAGGCTCAAGCTTGTTCATATATTCAGCGAATAAATCTGGCCAAGGACGATCGTCCGAGGAAGGTAAACAAAGAGAAGCTGGTCATTGGCTTTTCAAAAAATGACCTAGCAGGTGGTCTTTATCCTCAAGACGATCCTCTGGTGATCAAAATGAGGATGAAGGAAGTAGTGAATTCAAGGGTGTTGGTAGACAATGGAAGTTCGGCAGACATCATGTACTATTCATGCTTTGACAGCTTGAATCTGAAATTATCTCAATTGGAACCGTATCACAGACCCCTCCTGGGTTTTGCTGGCGAGAAAGTTTTTCCACTTGGGACGATCAAGTTGGATATATTCATTGGAACTTGGCCTGCTTATCGAACAGAAAGAATACGCTTCTTTGTGATGGATAAGAATGTGCAGTCAGCCTACAACATCATCATGGGAAGAGTTGGTTTGAAGAAGTTTGAAGCAGTTCCATCTACAGTGCATCAATGCTTAAAATTCCCAACAAACTTTGGAGTAGGAGTTGTGAAAGGTGATCAAAAAGTAGCTCGGGAATGCTATTATTCATCTGCTGAGCAAGAGGAGCTTGAGGAATCAAGGAAAAAGACTACTACCTACCAGGTGGAAGAAGATACAGAGATTGAAACTCTCGATCCCAGAGATGAATCCCAACTTGTAAAAGGACAGGTGGTGGAATCTACAGAAAATGTTATTCTGGACGACGAGCACCCTGAACGAGTAACCCAGATAGGTTCATCGTTGGATGCTTCAATAAAACAGGAGTTGATAACTTTCTTGAGAAATAGGAAGAAAACTTTTGCATGGAGTCATGAAGACATGCCAGGAATAGATCCAAACTTCCTATGTCATGAGCTCAATGTGAATAAAGAGATCAAGCCTGTAAAGCAGAGAAGAAGGGTATTTAGCCCCGAGAAGAATCAAGCTATTCAAGTGGAGGTCGACAAGCTCCAGAAAGATCAATTCATTGAAGATGTGAAATACCCGGACTGGTTGGCGAATGTGGTGATGGTAAAGAAGAAAAATAATAAATGGAGAATGTGTGTTGATTTCACTGATCTCAACAAGGCCTGCCCAAAGGATCACTTTCCATTACCCAGAATTGATCAGTTAGTGGATGCTACCTCTGGGCACGAGCTGCTCAGCTTCATGGATGCTTATTCAGGCTACAACCAGATCAAGATGAAACCTGAAGACAGGGAGAGTACTTCTTTTATTACCCCTAGGGGTACTTATTGTTATAATGTTATGCCTTTTGGTTTAAAAAATGCAGGAGCGACATACCAGCGGCTGATGAACAAGGTTTTTGCCGAACAAATCAGTTGCAATATGGAAGTCTATGTCGATGATATGCTGACAAAAAGCAAGAAAGCTGCTGATCATCTAGTTGATTTAAGTCAGACTTTTGATCAACTGGATAAATACCAGATGAAGCTCAACCCGACGAAGTGCACATTTGGAGTACGAGAAGGAATGTTTCTCGGGTACATTGTCAACCAGCGAGGCATTGAGGCAAATCCAGAAAAGATCAAAGCTCTTTTAGGGTTGCGATCTCCAACAACAAAGAAAGAAGTGTAGAGTCTTACAGGACGAGTTGCAGCGCTCAACAGATTTGTATCTCGGGCAACAGATAGATGCTTACCATTCTTTAAAACACTTCGAAAAACTGTCGAGTGGAATGATGAATATGAAAAAGCCTTTCAAGACTTGAAAAAATATCTGGGAACACCTCCACTGTTGTCAAGGCCAATAACGGGAGAAAAGTTGTACTTATACCTGGCAGTATCAGAGCATGTAGTCAGCTCGGCATTGATTAGATTGGAGAATGGAGTCCAGAAGCCAATTTATTACACAAGTAAGGCTTTTCGAGGTGCAGAGATTAGGTACCCAAAGTTAGAAAAATTGGCATTGGCATTAATTGAAGCAAGCAGAAGAATGAGGCTATATTTCCAGGCCCATACCATCATCGTATATACCGACATGCCATTAAGACAATCCCTTCATAAGCCAAAAAAGTCAGGGAGACTGATGTACTGGGCAATAGAGCTCGGTGAATATGATATTGTGTATGAACCCAGATCATCATTGAAAGGGCAAACTGTAGCAGACTTTATAGCAGAATTTACATATACTGATACCCCCGAGGAACAAAAGTTGCTCACTGACCAACCTGTGGATGTTACAGGATCAACAGACATAAGTTCAGACCAACTCCGGTTGGTAAAAGGGCTTGTGGATGTAGAAAGATCATCAAATTCAAACCCAGACCAACTCCGGTTGGTAAAAGGGCGAGAAGAAATGGTCGACGAGGAGCAAAAATCACCAGGTGAGGATGAAAGAAAACATCAGATATTTCACCGAGGAACTCTGTCAGATAAGAAATTTGAAGACGAGTTGCCTACATGGAGATTGTATGTGGATGGATCATCTTGCACAGCAGGTTGTGGAGTAGGGATTGTTTTGAAAACTCCAGACGAGATTGACATAGAATATGCCTTGCGATTTCAATTCAAAACATCCAACAATGAGGCTGAGTATGAGGCCATGATAGCAGGTCTTAATTTAGCAAAGATTATGGAAGCACAACAAGTGATAGTATTCAGTGATTCTCAATTAATTGTGAATCAGATGATGGGAACATATGCGGTTAAAGGAGAATTAATGATCAAGTATCATGCAAAGGTGATGGAATTATTGACAGAATTTAAGGCCATTCAGTTAATCAGAATACCCAGAATAGAAAATGCACAAGCAGACGCACTGGCCCGATTAGCATCAGCTACTCGTACCGAGCTGCGAAGAACAATACCAATTGAAGTACTAGAAAGTCGGAGCATAGATGAAGACCTGATGATGAATGTTATTACTCTTGATTTAGGACCATCTTGGATGGATCCAATCAGGATATACATTGAAGAGGGAGAATTGCCGGAGGATAAACTCGCTGCAAAGAAATTGAAGTTTAAAGCTGCTCGGTATGTACTAACTAATGGCGTTTTGTATAGACGAGGAATTATGGTAGGTTTGCAGAGATGTGTACATCCTTCTGAGGTAAAAGAATTGATTGAAGAGATCCATGAAGGGTCTTGTGGAGCCCATGTAGCAGGACGAACACTTTTGCAGAGGGTGATGACTCAAGGATACTGGCCGACGATGAGGGCTGATTGTATAGCCTATGCTAAGAAATGTGACAAGTTCCAACATTTTTCCTCCATTCGACGAACTCCACAAGCATTGTTGACACCCATAACTTCCCCTTGGCCATTTGCCATGTGGGGAATTGATTTGGTTGGACCATTGTCGACCACTCGAGGAAGATTCAAGTACCTCGTCGTCGCAGTAGATTATTGTACTAAGTGGGTAGAGGCTAAACCCCTTATCGATATGACGTACGAGAAGGTATACCAGTTTGTTTGGAAGAATATCAACTGTAGATATGGTCTCCCTCATACCTTCATCACAGACCATGGAACACAATTCGACAACGAGGAGTTTGCTGCCTATTGTCAACAATCAAACATCCTGAAGACCCATTCAGCACCAGGTCATCCTCAAAGCAATGGGTAGACTGGGGTGACAAACAGAACACTACTAAATGGTTTGAATAAGAGGCTAAGTAAGGCTAAAGCTAATTGGATTAATGAGCTACAGTTAGTATTGTGGGCTTACCGAACAACTCCCCGAGCAGCAACTGGAGAATCACCATACATGCTGGCATTTGGAAGTGAGGCTATAATACCTGCTGAGTTGGGTCTCCCAACACACAGAGTGCTGAATTTCAATTCCCCAGTCAGTGACTTGATGAGAAGATTAGATTTGGACATGCTCGAGGAGGTTAGAGAAGAGGCAGCCATTAGGAATGCTGCTTACCAACAACGCACAGCTCTGTTCTACAACAAAAGGGTGAAGAAATGCGACTTAAAAGAAGGGGATTATGTGCTAAAGAAGGTCGTTCAGAAGCACAATAAGCTTGAAGCCAACTGGCATGGACCTTACCGAGTTACAGAAGTTGTTCGACCAGGAACTTACAGAATAGAAACTCTAGAAGGAGAGGAATTTAAGAATGCATGGAATGCTGAACACCTACGCAAGTATTATCAGTAATGTAAAATGTAAAGCAATTCCTTCATTATGAATAAAACGATGATGTTTCACCATCCTCTTCCTTTTATTACAAGTTTTTTGGGGAATACTAGTGTGATACACTACACTGATAGTTCGAGCGTGATCAACTTCGGTTGGTAAAATAGCGAGAACAAATTATACTCCTTTGGTTAGGAGGCGTACACTTGCGTGATCAACTTTGGTTGGTAAAAGATCTTGTGGATAAGATAGTTCGAAAGAACCTGATAGTTCGAGCGTGATCAACTTCGGTTAGTAAAATAGCGAGAACAAATTATATTCCTTTGGTTAGGAGGCGTACACTTGCGTGATCAACTTTGGTTGGTAAAAGAGCTTGTGGACAAGATAGTTCGAAAGAACCTAATAGTTCAAACCCACAACCAACTTTGGATGGTAAAAGGGCAAGAACAACATTCTTAAAAATGCCAATTTTGGCTGGTTAAGAAACAAAATATGCCAACAAGTTGGTCGGAAGGTAAAACCATTCCAGAAAATATAAAAATTTCAAATAGAACCAAGTATAGTTGGCCGGTGATCAAATCCCACGAACTGTAGTTGGTCAACGAGGATAAATTATCGACCTTGGTTGGTCGGACACATTTTAAACATTTTAACAACCTTGGTTGGTCGGGGATAAAAACCCATCAATTGTAGTTGGTCGACAAACACAATTTAACAACCTTGGTTGGTTGGAAACATTTTAAACATTTTATACTCATTACTTTATTATTAAGTGATTGAGCAACGTTGATACTTGTAAACTTTTTTGAATGATGAACAACATAATATTATCTTTTTAACAGATACATATGCATAGATGTAAAAGTGTTAGACAAGTACAAAAGAATAGCAATGCAGATTTGCAAACAGAAAATGAAAGTCTTTCATTAAAATTCAAAATAAATTACAAGTTACATATATATGCTAACTATTACATTGAAAATCCTATTCTATTGGTTTTTTCCCTTCAGCTTTCGATACAGGTTCCTCGCCAGCAGGAGGATCATTTAATGTCTGGGGAGAATTGATAAAATTCAAGTCCTTCAACATTCTGACATTCATTACTGAAGGAGTATCCAAGAGATGCTCGGGACGAGATAATTCAATCTGAGAATGAAGACTATAGTCACCAAGGTATTTTGAAATTAAGCTCCGAGGAATGGCACGAGCTGGGATCCATTCCATGTCTAGTTTATAAGGCGGTACAGGAAAGTCTAATAGCCCAGGAGCATGATAATCCCATAAATAATGTCCCTGCTCTAGCTTTAACACACCCAGGGCGTTCAACCATCCTTGTTTATAACCTTCATTATTGGCATTTTCAAGACGAGCATCCAAGTGACAAAGGGCTTCATTGTAGCCTGCTATCCAAAACTCACGAGGTTGTTTGTGGAATTGGAAAGTTATTCTCTCTAGTTGCTCGTGAAGGCTCCTGGCAAAAACATCTTTATTATTCAAAGCAGACTTCGTCGCAGTAAGTTGATCTTCCAAAGATAGGTTTTTCTTGGACATTTCAGACAAAGCCCGATCTTTGGCGTTCAGTTGGTACGCTTGGGTTTCCAATGTTGACAGAGTACGAGCTTCTTCAATACTACGAGGAGTTCTTGATCGACCCCGAGCAGCTGAAGTACTTCGTTCCTCGTTAATATCCTGGGCAGCTCTTCCTCGCCCACGAGAACCTCTTCCTCGTCCCCGAGCAGTAGCAGAAACACCAGACTTTCTTAAAGTATCCAATTCTTTCCTTAATTTGGAGTTTTTAACCTCTAAGAATGAGAATCCTTCATCAGTGACCGGTACCAAGGCAGTAGAGGATTAAGCTGCAGACTCATATTGTGCCAACTTTTTTTTGCAAATTGTTGTTCTCTTGTTCCAGCAGCTCGGCGATCTGTCTGCAGGCCTCAAATTCACCTTTTAGGGTTCTCTCCCTAACATCGTACCCAACAATGATCTTTTTGTGACCTGTCTCAGAGGAAAGCTGTTGATACCTATTCTCATATTCCTTGTGCAACAAGGCAGTTGATTCATTGTGCTGATTCTGAAGATCTTCTAAGGTAAAATGAAGTTCCTCGATCAAGTCATAATAGGCCACGTTGTTGGCCACAGCTCGGTCAAGTAAATCCTTCAGGTACTGATAAGCCTCAATTGCTTGTTCTGAAGCATCATGGCCAAGGATGTCAGCAATTTCTGATACACTCAAATTTGTATGACCAGCCTTATAATATTCATGGCATTGCTGCATCATCTTTGTATCATGTGCAGATATCAGTTCCATTCTAGCCACAAACTAATAAAGAAGAGAAGGCAAGAGTTAATAAATAAAAACAGATAGAGCATCAACAATGAAGAGGAACAAAAAGATGTGATTTTATTACATCATCAACAAGATTACATCGTTTGGAATACAGAGGATAAGTAAAAGAAGAACAGAAAAAGAGTACCGAACACCTTCACACCTTTTCCTTATCTCCCAAGACTTTCTCGGGAGGCTGGGACGAGGAGCTTGGTTGCTCGGTAGGAACAATGGTCTGATTAGTAGAAGCTGGGATTTGTTCTGGAGGAGCAGGCAATGACGAAATCTTCTCGGTGGCTGTCTGGTTGGATGGTGGAACAAGGACTTGATCACCCACTATCATTAAAGATTCTTCAGATGCAGCTTCGTCTGAAGACTCATCTTCAATAACTGGAGGAGGACCAGGGAGATGTTGTTGAAATAGATTTGAGTCCTCACTCACCTTCAACTCCTGTAGTGCTGCAACCCAACCATCATGAAAATATTTTAGACTTCCATATTTCACCTGGGTCGTCATAACTGCCACCCCCTGTCCCATCCTTTGTCCCAACCAGTTTTAAAGGACGTCTTCACAGCTGTTTTTCTCTTCATTTTTTCCGAGGATAGCTGCTCGGACATAAGATTCTCGGTGGCCTTTAATTTGGTCTCCACCTCCTCCTTCTGGAGATTTACTTCTCGCAGGAGGGTCAGTTCTTCTTCAATCGATTTCAATTTATTCTCAAGCTCCCCAAAGCCTGAAAGTTTCTCGGCATAATCTTTATTTTCTCTCTCCAAGTCCTTCACCTTATTACCCAGTTGTACCTTCTATGCATCAGACGCAACCAATTTTTTCTCCCATTCAGTTTTATCATCGTCATACTTTTGACGGGACTCACTCACAGATTTAATACCTTTCTCCAGTGCTCCCTCCACAGCGGACGAGGAGCAAGAAGCTTTGATTGCTTCATCCTTTTTAAGGATTAAATTGAAACAGCTCGTCAACTGCAATCAAAAGAGGAAAATGAAATCAGAAACAAAGATGGGAAACAACCAAGGAAAATATAAAAAACTCAGAGTAGAGATACTTACTGAAGCCAAATGACGAGCAGCCAGAGCAGTAACCACATCCCGAGTAAGGTCTTCTTCAGTACCTTGCACCTCGGGGATGGGTGAAAATTTTGCCAAACTCATTGTAGAGCTCGGAGGAACAATAATTGGAACACCATCTCCACCAGCTGGGAGCTGGGGAATGGCTCCAGAAATACTGACCGAGGAGGATTTCCTCAATCTCCTCGGAGCCTTTTCAGCCACCTCAACCAAAGAGGAACTTTTGGTTGGTGAGAAAGTGATTATCTCAACAGGTGCATCCTTCTGCACAGGAGCCACTGAGGGCTTCTCGGTAACCTTCTGAAAAGCAACAGAAGGAACATCATCAATTTTCTTTGTCCCCTTTGGGACATTAACCTTGGTTTTCTTCCCATCGCCAGCAGAGGAACTCTCCTCGAAGAGAGTAGGAACTCTTCTCTTGCCCATTTTCTGGCTAAAAGGAATATGAGATTCCGGATGAGAGTCTTCAGGAATTTGCACTGGATCACTGGAGCTGACCACAGGGCGAGCAGTAAAAGACGACGTATAACTCCTGTACTGTAACAAGTATGAGGCAAACCTGATGTGCTCGTCTGCAATCTTCTGATGCAAGCTCCAGATATGTTTCAATTGCCTTATATTAACTTCTGATTCTTTAGGAGTTTTTCTCTTGCTGTTAACTGCAAATAAAAACCATTTGAAATGTCAATCATGTATTTATTCAAACATGATGAAGTCACAATTTCGAGAATAAAATAAAATGAAAATAACCTATCCCATTGCCGTATGGGGGGCATTTGGGACCTTCATACACTCTGTCTCCGACTAAAGGAGCATGTTGCCAATTTTTTAAAACTAACCCATGTTCAAAATAATCCCTGTTGGCATCAGGGAGGTTAACTAGTAAAGCTCTATTCAAAAATCTTGTTTTTAAATAATAAACGTTGTCTAAAACAGCCCATCTATAGCAATACATAATCTCAGGAATTCCTATGCGAGTTCCATGAGTTTAATTTAATTTATGCACCCCATTAACTATTCTCCATGTATTGGGGGCTACTTTTGCAGGAACAACATCGAAATGTTGGCAGAATTCTAAGCATAAAGAGTTGGGTGGAAAATAAAATCCACACTCAGCAATAAAGAGGCTGGGGAACCAGTGTCCCTCAGCCAAACGAAAATAATCAAAGGGCTCAGGAAGATTCTCCAGAGTAACCCAAGATGGAATGGAATAATCAGAACGAAATTTTTCAATAGATTCAATAATATAAACCATGGTGAATAAAAGAAGAAGGAAGAAGATCTTACAGGAAGAAAGGAGATCTGTTGACAACGAACGAAAACAAGGATGAACGCACAAAAGAAAGAAAGACTATGGAGAATTCGAACGCAAGAAAATTGGAAAAGGTAGAGGACGGTATGATTGTTTGGGAAGTTTAAATACTGTGCCTTGGGAAATGGTGAAAGAAATGATTACAAAAAGAAACTATCGAACTTCCGGCGGCTAAAAGGACAAAAAGGGCACGAAGAACGAAGCAAAATGGCGGATTCTGCGAATTTGGAAGGAAATTCAAATATGAAGAAAAAGCTCCTAAAACCCAGGAAAGTCATTTAATATCGCCATATACCGAGAAAGAATGTTCCATACTCTTCAAAGTTCGAAATATGAAACATTGGAGGCTTCTGTTGATACCAAAATTAATATGCTGATATGGACGAATAATACGAAGACACGTGTCAATCTACGTGGCACAATAGCAGCGAGGAAGTTCATTTCTCCGACCAACTCATGTTCTCATCAAGCAACGAGGATACACCGAGGAACTTTAGCACTCCGAGGTACTCTAGCGCTCCGAGGAACTCCTGAGCAACGAGCAACTAAGGCGGTCCGAGCTGCATCTCGGCCGTAGCATTAATTGCCAGATAATCAACAGTTCAACTATTCATTGAATGTTTATCATCTTGACGCACACGCTGCATTAAATGTATTACCCTTTCATATGTATATCATTTAATGTATCAACCCTTTCATGTACAGCCTAAGGGCTATAAATACCTTGTATCAGCCTCATTCAAAGGGACCGAAATTTCTAGAGAGAACTTGTACTCGAGAATTCCCAAACACTCAGCAATAACATAACAGTGGACGTAGGCCATTCATATAAGGCTGAACCACTTTAAAAATCTTTGTCTCATTTTATTTATTTGTGATTGAATAATTAGAGCGATCTAATTTTTTACATCAACAGTAGGCTTCATTCGCGTGTCCGTATATCCTACATGGCTCATAAACATTATCCCTGAGCCAAAATCAGAAGGAAAAGTCTGCATGTGAGTCGGCTATCGATATAGAAAAACATCTCCAAAGGATGATTACCTTTTACCCAACATTGACATAATTATTGATAACACTTATAGTCATTCCCTCAAGTCAATTGTCAATTGTTTTTCCAGGTACAACCAGATCAAGGTGTATCCTGTCCACTAAGAGAATACTACCTTTATCACCCCATGGAAACCTTTTGCTATAACATAATGCCTTTCGCTTATAAAAATGCTGGATCTACCTACCAAAGGGTAGATACAAACATTTTTCATGATCTTATCCATAAAGAGGTCCAAGTCTATATTGATGATATGATCATCAAGTCCAAAAATCGATAAGGTCACATCCCTTTCTCGAGGAAATTCTTTGAGTAAGCAATTTCAGAAGCATATCAATCCACAAAAATGTGTCTATGACAACCTGAAAGGATAACTCCTTGATTTTGAAAAACCTAAGGGTCTATGTCACAAAGGTGAGAAGACCAAAAACTCTTTTAATTTTTTGATAAAAATTAGATTAAAAACTTATAGTTGAAACTAAATCTTAACTCACACAAAAATAATTTTAAATGTTTGGTAAGATGTCAGCGACAAGAGAAAGCTCAATATATAACAACATAGAAGGAGGTGAGGAAAAGAAGAGAACTCAATCATTTGGGTTAGGAGGAAAAATAAAAAAACTGGAAAACCCCAGGCACAAGGACCCCCTCCCCCCCAAAGGCCACTAAGCAATCATTCTGGTATAATCAGTTTGTTACAACAAGTGTAAATGAAACAGAATGAAGCCAATAACACCAGTATACCAATGTTATATCTGTAAGGACACAAATTTCCAATTGAGTCCATATATAGTTTTGGCTCAATTCTGGACAAAAACATTTATTCATAGGATAGTATTTAATTGTAATATTCTCAAGCCTATGAAGTGTTTGTTGAAGACGTAGCGGCAAAGAGTATAAAGCTTCATCAAATATGCCGGTTTGCGTGCCTCGTTTCTACGTCATCAACTATGGTTCCATGCTCCCAAGGTATGAATGCAATTATATATATATAGGAGCTTGGAACAAGCTTTATTGGGTGTTAGGTTTAATAAAAACTGTGTTATATTTTCAGAAAGAATTAATTAAAACTTTAATTATAAGTTTATAAAGTTTTTTGGGCCAAAATCGAATTTTCCAAAATTTCTGGAAGTTCGTTCGATAGGTCGTTCAAACGAGTTTTTCGTTCGAACCAGATGTCGTTCGAACGAGTTTGCCAATGAGGTTACAGTACAGGCCTTTGAAATGTCGTTCGAAATATCGTTCGAACGAGATTGTTTGTTCTAACGAGATTTCTAACGAGTCCATACTGGAGCGTCGTTAGAAGACTCGTTCGAACGAAATGTCGTTCGAACGAGATGCCAGGCGGGAACAGTTTTTAGCAGTTTTTTGGCAGTTTTTCACCCACTTCCCCACTTAGTTTTTAACCAACTTTTTCAGACTTTATCATGTGCGGGAAGAACATTTTCCAACTTAACATTTCCATAACTTTTCCATCCTAGTTTCATCTCTTAAAGAGAGTTTGAGAGCAAAATGGTTTTAGGAAATTGTTCATGTTTTGAGTGTTAATTTTAAAAGAGAAATTCACTTACCACTCTTGTTTACACACAAATGAGTTTATTCCAAGTTCTTATATACATATCAATTGCTTGGAGTTTGGCACCGGTTTTCTCTACACCGAATTGAAGAGAAGTTGTTTGCATTAATTTACCCACACGGAGAAAGGCTCCATGTACGGGTGACGGTGACCATATAAAGTCCTATCGGTAGATTCCGAGACCGCGGTGGAGTTCCAAGGTTATTCGCTAGGAAGAGGTATCTACAAGAAGAAGCGTCAAGGCTTGAGAGGGATCGAGTCGTGTGTTGTAATCCTTTCTATCTTGTACTTGTAATTCCGTATCTAGTGGATTTGTGGCTAGGGCCGTCCGAGGTTGTTTCCCGTCTTGGGTTTTTCCTCGTACATCGCGGCGTAGTGTGATTGATTTATTTTATCTTGCATAATTATTTTAGAACGCATGCTTAGGATAACACAAGATAAAATTTGGTTTAAATTATCACACTTGATTTAATT
Source organism: Sambucus nigra (assembly GCA_949130495.1). Classification (NCBI taxonomy): domain Eukaryota; kingdom Viridiplantae; phylum Streptophyta; class Magnoliopsida; order Dipsacales; family Adoxaceae; genus Sambucus; species Sambucus nigra. Next base: position 349,944,086 of record OX422223.1, on the reverse strand, counting down.
TGGTGCTAAATTAAATATTGGGCAAAATTTATTTAATTCAAGTCATTTGCTAAAATTGGTTTGGCCTAACATTGGAATATTGATAATTATGACTTAGGCAAATTCTAGGGCTTGAGTTGAATTAATTGGTTTAAGTGAAATTAATACTTGTGTGTGATTAATTAATTTTCACCTCGGTTTAATTTTAATTTGTTTAAGAAAATTAATATTTGGTATTTGTTTGTTTTAGTTGAACCACATCATTTTACGCTTCCGCATCTTGAATATATATCAAAGGAAATTAGAAGTTAATTTTATTGTGATAAAATTAAGAATCCGGGGATCCACATTCCACTTTTTCAATATCTACTCAACCCCACAAGCAACAAAACACTACCAAAACTAATCCAAAGAGACTAAACGTACAGACAAAAAGTTTACACATAAAGCAAGTGTCTCAACAAACTAGCATAATAAAAAAAAGTAAGATGTAGGAGGATATATAAGGATATCAACAAAAAGGAGATAATTGGATTTATCTATTTGAAAGCCCCCACAAGATGCTCACGTATTAGATCTATCAAACTATCTCACACATGTAAATGAAGAAAATCACATAAATAGGTTTAACATAAGATATAACAATGATTAAGTCAAAACGTACATCAGCAGTAAAACAAGCTTTATATAAACATGTGATAAGGACACAAAAAAACTTAAACAAGTTTAAAAAGGCATATCAAGAACACATATAAAAAGAAATGTGGGGTATTACAAAAAAGGGACTGAAATCTATGAAATACAGCAAAAGAAGGATTTCAGAAAGTTACCAACTTAGAAAACACAGGAAAGAAATTTTTTTAATGCCTCCATGAATTTCATCTTTCTAAGAGTATCTCCAAATAAAAGATCCAGCAACAACACTTTGGAAAAACCTGAAAGACTTTGTGTTCAATCCCTTAAACCAACAACTCCATATAAAGTATTTATCACTCAAAGATATGTAATGAATTCACTCAGAAAATATAAATTGGAGTGGAGAAAGGTTTGAAATTAAACATAGGCGAGGAGAAATTTTGGTAGCATAACAACAAGGCAAACTCTCATTTTTCTCTTAAAAAAATGAAGCATATGGCTTTTATATATAGGGGACGATGGAAGGCTCTGGAACCAGCCTGGTAAAATAGCAATTACCAAACGTTTAAGGGCAAAAAGTTAACCAACCATAGGAATCTTAAGGTTAAACAAGGAACCAATAAAATAAGGTTACATGTGTAATTAGCGAGGAGCAATCCAGGGACACTATTGTAAAATAAGAGGCAACATGCCATCTGCCATCTGCACCCAATGCGTGGTAAATACGTGCAAGGTAAATGAAGCCATATGATTGGCCAAAGACCAATGACATAGATCCACCCCAAACCATTTAAAACATTTTCGTTTTATTTTTGTTAAAAAGATGTGTAATATAAACAATTAAAATGTTTAGTTTAGGGCATTTCTAACATTTTAAAATCAAATAAAATTAATAAAATATGGAAAAATCAGAAAAATTTATAAAACATATTTTAAAACAAAAATAAATTATTTCTGCACAAAAATACACAGAATATGTACTAAGTGAAATATAAATGTTAAAAGTATTAAAATAGGAAAATTGTTTATAAAACTTATAAAATGAAAAAATAAACTAAAAAATAAATTGAAAATAAAAAAATCAAAATCAAAATAAAATGAAAAATATACTAAGAATAAGAGATGCAATAAAATCTTAAGACATAGTGATAAGCACCCAAAAGTGCCTATTTTATACCTCGAATAGATATATTTTAGTCCCTCGTTTTTAATAAAAATGGCATTATGTTCGTATTTATTTATTTCTCAGGTCAATATGCAGTTGCGGTACAAATAACGCTAAATCAAGTCAATTGCGACGCAGAAGCGGTCAAAAGCATGAAACGAAGAAATCAAAGAGACCATGAAGTGAGACGTCAATTCTGAGCTTGCCCCGATGTGATCCGATGCCCCGAAACAGTCCCTTAATCCAAACCTAAGCCTACACCGAGCCCAGACCATTTTTTGAGCTCCGTGTGTGTTGAGTTTGCATCTTTATTATTTTTCTAGATTTTTTAGTTTTAGTCGTTTTATTTTTAGGATTTATTTTAGATTTTTTTAGATTTTTTTAGTATTGATTTTCTATTTCTTTATTTTGATTTTGATTTTTATTAGTTTTTAATTTATAATCTTCATTTAATTTTTTTTAGGATTAGTTTTTAGGAAATTATTTTATTTAGTTTTTAGTTTTAATTTATTTAGTTAGGATTTTTTAGTTTTTATAGAGTTTTATTTATTTAGTATTAATTCTTTTTATTTTTTTAGTCTCTTAGTAATAAATTAGAGTTTTATTTCTAGATTTTTAGTTTTTTCATTTTTAGTTATAGTTTTATTTTTTTTAGCGTGTCAATTATTTTTAGGTGTACAAATTAAACACACATACAAACAAATCCCAAATACTCACTCACTCATACACAACTTATCCTACACTTTACAACACACCAAACACACCCTTACCCTACACCCCACAACACACAACCACACCCCATCTACTATTCATTATCATCCTCCCACCAAACAAGATTCTCTCTCCTACCTCCATTACAACAAACCCCCATTACCATTTTCAAAACCCAATACCCATACCACACCATCCTTAACCCCGTCGGCGCCCCTCTCGTCCTGCTCAACCCGAGCTCCGGCTCTTTGACCCGATGGAACCGCCGCCGATGAAGTCGACCCCCATATCCGCTGTCCCAACCAAATCGGCATCAGACCTGCCACGCCGGTGGTGCCCCAGTGCCGACCCGACCTAAAACACGAAGCCTAAATCGCAGCAGAGCCGTGAACCAACCCGGGCCAACCTCAACCCGCCAATCCCCAAAATTTTCAACCTCCAGCCTTATCTATAAAAAAAAATCAGAATAAAAATAATAATAAAAAAGAAATCCCTTCAAATATCCTTGGACTTAGCCAATTCAAATCCGATAAAATCCCCTTCCATAAATCAAGATCGGGGCTTTAGAAAGAAAGGAAGGCATATCATTTAGAGGACTCTCAGATCAGAAAAAAAAGAGAGATGCAGAGAGAGAAAAACTGTGTATATTATGTACAGTTTAAGGTCATACAAAAATTCAAAAAAAATTAGTTGGTTTTAGAATAAATTTTTAGGTTTGCTTTTTATTCTTTTTGGTGTAATCAAGTGTTGGATTAATGAGAAGATTGAGACGCATTTCATCAACGCGATTAGACAAGGAGACTTGCATATTGTATTCTATTTCTCTATTCAAATATATGTTATCTTTTGATATTTTATTGAATGTTGTTTATTCTAACATGAGAATGTTTGGCTAAACACCCCGTTCAAGGGGTGGGACACAATGCGTATGATGTTAATTTAATTAATTGGTTTCATTAATTTTATATTTCTAGGTAAATTAATTTTAACCGTCACCGATTAATTTATGTAACGAGAGTTAGTAAATTAATTGAACGAATTAATGTTTGAATTTAGGAATCGAACTAAAGATAGGTTTTTTCGATATTTTAATATTAATTCGGTGTTGAAATTTAATGATTGCTATTATTTTTTTAAATTGATCCTAGCGGGTAATTTTCTGAAAATAGTATAAGTCCTAATTTTTCATTGTGTGATATTTTTAAATTAATTTTCTGAAAAAGATTTTATTAAATTTATAATTTTAACGAGAGTTAGATTATCGATTTAATACTATCTCGAAATATTTCAAATTAATAAATTGAGAAATTAAAATAATTGAAAATGCAGTATAATCCCATCTCTTGACCTTCTCACATATTTCACACTCGATTGCACATTTTATTCATTATTTAGTCATTTTATAATTTTTAGCATTTGTTAGTTAGTTTTTCCCTTGAAATTGTTTTAAAAATAAAAAAAAAGATTTTCATAAAAAAAATTGAATTGCACGTTTTCACAATAGTTGTTTCACCTTGAAAGTTGGATTGATACCCGTACTTATCGCAATACGAGTTATTTTTAGACAAGTTTTGTAGGTACTCAAGGAAATTTTGAGAGTAGATTTTGCATTACAACGATACATACACAAAAAGCTTCTTATCAAATGGCGCCGTTGCCGATTTCTTGGCCTGGAAGCAATTGAAGACTTGTAATTTTTATTTTTTAGTTGTAATTATTATTCCTCCTCCCTCCTCATTAGACTGGTTGTATAGGATTTTTGATGATTGTGTATTTATTTTGGTGCATTTTGACTTCGATTTTTGTAATAATTATTCATAAAAAAAAAATACCAAAAATATTTTTTTATTTCGAAAAATCCCCAAAATATTTTCTTTTTATTATTTTCAAAAATCACAAAAAATTTTCTTTTCTTTTGAAACATATTTAAAAACCAAAAAATATATTCCTCTTGTCATGGCCGAAGAACGTCCTTTATGGGAATACTTTGGCCATTTCACATTCTCTCGAAGTTTGTTTGATGATAAGCCCAAATCGAACCTTCATTCATTAATTGATGGCTGTAACTCTCAAACACCCATTGTTGATACTCGTGTGTCGTCCACGCACACATGTCCTACTCCACCACCTCCGGTGATGAGTGTCAACCCATCCCATGCTTCGCCGTGCACACACTGCTTTCTGGTGGATCACTTGTCCCATGAGTGTCCATTTATATTCTCTCCATCTGAATCCAACTTGGACCATGTGTATCCATATGACACTGTTTTGGACCCACCCTCGACGTATTATCACGACATATCTAATGTCGAGGGGTATGATTACCCGAGCTATTCATGGAGGCCTGATCATCCTTCCATGCAATATGAATCCCAATGCCATGTTGTGGATCCTTACGATTTCCAACAGTCGTCATCGCCACCTCGTGCACCTCATACCTATCAGTCCCTTTCATATGCTCCTCATGCTGCTCACACTTTTATCCCTCACGGAGATGCTTCTCCCGTGAATGCTGCACTTGACCCTGCTCCACCTACTTCAGATGAGTATTCTCTCTATCCTGGTGTCTATAGTGAGTTGTGTCCACCTTAACCACCACCGCCACCCACCGACATCTCCCCACCACCTTGCACATCCTCTCTCGAAAGCCTCTTGCAAAAGTTCGCGCACATTCTTCAATCTCAAAATGAAGCCCTTCAACGGCTTGAACACAGGTTTACTGCATTTGAGTGTGCGAACGAGTCGGATTTCACCGCAAGTCAATCCATTGTTGCACCCGTGTGGGACGATGATGTGTCGTCTTGTGCCACAGATTTTGAGTGTGAACAACCCTATCTTCCTGAGAATCTCGACATTGAGACCACTCCGTGGTCCGGAACCCAAGTTGACAATTGTGTTGACGTATCTCTTGATTATGAGACTGATCCTGCACCGCCCTATCCTCTCAAACCCACCATTGATGTTCGCCTTTCCCTTTCCACCGAATCCATAATTATGCCCGAGCTTATACCTTTTGATCCTTCCCTGTGTGTTCCTGAGGAGCCCATTATTTATAAGTTAGCTCCGGCTGCGAGTGCTTCCCACTATCCTGAGATTAGATCCGACATGGTTTCCACCTCTTCGAATATGAATCCTGTCACACCACGCTTAACTCAGTTTGAGTCATAGATTAATGTTGATTCTTCTATCTCGGATTTGGATGCCTCATTAGATTTTTCCACCATCACGGATGGTGACAAATTGGTAGAGAAGTTGACCACTCCATCACTTAATACCACACTCCCTCTTCAGGAAAACCTTGAGGATTATTCCGACCATCATGAAGAATGTGTGTCTCCTACTCGTGAGTTAGATCATCTTCCCCCACCCTTTGTCCCACCCGATCCACCCACTGTCCCTTCCACCCCACCACTTGGTTTGGACCTTGTTATTGCACCTCACATGTTCCCATCTACGTATTTAGGTCCTCACCTATATCCATCCTCCACCCTAGTACTCCACGATCACATTTGTACATTTTTCATAGACCCCACCATCCATGTGAGTATTTGTGCTACTCTTATCTTTCATGACACCGAACTTGTTACTTTATGCACTCCACTTCCTTGTGGTGTTTTTCATCGACAGCTCCCTGGCGTGTCACGGCGTGACCATTATCATCGTCCATTTATAGAATGGTCGTGCACTTTCTATGAGGCCCGCCCTATTATTATTTCCAAACCATTTTGCCTCCCTCACCAACTTGAGCACCATTCTTATAGGGCCCTTGTTGCCCTCACATTTACGCTCAATAAGGCCCATGACCGGTGCCTGTACACCCTCACCCTTACCCTTCGTCCATATACCGTCCTACCCACCCGCTCCTGGTCCACCGATGCTTTGCATCGAGTGATGCACTTTGTTATACAAGTGAATTGACCTTTTTTAGCCTTTATCCAACAAGACTGACGCTTCAGTCTTGTTTGGGGGTGATTCTCATCACCCAATTTTTCTGCCGCCCCGCATTTTCATAGATCTTATCTTTAGGGTGAGTTCCGATCGGTCTGGCTGAAGACGTTAAACTTAGTGCTACCGGGAGGCAGCCCGTTTTTCATTGTTTCTGAGTATGAGTCTTATCTTGTTTGGGGGTGGTGTTTCACACCACCCAATGATTTTCACATGCTTTATAGGCTTGTACGTTTTTGTATCGCATCTATTCTTCAGGTTTCATCTATGCTCCAGAATGCGGTACATTTACTAGTGGTTCATTATGGTACTATCTTTCCCCCCTTGTGCTTTTTATTTTTATATATAGATTTAAACATTGAGGACGATGTTCTCTTTTATTTGGGGGTGGGAAATTTATCAAAATCGTACCTCTTTTGAAAATTTTCAAAAACAAGTGATTTAACTGTTTTTTGAGCAGTTAAATTTAAATTTTTATGATATGATTTGTCTATCATACCTCTTTTAGAAATCTCGGAATACCCGTGTTCGAACCCAAAAATTGCGTTCTTTTTACAATAAATTAATTAATACCTCTTAAAGCGTACTTGCACCATGAATTCCTAAACTCGGTAAATTTTACACTATCACGTTTATAATCAAAAGTTGAAGAGTAAATATATTCTCAAGAAATCCTTAAAATATCACTAGTGGCGACTTAAACCCGTGAGATTTGAGCTTTTCACCTTTTTGAGGGTTTTTACATATCTCCGAGTCACAAGTTGACTCAACTTTCTTTGGGTACTACATTTAGTCGTTGCATGATCTCATTATTTTTTCAAATTTGGCTTAATCAATGAGAATGACATTACTTTCGAGTTGTAAGAAACATGTGTCTTGTGGTTTATCCCGAGCACTAAACCGATTTTTCTATACACTCATCTCTTTCCCTATCACATTATCATTCACCCATTATCATTTTCCATATTACCCTTATCCATATGTCCCGAATACCATCCATCATTGCCATTGTTTTTTGAGAAAAAGAGTGCTTGAAATTATCAATGTAAATTGTCTTCATTTTCATTATGAAAAGGAAAAATGCATAGCAAAAATAAAAAAATAAAAAAAAAATAGAAAAGAAAGATGCGATCATAAGTTCAAATGATGAAGAAAATAGGCAGTCAAAGTGTGTCACACTCTTCTCAAAAACCCTATCGCTCATCTTTTTCATTTCATTATCCCCTCATACCTTTCATAAACCACATTTTTCACCATTGGTAAAGTGTTCGGGCAAACGAGAAGACTATATGGTGAATAACTCGATATTCTCGACATAGTGGTTAGCATTCCTTCATGAGATCAGATTTTTTTATGTATCTGTCCCTTTTTATAAAGTGTGTGAGACGTTTGAACTTGTTTACATTTACACACCCCCTCACACACCAGAGAGATACACTTACCAAATTCTCAGAGAGTTCGATTCAGAGAGATATATTTTATGTGAGAATTGAAGTTAAAACGTTGATTCTATAAAGGCAATCTTAGAATTACTCTAATGATACTCAAGATTATTTCACACTCACACATGCTGAGTTTTAGGAAGGATTACGCTTTTTGGTATTAAGTAATTTTATATCTTATTTTGATAGTTGAATGCGGTGTTCCTTGATGTCCTTTTAAAGTTGGGTTGTATAACATTTCATCATCAAATCAAAAACTGCATTTAAATAAGTTTTGAATTTTGTGGGTATATTCACTGCAAACTCTCAGGAGACACCACTCGTCCTGTAGGACAACCTATAGGTTTAACGGCTTGTTGCACATGCTAAGTGCAATCGCCAGTGCCTGCGAAAGTGGCACACTTTTGGATACTTATCTCTATTTTCTCTCTAATTATTACTCGAGGATTAACAATGTTCTGTTTGGGGGTGGTGTGATAAGCACCCAAAAGTGTCTATTTTATACCCCGAATAGATACATTTTAGTCGCTCATTTTTAATAAAAATGGCCTTATGTTCGTATTTATTTATTTCTCAGGTCAATACGCAGTTGCGGTACAAATAATGCTAAATTAAGTCAATTGCGACGCAGAAGCGGTCAAAAGCATGAAACGAAGAAATCAAAGAGACAGTGAAGTGAGACGTCAATTCTGAGCTTGCCCCGATGTGATCCGATGCCCTGAAACAGTCCCTTAACCCAAACCTAAGCCTACACCGAGCCCATAACATTTTTCGAGCTCCGTGTGTGTTGAGTTTGTACCTTTATTATTTTTCTAGATTTTTTAGTTTTAGTCGTTTTATTTTTAGGATTTATTTTAGATTTATTTAGATTTTTTTTAGTATTGATTTTCTATTTTTCTATTTCTTTATTTTGATTTTGATTTTTATTAGTTTTTATTTTATAATCTTCATTTAATTTAATTTTTTTTTAGGATTAGTTTTTAGGAAATTATTTTATTTAGTTTTTAGTTTTAATTTATTTAGTTAGGATTTTTTAGTTTTTATAGAGTTTTATTTATTTAGTATTAATTCTTTTTATTTTTTTAATCTCTTAGTAATAAATTAGAGTTTTATTTCTAGATTTTTATTTTTTGTTTTTAGTTCTAGTTTTATTTTTTTTAGTGTGTCAATTATTTTTAGGGGTACAAATTAAACACACATACAAACAAATCCCAAATACTCACTCACTCATACACAACTTATCCTACACTTTACAACACACCAAACCCACCCTTACCCTACACCCCACAACACACAACCACACCCCATCTACTATTCATTATCATCCTCCCACCAAACAAGATTCTCTCTCCTACCTCCATTACAACAAACCCCCATTACCATTTTCAAAACCCAATACCCATACCACACCATCCTTAACCCCGTCGTCGCCCCTCTCGTCCTGCTCAACCCGAGCTCCGGCCCTTTGACCCGATGGAACCGCCGCCGATGAAGTCGACCCCCATATCCGCTGTCCCAACCAAATCGGCATCAGACCTGCCACGCCGGTGGTGCCCCAGTGTCGACCCGACCTAAAACACGAAGCCTAAATCGCAGCAGAGCCGTGAACCAACCCGAGCCAACCTCAACCCGCCAATCCCCTTCTGCCCAGTGACCCGAAATAAAATCGATCAAACCCAAAACCCACTTCCAAAATTTCCAACCTCCAGACTTATCTATCAAAAACAAAATTGGAATAAAAAAAAAGAAATCCCTTCAAATATCCTGGGACTTAGCCAATTCAAATTCCATAAAATCCTCTTCCAGAAATCAAGATCGGGGATTTAAAAAGAAAGGAAGGCATATCATTTAGAGGACTCTCAGATCAGAACAGAAAAGAGAGATGCAGAGAGGGAAAAACTGTGTATATTATGTACAGTTTAGGGTCATACAAAAATTCAAAAAAAATTAGTTTAGTTTTAGAATAAATTTTTAGGTTTGCCTTTTATTCTTTTTGGTGTAATCAAGTGGTGGATTAGTGAGAAGATTGAGACGCATTTCATGAACGCGATTCTACGAGGAGACTTGCGTATTGTATTCTATTTCTCTATTCAAATTTATGTCATCTTTTGATATTTTATTGAATGTTGTTTATTCTAACATGAGAATGTTTGGCTAAACACCTCGTTCAAGGGGTGGGATGCAATGCGTATGATGTTAATTTTATTAATTGGTTTCATTAATTTTATATTTCTAGGTAAATTAATTTTAATTGTCACCGATTAATTTATGTAACGAAAGTTAGTAAATTAATTGAACGAATTAATGTTTGAATTTAGGAATCGAACTAGAGATAGGTTTTTTCGATTTTGAATATTAATTCGGTGTTGAAATTTAAGGATTGCTATTGTTTTCGTTAAATTGATCCTAGCGGTTAATTTTCTGAAAGTAGTATAAGTCCTAATTTTTCATTGTGTGACATTTTTAAATTAATTTTCTGTAAAAGATTTTATTAATTTATAATTTTAACGAGAGTTAGATTATCGATTTAATACTATCTCGAAATATTTCAAATTAATAAATTGAGAAATAAAAATAATTGAAAATGCAGTGTAATCCCATCTCTTGACCTTCTCACATATTTCATACTCGGTTGCACATTTTTTTCATTATTTAGTTATTTTATAATTTTTAGCATTTTTTAGTTAATTTTTCCCTTGAAATTGTTTTTAAAATAAAAAAAAAGTTTTTCATAAAAAAAATTGAATTGCACGTTTTCACAATAATTGTTTCACCTTGAAAGTTGGATTGATACCCGTACTTATCGCAATACGAGTTATTTTTAGACAAGTTTTGTAGGTACTCAAGGGAATTTTGAGAGTGGATTTTGCACTGCAACGATACATACATAAAAAGCTTCTTATCATATAACCAAGGTAATGATTGTAGGGACATTTGTACCAAAATTGAGCCAACAAAGATGAGAAGATTTCTGATAGAAAACAAAACTTGTAGCTTCAATCTCTCTCTTTGGCCAATTTTAGGACAAATGCAAAAGAGCCTTAAAAAATCATTGAATAACTCAACTATAAAAATTGTTCTTAAGACATAATTACAACACAAATTTGGTTGGTTTCCATAAATATAACATAAAAAAAAAGCTGCATGGCAGCAACAAAGCGCAAGTCTCACTCTCCCCATGTTTTTCTCAATGTGGGTAAAGGGAGGTAACCTGCAAAAACATGTTAGTGCCATAAAATATGTATATATATGTAAGACAGGGTAGTATACATATGATTGTCCAATAAAGGTTACTTAGTACAAGCATAAACACCTTCTTAATTTTTCAAACCGGTTGTTGTCTAAGGCTTTGGTAAATAATTATATTCATTGATCTTTTGTCTTGAGATACTCAATTTCAATCTCTTTCTTTTCAATCAAATTTTTAATGAAATGTTCCCACGTTTTGATATGTTTAGTATGAGAAGGAAGAACATGATATTTAGAGATACAAATATTACTTTGATTATCACGGAGAAATAAAGCAGTTTTATTAGTAACATCATAGTCACTAAGCATTTGTTTCATCCACAGTAGCTGAGTATAACAAGTGCCCGTGGCAATATACTCGGCTTTTGCACATGATAAAGAAACACAATTTTGTTTCTTAGATGAACAGGCTAATAAATTATGACCAAGATAAAATTAGACACTAAATGTAGTTTTGCTATCATCAGCACATCTGGCCCAATTAACATTACTATATCCTATGATGTCAGAATTTGTGTTAAATATGTAAAAGATACCATAATCAATAGTTACACTTACATATTTAATTATTCTCTTAACAACATTTACGTGGGATTCCTTGGGATCATATTGATATCTAGCACATACATAAATATTAAGCATAATATATGGTCTACTTGTAGTTAAATAAAGCAAACTTCCTATTATGCTGCGATATAAAGTGACATCTACTTTCTTTCTAGATAGATCTTTACTAATCTTAGTTGAAGAACTCTTGGGTGTCCTAACGGTTTTAGTAATATAAAGACCAAATCTTTTTACGAATTCTGTTGCATATTTTATTTGTGAGATAAAAATGTGATCAGGTCTTTGTGACACAATGAGACCTAAGAAAAATGTAGGATTCCCATCATGGATGTTTAGAATTCAGACTTCATTATTTTATTAAAAGATTGAGCTTCTGAGGTGGAAGTTGATCGAAATAAAATATCGCCAACATAAATTTGAAAAATTAATAAACATTTTGACTCCAGTTTGACAAACACCGTAAGATCACCTCCTCCTCGGACAAACTCATTTTGCATTAAAAAAGTAACTAACGTCTCGTACCAAGCGCGAGGATCCTATTTTAGTCTATAAAGAGCCCTTTTCAATTTAAAATTATGGCTTGAAAAATAAGGATCAGTGAATCCTTTTAGTTGTTCTACAATGACTTCTTTTTTTAAATTTCCATTCAGAAAAGAAAATTTGACGTCCATTTGGTAAAGTTTAAACTTAGGATGGTACGACACATCAAATAATAATCTAACAGGCTCTAAGCATGCAACAGGTGAAAAGGTGTCATCCACATTAATACCATTTGTTTGTGTATATCCTTTGGCAACTACACATGCTGTATTTCGTATGACATTGCCAGTTTCATCACATTTGTTTTTGAAAATCCATTTAGTACCTATAACATTGTGTAGAACATGGAACAAGTAACCAAACATCATGAAATTTATATTGTCCTAACTCTTCTTTCATAGAAAAGGCCAATATTCATCAAGTAAAGCTTCTTTAACACGATTAGGTTCAAATAAAGATACAAAAGAAGATAACATAGTAAATATAGTTTGTGACCTTGTTTTGATGGGATCTAACACATTACGAATAATGTTATTTTTAGGATAATTGCCTATGACCTAGTTGGGTACATCAAGATCATCTGGTGGAAGAGAACCCCAAATACCATCAGTTGAGTTTCCATTTAGGGAGTTTTTGGAAATAGTTTCAATAACTGGAGGTGTATACTCGTTCTCTTTCATTGGTCTAAAACTATCATTTACAACTACATTGATTGATTCCATTACAGTCTTACTTCGCAAGTTATATACCATATAGGAACGAATGTTCTGGGAATATCCTAAAAATATGGACTTGTCACCTCTAGTGTCAAACTTTGAAAGTTGGTCTATATCATTACGCACATAACATTCACTACCAAAAATTCTCAATTATTTCAAATTGGGCTGTTTTCCATACCATAACTCATACGAAGTCTTTTTAGTGTTTTAAAAATAAACATGATTAATAACAGGACATGCAGTTTGAGTTGCTTCAACCCAAAAATACTTAGGTAAGTTTTTAGCATGGATTAAAGCATCTGCCATTTCTTGAATAGTGCAATTTTTCCGTTCAACAATTTCATTTTGTTGTGATGTCTTAGGTGTACTAAATTCTTGTTTATATCCATTAGCAGCACAATATTCAATAATACCGGTATCTTTAAACTCACCACCTCCGTCACTCTTGATTCTAAACACTTGGATGTGCTTTTCATCTTCAATTCTCAAAAGTACTTTAAAGAAGTGTTTAAAAGTTTCTAACTTTTCTTTTATAAAGGTAACCCAAGTGAATCTAGAGAATTTATCAACAATGACAAGGATGTATGAACTACCACTTAAACTAACTATCCTAGAATGTCACATTAGGTCCATATGGAGTAATTCTAAAGGGTGGCTTGTAAGAACATCTTTAGTTTTATTACGAGGGGCCTTGTACAATTTTCCTACTTGAAAGGGTCCATATACATAATAATTTTCTTTTGATAATTCGGGCAGACCACGCACTAGTTCTTGACTAGTCAATCAAGATAGGTTCTTATAGTTAATATGCCTTAACCTCTCATGCCATAAATTAATATCACCAAGTCTAGCAGACATACATTGTTCAATTTTAGCATTTTGAATAGCAACATATCAATTATCAGGGGTTCTCTCACCACTTAATACTACCTTTCCATCCAGACTCAAAATTTTTCAATCAAGTTTGGAAAAATTAATAGTGTGCTCAACAAAAAACTAACTTATGTTTAACATATTTGCTTTTAATCCTTTAACTAAAAGAACATTCTCAAAAATGGGTAATCCTTCACATTGGATGTCCCTTTACCTATGACCAGAGCTTTTTGTCCATCTCCAAAAGTTACATTTCCTCCAGAAAAAGGATTTAGGGAGGAAAACTTGGACTTATCCCTAGTCATATATCTAGATTAACGAGATTCAAGGTACCACTGACAAGTTTTATATGAGGCATTCAAAGCAGTAATAATAACATTGCAAGTTAATTGATCTACTTCACACTTTCTAACCGAAACAACCTTCGTTTTAGACATATTTTCGACAAATTTTGGTTCAGGCAAGGTGGGATTCAAAGAAGATTTCTTTCCTAGTTTTCTACCCTTATTAGATACTTTGAATCAATATTTTTTAAGTGTCCATTTTTACCACAGAAGGTACAAACATAAACATGCCTATCTAAGGGTTTCACATTCAAATCAGCAAACATAGGTGGAATACGTTCTACAGTGGCAGAGGATTCAAGTATATCTAAAAACAACATTACCAACTTTCTTATCATAAGTATTACAAATATGTGGAGCAGGCAATTCAACAATAAGTCCAAGTATGTTTAACACAGGTTTAATAAATTCATTTTCACCTACTTCCTCTACTCTATAACCAAGACCTTTCCTTCTATCATATCTAGTGGTTAACAACTCATTAAGACTTTGTGGAGACTTGAAAAATGATTCAGTTAATTTCTTTTCAGAATTTAACTCATTCACAAGAGAAGTGTTTTGTTAAGTTAAATTAACAATGGTTTTCTCAAATTCTTGTTTTTCAATTTCAAAAACATTGCCTTAAAAATTCCTCAGTAATATATCTAATCTGGTTATTCAAGACATCTATCATAGACATTAATCTAGCATTAACCAATTTTAGCATATTTGATTCTTCACTACTACTAGAGTGACCATTTTCAAAACTACCACAACATTTTTAGACACAAGATTAACAAATTAAGGAGAAGAGTTAACATCATGTTCATTGTTCCAAACAAGAGTTACAACATTGTGATATGGGAGACAAAGAAGCAATTTGATTAACAAAAATATCACACACAGATTTAGTAGAAGGTGCAATATCATAATCATCAACACATATTTTAGATTCATCAGATAAAATAGAAACATTTTTAGTAGAGATTTCAGATTCAAGCATTCCTTGAGAAATAAAGGACATCAAGGGATTATTAAATTTATCTATTTCACTGCCACTGTCTGAACTGCTTCCCATGTTTTAGAGATATAAGATTTTTGTGTTGGTTGCCACTTAAATTTTTTTAACACATTTGTTAGCATAGTAATCGTACTCATTACTTTTCCTATACTGTATATGACTCAAATCTTTATACTGATCTTGTTTATCAAAAAATTTCTTTTCAAAACTCCTTTCATGTGGTCTGTGTGAGTAATTAGGCTAATTTTTTTTAGAGGCAAACTTGTTTCTAAACTTATCAAACTTCTGAAATGTTTTGAAATTAAGGTAATTTCATTATCCAAATACTCAAGAGATATATGTTCATCATCAACATCAGTCAAAGAAGACACAAAAGCAAGGTTTCTAATCGAAGATCTAAAAGCCAAGGGAGACTGTGTTATGTGTGATTTAGATTTTCCTCTTTGACTATCACTACGCATAGTGTCTAACTCAAAAATTCTCATTTTGCTACATAAAAATTCAGGGGTCATACTAGTGTCATCCATTTCACCAATTATATGCTTTTTCACATCAAACTTATGAGCCAAGGATCTCAATATTTTGGCTCAAATTTCAGAATCAGTGTTTATTATACCATTCGCATCAGACTGATTAACTATATCTTGTAAGAGCAATTAAAAACCATCAAATTTGTCATCATCATGCCTGAACATGGTATCATAAGTATGAAGTAACAATTGTGATTTAGCTTTATTAACACGTGCATCACCCTGAAGTGTAGACATTAAAATGTCCCAGGCTGCTTTGGAGGTTGTGAAAGATGAAATTCGTTTGAATTCAGAATCACCAACAACCTGAAAAAATGGCATTTCTGCCTTTGTTGTTGTGTTGAGAGGTAAGCTTCTCATCTTTGGTTCATTGTGAGAGAGGCTTACGTTTTTCCCTCCGAGCATTACCACTACTAACAATACGGGTAGGGACAGTAAAGCCAGTTCCAATCCTGTCCTACAGGTCATCACCCAACAGCTAAAAATAAGCAATCATCCTCACATTCCAGTAAGAAAAATTAGCACCATTAAAAGTGGGGTTTACGAGTAGAACTACCATTTCGATCATCCATTTTTAAAAAGGTTTAAAATAAGAGTTCATGTTAGTTTTTATAAAAAAAATTGAACACAAAAGTCCTGAAAGCTCTGATACCACTTGAAAAACCTAAGGGTATATATCACAAAGATGAGAAGACCAAATACTCATTTAACTCTTTGATAAAAACCAGATTAAAAACTTATGGTTGAAACCAAATCTGAACTCACACAAAAATAGTTTTATATTGTTGGCAAGATGTCACTGACAAGAATAAGCACAATATATAAACGTACATAAAAGGAGGTGAGCAAAAGAAGAGAACTCAATTATTTGGGTTACGAGAAAAAACCAGAAACAACTGGAAAACCCCGGGTCGCAAGGACCACACACATACACACACACACACTAAAGTCCACTAAACAATCATTCTGATACAATCAGTTTGTTACAATAAGTGTAAATGAAACAGAACAAAACCAATACCACTAGTATACCAAGGCTATATCTACTCAACCCCATAAGCAACAAAATAGTGCCAAAACTAATCCAAGGAGACTAAACGTGCAGAAAATAAATTTACACATAAATCAAGTGTCTCAACAAATAAACATCATAAAAATAGTAATATGTAGGAGGATATCAAAGGATATTAATAAAAAGGAGATAATTGTGTCTCTCTATATTAAAGCCACCATAAGATGCCCATAGAATAGATCTATCAAACTATGTCACACATGCAAATGAAGAAAATTACATAAATAAGCTTAACATAAGATATAACAGTGATTAACTAAAAACGTACATCAACTGTAAAAAAAGCTCTAAATAAACATGTGAAAGGACATGGAAAAACTAAAATAAGTTTAAAAAGGCATATCAAGAACACATATAAAAAGAGATGTGGGGTTTTACAGAATAGGGATTGAAATATATAAAATGAAGTAGAAGGATTTCAGAAAGTTACCTACATAGGAAACACAGGAAAGCAAAAGTTCCAATGCCACCATGGATTTCATCTTTCCAAAAGTATCTCCAACTAAAGGATCCAACAACAACACTTTGTAAAAATCCCAAAGACTTTGTGTTCTCCCCTCAAATCAACAACAACATATACAAATTTATCACTAAAACATATGTAATGAATTCACTTAGAAAAGATAAACTAGAGTTGAGAAAGGTTTGAGACTACATAGGTGAAGAAATTTTTTGGATGCATAATGACAGGTCAAACTCTCATTTTTCCTCTAAAAAATGAAGCATAAGGCTTCTATGTATAAGGGACTATGGAAGGCTTTAGAACCAACCTAGTTAATTGCAATTACCAAACGTTTAAGGGAAAAAAGGTAACCAACCATAGGAATCTAGGTGAAAACAAGGAACCAATAAAATAAGGTTACATGTGTAATTAGCTAGGAGCAATACATGGACACTATTGTAAAATGAGAAGCTGACAAACACTGATCGAGGCAAGCCGTCTGCACGCAACGCGTGGTAATTACACGCGAGGTAAACGAAGCCATATGATTGGTCAAAGACTAGCGACATGGATCAACCCAAAACCATAAAAAGCACGGCCATTTTTTTTTGTTAAAAAATGTTTAATAAAAGTAATTAAAATGTCTAATTAAGGGAATTTTTAACATATTATAAATAAAATAAATTTAATTAATATTGAAAAATTAGAAAAAATTATAAAACATATTTTAAAACCAAATTAAATTATTTTTGCACAAAAATGCATAGAATATGTATTAAGTGAAAAATAAATTGTTAAAAGTTTTAAAATTGGAAAAGTGTTTTTAAATCTGATAAAATAAAGAAAATAAATTAAAAAAATAAAAATGAGAATGAGACGAAAAGTAGGTGAAGAGCAAGAGATGTAGTAGAATCTCTAGACATAGCCAAGGTAATGATTGCAGGGACATTTGTACCAAAATTGAGCCAACAAAGAGGAGAAGGTTTTTGACAGAAAAAAAAACTTGAAGCTTCAGATTTCATGGCCAGTGAGAAAGGGATCAAAACAAACCCCGCAAAACTTAGAGAATTCTCGAAATACTGCCACCTCGAATGGAGAATGAATTTTTCTACTTTCTGGGCAAACCCCACCCACTACATCAGTCGATTCATTAGCAAGTTGACCTTCCTCAGTGACCTTATCTTCAAACTTCTCTAGAAAGATTTGACCAAAGTATGAAACAGGGCATGTTAAGAAGCCTTTGCCAAGATCAAGCGGTACCTTACTCGACCTTCGATGCTCATGAAACCAAATAAATGTCTTTCACTCTTTTTATACCTCAGTGTCACTTATCTCAATACATCAAATAATCGCGTAAAGTAAGAGCCCTATATTACGCTAGTCAAAATCTAGCAAGGTATGAAGTGAAACACTCTGCATTGGAAAATGAGGGTGTTTCCTTTGTTTGGGTCACTTAGAATCTTTTGCATTACATGCTTTCATTCCTCATCAAGTTGGTGTCCTAAATGGATCCCAGGAACTACCTTCTAGAAAATCCTGCCTTATTTGTCGCATGGATTATTACTTAATGTTACTAGTTGAATTCAACATAACATATGTCACTCAGAAATCCAGAAAAAGAAGAGCCATCACTGACTACCTTGGTGACTATTAAATGGGAGAGGCCGATGTATGAATTTTTGACTTCGTGGATGAAGATATTCTTTACACTCGTTATGAACAATTTAGATGATAGATGTTCTTCAACGAAGATTCTAATAAGAAAGGATATGGCATCGGGATACTCCTAATCGCCCCCGATGACTCTCACACTCCTATCGCCATCAATTTGGACTTACCCTACACCAACAACATGACAAAGTATGAAGCATGCATTGTAGGTATAAAGACTTCCCTCGAAAAAGGAATCAAATTCATTGAGGTCTATGAAGACACAACTCTCATCATAGGATAAGTCATCCGAAAATGGAATGTCAAAACGAGAAACTCCTACCCTTTTATGCTCACTTTGAAGAGCTCGCCTATAAATTTGAGGTTATCACCTTACACACCCTTCCTCACTCAAGAAAAGATTTACCGACATATTGGCAAACTTGGCCATCATGCTCAACGGGCCCGAGGGAATAACAATAACTCCCTTTCGAGTCCAAAAGCAGTCTACACTCACTCTCTGCTATAACATCGAGCTCACAAAATAAGAAGACCCAAACATGGTTAGACTGTGGTATTATGCTATTTGGTGCCTCCTCAAACATGGTAAATATGCCCAGGAGTCTAGTAAGAAAGATCGTATGACTCTTGGCAGGTTTGCTTCTTAGTACATCATCTGGGACAAAGTGATTTTTTAGAGAAATTTTGACAAATCCCATTAGCAATGCGTAAAAGGGTCGCATGTTGAATCCATGATACATAAAATACACGATGGATATTATCATCCCCACATGAGATGCTTTCTAAAAAGATTATCTAGAAGGAATATCACTTGACTGCCAAGGTTTACGAATAAGATACTTATGTTAGAAGGTGCTTCAAATGCCAATAATTTTCCAATCTTCAGCACTTACCTCCCTGAGTGTTGTATAATATGATTTTATCTTTGCCCTTCTCAACATGGGGCATTGATATCATTTGGAAAGTCACTTCCAATGCATTAATCGGGCATGAATTCGTCATGGTCGGAAGGGAATATTTCACTAAATGGGTTAAAATTGAATCATACGCAGTGTTGAATGCGAAGAACATTAGAAAGAACATCATGTGATGGTACAGAGTTCTCCATGAGTTGGCCTATGTAATGGGCTCCCCTTTTGAAGATAAAGTAATAGAATTGGTCGAAGAGGTTATCATTCATAGGCACAAGTCCTCTCCCTACCGATTGCAAACTAATAGGGCTGTCAAAATTTCCCACCAAAGCCTTAAATTCATAATTAGTAAAATAACTAAAAGTTATAGAGATTGGGAAGATCGAATTCCATATGCCCTATGGGGATACAACATCTTTATCAGACACCCATTAGAGCTACCCCCTACTACTTGGTATATGGCATGGTACCCATTAAATTCGAAATTCCCACTTTATGGTTTATGATAAAAAGTTAAGTCAGCAAAACCTATTGGAAGCTAAGTCGAAACAATGAGCTCGTACTTTTGGATGAAAGAAGACTGAATTCTCTATACCACAAACAAGGGTATCCCCTCCTCATTGTGTGATCATTCGACAAGAAAATCAAATACCGCGATGCATGAGAAGGTGATCTCATTCTCAAAGAAATTGTAGAACCCATTTGGGACTCGAAAGTTAAATTTAAACCTAACTTGAGTGGGACATACCTCTCGAAGAATATTCTGTCAGGTGGGGACTCTAAGCTCACAAACCTTGATGAAGAAGAGATGGAGCGTCTAGTCAATTTGAACCATCTTAATAGATTTTACCCTTAGTCTAACTCTCATCAATATGACTCTTCTCACCTCCATTTTGTTCTAAAAAAACTCATCTCCCCTCTCTTTTCATAGCTACGTAGGTCTCGATCCTATTAAAATTTCCTTTTAAAAAAGGGAAAACTTATAAAATAATTTTCAAACCGCACAGAGGTACGTAGGTAGTCCATAAAGTCTCTTTGGGAACGATCCTTTCTTTTCACAAAATTCTATTGTCTTCTCTCACCAAGAACATTAGTCTCTCCCACGAGTTAAATGAACTAAAGGATTATATGTGCCTAAGCAATCAGTATATATAATTCAAGCAAAAAGAAGATTTTTCAAAAGAAACATCAAAATATGTCAAAATGACAAGAAATCCCAAAATAGCTTCATAACCATACCAACCTTATGGCCTAGCCTGTCCAAACTTGCTTATACATTTATAAAACCTACCTCAACTACCAGATGGGTCCGCCTTATCATCACAACCATAATCACCAATTTCTAGAGGACCCCACTAATCCCAGCCTTGATGACATTTCCTTATGTGCTCAATGCAACAATTTTCCTTGAGAAGATTGGATGAAATCACCATGCTCTCCTTTTGAGCATCAAACATCATAAGCCACCTTTACCCATTTTCCTCATTATAAATCTTCGTGACCACATTCCCACATAACCACCTCAAATAATCCTCAGATAAAAACTAAGGTCCCCAAAAGATTGGGACAAAAGGGTAGTTGGCCTGCTGCTCTGCTACAAAGTCCCCAAAGTCATCCTCCATGACTCAATCAAATCCTCCACCATAAAGAATTTTTTTATGCGCAGAGGAGTAATTTTCTCCCATCCCACTTGATGCAGAAGTCTCCAAGGAAACTAGAAATATGTTTGATGAAGGCCTACCATTTGATCATAATGATAGTCACCCGGTTGAAGGATAGGCTGCAGTTTACCTCACCACAACATTAACCAACGGAGATGTTTAGCCTCGTACTCTACGAGTCAGTTCTCCGTAGAGGGACTATATTTGAAAAGGACCGCATAAAGAAGTTTGGGACACCAGTTAGAGGACTCTTAAGGGGAAAAAGAATGCAAAGTCTCTTCGAAAACCGCATCGAAAATATCACAGGACTGTCTTGTAAAAAGTTGGCCCAAACTTTTTCCCAATCATCTGTCCCGTCAATGTTTTCGCCAATATATAAGCGGTTGGATTATAATGATAAGACATCCCCAGTACGATCGTTGCCACTTGAGGGTTCACCGTTATATCACCAGTCACTAAGAGCATCCTGACAATCTATCCTAAGGTTATGTCGCCAGTAAAGCCATTTTCAATATAGTCTCTATGGTACATATAATTCAATACCATCGGAAGGTTGAAAGTTCCCCCCACTAGCGGTCAGACACCGGTAGGAGATACATGGAAAAATTTAGCTAGCGACATCCGATGAGAACGGGACAAGTCAAACATAGTCGTAGGAAGACTGAGGTTGATGCCTAGTATAACAAAAAATTCTTCATGGATGGGACACATCTCCTTTAGACCAAAGAGAAACATATGATCTTCAAGGTATCATAACTTCAAAGCCTCTTCCAAGAGATTCTAGTCAATGGAACGATTATGCCACGAAGTAACTGAGCACAAGTTGAATGGATTATGGTTGGCATTATACAAACACATGGCTTCCAAGCCCTAAAGATAGGAAGTAAAAGACTTAGTCATGGGAACTGCCATTTCAGAAGAACAAGAAAGTTTGTAAAATAAATAGAAAGGAAGAAGTTGAGATGTGATCTAAAACTCCACCCCAAAGGACCTTTTATACTTGAAATCCTCCACGAAATATAAAGTAATCAATCTGATGGGGAAATAACTACTTTTGAGTACAAAAGAAATTGCAGGAGAAGGACAGTTTGACTGGAAAATTAACTTGGACCTGACTTGTATGCCGATAGGCAGACCAAGGGGTATGTTGACTGACACACACCCTATTTTGGGATTTTCCTACTTTTCTTCTTTTTTGATTTTTGAAATAAGTCATTTTTTATGGGAAAGACTATTTTACAAAGGTTTTCCTGAGTATTCCTCCAGAAAAGAACTTCCAAAAAATATATATTTTAATTTCTTTCTTATTTTTTTCAGGAATTACTTATATATAATTGTGATTACATTTTCAGGAATAAAAAAGATGAAAAAAAAAGATCAAGATCATCGGGATGCATCCCGAACTTTCCAAAAAGCTTGCCAACTATAACCACCGCCTCAAGCAACCCAAGAAAATGCTTTCGATGATGGCGAGTAGTGGAACCTTGGCTTTTGGAGCCAAAATCTCTTCAGACATTTTCAACGGTGCCATGCAAAATTTAACTGCTTTCTTACATGACCGAAAACAAAAGCCATCTAATCTCAAATGTCCTATAGCCAAGATGCCGACACATGAATAGCCGGCAAAAAATGTTCAAGAAAAGGCAAGAATATTAAAAACTAGAATCAAAGTGAAAGATTGAAATGTAAAATCATACCTCCCTCTTAAGAACCTCCTCGGAGAGGAGAGTGAATCCATCTATCATTACCTAAGGATGCCCAACTGATTGTGTAAAAAGGAGTGGAAAGGTGTTGGACATGAATATTCTGCATCATTGCAACACTCCTAGAGGTATGCAATGAAGAGAACAATACACTCTTACCCTCCCAAACCCTATTGGTGATGGGGAAACACTTTCCATATCATAGATAGACGACGACAACAACTAACTGGTCACAAAATCTAGGTAATCATAACTAGTCCTCACATCCATATAAAGCATATGGGGTTCACCCGCCATTGCTTCCAATCTCGCCTCATCCGACATCTCCTTCACCTCCCTCATGTACTCTGAAGGCGCTGATGGTGGGACCTTTACCTCATCCTCCATCACTTTCCTAATCGCTATCTCTACTATGTACCAGACGTACCCGAACTAGTACGCCACCAGTCTCCGCATCTAGGCATGAATGCCTGTAATTCCTATAGCCCTAGAGGCCATATGTTAAGGATAAAATGTCACATATCCTTTAATCAAAATTAGTCATCAAAAATTTAAAAAAATAAAAATTCATAAAATCCGAAAAGACAAAACCAAAGCCTAACCTGATCACCAGCCAGGGCATTCAACACCACTCTCACATCCTTCAAAGTTGGGAACTTTTTCAACTTCCTATTTGGCCTCCTCCACCAGTGTATCCTCGAGAACTCCCCCTCCCCACTGACCTTCAGAGACACCAACCCAACGTTGTTCCCAATCGCCTTTGAAATCCCTCTATAGAAGGAAAAAACAAAAAAAATCAAATCTCAGAGAACAAGAAGAAAAAAAATAAGAGCGGTAAAGTAACCTCCAAAAGGTAGGTGGGACCTATAAATTTTGTCGGCGACACTGAATGAAAGCATATAGAGAAGCATAGAGGGATTCCAGTGTGAAGATTCATAAATGGATGACGTCACCAGTCATCGCTACCACAAATTTCCCACCCCAGCAAAAGACAAATAAATAAACAACTTGTCTACCTCACCTAACTCTCGTCGATCACATTAATCTGTCTATCCATTAAGGTGTCCTTCAACACTGATATGCTGACTGATTCCCCCAAAACAATTCGCCCGATATCCCTTAAGGCAGATTGAATCGCAAACTCATAAATGCGTAGTGTCTCACCCACTATGATCTACTGACCTTCGCATTCCAAACCTATCAACTGATGCATATCTAACGGGGTGATCTTCATCTCTCCTATGCCCAAATAGAATGTTTGAGTAGGGTCCCATGACCTTTCACTCAAAGAACACATCGATGTTGGACGTCTCATCCAAGGAACCCACTAAATAACTAAACCTGATAACCATTACCATTAACTTCACTACCCCAGGGAGATTCTCCCACACGTTCCTAATCCTCGTCGATTCCCAAGAGTAGATACCCGATGAAGAAATGTCTACCTGCAAACAGGTAAAAATTCTTCCATCCCCAGCAAAAAATAAAAATCAAATGGACAATAAACTCAAAAATAAGTGCAAACACTCACATAACCGTTCGAGTTCTTCACTCTAGAGGAATGGTGATCCTTAGGCTCCCGTAGTAAGACCCCGTCATTAGTCACAGTCTCAAAACTACCATATGCATTCTTAATGCCAAGCATCAACACCTCAAAATCTTTCCACTCTAGGTTAAACCAGTCGCGGTGGTTATAAAAGGATCATTGACCATGCCTTCTATAATTCCCCATGGAGTAATGACGTCGAAGACTAATTGAGAGAGAGAGAGAGGGATATAATTTCATTTTTTGAAGTTGTGAAAAATGAAAAGCCCGCACCCCCTTTTTATAAGGTACTAAGGGATATGCCAATTGACAATCCCCATGTCATGCCCATCGATAGAGACACTTCACATTTCCCGAGAAGACCAAGATTCCATGTCCTATGTCGGTAGACACACCCTTGCCCATGCCTATCGGCAGGCCCCTATTTTTTGTCAAAAAATTCACAAAAATTACAAAAATTGCCCAGATATTTACAAGAAATCTCTTAAAATGTCCAAAAGGTCAAAAACCTCCAAATTAACCAAAAAAACACCCCTTTTCATAAATTCACGTGTTTGAAAAAAACACACAAAATTCTTCAAAGATTTTAGGAAAACCTAGAAATTTCTAATCAAAATGCACCATTAACAGAATATGGGAATTCTCAATTACGTCACCTGTGCCAGCATACTCCCTAGTGGAAACGTAATAAAAAGAGTACAACGCCTATCATAATCGCAGACCATCAATTGTGTTTATTGAAATTCTCTATCTTTTCAGGTATGCAGAATTGGCCTCAATCCTTTGAATGAGGCCGCTTTAAATTTTTAGGTCTGCAGAATTGACCTAGGATTGTAAAATTACCCCTTGGTCACTTTAACCCTTTAAGTCCAGAGAATTGACCTAGAGAAGACTGCCTTTATCACCCCATGGGTAACCTTTTACTATAACGCCATGCTTTTCGATCTTAAAAATGTTAGAGCTACCTATCATTGGGAAGATACAACCATTTTGCATGATTTTATCCGTAAAGAGGTTGAAATATATTTTGATGATATGATAAAAAAGTTTAAATTTGAGAATGTCATATCCCTTCCTTGAGGAAATTTTTTGAGCGACTGTGATAATATCTGATGCATCTCAATCCATACAAATGTATCTTCAACGTCACAAAAGGAAAACTCCTCAGTTTCACTGTTAATGAAAATGGGCTATAAGCAGACCCTGCTAAAGTTAAAGAATTCTCGAAATGCTTCCACCTCGGATGAAGAAAGAATTTTTCTTCCTCCTGGGCACACCTCAGTACATCAGTCGATTCATCAACTAGTTGATCTCCATTTGCGAACCTATATTCAAACTTCTCCTGAAAGATTTAACAAAATTATAGAACGAGGCATGTTAAAAATCCTTTGTCCAGATCAAACGGTACCTTACCTGATCTTCAATGCTTATGCCATAATAGCAAGGCCTTCTCATATTTCTATATCTCATTGTGACTGACACCACGACATGAGTTATGCTAGCTTAATACATCAAAGAATTGTGTAAATAAAGAGCCATTTATTACGCTAGTCAAAAGCTAGTAGGGTATGAAGTGAACCATTCAACATTAGAGAAGGCACGTGTCGCCTTAGTTTGGGTCACTCAGAAGCTCTAACATTACATGTTTGCATTCCCCATCAAATTGGTGTCCCGAATGGATGCCATGAAATACATTAGAAAAGCCTACTGGTCAAGTCCCATGGCTCATTAGTTGATCTTACTAGCCGAATTTGACATCGTACATGTCACTTAGAAAACCATGAAGGGAAGATCCATCTTTGACTAGCTTAGTAACAGTCCCATATGAGAGGTCGATGTATGGATTTTTGAGTAATCAGATAAAGATATTGTTTGCACTTTTCATAAAGAGTTCAAAAGACAAATATTTTTGAACAAAGCTGCTAATAAGAAATGATATGGAATTGAGATACTCCTAATCGAACTTGATGATTCTCACTGTTCTATCGCAATCAAGCTGGACTTCCCTTGCACCAACAACATGACAAAGTATAAAGCATACACAGTATTTATCAAGATTTCCCTAAAGAAGATAATCATATGCATCGCCATTTATGAATACTGAGCTCTCATCATAAGACAAGTCCTCCAAAAATGGAAAGTCAAAGATGAGAATCTCCTACCCTTTCACGCTCACCTTAAAGGGCTCGACACCCAATTGAAAGGTATCATCTTCCACTACCTTCCCTACTCAAGAAATAACTTTGCCGATGCACTAGCAACTTTATCCTCTATGGTCGACATGCTCGAGGAAATAATAATCTCTCCCCTTTCTAGTCCAAAAGTAGTCTGCTCACACTATCTGCTATCACAACTAGCTCACAATAGAAAAAAACCCAAACATGGTGGGACTGTGGTATTATGATAGTTGGTGCCTCCTTAAGTATGGTAAAAATCCTCATAAGGCTAGTTAAAAAGACTACACAACTCTTCATAGGCTTGTTGTTAATACATAATGAGCAACAAAGAATTTTTAAGAGAAATTTTGACAAAACTCATTTGTGATGCATAACAGGGGATGATGTCGAAGACATGAAGTAGAAAATCCACACTAGGGAATGCTAGTCCCACATGAATGGTCATATGCTTAGTAAAAAGATCACCCGTTAGGGATATTAGTGGACCACCATGATCCAAGATTATTCTACTTATGTCAGAAGGTTCCTCAAATGGCAGCAATTTGCCAATCTTTAGCACTTGTCGTGTCGAGAGCAATATAATATGACTTCAACTTAGCCCTTCTCAACTTGGGGCATTGGAATAATTAGGGAAATCACTCCCAAATCATCAAATGGGTACGAATTCTTCCTGGTCTCCATTGATTATATCACTAAATGGGTTAAAGATGAATCATATGTAGTGTTGAATATAAAGAAAGTGGCCAAGATCATAATAAAGAATATCATATGCCATTACAGAGTTACCCATGAGTTGATATTGGATAATGGGCTCTACTTTGAAGATGAAGTCACGTAAGTAGTTGACTAGAATAGGATTGAGAGGCACAAGTCCTCTCACTTTCGACGAAAAACCAATGGGGCTATCAAAGCTACTAACAAACACCACAAATTAATAATCAGTAAAATGAATGGAAGTTGCATAGATTGGGAAGATCGGGTCCCTTATGACATCTGAGGATACCACACCTCTATCAGAACACTCACTGAAGTTACCCCATACTCTTTGGTATATGGATTGGAAGCAGTTCGACCTGTTAAACTCAAACTACCCCTCTACGGGTCATGCTCGAAAGTCAAATTGGAGAAACTGATTGCCAACAAATTCACTATGTCGAGCTCACACTTTTGGATGACAGAAGACTGAAGTCTCTATACCGCATTCAAGGGTACCCCACCACATCGTACGATTATTCGACAAGAAAGTAAACGAATGCGGTGTGTGATAAGGAGATATCATTCTCAAAGAAATTATAGAACCCATATGGAACCCAAGAGGAAAATTCAAACCTAACTGGAGTGGGCGATACCTCTTGAAGGAGATTTGGTCAGGTGATGCCTCTATGCTCATAGACATCAACGAAGAAGATATGTCTTGTCCGATCAACTTGGACCGTCTTAACAAATTCAACCCTTAGTCCAACTTTCATCGCCTTATGACTTGTCTGACCTCCCTGTTATTTTAAAAAAACTCCTCTCTCCTCTCGTTTCATAACTACGTATGGCTCGATCCACTTAGAATCTCCTTTTAAAAAAAAGGAAATTTTACAAAACAAATTATCAAACCTTTCAGAGGTATGTAGGCTTCCCATAAAGTCACTTTAGGAATGTCCCTTTCTTTTTCACAAAATGATATTCTCTTATCCAACTGAGAAGACTAGTATCTCCATCATTTAAATGAATAAAAGGACTATGTATGCCTTAGCGATCAGTATAAATAATTCAAGTAAAAAGAAGATTATTAAAAAAACATAATTATATATATCAAAACATCATTTCATTCTGTTATTATTAGAAAACTCAATAATTTCATGAAGTATTAGTGACAAGAAAATCCCAAAATGCCTTCATAACCATACTGGCCCTATGGCCTTGCCTACCCAAACACAAGTAAACTTACTACTAAATTTACCCTATACCTTCATAAAACTTACCTCAACTACTAGATTGTCCCGCCTCATCATCACAACCATCATCACCAGTCCTCGAAGGACCCCAATAATCCTAGTCCCAATGGTTGGACTTGATCATATTGGATGATATCTCCACACCCTCCTTCTAAGCATCAAACATCGCAAGTCACCTCTACCCTATTCCTCAGCACAAATCTTCATGACCATATTCCATTATAACACCTTAAATAATCCTCAGATACAAACCTAGGTCCCCAGTAGATTGGTACAAATGGTTAGTTTGCCTACGACACTGCCATAAAGGCCCCATAGTCACCCTCAAAGACTCAGTGAAATCCTCCACAGGAAAGAAGTTTGTTATGTATGAAGGAGTAATTTTCTCCTCACCTACTTGACGTAGAATTCGCCAAGGAAAGTAGAAGGGAGTTTGATGAAGGCCTACTAGTCAAACATAATGATAGTCACCCAGTTACAGGATATGCCACAAATTGTGCCACCATGACACTAATTAATAAAGGTGTCTTCCCCATGCTCCATGAGATAATTAAGCTGGTTCTCCACAGAGGGATCAAAATTTAAAAGGATGGAATCAAGAAGTTTAGGACCCTAGTCAGAAATATTTAAGGGGACCACCAGGTGAAGTCTATCCCTCAACCATATGAATAACATTATCAAGGACATTGTAAAAAGATATCCAGAACCCTCTTTCCCATTATCAAGGACATTCAATGTCTCCACTAATATAGTAGGGCCAAATTTCAATAATAAAATGACCCAAGTGCGATCATGGCCACCTTAGGGTGCGCCTTCAAATCGCCAGTCACTAAGATCATCCTGGCAGTCAATCCCAAGGATACGATGCTAACAAAGCCCTTTTAAGTATAGTTTCGATAGAACACATAATTTAACACTATTGGAAGGTTAATAGTTCCTCCACGCACCATCGGTAGGGCACCGGAAGAAGAGACGTGCATAAATTCAGCTAGCAATACCCGAGGACAATGATACAAGTCAAGCATAGTGGCAACAACACTGGGCTTGACACTTCACATAATAGAAAATTCTTCATAGGTGGGACACACCTTTTCCAGACCGATACATAATATATGGTCTTCAGGGTGCCATAATCGCAAAGCTTCTTCTAGGAGATTCTAGTCTATGGAAATATTATACCACAAAGTAATCGGACCCAAATTGAATTCCTCATAGTTGACATTATACAAACACATGGCCTCTAACACCTCAAGATAGGTAGCAAAAGCCTCAGTCATGGAAACCTCCATCTCAGAAGAGCAAGAAACTTTATAAAATAAAGAGAAATGAAAAATTTAAGATGTGATTTAAAACTTCACCCTAAAGTCCCTTTTATACTTGAAATCCTCCACAAAAGATGAACGAATCATCTTGTTGTAGAAACAACTTCTTTTTCTTTTGAGTACACAAAAGTGCAGGAGAAAGACATTCATGAATGGAAAATAACTTTAACGTGACTGGTATGTCGATAGGCCCACACATTATTTTGGCATTTTCCTACTTTTCCTCCTTTTTCATTTTTCAAATAATCACATTTT
The DNA here is from genome assembly GCA_949130495.1 of Sambucus nigra. NCBI lineage: Eukaryota > Viridiplantae > Streptophyta > Magnoliopsida > Dipsacales > Adoxaceae > Sambucus > Sambucus nigra. The sequence goes on along the minus strand of OX422223.1, from coordinate 349,913,680 downwards.
ATTGAAACAACCATTTTACAAAGATTTTCCCGAGTATTCCTTCCTACAAAAGAACTTCTAAAAGATACTTATTTTTATTTCTCTTTTATTTTTCGTAAAGTAAAACCCCCCAGTGTAAAATTAAAGTTCATCTAGACTAGACCATTTAATTAAGGATAAATCAAGATAATGAAAAATGAATAATGTGCACACACACACACACACACACATTATATATATATATATAATGTGTGTGTGTGTCTTTATGTTTACATTTTTCAGGAATAAAAAAGAAGAAAAAAGCAAAAAAGATTAAGATTGCCAGAACACATCCCTAACTTTGCAAAAAGACTGCCAACTAAAACCACCACCCTAAACACCCTGGCGAATATGCTTCCCACGATGGTGAGTAATAGAACTTTCGCTCCCAGATCCATAACTCTCCTCAGAGGTTTACAATGGTGCCATGCAAGATCTAGCTGATTTTCTCTTATGATTGGACGTAGAAGTCATCTAATCTCAGATTTACCACAGCCAAGATGCCGACACATGATCAGTCTGTAAAAAAAGGTTCAAGAAAAGGCAATAAAATAAATAATAGAGGAAAAAGATTAGAACCAAAGCGCGAGACTAAAAGGTAAAATCATACCTCCCTCTAAGGAACATCCTCGGAGAGGTGATGAAACCATCTATATTCACCTGAGGACAATGAAACACTGATAAATGTCCACCACCCAACTGATTGTGGTAAGAAGGAATGGAAAGGTGAAGGATAGGAATATTCTCCATCGCTGTGCCACTCCCCGAGGTATGTATTGAAGAGATAAACACACTATTACTCCACCTAGATCCTGCTAATGATGGGGGCACACCCTCCATATCATAGATATATGGAAGAATCATCCAACTGGTTGCAAAGTTTAGGTAATCATACCCTTATATGATATCTGTATCAAGCATATATGGCTCACTCATGATCACTGTTGCTCTCACCTTGTTCGACATCTCCTTCACCTATCTTATGTACTCAAGAGGCGCTGACGGTTGAACTTATATCTCACCCATCATCACTTTCCTCACCACTCTCTCTATTAGGTATCAAATGTACCCAAACTCGTGTTCTATTAGTCTCTGTATCTGGGCATGAATGCACGTAATTCCCATAGCTATCGAGGCTAGATGCCTGTGACACCCCGCCTAAAAAAATACCGAGTGATCAGTCCTATACCAAATTAAAATAGGAATCCCAGTTGGATCATCCTTAGCATCACTGTTGAAAACTTTTTAAAACTTACTAACCACCTAGTAATCCAAAAGTTGGTGCCAATTTTAACTTTTTTATTAAACAAAACAGTACATGGAATTAAATAAAAACCATTCACACAATTGAATGAAAATAAACTGAATCATAATTTAACAATTTGCCAAATAAACCATCGGACACTAAAGTGAAATAATCCAAAAACAAATATCCAAAACCTAAATAAAAGACATCTGAAAACTGTACTGAGAATTCTGGGCGATAAGTCCTAAATAAAACTAAAACTGATACAAGATTCCTACTTTAGGAATGAATGAATGACGCGTCTAATCCAAACTCATGCTAGCATCCACATATGCCGCAGCTCCGTGTCCCTGGAATAGAATATCAATCCGGGCGTCCCTGTGGCTGGACACCTAAAAGGTTTTGAAAATAGTTTTATAGCAAGGGTTAGAACCCAAAACATTTTGAAAATATTTAGCAAGTGAATTAACTACAGTAATTTAAAATGTATGAATGCGCTTCATATTTAAGTTAGTGTCGCACTCCCTTGTGGACATTCTCACCCCCTCCACTATTGTGCACACCTATCGGTTACCTTAACCCCACCTAGTTGTACTACCCCGTCCAACTAGTCTTGGTATAACCTTCCCTTTCCATACTAATCTAACCCGAGTATAATGATTCTTGAATTATAAGTTATCTCACAATTAACTTAATTAATTCCTCTTAAATAGTAGCATATAATCGTGTCACAAGTTATATAAAGTAAATACATCACACACTGTATTATTACCCGTATATAATATTTACTACCATTATATACGTACCTTTACTACAACATCCACACACATACCATACGTATATCCATCCCTTCGAGTATACCCTCGTCGGATGATCCCCTCTAAAATGCTATCTCACTAGGTGTGCTCACAAAACCTAGTTCCCCAAGTTGGAATCGCTCACCAACTTGGCCCAAAATATAAACGTAGTGGAGGCGGTCATATTCCTTCCCTGAAAGTGAGATAAATCCCTCACCCATATAAACTGGACGCTATGACCTGGGGATATATACGCCCTACTCCTCAAGCTAGGGGATTCACCCACATCGCGCAACCTCCCTTGATAGCATTAGAGTATATAAATTGAATAAATATCTAGTCACTGATATTTAATATCACACACAATATATACACTTATATATATACTATCACAACACCGTATATATAAAATATAAACCCCGGCTTTACCGAGTACTCAAACTCCCATACATTGCCTTTAATTTTCTGAGTCTGTGGCCCGACTCAACGTAATTAATTTTCTCACTTAATAATTTATCATCTTCCCGAGTCTGTGGCCCGACTCTAATATATTTAATTCACACCTCAATTTATATAATACTTTCCCCGAGTCTATGGTCCGACTCTAATTAAATTAATTAACACACTTATTAATTTAATACATTCCCGAGTCTATCACCCGACTCTAATTAAATTAGCTAACACACATTTTAATTTAATACCTTCCCGAGTCTGTCGTCCGACTCTAATTAAATTAATTATCACACTTATAAATTTAATACTACCCGAGTCTGCAATCCGACTCTAATTAAATCAATTATCACACCTATTAATTAAATTCTACCCGAGTCTACAATTCGAATCTAATTAAATTAATTATCACACCTATTAATTTAATTCTACCCGAGTCTACAATCCGGCTCTAATTAAATTAATTATCACACCTATTAATTTAATTCTACCCGAGTCTACAATCTGACTCTAGTTGAATTAATTATCACACTTATTAATTTAATTCTACCCGAGTCTACATTCCGACTCTAATTAAATTAGTTATCACACTTATTAATTTAATAACTTGGTGTCACCCAACCTTTTTCCCCGGACGCGCTCACTTGGCCCATACCTTAATATTTCCCGAGTCTATGTTCCGACTCTAAATTAATTACTCTCTCTTAATAATTAATTTAATATTTTGGTGTCACTTAACCAATATACCCGGACTCACTCACTTCGTCCATCTTACATCTCCTAATTTCATACCCACATTTTAGCCCACAATGTGTCACACATTTATCTCCATAAATTACCCAATTATATTTTCCTATAATTACCAACATACCCGGACTCGCCCACTTGGTCCATAATTAAGTATTCCACTTCAATTCCTTTAATAATTTAGCATCATCCAACTACAATACCCGAATATTATTCCTCGGTCCGATATTAACACAAATCTTTACAAATTATTTCCCCAAATTCGTCCATCTCATGACATACCATTCACACCCTCCTAATCCCAATTATAACACCCTATAATTGTGAAGGAAATATATGCCACATATAAATTTATCACTAAATAAAAGTATGGAATTTAATCTTAAATAATTATCTCTTTGTAATCAAAATTGGCCGAACTGCCAAGATTCCTATACCCTCGATCGATCCAGACCTCGTCTTCTCTAGGCCCCTGTTTGTCCATTGACGAAAAACTAAGGTTCTTTTCTCCAATGTCCAACCTCAACCCAGTCTATTAATCATCTTATTATATTGCTCATGAACTATAAACATTATCCAACCCTTTTTACATCGTTAACACTACGAATCTGTACCCACAAAAGAACACAAACCCTTATGGTAAAATCCCAATTTCAGATTCAAATTCCACTTTTTCCTATCCCGGGTTTCCTCATTCAAATCAAATAATCCTACTCGGAAATATACAACACAACCAATTTTTATTTCGAATCTCATTCGATAGTTCCATGAACAAAAACCCCAATTTTGTACCCATTTATCCCCAAAACGAATTTTGGTTTACACATCACTATGATATTAATTGATTATCATCAATTTAGAAATCACAACAGTTAACCACTTGCCTGGAATTGTTCGTAGGGTCTGATTCCGTTGGTGTAGAGATTGGTGGATGAAGAACACCCCAAATTAACCCATTAATTTGACTCCAAAAGCTCCCAATTGCTCTTGATTTGCTTTCCCCAATTTCCTTCTCAAGCCCTAGGCTTAGAGTTGTGTTGAATGTCATTCCCTAATCTCTCAATTAGGTTAAAAATATCAAATCCCATTTTTGGCCATGTGGGCCTAATTAAAAAAGGCCCAACTCACCCCGTGTGGGCCCGACTATGCCCAAAAATACCCCGAGACCCAATTACTACCCCCGGGTACTCTTTTTTGACTATCTCGACCCATCCAGACGCAACCGTACACTCAGAATTACCACCCGAAATACTTTTTGACATTTCCAAATTTTGACCTCAAAATGCGACACACGAGATTTCGAACCATTAAACTTAAAAATCTCCAATTATAAATAATTCGGCTCACTCAAATAAATTCTCCAACTCATGAATTTAAGTTTTTCCAATTTAAATATTTTTATAACTCCCAAAAATAATTAAATATTAAATCCTCAAAATTACGGGGTTTTACATACTCCCCCCCTTACAAAGGAATTTTATCCTCGAAATTAAAATGAGCGTAATGTTCCAAGCTTCGCATATCACTCTCTAGTCATGTGCCTCTAAGCCCGCTATATCTATCCCATCTACTTCTAACCATACGTTACACAAGTATGCATTTAAACTAACTAGGGCGCCCATACGCCCTATACCTGTGCTTAACTGCACAAAATTTGCCTTAATTAACCCGGGTGCCCATACACCTTATCCCCGTGGTTTACCACACGAAAGCTACCCGACTATGGTAGTCGTAATGCGTAATATAACTTTGAACCCGTAGTCATATCACACACACACACACACACACATATATATATATATACTGCCCGGGTACCCAACCCATGTGCTAACGTCCAAACATCTCCCCATAAAATACTTGTCTCTCAACACAAAAGTATATACACTTACCCTCATGCTTCCAAAGACAACATAAATTACCGCGCTCTTACTATCACTAGTCCTTGCACAAAATAAACACCAAGCTATCTCTCTTTGCTCGAAAATAAATCTAACCACCTTGATTCACTTCAGTAAACACCCCTACTTGCCGGGATAAAATGTGAGAACACAAAACCTCACTTTGTGTCTATCTCACCACACAATACAACATGTATACACTCATATATATAGGCTATACGCCCCCTGAGATGATACTCAGTACCAACCATATCCTGGTGTCGTGAACACCAAAACTTTACACCACTATCCACAATAGTTAAATTCCATCGCTATCCAGCCGATATTTAGGAAAATATTATCAACCCTACTCCCAAATTCTCGAAAGTAGTAACTCCTCACATAATTCAAACCTTCACTCAGTGTAGACCTCCACTCTCCCGTGAAGAACACCAAGGAACTCCGCTACCCCACGAAAATTTTATCTACATACTATGGCTGCTTTAGCCAACGCACCCACTAAATTCGACTCACCCGCGAATTCTAGTGAAAAATAAGTCTTATTTTTTTGACATACTCTCTGTCACTCAAAAATATACCCCATTCCCATAGGGTAAAAATAATTACTTCCATACCCTAGCTACAACGGCTGATCCTCGGGTTCCGGAGCATCTTCTCCCTGCCCGAATGCGCCCATGACTTGCTTTAGTGGCTGTACATCCAGCACCTCGTCCTGTAGTTGACCCCCGCCTCTCTTAAGACAAACTTTCTTCATGTGTCTCACTTTCCCCACAAATGAAGCACCTTCTAATACATTCACCCTGCAACTTGTCCCTTCCAGGTCGACCTTGTTGGAATCCCTGGCCATCCTGCCGATAACCTCCATTTCTACATCGTTTGGCATGGTTTCCCTGCCGAAAATCCTTCCCCTGATCTCCCCCAGTCTGCTACTGGGATACCCCACTGGTATTGTTCCCTCCTGCATTATCCGACTGGCTAGTTTCCATTCCCCTCCCGCTTCCTTTCACGCGGAAGCGATATTCCGACGGTGCCGAAGTGTTGCGCTAATAACATCAGTATAAGCTACTAATGCGTATTTACCAATTAAATGTTATCTCATTCTCCAGACTAACCCGTCCACAAACCTTTACTTTCTTTCTCTTTTCTTTGCCTACCTAATCTGGTAAAAAATCTTGCCAACGAGTGAATTCTTCCTCGTAATCGGCTACTTAACGGTCCCCTTGAGTCACCTCACAAAATTTTCTCCTCGTTTCGATCTCAACCGCTGGAGGAAAAATACTTGCGGTCGAACCGCACCCAAAACTCTGCAATAGCTAGTGTGTCCCTTTCCTCAACTGTGGTGATCGACTCCCACCACTGTAGCGCTACTCCCACAAAACTAAAAATGGTTAGCATTTGCTTTCGCACCTCATCGCAATCTCCCATGCGTAGGTGACGCTGGATATCCCCCTTCCTTGACACGCTAGAACTACATCTGAACCCCCTCGCAACTCTGGTGGGTTCCCACTAAAAATAACCTCTCTCTCTTGTTTCCACCCCGACGACTCCGCGTGAGTCTGATCATTCGGCGTCACTAACACTTGTGGCTGATCCCATGGAAAGTACCCTGTCATTGCGACCACCGTCGCTTCAACTGCCTGCGCCACCAATTCAGTTACCTGTGCTGTCGAAATCATCTCTGGCAGTTGCTGCGGTAACTCTTGCTCCTCACGAGCCTCCCTCGTCTCATCTCTCCCTGCTGCCCTAGCAGCTCTCTCTCTCTTGGGAATCATATGGAATGAGAATCAAATTTGTATGAGTTCACTCTCAAATATAAATTTTACAGCAGAACGTATATGCGCATACGTATGAGAATACAACAAGCCTATAATAGGGCTCTACATAAAAGATTGCTAAGCCGAAATGTGAAAAGTCGCACTGATCCTAAGGACACTAGAACCTGATGCTTTGATACCATCTGTGACATCCTACCTAATAAAATACCGGTTGATCAGTCCTAGACCAAATTAAAATAGGAATCCCTGTTGGTTCATCCTTAGCATCACTGTCGAAAACTTTTTAAAACTTACTAACCACCTAGTATTCCAAAATCTGGTGCCAATTTTAACTTTTTGATTAAACAAAACAGTACATGCGGGATTAAATAAAAACCATTCACACAATTGAATGAAAAAAACTGAATCATAATTTATAAATTTGCCGAATAAACCATCGGCCACTAAAGTGAAATAATCCAAAAATAAATATCCAACACCTAAATAAATTACATCTGAAAACTGTACTGAGAAGTCTGGGCGACAATCCCTAAATAAAACTGAAACTGATACAAGATTCCTACTCTAGGAATGAATGACTGATGCGTCTAATCCAAACTCCTGCTAGCATCCACATATGCCGCAGCTCCGTGTCCCTGGAATAGAATATCAATCCTGGCCTCCCTGTTTCTGGACACCTAAAATGTTTTGAAAATAGTTTTATAGCAAGGGTTAGAACCCAAAACATTTTGAAAATATTTAGCTAGTGAATTAACTGCAGTAATTTAAAATGCGTGAATGCGCTTCATATTTAAGTTAGTGTCGCACTCCCTTATGGACATTCTCACCCCCTCCACTATTGTGCACACCTACCGGTTACCTTAACCCCACCAAGTTGTACTACCCCGTCCAACTAGTCCTGGTATAACCTTCCCTTGCCGTAATACTCTAACTCGAGTATAATGATTCTTGGATTATAAGTTATCTCACAATTAACTTAATTAATTCCTCTTAAATAGTAGCATATAACCGTGTCACAAGTTATATAAAGTAAATACATCACACACTGTATTATTACCCGTATATAATATTTACTACCATTATATACGTACCTTTACTACAACATCCACACATATAACATACGTATATCCATCCCTTTGAGTATACCCTCGTCGGATGATCCCCTCTAAAATGATATCTCACTAGGTGTGCTCACAAAACCTAGTTCCCAAGTTGGAATAGCTCACCAACTTGGCCCAAAATATAACGTAGTGGAGGCGGTCATATTCCTTCCCTGAAAGTGAGATAAATCCCTCACCCATATATACCGGACGCTATGACCTGGGGATATACTCACCCTACTCCTCAAGCTAGGGGATTCACCCACATCGCGCAACCTCCCTTGATAGCATTAGAGTATATAAATTGAATAAATATCTAGTCACTGATATTTAATATCACACACAATATATACACTTATATATATACTATCACTACACCGTATATATATAATATAAACTTCGGCTTTACCGTGTACTCAAAATCCCGTGTACTCAACGTAATTAATTTTCTCACTTAATAATTTATCATCTTTCCGAGTCTATGGTCCGACTCTAAAATATTTAATTCACACCTCAATTTATATAATACTCTCCCTGAGTCTATGGTCCGACTCTAATTAAATTAATTAACACACTTATTAATTTAATACCTTCCCGAGTCTATCACCGGACTCTAATTAAATTAGCTAACACACATTTTAATTTAATACCTTTCCGAGTCTGTCGTCTGATTCAAATTAAATTAATTATCAACCTTATAAATTTAATCCTACCCGAGTCTGCAATCTGACTCTAATTAAATCAATTATCACACCTATTAATTAAATTCTACCCGAGTCTACAATCCGACACTAATTAAATTAATTATCACACCTATTAATTTAATTCTACCCGAGTCTATAATCCTGTGACACCCCGCCTAATTAATCCCGGGTGATCAGTCCTAAATCAAGTTAGAACAGGTTTCTCATTTGGTCCATTCTTAGCATCACTGTCGTTTTATTTACATTACTAACCACCTAAGTGAGAAAAAAATAGACTGGTGCCAATTTTTATCTTTCATTAATTAAACAAAAACCCATGCGGAAAATACAACAATAAAACAATCACAGATAATTGAACTAATCATTTCCACAAGTAAGATTTATTAACCGAATAAACCATCGGTCCAAATAAAAATCCCATAAAGACAAGAATAAAATCCCAACAAGTCTAAGAAATAAACAAATGGAAAGTGAGCGACATGCTTGAATAAATAATAATGAGTCTCTACATTATGAATGAAAGAAAGAGGCGTCTATCAAAGGTCCCGCAACATCCACATATGCTGCAGCAACGGATTTCCTGGAATCGAGTCAAGTCTGGCGTCCCTGTGGCTGGACACCTAAAAGGTTTTTAAAAAGTTTTTATAGCAAGGGTTAGTACCCAAAACATTTGAAAACATTTAGCAAATGATTAACTTGCAGTAATAATAAACATGCATGCTCTTCATATTTTAGTTAGTATCGCACTCTCTTGAGAACTTCCTTACCCTTCCTCTAATTGTGCACCACTAACGCTTTAATTATCACCTAGTTATCTATCTCATGACTAGATAATTATTAAAGTCTCTTTATACTCCCCCCCCCTTACTCTAACCTGAGTAAAATGTGATTATGATTTTTAAGTCATTAGTAACATCAACTTAATTAAATCATTTCCCTTTTTAATTCATATAACTACTCCACTCGTTATACATATACAACAACACATGCTTGTATTTATTTAGTCCGTATATAATAATCACCCTATTATATACTTAGAATTTATTGCAGCATTCACACACATACTGGAATACATAAACCACTAATATCCACCCGAGTAAAAGTACTCCCCGGATATAATTTCTCTAAAGTGCTAGTACACTAGGTATATTCACATATCCTAGTTATCCAAGTTAGAATCTCTCACTAACTTGGTTTAGTATACGATTGGAGGCGGTCATATTCCTTCTCGGAAAGTGAGATGCCCCTCACCCCCTGTAACGGACGCTATGACCTGGGAATCTACTCGCCCTACTCCTCAAGCTAGGGGATTCATCCACTGCGCGTAACCTCCCCCTATAGCACTAGAGTATAATAATATCTAACCACTGATATTAAGGCATACACTATATATATATACTATCACACACCGTATATATATATATATATATATACATATATAAAAATGTTCTAGCTACACCGTGTACCAAACCCGTGACACAAGCCTATTCCATTTTTATTCTGAGGTTATTACCCAACTCGAATTATTAATTAATTTGCACATTAATAATTTCAGTTACTTTTGATGTTGCCCTCACCATTTAATTGGACTCCATCTCATAGCCCGAATTAACCTCACCCGAGTCTAAATCCCGACTCTAAATTTCTTAGTCCATTACTACGTAATATAATTTACCTCGATGTCACTCAACCAATTTGACGTGTCATCCAAATTTCTCCTCCCATCTCCTAATTAATTCACTCACATTTAATTAGGTAACCCTATGCATTAATTTCTCAACAATAATTAATTACATAACAATTTTTATATAAATCTCTTCCTATATAAATAAAACTGGGCGAACTGTCAGTTTCTGCCGACCGTCGATCGATCGACTTCATGGCGTCGATCGATCGATCGAACAGGTACTCGTCTTCTTCGCGAAGACGGACAGCCATGGGCGAAAATCTGCAAACCCAATTTCCTTCTACATTAAAACTAAGTCTCTTTTAACATTTGTACATATTAGGAAACTCATTAGGGATCTCCAGAATATTCATCAACATCAATAATTCGACCATCAACTCCAATTTCTAAATTTGGGGAAAGTCTCATCATAAACCCTAGGTCCATTTATACCCCAAATTTCATCATCAATTTCGTTTCCAAATATGCAGATAATATTCTACCAGATATGCAATAACTCACCATTTTCAGATTTTACAAGAATCATCACCCAAATTTCGTAAATCAGAATTGTTGTTTTCAAAATCCCATGTTCATTCCGTTAACACCCAAAAACGGATTTCTACATAATTACTACACATGAATATGAATCGAAAACAGATTTAATGCTATTGCAAGTTATCCACTTGCCTTAAGGTTCGTAGAGTCTGAATTGGAGCTAAATCCCAAGGTTGAAGATGACCTTTGTTGGCTCTCTTTTGATCCCCAATATGGCTTGGCTGCTGCTAGGGTTTCCTAACCCTTTAGTGCCTCTTCTTAATTAAGCACAACCATCCTAAATCTTCCTTTTATTAACTTAATAATCCAATTCACGTTTTTTGACTAATGGGCCAAGCCCAAGTGACCAAAATGTCCCCGAGTGGGCCCGACTATGTCTAAAAACGTCCCGTGACCCGTTTACTACCCCCGGGTACACTTTTCCGACTATCTCGGCCCATCCGGACTCAACTGTACCCTCAGAATCTGCATCCGAGTTAATTTATAAAAATACTTATCCCCCACCCCATATAGTCTTATACCGACTTTCGGATGTGATAAGTACATACCTCGTCATTAATACTCTAGACGACATAATTACATTATTACTATTCACTCAGTAATATTAACCATTCACTCTCCGATTAATATTTAAATTATATTTTTACCATAATTAATTCATTAAATCACAACACACCAGTAATTTGAATTTCCGAATTAATTAAATATTAAATGTACCAGAAATACGGGGTGTTACAAATCCGACTCTAATTAAATTAATTATCACACCTATTAATTTAATTCTACTCGAGTCTACAATCCGACTGTAATTAAATTAATTATCACACCTATTAATTTAATTTTACCCGAGTCTACAATCCGACTCTAATTAAATTAATTATCACACCTATTAATTTAATTCTCCCCCCCTTATAAAGGAATTTCGTCCCCGAAATTAGATCGTACCTGTGTTGAAAAGTTCTGGATATTGTTCCCGCATATCCTCCTCTCGCTCCCAGGTAGACTCGTCAACATTGTGATGACCCCACTGTACCCTAACCAAAGGAACAACCTTGGATCGTAATTTCCGCTCACTATGATCCAGAATTGCTACCGGACTCTCCTCATACGAGATGTCTGGCTGTAAGTCGATCTCCTCGAGTGGAATATGCCAAAAGGCTCTCTCGCTCCTTCTATATTTCTTCAGCGATGCCACATGGAATACATCGTGTATCCCCTGAAGATGTTCTGGTAACCCAAGTTTATACGCCACCGGTCCCACCCTCTCAATAATAGGGAAAGGTCCTACGTATCGCGGTGCTAACTTACCCTTCTTGCCGAATCTCATCACCCCTTTCATAGGGGATACCCGGACTAAAACCTGGTCCCCAACCTCTAGCTCCACATGTCTTCGAGAAGCATCAGCATAACTCTTCTGCCTGTCCTGAGCTATTCGAATCCTTCCTCGAATTAACTCTATCTTGGCAGATGTCTCCTGGACAATCTCCGGCCCCAAGAGTTTGTTGTCCCCCACCTCTAACCAACAAGCGGGTGAACGACAAGGTCTCCCGTATAGTGCCTCAAACGGTGCCATCCCAATCGTGAATTGGTAAGAGTTGTTATACGCAAACTCTACCAAAGGAAGATATTTCTCCCACCCTCCCCCGAAGTTCAAAATGCACATTCTGAGCATGTCCTCCAGCATCTGATTAACTCTCTCAGTCTGTCCGTCAGTCTGTGGGTGGTACGCTGTACTCAAGCGCAACTCCGTGCCCATTGCCTCCTGAAAGCTCTGCCAAAAGTGAGCAACAAAGATTTTATCTCGGTCGGATACGATATTTATCGGTACTCCATGCAACTTAACAATCTCTGCTATGAATAGCTGTGCATAACGCATCGTCTCAAAGTCTGTGCGTACCGGCAAAAAGTGGGCTACTTTAGTCAACCGATCCACAATAACCCATATGGAGTCGTGACCCTTCTGCGATACCGGTAACCTTGTGATGAAGTCCATGGAGATGCTCTCCCACTTCCACACGGGAATTTCTAACGGTTGTAGCATCCCTGATGGCCTCTGGTGGTCAACTTTCACAAGCTGACACGTGGCACACTTCGAAACAAACTCCTCTATGTCCCGTTTCATCCCTGCCCACCAATACTGCCTCCTCATATCTTGGTACATTTTATCCCCACCGGGATGTACCGCAAATTTCGAACCATGGGATTCTGTCATAACTGCGTGCCTCAAATCCTCATCCTCTGGTACCATTAACCTCCCATTAAAATGTAGGCCTCCTTCTGAGCTAATCGAGTAACCCTCTGCTCCCTCAGCTAACAACTGGCCCACCCTATCCCGGCAAATCTGATCCTCTGCCTGAGCCCTCACCACTCGCATAATGATTTCGGGCGTGATGGATAGAGCTGATATGCAAGCCTTGGCTACGTCATCCTCATATTGAAGCTCTTTCCACTTCGCTTTCCATATCTCCGATATCTCCCCAGTCGGCCTTCGGCTCAATGCATCCGCTACCACATTGGCCTTACCAGGATGATACTGAATATCAAACTGGTAGTCTTTCACGAATTCTAGCCACCGCCTCTGCCTCATATTCAGATCCTTCTGTGTGAAGAGATACTGAAGCGACTTGTGATCCGTGAATAGAGTAAACTGCTCTCCTAGAAGATAATGCCTCCATATCCCTAAAGCAAAAACGACCGCTGCCAACTCTAGGTCGTGAGTGGGGTAATTCCTCTCGTGGGGCTTTAGCTTCCTGGAAGCATAAGCTATAGCCCTTTCTTCCTGCTGGAGCACACCCCCAAGACCCCGTAAGGATGCGTCTGTGTAAACCCGATACTCTAGCCCTCCCTTTGGCAATGCCAGCACGGGTGCAGATGTCAACTTGTCCTTTAGCTCGTCGAACGTTAATTGACAACTATCATCCCACTTGAAAGGTACCCCTTTCCGAGTCAGATTCGTCAAAGGTCCTGCAATCATAGAGAATCCTTTAATGAATCGCCTGTAGTAACCAGCCAAACCCAGAAAACTGCGCACCTCGGTCGGTGTCGTGGGCTGTCCCCACTCCCTCACCGCTGACACCTTATCCGGATCCACTGCAATACCCTGATCTGACACGACGTGACCAAGGAACTGTACCTCTCGTAGCCAGAACCCACACTTCCCGAATTTGGCATAGAGCTGATGATCCCTCAGTGTCTGTAGAACCATGCGTAAATGCTCTGCGTGCTCCTCCTCGGTACGCGAGTAGATTAGGATGTCATCAATGAACACGATGACAAACTGATCTAGGTACTCCCTGAAAACCCTATTCATGAGGTCCATAAACACTGCTGGTGCATTGGTGAGCCCGAAGGGCATCACCCTGAACTCATACGATCCATACCGCGACAAGAAAGCGGTCTTAAGAACATCCTCTTCTCGGATACGCAGTTGATGATACCCTGACCTCAAGTCGACTTTGGAGAAGTAAGACGCCCCTCTCAGTTGGTCAAATAAATCATCAATCCGAGGCAACGTATACTTATTCCGTATCGTCACCTTGTTCAGCTCCCTATAATCCACGCACAATCGGAGTGACCCATCTCGTTTCTTCACAAACAACACCGGCGCACCCCACGGCGATGTACTCCGCCGAATAAAACCCTGACCCAGTAGTTGCTGAATCTGCTCCCTCAATTCCCGCATTTCTGAAGGGGCCATTCGGTAAGGTGCCCGAGCAATAGGCCTCGTCCCCGGTGCCAAGTCTATAACAAATTCGATTTCTCTGCTGGGTGGTAATCCTGGTATCTCCTGGAATACATCCTCAAAGTCCCTCACTACAGGGATAGAGTCTAAAGAAACTGCCACTTCCTGCGAGGTTTCTTCCTCAATGTAGTATAGATGAGTGGTCGAGCCTCCCTCTGGGCGAGGCATCGTCACAACAAACATCTCCTGTCCCGGAATGGCGAAGATAAGGCTCCCACCGAAGCAATCAATCATGGCTCTATAGTCAGCGAGCCAATCCATACCGATGATCACGTCATGAACATGCATATCTAATACCAACATGTCCGCAGGTAAAACTAAACCGCCAATCTCCACTCCTACTCTCCGACATATAAAGAATATAAGCGACCCATTTCCCAAAGGTGAGTCGACACACGTAACAGTGCTCTCTGCGGTGGCTAACAACCCTAAAGCCTTCGCGAAATGTGTAGCTATAAAGCAATGAGTGGCCCCCGTATCAAATAATACCCGACCCATAGTGCCATGGATAGAGAACGTACCCTCGATCGCGGGCGGCACCTGCTGTGCTGGAGGATTGGGAACGTCCCGAACGTTATACACACGTCCGTAGTGCATCTGCCCCTGCTGCTGTGGGGCGGGTGGTGCTGGTGCTGCTGGTGGCATTTGACCCTGTTGCCCTTGCTGGGCACCCTGCTGCTGGCCTCTGCCCCTCTGCGGGCACTCCCTCTTGAAGTGTCCTGGCTGGCCACAGGAGAAACAGCGTTTCTGGTCGTCACCCTGCCGTTGGCCCTGCTGGCCCGGTTGGCCTCCCCCGTTGTTCCCTTGGCCCTGACGGCCCTGAGGAACCTGCTGTTGCTGATTAGGGCCTGGTTGCCCCTGTCTGAACCCCTGTCCTCCCGGTCGGAACCCACCAGGCTTAAACTTCTTAGCCTGATTCCCTTGCTGAATGATGACCTGCTGCTGTGTGCCACTCGTCTCACTACTAGTGACCGCCTTGCCCTGCTGGCTCGGCTCACCTGCCTTCTTGTTCCCCTTAGTGTGGAAACGATGATCCTGACAATGTATAAGTGCGGCATTAACGACATCTGTATAGGTCACCAATTCCGGGTTTCCAATCAAGTGCTGCCTGATTCTCCAAGCCAGACCATCCATGAACTTGGACTTCTTCCGCTCCTCATCGCTCACCTCGTTTGGCACAAAGTTTGCCAAACGGGTGAACTCCTCCTCATATTCTGCCACTGACCTGTCACCCTGTACCAACTCGCTGAATTTCTTTCTCATCTCAGACTCTACTGCTGGAGGGAAGTACTTGCGGTCAAATCGCACCCAGAATTCAGAAATCGGCATCAAATCCCGCTCCTCAACGGTGGTTACGGACTCCCACCACTGTAAGGCTGCCCCTGACAAACGAAAGGTAGCCAGCATCTGTTTCTGCACCTCTGTACCCTCTAACATGCGCAGATGGTGCTGAATGTTCTTCTTCCAGTCACAAGCCTCAACCACATTGGTGCTACCTCGAAACTCGGACGGGTGACCCTTCTGAAAGGTCTCCCTCACTCGCTGCCAAGATGGTGGCCCCACTGGAGCCTGAACTGCTGGAGCCAATGGAGGCGGTGCCTGGGGCTGTGGAAAATGAGCTGCCATAGCTCGCATCGCTGTCTCCACCGCTTGGGCCACTATCACTGCCACCTGAGTGGTAGAAATCAACTCGGGCGGGGGTGGTGGTGGCGGTACCTGTGGCTCCTGGCGAGCCTCCCTCACCTCATCTCTAGCCTCAGCCCTCTCCGCTCTCTGTCTCTTTGGCGGCATCTGAAATAGATTGAATTGTATAAGTACACAGTTTATACAAAAATTAATAGCAGGAATACGATATCTCACAAGCGGAAAAATATAATCAACAGTCCTAATAATAGGGCTCTATAACAACCGAACGCTATGCTGAAACGTAGAAAGCCGTACAGATCCTAAGGACAACTAGAACCTGATGCTCTGATACCATCTGTGACACCTCGCCTAATTAATCCCGGGTGATCAGTCCTAAATCAAGTTAGAACAGGTTTCTCATTTGGTCCATTCTTAGCATCACTGTCGTTTTATTTACATTACTAACCACCTAAGTGAGAAAAAAATAGACTGGTGCCAATTTTTATCTTTCATTAATTAAACAAAAACCCATGCGGAAAATACAACAATAAAACAATCACAGATAATTGAACTAATCATTTCCACAAGTAAGATTTATTAACTGAATAAACCATCGGTCCAAATAAAAATCCCATAAAGACAAGAATAAAATCCCAACAAGTCTAAGAAATAAACAAATGGAAAGTGAGCGACATGCTTGAATAAATAATAATGAGTCTCTACATTATGAATGAAAGAAAGAGGCGTCTATCAAAGGTCCCGCAACATCCACATATGCTGCAGCAACGGATTTCTTGGAATCGAGTCAAGTCTGGCGTCCCTGTGGCTGGACACCTAAAAGGTTTTTAAAAAGTTTTTATAGCAAGGGTTAGTACCCAAAACATTTGAAAACATTTAGCAAATGATTAACTTGCAGTAATAATAAACATGCATGCTCTTCATATTTTAGTTAGTGTCGCACTCTCTTGAGAACTTCCTTACCCTTCCTCTAATTGTGCACCACTAACGCTTTAATTATCACCTAGTTATCTATCTCATGACTAGATAATTATTAAAGTCTCTTTATACTTCCCCCCCCCCCCCCCCTTACTCTAACCTGAGTAAAATGTGATTATGATTTTTAAGTCATTAGTAACATCAACTTAATTAAATCATTTCCCTTTTTAATTCATATAACTACTCCACTCGTTATACATATACAACAACACATGCTTGTATTTATTTAGTCCGTATATAATAATCACCCTATTATATACTTAGAATTTATTGCAGCATTCACACACATACTGGAATACATAAACCACTAATATCCACCCGAGTAAAAGTACTCCCCGGATATAATTTCTCTAAAGTGCTAGTACACTAGGTATATTCACATATCCTAGTTATCCAAGTTAGAATCTCTCACTAACTTGGTTTAGTATACGATTGGAGGCGGTCATATTCCTTCCCGGAAAGTGAGATGCCCCTCACCCCCTGTAACGGACGCTATGACCTGGGAATCTACTCGCCCTACTCCTCAAGCTAGGGGATTCATCCACTGCGCGTAACCTCCCCCTATAGCACTAGAGTATAATAATATCTAACCACTGATATTAAGGCATACACTATATATATATACTATCACACACCGTATATATATATATATATATATATACATATATAAAAATGTTCTAGCTACACCGTGTACCAAACCCGTGACACAAGCCTATTCCATTTTTATTATGAGGTTATTACCCAACTCAAATTATTAATTAATTTGCACATTAATAATTTCAGTTACTTTTGATGTTGCCCTCACCATTTAATTGGACTCCATCTCATAGCCCGAATTAACCTCACCCGAGTCTAAATCCTGACTCTAAATTTCTTAGTCCATTACTACGTAATATAATTTACCTCGATGTCACTCAACCAATTTTGACGTGTCATCCAAATTTCTCCTCCCATCTCCTAATTAATTCACTCACATTTAATTAGGTAACCCTATGCATTAATTTCTCAACAATAATTAATTACATAACAATTTTTATATAAATCTCTTCCTATATAAATAAAACTGGGCGAACTGTCAGTTTCTGCCGACCGTCGATCGATCGACTTCATGGCGTCGATCGATCGATCGAACAGGTACTCGTCTTCTTCGCGTAGATGGACAGCCATGGGCGAAAATCTACAAACCCAATTTCCTTCTACATTAAAACTAAGTCTCTTTTAGCATTTGTACATATTAGGAAACTCATTAGGGATCTCCAGAATATTCATCAACATCAATAATTCGACCATCAACTCCAATTTCTAAATTTGGGGAAAGTCTCATCATAAACCCTAGGTCCATTTATACCCCAAATTTCATCATCAATTTCGTTTCCAAATATGCAGATAACATTCTACCAGATATGCAATAACTCACCATTTTCAGATTTTACAAGAATCATCACCCAAATTTCGTAAATCAGAATTGTTGTTTTCAAAATCCCATGTTCATTCCGTTAACACCCAAAAACGGATTTCTACATAATTACTACACATGAATATGAATCGAAAACAGATTTAATGCTATTGCAAGTTATCCACTTGCCTTAAGGTTCGTAGAGTCTGAATTGGAGCTAAATCCCAAGGTTGAAGATGACCTTTGTTGGCTCTCTTTTGATCCCCAATATGGCTTGGCTGCTGCTAGGGTTTCCTAACCCTTTAGTGCCTCTTCTTAATTAAGCACAGCCATCCTAAATCTTCCTTTTATTAACTTAATAATCCAATTCACGTTTTTTGACTAATGGGCCAAGCCCAAGTGACCAAAATGTCCCCGAGTGGGCCCGACTATGTCTAAAAACGTCCCGTGACCCGTTTACTACCCCCGGGTACACTTTTCCGACTATCTCGGCCCATCCGGACTCAACTGTACCCTCAGAATCTGCATCCGAGTTAATTTATAAAAATACTTATCCCCCACCCCATATAGTCTTATACCGACTTTCGGATGTGATAAGTACATACCTCGTCATTAATACTCTAGACGACATAATTACATTATTACTATTCACTCAGTAATATTAACCATTCACTCTCCGATTAATATTTAAATTATATTTTTACCATAATTAATTCATTAAATCACAACACACTAGTAATTTGAATTTCCGAATTAATTAAATATTAAATGTACCAGAAATACGGGGTGTTACAAATCCGACTCTAATTAAATTAATTATCACACCTATTAATTTAATTCTACCCGAGTCTACAATCCGACTGTAATTAAATTAATTATCACACCTATTAATTTAATTCTACCCGAGTCTACAATCCGACTCTAATTAAATTAATTATCACACCTATTAATTTAATTCTCCCCCCCTTATAAAGGAATTTCGTCCCCGAAATTAGATCGTACCTGTGTTGAAAAGTTCTGGATATTGTTCCCGCATATCCTCCTCTCGCTCCCAGGTAGACTCGTCAACATTGTGATGACCCCACTGTACCCTAACCAAAGGAACAACCTTGGATCGTAATTTCCGCTCACTATGATCCAGAATTGCTACCGGACTCTCCTCATACGAGATGTCTGGCTGTAAGTCGATCTCCTCGAGTGGAATATGCCAAAAGGCTCTCTCGCTCCTTCTATATTTCTTCAGCGATGCCACATGGAATACATCGTGTATCCCCTGAAGATGTTCTGGTAACCCAAGTTTATACGCCACCGGTCCCACCCTCTCAATAATAGGGAAAGGTCCTACGTATCGCGGTGCTAACTTACCCTTCTTGCCGAATCTCATCACCCCTTTCATAGGGGATACCCGGACTAAAACCTGGTCCCCAACCTCTAGCTCCACATGTCTTCGAGAAGCATCAGCATAACTCTTCTGCCTGTCCTGAGCTATTCGAATCCTTCCTCGAATTAACTCTATCTTGGCAGATGTCTCCTGGACAATCTCCGGCCCCAAGAGTTTATTGTCCCCCACCTCTAACCAACAAGCGGGTGAACGACAAGGTCTCCCGTATAGTGCCTCAAACGGTGCCATCCCAATCGTGAATTGGTAAGAGTTGTTATACGCAAACTCTACCAAAGGAAGATATTTCTCCCACCCTCTCCCGAAGTTCAAAATGCACATTCTGAGCATGTCCTCCAGCATCTGATTAACTCTCTCAGTCTGTCCGTCAGTCTGTGGGTGGTACGCTGTACTCAAGCGCAACTCCGTGCCCATTGCCTCCTGAAAGCTCTGCCAAAAGTGAGCAACAAAGATTTTATCTCGGTCGGATACGATATTTATCGGTACTCCATGCAACTTAACAATCTCTGCTATGAATAGCTGTGCATAACGCATCGTCTCAAAGTCTGTGCGTACCGGCAAAAAGTGGGCTACCTTAGTCAACCGATCCACAATAACCCATATGGAGTCGTGACCCTTCTGCGATACCGGTAACCCTGTGATGAAGTCCATGGAGATGCTCTCCCACTTCCACACGGGAATTTCTAACGGTTGTAGCATCCCTGATTAAATTAGTTATCACACTTATTAATTTAATTATCACACCTATTAATTTAATTCTACCCGAGTCTACAATCCGACTCTAATTAAATTAGTTATCACACTTATTAATTTAATAACTTGGTGTCACCCAACCATTTTCTTCGGACTCGCTCACTTGGCCCATACCTTAATATTTCCCGAGTCTATGTTCCGACTCCAAATTAATTACTCTCTCTTAATAATTAATTTAATAATTTGGTGTCACTTAACCAATATACCCGGACTCACTCATTTGCTCCATCTTACATCTCCTAATTTCATACCCACATTTTAGCCCACAATGT
Source organism: Sambucus nigra (assembly GCA_949130495.1). Lineage (NCBI taxonomy): Eukaryota > Viridiplantae > Streptophyta > Magnoliopsida > Dipsacales > Adoxaceae > Sambucus > Sambucus nigra. The sequence continues at coordinate 349,892,537 of OX422223.1, read as the reverse complement.
GTCACACATTTATCTCCATAAATTCCCCAATTATATTTACCTATAATTACCAACATACACGGACTAGCCCACTTGGTCCATAATTAAGTATTCCACTTCAATTCCTTTAATAATTTAGCATCACCCAACTACAATACCCGAAAATTATTCCTCGGTCCGATATTAACACAAATCTTTACGAATTATTTCCCCAAATTCGTCCATCTCATGACATACCATTCACACCCTCATAATCTCAATTATAACACCCTATAATTGTTAAGGAAATATATGCCACATATGAATTTATCACTAAATAAAAGTATGGAATTTAATCTTAAATAATTATCCCTTTGTAATTAAAATTGGCCGAACTGCCAATATTCATGTACCCTCGATCGATCCAAACCTCGTCTTCTCCAGGAACCTGTTTGGCCATTGACGAAAAACTAAGGTTCTTTTCTCCAATTTCCAACCTCAAACCAGTCTATTAATCATCTTGTTATATTTCTCATGAACTATAAACATCATCCAACCCTTTTTACATCGTTAAGACTACGAATCTGTACCCACAAAAGAACACAAACCCTTATGGTAAAATCCCAATTTCAGATTCAAATTCCACTGTTTCCTGTTTCGGGTTTCCTCATTCAAATCAGATAATCCTACTCAGAAATATTCAACACAACCAATTTTTATTTCGAATCTCATTCGATAGTTCCTTGAACAAAAACCCCATTTTTGTACCCATTTATCCCCAAAACGAATTTTATTTTACACATCACTATGATATGAATTGATTATCATCAATTTAGAAATCACAACAGTTAACCGCTTGCCTAGAATTTTTCTTAAGGTCTGATTCCATTGGTGCAGAGATTGGTTGATGAAGAACACCCCAAATTAACCCTTTAATTTGGCTCCAAAAGCTCCCAATTTCTCTTGATTTGCTTTCCCCCAATTTCCTTCTCAAGCCCTAGGCTTAGAGTTGTGTTGACTACTGTTCCCTAATCTCTCAATCAGGTTAAAAATATCAAATCCCATTTTTGGCCATGTGGGCCTAAATAAAAAGTCCCAACTCACCCTGTGTAGGCCCAGCTATGCCCAAAAATACTCCGAGACCCAATTACTATCCCGGGTACTCTTTTTTGACTATCTCGACCCATCCGGACGCAACCGCGCACTCGGAATTACCATCTGAAATACTTTTTCACATTTCCAAATTTCGACCTCAAAATTCGACACACGAGATTTCGAACTATTAAACTTAAAAATCGCCAATTATAAATAATTCGGCTCACTCAAATAAATTCTCCAACTCATGAATTTAAGTTTTTCCAATTTAAATATTTTTATAACTCCAAAAAATAATTAAATATTAAATCCTCAAAATTACGGGGTGTTACAATGCCAAGGATAGAACATCACCTGTCTACCAATAAAAAGAAATCATTAAAAATATGAAAAAAAAATAAAATGCACAAAATCCAAAAAGAAAAAACCAGGGCATAACCTAATCACTCATTAGGGCATTTAACACCATCCTCACGTCCTTCATAGCTAAGAACTCATTCGACTTCTTATTCGACCTCCTCCATCAGTATATCCTCGAAATCTCCTCCGCCCCATTAACCTTCAGAGACACCAACCCAGCATTGTTCCCAATCAGATCATAAAACAACGTCTGTAGAAGGAAAAACAAAATTTTCTTAAATCTCAAAGAACACGAAAAAAAAGAAGAAAAATGAGAGCAATATAGAAAAGTAACCTCGAGAAGGTACGTGGACCCTATAAAAGTTTTTAAGTGACACTAACTAAAAGCATACAGAGAAGCATAGACGGATGCCATCAGGAAGCTCCCACAGCCATATAACTGAATCTTATAGATAACCCATGGAAAATGAAGAAACCATAAATGGACGACGTCACCGCTCATCTTCACTGCAAGTCCCTCTGGAAAAATTAAAATAAATAAACAAGATGCCTACCTCACCTGCCTATTACCAATACATCAATTTATAAATCCATCATGATGTCCTTCAACACCGATATCCTTACCGATTACCCCCCAAAAATTCGATTGATATGCCCCAAGGAAGCCTGAATCGTAGCCACAAAAATGTGTAGTGTCTGGTCCACTATGGTATGCAAAACTTCCATATTTAACCCCGCCAAATGATCCACATTCAGTAGGGTTACCGTCATCTCTCTCATGACCAAATGGAATGTGTGAGTAGTGTCCCACCACTTCTCACCCAAAGCACACATCAACATTGAAATTGCAACGTCTCATCCATTGCCCCCGTTAGAGAACTAAACCCGAGGATTTTTGGAGCTTCCCCCACACTTTCTTAATCCCCGTTGAACCGCGAGAGAGGATATCCGATGAATAAATGTACACAAGCATACATGGAATAATTCTTCCAAATCCAACAAAAATAAAGATTTAATGAATAATAAACTCAAATATAATTTGATATGCCAATATGAGACCTCGTCTCGGCTCAAGCCAAGCTCAGCTAAATCCGTCCCTATAAAGTGTGCTCTCCTAAACCATCCTGCAACAACTGTCTCATCCTCGTCCAGAGTCGTACCAAGACCATATGTCACCTTGGTGGGCCTAACACCTTGCCTCGTCCATTTTAGGAAGATGAGAGCGCATTCACTTGCTTCCATCTCTCGTCTCGGCCTGATGCAAGTCAATCGAGACTACATTTGCAATTATGAACATGCATTCCAGTGGAACGTCAATGGTCCCATACTCGGCTAGGCTAACACCTCAACCTAGAAGGACACGTTCAACATCTAGCAAGGTGCGTGAAATGGAGCACGCGTGGGTTGTGAGCCCACGTTAGCAACATCGTTACAACAACATCATCTCCACATGTGGAGAATATGTCTTAATCATTACTTACATGAGCAAGAAACAAATGGCATCGTATTATTGGACACTTAGTGTTGTGCATGCCTCATGCATGACTGGGGTGCATATGATTCCACTCCAGCCATATAAATACTTGTCTTCACCATCAGTGAAAAGGATCGCAATTTGTTATCCCTACTGAAACTCTGTCTAAACCTTTATTAAGTGAAAGAAAGCTTGAGTTCTTGTACCCAGAGGCCATTAGACCCATATTTAATGGATTTCACACAATCACACCGTGGACGTAGGCCATTCAAAGGCCAAACCACTTAAATTTGTTATTATCTTCCTCTTTGCCTCATCTCTTTCTCTATTGTATATATCTATTATACTCCATAGTTGTGTGGTTTTGTGCTTGTTCAATACTTTGAATTCGTGATACCATTTTTGGTATCATCAATATGGCGCCGTTTGTGGGAACGAGATAGTCATCTTCTTCCCTTTCTCTGTAGTTACTCCATCAGTTTCTCTGGTGGTGATTCAACCTCACACTTGGTTGATATTGAACCACCATTGAAAGAGCTCTAGTTTGAGTTCAAGCTCATTTTCAGTTCATCCATATCACTTCCAGTACATCACTTAGTTTTTTTAATCACCGAAACTCTTCAATGGCATTAGATCCTCCTACTATAGGTGGACCCAGTACCATCCATGCCCCACCTCAATATGAAATGGCTGAAGTGGCGATGGCCTTGTGCTCTTAGTGAATAATCAGTGATAGATGTAGGCGACTATTGATGCATTTAGCTAGATTATGGTGGCTAGACCTAGACCTATCGCATTCGGAGATAAGATCATAACTCTGACCACCAGGGAATGTGCTCTAGATCCAGTGTCCAGGGAAACACCCCAGGCCCCACTTAAAGATCTTCTTCCTCAGCATAGGCGCAGAGATATGGACGAACCTAGGTGTTTATGCCTGGGGAGGCTGGGTCAGGAGTGCCCTGATGATGATGATGAATAATATAATGATGAGGATGACAGAGAATGCTGGGAGCCATATCAAATTTCTAAAGGCATTTTGCGACCAATTTAGCCCAACTGAGGATGTAGGGGAAGACTGAGCAGAGAATGTAGGCCAAGGGCATCAACTTTGGATAGACTAAGTAGAGGGTCGACCTTTGATAGGCTCGGCCCAGTCCAACAACAGATGATCTGAGGAATCACCTCTATAGATCTCAAAGTATCGTTGGTTCCAGAAGGAATGATTAATATGATGATCATTGACCTCTTAGAGGCTGAGACGAGGAATAACGCGAGGTGAATAGCCGATAGAGCACAGTTTCTAGAGAGACCTCAATTCATCCAGCCGATAAATAAGGGGCTAGAGACAATGTGGCTTTGGTCGCGGTTGTAGTTACAGCCAAGAGGACCTGGAATGATTCAATTTAGTGACTGGAGGATAAGATTGGGGATATAGTGAAGAGACAAGACCCCTTGTAGAGGGGTTACATTGAAGGCTCCCCCATTATGGCAAAGATCATGAGTTACCCAACTGCGGCTAAGTTCAAGCCGCTCGTGGTCATGCCTAAGTATGATAGAAGAACTAATCTCATCCACCATGTGGATATGTACCAATCATATGCTAATATCTACTCTGTCTCGGATGAGATGAGGTGTCGGGCATTCTCAAGCACACTAACTGGTGCAGTTCATGTGTGGTTCACCCCTCTCCCTTAAAAATTAATAGAGAATTTTAAACAACTAGTAGAGAGGTTCATACATAAATTTTGCTTCTTCCAAAGTCCATAGCCAAACTCCTCGCTATGGCTGAGAAGGTCATGAATGTGGAGGAGAAAATGACTGCCAAGGGTGAAGATGAGAAGAGAACGAGCAACGGAGGTAGGTTATAGAAAAAGAACAAGGATATCAAGAAGAGGTCGGTGGATGATAAGTTCGCCGACTTTACCTCTCTTACAGTCACTTATGAGCACATCTTGAATGAGATCAAGAATGATCGGTCTTTGATATGGCTTAAGAAGTTGAGATCTCCTCCTCAAAAGAGGAAAAAATAATCTATAGTGTGAGTTTTACCAGGATCATGGCCATACAACCGACATATGTTTCGCCCTCAAGGACGAGATTGAGAAAATACTGAAAGCTATCAAGTTAAGAAAGTATGTTGATAAGAACAGTTCAAAGGGTGGTCAAGATGACACTCGAAAGAGGAGGAATGAAAGTGGAAGCCTGATACTCCAGCCAACCGAGACGATGATGACTCAGACGATGATAACAATGAAGCAAAACCTGACCTTCCACCTCTAATCATCGATCCTAAGGGTAGACTCCACACAATTTCTCTCGAAGTTAAGATGATCTATGGAGGACTTGCTGAAGGGGGAAAGGAGATTACTAACAGAAAGGATCACATTGTAGAGACCAAAGCTCTTCCTCCCAAACCTAAAGAAGTACACTCGGCAGAGGTTGAGTCGAAGAAGGTAAAAAGAACTTAAAGTTAATATGAAAAATTTGATTGTTAGTTTCTCAAGACTGGAGTTTAAGGGGATCTTAGCCCCGCATGATTATTTATTGGTGATTTTTAACCTGGTGCATGGGTATGAGGTTCTTCGAATATTGGTCGATGGTGGCAGTTCGATCGATGTCATGTTTTGGGACTGCTATAAGGGTCTAGGGCTGAGTAAGAAGAGGTTGATCCCGTATGACCAACCTCTCATCAGTTTCAGTGGAGAGAAAGTGCAACCGTTAGGAATTTATGAAATTGAAGTTAGAATGGGGAACAACTGGCCAAAGTGCATCACAAAGAAAATTAACTTCTTTATCATATATGAGAATGTCTACTTAGCCTACAACATAATTTAGGGACGGGTAGCCCTCAAGGAGTTCGATGCCGTGCTCTTAATAATTCACTAGATGATTAAATTCCCAACTTTATATGGAGTAATGGAAGTTCAGAGTGACCATATTGAGGCACACGAAGGCTACTTCAACTCAACTGAAGAGAGGAAGGCATATAAAAGGGCTACTTTAACTTATAACATTGATACTCTTGATCTCAGGGATGAGACTAAGCTAAAAAAGGGTGAAGATATTGAGGAGGTAGAATCCATTGTCCTCAATGAGGATGAGCCGAAAAAAACTATCCAAATGAGTAAAACCCTGAAGAAGGAAATCAAAGAGAAGTTGATCAAACTGTTAAAGAAGAGTCAAAGTATTTTTGCTTGGAGCCATGAGGATATGTGTGACATCGATCCAAAGGTCCTATACCATAAACTCAATGTGGCTGAGGATGTAAAGCCGACCAGACAAAGAAAGAGAGTGTACTCCCGAGAAAATATGATGTTACTAGAGAAGAAGTGAAGAAGTTGGAAATAGCTGACTTCATTAAGGAATTTATCTACCCTGAGTGGTTATCAAATGTCGTTATCATACCCAAGGCTAATGGAAAATGGGGGATGTGTGTTGATTTCACGGATTTGAATAAAGCATGACCCAAAGACAGATTTCCTCCATCGAGGATAAACCAAATGGTTAATTACACACCCGACCATGAATTAATGGGTTTTATGGATGCCTACTCAAACTATAATCAGATATTCATGGATACGACCGATGCTGAGAAGACATCTTATATAACTGATAAGGGGACCTATTGTTACAAGGTCATGCCCTTTAACTTGAAGAACGCTGGGGAAACATATCAAAGGCTAGTAAACAAGGTGTTCAAAGAGCAAATCGAAAAGACAATGGAGGTGTACATCGATGATATGTTGATAAAGAGTCTTAAAACCGATACTCATGTGGCCGACCTTGAGCGAACTTTCAATACTATGGACGAGTTTCAGATGAAACTTAAACCCTCTTAATATGTCTTTGGCATAGGGGCACGAAAATTCTTGGGATTTATTATGAACAAGAGGGGGATAATCCCTAAAATATTAAAGATTTGATGAAAATAAAGACTCCCATCATAATAAAATATCTGCAGAGGTTAACTGAATGTATGGAAGCATTAAATAGGTTTGTGTACATACCTACCGGTAAGTGATTTCCTTTCTTCAAGGTGCCCAGGTAAGCTTTTGAGTGGAACGAAGAGTGCGATAAGGCCTTTCAAGATTTGAAGACCTACCTCGGCTCCACTCCTACTGTCAAGACTAGTTCATGGAGAAAAGTTATATTTGTATCTAGTAGTGTCTGAATCGACCATTAGTGTTGCCATTGTCATAGATGAGTATGGTGTGCAAAAACTAGTGTACTTCAATAACAAAGACCTCTAAGGGGTCGAGCAGAGATATCCTAAAATGGAGAAGTTGGCCTATAATTTGATCCATGCATCAATAAAGATAAATTTGTACTTCCAGGCAAATACTATGATCGTATTAACCAATTCTGCTCTCAGATAGGTCATCCATAAGCTTGAGAAATTGGGTAGGATAATGGCTAAGGGAATTGAGTTAGGGGAGCTTGATAGCACATACCATCCAAGAACGACCGTCAAGGGGCATACTTTAGATGATTTTATAGACAAGTTCAAGTGGGACGAGGCCGACGTAGAAGATATTGAGACTCCATCTTGTGATCCAGAAAGAAGAGTATGTCTCCCCTGGTTGAGGCCGAGACGAGTAAAGTAAAAACTATAGTGTGTGAGAATGAGGAAGAGAAATACCTCTTCAAAAGTGGGACCCTAGAAGAGGGTAATTTTTCCAAAGATGGTACTGTGTGGAACTTATTTATTGACGGATCTTGGTGCGAGTTCGAAAGTGGAGAATTTTTAATTATGTCGGCCTCGGATGCGACTGACATCGAATATGCTCTGAGGTTCAATTTTAATGCCTCCAACAATGAGTCAGAGTATCAGGCCTTTCTAGCTGGACTCTCCCTTAACAAAGCGTTGAATGTAAGCCAGCTCTTGGTTCATAGTGACTCTAGGTTAGTTGTGAATCAAATTTTGGGAGTATATGAGGCCAAGGATGATAAAATGGCCAAATACCTTGGAAAGGTACAAGAAGCACCGAAGAATTTTAGAGAAGTGAAACTGAAGAGGATACCTCGACTATAAAATATCCGATTATATTCTTTGGCAAGATTAGTTTCTTCCGAACATAAATTAGAAGGTCAGTGTCAGTGGAGATCTTGCATCAGCCGACCATTGAAGAGGAAGATAAAATTGTGGAATTTTGCATGAACTTGAACATGGGAGCTTCTTAGATGGATTCTATCATCTGGTGCATCAGGGATGGAGAATTTCCTGATTCAAAAGCCGAGAAGAATAAATTGAGAAATAAAGTGACAAAGTTCTCCATAATAGGAGACATCCTATAAAAAAGGGTTCTTACCCCCTCTACTCAGATGTGTCCATCCGTCTGAGGTATAATATATTTTGAGGGATGTGCATGAAGGATATTGTTCCAATCACGTAGGAGGAAGGTCGTTAGCAAAGAGAATCATCTCTTAGGGATATTGGTGGCAAACACTAGCCAAGGATGCAGATGCATATATAAAGAAATGTGACAAGTGCTAAAGGTTTGCCACCATTCCCCATCAACCTCATCAACCCCTAATTTCCATCACTTCCCCCTGGCCATTTGCAGTGTGGGGGATCGATTTGTTGGCCCATTACCGAGGGCTATGAATAATTATTGGTATCTGATCGTCGCTATTGATTATTTTTCCAAGTGGGTGGAGGCCTTGCTGATGATTACGATAACGGAGAAGAAAGCCTTCTAATTTATTCGGAAACAATTATCTATAGGTACGATCTGCCAAACACTTTGATCTCAGATTATGGGAAACATTTCAAGAATAATTCCCTATTAAAATATTATGAGAGGGTCGACATGAAATAGTTCTTTTTGCCTCCAGTTCGACCCCAAGCCAATGGGAAGACATAAGTGACGAATAAAACAATTTTTGATGGGATCAAGAAAAAACTGGAAAACATCAAGGGAAGATGGACTGAAGAGTTGCACACCGTATTATTGGCTTATAGGAAGACGGAGAGGACACCAACTGGGGAAACCCCATTCATGATAGCCTATGGCTTAGAGGCTGTGGTGCCGACATATTGGTCTCCCAATCCACAGGGTCTAGACGTATGACCCGAAGGAAAATGTTGCAAAACGCAGGCTGGATCTAGACCTAGTAGAAAAGAGAAGGCGTTGGGGGGGGGGAAAGCTGAGGTTAGGCAAGACACATATCAGCAAAAAATAACGAAATTCTATAATAAGAGAGTGAAGGCCCGACCATTGGCAATAGATGATCTAGTTTTAAAGAAAACTTGGCCCCAACAAGCTTCATCCTAATTGGAATAATACCTATCGAGTGGTTGAAGAGGTGGTTCCAGGAACGTATAGGCTGGAAAACTTAGAAGGAGAGCCATTCTCCAACCCATGGAATACAGACCATCTAAAATATTACTTTCAGTAGGAGTTTTATATTAATTTCATTTGTCTATGTATATGAGAAAAAGATTATGAATGAAAATTTTCATTTCCAAGTGTTCTATCCTATTTATTTGTATGAGTAATTTTAGATTGTATGTATTAGTTCATCCTAAGCTATAAAAAATCATTCGTGGTGAAGTAGCTCCAACTTACTCTCGGTGACATGACATTCCAGACGAGGTCCACCTCGTCCATGGACTCTCGATAACACCGAGATGGGGGAAGATTTTAAACATCATTAACTTGGTGGAAAAACTCTCTTGGACGAGACGACAATATATGAATGAGATTAATTTCGTCCATACACTTTTAAAATGACGAGAGAGGACTTGTGATGTAAACACCATATTTTGGTGAATTTAAATTCAAAAAATTCAAAAATTATTAGTTATGGTTCATATTAAACATCATTAACTTAGGGTGAAAAACTCTCTCGCAAAATGGTGAGAGGGGACTTATGATGTAAACACCATAATTTGGAGAATTAAAATTCAAAAAAAATTCAAAAATCACTTAGTTGTGGTTCATATTAAACATCAATAACTTGGTGGAAAAACTCTCTCGATCGAGACGACAGTATATGGACGAGACTAATCTCGTCCATACACTCTCAAAATGATGAGAGGGGACTTGTGATGTAAACACCATAATTTGATGAACTCAAATTCAAAAAATTCAAAAATCGCTTAGTTGTGGTGCATATTAAACATCATTAACTTGGTGGAAAAAATCTCTCAAGCGACACGACAGTATATGGACGAGATTAATCTCATCCATAGACTCTCAAAATGAGGAGAGGGGACTTGTGATGCAAACACCATAATTTTGTGAATTTATTAACCTGGTGGGAAAACTCTCTCAGTCAAGACACCAGTGTATGGATGAGATTGATGTCATCCAAACACTCTCCAAACGCTGAGAGGGGACTTGTGTAATTTGGTGGTAGATTCAAATTCATAATTAAGCATTATTATATTTATCTCATCTTATAATGAGACGACGTTCATATTAAGAAATTTGTCACTTATACTCATCTCGTCTAAATATGGGACGATGTGTGCATTATTTAGTTAGTTGGTGATATCAAGGTTATACGCCATTTATTATGGTTACTTGATTGAACATCAGAAGCAGGCATATATATAAGTAAATAAGGGCAAATCATAAATATGCGAAAGAGTACCATTCATCAATTCAGAGAATATTTCATTCAAAATCTAAGATTATAAGTGTTCAAAGAAGAGCTACGATGTTACCAATAAATTAAAAAAAATGCTTCAAGTGTTTAAAAATTTTATAACCAGAAGGGAATTAGGCCACAGGCGTCCACCCAGAAATAGAAAGACTAAAAGAACTAAGCTTGGAAGTTCGTCTCTTCAGCATTCGTGTTCTCAGTTTCATCAAGATTTAAAACATCTTTAGCTACAGTATTGCCTGCCTCGACATCACCAATAGGCTCTATCTCATTTGTAAGGTTCATAGTCTGAGATATAAGCTCCTTCTCCGTCGACCCCTCAACCTAACTCAGGGCTATCATGGTAAGTGAGCATCCAAACTGAAGGTCTTAAGCTGCTCAGATAGGTGGGCGATCTCACGGAACTTCATAGTTACCCAGAGGCAACCAATGTGAGTACCTCTTTTAAGATACTACACATTATATCCTAGGAACTCCTCAGAAGATTTGAAGACCTCCACAGCCTGCTTCTGGGCCTTAGAGATCTTACTGTCGATAACTTCCTTCACCCTCTCAGCAATTTCAGTCGTATGCTGGTTGTTTAGAGACTTGATAGCTTCATCATGACTTTTGTTCAGATTGATGATTGCCTCAAAGTGTTATTTCTTCAGGTTTTCAACCTCATTCTCCATCTCTTTGATGTGGTTCCTCCGAGTCTAATCATTCTTGATAGCTTGAAGATCCTGACGAATCTCAGGGACCTTCTTCCCAATCCACTGATGGAGATTCTATAGGTAGATAAATTTCTGCATGAGACAAAATATGTCACTACGAGATGACCTTATGAGATGACCTTACAGTTGTTACAAAATATGAAAAGAACAATGACTTACTTGGACGACCCTGTGAAGGACGAAGTCATTCATTAGGGAGATATTGGTTGCCTCCAAAAACCGACTATCATATTTAGAGATGTTGGAGGCTAGGAACTCGATGGCTTTATCCTTGCGTCCCAAGGCAGAGTCTGGGCTGATTTTTAGATTTTCCAACCGTGTAGTGAGTGCATCCTTTGAAGAGATAGGAATGACTTAGCTCGACCTAGTCTTAGATGGAACCTCCTTGCTTTTCTTGCCCCATTTGTTTTTGGGAGATTCTACTGAACCTCCTTTCTCTTTCTAGACCCCTCGGTCTGGATGGAGTTGGTAGCAATGGATTTTTTAGTCGGAGGTGCAGGGGACAACTTCTTTCCAACTTGTTTGAGAAAATTGGCTATGCTTGGACCTTCCATGTTCCACGCAACTTCAGGGATATCTAGCGGTTGGTCTGCAATGAAGAGAGTAAGATCGTAAGCTCAGATAGAAGAAATATGACACAACAGTTAGAATAAATAATGTTAATACTTATATGGTTTAGATAAGGAGTCCACCCCCATACCTGTCTGCTCTAAGAAATAAGGGTCATCAATTGTTCAAATTGGAAAAGACCCCCATTATCTCCTTGTTTCCTAAACTTTTCAATGTTTTCAATGGATTCAAAGCTTAATCCCGGATCAAATTTAACTGATATTTTGGCCTTAGACCATCACTGAGGAACACGGGGCTCAGAGGCAATGCAAGGGACATCAGGGCCGAATTCCCAATCTCCAGAGATAAAGAAATAGGAGGTTTTTAGTTGTGATTGGAAGTTTGGGTAACACCTAAGGCTTTCTTTTCACACTTACTGGCTATGAGATGATAGTAGCTAGGCTGTATTTTAGGGGAGGAGACAGTGTAGCATCCTCTGAAGACGCTAACTGGAAGGTCTTTGTGGTGGACTAACTTCCAGAGGGCTGCAAATCTAAGGATAACTCTCCATGCATTCAGGAACAACTGCACAGGGCTGAGACCAAGACTGTCTAAAATAGCTCATACAGTCGGATGTTCAGGTAGCCTAAAGACGACTATAAACATCTTTTTATAGACACAAATTTCACCCTCTCGACCTTGAAATGCTCTCTCGTCGGTCGAGGGTGCTCTCATATTGATGGAAGGTCCAATGCCATAAAGATGTCTCCACAGTAAGAGGTTAGCTTTAGTAAGTGTACTAACATAGGATTCAACATAGGAAATGTCAAGTGTGCCTTAAGTTTCATCCTCATTGTCGTCTTGATCTACAGTCGGGATGACACCAGGGGATGAGACTTTGGACAGGAGAAATTCCTGTAAAGTGTTTCCCAGGAATAGCAGTGAGAGGGATAATGTCTATAGGGGTGGAATAAAAACATCCACTCTCCGCTCTTTATGAGACAAAAGGATTTGTATAGAAGAATCTAACCCCCAGGAAGACTCAAATTAGTTTAATGATGATTTGTCCTGGCCTGATGACTCGGCTAGATTAGATGGACCAGTTTGGTTTGAAGACGAGGCTCTTGAAGTACCTCTAACATCCTTAAACCTATCATGAGGGAACTACATGGCCACTTGGAAAGAATCGATGCTCTCGCCAGCCGACTCGAACATGGAGTCACTAAGCTCTATGATAGGGGGACGAATAGTTACAAGAGGGATGGAATAGATAGGACTAAGAGGAAAGGCTTCCGCCTTATGCTTGGCAGCTTCCTCAATCTCATACTTTTTGTCTCCCCAAAGCACCTCTCTCTGAGAGTAGGGCAATCTTCAGCTAACTCATACAACTTCCTCAATATTTAAGGGATGACCTTTAACTTGGTGGAAATAATGAAAAGGGAAACAGTTAAATGTTTCACTGGGGTTTCATTAAAAGATTAAAAGCAAGGAATATGAAGAGTTAAGGCTAAGAACACTCAAGAACAGGTTGAATGCTTCACTAGAGAAGATGACCAGTGATTCACCGAAGTGACCAAATGGGGCCCCTAGAGCTAACAACAAACCCTATAGTATCCTCTCTCGACCTTTAAACTAACCTAATCTGCCCTAAAACCACCCTCCCAATGCCTAATACAATCGTCAAAAAATAACAAACCCACCAAAAAAACCAAACAAGTACAAAAATGGCTAAAAAGCAACGAAAATCTAGCAAAAAAGGAAGAAGAGGAGTACCTGGAAGGTTGGCTAGGTTGACAACCACCAGGAACATAGAGAAGTCGTCGCAAAGAACTTGGATGGTGAAGGAAAGAGAGAGCTCTGGAACATAAAGCTTAGAGAGAGAAAGTTGTGCGTGTAAGTGGGGAGAAAGAAAAAGAAGTTTTTAAGTTAAACATTTTTAGACCCCCATAATGATGGGGTTCAACTTTCAATGTGCTCATCATTAGGGAACAACTACCAAGGTTTACACATGCTGCCACCACTACTTGGGGAGCACGCTAGGCCAAGGAACAAATGACAAGTGCCAGCCTCACGTACACATTAATACATCAGCATCTGGAAAGTCAGAGACGTACCTTCATCAATACAGCTTGACATTTTTACCCCTCAATCTTCTATCTACATAGAAAACTAGGGGCTAAGGGTGATTGATTTGCCAATATGAGACCTCGTCTCGGATCAAACCAAGCTCAACTAAAGCCGACCCTATAAAGTGTGCTCTCCTGAACTATCCTGAAATAATTGTCTCATCCTTGTCTAGAGCCAGGCCAAGACCATATGCCAGCTTGGTGGGCCTAACACCTTGCCTCGTCCATCTCAAGAAGACGAGAGCACATTCGCTTACTTCCATCTCTCATCTTAACCTGATGCTGGTCAGCCAAGACTACACTTGGAAATTATCAACATGCAATGTAGTGTAACGTCAGTTGTCTCATACTCGTCCAGACCGACTCCTCATCCCAGCAGGACATGTTCAACATCTGATAAGACGCGTGGAATGGAGCATGGGTGGGCTGCGAGCCCACGTGGGCAAAATCGTTACAACAACATCATACCCACATGTGGATAATATCTCTTAATCCTTACTTACATGCGCAAGAGACATATAGTACCATATTAATGGACATTTGGTGATGTGCATGCCTCATGCTTGACCGGGGTGCGTATGATGCCACCCCAACCATATAAATACGTGTCTTCAACATCAATGAAAGGGATCGCAAATTGTTAACCCTACTGAAACTCTATCTAAACCTTTACTGAGAGAAACAAAGCATGAGTGCTTGTATCCAGAGGCCATTAGAGACCAAATTTAGTGGATTTTACACACTTACATAAAGGACGTAGGCCTTTCAAAGGCTGAACCACTTAAATTTGGTATTATCTTCCTCTTTGCCTCATCTCTTTCTCTATTGCATATATCTGTGATACTCCAAAGTTGTCCGGTTTTGAGCTTATTCAACACTTTGACTAGGTGATAAGTGGAAACACTCACATAACCATTCGATTTCTTCACCCTCGAGGAACGATGATTCCCAGGCTCCCTCAGCAAGACCCTGTCACCAGTCATGGTCTCGGGACTATCATATGCATTCTCACTCCCAAGAGCCAATGCCTCAACATCGTGCCACACTAAGCCAACCCAGTCATCAGTGGTCATAAAATGATCGATGACCATTCCTTCCATAATTTCCCTCGGCGTAATAACGTCTAAGACTATTTTTTAAAGAGAGAAAGAGATAGAATTTCATTTTTTGAAGGTGTGAAAATGAGAAACCCACACCCTCTTTTTAAAAAGGACTAAGGGATATGTTGATCGACAGTCCCCTAGTCATGCCCACCAACAGAGATAGTTCCCCTTTCTCGAGAAGCCCAAGAGTCCATGCCTTGTGCCAACAACCCCGACATATGCCTACCGGCAAGCCCCTTAATTTTTTTCACAAAAATTCCAGAAAAAACCGAACATTGGCCAAAAATTCATACCCCCCCCCAAACTCCAAAATGTCAAAAATCTCCAAATTCATCAGAAAACACTTTTCATAAAATTCATCCTTTTGAAAAAAAAACACAAATTTTCAAAGATTTTAAAAAATATAGAAATTTCGAATGAAAATTTGCCAGCATTAATAAAATATAGGAATTCTCAATTATGTCACCCATGCCAGTATACTCACCAATAAAAGCATTATAAAGGGAGTACACCGCCTATCACAATCGTAGACCATTAGCTACATTTATTCAACCTCTCCATCTCTTTAGGTACCCAGAATTGATCCCAACCCTTTGAATTAGGCCGCTTTCACTCTTTAGGTCTGCATAATTGACCTAGGCCTGTAGAATTGGCCTATGATCGGCCCTCTGAATTAGGTTTCTTTCCCCCTTTAGGTCTATAGAATTGATTTAGGAAGAATATTGGCATGGTCCCTCTAAATTAGGTTACTTTCAATCTTTATCTCCGTAGAATTGACCAAGTCCTACAAAATTAGCCTTGACCATATAGATTATGTTACTTTCACTCTTTCGATCCATAGAATTGACCAAGGCCTACAAAATCGTCTTTGACCTTTTGATATAGATCATTTTCATCTTTAGATTCATAGAATTGACCAAGGCCCACATAGTTGGCCTTAATCGTCTCAATTGGGTCACTTTAAGTTTTAGGTATGTAGAATTGACCTAGTCTAACATTGTTGGCCTTGACCCTCAGAATTAGGCCACTTTCACTCATTAGGTCCGTTGAATTTACTAGGTCCGTAGAATTTTCCTTGACCCTCTAAATCAGGTCGCTTTCCTCTCTTTGGGTCCGTAAAACTGACCTAGGCCCACCAAATTCTTGTTGAGCCACCGAATAAGGTTTCTTTCACTCTCTCGGTTCTCAAATTGACCTTGACCCATTGACTATTTAGGACCACAAGATTACCCTAAATCCTTAGAACAAGTCTCAACCCACTGAATTGGTCGCTTACACTCCTTAGGTCCTCAGATTCAGACCTTTACCTCCAACACTCGTAACCTTCCATAAAAGTGTCTATCTTTTGGTAACCTTCGCTTATAATAAGATCACTAACCGAGGAGATATTTAGACACCCCATTCTAGTACCCTTCACACACATGCTTAGTTCTCTAACAAGATCCCTTTCACCCTAGGTCCTACTCTAAACCCTGACCTGGAGGCCAATGGGAACTTCTAGGATCCATTAGACTTTGGTTAACTCTTGGATTTAAGAGTGTAGAAGGGTGTTTCAAGCTTGATCATTATAATTTAGGGTGAGGGTCTCTCAAATACCCCCTCCGTAGTCCCCAAGAAATATAAGGTTGAGGAACCCCCAGTGTCCCTCAACAAAAGGAAATTCATATTTAGAAAGAACGCCCTAGGGTCCTGGCAGAAACTCATATTGAGAAGGAACCTCACCCAGGGTTCCTGATCGAGTGGAAAACCGAGCGTCCGTGTAACTACACTCTTGCGGAGTATAGTAGTTAGTCTGGGTATCGAGTCCTTAGGGAACTAGGACGAGTAAATGTGACGACAAAGGTAAGACTGTTAACCCTAACTTGACTCTAAAAAGAAACAAAAAGATGATTGAGTTGGGAAATAACTAATTAACTAAATGCAAACTCTAAATTGCTTAAAAGACTAAAGATGATCAAACTAAAACTTGAATTATACGATGAGAAAAACAAGTCAGGAATACAATCCCTTAACCCTAGTGTATTGATGGTATAAAACTAATTGTAAATTTAAGTGATTAATTAGACCTAGAATTTAGTACTCCCAAGCATTACGTATATGAGGTTCAAGCCCGCACCATACTTAATCAGAGAACGAGTTAATCGATATTGCGATAGTTACACTCGAATTGCATTCTGAAGCATTTCGGTTACCCTGAAGCAAACGAGATCCAAAGATCTACAATTATCGTATTTCTACGCAATACGGTCATAATAAATCCTTAAGTTTAGAGGATTAATTTTATACACATGCAACTATCACATCGGGTTGAGTTCATGCATCCCAACCATAAAGAATTTAGCTAGACATATTGACCCTAACTATGCATGAATTAACTACATTGCATGAATTCATAATTTCTTGGAAAGAGAGATAAAACATGAGAAATAATAATAAAAGTACTGGAAATAAAAGTTACCATGATTGAAGAATAAGAACATGCAAGAAGAAATCAAAGATTGAAGAAAAACTCGAAAAGCTCTTGAATTAATGGTGCAAAGTATGTAGATTCTTCTCCTAGATGTTCCTACTTGTTATGGAGATTTTACATCAATGAAATCTTAATAAAAAGAGTCATAATGACTAAATATATAGGTTAGAGGTCGTTTAGAAGAGTCCCCAAAACACAAAACTCTTTTTGCTAAAACATAAGGACAAAATAAAAATCCCGTATCTGGAAATTTGTCACACTTAGAAAGCATGACTAGTTTTGTAACGGATCTGGAGCATTACAAATTGGCGAACCGGTTCTTTTTTCCTGGCTTCGGTTCAATTCAGCCATAACAATTTTTTTTCTTGGATTTCTTTCTCAACTTCAAATGGGCATAACTTCTTCACCATAGCTCGGATTGAGGTGCCGTGTTTTCCAGTGTTCTTGTAATTGAAAGCTCTTCAACTTTCCAGTTGGCCCCACCTCCAAACTAAGGCTACAAATTACAAAAATTCCCTTCAACTCCCCGATTCTTGGTTTCTTTCACTATTTTGAGTTCTCTTTTCCATCTTTCTTGGATGAAATACCTGTAAAATACATAAGAGATACACAAAATACGAAATACTTGCCAAAAAGGGTTAGTAGCATAAATATGAGACAAATTTAAGCTATTTACACTGTACGGGATCATAAAAATACCGAAATTAAGGGGATAAATGTGAAGAATTTATGCCTAATCAAACCCCCCTAACTTAGAACTTTACTCGTCCCGAGCAATGTAAAAGAAAAAGAATAAAGGTCCCAACTCTTCTAAACACTTTATTGGGATAGAATACCTCTTTCGCGGGCAAGGGATTTCATTTAGCGTATGCAACAAGACGTTAAACTCCTAGGTTACCCTAGTAGGACGAGTCCTGTCTCGTGAGGGTTTGAAGTAAATGTACCCACAAAATTTGACTCAAAGAAAATTCAAAATACGTAACAATTGTATAATTCAAACTTTTCCCAAAAATAGTCATCATCAAATCATGTTCAAGAGTCTCAAATCATAGTGCGTGTGTGCGAAGCCAGAAATTTAACCGCGAATTTCCACCAATTGACCATTACGTTACATATCCAAAAATTCATTTTGATTTCAAAATCTCACGGGATGCTCTCACAAACGAATCACTCGGAATGTGGATATTCTCTTGGTGTGCGTGATTTATAAGAGTAAATGTATTGGAACCAAGTTCACGCACACAAGTAGAAGGACAAAATTTTTATGGTAATCGGATCTCATAAAAGGATTACAGATATAAGAAACGGGAACATTGTCTCTAATTCACATTTTTTATCTCTTTTATTATCTGTTGGTGTTTTAGCTCTCCATACGATAACCAATTTTGCAGTTTTTGGACTCGGTTAGGACTTTTACGGGTAAAAGGTGTATTGGGTAAAATTGAAAAAAGTTAAGAATTTCGGAATTGGAAATTTTTTCTTATCACGTACATTAGTGCTTTTTCGGGCTTTTGCTCATTTTCTTCTTCTTTTTCAATATTTTTCTATTTTTATTTTTCTTTTTTTTTGCTATTTTTGTTGAGAATTTTTCTATTTTTTTCTTGCCCCGTTTTGGACTTAAATTCTGACTTTTTCCATTTTCCACAATTCCGGGCTATTTGGGTTTTTCGGGTTGTCAAACGAAAGGAAAAACTATTCGGCTCAAATCTGGGTTACAAAAGGGATGATTTTTTCATGACTTTTTTTGGATAATCTTTTTGGGTAACAAAAGATGGCCTACTTCATTGTCCGAATTACTTATTACTTTACCATAAACGTTTCGAGATTAATTTAATTTAGAGATTTGTAGTGCGCATTTCGAGACAACATTCCATTCTCCATAATCGATGAAAATAAAGAATTGAGATCATCAACGACTTATTTAAAATGCTGAATTAGAACTATGAGTTAACCATTAACTCGGATTGATTTGAAAACTCAAAAAGATCGATAGGCTCGAAATCTCACCGGGATTTGTTAATCTTCACACTTATTCATTAAGTCATCAATCTTCGCACAATTTCCATCTTCGGTCAATTTCGGCTTTGTGCATTGGGTTTTTGCAATTTGAGACTATAAACCGACTTTTAATGCTATTTTTGAAAAATTTGAATTCCAATTTTTATTTATTTTGAAGAAAAATATTTTTGGTTTTTTCAAAATTTATGATTTTTTAAGATTTTTGGGCATTTTTTAAAATTTGTGAAGTTTTATAAAAACGCACTTGTGACCCCCTAACTTAGACTTTTGCATTGTTCTCAATCAAAAGGACTAAAATCTAAAGAAGAAAAAGAATAAGTGCGAGAAATAAAATAAGAAAATTATCAAAATGCACCAAGACACTATATGACACTCATACACGAGTCAAAAATACAACAAAAATCACCCCATACGCGTCGGGGGTGCGACGACCTATTATTTCTCTATATAAACTCACCCGACCCCTTGCACGGGGAATGGTGACTTTTTTGTTTCTCTCGTCTTTCTCACACCGAAAACCAAAATTCGGAACAATTGGGAGTCGACCCAATAGAAAAAATGAACACCTCGAGTCATATGATGAATGAGGTGAGTGAAGTCAACGAGGTGCTCAATCGCCTTATAGCTCAAATGGGCCGACTTGGAGAGAATATCAAAGTGAATTTTGGAATGGCCTAGATTGTCCCTAAACTTGATGATGCATGGATTGAGCTCTAAATCGGACGATATTCTAACCATGGCCTTGATTGCATCCAAGAACTCTAGTGGCATGGGTGGATGGTCACAAAGAAGGAAATCATCTATCCTAACTTTCCATGCGCTCTCTTCTAAGTGACAAAATGAGTCCAATAGAGATTGGACTCCTATAGTGAAGCTCTCATCCACCAACCCGAATTCGTTCTCAAAGACCTCTAGGCTCATATCTCCTAATGCTCTTTCTTGATCATTATCCGAATACTCTCTCTCACTCTCCTCCGAAGGCTTCTGTGATGTGAAGGGATAGTTACTACGAAGTAATTCATCTATTATATCTTGCTATTCGCTCTCATCCTGCATCTCCCTCGTAATACTCATCATTGTTTTTGAATTTTTTTGAATTTTTTTATGGTCAAAGTTTAGATTAACTCAATCTATACCTAAGTCTACCTAATTCCCCGACAATGGCGCCATTTTGATCGAGGTGGAAACCAAGCGTCCTTATAAATACGCTAGTCGTTGTTATCGTCTTCCAATTAAAATACAAAAACCTAAACTATAACTACACTCTTTTGGAGTATAGTGCCTATTCTGGTGTGACACCCCGCCTAATTAAATACCGGGCGATCAATCCTTTATTAAATTAAAGTCAAGGTGAACAGTTGGTTCATTCTTAGCATCACTGTCGTAAAAATAACTTTTACAATTTAAACACCCTAATTAATTAAGATAAGTGTCAAAACCATATTTAAACATTACTTTCTAAATTTTATTTTAAAAACAAAGATTTAATTATTTACAACAATTCAAAATTTAAGAATCACACCACAATAATCCTGTAACATATAATCCAAATAATTTAAACGTTCAACAACCAAATCCCAACATTAAAACTTAAGATAAAACATCCAAATAGTAATAAATCCCATAATAATAATACTAGAAATATCTGAATCACAATGTCCAAATAAACAACTGAATAATGGAAAAGGCGACACATGCCCCAATAACTGAGTATGCTAGAAGTGGAATCAAGTAAATGAAGTCGCCTAAGCAAGAGGCCTGCAACTCCCACCTAAGCTACAACACGTTCCTTCCAAGAGATCCTAAGCAAGACGCCCCTATGGCTGGGCACCTGTAATATATACATATATATACAAGAGAGAAAGAGAAATAGAAACGGGTCAGAGCCCGATAGTGTATATGATTTAAAAATTCGTTTAGCAAGTATTTAGATTGTTTACAGGCTAATGCAACAACATATTAATGCGGAACTCTCTTGAGAAATTCTCACCTCTCTTCTAATGTGCACACCTATCGCACTAACCTTCCAAACGGTTTATCTTATCATATATCGCAATAATTCTCCCAATGATTTAACTTATATTAGGTTACTCGTAAGATTTAAAACTAAACAACGTAATTGGTTAAGAGAATGATTCCATTTAGTAACAAAGCTATCATTTTAACTTTATTTATTAATAAAGTTTCCCAGTATCATATTATACTTTTCAAAACAAGTATTTCCAATTTGAGTTATTATACATGTCTTACTTACCATAACATAGTAGACAGTTCCAAATTTCAGAATTTCGTATATATATTAAATACTCGTATAATATATATATTCTAACGGAACCCCACATAAAAATTATGGTGCGGGCATACTCTGGTATCCAATCCCCGTATCACTCGTACTAGGGAATACAAGTTCAGAATCACTCTCGAACTGTATTAACATATACACAAACATTATTGAGGCGAAGAATAGTTTCCAAGCCCAAGAGGTCAGTACATACCCTCACGTCTCTTAGGACCGTCCGACTATCGATCCGATAGCCCGTACCTAGGATTCCTATTTTCTAGGGTACGAGTCAATATCCCCCATGAAGGCCCATTCGAGATAAGACTGTCCTAGCGCGGTAAACTCAGGGATAGCAAGTAGCGCGGGCATGATTTTTCACACATAGATAGTATATGCATACACAATCATATAACTATACTAATATTACCATATCAATTTTTAGGTACATCTCAATTCCCATAGTTAAGACATTTATCCTCATATCTCATTATTAGTTATCACATATAACGGTTCTTCTTTAACTTTAATTCGAGGTAATTATTCCAACTTACTACATAACACTCATAGACTCTATCCTCCAAAGTATACAAATTCAGTAGGTATTCATCTATTTTCCATCCTAACCATTTTTTGTAATCTCTCCCTTTAATACAAAATTCCAACGTTCCTTAGGTATAAACACTCCAAAAATATGGGTTTCGCCTTACATTAAAGGTCTCTTAATTCATTAATAAATCCTACTAGTCATCTTATCTCCCAAATTTTTTTAATGATGGTGTCCAAGAATTATTTCTCATTAAATGGAATTATACAATTTTAAGAAGGGAAAATATGAGTCTGCCAGGAGGGGTCGATCGATCGAGGTCTGGGGCTCAATCGATCGAACCTTCGATCGATCGAAGCTCTTGGCTCGATCGATCGATCAAGCAGGTATGGCGAATTCTACAGTTACCAGTTACGGGTTTTCTCACATAACTCCATAAAAATCCAAACTTTCCATACCCAAAAGTCCAAAAATTTATACTACCAATTATATAAATCCATTCCATACACCTTTTACGTAAAGCATGCAAATTTCCATTAATAATCATGGATTAGCAAGCCCAAAATTCATGTAAAACTCAAGAACCCTAGAAATCTCTTTAACATGGTTCTAATCAATCTTTTCTAGAATTTTCTTCTTCTAAAACATCAAAATTTTGTGTTTTAATCCTCTACATGTGAAGGGGTTTCCAGAATAACATTTAAATAAATACTACATGCGAATTCTTATCATAATTTTGGGTTTTCTTCCATAGAACTCATCCTAATCATCCCTAGATTAACATGAGTGTTGCACTAACGAAATAAGCAAGATAAACACTTGCCTGAGATTTTTGACGTTCTGGTTTGATGACGAATTTGGTGTGGTTGCGTTCCCCGTCGCGCGATCTACGCGTTGGTGGTGGTGGCGGTGCAACCGGGTGAATCGTTGGCCTTGGATTTGCTTGGAAGAGTCTCTCATTCCCTCTCCTATGGTCGTCACTTGTCTTTGGTTGTTCTAACCCTATAAGACAACCTTAGACATCTGATATATCCCTTGAATTTTCGTGGGTTTAATTACCCAAAAAGGTAAAATGTCCAAAATGCCCTCCCGGGGTACTAATTAAGCCTAAAAACGCCCGGAGACTCAAACTAAACCCCCGGGTGCACTTTTCTAACTATCTCGACCCTTCCGGACACGTTGGCGCACTCAAAATGACCATACGAGTGACTTATAATATTTTCACTTTTATTCATCAATATTTAGTCCCGACGCGACACGGGCGCGTCCCGACTCAAATTTCCTAAATTGTCATTTTATTCACTCGTGACATTCAATATAGCCAATATTATATATTAATTTGCTCATTAGTAATATTCAACAAATTTCCCATAATTACTAACTCTCATCACGTTAATAATTATAACATAATTAGTTTTCGGATTTATATTAAAAATTAATTCACATTAAATTTAATAAATTCCCAAATTAATAGAGCATAAAAATACGGGGTATTACATCTGGGTATCGAATCCTCAGAGAACTAGGACGAGTGAACGTGACGACAAAGGTAAGATTGTTAACCCTAACTTGACTCTAAAAAGAAACAAAAAGACGACTGAGATGGGAAATAACTAATTAACTAAATGCAAACTCTAAATTACTTAAAAGACTGAAGATGATTAAACTAAAACTTGAATTATATGATGAGAAAAACAGGTCGGGAATACAATCACTCAACCCTAGTGTATTGATGGTATAAAACTAATCGTAAATTTAAGTGATTAATTAGATCCAGAATTTAGTACTCCCAAGCATTACGTATATGAGGTTCAAGCCTGCACCATACTTAATCAGAGGACGAGTAAATCGGTATTGCGATAGTTACACTCGAATTGCATTCTGAAGCATCCCGGTTACCCTAAAGCACACTAGATCCAAAGATCTACAATTGTCGTATTTCTACGCAATACGGTCATAATAAATCCTTAAGTTTAGAGGATTAATTTTATACACATGCAACTATCACATCGGTTTGAGTTCATGCATCCCAACCATAAAGAATTTAGCTAGACATATTGAACCTAACTATGCATGAATTAACTACGTTGCATGAATTCATAATTTCTTAGAAAGAGAGATGAAACATGAGAAATAATAATAAAAGTGCTGGAAATAAAAGTTACCACGATTGAAGAACAAGAACAAGCAAGAAGAAATCAAGGATTGAAGAAAAACTCGAAAAGCTCTTGAATTAATGGTGCAAAGTATGTAGATTCTTCTCCTAGATGTTCGTACTTATTATTGAGATTTTACATCAATGAAATATTAATAAAAATAGTCATAATGACTAAATATATAGGCTAGAGGTTGTTTAGAAGAGTCCCCACAACACAAAACTCTTTTGGCTAAAAGATAAGGACAAAATAAAAATCCCGTATCTGGAAATTTGTCACACTTAGAAAGCGTGACTAATTTTGTAACAAATCTGGAGCGTGACAAATTGGCGAACCGTTACTTTTTTCTCAGCTTTGGTTCGGTTCAGCCTTTATAATTTTTTTCTTGGATTTCTTTCTTAATTTCAAATGGGAATAACTTCTTCACCATAGCTCGGATTGAGGTGTGTGTTTTCTAGTGTTCTTGTAATTGAAAGCTCTTCAACTTTCCAGTTGGCCCCACCTCCAAACTAAGGCTGCAAAATTATGAAAATGCCCTTCAACTCCCCGATTCTTGGTTTCTTTCACTATTTTGAGTTCTCTTTTCCATCTTTCTTGCATGAAATACCCGTAAAATACATAAGAGATACACAAAATACGAAATACTTGCCAAAAAGGGCTAGTAGCATAAATATGAGATAAATTCAAGATATTTACACAGCATGGGATCATAAAAATACCAAAATTAAGGGGATAAATGTGAAGAATTTATGCCTAATTAGTCCCGTTAGAAACTCATACTGAGAAGGAACCCCACCCAGGGTCCCGGTAGAAATTCACATTGATAAGGAACACTCGGGGCCCCGGTAGAAACTTATATTGAGAAGGAACCTGTAATACCGCGTATTTTTAATGACTTTTAAAATGGGATTATTTAGAATTAATTGTGATATAATTGGAAATTATTCCGGATTTAAATATTACTCGAGAATAAAGTAATATGTGATTTATGTTGAATATTACTTAGTGATTAAATTAATATAAATGATTATGAATTTATAATTGATTACAACTTTATAAACTTATCGCGAATTAGTTGTACGACAACTATCGTAATTAAGTCGGGACGCGCATTTGAGTCATTTCGGGATTATAATTTGATGAAATAAAAGTTAATTATTATTATATCATCCGAATGGCCATTTTTAGTGCACCAAAGTGTCCGGAAGGGTTCAAATATTCGAAAAAGTCTACTTGGGTGTTTGATTTGGGTCTCGGGGCACTTTGGAACCGAAAGGACACCCCAGAGGGGTATTTCGGTCATTTTATAAGGGATGTGAATAGTAACTACGAAAATATGAGTTTATTTTATAAGTAAAGGGATTAGAGAGTTTTGGTTCATTCACCAAAAATAAGAGGAAAAGGTTTAGGGGAGATTGATAGTCTTTCTATGGGAGAAGAAGAGACTTTTCTAGGAAACCAAAGGACAACCACATTGCACCACCAAGAGCCACCACCACCACCACCGCTGCCAAAAGTTGGCCGTAAAAAAGAGAGGACCACTAGTAGATTATCATCCCCAACAGATTATACCTACAATCCAAAGGCAAGTGATTAATTATTGCAATCTTAGCTTTTATATTGTCCATGTTAGAATAGTTAGGAAAATTCTGAAAAGTTGCATGACCAAAGATAAATTTGTGATAATTTTAAATGGATATTATATAGGAATGATCTCTTTTGAGTATAGAATAAACTCCATGAATTTTATTATCTTGTGAAGAAATCTGGGATTTACACTCTTATTGATGATTAAGTAAAAAATTAGAGTTCTTGAGAATAAAATGGAATTTGAGTAAATTGATTCATGTTAATGAGGTGTAAATCATTTTGGATACGTACTTATTCATATATGATGGTATATGGTCTAGATATCATGAGATTAAATTTGGAATCATTTGGTGAAGAAAAATTGGAGTTTATATGATGTTCATGGATAAATATAAAATATGAGTTTTCTGGAAATAGAATGTTTTAAATCCAACCTTCTTGATGATTTTAGGTGGTTTGATTATTAGAAGTAATTTATATATATTGGTTTATGATATGGAATGAATATTGGGGAGTTTGGGATTATTTGATAAAGGTTTTGATGATTAAAAAGTATGAAACCCGTAGAAAAAATAATGTAGAAAACTGGGCAATATCTGGTCCATCGATCGATCGACTCAAGACTGTCGATCGATAGATCGACTAGAATCATCGAATCCCCCTGGAAATGTGAAATATTTTTCGGTTTAATTGTTGATTAAATCCCAAACTTTGAGGAATATTTTTTGATGATTAAATGAACTTAATGGGACTTAGGGAAGGGCAGTAGGATATACTTAAGACCCGAAAAATATTATTTTGGGATTTTGAATAAGGGAAAATTAACGAGTGTTAATTAAACAAGTTATTATCAAGACTTATGTTAAATGTGATTTAACTGGGATAAATGATAATTTAAGATTGGGACCAGTAGTAAGAGAGTTATTAATTACCGGTATGACCTTATGAATAGGTGGGGTTAACCTTAAGAGATAGAAGGAAGTGTTAAGAATGAATTAAGGGTTATCGAGAATTAAACCTAGTTAAAGATGAATTCAATTCATAGAATTTCGAAAGTTATGATGACAGAGACAAGTAGCGTGTAGACATTTACCTACTAAATTAGTTTAAGGAATACTTATTTAATCTTCGAGTAATGAGTGAGTCTCGGGAATATAAAATAAAGAAGTAAAGTCATAATCTTTAATACATAAGATTTGATAGATAAAAATACTACGTACGGGAATTATCATATGGTTGTGTGAATGCCTTATGGATGTTATATTTATATAGGTGTGATGAATACCTATATTATTATTTGTATGTATGACATACCTACGCTGCTTGCTATCGATGTGGAGGTTTGCATTGTGGACGTTCTTATATTGTGTGCCCATTTGGGAGGATTTTAGATTCTTACCCTGAGCATAGGAACTTGGACACATGTTATCGGTGTATATGATAGTTTCGACGGTTGAATGGGAGCGTAGGTATGTGCGTGACCCATTTGGCTGGGGAGTATGCTCGCCTCCAATATGTTTGTGTTATGTTATATGATTTGTGAGAGACATCGAATCAATAGTCCTCTATACAGTGACATAATGTATCAATATATGATAGTAGACTATGCATGCACTACAGCTGTGACTAGGAAGGTGCCATATTAGTATATATATAATTAGTGTGATAATATATATATATATATATATATATATATAAATTGTGATGTAATATACTATGTGACATTGTAGATATAGAGATGTAATCTTCTGTGTGATATTGTAGATTAAAAATATAAATTGTGATTTAATCTACTGTGTAATGGTGTAGATAAAAGTAAATAATGAAATCTGAATTGAAATAAGTGAGTGAACACTTAATTCCAAGGTTGTAACAAGACTAGTTCATATTAAAGAGAAATGAATATGGATAATTATATTACGTATGGTATGGGACATACGGGTTTATGATATGGGTTAGAATTATGTTGTGGAAACTAGTTAAGATGGAACCTTAAGTAGGAAGATAATAAGATATGATAGGTGTGCACTCTAGATGAGAGGTGAGAATTCTCAAGAGAGAGTCCGAGAAACTAACATGTACATAATAAAATGCTTATTTGTAATTATTAAACACTTGCTATTTTTAAAATCCTTTACAATCGGGATCTGATTCGTTTCCTTGCATATTCTCTTCTCTACTATATCTTGTTCATTAGGTATCCAGCAGCAGGGATACCCATCATAGATTATGGATGTTTCGATGAATTATAGCTGCTAGAAGAGATGCATATTTTGTTTAGACGCTTCCTTTCTGTTGATTCACTCATCTATAGAGTCTACTTCAATTAGGGCTTGCCGCCCAGGATTCTAGAGGTTATAATTATTTATGTAAGCATTGTGGATATCAATCTTGTTTAGTGTAAGTGTTATAATTTCACTGGAGAGTTATTCCAGTCACATTTATTCTTGTTATAGTTAATTCAGTTGTGATGTGTTGTTGCATATTATTATTCCAGGTCATGGAATGGTTTTAGTTAAATTAAAAATGGAAAAAGTTTTTGACACTTAGCTTAATTCACTATTAGGTGATTAATAAAGAAATTATTTTCGAGGGTGATGCTGAGAATGAACCAACTGAATATTCTGATTTAATTAAATGAAGGACTCGTCGCCCGATATTTAATTAGGCAGGTTGTTATAGGTGGTATCAGAGTATCATGTTCTAGTGTCTTTAGGATTTGTGCGGCTTACTTCGTTTCAGCATAGCGTTCTTTGATGTAGAGCCCTATTATTAGGATGTTGAATTCTTCTGCGTATTTTGACTTACGTTCTCCTGGCATGAAGTATGAGTGATGTAATTCTTATACGAGTTAGGTCGGGCATCGTGTTCTAAACACATTGGGATGACTAGTAAGAGCCGTTAGAAGGACAACAAGATGAGGACTCAGCCAAAGATATAGACTATTTTGGAAAATTGTGTTGGGGATAGAAATCATCATAATTGTTGTTTGGGCTGAGAACATTAAGGAAGTCACTTGGGAGCTATAGTTTCCCAAGCACCATCATAGTTGATGGTTGTGCCGTTCTTAACTCACCCAGCACTGTATGTGAAAGGTGAGGGAGTCAGAAGGACTCTTACGAAGAAAGAAATTCAGAGACAATTGTGAAGGGTGAAGTGTAGTAACAACCAGGATTTGAAAATTTTCTAGTAAAATTTTTCTACCAACAACAAACTTAAAGTGATGAGAGTTAGACATCACATATAAAGAACATGTGTGAATATGGAATAAGAATTTTAGGTATGGTTCGATAGTAAAATCTTTCATTTGATGTTTTAATCAGGATATGAATGGAATTTTGAAACTTATCTTTTATGGGCAAGTAAGAGATAAGTAACTTGTTTAATGAACTTCTTAACCTAGAAAGAATGGGGTACATAAAAGATAGATAGAGTTCAGTATGTGAATGGACTCGTGATTGAAATACTCTAGTGAGAGTGGAAATCTCACAAAGACGACTAGGATTGACCTCACCAAGAAATTTAATGATGCTTCCAAATGAAGGGGAGCTAGAAGGGTTAGGAAACCTAGCCTAAGGTTAAGATTGAATACAATATTGTTAATGAAACATCACCGAAAGGTGTACCCAGTATGGGACCCATTTAAAGTGACATGATTAAACCCCTACTTAGTGGCGATGAAATCAACCAAGACTAGAATAGTCGACAATGTATTCCATAGGACCCGTAGAGCCAAAAGAATAATAGGAATAGCAATTGGGAGTTAAGATTGATAGGTCCAAGATAAGGACGTTCAAATGGTCAGTAATGAGGAAATAGTAAGGGAAATTACCCTATGTGTAGAGAGAGATATTACTAAGTGTTAAATATGTCCACATTAAGTACTGAGATCGACAAATTTTGGGAATAGTAAACCATACCAATTAGGCATAACAACTGGAGGAGTGAGACTTCTAGGGGATTAATTGGGTCAAGAGAATTAGGCCTAGGAAATTTACGACCCAAGAGTGGTAGGTTTAAATAGGACTAGCGGAGTCCTCGTTAATTGCAGCATGTCGTATTTCAAGGTCGGTGGGGTCCAAGAAGAAAAAAGGGAGGTCGGTAAGACCATAATTAAGGCCTAGATATGCTGGGCCAACGTTTCAATAATGGGTGTCTAAACCATAGGAGTGAATAGTTTGTCCACAACGGGTGGGTACAACTATAGGATGAAATCCTAGATGTATAACGGGTCCAAGTGATCGTCAAATGTTTTAACCGTAAGAAGTGCATGTAAGGACCTTACGTGATCAGGAGAGATTGATGAAGTTTTATTTCATCCTTGTGAATAAAGGATTAATTCTAGTGACATGGTGTGTCACAACAGTTATATATAAATTGAAATCCCTAAATTCTATTGTGAGTCGAGGTTAGTGGAAATGATACTTTTAACAGTCTGGTTACAAAAATATTTCTCGTTGATAGCAGGACTTTTTGGTATCGCCCGTAAGTGAACCGAGTGGGTCCTATGAGTATATTTTGTTATTATAATTTTTCTATTGCTTTGAGTTAGCATAATAGAATTCATTATGGTAACATATAGTGATAAATTACCAAATGTTTTAACGATAGTAGATTGAGTGATAAGACTATCGTACTGGATACTCCGGGGAGAGTAAAATTATTTTTATGCGGCACCAACTAAAATAGGGCTGGGCCTATATTTCATGATATCATAGACCTTAGTGAAAATGTTGTCTAGTTATATGTGTGAGTTTAAATTTATTTTACTAATGTGACTCAGAATATATTATGTTTTTGTCGAACAATGAGAAATAGCTCATTCTATGTAGTCTCGAGAATTTGGGATAGTCAGAGCAACATGTTTTATGTTATTTTTAGGGATATATACGCATATACTAGTATACTTTTATGTCAGCATACTCAAACTATGGGAAGGTACATATTATGGACTGAGGGCCATTACGGATATCGACGACCGACTATGCTAAGTAGTAGTGTATTAAGGGGTTCCTTGTTTGGATTTTGCTTTGCGAGACACCCCACACATGAAACTAGCGAACATCGAGAGTGGGAGAGAAGTTTGGTCGATAGTGCATAAGTTCGTACCTTAGTCATTTTATTTATACAAACATAAATTTAGAGTTGATAATTCTCTTATGACTTAAGAGTCGCCTAGTCCTATTAACATTATGAATAAAATAATGATGCCACTGATAGAGCGATCAAGTTATGACTAGTGGGGTAATTGAGTGCACCCCTACCATATCAGTATGCCAAGTGAGAAAAAATTGATTCAAGAAGAGTAAATGTTATTTGAGCAACAATGCAAGAAATACACGGTGTATGGGTGCGCTAGGTAATTAAATATGTTATTGTTACCCATTTTGGAGATATGGGATAAGGAAAATAAATATAGAGGTTTAGATATCGGGACTTGAATGTTCGGTCATTTGTGAAGATTAGAGATATAGTCAGTAGAATAACAAATATATCAGGCTATACATGACTATGGTAATAGGATTTAAATGAAGAGATGTTTGGCTAAATTCCTCTTGTAGCGGGCCACCTATTTGTTGGCATTAGGGTGGACCATTCGAAACCAGCAGGGGTTTATCCAACCGTTAGGGATTTCTAAGTAGTATTGGGAGAATATTCTTAAGGATTTTATCGCGAAGATGGTTACGATCCTATATGGGTGATAGTGGATCAGCTGACTGAAGTAGATCATGTTATGCCAGTTAGGGTTGATCATACTACGAGACAATATGCTTTGATCTTTATATAACCGAGATAATGAGGTTACATAGGGTACCGCTTAATATTGTGTCCAATTAGGATGAGATTTTGTCTCCCGATTTTGGAAGAATTTTCAGGAGGCATGGGTACCGAGTTGTAATTGGTATGGTCTATCATCCGTAGAATAATAGGCAGACTAAGCGGACAAATCAGAAGTTGGAAGATAAATTATGTTTGTACCCTTAAATCTAAAGGGAGGACGAGAGACGTACGTTCCACTAGTGAAGTTGGTTTACTATAACTCTTACAAGTTCACTGTTAAGCATGGTAAGGTAAGTCTTATTATTTCTCCTACTGGTGGGATAGAGGTGTGGAACCAGGAACTATTGCGAATAGTAGAGATGATTTGAAACTTATAGTATATATTGTGTGTAAAATATATTGCACAATTAACCTACTTGTGTATGATAATCGCAAGACGAGATGGTATTTATCTAAAGAACGATTAATCTATTTAAGTGCATATAGTAGAAGGTTAGATAGTTAATATATTGAATAAAGTATAAGTAGTAAAACTTAAACTATAAGGCTTGGACAAGAACCTACGTGACATGGTAACCTGGGGTTAAAATGATCATAAGTGAGGTGTTCATTATTGGGGGTATTCGATAGCGTACTGTATGGGCGGTACAAAATAGTCTACTTGGGAGCGCAAGTATGTGATGCGAAATACTTATCCATAATTGTTCTTGTCTGCTATACTTTTGTTTTTCCAAATTTCGGAACGAAATTCCATTGTAAGGGGGGAAGTATGTAATACCCCGTATTTTTAATGACTTTTAAAATGAGATTAATTAGAATTAATTGTGATATAATTGGAAATTATTTCGGATTTAAATATTACTCGAGAATAAAGTAATATGTGATTTATGTTGACTATTACTTAGTGATTAAAGTAATATATATGATTATGAATTTACAATTGATTACGACTTTATAAACTTATCGCGAATTAGGTGTACGACAATTATGGTAATTAAGTCGGGACGCGCATTTGAGTCGTGTCGGGATTATAATTTGATGAAATAAAAGTGAATTATTATTATGTGATCTGAATGGTCATTTTGACTACGCCAAAGTGTTCGTAAGGGTTCAAATATTCGACAAAGTCTACTTGGGTGTTTGATTTGGGTCTCGGGGCACTTTGGAACCCAAATGACACCCCAGAGGGGTATTTCGGTCATTTTACAAGGGAGGTGAATAGTAACTACAGAAATATGAGTTTATTTTATAAGTAAAGGGATTAGAGAGTTTAGGTTCATTCACCAAAAATAAAAGAAAAAGGTTTAGGGGAGATTGAGAGACTTTCGATGGGAGAAGAAGAAACTTTTCTAGGAAACCAAAGGACAACCACCTTGCACCACCAAGAGCCACCACCACCACTGCCGAAAGTTGGCCGAAAAAAGAGAGGACCACCAGTAGAGTATCATCCCCAATGGATCAGACCTACAATCTAAAGGCAAGTGATTAATTATTGCAATCTTAGCTTTTATATTGTCCATGCTAGGATAGTTAGGAAAATTATGAAAAGTTGCATGACCAAAGATAAATTTGTGATAATTTTAAATGGATCTTTGAAATGGATATTATCTAATAATGATCTCTTTTGAATATACAATAAAATCCATGAATTTTATATTATCTGGTGAAGAAATCTGGGATTTACACTTTTATTGATGATTAAGTTAAAAATTAGAGTTCTTGATAATAAAATGGAATTCGAGTAAATTGATTAATGTTAATGAGGTGTAAATAATTTTGGATACGTTAGAACTTATTCATATATGATGGTATATGATCTGGATATCATGAGATTAAATTGGGAATCATTTGGTGAAGAAAAAATGGAGTTTATATGATGTTAATGGATAAATATAAAATATGGGTTTTTTGGAAATAATATGTTTTAATCCAACCTTCTTGATTATTTTAGGTGGTTTGATTATTAGAAATCATTTATATCTCTTGGTTTATCATATGGAATGAATATTGGGGAGTTTGGGATTATTTGATAAAGGTTTCGATGATTAAAAAGTATGAAACCCGTAGGAAAAACAATATAGAAAACTGGGCAATATCTGGTCCATCGATCGATCGATTCCCCCTGAAAATGTGAAATTTTTTTCTTTCTAATTGTTGATTAAATCAAAAACTCTGAGGAATCTTTGATGATGATTATATGAACTTAATGGGACTTAGGTAAGGGTAGTAGGAAATACTTAAGACCCGAAAAATATTATTTTGGGATTTTGAATGAGGGAAAATTAACGAGTGTTAATCAAACGAGTTATTATCGAGACTTATGTTACATGGGATTTATATTGGATAAATGATAATTTAAGATTGGGAATATTAGTAAGAGAGTTATTAATTACCGGTATGACCTTTGAAATAGGTGGGGTTAACCCTAAGAGATAGAATGAAGGGTTAAGAATTAATTAAGGGTTATCGAGAATTAAACTTAATTAAATATGAGTTTAATTCATAAAATTTCGAAAGTTATGATGACAGGGACAAGTAGGGTGTAGAAATTTACCCGTTGAATTAGGTTAAGGAATACTTATTTAATCTTCGAGTAATGATTGAGGCTCGAGAATATAAAATAAAGAAGTAAAGTCATAATCTTTAATACATAGGATTTGATAGATAAAAATACTACGTACGGGAATTATCATATGGTTCTGTGAATGCCTTATGGATGTTCTATTTATATAGGTGTGATGAATACCTATATTATTATTTGTATGTATGAAATACCTACACTGCTTGCTATCGGGGTAGAGGTTTCGCGTTATGGACGGACTTATCGTGTGCACCCATTTGGGCGAATTTTAGATTCGTACCCTGAGCATAGGACCTTGGACACGTGCTATCAGTGTATATGATAGTTTCAACGGTTGAATGGGAGCGTAGGTATGCGCGTGATCCATTTGGCTGGGGAGTATGCTCGCCTCTAAGATGTTTGTGGTATGTTGTATGATTCGTGAGAGACATCGAATCAATAGTCCTCTATAAAGTGACATGATGTATTAGGACATGATAGCAGACTATGCATGTACCCCAGCTGTGAATGGGAAGGTGCAATATTAGTATATATATAATTAGTGTGATATTATAAATATAAACTGTGATGTAATCTACTATGTGACATTTTAGATATAGATATGTAATCTTCTGTGTGATATTGTAGATTAAAAATATAAATTGTGATTTAATCTATTGTGTAATGTTGTAGATAGAAGTACATAATGAAATCTGAATTGAATTATGTAAGTGAACACTTAATTCCAAGGTTGTAACAAGACTAGTTCATATTAAAGAGAAATGAATATGAATAATTATATTACGTATGGTATGGGACATACGAGTTTATGATATGGGTTAGAATTATGTTGTATAAACTAGTTAGGAGGGAACCTTAAGTAGGAAGATAATAAGATACGATAGGTGTGCACTGTAGATGAGAGGTGATAATTCTCAAGAGAGAGCTTGAGAAACTAATATCTACATAATAAAATGATTATTTGTAATTGTTAAGAACTTGCTATTTTTAAAATCATTTACAATCGGGCTCTGACCCGTTTACTTGCATATTCTCTTCTCTACTATATCTTGTACATCAGGTATCCAGCAACAGGGATACCCAACATAGATTATGAATGTTTCGATGGATTATAGCTACTAGAAGAGATGCGAATTTTGTTTAGACGCTTCGTTTCATTTGAATCACTCATCTGTAGCGTCTACTTCAATTAGGGCTTGCCGCCCAGGATTTTAGAGGTTATAATTATTTATGTAAGCATTGTGGATATCAATTTTGTTTAGTGTAAATGTTATAATTTCACTGGAGAGTTATTCCAGTCACATTTATTCTTGTTATAGTTAAG
Source organism: Sambucus nigra (assembly GCA_949130495.1). Taxonomy (NCBI): domain Eukaryota; kingdom Viridiplantae; phylum Streptophyta; class Magnoliopsida; order Dipsacales; family Adoxaceae; genus Sambucus; species Sambucus nigra. The sequence continues at coordinate 349,856,802 of OX422223.1, read as the reverse complement.
TCAGTTGTGATGTGTTGTTGCATATTATTATTCAGAGTCGTGGAATGGTTTTAATTAAACTAAAAATGGATTTTTTTTGACACTTAGCTTAATTAACTATTAGGTGATTAGTCAAGAAATTGTTTTCGACAGTGATCCTGAGAATGAACCAACTGGATATTCTGATTTAATTAAATGAAGGACTGATCACCCGAAATTCATTTTGAGAAGGAACCTCACCCAGGGTCCCGATAGAAACTCATATTGAGAAGGAACCCCCATGGTCCCGATAAAAATTCATATTCAGAAGGAAGCCCACCCAGGGTCCCAACAGAAATTCATATTAAGAAGGAACTCCCAGGTCCCAACAAAAATTTATATTGAGAAGGAACCCCACCTAGGGTCCCGACAGAAATTCATATTGAGGAGGAACACTCAATGTCCATTAGCTTTCAGAAAATGTTGGGGCAAGGAGAAGTCAAGGTCCTTCCCCTCAGCCTTTAGAAAATGTCGGGGCGAGGAGCAGTCATGGTCCTCCCCCTCAACTTCCAGAAAATGTTAGGTCAAGGAGCACTCAAGGTCCTCCCCCTCAGCTTCTAGAAAAATAGGCTAGCATGAGGGAGTGGCTACCATGAACAACTCCTCATCATGAAAAGTCATTCTTTGAAAGAACAAAAGTACTAACACTTACTTTCTTGTACAGGTAGCCTAGTTGAGCAGGCAGGGCTCAAATAGTCCAGTTGGGATATCTTGGGAGTTTAGGCTTGGCGACTTAAGAACATGTTTGTTGATCATGCTCAACCACTTAGCACTTAAGGAATGAGAGAATACTAGTAGAAAGACCCTAGGGTTGCCCAGTCCTCACACACCTCACAGTCAGACACAACTAGGGTGAGCAGCCAAAGGGTTACTCACAAGAAAAGGATTATTTATAAAATGATTTTAAAGGAGAGGATCCTCTAGGACCCTCTCAAGAAAAATAATTTTAGAAGGGGGTCCTCAAGACACCCCCTCAAGCTTACAAATATTTTAGAGGAGGTAGTCCTTGAGACCCCCCTCAAGTTTACAAAGTTTGTACCAAAAGTTACCATTTCAAAAGATATTTACCAATCAGATATTTTGTCTCCATTAGGAGACATATTTTCTTTTTGACTTTGGTTTGCATTAGGTGACACCTATCTGAGGGGACATGCTACTGCACACAGGTAGGGACAAATGGTACACTGCAGACCTTGTCCCTTACCAACCCTCTAAGTTTTTAGTGCAAAAAGTGCCAACTCAGTCGTAATGCCCAAGTATAAATAGGACCCCTAGGCAAGGTCAAGATATGATAGAAAAACTCAATAGCACTATTACTCTGTCAAACTCACACCAGAACTTCCTACTATTCTCTCCCCGCTCTCTCTCTAGTGCTAAGTCCTTGTTCTTTCACTCCACACTAACAACCATCATTTTTAGGAGCTCTTATTAAGAAAATTACTATTATTGTTGTGGAAATTCATCTTCTTGCAGGAATGGAGTTCTAGCGTGAGCTCCATTTTTACCAAAAGGAGAAGGTTTCGTCAAAATCTTCTCCAAAAATTCTTGAGAACCTTACAGTCATCATCCATTGGAGTGGGTGACGCCTCACCCTTTCTAGTTATTCATAAACCAGTCTCACTTACCTCCTGCATTTGACAACTATGCTGGGGAGGTATCATCACTTCCATGGACAAAGAAGGTCCGAACATGTCCAAGCAGCTCATTTTTGGTGACATGCCATCTGGGAATGGAACTCACAGTAACTAGATTACTCAAGAAGAAGTGGTGGTGGTCAGAGTCAAGGCACCTGCTCCTCAGGGAGGGCAGACCAGCTCGCCTGCAGCGGCTCTGATGGCAGGTATGAGTCTCATGGAAATGTTTTTTGACTTCATGAAGCAAAATAATATAGACCTATCAAGTTTGGGTAAAGGTTGTGTAACACCAGTTGCTGCCCCATCTGGAGGGGTAGCCACCCCAGTTGCAATTTCGACAGAGACGATTCCGCTACAAAAGGTGGCACCAGAGCAGGTTATGAAACCATCAGGCTCACCAGTAGCTAAGAGCATATGTTAAGAGGGAGGGTCCTCACCTACATGAGTTGAAAGACCCCTACCCACAGAAAGTGTGAATGAGAAGCCATACCCAAAGAGGTATGTTTGACCAAAATTTATTAAGTCCAATGGCAAATGAGAAAATACAAGAGTAACAGAAGTCCTATGCGAGGAACCCTCACTGATCTGGGTTCCCAACGAGGGACCCCCAATAATACTGGTTCCAAGAGATGAACCCTTTACAGCAGACAACTTTCGCAAGGAACCCCAGAAAGTGGAAAAAGTCATGGCTAACAAAGAACCCCCTTATGGTTGAGGAACCCGTCATAACCACCATAGCATATGGCAAGGAACTTCTCGTAGTCGAGGAACTTATGGTAATTATACCCACACTAGTGACCCCTATGCAAGGAGTCACCCCCATTCCAGTGAGTGGCAAGGAACCCTCAGGGGTCCTCGCCCAAAATGATAAACCACTAACTCATATAATCTCCCCCTCCAACTCAAAGCCAAATGCCCTTGTAAAGATAGGGGTCGAGGAACCCTTGGTAAAAATTACCTCTGACGAGGAACCCTCACCAACCTACATTGGTCGCAAGGAATTCATGGGTGGTAATACTGTCGAGGAACCCATGGGTAGTAATGACATCGACGAACCCAAAGTGGTAAAAATCCAAACATTGAAACAATGGTAGAGGAAACCATGGGCGAAAAATCAGTCGCGAGGTACCCTCAGTATGTGAGGAACCTCTCATAGTCGCAATGAAAGGCGAGGAACTCCCTGAAGCCAAAATAGAAAATGGGATATCCGTGTAGTTACAACCTCACACGAGGAACCAAAGGATATAAAGGTTTCCGGTGAGGAATCTCTCAGTCCCAAATTAGTGATTGTTGAAAACCCGAACACAAAAACTACTGATAGAGAACTCATGTCAAGAGAAGGTTTAAACGAGGGATGAGATTTTGACAAAATATCTATTGAGGAACCATCGATCAAAGAACCAATAGGCGAGGAACCCTCGCTTGCAATGAATCCCAAATTACTGGATTCAAATACCATCGACGAGGAACTCACTGAAAAATGAGATTCTGACATTTTTTTGACGAAGAACCCCCCAAGTCTGGGGAGGAGCACGAGGAATCCTAATTAGAAATATTGGAGGGTGAGGAGTGATTGGATCTCAAAGTACCAATTAGAGAGATCTTCCTTTGAGGATTGGCGCATGAGGGGTCCGCAAATGGCGAAGAACCCTCACCAACAATGATCGTGGACGAGATGGTTGCAGAAAGCGACAAGGAACTCTAAATCAAGGAGCCCTTCTCAATAACTTGCGAGGAACCCTCCTTTATTTTTGACGACCGCGAGAGATCCATATAAGGGTTATCCGAACATACATATTCATTTTACCACACTAAAAAAAAATCATATTTTTTGGGATTTTGGACTCGAGCTAGCGGGGCTGGCAAGCAGATATATGAAGCCTTGATACAATAAATTCAAGAATCAAATTGTCTTTATGGAAGTATAATCTACTCCAACATGTTCATGATCATTCTTACTTAGTGTGAAAGATAAATTCCAACAACCTAAAGTATGAGGTATCAACTATACCTTCTTAGCAAAGTTTAATGCTTACAAAACGTAAAGTTATCATATATAGGCCATGGCGCCTCCTAGTGCATTTTTACTTGTGATTATTTCTCCACCTAATAAAATAGGAAAACAGGTGTGAGAACACAAAAAGAATTTCCAAAAGTATAAATTAATATATATAAATATAAGGTACGATAGTTTAGTACCTAAGGATCCAAGGGCACAGGAGCGCTCGCAGTCTCGGGTAAGTGCCAAGTATATATATATATATATAAGATACGACAGTTTAGTACCTAAGGCTCCAAGGGCACGGGAGCGCTCACAGTATTGAGCAAGTGCCAAGTATAAATCTAAGTTACGATAGTTTAGTACCTAAGGATTCAAGGGCACTGAAACGCTCACAGTATTGAGAAAGTGCCAAGTATAAATATATGGTACGAAAGTTTAGTACCTAAGGCTCCAAGGGCGTCGAAACGCTCATAGTCTTGAGCAAGGGCCAAGTATAAATGTAAGGTACGATAATTTAGTACCTAAAGCTCCAAGGTCACCAGAGTGCTCACAGTCTTGAGAAAGTACCAATTATAAATATAAGGTACGACAGTTTAATACGTAAGATTCCAAGGGCATCGGAGCGCTCACAGTCTTGCACAAGTTCCAAGTATAAATAAAAGGTACGATATTTTAGTACCTCAGGATTCAAGGGCATAGGAGCGCTCATAATATTAAGCAACTGTCAAGTATAAATAAAAGGTATGACAATTTAGTACATGGGGCTCCATGGGCATTGGAGCGCTCATACTATTAACCTGTATTCTGCTCGAGAGGGGGCTAATGCTGAGAAGTCCTCAAGCCAGTAAACAAAGAGTGAAATTTTAATTATGATATTTCATGCACAAGTCTCTTGACACTACAAGACACTTATGCTCTAGGGGGCTAATGTTGAGAAGTCCTTAAGCGAGTGAACAACGAGTGAAATCTTAACTATGATATTTCGTGCGCAAGTCCCTTGACATTACAAGACACTTATCAATGAGGGGGCTAATATTGAGAAGTCCTCAGGCCAGTGAACAAAGAGTGAAATAGCCTGGAGCATGGGGATCCACTTAGAGTGGCTCCACCTTCCCAAGATTGAAAGTTTGATAGAAAAAAGCCTAGGACGAGGGGATCCACCTTGAGTGGCCCCTTTTCACAAACTTGATGCTACAAAAAATGACCCAAGGTGAGGGGGTCCGTGATAAGTGACCCGTATGCTAAAGGCAAACATAGAAATGAGAGGGTCTACCCCAAGGTCTCCCCCCCTCACTGCATAAACTAGAAAAAAAGATAAAATGATTTAGGGCGAGGAGACTCACCTAGTGTGTCCCCTTTGCCCAAAATCGATGCAAAAAAGAGAATGACTAAGGATGAGGAAGTCCACCACTAGGGACCCCTCAGTCACTCCAAATCGAATAGTGTAATGATGTAAAGGCATGAAACCTTCACATTCTAAGATGAAGTGATTATTTCATACAAAAACCTTTGGTATACCCAACACAAAGATTTTTGTATAAGGGGACTAATGTAGAGGGGTGTCCAGTTACTATTATAGGATAGCCAAGGGTGAGTGAAACCACGTAGAGGGGCTCCTACCTCCCAAGTTAGCAAGATAATATTTAGAATAAGGGGGTCCATCTTGAGTGGCTTTATGACGAGGTGTAAAACATGGACGAGGGGTAGATAGAAGGCCACAGAAAGAGGCCAAGGACGAGGGGATCACCGCGAGCAATGCCTCTACTCAAGATAAAAAGCTACAGACAAAGGGAAAGTATGAGGGGCACACTCTGATCAATCCCTCTAAATAAGATAGAAGGCCACATAACAAAGGCCAATGATAAGGGGCTCATTTTGATCAACCCTCTACCCAAGATAGAAGGCCATAGAAAGAGGCTAAGGATGAGGGGCTCACCGCAAGAAACCCCTCTATCCAAGATGGAAGGCCACATAAAAAGGCCAAGGACGAGGGGCTCACCATGAGCAACCCCTCCAAACAGGATAAAAGGCCACAGGTAAAGGCCAAGGATGAGGGGCTCACTGCGAGCAACCCCTTTGCCCAAGTTGACACCCAGATAAGGAGGTCCACCATAAGTGGCCTCATCTACAAAACTTGGGATGAAGTGACAGTGAATTTAATGACCCTAGTAGTAATGATGAAGGAACCATAGGGTCCCTTAAAATCGAAAATCGAATTTATGGCGAACAAAGCCTTTTGGTCTGCCCAACACAAAAGACTTTGCGTGAGGGTCTAATGTAGAAGGGTGTTTTCAAGCTTGACCATTATATTTTGGGGTGAGGGTCCCTCAAATAGATCCTCCGTAGTCTCTAGGAAATATAAGGTTGAGGAACCCCCAAGGTCCCTCAACAACAGGAAATTAATGTTGAGAAGGAACCCCCCAGGGTCCCGACAGAAACTCATATTGAGAAGGAACCCCACCCAGGGTTCCGACAGAAACTCATATTGAGAAGGAACCCCACCCATGGTCCCAGTAGAAATTCACATTGATAAGGAACACCCAGGGTCCCGAAAGAAACTAATATTGAGAAGGAACCCACCCAGGGTCCCGTAAGAAACTCATAATGAGAAGTAACCCCACCCAGGGTCCCGACAGAAACTCATATTGGGAAGGAACCCAACAGGGTCCCGGTAGAAATTCATATTGAGAAGTAACCCCACCTAGGGTCTCAATAGAAATTCATATTCAGAAGGGACTCCCAAGTCCTGGTAAAAAATCATATTGAGAAGTAACCCCACCCAGGGTCCCGACAGAAATTCATATTGAGGAGGAACCCTTAAGGTCCCTCAACTCCCCCTCAGCTTCCCGAAAATGTCGGGGAGAGGAGAGGTCAAGGTCCTCCCCCTCAACTTCCCAAAAATGTCAGGGCGAGGTGCAGTCAAGGTCCTCCCCCTCAGCTTCCAGAAAATGGTGGGGTGAGGAGTAGTCAAGGTCCTCCCCCTCTGCCTATAGAAAATATCGGGGCAAGGAGCAGTCAAGGTCCTCTCCCTATATTTCCAGAAAATGATGGGGCAAGGAGCAATTAAGGTCCTCCCCATCAACTTCATGAAAAATAGACTAGGATGAGGGAGTGGCTACCATGAGCAACCCCTCATCATGAAAAGTAATTTTTTAAAAGAACAAAAGTAGTAACACTTACTTTCTTGTACAGGTAGCCTAGTTGAGCAGGCGGGGCTCAAATATGCCACTTGGGATCTCTTGGGAGTTTTGGCTTGGCGGATGAAGAACAAGGTATGTTGAGAAACATCAACCATATAGAACTTTACGATTGAGAGAATACTAGTAGAAAGACCCTAGGGTCACCCAGTCCTCACACACCTTCCAGTCAAACACAACCAGGGTGAGCAGCCAAAGGGTTACTCATAAGAAAATAATTGTTTATAAATGATTTTAAAGGAGAGGATCCTATAGGCCCCTATCAAGAAAAATGACTTTATAAGGGGGTCCTCAAGACCCCCCTTAAGCTTACAAATATTTTAAAGGAGGTGGCGCTTGAGACCCCCCTCAAGTTTACAAAGTTTGTACCAAAAGTTACCGTTTGAAAAGATATTTACCAAATCAGATATTTTTTTATCCATTATGAGATATATTTGCTTTTTTACTTTGGTTTACACCAGGTGGCACCTGTCTAAGGGGTCAGGCTGCTGTACACAAGTAGGGAAAAATGGTACACTACAGACCTTGTCCCACACTAACCCTCTAAGTTTTAGGCGTCAAAAGTGTCAACTCAGCCCTAGTGCCCAAGTATAAATAGGGACCCTGTGAAAGGTCAAGATATGATAAAAAAACTCAATAGCACTGTTACTCTATCAAAATCACACCAGAACTTCATAGTATTCTCTCCCTGCTCTCTCTCACTAGTGCTAAATTCCTTGTTCCTTCACTCCTCACTGACAACCATCATTCTCAGGAGCTCTTCTTGAGAAAATTACTATTATTGTTGTGGAAGTTCATCTTCTTGCAGGAAGGGAGTTCCAGATTGAGCTCCATTTTTACCAAAAGGAGAAGTTTTCATCAGAACCTTCCCCAGAAGTTCTTGAGAACCTTATACACAATGTTCATTTGAGTGGGTCACACCTCACCCTTTCAAGTTATTCACAGAACCTAGTCTCCATACCCTCCTACAAAAAGTATATGAATACACTTTCATAGGTATCTCAATACCCTTTCTAATGGTCCTTACCGTGAGCGAATATTTCTTACGGTTCGCACGTACTTGCCTTTTTACTCCAAATCCTAACCTAGAGGCCATCGAGTGCTTTCGAGCTCCGTTTCACGTTGGATAGCTATAAAAATCGATAGTATCTAAATTTAATTCCATAGATATCTGAATTCCCTTTCTAACGATCCATACAGTGCTCTGTCCTTACGATTTTTACGAACTTTCCTTTTTACTCCAAACAAGTCACCAGGCGCTTCTGAGCTCCATTCGACTTTGGTTAACTCTTGGATGCTAGGATTTCCAAATGAAATTTCTTAGGGCTCTAAATAACCTTTCCAAAGGTCCCATCCATGTGTGATTCAGACTTATGGTATGCATTTTATGCCCATTTTTCTGAAATAGTGCCATTTGGACTGCCTATAAGCACCCTGCCCTCTGCCTATCGACATAGGAGTTGCTGATGGGAACTACTATGCATATGTCGATCAAAAGACCCCATAATACTAAAATTTCAGTATTTAAGGAGGCTATGAACTCATTCTCAAACACTGTTTTTGGAAAGTCTGAAGATCCCATGCGTCAAAATTAGTGAACCATTTTCCAAAAACATCATTTTCCATATATTCTCTCCATAGTTCCTTACATCCTTCCACCCCACCTTTTCCATCCACTTAACCAACACTTCATCATCATAAAAGCAAGATGACTTCACTTTAAAAATTAGTAGTAGAGCTTCATATAAGGTCTACTTCTATAATTCTCTACTTTATTTAATTCGTATTATTTATCAAAGTTTTTTTATTCTTAGTATATATTTTTCTTTATTTTTACTCTCTAACCCTTAATAATCCTTTTTTCTTCCTTACATAATGAAAAATATAGTTTCATAAATCGAATCCAAAAAGAAGGTTTAACCTTTAAACCCTAAGTTAGAACTTTTCTCCCTTTTTCCCAACACTTTCCTCACTTGTGACATTTTTCAACAAACTAAAGGAAATTCTAGTTTGGGTTCATGGGTCAAATCCCACCTTTATATGTTATAAATGGACTTTGATTTCATTTTTGTCTACGTAGGCATCCTGAGTTCACTTCAGGGCTAGAGTCCCCTCTTCCACATTTCACTATTTTCCCCTCTTTTATTAGTGTGTGTGTGTGTGTGTGTGTGTGTTTGTGTCTACACACACACACACACACACACACACATATACACACACACACACACACACACACACACACACACACACACACTAGTTTATATTGTTCTTAGTTATCCCGTTAGACATTCAAATCCACTTCCCCATAGTAGATTATGATCTGGTGTATTGTATATAATATAGCCTTCTCTCTTCATTATTTTTAGTGGCTTCGTCAGACATGCGTATTCCATTCCTTGCGATGGTTACGATCTGGTGTGCTACTCACATTTTGGCTACCTCTTAGACTATATTCTTCCTTTTTGTACTCCTCAAAATAACTCATCCCTGTCTTTTCTATGATGTGGATACGACGATTTCTTTTTCACTCCGTACACATGATACACACAAATTACATTTTTGAGAAAAAAAGAACACTATCATAGTCCATGAGAGACTGAAAGGGTGAAATGGATGCCTAACACCTTCCTATTCCACAACTTAATCCACGGACCCATAATTTATTTGGTTTCATGGCCATCAGTTTATCTTTGATGCCGTTTCATTGGGGACAACTATATTTTTTGCCTATTTTGAGAAAAATAGGCTGACGAATCCATTTTTTATATTTTTACCCCTTTGATGATGCCTAATTTATGTCTGTGGGATCCCATGAATATATCGAGTGGAGGAAAGAGGATTTTTTCCCTTGATCTCCGCACGCTCATCTCTTTTTTCGGGGCAAACCCCTATCAAAAGATCCCGTATGGACACCGTTGTATATAAATAACTTTTAAAAAACAAGATTATGCTATATTTATGAAATCTTATATCTTGTATTCATTATCAGAAGTTGAGCGTATTCTCGTCAAATAGAAAAACACCACAAATCCCTCATATACGTTGTTTTTGGAGCTAAAAATGGATATAAGAATCGATTATTGTAGTTAACTTAATTCAATTTGAACATAGACCAACATCCACAAGTGCCAAATATAGCTTAGGTAATATGATTTCCTACCTATAATAAAGAAAAAAAATTATAAATGAAATAAATACATTATAATGTCTAATCAATGGAAGCTAACGTAGTTTCAAACCAGTTCAAATTGTCTCAGCATATATCAATAAATTAATAAATTATCGAGTTTTACATAATAATAAATGTATAATATGTATATAAAATAACTTAGAAACCATAATGTCTTCACATGTACTTTAAAATGATTAGATATAATGAAGCAATCTAACTTTCTTCAGATTTAATTTGATCCAATGGCATATGATAATGTCGATTAATATGTCATTAGAGATACGAATCAATGTATTATTGAATAGCCTAAAGTGTGAAGACCAAAAAACATTTCAATGAATATTTGTAAAATGAAATGGGTTTGGCACTAAAACATGTAAACCTAAAAATCAAAATAAAAATTTTCCAAAATCATGAAGAATATTACTTATCTATATATAATGTTTATGTAAGAATAATATAAATAATCACCCTTTAATAAAAAGAAAAAATATCTCTACTGATTGAATAACAATCTCAGTAGTTTCACATTCAGTGTAATGACTTTCACCCAGTGTGGTTCAAACTAAAGGAAACTAAAATTAATGAAACCCATAATTCCACTACCAATTATTTACATGTTATATGACATTGTTGTGCTATAAGAAATTTCTTGCAATTATCCATGAAGACATTATTAGAACTCATATCCAAAGGAAATCTGATTTACATAATTGACTTTCTCCCAAATGAGATCAAATGTCATATCATATAAGCCTTCAAGATAGTTATCAAGGTCTTTTTAGCTGTAACCAATCATATAATACACAGACATTGCATTTTTCTTTATAAAAAAGAGAGCATAATCATAGCTCATGCTTACATGTTATACATAAGCCTTTCTTATATCATGATATCCATGTATATTATTCTCTCCATCATGCTCCTTTTCTCTTTACATGTGTATACCACCATCTTAATAACTTACTCATGCTTTATTCACTTGTATGTACTTTCCATGTTCACTCCACTTACTCACATTTTCACAATATCCATATCACTAGTATATATCCATGCTTAGTCTTACTAGCACACACTTTCAAAAGGAGAACATTATCATAGCCCATGAGAGACCGAAAGAGAGGAATGCATACCTAGCACCTTTCCATTCCGTAACTCAGTCCTCTACCTCGTGATCTATTACACTTGTATTTTTGATAATACACACACATTGCATTTTTTATATTAAAAAATGCATTTTGGTTAGTAATCGATCACTAGCCAAAATTAATATTAAAAAAAGTGACAGGATCTCATATTTAACAGCAAAAAACTTTAAGAAATGAACATATAAACATTTTAAACATCATAAATTAGTATTGTGAAATTAAAAAAATTCAAATCATCAGTTCAATATTGAAAAAACATGAAGAGACCTATGGTATGTTAGACATTGTCATATAGTATACTTTATCTGATGTTTAATGTATTTAGTTCGACATAAGAAACATCTTCATAATAACAATACTAATCTGCATAACGAACATGTCAAAGATTATATATACGTACATATTATCATTATTTTGCCAAAACAAACCTTCTTTGAGGAGTTGAGTGATGTGATAATTAGGGTTTAAAACCATTTTTTACTAAAACACCCTCGCTAGTTGCTAGTTGCTAGTTGGGAGTTCTAACTCCTTATTTGAGTTTGCAAAATTTAGGCAATATCATATTATGAACGGGTAATTTTGAGATGGAATTTGATGCTGACGCCATGATGCTATTTAGCCAGGCCATTGAAATCATTATTTGTTGAGTACATACTGCTGAGTTCTTGTGGTCAAAATGGTTAACTGTAGGTAAGATTGAGCCTCGAACTAACTATGTGGCTTACATAATGGCAAAGCAATGCCAATGTGTTGAGTTATCAGCAAATTGCATATTTTTCATCTTGAAATTGGATATAAAGGGAGGTCACAACCTGTGGCATGAGTAGGTCAAAGATAACTAGAGTAAGGCCGTGTAGAATAAGATTTCCAAGGCTAATGAAATAAAATACGCGGACTATGAGGGATAACCAAGGGATATTGAGCCTTGGGAAAAGCAGTGGAGTGGTGTAAGGGAGATTGAGCTTTAGGTAATCAAGGTAATATGAGGGGTTAAGAATTAATATTTTATCCATCCTAATTACTCATATTGTACATTATTATTCATTGTTCTATTTTTATGTTTATTTGTCTATAACCTTTGTATATACCAACATTGGTAGGTGGCCGAGGACTTTTGATTTGATCCTTGTTGGGCTATTTGATCTCATCCTTTCCATATCCCTTATTTCCTCACGATATAGCTCGCGGAGTGATTGTAGGTCCGGGATATTATTAGTAGCCGTGAAAAATAATTAAAGGATTTAAAATTTTTATAGCTTGGAAGAATTAAAAGAACATCTTGTTTATATTTCACTCTTAGTTGTAATTATTCAACTTTATAGTTTTATGATTGTAAGGGGATATATATATATATATATACTAGCGGAATGCCCGTGCCTGAAGGCACGACGAAAATTTCAAAAACCCGTAGCAGCAAAATGACAAAAATTATAATTAAGTAGGATCATACCCAACACCCAAAGAATTGATTTCCATGAAAAACTAAAAAAATAAGATCGTATCACTCCTAACTTTCTTAACCTGTTTTCCAAGTTCTCGTTAAAATGAACTAATTTCTTATTATTTTCCAATTTTGTTATGAAGCAAACCATTTCTTCAGGACTCTACATTTTCCAAAGGTGGCGCTGGTAAAAAAAATGTATCGAGAGATTACGTTAAAATTTTAATGTAAATATTTTTCAACAGGATAAAAATACATATTATAAAATTTTAATTTGGTCAAATTCTTTTTTGGTGGAAAAATATTTTTTTTGTCCCTTTTACTTTGGTAGAGCTTGTGATTGTAACAAAAAAAATATTTCTCGTGCCAAAAATAATTTTTCATTTTTAAACCCTTTTTTTATTGGTCAAATTCATTATTGGTATTTAAAAAATAAATTGTATTGTGCCAATTTTAATTGGACAGTGTTCTTGATTGATAGTAAATTTCAAGTTATGACAGATTGATTTTGGTTGAGTTCATTTTTATCTAAAAAAATATATTTTAGATTGTGTTGCTTTCAATACTAACAATTATAAAATGGTACGAATGTGTGTTAATTTGGTGAGTTGGTGCGTCTAACTTTGAGAAGAATAAGTGATTCACTGCAACTTTGAATCTTGAATTTGGTGAGTTAACACCAAGAGGCATCCGAAAATAACTAAAAAAAATATTGCACCAAAAAATAATCATACGTAATCTTCATATTAATTAATTCGTTAACATTTAAACTTTCACAATTTCACAAAGATAACTCACATAAGGATTTATCACCAATCCTCCTTGTCTTTCACCTAATTATCAAGTGAAATAAAAAAAAAATGAGGATTCTAATACAATTAAGATGATATGCACAAACTATAAAGTACACCATTAAAAAAATGAATCTGATAAACCAAACAACATTGGAAAACAAATATATGAACATCATGGTATTAAAACTCATGCTCCACCAAATTAAATCAACAAAGAAAAATTGAGATAACAGTAGAAAATTGAGATAAATATTCTCAAGCCTAAAAGAAAATAGTTTTGTAATTAAAAAAAGTTATAAACTAAATGAAAAGAGGAACAAATAGTATTCACCAGAACAATATCCACCACCACCGGCCCCTTCCTGGAACCCACCAAAGCCAGAGATTTTGAGCTCAAACTTTGAATAACTGAGAATAACTTCATGGGTTATTGGGTTTAGAAAATCACTGCTACCAATAGATCTTGTATTACAACTCATACCCGACACTTGGAAAACAGTCAAAAACTCGGCAAACAAAAAAATTAGAATCCCTCCATGGGAAGCCGTCAAAAACTCCGTCCCTTAAACCCAAAACGACGAAAACTCAAATCCAAAACGCCGACGAACTCAAAGCCGTCAGACCCATAACCACTGCTTTAATCCAACACCTCTTAGTTTTCTAACCCCCACACCACCTCCTGCTACATCCAACACCTTCTTTAATCCAAACTCCACCCTGAGATCGAATTAGATCTGCCAAACAAAATATACCTGAGATCGAATCTAAGAGAAACCCAAAAACACAAAAAAAGAAAAATATACCTGAAACCCAAAAACGCATCATAAATATAAGAGAGAATATACCTGAGATCCAATTAGATCTGCCAAAAAAAATTAATTAGATCTGATAAATATAAACGAAAAATAAACACATCATTTTCTCACAATATATATGGAAAAAAAAGTACCCTCCAAAGCCTTCACCGAGATAGCGGCGGACGCCTCATCGCCCAGCTAAAGATGGAAAATCGATGGAGGATTTACCGTCGGGAAGTTAGGCAGTCAATTAATTTGTGTGAAGTTTCTATAGAGAGATAGAGAGACGGAACCTATTTCAAAATGAGAGTGTAAACTCTCTCAAATGAAGAGTGCAAATAATAGGAAAATGAATATAGGAGAGAGAGTCGAAAAAGTCTTTACTGAAAAGTGTTTTATCGAGCCTTGTGCTCTGATATAATGTGAATGCCCCTTATCATTTTGAAATAAAGTATTCTGACGGGATTTAAATTATCAAGTTTGCCCTCAACTTTGCCACGTCACAATGGTATAATCCTACGTGGCACAATCCCAAACCATTAGATCACTCCAAAAAATTCGATCCCAACCGTTAATTTTTTGGAACAGTAAAACACCCCCCTCTCATATATATATATATATATATATATATATATATATATATTCAATGGAGTTAGCATTCGTTCAAATGATCCCTTTATATTGTGCCTTATTAAACTGTGATGATTTATTAATCATCCATCCCTGATGATGAGGATGAGGCCTTCTTATTGTCCGCGACCTATTAAGTTTCCCTAATATTAAATCTCTAACATTTTCCCCTCGGGAACAAGTGATCTAATGACCATGGATTAATAAGGAAGGATGCATGGCGTTACATTCGCACACAAGGGAATTGAGTAATACTTGATCGCATATGAATGTTTTTCTCCTTTATCACCACTATACTGCAATGGCTTACGCATTGTGCGGGTCTACATGCTAGTAATAACTATAAAATTATCTCTTTGAAAGATAAAGTTACACGTGCTAATAATAATTTGTCAATTATTTTTCTCTTTAATCACATCTTCTCTTAATAGTTTCTCTACCTCAACACCTCCTCTCTTAATCGTGACCTCTATCTCTCATTTACTAATATGGACTCTTGTGATAATAATTATATTAATCAAATCAAGACCTTACTCTTGGGTTCTATGAGAATGAAATATGAAATGGTGAAATTATTTCTCTCTTTTTTCTTTTCAAATTTAATGCAAATGGTGTACATACTTCTCTATTCCCCTTTTATTCCATTTTTTGTTTATCAGACTTATATTATTAATTCGTAACCAGTTTACTCTCCTTTATTTTTCTTTGAGACTCAATTCTCTAGGAAATTGATATTAATTAAGTTATTTTCCCAACATTTTCAATTATTTAGATTTCATAAAAATATAGTGATTTTTTTAAATGCCCATTGTTTTTAAAACTTCACATATTGTGTGTCCGAAAACTACAATCGTGAGTCCACCTTAACAAATGGAACCAAAATATTTTCCAAATTATAAAAAATAAAAAAACAAACGTGAAAGATAGATTCATATTTATATAAAAGTTAAAAAGCGCTTGAGCATCGAATGGGCCGAAAAAGTAGGGTTGTATATATAGAAACTAGTGGATGGATTACTTATACTTTGGAATGAATAGAAATATTAAAAATCACAAGTGGTAGATTTATTTCTATGTAAGATATAAACATCTCATCCAATTAAACTTGATAATATAGTTAGAAGATAATCCAATAATCAATAGGAAAGAATAAAATGCAAATTGAAGAAAAAAAATTGGCGATTGGTGATTTGGTTGTGTAGGGTCTATGTTCATAAATTATTTGTAAAAAAATAATGGTATATAAATAATGTTGGAATAATTTTGTGAACGATTGTTTTCCTATTCTATATCAATTTAATTAAAAAAAATATGAATTTGTTTAATAAATATACTTACTTTTAATGGTAAACATGTATGCCATGTTCAATGTACGAAGTAATTTATATAATATATATTTTTTAAATTCGTATTTTCTATGATTACGCATCTTGCACCGTCATCGCCATTATACACACGAAAGGCTTAACTAGTTGGGTATGGATAAAAGTGATTTTGACATGAACCTAATTAGAGCCGAAACGAAACCTACATGACATGACCCATTGTCACCCCATGCCCTATGAATTTCATAGGGAAGTACAATTTTTTTTTTGTGTGTGTGTCTATATATATATATATATATATATATATATATATATATATATATATATATATATATATATATATATATAATTGCATTTGCAAATATTTAAAAATTAAACTTGGGAAAAATGTTCATCAAGTGAAAACTATCGAAACCTTCTTACTAGTTTATGGCTACTTTGTTTTGACGTATTCCTATGCAACCTGAATGACTTTTATGCTGTATTATGTTCTTTTCTCCCATAAATAATATTATAATCGTAAATGTAAACACAAAGCACACCGACATATATCCAACTCAATAATGTGAACTAATGCTGCACTCCAACTCTTTAAATCCACCTCGTAGATAGACATTTATAAATAACAATATGATTATACTTACAGAAACCTGATCCCGTGCGGACTTCTAGCACAAGAGAAACGTCCAACTTCTTTCTCTCATATTGTCCGAAAATCTCTCCCCATTTATATATCCTTTCTTAAAATTGTAGATATAAATTCTAAATAAACTACCTATTTCTCGAAACAAATTATGGACAGAAGGAAGTTACATAAAATGTAGTTTACCAAAATGAAAGAAAAATTTAGCCTGCATACTCTAGTATGCACATGAGCATTATTGTACAGTTATAATAACCAATAAAATTTTAGTGATTTATTATTTTATGTGACTGCTAAATTGATCATATAAGCTAGTACACTTTTTAAAATATATGGTAACCAAGGTTTTAAAGTTTCATGTCGAAAGAGTTTCAAAGAATATTATTCGATGTCGTTGATATTCAGACAATATAACTGGCCATTATATTTTACAAATAGTACTAAATATTTTGTGTAATGCTATTTTGTTAGATACTACTTGTCGGTTGTATATTCAAGACTCTTAAAAAATCACGTCCATTGATTTGTTAGAAACACATCACAACTTGAATCAATGATGATAACTGTAGTTAGAGAGTAGATACAAATATACAACAATTGTTCATAAGATCAAAACTTACCTTAACAAATTCATGAAGTGTTAAAAGGCAACAATTTTGTTTAAACTTTTCATTAATCGCCAACCATCACTCACATCACTAATAGTTAATCAACCAACATAAAATCATAAATCACCAATAATTTCACATAAGAGTAATGAAGTTTGTAAGGACATTTTTCACATGTCCGAAATGTTTCATTTATTTACGTCGTACGCCGCTACATTTGGCACGTCTCCTCACGATCTCACATGACGGCCTCTATCCGAATTCCGGGAATCAAGCATGCATTATCTCCACTAATATGTCCCACATCTGCCTCAATGACTTCACGTTCCAAGATTTTAGGGACTTAATGCAAGTGGTACGCAAGGAAAGTCAAAACAGTGAAAAAAGGCACGATAGGAGAGTTCAAGGGCATTTTCGTAATTTCACATTCATAGTTCGGAGGTCTGGTCAACTAGAAAGTTGAAGATCTCGCCGCAACGAAGATACTGGAAAAAACGACACCTCAATCCGAGCTACGGTGAAGGAGTTATGACCTTTTGAAGATAGAGAAAATTCCTTAAAGAATGCTGTTTTTTTTTGTACGCTGGATAGAATTTTAGAGTTTTAAGAATATGGGACTCTTCATATTTTTTCCTATAAATACCAACTTCGGGGGAGTTGTTTTGCAAGACTTTAGGAGATGAATTTGAGAGTCCAAATACATCTAGTCTTCATATTTTTGAGTCCCAAGGCTCATGTTTTGATTCACACATCATTGCCAAACCTTTGTGAATCCTTTTGCAACCCAAGAACACAACTTTGGTTTGTTCAACCCTTGTGGAGGAGACCGTTCTTCTTCTTCATTGCAGCCCTACTGGAAAGGGATAATTCCAGCTGCGACTACAGAATCCGATACCCGAGAGTAATTCTTAGTCAACTTGTATTTTCATTGTAATCCGATTGTAAGCCGTTTTCTTACAAATTATAGTGAAAATAAATGGTTTTGCCCCTGAGGGGGATTTTTCCTTAATTGCATGTGTTTGAATGTTCTTGCGTAGATTATCTATTTATTCAATCACATACTGCTGCATGTTTAGGGTTTGTTTGTGTTAAAAGGGTTTTATATATGGTTTGATCATTTGAACGCGAGCACACACGTTTCTCAAATTGGTATCAGAGCACGTTACGCTAATCTATCGCGTATTCCTTTTTTTTTTCCTCAAAATTTTTCTAAGATATCAATTTTCTGAAAAAATTGATTTTTGAAAAAGTGCGTGTTCAAATGGAGAAGTCATATTATAAAATGCCTATTTTTGACGGGACAAATTATGCTTATTGGAAAGCCCGTATGAGGTCGGCTTTAAAAGCCATTGATGAACGTGTCTGGATTTTGGTTAAACGAGGGTGGACTCCTCCCACCGTGACTGTTGATAATGTGACCAACTTGAAACCCTTGTTGCCCAACTGACTCATGATCTTGAGAAAGCACGGGAAGTCAAGGTACAAATCGAGGACAGATCTGGGAAGATGGGAAAGATGCTCCTCGGCCCCGCTTTAGGTTTTGGTGATCGTCAAGGAATTGGATATGATGGTGCCTCCACGTCCTAAATTGCACCTGGACCAGTTCCTGAGTTTACTACAACTCCTTATGGTCACCGTAAAAAACCTCGAAGGAGAGTTCGACCTAGAAAAGCAAACTGAGGTCCGCCTTTGACAGTGCTCTTTTGTACTTATTGTAAAAGAAAAGGCCACCTTAGGGAAACTTGCTATAGCATGGGTCGGACATGACGTACTACTGCTCCACCACGTCATACTGATGAGTTTTCTAGTCTGGGAGAGCGAGTTGAGTTCTTAGCTGCCACGACTCAGAGTTTAATGGAAGAATTCCGACGGATGTCTTTGCCGTTAGTGAATGCTTCTCACATTCCAGCTAAAATCAACAACAACAAAG
This sequence comes from Sambucus nigra, assembly GCA_949130495.1. Taxonomy (NCBI): domain Eukaryota; kingdom Viridiplantae; phylum Streptophyta; class Magnoliopsida; order Dipsacales; family Adoxaceae; genus Sambucus; species Sambucus nigra. Next base: position 349,837,463 of record OX422223.1, on the reverse strand, counting down.
GCAAACAAAAGGTCACCTCGACTTGGGTACCTAAGAAAGATAAAAAGGCTTTTGTTGTTCATGTTGCTCTCAAAGCACATAATACCTCTCAATGGTATTTTGATAGTGGGTTCTCCAGACACATGACAGGTGATGCCTCATTTTTTACTACTCTTGAGGATTATCAAGATGGCAGAGTCACCTTTGGAGATGGGAGTAAGTCTAGCATTATAGGACGAGGTACTATCGAGTTACCTGGTTTTCCTAAGCTAGAAAATGTTTTGTACGTCAAAGGTTTGAAAGCAAACCTTCTCAGCATTAGCCAGCTGTGCGACACTAACTTTGCAGTAAAGTTTGACCGGGACGCGTGTAAAGTCTACAATCAAGCCGGTAAACTTTTGATGCAAGGGGTGAGGACCGAGGATAATTGCTATGGGACTGAGCCCACATCCTCACTTGTCGGCAACAGCGCCACGATCACTCCTATGGATCTATGGCACCAACGTCTAGGTCACGTGAATGTTAGAGATCTCAATCGTTTATCTAAAAAGGACCTAGTACGTGGCTTACCATCTCTTGGAAAGTCAACTTCGACCGTTTGTGGACCCTGTCAGTTGGGAAAACAAATTCGTAGTCCTCATAGGAAGTTACATTCCATTACCACATCTCGTGTTCTGGAGTTGATTCACATGGATCTTATGGGTCCCACTCGTACTGAGAGTCTAGGTGGTAAGAGGTACATCCTCGTGATGGTAGATGATTTCTCCAGATACTCCATTGTAGGTTTTCTGAGAGAGAAATCCGATGCTGTAGATTTCTTAACGACCAAGTGCCGTGTCCTGCAAAATCAACACGGTGTCACTATTAACAGAATACGTAGTGACAACGGCACTGAATTCAAGGAAGCAAAGGTTGATTTGTACTGTGATAGCCTTGGGATCAAACATGAGTTTTCTGCTGTGAGAACTCCTCAGCAAAATGGGATTGTTGAGAGAAAGAATAGAACGATCCAAGAGATGGCTAGATCTATGCTTCTAGGTCGTAAAGGTTCTAGGAGATTTTGGGCAGAGGCAGTGTCTACTGCATGCCACACGGTGAATAGGGTGTATCTGCGTCCACACACACTTCACACTCCTTATGAGTTGTGGACTGGCAAGAAGCCCAACCTGGCATATTTCCGTGTCTTTGGGAGTAAATGCTACATCCTACGGGATAAAGAGCAATTAGGAAAGTTTGACTCCCGAAGCGACGAGGGAATATTTCTAGGATATTCATCGAATAGCAGAGCGTACCGGGTTTTTAACCTGAAGAGCTATAAGATTATGGAATCAATAAACGTTACCGTGCAAGATGACGAACCTCCGACGGTTATTGATCCTAACCTTCAGTGTGAGGATGAGGATTGTTCTGACAGTGATTTACCTGTTCCTCTCTCACACTCTGTGGACCCTACTCCTGAGTTAGGGTACACACCTGCTTGGGTTCGCAAGAGTCATGACCCTTCTGCCATTGTTGGTGATCCCACTCTAGGGGTCAAGACTCGTGCTCAGCTAGAGAACGTTGTTAGCCATCTTTGCTACACGTCCAAAGTCGAGCCCAAGAACCATAAAGAAGCACTCAAGGATGAACACTGGATATCTGCTATGCAGGATGAGTTGCTTCAGTTTAAAAAGAATGATGTCTGGGAACTTGTCCCCCGACCTAGTGAGATTAATGTGATAGGTACCCGGTCGATTTTTAAGAACAAAATGGATGAAAATGGTACCATAATCCGAAATAAGGCTAGGTTGGTCGCTCAAGGCTACACACAGATAGAGGGTGTAGACTTTGGGGAGACATTTGCTCCTGTTGCGAGGCTTGAGTCCGTCCGTCTTATGCTCGCCATCGCATGTCATCTGCGCTTCAAGGTTTATCAGATGGATGTCAAGAGTGCCTTTTTGAATGGCATTCTACAGGAGGAGGTTTATGTGGAACAACCAAAAGGGTTTGAAGACCCTCAGCACCCTGAGCACGTCTACTATCTGAGGAAAGCCTTGTATGGTTTGAAGCAAGCACCCCGTGCTTGGTACGAGAGGCTTACTTCTTATCTCTTAGCTCGTGGCTTCAAGAGAGGGGGAGTAGATATGACGTTGTTTGTCAGGAGAGATGACGGTGCTATTTTGGTTGCCCAGGTCTATGTGGACGACATAGTCTTTGGATCCACATGCTCCCAGCATGCTCACCACTTTGAGGAGGAGATGAAAAGTGAGTTTGAGATGAGCATGGTTGGTGAGATTACATTCTTCCTTGGTTTCCAGGTTCGTCAGCTAGAGGATGGGATGTTCATCTCCCAATCCAAGTATGCTAGAGACCTAGTGAAGAAATTTGGTTTAGACTTCGCTAAGCATGCACGTACACCTATGAGTACCACTACCAAGCTTAGTAAGGACACTTCAGGCAAGGACGTAGAGCAAACCTTATATCGGAGTATGATAGGTAGTCTCCTCTACTTGACTGCCAGTCGTCCCGACATCGCCTTTAGTGTTGGAGTCTGTGCGCGTTATCAGGCATCCCCAAAAGAGTCACATTTACTTGCTCTAAAACATATTATTAAATACGTAAGTGGGACTCTCTCATACGGGATTTGGTATTCCTTTGATACCGATGACCGTCTGTCCGCCTACTCGGATGCCGATTGGGCTGGGGATGTAGATGGATGTAGGAGCACTTCTGGTGGGTGTTTCTATTTTGGTTCTGATCTTGTCTCCTGGCTGAGCAAGAAGCAAAATTTCATCTCTTTGTCCACTGCGGAGGCTGAGTACATAGCCGCCGGGAGTTGTTGCACACAATTCTTGTGGATGAAGAAAATGCTGGAGGATTATGGGATATCACAGGACACCATGACCATTTCCTGTGATAACACGAGCGCGATACACATATCCCGCAATCCAGTTCAGCATTCGCGCACAAAACACATCAGGATACGTGAGCACTTTATTCGTTAGTTAGTTGAAGAGAAAGTCGTATCCCTAAGTTTTGTTCCTACCGACCGTCAGTTAATCGATATTTTCACGAAACCTTTAGATGCCCTTAGATTTGAGAGTCTTAGGAAATCTTTAGGGATTTGCACAGTTGACTGAGGGGTTGGTCTATGTCTAGAATAGGATGCTTCTTCATGTTCATATCATATGCTTCCTATTGCTAGTCTGTTTTATATGTACCATTACTTTGTTGTACAGCTTTGTTTTATTCCTTTTGCTTTTTATATTTTTTTTTTGAAAAAAAAAATACAAAAAGATTTTCCTTTAAGAAAAATTTTGAGAAAAGCACAAAAGGATTTTATTTTATTTTTCCAAATTTTTGAAAAAATCCAAAAAGATTTTTGTATTTTGCTTCTTTTATGGATGAGCATGTAAGATAGCCAAGTCACAACTTCATTCCATTTATCCATGTGACTGTTTGATAGAGATTTGAGAGGCTACACCATTTCATCCATGTGCTTTACATTGATTGGAGTCTTTGAGATGTAATTAGTGATATCTTCCTACATGTTTGACTCCTATATCCTTTATTGCACACATGCACGGCTATATTTGATTATTTCACTTGTCTATCTCATGTTGGCTTGCGTGTTTTCATCTCAATCCTGTCTATACAATGTACAATATGCAATAAAACTTGACAAGCTTGGAATGCATGTAAAAACCGTTTTGGTGAGACTGTGTGTTTTTGTATAACGGGGAGGGGCTGCGAAAGGTAATCATCTATCCTTTGCGCAAAAGCCACCGTTAAAAAGGACCTAAAAAATGGAGGAATTTTAATATCCGAGGTCCAAAGAGGTTAAAAGAGCCCGAAAAAATTTAAAGGCAATAAAAAGCAATTCATGCCAAATATGGGCCACTTAAGTTTCACCATCAATTCTCCAAAGTTTGAGAATTTAGAATGCCTCTATTCAATACAATATCTGAGGGAGTTTGGTTGGAGAATCTAAACGGGTTTGCACTTCCTTGAAAGTCCTGAAAAAGCATAAAATCATTTTGGACGTTATTGGTGTGAAAATCATTTTGAGCTTTGATTTGTTGATTTGATTGAGTCAATATCTTATACTGTCACTCTTTTACACCAAAGGAAGCATTTGAGATCATTCGCTAGGAATATCCAATATTCACCGTGCACATATGTCATGTTTGTATGCATTGATTTTCCTATCGAATTTGATCGCACCACTTCATTTACGCTATCATTGACTTGATTGCTTTCTGTTTATTCATGGTGTGTTTTTATCCTAGTGACACCCCGCACTTGCTTATTTGATTTATTTCTCTAATTTGTCCATTTGGGGACATCATAAAAAGGGGGAGAAAGAATTATCATATTATGGGGGAGTTTGAATTCTGGGGGAGTTTTTGAGATGTTGCTTATATTTTTATCATATATTGATATCCATGTTATCTCATTTCAAACTCGATATGTCACGTGGTATTTGCTTTGTCTCATGTGTGTAGGTATGAAGATTGCAGATCTATATGTTGCACACCCTGATGAGAAAAGTTTTGAGATTCCTGAAGAATTAAAGAACAAACGATGAAGACTATTCATTTGTACCTTTTCCAGTTTTGGGTTCATGGGAGGGTAGATTTGTATAGGCAATTTCATATTTGATAATTCGGATTTTTTATGTATGTACCGGCATAGACATAGGGGGAGATTTGTAAGGACATTTTTCACATGTCCGAAATGTTTCATTTATTTATGTCGTACGCCGCTACATTTGACACGTCTCCTCACGATCTCACATGACGGCCTCTATCCGAATTTTGGGAATCAAGCATGCATTATCTCCACTAATATGTCCCACATCTGCCTCAATGACTTCACGTTCCAAGATTTTAGGGACTTAATGCAAGTGGTACGCAAGGGAAGTCAAAACAGTGAAAAAGGCACGATAGGAGAGTTCAAGGGCATTTTCGTAATTTCACATCCATAGTTCGGAGGTCTGGTCAACTAGAAAGTTGAGTATCTCGCCGCAACGAAGATACTGGAAAAAACGACACCTCAATCCGAGCTACGGTGAAGGAGTTATGACCTTTTGAAGATAGAGAAAATTCCTTAAAGAATGCTGTTTTTTTTTGTACGCTGGATAGAATTTTAGAGTTTTAAGAATATGGGACTCTTCATATTTTTTCCTATAAATACCAACTTCGGGGGAGTTGTTTTGCAAGACTTTAGGAGACGAATTTGAGAGTCCAAATACATCTAGTCTTCATATTTTTGAGTCCCAAGGCTCATGTTTTGATTCACACATCATTGCCAAACCTTTGTGAATCCTTTTGCAACCCAAGAACACAACTTTGGTTTGTTCAACCCTTGTGGAGGAGACCGTTCTTCTTCTTCATTACAGCCCTACTGGAAAGGGATAATTCCAGCCGCGACTACAGAATCCGATACCCGAGGGTAATTCTTAGTCAACTTGTATTTTCATTGTAATCCGATTGTAAGCCGTTTTCTTACAAATTATAGTGAAAATAAATGGTTTTGCCCCTGAGGGGGATTTTCCTTAATTGCATGTGTTTGAATGTTCTTGCGTAGATTATCTATTTATTCAATCACATACTGCTGCATGTTTAGGGTTTGTTTGTGTTAAAAGGGTTTTATATATGGTTTGATCATTTGAACGCGAGCACACACGTTTCTCAAAGTTTCATTCAAGATTTGGTGAAATCAGACTCTCAATATATGCCATCCCTTTTAAATAAGCACCAATCCCTTGTACGAGAATATCTTCAATATTTTTGTCTCTTGAATCCTTGACACAAAAGTATTTCCCACCTTTAACAAAATCATCTTCAATCAAATTCTCACGAAAAAATAGGATCTTTGTCCCATATTTCATTAACCATATCGGCTCCACCAACTCACGAATATACATAAAGTAATTAATACCCATGGAGTTACGAAAAGTTATGGGCTCAGTCCACAACTTTTTCTAACAATGCTAAAATGGCCTCCCAACATTTTTTTTCTTATAATGCTTAAATGGACTCCCAACATGTTTGAGGTTGTACCATAAAATGATCAATAAATCACTTTTGCAGGCAATGATAACTCATTGAACATCTCATCTTTTATATTAAACTCAACAACCCCCCTCTCTAGAAAACCAACAATACCACCCACGAGCCAGTAAATGGACAAGTCCATAGCAAATCCATGAAGTTGGGTAACATTTTTAAATTCATTATTATCCAGGGTATCTCTAATATATTTCCACGTGTTGGACTTTAGCGAATGTATAGAAATGTAGAGCACATACTGAGTAAAGATCACTCTTAGTATCTTCTAATCATTAAGAAAAGGCTCATAACCTGATCCCAGTATATCTGAAGTAAGAATTGAAGGAGTAGGGCTTGGTAAATTTTTATAATCTTCAGTTGATGGATTCTATAGAAGTATATTACACTAACATTCACCATCATTCCTTCTATGTATGATCAGTACACACACTAGACCATTACTAGAACCTAATAACTCAAAAGTTTTGAGGTAGCCTTTTTCTATTGGAAATTTTCATTGCATTGTCCAAACATCACCACTCTTATTTGCAGTCAATAAATTAAAAGTCGTTGAAGAAGGTTTGTACAATAAGTTTCTCACAAATGAAATTGGGTTGTTGTTTTGTGGTATAATCAAGTTGCATTCTTGTAAATTTGGGATCATAAAGTGACCCATGCCATGGCTTAGAAATGAACCTAAAATGGACAAGAGATTTCACAGGTATTTTTGAAAATATTTTGGGCAAGATATCATTGGTAGGGTTAATACATTGTGAGGAACAAGAAGCTTTTGGCTAGGGTATTCTCTTATCTCGCCTCTCTTGATTTTCCATTATTTTGTGGAATAGCTTAGAATGTTTATATGAAGGTTGAGAATAGATATGGTTAATTACACTCACAAAAAGATAGCCCCATGGATAAATGTCACAGCTAATTGAAGTCACAAAGAGAGCCTTTTGAAGGGATTCAGATTGTCACAGGGTCATAATTCCAATGTTATAACCCATACGACACGTGTGTAAACTCCCTTACTACTCACAAGTAAGCCTATTTACTCAATGTCATTTATAAGGGCTACACTCACTCACCTAAAGAGAAATGAGAGAACTTGTATTTCTCAAATGCTTTGCTTGGTTTTAGTGATTTGGGTACACACCTACCCCCTAAATGGAAGACGGAGATAAAACAACATTAGGGGTCAATATTAATTCTTGAAAATGTTTTTTGGATGAACATACTAGAATCCTAATCCTTCCTTAGGGTTCTAGAATTATCTATACTATACAAGTATATATAAGACTATTCTATATAAGTTTAAAACATTCCAAAGCCTACTACACATTGCTAGAATAATCAAGAGTGATATATAATGTTCCATAAAATTAGATAACATAAATGGAGCCTTTATTAGAGGAAAATTCGTTTATATAATAGGGAAGCTTTATTCTCGATTGCACTGGTAGTTGGGACTCCATTAAAAGTGGATAATGCAACTGATTACTTATCCAAACCTAGTCAAGCTAGGGTGTGTGTAAAGATGGATCTAAAGAAGACCCTTCCATCGAGAGTGTGGATTGGAAACAAAGACCAAGGCACTGGATTCTGGCAGCCAATTATATATGAAGACCTCCCCCCGTATTGCTACTATTGTGAGAAGAAAGGGCATTTACAAGATTGATGCTACATAAAGAAAAGTGAAAAAGGAAAAGAGATGAATAATGGTCAATATATGGAAAACAAATCGGAGTCAACTAAAGAATGGGTTAAGTGATCCTTTGTAGAGAGAACATTGTCATGCCAGACACAGAAAAAGAAGAAGGAGAGATCCCAAATGAGCCAAAAAACAGGAAAGGTGGAAACACAATAACTCATCATTGCATTTCTGATAAAGGAAAAGCATAGCCAACATAATAAATAACAGGAGGCTACAAATGCAATTCAACCTTTTAATGCAGTAGAGATCAAAATCTCAGTAACATCTGTATACATGCAAAGTGAGGAGAAACACCAGAAAAAGCTGATAGGTGCTGAAAATGAGGAGACTGAAGTAGTCAGACACACAAAAGAGTTCCCCCAAATAACCCAAACAGATATAGTAGACCAACTGCAATAGCAATGATATGAAGAAGGTGATAGTCAAGAAGAGGAAGACCCAAGGGATATTAGTCCGATGAGGTAGTCCAATATGGATGATGGCTTTACTGTCGTAACCAAGAAGAAGAAAACTCCAAAAGGTAGCATTAGAAACAATGCAGCATATGGATCCATTAGGATTCTAAGGTCACACTCAAAATCCCCATCTATTAACCTTAAATGTTAGAAGCAATCATATGGAATGTGAGAGGCATTTCTAAAAAAGGTGCAATAAGGAGAATCAAAAGATTGAAAAGAATGCATATTCCTAAATTTTTTGTGGTTCTTGAGCCTAAGCAAGAAAGTTCCAAGATTAATTCATTATGTCTGAAACTTGGTTTTGGATCTTGTTTGTCCAACATCAATAGTAAGATTTGGTGATTTTTTAATAAGGATATTACATGGGAGATAGTGTCTGAAATGACACAATGCATCACTTTGAACTTGAAGATGGTAGGAAGTGGTAGTAGTATGCAATGTAGCTTTATATATAAAAGATGTAATAGAATTGATTAAAGAAATCTGTGGGGGTATTTGAATGAATGCAACAATGAAAATACTTGGTGTCTAGCAGGTGATTTTAATATTGTAGTTGATATGCATGAAAAAACAAGAGGAAATGATGTTCAATTGGGAGAAATGTATGAGTTCATTGAAAGCATTGAGATGAATGGCCTTATAGATATGGGTTATATAGGATCAAAATAGACTTGGCACAATAAGAGGGATGCTGACCATAGCATTTGGTGTAGGCTAGATAGAGTTTTTATGAATCAAACTTACATGGACTTTAATGTGAATTGGAAAGTAAATCATCTGAATAGAAGTATGTAAGACCACTCTCCTCTTCTTCTAATAGGAGAACCTCAATCAAACAGTATCCATAAGACCTTTAGATTCCTAAACTACTGAACAAAGAAAGAGTAATGTGTGGACCTTGTGAAAAAGGCTTGGAAGGAAGTTGAGTGTCATAATCCTACAGTTGGTCTTTCTCACAAATTAAAAGAAGTTAGGAGGTGCCTGAGTGCTTGGAGAAGAAATACATATGGTGATATTCATCAAGAAGCCAAAAATTCTTAAGATGACCTCTTAGCTGCTAAAATTAGATATGAACAAGATCCTACAGAAGAGAAAAGAGAAGAGCTTAATCTTTCAACAACAGCTCACAACAGTAAGTTAAAAATTGAAGAAGAATTCAGAGTAAAAAAGATAATGAGAAGTGGTTAGTTGAAGGAGACAAGAACACTGCTTATTTTCACACAGTAGTGAGATGCAATAAGAAGAAACTAATGATTCAAAAAATAAAGAATTTAGAGGGTGTGTGGGTGAAATCTAAAGAGGATATCCAAGTTGTAGCTATAGAGTTTTTCTTAAAATAATTTCAAGTTGAGGATATGATGGATCCATGTGGACAGGACAAAGTGATATCTTCTATCCCAAATCTGATTAATGAAGAGATGAATTATTCTTTAATTCAATGTACTACTATGGATGAAGTAGAGAAAGATGTTAGAGGGTAAAATTCCAAGAGTAGTCCAGGGGTGGATGGGTTTAATGGTATATTCTTTCACTTCTTTTGGGAGGACATTAAAGAGGATATTTTCATAGTAGTTCCGTATTTTTTTGCAAGCCACAATCTTCCTAAGATAAGCACAACAACCAGAATAGCTCTTATACCAAAGAAAGATCATTAAATTATTTTAGACCTATAAGTATGCAGAACTTTGTCAATAAGATCTTCTCCAGAATCTTAAATGATAGAGTTTCTGCTATTCTTCCTTTTATTATCTCTCCTATGCAATCAGGATTTATAAGAGGAAGATCCATTTCTGAGAATGTGATGCTTGCTCAAGAATGTAAGTCTAGAATAAACTCAAAACATATGGGAGGGAATATGATCATGAAGTTAGACATGTCAAAGGCCGATGATAGAGTTTCATAGTGGTTCTTGATTAAAGCTATGAGGAAAATGGGATTTTGTGAGGAATGGTTGAACTTAGTTTGGAGAATTATCTCTAATACATGGTTAACCATTATTGTTAATGGTGAGAATGTTGGGTTTTTCAAGACCTCAAGGGGCTTAAGATAAGGTGATCATTTATCACCTAGTATTTTTTATCATTATGGAAGATGTTCTATCAAGAAACCTCCAATATCTTACATTTCAGCCCTCTTATGTAGGTTACAAGATGCCTATAGGAGATCCTATTTTTAATCATCTTGCTTTTGCAGATGATTTGATAATTTTTAGCTCAGGTATGAAGAGAGAAGTTAAGAAGCTGATGGATGTTTTGAGGTCTTATGAGAATGTATCAGGCCAGATGATTAGTACTCCAAAAAGATATCTTGTAGTCTCAAACAAGATTAAACCCTGTGCCCTAGCATTTCTAAGGCAATATACTGGTATGCACATAAAAATGGTCTTATTACCTATCTTAGATGCCCATTGTATAGTGGTAGAAAGAGGATTATTTTCTATGAAGATATGGTGCAAAAAGTGAGAAAAAAAACTTACTGTATGGAGAGTAAAATTCCTTAATACAGGAGGTAAAATAGTGCTCATAAAGTCTGTGCTAGTATCAATGAAACTCTATGTCTTATATGTAATGTTCCCCCCAAAGGATATCATTAATACATTGCATAATCTAATGGCCAGGTTCTTTTGGAGCTCAAATTATGGGGAGTAGAGACATTAATGGTGCAAATGGGAGATCATCACAAGGCTTGTCAATAAAGGTGGCCTAGGAATTAGAAATTTAAATGATATAGCTAAGTCTTTAAATATGAAGATGAGGTGGAATTTTAGAGATAAAGTATCATTATGGTCCCAATATATGAAGGCAGCATATTGTAGGAATCACGATCCTACCAAAGCTTCAAATAGGGAAGGAGCTCATATTTGGAACATAATGATTTCTAGTAAAGACAGTTGCAGAGGAAAAGACTCTTGAGGTTATAAAGGATCTTTCAGTTAATAAATTTTAGAATTTGAGGCAGACATGGAATAAACAAAAACTTGAAAGAAGTTTCTCTATTCAGACAACAACAAAGATATCAAATTTTGAAGAAATATGGGAAAATCAGCCTGATAAAGCCATTTGGAAGCCTAGTAACAGTGGATCTTTCACAACATCTTCATCTTGGGAGTTATGTAGAGAGAAAAAGCCATCTCAGCTCAGCGCAAAATTCATTTGTCATAGTTCAATTCCAATCAAGATTTCAGTCCTCATGTGGAAAATGTTAAATAACCTGCTCCCCACTGATGAAAAGATCAAATTAATAGGGATAAGAGGACCTTCAAAATGCCAATGCTGCTTAAACCCAAAAGAGGAAACTATTGACCACATTTTTTAGGAAGGGGATATTACTGCAAAAGTGTGGGATCAAATTAATCAAGGATATGGAATTAAGAGGTCATATGGTGGTATTAGGAGTTAACTGTTCCAATGGTGGATACATGGCCCCAAGACATAACCTCTTATCAATAAACTAATCCCATCTATAGTGTGCTGGTGCCTGTGGATTAACAGAAACAAAAGCAAGTATGATTCTTCTTCTTCTAATGTTTGTTCAGTTTTGTATCAGGTACATTAAATGAAGAAGACTATCACCATCAATCACTTCAAACATCCTCAAATCAAAAGGATGCAGATCAAATGGATGAATCCTCCCTCTGAAGTATTGAAGTTAAATATAGATGGAAGTTCTATAGGGTCAACATATCATGGAGGATGTGGAGGTATTCTCAGAAATCAAAAAGGATAAATGATTTGGGCATTTACTAGATATTATCAGAATGCTACAAACATGGAAGCAGAGGCTCATGCTCTAAAAGATGGTCTGTAATTCTACAAAGACTTCAAGGATTGTGAAATAATTATTGAATGCGACTCAAAAGTTCTAGTGAATATCATTAAAGGAATTTCCTCTATTCCTTGGAAGATCAGCTGGATAGTTAAAGAAATTCAACATATGCTTCCTAGTTTCAAGTACTCAATCTTCCATACATATAGAGAAAGCAATCAGGTGGTAGACTATTTGGCTAAAATGGGAAGTAAACAAGGGATTAACATCTTTTCCCATTATCTTGAGGATATCCCTAATTAAGTGAAAGGCATTATTACTATGGATAGATGGGGGCTACCAAACTTCATATATGAGTAAGTGGAGGTTGTATTTATCAAGTAGGGTCTCAAGCTAGGTTCAATTTCTTTTCAAAGTGTTCTTAAATTTGTAAAGGATCTCTGTTGATACAAAAATTAGTCAGCTGACATGGATCAATTAAATAAAGACTGGTGTCAACCTACGTGGAAAATACTTACTTTCACCGAACTACTCAAGCGTACCGAGCAACTCAGACGGTCCGAGCTACTTAGTGTACAGAGCATTATAAATAAAGAAAACCAAAAGGCAACTACGCATTTAATGAACGTCAGATTTAATGCGCATTATTATTGTACAGATGCATATGTCTATTAGAGGACAACACATTACCTTTTCATATGTACAACCTCAAGGCTATAAATACATTGTAACCCAGTAATAAAAAGGGGACTTTTTGGATCTCTTGTAAAACCCATTATTGAGATTCAAGGTAGACAATCAAAAATACAACAACAGTGGACGTAGGCCATTTTGATAGCCGAACCATTTTAAAAATTCATTGCCTCATTTATCTATTCATTGTTATCTGTGATTAATTAATTAGATTGCATCTAGTTTTTAACATCAAAAGATTGGCGCCTTCTGTGGGAAACGACTATACTTAGCATTTTTTCACCAAAACTCATCATCTATGGATGAAAACCCAGAATCCAGTAATCGGAACAATATTGGGGTCCCTCCAAACCCTTCTACTCCACCAAATATGCAAGATCTGGTTGGCATAATGGCCAACTTAGCCCAAGGGCAAACGACCATGTAAGAAACCATGCGTCAACTTATACAAACTGTTTGAGCTGGAGCAACTGCCCAGTCAAGACAATGTAGCGTTCATAGACATACCCATCTGCCATCTTCAAGAACCAGACGAACGCTGTTGCCAGAGGTTTCTCAATCTGGGCATACTGGCTCATATCGTATTAAGAGATCTAATGATCCTTCGTATCAACCTAGCCAAACTTCTTCAGTACGAATTACGGATTCTCAATGGAATGTCACTCTAACTCCAGAATGGGCTAGCGCTCTGGAAAGTTTGAGTAGAGTATCTACTTTTGATCGATTGGGCCCTAAGAGGAACATAAACCCTCGGAGGATTGCGTCGAGGAACTCTCAATGACCATCTGATCTAAGGGAAGGTTCTACCCAATCAGACTCGATAGCCCGTAATAAAAGGTCCAAAGAGGAAAGCTCAACACGATCGATTATGCGGACAAATAAGTTCGAGGCGGGAAACGATGCATGGAAATAGGGGTGTAAACGGGTCAAGTCTGGATCGGGTCTGGGTATATCCAGATCCGATCCGGGTATATTTTTAACGGATCGGGTCTTACCCGATTACCCGACGGGTCTCAGAAAATGGATCCAGACCCGGATCCTTTAAGGACCCGGAGACCCGACCCGAATACCCGACCCGATTATATATATATATATATATATATAAAAGAAAACTGTTTATATATATATATATATATATATATATATATATATATATATATATATATAAATAAAACTGTTTTTATATAAATATAACTTATATTTATATAAAACAGTTTTATATAAAAACAATATAAAAACTGTTTTTATATATATATACAAGTTATATTTATATAAAAACAGTTTTATTTAAAAACAGTTTTTATATAAAATAAAACTGAACAGTTTTATTTTATATAAAAAACTGTTTATATATATATATACAGTTTTATTTTATATAAAAACTGTATATAAAAACAGTTTTTTATAAAATATAACTTATATATATATATAAAACCGTTTTAATATATATATATATATATATATATATATATATATATATATATATATATATATATAAACAGTTTTTATATAAAACTGTTTTTATATATAGATATATAACTTATATAACTTATATATATATATATATATATAATATTATATATAAATATATATTTATTATATTATATATATACACATTCGGGTCGGGTCCTTATCGGATCGGAGTCATGTATACCCAGATCCGATCCATTAACTAATCGGGTAATCGGGTAATCGGGTAATCGGATAATCGGGTCTATAAAATTTGCTCAGATCCGTTAATTTAGGTCGGGTCCGGGTCCAGACCCGGTCCATTGACAGCCCTACATGGAAAGGTTCTATTCAAAGGTTGGAAGACAAGTTAGGGGAAATGTAAAGGCCAAGAATCTTCTACAGAGAACTTTTGTCCAAGGGACACTCTTCGTGCAGGCAATTGTGGATTTTCCCACACCATCAAAATTCAAAGCTCTTATGGTGACACCTAAATATGATGGAAAAACAGATCTTGTCCTCCATATAGAGCAACATCAAGCTGATACTGATATCTATGCAGTTCCCGATGAGATGAGATGTAGGGCATTTTCAGGAACTCTCACTGGGTCAGCTCAGATGTGGTACAACAACCTTCCTCGGGGAAAGATTACGACTTTCCATCAACTCGCAGAGCTTTTCATTGGGAATTTTTTCTTTGGAGCGAAGCCAGTTAAAAGAGTAGTGCACTTACTGAGCGTTAGACGGAAAATAGAAGAAAGCACCAGGGATTATATTACTCGTTTAAATAACGAGAAACTTGAGGTGATCGATTACGAGGAGAAGATAACAATTACTGCTATGATGAGTGGTTTATTACCGAACAAGTTGTACTATACTTTGGCCAAGGATTCGCCTAGGACCATGGCAAAATTAATGGCAAAGGCAGTCAATATCATGACTGACGAGGAAGCCATGGCTATGAAGAAGAATACAGATACTAAGGAGACCAAGGTTGAAGGCAGTAAAACTGAGAAGAAGGATCAAAAGAACAATGGTGGAAGTAAGCAGTCAAAACGCAAACAAACGCTGGAGCAGATGAGGAAGTATGTAAATTATACTCCCTTGAAGGTAGATATAAATCACATTCTGGAGGAGATCAAGAACAGCGAGGAGCTAACCTGGCCAGAGAAAATGAAGGAAGATCCTGACAAAAGGGACAAGTCCAAATATTATGAATTCCACAAAGACCATGGCCACACGACCAAACGTTGCATAGCTCTTAAAAATGAAATCGAAGCACTCACCAGGCGAGGAAAATTGACTAAGTACGTTGATCACCAAAATGGTGGAAAGACCAACGATAAAGAAAGACAAATATCTAAATCTCCTCGCCGACCAAAAGTTGATAAGAAGAGAGACCACGAAGATGATCCAGAAGATGATCCCGATCTCCCCAAAAGGCAAAGGCAGCCCGAGCGCGGGGTATTCTCAATCCATTTTGGATCTTTTGAATGTAATGTCATTACAGGTGGAGATACAGGAGGTGTAGATTTTAGTGCAGAGAGGAGCGCTTACCTCAATGAGGCCCAAGCTTGTTCTTACATACAGTGCATAAGCTTGGCTAAAGACAATTGCCCGAGGAAGGTAAATAGGGATAAACTGGTCATCGGTTTTTCTAAAAATGACTTGGAAGGTGTACTATATCCTCATAACGACCCCTTGGTGATCAATATGAGAATGAAGGATGTGGTGATTTCACGGGTATTGGTGGATAATGGTAGCTCTGCAGATATCATGTTCTACCAATGCTTCGACATCTTGAATCTGAAGTTAGCTCAGTTGGAGCCATATCATAGGCCCATCCCCGATTTTACTGTTGAAAAGGTTTTTCCACTTTGGACGATTAAGTTGGACATGCTTATTGGTATGTGGCCTGTTTGTCAAATAGAAAGAGTACGCTTTTTCATAATGGATAAAAACGTCCAATCATCCTACAACATTATTATGGGGAGAGTAGGTCTGAAGAAGTTTAAGGCAGTGCCATCTACGGTACATGAATGTTTGAAGCTCCCAACCAATTTTAGAGTGGGAGTTGTGAAAGGCGACCAGAAAGTAGCTCGGGAATGCTACTATTCGTTTGCCGAATAGGAATAACTAGAAGAAGCCACAAAAAAATACTACGTATCAAGTGGATGAAACAGAAGATCCAGAGATTAAAACCTTGGACCCTAGAGATGAATCTCAGCTCGTGAAGGGTCAGGTTATGGAAGCTACGAAGGATATCATTCTGGACAATGAATGCCCAGAACGAACAACTCAAATTGGTGCATCATTGGACTTATCAATAAAGTAAGAACTGCTGGCATTTTTAAGGCGTAGAAAGCAGACTTTTTCATGGAGTCATGAAGACATGCCAGAGATAGACTCGACTTTCCTATGCCATGAGCTCAATGTTAATAAGGAGGTAAAGCCAGTGAAGCAGCGAAAAAGAGTATTCATCCCAGAGAAGAACCAATCCATACAGGTGGAAGTAGAGAAACTACAGAAAGCCTCTTTTATTGAGGACGTCAAGTATCCTGATTGGCTACCAAATGTTATGATGGTAAAGAAGAAAAATAATAAGTGGAGGATGTGTGTGGACTTCACTGATCTTAATAAAGCCTGCCCAAAGGATAATTTTCTTTTGCCCAGAATTGACCAGCTGGTGGATGCTACACCGGGGCATGAATTATTGAGCTTCATGAATGGTTATTCTGGTTATAACCAGATTAAGATAAAACCAGAGGACAGGGAAAGTACCTCTTTTACTACCCCAAGGGGAACTTATTACTATAATGTTATGCCTTTCGGACTTAAAAATGCAGGTGCCACATACTAGCGACTGATGAATAAAATGTTCGCAGAGTAAATCGGTCACAACATGGAGGTTTACATTGACGATATGCTGACAAAGAGAAAGAAAGTTACTGATCATTTAGTTGACCTGGGCTATATTTTGATAAGTTAGAGAAATATCAAATGAAGTTAAATCCCATGAAATGCATATTTAGAGTACGAGAAGGCATGTTTCTTGGGTATATTGTTAATCAATGAGGCATTGAGGCGAACCCTGAAAAGATAAAGGCCCTACTGGAAATACGATCTCGAGGTACGAAGGAGGTGCAAAGTCTCACAGGATGAGTTGCAGCACTCAACATATTTGTGTCATGAGCAACAGACAGATGCCTCCCATTCTTCAAAACACTTTAAAAAACTTTTGAGTGGAATGACGAATGCGAGGAGGCTTTTCAAGAATTAAAGAAATATCTGGGGACCCCTCCACTGTTATCTAGACTAGTGATGAGAGAAAGACTATACTTGTATCTGGCAGTTTCAGAGAATGCAGTTAGCTCGGCGCTGATAAGAGTGGAGGACGGAGTGCAAAAACTGGTCTATTATACCAGCAAAGCCTTCCGAGGAGTAGAGATCAGATATCCAAGGTTGGAGAAGTTGGCACTAGCACTGATCGAAGCAAGCAGAAGAATGAGGCCGTACTTCCAAGCCCATACTATAGTAGTGTATACAGATATGCCATTAAGATAGGCTTTGCACAAACCCGAGAAATCGGGAAGAATGATGTATTGGGCCGTAGAACTTAGCGAATATGACATAGTGTATGATCCTAGGTCGTCACTTAAGGGGAAGACAGTAGCAGACTTTATTACGGAGTTTACTTACTCTAACACATCTAAAAAGCAGGAGCTTAATACAGACCAGCCCGTGGATGTTACGGGATCATCGAAGCCAACCCCCGACCAACTTCCATTAGTAAATCGGTAGGAGGCAATAGACAACGATCAACAAGAAGTGTTGGGTAATTGCCCAAGGATAGGAGAAGATAAAAGGAAGTATCAAATACTCCAGTGAGGAACTCTGTCCGACCAAGAGTTTGATAATGATATACCTGTGTGGAATTTGTACGTGGATGGCTCTTCGTGTGCTACGGGTAGTGGAGCAGGAATAATCTTAAATAGTCCTGATGGAGTTGATATTGAGTATGCTCTATGTTTTCAATTTAAGGCTTCCAATAATGAAGCTGAATATGAAGCTATGATCGTGGGTCTTAGTTTGGCCAAAATCATGAATCCAGAGCAGGTTATCATATTCAGTGATTCACAATTAATTGTAAATCAAATTCTCGGGTTGTATACAGCAAAGGGAGAATTAATGTTCAAGTATCATGCAAAAGCTATGGAGGTTGTATTAACTTTTTTCGCAGTCCAGTTGATCAGAATACCGAGATTGGAAAATACAATAGATAATGCCCTAACTCGGCTGGCCTCAGTAACACTCACCGAGCTACAAAGAATCATCCCAATAGAGATTCTGGCAGATCGGAGCATAGACGAAGTTTTGATGGTGAACTTCATTGTCCTCGACTTGGGTCCATCATGGATGGATCCAATCAGGGTCTATATCGAAGAAGGGATTGTGCCAACTAACAAACTTGCAGCAAAGAAACTGAAGGTTAAAGCTGCTCGTTATGTACTGACCAATGGTATTTTGTATAGAAGAGGCATTACAGCAGGACTACAGAGATGTGTGCATCCCTTCCGAAGTTAAATATTTGACTAAAGAGGTTCACGAAGGCTCTTGTGGAGATCATATAGCAGGTCGGACGCTTTTGCAAAGGATAATGACCCAGGGATATTACTAGCCAACGATGAGAGCTGATTGTGCAACTTACGCTAAGAAGTGCGATAAATGCCAATGTTTCTCTTCCATCCAAAGAACTCCCTAAGAATTATTAACGCCCATTACATCCCCTTGGCCATTTGCCATGTGGGGTATAGACTTGGTCGGGCCACTTCCAACGACCAGAGGGAGATTCAAGTATCTGGTAGTTGTTGTGGATTATTTTACCAAGTGGGTAGAAGCTGAACCTCTCATTGACATGATGTATAACAGGGTTTATCAGTTTATTTGGAAGAACATTATTTTCAAATATGGTCTCCCACATGCGTTCATTACTGACCATGGAACCCAATTTGACAACGATGAGTTTGCTGCATATTATCACCAATCCAATGTACAGAAGATCCATTCTGCACCCATCCCCAAAGCAATGGGAAAACTGAGGTGACGAACATAACTCTGCTGAATGGTTCGAAAAAACGGCTAAATAAAGAAAAGGAAAATTGGATTAACGAGCTACACTCTGTATTGTGAGCTTATCGCACTACACCATGAACAGCAACTGGGGAGTCTCCGTACATGTTAGTCTTCTGAAGTGAGGCCGTCATACCTGCTGAGTTGGGTCTACCCCCACATAAGGTGCTTAATTTCAATTCCCCTGTAAGCGACTTGATGAGACGTTTAGACCTGGATATGCTCGAAGAAGTTAAGGAAGAAGCAACGATCAGGAATGCAGCCTACCAATAACGAATAGCCTTGTTCTACAACAAAAGGGTAAAAAAGTGCGACTTGAAAGAGGGGATTATGTGCTGAAGAAGGTGATCCAGAAGCACAATAAACTAGAGGCCAACTGGCATAGACCTTACAGAATAACTGAAGTTATTCGTCCGGGGACATATATAATTGAAACTTTAGAGGGAGAAGAATTCAAGAACGTATGGAATGCAGAGCATCTACGCAAGTATTATCAGTAATGGAAATTCTTGTGTAACCCATTTCTTTCAATATGAATAAAAGTTATGTTTTGCCCATTTCGCTCTTTTGTTGAAATTTTTTGGAGTATTCGTGCTACACACTACACAAACCAGATCAACAACCACCAACTCTGGTTGGTTGGAAATTCAATAACCACTAACTCTGGTTGGTCGGTAAATCAGTAACCATCAACTCCGGTTGGTCGGCAATCCAGCAACCACCAACTCCGATTGGTTGGTAATTCAATAACCACCAACTCCAGTTGGTTAGTAAATCAGCAACCACCAACTCCGATTGGTCGGCAATTCTGCAACCACCAACTCTGGTTGGTTGGCAATTCGATAACCACCAACTCTGGTTGGTCGGTAAATAAAAATCATACAAGGCAAAAGCCTGTTTAATCACGGTTGATCTCAAGGGACACCCCAAACTAGACAAGAAGATGGGTGACCTTTCGGGGCATCCACTATCTAGGCAACAAGGTAATCCTGGCACGATTACTACAACTAAGCAGGAATATGGGATGCAAATCATTCCATTTCTTAAGCACAAAGAGTGACAAGTCACTATAATCAGACAACAAATGGGACAAGTTCCATTGTCTAAAAACAAGACATTACATCCTTCTACACACACACACACACACACACACACACACACACACACACACACACACACACACACACACACACACACATATATATATATATATATATATATATATATATATATATATATATATATATATTCACCAGCAAATAACAAAGACATTTTACAAAGTATTTACCAGAAATTGGACAGAGAATAAATCTTTCTTTATTAAAACCAAGCAGATTACATACGAAATGAAAATTGATTCATTATATAAAAATGTCCTATTCTATAGTTTTTTTTCCTTTTGCTTTTGATATAGGTTCCATCCCAGCTGGAGGACCATCTAATGCATAGGGAGAGTTTATAAAATTCATATCTCGCAGCATTTTGACGTTAACTATGGATGGTCGGTCAAGCAAATGCTCAGGACTAGATATCTCAAAATCAGAATGAAGACTATAGTCACCAAGATATTTGGAAATCAAGCATCGAGGAATAGCAGGAGCAGGAATCCAACTAAGATCAAGTTTAAAATGAGGCACGGGTAAATCAAGCCCTCCAGGCTCATAATAATCCCATAAGAAGTGTCCTTGCTCCAGTTTCAGCACACACATAGCATTCAACCATCCCTGCTTGTACCCCTCATTATTTGACTGTTGCAACCGTGCATCAAGATGATACAGAGCTTCGTTGTATCCTGCCATCCAAAACTCTCTAGGCTGTTTGTGAAATTAATAAGTCAATCTTTCAAACTGCTCGTGAAGCTTCTTCACTAAAATATCTTTACTTTCCAGCGCAGAACCCTAATTGGAGAGTTGGTCGGTAAAACTTTGAATTTTTTTAAACACTTCTGCCAAAGCCTGATTCTTCACTGTCAATTAAATGACTTGATTTTCTAAGGCCAATTGAGTCCTCGTCTTCTCAATATTAACCCGACCATCCCTTGCTCGCCCACGAGAAGAAGCCCTTGCTTTGTCGTGAGGAGGTGTGGAAAGTCCATCTCATTTCAAAATCTTTAACTCTTCCCTTAAGGTAGCATTTTCGATTTCTAAAAAAGAAAAATCGTCATCATTAATTGGGATCAAGGCTCCCAAAGAAGAGGAGGTAGCAGATTTGAGCTGTTTCACTTCCTCTTGCAACGCGATATTCTCTTGGTCTAGAAGCTTGACAATATTTCTATGCTCTTTAACCTCAAGCTTTAACGCTCTTTCCTTTTTCTCATGGGCCGAAATGTACTTATCATAGCCCCTGTTAGCACTTAATTATTGGTATTTTTTCTCATAACCTTTATGCAAGAGTGCAGTGGTTTCTTTGTGTTGAAGTTTAAGTTCCTCGATCATGCCTTGAAGGTCTTCAATCATTTCATAATAGGCCACATTGTTGGCTACAGCATGATCAAGTAGACAATTCAAGTATTGGTAATCATCAATTGCTCGTTCAGAGGCATAAGATCTGAGGATGTCTATTATTTGGGTCTCAGTAAAATCTACATGATCATCTTTGAAATAATCGTTGCATTTGTTCATCAACTCTGTATCATTAGCTGATAAAAGTTTTATCTGGGCCATAAACTAGCAAGGAGAAAATAAAATGCATCAACAATGATACAAGACATGTCAAAGTAAGAAGCGAGATAAATAA
This sequence comes from Sambucus nigra, assembly GCA_949130495.1. Taxonomy (NCBI): domain Eukaryota; kingdom Viridiplantae; phylum Streptophyta; class Magnoliopsida; order Dipsacales; family Adoxaceae; genus Sambucus; species Sambucus nigra. The sequence goes on along the minus strand of OX422223.1, from coordinate 349,815,507 downwards.
CAAAGGTTCATTCTTATTCATCATACAAAAGGAAAATACATTCCAAATTACAACTGAGGAAAAAAGAAAGTAACATAAGAACCGAACAACTTTACACCTTCTCCTTATTCACTACAATATCTTCAGTTGGTTTGGAGGGAAGAACAGCTTGTTCGGAAGGAAGAGCAGGTTGCTCGGAAGGCAGTGCAGGTTGCTCGAAAGAAGTGCTTTCTTGATGAACTTGCTCGGGAGGTTGGGAAATGATGGTAACGGGTACTTGCTCTACTACCATCACAGAGGAATCATCAGATATGTCTTCATCTTCTCCTTCTTCGCCGATGACAAGAGGAGGGCCATGAGTATGTTTCTGAAATAATTCAGAATCGTTCGCAGTTTTCAATTCTTTCAAGGTCACAACCCTTCCATCTCTAAAGTATTTTAGGCTAGCATATTCAATCTAACAAGTAATGGAAGTTAAGGCCTTGTTCCATCCTTTATCCTAGCCAGAGCTAAAAGAATTCTTTACAACAACTTTCTTCTTTACCTTCTCTAATGAAGCATGTTCCTTGGCAAGCTTCACTTTTTCTTCCAACTCTTTCTTACGCCGTTAATCCTCTTTAAGCTTGGCCTCAACCTTCTCGGTAAATGTCATCTTATACTCAAGATCTTTCATACGCTGTTCAGCCTCTTCAAGCTTGCTATCAACGACCTTCAGTTTATTCCCCAACTCTTTAGAATCTCTTATAGCTTGATCTCGAGTGGTCTTGACAGATTGAAGTTCATTTTCCCAAGCAGTTTTTTCTTCCTCATACTTCTGACGGGATTCATTAAAAGAGCAGGATAGACCAGTAAAAGATTCTTCCACCCCACTTGAGGAAGTGGAAGCCCTTATAGCTTCATCTTTCTTCAAGATGCCATTAAAGAAAGCCATAAACTGAAAAAGGAAAAATCTCAACTCAGAATATGAATGCAATATGTAGAGACAAGGAAATAATAGGGATGAAGATACTTACTGACGCAATATGTTGGGTGTCTAAATCAGTGAGCTTCTCCCGAGAAAGGAAATCCTCAGCAGCTCGATGTTCGGGAAGGACCCAAGATTTGATCAAGTCCTTGACCGAACTCGGAGCAACGAGAGCTAGAGCTTTAGCTATCAAAGGACCCCCAATATCAGAAGGTTGAGCAACAGTTTCTATAGGTTTTTCAATGAGACCTCTTCTTAGTCTCTTTAGAGGAGCACTTTCAATCAAAGGTGTTGTCTCTTCTTGTATAATAGCAACACCTTCAATCAAAGGTGATGCCTCTTTTGGAACAACTGGGGGCTTCTTATCCACCTCCTTCACAGTTATAGATGTTCCCTTAGATGGAGTAATGTCTATTTTCTTCGTCCCTTCAGCTGGGACATCCAGTTTATTTTTCTTTGCCCTATCAACACCAGGAACATCTTTGACAAAGAACTCAGGCATCCTCCTTTTCTTTGTCATCAAATTGATAATGGAAGTATCCAAATCAGACGAGGAGTCTCCCACACTTGCTCAAGACATTGGTAGTTGATCAAGATCGATTCTCGTAGGAGGTGCAATAGGACCCGCAATGAAAGACGAGGTGGTGCTTTTGTACCTCAACAAATAAGAAGCATCTCTAATGTGCTCCCCAACAACTGATTGATGCAAGCTCCAGATAAGTTTTAAATCTTTTATGTTAACGTCCATCTCTTTTGGGGGCTTCCTTTTACTGTCAACTTTAACAAACAAAAATTAATCTCAGTGACGCATTTTGTCAAGCATGAAGAAAGATAAATTCAAAAAATAAAAACAACCTATCCCATTGCCATAAAGAGGACATCTAGGACTTTGGTACACATCATTTCCATTTAATGGGGGGTGTTGCCAATTTTTCATCACAACCTCATGAACAAAATAGTCCCTGTTGGAATCGGGAAGAATGACAACTAAAGCTCTATTCGAAAACCTAGTTTCCAAATAAAAAGTAGTGTCACTGGTAACCCATCTATAACAATACATAATTTCAGGAATTCCTAAATGAGTTCCATGAATTTGATTCAACCTATATACGCCATTAACCACCCTCCATGTATTTGGAGCTACCCTTGCAGGTACAATATCGAAATATTGGAAAAACTCTAAACACAAGGGATTTGGCGGGAAAGAAAAGCCACACTCTGCTATAAAAAGGGAGGGAAATCAATGTCCCTCCGCTAGAGAAAACAAATCAGAAGGACACGAAGACTCCTCCAAAATAACCCAAGAAGGAATTGAAAAATCATTCCGGAATTTATCTAAATATTCAACAAGATAAACCATTATGACTAAAGCAAAGAAAGATAAAGGAAGAAAATCTTACAGAGAATGGAGAAACTGCTAATGACGGATGACAGAAGAACGGAAGTACGAAATAGAGAGAGAAAGTAAAGAGTTCAGAAAATACGGATGTAAAACGATTGGATTTCTATCGTTCTTAAATACCTTGCATCAGGAAAAGAGAAAATGAATGATTACCAAGAAAGACGATTGCGTTTCCGGCTATTAAATCATAAGAAAGGCGCAAATGTCGAAGCGGCGGCTAAAAATTCAAAATATTTACAAGTTTTCCATTATGCGCTCAAATGGAAAGAAATATAATAAAAATGACCCAAGTATTGGAGATCTATAATCCAGGCATCTTTGGGGCAAAATGATCCACACTTTCTTATTCAACTTCAACTGTGAAACATTGGGGGCTTCTGTTGATACAAAAATTAGTCAGCTGACATGGATCAATTAAATAAAGACAGGTGTCAACCTACGTGGAAAAATACCTACTTTCACTGAACTACTCAAGCATACCGAGCAACTCAGGCAGCCTGAGCTACTTAATCATACCGAGCATTCAGGCAGTCCGAGCTACTTAGCGTGTAGAGCATCTAAACCAAGAAAACCAAAAGGCAACTACACATTTAATGAACGTCAGATTTAATGCGCATTATTATTTCACAGATGTATATGTCTACTAGAGGATAACACGTTACCTTTTCATACGTACAACCTCAAGGCTATTAATACATTGTAACCCAGTCATAAAAAGGGGACTTTTTGGATCTCTTGTAAAACCCATTATCGAGATTCAAGGCAGACAATCAGCAATACAACAATAATGGACGTTGGCCATTTTGATAGCCGAACCACTTTAAAAATTCATTGTCTTATTTATCTATTTATTAATATTTGTGATTAATTAATTAGTTTTCATCTAGTTTTTTACATCAACAATCTCAATTATAAAGATCCTCATGTATGTTTAAAGTATCAAAAGCTTGTTAGCCGTGTTTCTGATATAAGCTATTTAAAAGAGTTTTTTTTTGTTAGAAATAAATAAATAGTTATTTGAAGGAAAAAAAAGAGGAGGCTACTGATTTTTAAGAAGGCTAAAATGTATTTTAAAAGTCCTAAACTCGTCACTTTATGTTTATATACCAAAAAGAATTAGAGATACAAACATTAAAAAAAACCATTCCGGACGGTCGGACCGTTGGAATTGGCTGAAATTTGGAGGCGTATTAGCTGAAGGAGAGAGGAAGTTGCGTACCAAATTTTAGCTCGATCGGACGGTCTAATATATACATTTTTCTTCTTAGGTCGGATCCTCCCCCGATTTTTATACAAAAAGTTATAATTTCCAAATTTTAATCCCGATTTAAATTCCACTTAAAATCTTATTTTTATATATAAAGACTAACATTTTTTACACACCAAAATTTAATAGATTATAAGTTTTTTTTTTTTGCAAAATACGAATTAATTTAAATAAATACTAATTTAAAAAATACGGGTTGTTATATACTTCCCCACTATCACAGGAATTTCATCCTCGAAATTCGACGAAGCATAACACTCAAGATAAAATACAGTTCACAAATGCCTACCCATAAAAACCACAATTAGGTGCCCATACACTCAATCCTACCCGCATGTTTCCCCGTGCGCTCTTTCATAAATCACTACTCGATTCTATTTCTCAAAAATCATCATATCACTAAAGTACTCAAATCAATTCTAAGTATCCTCACATCGAGATAACTAATTCTAACCTCGATGCCTACTATGTCCTTAACAAAAACTCCCTATCTCCAATGAAACATATCTACCCCGCAAGCTAGACCCAAACCCAAAGATCCGAGGGTTGTCGCATAGCTAAGCTCTGATACCATATGTAACACCCATGCGTAAAACACGAGACTCTACTACAATTAAACTAAACTAAATCCTCAACAATTAGTATAGAGCATCTATACTCCATAAAATAAATATAACGAATTCAAAATATACACTTTCAAAATAATTACAATTAAATTCCTCTCAAAAATAACCTATGCTATCCAAATAAATTACACTGCCAAGCTACACACAAAAAAAAATATCCACCAAACTTCATGCTCTAAAATCCTCCAAAATTCATAGCGTTTAAATTCAAGTCAATCTGCCACTAAAAGAAAAATATGGAGAAGTACACAGTATGATAAGAATAGATGCTCAAAATAGTAACGGTGAATAAAATGCAACAATACAAATCTGAATTCAAGCCCAATGCAACATTCGAGCATTATACCAATTTAATTTCTCAATAACACATCAATAGGTCACCAGATTTCACCTCGCCTCACCTAAGCTTCGTAATGCCTTATCCCGACTATTGGACTTTTAGACTACTGGCGGTTGACCATTCTCTGTGCCATATAAAAATTTCATGATACCATGCCCATTAACAAATACAGTATCTCAAATCGAATCAATATGTTAGATTTTAATAAATGTCATGATATCAACAATATGAGGACAAATAAATGAGGAACAAAATGACTCCTCTAGAGAGATTTAAGGAGAATATTGCGTAAACCATGTACCTTAAAATCATCACAAGAAAGTCAAAAGATTATGCCTCAAAATTCGGATCATACCACTGCATTCAAATAATAAAAATTCGTTTTAACACAAACTCGAGAAAATACTAAATAAGCCTTCAAATCATGGGTTGAATATTGAATAAAATTTTAAGCTAGGGTTTATAGATGGAATAAGATGAAAATAGAGGAGGCTACTGATTTTTGAGAAAGCTAAAATGTATTTTAAAAGTCCTAAACTCATGAATTTATGTTTATATACCAAAAATAATTAGAGTCCTAATCCGGTACAAACACACACAAAAAAATATTTCGGGCGATTGGATGTTGGAATTGGCTGAAATTTGGAGGCGTAGTAGATAAAGGTGAGAGGAAGTTGTACAAAAAATTTCAACTCGATCGGACGGTCTAATATTTTTATTTATTTATTTTTCTCCTTAGGTCGGATGCTCCCCCAATTTGTATACAAAAAGTTATAATTTTCAAATTTTAACCCCAATTTAAATTCCACTTAAAACATTATTTTTATATATAAAGACCAATATTTTTACACCCCAAAATTAAATAAATTCCAAAAATTTATTTTTCCAAAATCCGAATTAATTTAAATAAATACCAATTTAAAAATTACGGATTGTTACATATACCCAAACCACACCTAAAAAAAAGAATGAAGAAATAATCATTAAGAAACAACAAGGACTGAGAGATTATTTAACAAGGAAGTAAAACTGACCATTTAAACTCAATGGTGTTCCTTGTATGTATGGATAATTAAAGCATAAGTTTCTTCTCATCTTCACAATCAAAAAATAAGCCAAATCACTAGTCGTCCCCCGTATGCCAAAAGATTGACTTGGGAGGAACTATTCATTACTGAGGATTTATATGCCAAAGTGGTGAGAGGTCGTAGAATAATATTTCCACCATACAAAAGAGTTAAAATGTTAAGGGAAAGTTCAATTACAAAGACTTTCAAGGGCGAACAATGATGCAACAACTTCTCAAACTCATTATGGATGAAAAAATGTTTATTAGACCCATAATGACCACCATACGGATGAGATATAAGATATGTTTTTTGCGCATCCCCGTTCAATTTTTCTAGCTAAGTGTTTCTGACAGTTGTGTTGATGGATTGTACGTAACAGGTTGTTGTTTGATATGGTGGAGGTAACATTGAGCTCCCATACGATTTGTATTGCCTTTGAACTTTTACCATATATGAAGGAGAATTTGTTTGCTTGGGCATTGACCTATTTTTGGATGTTATATGTGACCACATATATGTCGTAAGTGATGATTATGGATTGAAAACAGTCTTCCGTCAACACTACTAAAAATTTAAAGCTCCTACCATGAACACTTTGTTTCCTATTCCACATCAACAAAATTACATAAATGAATTTTAAAAAGGTTGGGATGTCAAATGATTACTACAAGAACTTCATGCAAGAATTATTAGGGGTTATTAAGTAGGATACCCAAATTGTCTTTTCCATGTATGCTTGAAGTGCATGGGTATTTGGCATGACCATGGACAAATATAGCTAATCAGTGGGGTAACAAGATGACTAAGTGGGCAGAGAGTGCACATACCCAATTTAAAAGGCTACTTAGCTCATTTAATATTTTTTTTATGGATTTATGGAAAGAAATATATGTCCTCTTGAGTGCTCAAGTGACTGATATAAAGGTGACTTTGAGAAATTGCATGGGTGCAACTGGTATGCTCATAACCTTTTTCAATTAAAATATGTAAGGGGAAATGTGTCACACTATTCTCTGGCCCTATTGGTTTGGGAGATTCAGGGTCCGTTTGGTTCTCTATTCAGAAAATTCGATTTAAACATTATTTTTAAATACAGTTTTAAAATTCAGTTTTTTGTGTTTATAATTATTGGTGTGCGTTTGGTAAACTTGTTTTTAAATACAGTTTTTTAAAAATTTGACAAAATTGACAAATATGTATATTTATATCATACATATGTGTGTGTGTGTGTGTGGATATATATATGTATGTATATATAAACATTCATAAAACTTTCATACATACATGATACATGAATGTGTACATATATACATGCATACATATATCATAAATTATATACACGTACATGTAATATCATGTGTTTTTAAGTATATTTAATGAGGTATGTTGGGGAGTTTAACTCTCTCTCTCTCTCTCTCTCTCTCTCTCTCTCTCTCTCTTTATATATATATATATATATATATATATATATATATATATATATATATAATGATGTCTCATGTATAATTCACTATAAAATTATATACATACATGAATTGATAATATTTTTTAATGCATATGTACTATATGTATATTTTATATTATTCCATACATTAATAATAATACATGTTTAAAACTATATATAAGTATCATGTATCTATTGATAATATTATTTAACTTTATATTATTATATACGTAATTTTGTGTATATGTACATATATATATTTTTTTATTTATAAGAATTACATACATTAATGTATTATGTATGTATATCTTATATTAAGGTATAATTGCTTTAAAATATTAAGAATGAATAATTCTGAGTTGAAAAGTAAAAAACAGACGTTATAAAACACCCAAAACATGTTTTCTGAAAAACTTGATTATAACACAGGAATATTATAATTCTGTGTTTAAAAACAGGTTGCCAAACGAAGATTTTTATCATAATTGTATTTAAACACAGAAAACAGAATTATAGTTGCAAACCAAACAGTGGAAAAATGACGATTCTTGCAAAGATACGTTATGAAATGTCTTTTAACTACCTTGCACCCATGAGTTAGCTTTGTACAATATATAAGTAAATACACCATCCCTCTTGGTGCCTCAAATAATCAGTGGAGAAAATTAAATATTTTGCCAAATTTGAATAAATATAGTGATGTTGACTATTAGCCCAAGGTACTATATTTTAAGGTTATGATGGGACGAATCTAGGGATGCTAAGAGGAAGGTTATTTTGGTGAAGTTAGGTGACCTTGCGAGTCACCACTTCATTGTTGGATCCAATTCTAGTGATACCAAATGGTAGTCCATGCGGGATAATGATGAAGAACTAAAAAATACATCACGTCAACACCAGTGGCGGAACTAGTGGTCGGCTGGGGGGGGGGGCCTCCAGCCCGCCCCTAAAAAAAAAAAAAAAAGTAGTGTTAATATTAAAAAAAAAAAAAAGTAGTGTTAAAATTTAACTTCAGCCCACCTGAAATTTAAATTCAGCCCACCCTTAATAGGAATTTTGATGATTTTCGTCAAAATGTTTTAAATAACCTCAAAAAAATTCGGCTCGGGGGCTCCCGCCCCCGAACCCCCGACATTAGCCCGTCCCAGCGTCAAATCCTGGTTCCGCCACTGGTCAACACAACCAAGCCAATTGATGATGCGGATACGGAGGTAGAAAATAAGATTCCCTATCTGCTAAGAAAAAATTCCACGAGGCATATGTCGGGAAATGTAACTTTACATATATGTTGGGTTTTTACTAGCTGTCCCCAATATCACGCCCCTTCTACTTTATAGAGGTTCCTATAGAAAATATCTCTCATAATGACCTTTATTCCACCAAAAACCCTAAATCTCAGGCCTTCACCTAACTTACGGACTCATATGGACATTAGTGTATTTCGCTTTAAGAAGTTAATCAAAATGAACATTTTAGGTCTCTCAAAGACCTTTCTAATTGTATAGCCCATACACGAAAGGAATTTATATATTTTTTATAAGTAGAGAAAATATAAATTTTGCATAAATGCACAATCGATCAAGAATATTTTAGACTTTTCCATCGGAAGTCTCCTAGGACACTTTTGCCTTTAGGTTCCCCTATAAAGTAAAACACGACCTCATTTGTGGAGATCCTTGGAAATTATGAAATAGTCTTTCCTCCTTTAGAATCCCTACATTACTTATCATGTTCATGTAATATCCCGTAATTTTAATGACTTTTCAAATGAGTTAAATTATAAGTTAATGGGATTAATTGAAATTAATTATAAACTAATAAATTGGAATTAATCTGGATTTTATATTACTTGTCAATATTGAAATATATGATTCTGAATATTACTTAGTGATATTTAAGTAATATATGAACATGATGTTTTTTATATTACCGTGAGTTATACGGTAATAATAAAACATTAGTCGGGACTAATTTAAATGAATAAAAAGGAAACATTATTTTATATCAACCTAATGGTCGTTTTGAGTGCGCCATTGCGTCTGAAAGGGTCGAAATAGTCAGAAAAGTATATTCGGGTGTTGGATTTAGGTCTCGGATCACTTTGGAGATGAAAGGACACCCCGAAGAGGCATTTTAGTCATTTTAATTAAGAGATAAATAATAATTTCGGGATTTGTCTTATTATAAAGGTGACGAATTAGAGAAACGTATGTTCATTTCATTTTATTACAAAACACTTGAGAGATCTTAGTGTGAAAGAAAGTGAAGAGTTTCTTGGGAGGGAAAGAGTTTGCTTAGGAAGAAGGAGAGAATTTTAGGGCAAGCCAAAGGGGATTAACCACCTTCTACCACCAGCACCACCACCGAAAAGTCACTTGAAAATGAGGAAAGGATTCTACACCATCATCACCAAAGGTTCAGACCTATATAATTAAGGCAAGTATAATTCTTGTTTTATTTTATTGCTTACAATATCCATGCTAGATAGGTTAAGTAAGAAGTATGAACTTACATGATTTAAGGATGAACTATAGAGTTTTTGGAATTTGTTCTTGATATGGAAATTAGATAGAATAAATCTCTTTCTGTTTAAATGATTTAATCCACGAATTTTGGGTTTCAAATGATAGAAGAAGTTTGAGTTAATATGATTTTTGGAGAAATAATAACCTATGAGAATTTCGGGAATAATAGGATTTAATCCAAACTATTTGATGATTTTAGTTTGTTTGATTATTAGAAACTGATCATATATCTTGCTATATCAATTGAGATTGATTAGGAGAAGTTTTGGATTGATTTGTGTTGGTTTTGATGAGAAAGAAAATGGATAAAACGCATGAAATTTTTTTATTGAAAAATGATGAAATTGTATGATAATATTAGGAAGTGTGCTCGTGAGTTTTTGTATAAAATCACGTTCTGCACAACTTTGCAGTTTTAAGTTTTTTCAAAATCGGAGAACAAAAGCCCCAAAATTATAGTTTTATATTTCTGACATAATGTACCTTTATCGAAAAAAATAATTGGAAAATGGTAAGTTGGCCCATGGTGAGATTTTATTAATTTTGGTACATTAAAAAGGAGCGAGGGACTTGGGTTAATGTTGAAACATTATTTGGATTTGAGGATTAAATTTTGTGAGAGATATCTACATAATTATTATACGATTTAAAGGAAAATAATCGTTATAGCAAGTATGGGTAATATTGAGGATATATATGAGTACTTGGGTTGGGTAAAAGATCATGCGAGTAATACTTACATAATAAATGTATGATAATAATCATTATTACAAGTACGGGTAGTATTCAAGAAATACGACGAGTACTTGGGGATAGAAGAAATTCCTAAAATTGTACATAGGTCGAATAAATACCTAATTTTATATAGGTAGATGATAATGCCTATTGTTTGATAATTTATGTGTATGACATACCTAGCTTACTTGCTATCGATATGGGACGTTCGACTTGTCGCTCGAGAACATAGGACTTAGGTCGATGACTACTAGTGAGAACACTGGTATGGAACGGTCATTTGGGTGCCTAGCCCAAAGGCTTAGGACTATGTTCGCCTCCATTATTTGTGATTTGATATTTATGGTTCGAGGAATCTTTACCGAACCTATAGTCCCCTATACGGTGACGAGATGTATTGGGACAAAATAGAAGAGTAATGTAGCACCGCAGCTGTCTCGGGGTGCAGTATAGTGTGTATATATATATATATATATATATATATATATATATATATATAGTGAATGTATATATATAAATGTGATGATATCTACTATGTGGCTAAAGTAGAAATGTAAGATAGTTACGTATGAGAACACTTAATTGAATTGAATTAATAAGGGACTTATCCATGTTGAATCTAAATGGATGTATATGTTTATAACATCATTATATGTATTATAGGGTTAATACGTGGGAATAATTTGGGCTATAAAGAATGGATACATGTGGTTAATCTAGTTAGCGTGGGAACTATAACTAGAATGATTTAGAGGTACGTTAGGTGTGCACTCTAGATGAGAGGTGATAATCTTAACAGAGAGTCCGATAATCTAACATGTATATTATAAGTGATAAATATTGCAATTATTCACTTGCAGTTTTCAAAACTATTTTACCATCGGGCTCTAACCCGTTTCCTTGCATATTCTTTTTTCTCTCGTACTTTCTATATCAGGTGTCCAGTCGGAGGGACACCAGCCATAGAGGATTATGATGGTTAACGAGTTATGGAGCATTGCTTAGACGCCTTCATATTTTTTTTATTCATACTTTGTAGTGATCTTTCATTTAGGGCATGTCACCCTAGAGGATTTCAATTGTTTCTTTTCTATATGAGTCGGGATTTTATACTCATGTCGTTGTGTTACATTTACTATTGTTGGGATTTATGTATTGAGATATATTTATTGGAAAAGTTTTATTCCAGTTGCATTTAAATTCTATTGTGATATTTATTCAGTTTATTGTTGTTGTGGAATGGAATGTGTAGAATTTTTCGAAATGGTAAAATGAAAATTTTATTTGAAAGTTTTTAACACGAGCTTAATTGAGTATTAGGTGATATAAAAATATTTTCGTCAGTGATGCTAAGAATGAACCAATTGTATATTCTTATTTAATTGGGTATGAGACTGATCACCCGGTATTCAATTAAGCGGGGTGTTACAGGAAGTATCAGAGCATCAGGTTCTAGTGTCCTATAGGGTTTATACGGCTTACTATGCTTCAACTTTGCATTCTTTGATGTAGAGACCTATCATTAGGATTGTTGCATTTCAAAGTAATTATCGGCATAGATTGACAAGAGGCCAAGGTTTATCATTATAGGCAGCGTATTGTCTTTGATAAGAGAGTGAATAAGTAAACTTTTATATAAATAGATAAAAACTAATTGGGAAGTTATATACTATATACTAAGGACCTGAGGAGTTTCAATGACCGACTATTTTAGGTAGTAGGGTATCGGGGGGTTCCTTATTTGGATTTCACTCTGTGAGACACCCCACGCATGAAACTAACGAACGTTGGTAGTCGAAGTAACTTGGGTCATTAGGATATGAATTTATAACCTTTACTATTGTATATGTATTAATCAGAGAGTTATGAGTTGTAGCATGATTTGAGGCTAATGGAGTCGCCAAATGTCAATGTGGAAATCATGGTGATACGGATTAAATTATAAGTAGTTAGTTAATTAAGGGTAACCTAACAGAGGAATCACATTCATTTAGATCTTATGATGGAATGTAAACACATTGGGTGTATGGGCGCCCTGGACGGTTGGATTGTAGTATTTTCCATAATTGTGACACAATAAGTATTCTTCAGGTTAATGAAAGTAGAAGTTGTGTCAGGAGGATTTAGTTATTTGATGATTTAGGACCGCTACTCCCCAAAATGTTCCCCGAGGATGGTATAGGAAGGATTGGGTAAATTTTAACTCGAGACAGTTGAAACTAAATGGTAAGGCTTGGTGTATAACATTATTGGGGGTATTCGGTAATGTCCTGTATGGGCAGTACGACGGAGATTACATGAGATGTGAGATTAATACTCGGAGTTATCCTTACTAGTTATGCTTTATTTTCCAAATTTCGGGATGAAATTATGTTGTTAGGGGGGAAGTATGTAATACCCGGTAATGTTAATGACTTTTAAAATGAGTTAAATTAAAAGTTAATTGGATTAATTAGAATTAATTTTAAATTAATTAATTGGGATTAATATGGATTTTAAATTACTTGAGGATACTGTAATGTATGATTCTGAATATTACTTAGTGATATTTAAGTAATATATGAATATGATGTTATTTATATTACCGTGAGTTACTTATACGATAATAATGAAACTTTAGTCGGTACGCAGTATGGGACGTGTCGGGACTAATTTAAATGAATAAAAAGGAAATATTATTTTATATCAATGTAATGGTTGTTTTGAGTGCGCCATTGCGTACAAAAGGGTCGAAATAGTCAAAAAAGTCTATTCGGGTGTTGGATTTAGGTCTCGGATCACTTTGGAGATGAAAGGACACACCGAAGGGGCATTTTTGTCATTTTGAGATGAATAGTAATTTTGGGATTTGTCTTATTATAAAGGTGATGGATTAGAGAAACGTAGGTTCATTTCATTTTATCAGAAAACACTTGAGAGGTCTTAGTGTAAGAGAAAGTGAAGAGTTTCTTGGGAGGGGATGAGGTTGCTTAGGAAAGAGGAGAGACTTTTGGGGCAAGTCAAAGGGGATTAATCACCTTCGACCACAAGAACCACCATAGAAAAGTCACCAAAAAATGAGGAAAGGATTCTACACCATCATTACCAAAGGTTCAGACCTATATAATTAAGGCAAGTGTAATTCTTGCTTTATTTTATTGCTTACAATATCCATGCTAGATAGGTTAAGTAAGAAGTATGAACTCACATGATTTAAGGATGAACAATAGAGTTTTTGAAATTTTTTCTTGATATGAAAATTAGATAGAATAAATCTCTTTCTGTTTAAAAGATTTAATCCACGAATTTTGGGTTTCAAATGATAGAAGAAGTCTGAGTTAATATGATTTTTAAAGAAATAGTAACCTATGAGAATTCTGGGAATAATAGGATTTAATCCAAATTATTTGATAATTTAGTTTGTTTGATTATTAGAAACTGATCATATATCTTGCTATATCAATTGGGATTAATTAGGAAAAGTTTTGGATTGATTTGTGTTGGTTTTGATGAGAAAGAAAATGGATAAAATGCATGAATTTTTTTATTGATAAATGACGAAATTATGTGATAATTTTAGGAAGTCTGCTCGCGAGTTTTTGTATAAAATCACGTTCTGCACAACTTTGCAGATTTAAGTTTTTCAAAATCGGAGAACAAAAGCCTCAAAATTGTAATTTTATATTTCTCGCAGAATGTACCTTTATCGAAAAAAAATAATTGGAAAATGGTAATTTGGCCCATGGTGAGATTTTATTAATTTTGGTACATTAACAAGGAGCGAGGGACTTGGGTTAATGTTGGAAAATTATTTGGATTTGAGGATTAAATTTTGTGAGAGATATCTACATAACTATTATACGATTTAAAGGAAAATAATCGTTATAGCAAGTACGGGTAATATTGAGGATATATAGGAGTACTTGGGTTGGATCAAAGATCATGTGAGTAATAATTACATAATAAATGTACGATGACAATCATGATTAAAAGTACGGGTAGTATTCAAGAAATAAAACCGGTACTTGGGGATAGAATAAATTCCTAAAATTGTACATATGTCGAATAAGTACCTAATTTTATATAGGTAAATGATAATGCCTATTGTTTGATAATTTATGTGTATGACATACCTAGCATACTTGCTATCGAAGGGAGGTATACGCATGAGGGAAGTCTTATCCTGATGAATATATGGAACATTCGACTTGTCACCCGAGAACATAGGACTTAGGTCGATTACCATTAGTGAGAACACTGGTATAGAACGGTCATTTAGGTGCGTAGGTATGTGCGTAGCCCAAAGACTTAGGACTATGTTTGCCTCCATTCTTTGTGATTTGATATTTGTGGTTCGATGGATCTTTACCGAACCTATAGTCCCCTATACGATGACGAGATGTATTGGTACAAGATAGCAGAGTAATGCAACACCGCAGATGTCTCAGGGTGCAGTATAGTATATATATATATATATATATATATAATATAGTGAATGTATATATATACATGTGATGATATCTACTATGTGGCTAGAGTAGAAATACAAGATAGTTACGTGTGAGAACACTTAATTGAATTGAATTAATAAGGGACTTATCCATGTTGAATCTAAATGGATATATATGTTTATAACATCATTATATGTATTATAGGGTTAATACATGGGAATAATTTGGGCTCTAAAGAATGCATACTTGTGGTTAATATAGTTAGCGTGGGAACTATAACTAGAACTATTTAGAGGTACGTTAGGTGTGGACTTTAGATGAGAGGTGAGAATCTTAAGAGAGAGTCTGATAATATAACATGTATATTATAAGTGATAAATATTGCAATTATTCACTTGCTGTTTTCAAAATTATTTTACCATCGGGCTCTGACCCGTTTCTTTGTATATTATTTTTTCTATCTTGTATATTCTATATCAGGTGTCCAGTCGCAGGGACACCAACCATAGAGGATTATGATGGTTTATGAGCTATGGAGTTATGGAGTTATTGAGTATTGTTTAGACTCCTTCATTTTTTTGATTTATACTTTGTAGTGATCTTTCATTTAGGGCATGTCGCTTCAGAGGATTCCAATTGTTTCTTTTCTATCTGAGTTAGGATTTTATACTCGTGTCGTTGTGTTACATTTACTATTGTTGGGATTTATGTATTGAGATATATTTATTGGAAAAGTTTTATTCCAGTTGCATTTAAATTCTATTGTGATATTTATTCAGTTTATTATTGTTGTGGAATGGAATGTGTAGAATTTTTCAAAATGGTAAAATGAAATTTTTATTGGGAATTTTTTAACACCAACTTAATTGAGTAATAGGTGATATGAAAATATTTTTGTTAGTGATGCTAATAATGAACTAATTGTATATTCTGATTTAATTGGGTATGAGACTGATCTCATGGTATTTAATTAGGCGGGGTGTTACAGGAGGTATCCGAGAATCAGGTTCTAGTGTCCTTTAGGGTCCATACGGCTTACTATGCTTCAGCTTTGCATTCTTTGATGTAGAGCCCTATCGTTAGGATTGTTGAATTTCAAAGTGATTATCGGCATGGATTGATAAGAGGACAAGGTTGACCGTTATAGCCAGCGTATTGTCTTTGATAAGAGAGTAAATATGTAGACTTTAATATAAATAGATAAAAATTATTGGGAAGTTATATACTATATACTAAGGACCTAAGGAGTTTTCATGATCAACTATTTTAGGTGGTCGTGTATCGGGCGGTTCCTTGTTTGGATTTCGCTCTGTGAGACACCCCACGCATGAAACTAACGAACATTGGGAGTCGAAGTAAGTTGGGTATTTAGGATATGAGTTTATAACCTTTACTATTGTATACGTATTAATCAGAGAGTTATGAGTTGTAGCATGATTTGAGGCTAATGGAGTCTCCAAATGGGAATGTGGAAATTATGGTGATACGGATTATATTATAAGTAGTCAGTTAATTAAGGGTATCTTTACAGAGGAATCACATTCATTTAGATCTTATGATGGAATGTACACACATTAAGTGTATGGGCGCCCAGGATGGTTGGATTGTAGTATTTTCTATAACTGTGACACAGTAAGTATTCTTGAGGTTAATGAAAGTAGAAGTTATGACTTCAGGATTTAGTTGTTTGATGATTTAGGACCGCTACTCCCCAAAATTTTCCCCAAGGATGGTATAGGAAGGATTGGGTAAATTTTAACTCGAGACAGTTGAAACTAAATGGTAAGGCTTGGTGTATAACATTATTGGGGGTATTCGGTAATGTCCTGTAAGGGCAGTACGACGGAGATTACATGAGATGTGAGATTAATACTCGGAGTTATCCTTACCACTTATGCTTTATTTTCCGAATTTCGGGATGAAATTGTGTTTTTAGGGGGGAAGTATGTAATACCCGGTAATGTTAATGACTTTTAAAATGAGTTAAATTAAAAGTTAATTGGATTAATTAGAATTAATTTTAAATTAATTAATTAGGATTAATCTGGATTTTATATTACTTGTGGATACTGTAATGTATGATTCTGAATATTACTTAGTGATATTTAAGTAATATATGAATATGATGTTATTTATATTACCGTGAGTTACTTATACGGTAATAATGAAACTTTAGTCGGGACGCAGTATGGGACGTGTCGGGACTAATTTAAATGAATAAAAAGGAAATATTATTTTATATCAATGTAATGGTTGTTTTGAGTGCGCCATTGCGTACAAAAGGGTCAAAATAGTCAAAAAAGTCTATTCGGGTGTTGGATTTAGGTCTCGGATCACTTTGGAGATGAAAGGACACACCGAAGGGGCATTTTTGTCATTTTGAGATGAATAGTAATTTCGAGATTTGTCTTATTATAAAGGTGATGGATTAGAGAAACATAGGTTCATTTCATTTTATCAGAAAACACTTGAGAGGTCTTAGTGTGAGAGAAAGTGAAGAGTTTCTTGGGAGGGGATGAGGTTGCTTAGGAAAGAGGAGAGACTTTTGGGGCAAGTCAAAGGGGATTAATCACCTTCGACCACAAGAACCACCATCGAAAAGTCACCAAAAAATGAGGAAAGGATTCTACACCATCATTACCAAAGGTTCAGACCTATATAATAAAGGCAAGTGTAATTCTTGCTTTATTTTATTGCTTACAATATCCATGCTAGATAGGTTAAGTAAGAAGTATGAACTCACATGATTTAAGGATGAACAATAGAGTTTTTGGAATTTTTTCTTGATATGAAAATTAGATAGAATAAATCTCTTTCTGTTTAAATGATTTAATCCACGAATTTTGGGTTTCAAATGATAGAAGAAGTCTGAGTTAATATGATTTTTGGAGAAATAATAACCCATGAGAACTCTGGGAATAATAGGATTTAATCCCAACTATTTGATGATTTTAGTTTGTTTGATTATTAGAAACTGATCATATATCTTGCTATATCAATTAAGATTGATTAGGAGAAGTTTTGGATTGATTTGTGTTGGTTTTGATGAGAAATAAAATGGATAAAACGCATGAAAAAAATTATTATAAAATGACAAACATTTTTTGATAATTTTAGGACTGTTTTAAGAGGAGATTTGCAGTGTTATTGTGACTTTAATATAAAATCACGTTCTGCACAACTTTTCAATTTTAAGTTTTTTCAAAAAATGAGCAGAAAAGCCTCAAAATTGTCATTTTATATTTTTGATAGAATGTTCCTTTATCGAAAAAAAATGGAAAATGGTAATTTGGCATATAGTGAGATTTTATTAATTTTGGTATATTAACAATGAGCGAGGGACTTAGGTTAATGTTTGAAAATTATTTGGATTTGAGAATTAAATTTTGTGAGAGTTATCGACATAATTATTATACGATTTAGAGAATAATATTTGTTATAGCAAGTACGAGTAATATTGAGGATATATGCGAGTACTTATGTTGGATAAAAGATCATTTGTGTAATTACTACATAATAAATGTATGATGATAATAGTGATTACAAGTACGGGTAGTATTCAAGAAATACGACGGGTACTTAGGGATAGAATAAATTCCTAAAATTTTACATAGGTCGAATAAGTACCTAATTTTATATAGGTAGATGATAATGCCTATTATTTGATAATTTATGTGTATGACATACCTAGCTTACTTGCTATCGACGGGAGGTATATGTGTGATGGCAGTCTTATCCTGATGAATATATGGGACCTTCGACTTGTCGCTCGAGAACATAAGACTCAGGTCGATTACCATTAGTGAGAACACTGGAATAGAACGGTCATTTGGGTGCATAGGTATGTGAGTAGCCTAAATTCTTAGGACTATGTTCGCTTCCATTATTTGTGATTTGATATTTTTGGTTCGAGGGATCTTTACCGAACCTATAGTCCCTATACGGTGACGAGATGTATTGGGACAAGATAACAGAGTTATCCAGCACCGCAGCTGTGTCTTGGGGTGCAGTATAGTATATATATATATATATATATATATATATATATATATATATTTATATAATAAGGTAGGAAACTTATGTATGTCATAAGCTTCAATTATGATGTCATCTTTTTTAGTTTTTTTTGCGCTTCCTATTTTGCCCTCAATTCTTTGACTTCCCCCTCTTTTTTTCCTTACCAAATTTGCACTTCAATTCAAAATAGAGGGTACTTTAGTCAAAATCACTCCCTCAATTTGTTCACGTCCTCTCATTTCTCACACAAACCTCTCATTCTCCCGTTCTCTCCTCAGCGAGCCCAAAAAAACCCTACCACCTCTTTCTCTCTCTTTCGCCGCTCGCCGCTCGCCGTTCTCTCTCTCTCTCTCACCACATCTTCTCTTTACACATCAGTGGTTTCGGGTTTTCTTGGTTTTAGATCTAGGTTTTCTTCAAATGGAGGATCCCCTCTTGAAAAAATCATGTACGAAGGTCTTCTAATGTATTTCTTATTTTCATTTTGTGTTTTTGGGGCTTTTATGTTTATCATTTATAATTTTCAGGTATGCTAGAGGTTGAGGTGGAATCAAGAAGTTATGGGTTTTGCATACAAGAAGCTAAGGTTTAATATACTGTTCTTACATGTTCTTAATACATTTATGGGGAGTTTAATACATTTCTCTTTTGAGTAATATATTTACACTAACTCACATGGGGTTGTATAATGTATCATGGGTTTTAATTGATCTTTGTTTGGATGATGCTAACTCAATGAGGAGATGAGCTGTTGTATCATGGGTTTTTATGTTTACAGTGATGGATTCGGCTCTATTAGTGTAAAAAAATAAAACTATTGGGGCTTTGTTATATGAGTTTAATTCTTCTTTTAATGTTTAGATTATCTTTTCATTTTGTGATTGTACGCTTATCATTTTGATGAATTTGGTGGTGAATCACTGAGGTATGCTTATACTTTATTTTTTTCTATGTTGTTGGTTGTTTGATTATTGTCCTAACTAAGTGTTTCATTTTTTTTCAGACTTTTTATTTTTACTTAGATGTTATGTGCACTACTTGGACCATTTAGAAAGCATTTCGGTTGTTTGAAGATCAAAGTGCTATTGTGCTATTGTGGAAGCATAAGTATCTAAGTTAGTAAATGGTCTTTTTTGGGCATTTATTTTCTGAACCTTTTTGTGGTTAAAGTTACAAAAGTTATCATATTTCGTTTTATTTCATTGTTATGAATAACACAACTACCATATGGCTGGTGCTTTACGTTGGTTTTAGGTTCTCCGAGTACTAAACATATGGTTGGTTATCTACATTGAGGTTCATGTGATTAGCTACGTTCAACTTCATTATAAATGAATGTTTATTGGGAATTTTATTGCAAGATTTAGGTAATGATTTGAGTTCAATACTACACTTGGGGGGTAGGTAATTTTTGGGAATACGAATAACTTTCATATATATTTATATTTGATATAATATTATCTTTTATCAACCTTCCCTTCCCTACGAATGCATATGGTGTCATCGTTATCTCGATCGAGATTAGTAGGTCAAAATTTAAGCTCTTACTTTACTAACTGAAATATGAATTGTTTGGGTTTTCAGAAACTTTATTTTTAATTGGTACATGTGAATGTCATTCTACCAACTCTATAGCACTTTTATGGCATACTGAGTACATATCCCACTGGCCCTTATTTGATGAAGTCTAAAGACAAGGAATATGATAGCAAAAAGAGAAACAATGTTGGTTCTACTGTGTTGGTTTTGTGCTTCCTTTTGATCATTATTGTTAAAAATTGAGTAATAACACCTCTGATGTAATATACAATTTTATGTTGTCGTTTGATGTTCATTATTACTAATACTCTATCTCTTTCTCTCCGTATATAGACAAAGTTAGCCTACGTGAAAGTCGCTTACCCATTATTCCCTCTTCAGGGCCTGACTAGAGGTCTCCCAGAGGTTGGATGTGAAGATTAGGACGATATTGTCTTCCTCTCCTTGGACGAGTATTGGATGTAAGGTATAGTTTTGGACACATTGCCTATGAAATTCATGTATTTTATGTACCATTTGATTAAATGTGTTTTAATGTTTCCTTCATTCGCTGTTTGTTGTAGTACATAACTGAAGCAGAAACATCGTAATGTTATCCTGAGTATGAGGTTTTGCCAGGGATATTCTCCTATATCTGTCTTTCTTAAATAATATGGGAAATGTTTAAGACAAGTGGGAGTTTGCTTATATGTTTATCATTAATGTTCTCCTGTGACTTTAAACCAAACGAAACATACACTAGGCTCATTATTTTTTTATATGTTTTTTTTACCTTAGAATTTTGTTAGAGTTTAGTTAATTAGAACTTAGTATGCCCCACGTATCCAAGTTAATTTGAATTTAGTACTTTCATCTTATTTTTTGTACATGTGGGGTTTTCTTCATCTTTCTTTTAATTAAGGTGACATTAATGTGTCACTTCTTGACATAAGACATTACTGTCGGTAAAACTTAGGTGAGTTCATGTGAGCTCAAGCCTATTATAAGTGAGCATATCTCACTGAATGAGCTCAAGCCTATTGTGCTGATTGTGCAGTTCCTTTCTTTCTTTGTTTTAAAATCTGATATATTGTTATGAATGCAATTTGGTTCAGGTAAAGTTGAGTGTTTGCAAATTGAGGTCAAATTTCATAAACACACTATTTTTTAAATGTTTTGTATTGTTTTTTTTTTATAAAAGTCTGTTTATAATCAAAATTTCAGGAACAATAGCGATGGAGTTATGAAGAGCTCAATAAGCAAGATGATATATTATCATCAGCAGATAAGAGTATGGTAAAATCATAGCGCCCCATCGCTGGACCCGAACTCCATCATGTAGTGGAGGTTAACGCCGATCCGTTTCATAGCGCCCCATCGCTGGACCTCATCGATGAGGCTCTTGGAGTACGACTCCAACAGTTTCTTCGCCGCCATTTTAGCTAAAGTAGAGAGCCAACATTGTTGACTAAAATTTTCAACATTGAAAATATCACAACTGTGAATCGTTTGATGGCAGTTCAATGCAGTGAATCAATTTTGAACACTGAAATGTAACATTATTTGAACGTAGTGAATCAATTTTAAACACTGAATCGTTTAATGGAAGCCATGCATTTTGGTTGTCTCTCTTTATAATCTTGAGTAGGTTAAATTAATAGTGAGAACTTCTATTGTTGTTGTTCAAACGATGCCTTTCCTTTATTTTTTTATGTGTTACTGGCCTATTTAAAGATCTATTTTTAAAAATTTTAAATTTTTTTAAAACTCGCTTTATAATCTTGAGTAGGTTAAATTCTATTGTTCTTATTTTTCCTTTTCGCAGAATAAACTTTCATCAAGTATATGTGTAATATTTTGAGTAGAAAGCAATGTACGGATATGCATAAATAATAGTATTAAGCTCATTGAGATTTTCTTTGTTTCGATCATTAATTCCACATGTCATTTCAAATTGGCCTCTTCAAAGACTCAAATGTTATATATGTTAAAATTACTTTTATTTTATATTATTTATTCGAACTTCAAGTTTAATTCTTATACATTTCTTGATTTATGTTATGTGATTTTAGATATAAGCTTTAGGTTTATTTGGGGATTCGATTTTGTCAAAGGGAGTACAACTTTTCCTAGAAGATGAGACTCGAAACAAAATTTTGGATTTTTATTTCGGAGTCAAATCTTCTTGACTAATGACTATTGATTTTTATTTCGAACTCCAGCAGCAGGATTGCGGTCCAACTGATGAATAACAGCATCCTCAACCCATGGTTGATTATAGAAGACTGATCACCTCCAGCAGGGGCTACTACTATAGGAGCATGATTGTGGCTGCTACACGGGCTGCTACTATAGAAGCAGAAACCCTCCTTGGTAATTTGTTATTGTAGATTTGGTAATGGTCGTGGCTGCTACATAGGGGCGGCTAAAAAATAAATGGCGCCTCTTTAAATGATATCATCTATGGCTCACTCCTTGCATTTCTACCTAGAAAACAAATGGCGCCTCTCTTTCCATAGATAGTGTCTTAGATTGCATCCAATAGTCAGTTCTTCATATGATCTTTCAACTCGAGACAAGTATTTTGTGGTTTTTATAGAACATTTATTTTATTATGGAACAACGTCATTTCAGTTAATTTTATGCGAATCGACATTAAATATTATTTTGAGTTTAATTGACTCTAAGCCATTTATCAGTTAAACAGAGATGGCTTCATTGGACATGCGACAGTTAAGTAGAGATGGACGAATCAGGAACCCTCATGAGAACCCATTGGTGCCTTCCCCCTAAACCCAGATAGTGGCTGAAGAATGGGCTGCACCAAAGCAGGCCCGTTCTTTTTATTTCGTGAAATATTGATAATATGATGACCTATTAAAGAACTCAAAAGGCTGATGTTGGATATGCTTTGGGACTGGATAACTTTATACATAAGTGAAAAGAAAAGAAGTATATGATTCGTAGGCTTAATATCTCCACTGCGTTCGAAACGAAAAGCAGAGGTCAATTTTAATGTTGGTAGAAAAGCAGTATATGATTCGTGCTATGCTTTGATGTTCACAGGTACGATAATGACCGTTAATTGTTGACTTTTAATGTTGGTAAATTTTTGGCCATATAAAACAGTAGCAGCTCGGCCATATACAACTAAGCCCGGGTAGTTTTGGGCACATGTGCTCTCTTTTAATTTCTATGATGATGATCGGAGTTGAGAGAAAGAAAACACTGCAACATTTCCTTAAGAAGCTGGATAAAAATATGCATCTCCACAATCAGATCGGAGTTCATAGAGAAAACACTTTAACATTCCTTTTTTAGATTTACACTTTTGGTTTCATTGTTACCCGTAGTCAATAGATTCTTGGCACCGCACCGATCTCAGATATGCAATAAATCTTTGTTTCAGTTATGCAGTAAATCTTTGTTTCAGTCATGGTGGTTGTGGGGAGGCTCGACAGGTAAAAATGGATTTTTATGAGAAAATAGTTCTTTAGTTTTTTTTGCCTGATAAGAAAATCTACAGGATTTTTATGAGGCAGAGATTAATGACTCAGACCCTTGCATGTGCCTTACCCTGCATCTGATATCACTTCAGAATAAAAAGTGTGTACGTGTTGATGAAGTTTATGTATTCGCCGACCTTATTGCATTAGCTGACTCAGAGAATCAGGAAGTGGAAAACTCAGCTGGAAGTTCTCTTATGGATATGAAACTCAACTGGAAGTCTCTTATGGATATCTTAGCCCCTACTCTTTTATAACTATCTAAATTTGGTGTTGGCCACTTACAAGACAAGCACGCTTCTAATACTTGGAAACGAGACAAACTCAGAGATGAACTTAGCCCCTACACTTTTACAAGACAAGCACTCTTTTATATCTGTTTGTTAGAATGTATATTCAAAGTTATATTGAATATTAATTTTGTTTAGATATGATTCGTCCGTTTCTTTGCGTTACTCTAATTTTCCTTTATATAAATTGGATTGTTTATTACTTTAAGATTGATAACTTTGACAATCTATATATTTTTCTGAAACAGGAAATTGACTCAATAGTTACAACCCAAATACATCCTCAACGGACATGAGGATTCCCTGCAACAGTCCCGAGCGTCGGCAAGTTTTCATGTTTTCATATTGCATATACTTATTATGTTTATCTGTTGAATAATTTAATTTTAGAATCAATCCATATTCATAATGCCAAAGTAAGATCGCTTAAAATAGACAACAATCCCAGTGTACGATCACTTCAATCCATATTTATAGCCTTATGGATAAAAGATGACAGAATAGAATAGTCAACACAATGTTCTCTAAAGAAGGATATCTTGGATTGCATATCGTTTTCATGTGTATGAAGGATCTTACTCTGCACCTATCAAAAATTAAATAATTGTTCATTGAATTTCGTTGTTATACTTGATCATTTTGCTTTCTGCAAACCTCCTGTAAATGACGAGGAAATTCTAGCTTTCTTAGAGTTACTAAAGCTATCCAGATTTTTGTAGATTTATATAAACTCTGGGACAATATTCACAGTGGCTTTTCACCTAACATTTCTTTATTATGTGGTTGGAATTATCTATAATTTTTTCTTAAAGAACTTGGTAATATTTTACTCATCTGGTGTTTTTTCACCAGAAATTCCGTTGTCTTTGCATATCTAATGCTTTAATTTGTACTAATCTGATTATGGAATATTCTGATTTATGTTATTGATTTTAATGTTTTAGTTTTGTTCTACATTTATCATGTGTACGAAAAAATATTGGCGGTAAATTAATTCGTTGTATGTTTAGGTATGAGATATCATTTAGTGAAATGTCCTCCAATCTAGATGTACTTTTAGATGTTTATGTTTGGCAGTGTCTACTCTTGGATTTGCATTGCGTTTGTAATAAATGTGGTAATTGAAAGTACAGTAGTGCAGAGTACATATTTAATAGCTATTTTGGTCCTCAGCTGCTACATAAGGAGTAAAGTTGCTCACTACAGAGCATAAATTACTCTGGTGTGTTACATTAACTAGGTAATTGGGAATTTAAGATATTAAATTGGAAATTTTTTTGTATGTGCGGCCATATTTTCCACTATGTGGAGAAATCTGGGACCGATAAGAGAGTAGCGAAGTCTGTGGGGAAGGTGGCTAGAGTGGTGGGGACTTAGAAAGTGATGTCGACAAAGACTAATAAAGAAAAACCGCGGCTCTTTAGACTCAATTGAAACATTATTTTCGAATGCATCGACGATGTATATGCAACGTTGATGATGCATATGAGGTTGGAGAGGCTATTTGTGGGCTTGGTGGTGTTTAAGAGTGGGGATCCCTGTGAAGAGGTACCGTGCGATTGTGCATGCGGTCCCGCATTCATAGAGGTGGAAGGCGAAATTCACATACATAGGGATTAATACGTCCATATATAATATTGAACTTCCAAAGCCTCTATCATGACGATACATGTATATATAACATTTATATCTTCATGTGTAAACAATGTTCAATCCACTGCATAACTGGATGTTATTTTTTGTTATAACTTTTACTTCTATGGTGTTATATTCATGTTTATATGTTCCTAATAAATTCCATTTTTACCTTTTGCATTTGTAAATTTTGTATACCCATGATTTCACTCAGTTGTCTATTTTAAGCATGCATGAACCAATCTCTTTTTTAGGGAATTGACTTCATTAAATAATTGTTATGCATTTGACTAGATCTCAAATGTTAAGCTTTTAACTTTTATTATTTTAGTATTAAGCTCATATAACTCTAATTTTAATTATTTTTTCATTCATTCAAGTTCATTTTGGTATTTTTTCTTCTCTTTCTCACTTAATTTTTACAGGTCTGGTAGCTACACGTCATTGCGATTTTTGGATTGTTGCACCAAGTGATCATATGACGATGGAATGCCCTAAAGACTGCCTCATACTTCTATACCTCATATGGTGTGGCGTATTTGATTTGACACCAACTTTTATCAATTTTGTCAAGAAAGGGTAGTTTTATAGAAATATTTAATGGGTCACATTTCTTATTGTTTATGACCATTGGAATATTAATCATAGACTTGGACCATGTAGAGTGGGCCCATATGGAGTCATCCTAAGATACTTTGTGTGAGAATTTTTAATAACTTACTTATTTTAGTAGTTATCTGTTAAGTTGTAAGTATGCATATTACTATTGTGGATTTGTTTGGACAAGTTTGTATATTTGGTTTACTTTTGGGAAATAAAGCGTAAAATATTAGAACGTTAATAACTTGATGCATGTTTAATGTGGGAAACAATTCATGCCATGACTACACTCCTCTATATCTCACTATTGATGAACAAAGTGAAAGTCTTCACTTCTAGAAAGAACAATATTAGGAAAATCCTTCATTTTCTATAAAGAAAATAGGGCATATCTAATATTATCTTTTCTGAGTTTTTCTTTTTTGTGTGTGCAAATCTGGGATCGAGTGACACCTTCCCTAAACATGCGACAACTTGATCGACAACAATGAACATCGATAATGCTTTGCGCTTGATATGGTGTTGCGTGCAATTGACGATTTTGAGTGTCGAACACAAAGAAGATATATGATACTTTCACTCAAAGTGTCTTGAGTGATAATGTGTGAATTGACATATTTAGTGTAAAAGATGACACATTCCCGCCTCTTTCGATTTAGTTGCTCCTTGATTGGCTCGAATTTTTGGTTTCAATGTAGTGTGGTTGGCTTAAAAATTGGATTTATGATTTAGTGTGTTTGTCTTTGTATAAAAAATTAATCTTATTTAGTTGTTGTTTTGTTCTGGGATATTATATTAGTCTTTAGTTTTTGTGTGTCGAGTTTGCACATTTAGCGTTGAAGGCATGAATGCATTCAATCAAAGTGTTCACACATTTAATGTATTGATTATTTTTTTTATTTCTCAAATAATGTGGATAGTCCTATAAATAAAGAAAAATGTGCCATATTTTTAAAATTGTTTACAAGTTTGTGTTGTAAATAAAAAATTTATGACTTAAATTGTTTACATATTCAATACATTGGAAATTTTCTTCGTGCCTTTAGGCACGTACTTTGAATTTTTTTGTCATTTTGCGATTATCAGCGTGCCTTCAGGCACGGGCATACCCTAGTATATATATATATATATACACACATGTGATGATATCTACTATGTGGCTAAAGTAGAAATGTAAGATAGTTACTTATGAGAACATTTAATTGAATTAAAATAATAAGGGACTTGTCCATGTTGAATCTAAATGGCTATATATGTTTATAACATCATTATATGTATTACAGGGTTAATACGTGGGAATAATTAGGGCTATACAGAGTGGATACATGTGATTAATCTAGTTAGAGTGGGAACCATACCTAAGATGATTTAGATGTACGTTAGATGTGCACTTTAGATGAGAGGTGAGAATCTCAAAAGAGAGTCCGATAATCTAACATGTATATTATAAGTGATAGATATTGAAATTATTCACTTGCTATTTTCAAAAATATTTTACCATCGGGCTATGACCCGTTTCCTTGCATTTCTCTTTTCTCTCTTTTATCTTCTATATCAGGTGTCATGCCGCAGGGACACCATCCATAGAGAATTATGATGGTTGACGAGCTATGGAGCTATGGCGTATTGTTTAGACGCCTTCATATTTTTATTCGTACTCTATAGTGATATTTCATTTAGGGAATGTCTCCCCAGAGGATTTCTCTGTTTCTTTTCTATCTGAGTCAGGATTTTATGCACGTGTTATTGTGTTACATTTACTATTGTTGGGATTTATGTATTGAGATATATTTACTGGAAAAGTTTTATTCCAGTTGCATTTAAATTCTATTGTGATATTTATTTAGTTTATTGTTGTTGTGGAATGGAATGTGTAGAATTTTTCAAAATGGTAAAATGAAATTTTTATGGGAAAGTTTTTAACACCAGCTTAATTGAGTATTAAGTGATATGGAAATATTTTCGTCAGTGATGCTAAGAATGAAACAATTATATATCCTGAATTAATTGGGTATGAGACTGATCACCCGGTATTTAATTAGGTGAGGTGTTACAGTTCACTACATTCCTTCATCAAATTCCTTCCCATTCAAATAACTTAATTAAAATCACCAACTCACCATTATTCTCCCACATCATTAAGCTTTATTGAAGATAAACTTTAAGTATTGCACAAAATCCCATAAAATGTTTAAAAGTATTTTACCTCCCATTTTATAATCTTCTTTTATTTCTTAATATATTCATCTTATCTTTATATTTTACTCATTAATATCTACTTAGTCCATTTTAGTATCATGTTCCATAAATTCATTAGTAATAATAATCAACATTTTTTTATCTTGGATTTATATTAACCACAAGTTACTTTAATAAATTAAAAGAAAACAGAATAGGATATATGTGATTGATTGACAAATTAGAGGTTATTTTGGGTGCTTTTATTAAAAAGGGTTTTCTTACTCATTTTTATCCAAATAAGCCCGTAATTTCTCAAAAATTACCAAAATCATATAAATCCATCTTTTTAAGTCTGTGCGAACTATGCGGGTTTTAATAATTTTTTGATATTACGTAGGCATATTAAATTTTCTCTTGAAAATGAAGTAATTATTTCTATATTTCCTTTTTATTGCTTTATTTAATTAATTTTCTCATATTATCTTTTTGTTGCAATATTTTCAACTTTCCTTTATTATGCTTTGTTTGTTAGTTTTTCTTCATTTCCATATTATAATTCTTCTTAGATTTATTTCGTTTCATCTCTCCATGGATAATTATGATCACTCATGGTGATATTATGATAATATGGATTTACTCCTCGTATATTCATACTTAAACACACTTTTCCTTTCACTCACACATATTCACATTCACACATGCTTTTATGCACATATACACATACATGTATTTTCACCAATTTCCGACTTTGTTACCCTTATTAATGTTTTAGGATAGTTTTTCACTCAACTACACTTATTCATGTTTACACATACTTTTTAACTTAGTTACACTATTCATTTTTGTACACACTATTTTATTCATTTTCACACTTTTCATTCGCACACACAAAAGTAGCAAGAGAGAATTTGTTTAATAATAATAGATCAAAAAAGGTGGAGATGGATCTTAACTCTCCATGACATATATATACGTAGTTTTAATTTATCCTTTTGCATGCATATTCATGTTTTTACATATCATCATGAATAAAAATGTGCACAATATACTAAAACGACTCATTAATTCTAAACACTACATTCACGAGCATTGAGTATTGACCCTATTTTTGAATTTTATTGTAAGGTCGCTTCGTTATGGGCCATTGGTCCTTATTGAGAAACGAGATTGACATAAACACGTAAATTTTTTAGCCCAAATATCTTTGATTAATCATGCATTGGAAAGAAAATAAGTAGTAGGCTTAATTAATAAAACTAACATTTTAATAAATAATATTATAGCGGAACTTGTTGTGATCCGTATGAGGAGAAATATGTTATTGATGATGAAGATATTTACGACATCCCAAGATCTCCAAAATCCTTTATAGAATGCTCCTAACATATCAAATTTGATCATATATGATCCACCAAATGTAATCTTTTTGTGTGGGAACTCTTGGAGATCAAAACTTGGGGAAATATAAGAGAAATCAACATCTCTCTCCTCACTGCTTCAGAAAAATATGAATATTGTTATTTATCTTCCTCTCTAATCATCCATAATGGATAATTTATCTAAAACCCTACCTTACACCAATATAAGCTAAATGGGGCTTCCAAGGAGTTTTGGGACTATTACTTGGGCAATGGACTATTCTATCGACCCAAGATAATTAATTACATTATTTTTCAAATAAATACTCTGAAATCCCAATTACAATTACCATAATTATTTTATTTCTTTACTTAATCATGATTAATTCCACTAAATAATTATGAGTGTACTCTAATTTAATCATTTATGAATCACTCAAAATGAAGAGGTCTTATTTGTAAAGTTGATTATGTTACATAATGTGATTATCCGCGTTAAGTATTAGATACCCGCTTGGTCAAATCAATTTTCTTCTAATTGATTTTAACCATCATCGAATGAATTCCTTGATTCTCATGATTAACTTATTTGCTACTTCACCAGATTATAGAATAATCCACCAATCGAGTTTTATTCGTGGAAACAAAATATATAACTCTATCAAGGGGTATCACAATCCAATATATCTATTTAATATGGATTCCTTCAAGTTATGATCTCAACCTACTCACATAACCATTGCCCGACTGGAGGGGATCTATTAATCCAATATATTACTAAATCACACCCATAACAATTATAGAAACAATTTTGCAAGCATTCTAATCCTCATGATTAAGAATCTCTGCACTATTTATAAATGGTGTGAGATTACTTAAATTTAATCAAAACATTCCTTAGACCTAAATATCATGGGTAGTCCTATTCAGTACATTCTTGACTACCTCATTCACAATCCTCTTTTGAACTATCATAGAAGTTCTCGAACCATAAAAAACATTCAGGTAATTTGGGATAAACTACTAGAATTTTACACACAATCATACACATATGATGGCATTCCCTATCTAGGTTGTGAAATAGTTCAATTGTACTAAAATTGAAATTCTAATATCTTACGATCAAGATGAACCTGAATCACCATAATTCCTACTAGATACAATTGACCAATATGTATACAATATATTTAAACCATATATATAAGGCATTCTCAAAACCTTGATTCATATTTCAAAATTATTTCACACACCTTTACTTAAAAGTAAAGGTCACACGTGATTTTAAGAACACAACCACAATAATATCACACTTAGTCCTAAAGCCATGTACCTATGTATGTAACTCCTAACCCATTTACTATAAAATTTGTTGCCTCTTTGTAGAAGGATTAATCGAGCATTATTCGATACAATCGTATTCATATCACTTAATTATTCAATATCTCAAAATAGATGAAACCTGCACTCAATGTTCTTAACACTTTAATGGTTTATTTGCTCTCTCGAACTACCAAGTATACCACTGTGAATTTTAAAAGTGTAACAACTAATTTAACTTGAAGAAACGTAAACCAAATTACTTAGAAAGTTACCAAGCCATATATTTTTTTTAGTTTCCTCTCAAGTGGCAATAACTTCAGCCTCCTTAGTGGAGTTAGCAATAAAATATTACTTCATATTGCTCTAACTTACATCTCAACCTCCTTGTGTAAAAAGATATTTAGAGGTAGAAAACTTACTATCTTTATCCGACTGAAGAATAAGTCTTTTTACCTAAATAATATAATACTATCAGACTGAAATCTATTGACCAATAAAAATTCGGTCTAACACACAATATAGCATATATGAGGAAACCCACCAACAAAGCTTTAGGTATATCCCTCATAACTTCTATATAATCAAGTGTTCTGGGAAACTGATTCCTAGATAGAGTGATTCCATACTTGAAAATAAGATCATTTCATGCAATATCAATGCTAGTCATGTGAGTGTAACACCGATATAATTGACTTGGGATAATCCCATCATCCTTTTATCTGATATAGAAAAATCTAGATCATAAGGACATGCCTGGCTTGTCTTAAGTACTTTATATTGAGCTACCTGGACAACCACGATCTTATGTAAGATAATACTCCCACCTCGTTCCTGATTAGGGTAATTATCCATAAATGTACCTAGAAATACCACCACATTTTCTTCATGCTTATCATGCATACAAGCATCATTCGAAATTTGATCAAAATAAAAATATTTATTGCCTAATCAAACCTTATTATCCATGACCTTGGTGTTAGCCTAAATCCATAAATGGATTTTACAAGATTACATCACTTTTCTTTCCCGACTTCTTACTATGTATGTGTCAAGACTAACATTTATGAACATTTCCTTATTTTTAAAAGGATACTGACAAACTTTAGCTTGACTATCGGTGAGAACATTTCCTTATAGTTAATCCTGTCTCCGACTAAATAATTTTACAAGCCTTGCCTTAAAGGTTTGTTCTATTCAATCCCTTTATCTTTTAACTTCTTATAGATCCACTTGATCCCATTGGTTTTTATCCCATTAAAAAATATTACGATTCCCCAAAACTATACTTGAATAGATCAAATATCTTTTTTTATTCCATAGCCATAAATCAAAGATAAAATCATTTGTCTTAGAAGGCTTTATTGTGGTTTTGGGACTCTATTAGTGCTTGCTTGGGATAACAACAAAACAATCACCCAAAAAAACCAATTGGAATATCTCAAGATGCCCCCACTACGAGATGTCACCACTTGTTATCCATTATTAGTGACATATGTATCCTAATCATTGATAACACTCAACTAATGTTAGGCAGTGTATTATCGATATCTAGTAACATTAGTAATATGATGTTCCATTCTATCTTGTAAGACTAGCTTACTCTTGGTACCATGGTTCATTAGATGATCCTCTTATAAAAATTGGGCATTGATACAATCAATGAGCTTATTTTGTTTTGGACATGATATAAACTACTTTTATAATCTTTAGGATATCCAAAAATGAGAGATAACTCTGCCCTTAGTTTTAACTTCTTTGTTTCCTTCCACAACACTAGTGTCAAGCAATTCCAAATCCGAACATGCCCTAGAACGATCATGAGACCACTCTACAGTTCCTTGGGAGTTCAAGATACCGACATAGATGTAACTAAATCCAAAATTTATAAATCCATCTCTTATGTAAAATCCCAATATGAATGTTGCAGTCTTGAACAACTAATCCTGGACCTTATCACATCCAAAAGAGTTTTATTTATTCCTTTCCATTAAACCATTCCCAAACAAAATACCTAATGTACACAAATGGTATATAATCCCAACCCTTAATAAATGATTCCTTTAAACTCCTAAGAGGTATACACCCCATGATTAGGTCATAGAGTTTGGATTAGTGTACCTCACCTATGCTCAACCTTTTGTAACAACCCGCTTAATTAAATACCAGGTGGCCAATCCTTTACCTAATTAACTCGAATTATTCAGTTGGCTCATTCTTAGCATCACTGTGGGAAAATAATTTTATTTCTTTATTAACCACCTACTAATCAATTAAGCTGGTGTTAAAATTTCCAATTTTAATTTTTGTAAAATTTATTTTTAAAAATACCAATAATTTATAATTTAAACCACTCCACAACAATGAATAATGAATACGTATCATCACAAGTTAATTAAAATATAATTGTAATAAACTTCCCGGTTTCAAACATCTCAATACAAAAAATCAAATAAAATCAAATGTATCTAACACCGACATAATTAAAAAACCCTGACTGAGATAGAATGGAAATGACAAGAATCCTCTGGAGACATGCCCTAAAAGAAATGACTACAGAGTACATGAATCAATAAAATGAAGCGTCTAATGTAAATTCCACAACCCCATAGTATCCATTGTGAATGAATATCCAATCCTCTATGCTGGGCGTCCATGTGTCTAGACACGTGATATAGTATATACAAGAAAGAAGAGAATATGCAAGAGAAAACGGGTCAGAGCCCGATTGTAAAATATTTTTAAAATAGCAAGTGAAAAAATGTTACAATTCGCAATTATTATATACATGTTAAATTCTCGATCTCTCTCTTGAGATTCTCACCTCTCATCTAGTGTGGATGCCTAACATATCTCCAAATTGTTCTAGTTACTATTCCTACTTTCACTAGATTGTATCACTGTGTCAACTAACCATACCCCTTATCTTTCCCATGTATTTCCTTTGCAATACATGTAATAAATATGTATTAATTCATTTCTTAATATAATCAAGTGTTCTCAAACTTAATTAATTTCAGATTCCCTTATCTTTTATGTCTACTTAATTCACACAGTAGATAATATCACAAGTATATATATATATATATACATTCACTCTATTATATATATAATACGGTATCCCGAGACATAGGTGCGGTGCATGCATATTCTGTTATCTAGTCCCATTAGATCTCGTCACTGTATAAAGGACTGTTGGTTCGGTAAATCCCCCGAACCACAAATATCAAAACACAAGTATGGGAGGCGACCACAGTTGTAAGCCTTTACTGTACGTACATACCTACGCACCCAAATAACCGTTCAATACCATTGTTTTCACTAATGGCAGTCCAACCTAAGTCCTATGTTCTCAGGTAACAAGTCAAAAATCCCACCCAAGACTCATCAGGATATGACTTCCCTCAATGCACAAACCTCCCGTCGATAGCAAGTAGACTAGGTATATCTTACACATAAATCATTATATAGGTATTCATTTAACCTATTTATATATCATTAGGGAAAACACACAACCCTTATAATAAATCACATACGTAGTATATTTTATCTCTCGAATATCCTACATATTTAAATTATGAATTTACTCCTTAAGGGATCTTCCCTAGATTTTCTCACCACTCAAAGTATATCGTTTTATTCCTCAAATAAATTCAGTAGGTAAACATCTACCCCTTAATGGTCCATGTCCGTATCTTCCCCGAATTTTCACTAATTTAATAATTATCCAAATTAGGTTTATTCACCGATTATCCCTAATTTAATTTAACCCCATAATTAACTTCTTAGGGTCAAGTCCACAAATATAATATGGCCTACTAGTGTCCCATATATTCCCCTTTTCATTAAAATTAAGTCCCATAATTAAATCAAGAATAGTCCCATTAAAATAATTACAAAAGGGAAAAATTATCAAATTCTTGGTAGCCGAATCGATTAGGCCTGGTCCGAATCGATTCGCCCCTACCTCTGAATCAATTCTACGGGGTCCAAATTGATTCGCCCGTACAGGTCTGCAAAAATCTGCTTATTCATTGCTATGGGTTCTCAACATTTTAAACACCCATATCACTACCAAATGACCCCAAGCTCACAATAATCAATTCTATTTGATATAACCAAGTATGTACATGATTTATAACATCAAAACATATCAAAATCATTATGGAGTTTCGATTAATCATGCTAATCTTATTTTAAATTCATAAAATATGCATTATATAGTTCTTTCTCAAGAACACTTATAAAACCCAAATTTCTTCATCAATTAAAATAAAAATTGCGTGGTGTTAATTCTAATTTCATCAAAGGAATAATCTTAGATGATTTCCGTTTCAAGAATTACATCAAAGTCATCAAATTTTAATCTTTGATTCATAGTTTTCATGGATGTTTATCTCTTCTAATTTAACATGGATATTATACTCACCAATTGGAATAAGAATTACACTTTCCTTAATGTGTAGGTATGATACTTTGGAGAAGATATGTATAAGATGTCCTCTTCTCTTTTTCCCTGGTGGTGCAAGGTGGTTGTCCCTTGATTTGCTTTCAAAACCTCTTCCTCTCCTTGGGAAAGCCTATCACTCTCCTCAAAGACCTTTCCTTTGTTTTGGGTGAATGAAACTAAGTTCTCTAATCTTTTCACTTATATAATAAAACCCAATTTTCGTAGTTACTATTCACCGCCCAAATAAATTGACCAAAATACCCCTCTGGTGTCTCTTTTTGGTTCCCAATTGACCCGAGACCTAAATCAAACCCCCGGGTAGACTTTTCTGCCTATTTCGACCCTTTCAAACTCAACGGTGCACTCGAAATGACCATTTGTATGACATGGAAATAATTTACTTTTTATTCATTAAAATTTTCCTTGGCATGACTCATACGCGCGTCCCGACTTAATTTCCATAATCCTCGTATTATTTACTCGCGACCATATAATCATATATTACTTTTAATCACTAAGTAATATTCAATATCAATCACATATTACTCTATTATCTAGTAATATTCAATTCAAATTAAATCCAATTTTATTCATAATTAATTCCAATTAATCCCCATTTTACTTTTAATTAATCTCATATTAAAAGTCATTAAAATTTCAGGGCATTAAACCTTTATCTTGTGCACTTTGAGCTAATAAAAGGCTTTCGATTTATGGTGCACAAGGTAAACACATCCATAAGTAATCATCAATAGAATCTATAAAACACTCAGAACTACCTCTTTATTGAAAAATCAGACAACTATATAAATTTAAATGAATCATTTCCAACACATCTTTGTCTTTTTATCTTTGTCCATGAAGGGTCACTTGGTCATTTTATCTTATCAACGAGATTCACGTATTAGAAGTACCACTACTTCCAATAAACTCAAGTGTCCACTTTATAGGTGTCTTTGAATTACTTTTAGAATAAAATAACCTAAGCATAAGTTCAAAAATTGTGTTTGGTTCTAGGAGGAAACTTTATTCTTAATGATTTCCCACTAAAATATTCATGTCAATATTTAGCAGAATTGGTGAGATGAACCTTATATTGTATAAAAAAAAATTTATGTACTAGAAAAAATAAAAGATATCCAATTTTGATAAAAAAATTCGTAAAATAATTGAATATTTGTTCAAATACAGTTTAGAAATCAAAACCAACTTTTCTAAAACCAGGTACATCAAACAATTCACCTACATTAACTTTATGTTTACACCATTATTTGAAGGATTTCCTATTTCTTGTAGTGTTGCCTTATTCAAATTGACCATTATTCAGAACATATCTCTTTTAAGTAATTTCTCGATTACCTGGAACCTCTACAAAGAGTTACAGTCCTGATCTACACACCATGTTCCTATAGAATGGATCATGAATCATGCATTAACTTTTTAGATAAAAACCATTACTATGTTCTTTTCCTCATAGATATAAGAAAAGTTGACACGTTTATCGTAAAAAGTTCTAATTACTTGGAGTGAAAATATCCACCTTTCGGGTTTTTCATTATCGAAGAATATGAACTTTATTAACCCAAACTATTGTCCCCAAGACTTAGCCTTATCCTCGTACTTCCCCTTTCGAGAAATAAGTAGAGCTATTCTAAAAAACTAACACCATTGTTTTCTTATCGATGATACTCACTCCCAGATTACGAAATGGATCTGGGTTTTCCCACATCTCTAATAAAAATAATCCCTTGTTCCATTAATGAAGGAGACCATTTCATGAACACAATTCTTACTTGAGCATCGTTAACCAACATCGGTGTTTAAAAATTTCAATCGGTCAATTCTTTAAAATTAAAATGTTCATATAAAACTCCCCTGGTGGGGGGACTAAACATTATGGGAAGGAAAACATCGGTCAATTCTTTAATATTTAATTACCTTAAATATTAAATATAGTGATGGAAGGAAAGCCAAATAGTACCACAAGGAACTAATCACACCACAATTTTAAAATGTAGATGATAATCATGTGTTAAACTAGTTTATTATCCCATTAAGTTGGATCAATGTCCAATTATCATTTTTAGTCCTTGAAACTTATTCCAGTTCAAACCTTAAGACAAAAAACTAGTGAGAAAAGTTTGAATTCAACTTTGAAATCTTAGAAGCATCATTGAAAAAATTTAATTTTCAATTACACGCAAATATTAGATCCATCAAATTATAAAGTGGCAGCCCTCTATTGCCAATTATAAACTAATCCCATAAGACTTCCTAGGAACAGTCCAGGAAGCTTTTGTTCAACATAATTTCAATGAACTATCACTTAAGAGCGTTGAGAATATTGGATGTCATGATACATCCATCCAATAGGGGGCCAAATCAAGCTAACATGAGGAAGTAATCACATAACATTCTCAAGACACCAATGGATACCATGATGTTTATGTGTAAATCGCTCTCCCACTTAATGTTTTGAACTTGAGGGTATTTAAAAAAATAATCCAATAAATTCTAAATCCTTGAAATAAATCCTTGGTAATTTTCAATTTACTTACACAATTAAAATACCCAATCTCACTATTTTTATTTTCCAAAAATAAAAATTTATTTAAATTAAAAAATTGAGATCAAAAGGTAATTTATAACATTAAACTAATTTCCCGAGAAAATTCAATATAGAAAAAAACAAATAAAAACAAATTTTCAAAGAAAAATCTGATCTAGGGCGATCTCAATAATAATTCATGTTGTCCATAATAGCGTGGGATCTTAGTTAAGCAATAAATAACGCACAAACATTATTAACATACAATATGGAAGAGTCATAATCAAACACAACAACGTGCAAACATAATTCAAATTGGAATAAAATTCCAATCCCATCATGGCTTATAGTCCTTCTTGATGTAGAAATCTTTAAGAACAAGAATCCTACTTGAAGTAGACTTCCTTTCGAACTATAATATACCTCGAGGTAAACTTCCATGTAACCTGGATTTCTTCAGGTATTTAAACCCTCTAAAAAGAGTCCGTTCTGATAAGGGAGGAGTTGGGACGAAGATTCTTACCACAAATTAGTGAATAACATCAAAACATATCAAAATTTACAATCTTCCCGGTATCAGATCGATCGCATTAAAATCGAATCAATCACTTTTGATTTCTTATGGATCAGATTGATTAAATTGAAAAGGATCAATCCCCTTTGGATCGGATCAAGATCCCTGGTAGTATAATTTAGTTTTCACTTCGCAAATTACATGAAAAACAACCATAATGTTCTCCAATCGTCATAAAACTTGACTAACCATTGTCCAAGGCCATAACCCATGTATATACATGATTCTAAATTTAACTAAACATTACAATCCTCTTCCAACTCCTCTAAATATATCGATAAAAGCAATAATTATAAAAACCTCATTATTACAACCATATTGAGTCTTGAAGGAAAAATAACTACAGATGAACCACTGTAGGTCTAATTACACACAAAAAAAATTTGTGACCATGATGGAATGGATATAATTATATAATATCTATAAAATCATGGTAGTACTACACCATACACAAACCTGCATAATCACACAACATGAAAAACTAGGGTTTCCATGGTTGGATAATATGGACATTTCCAAAACATGATCAATCTACAACCGAGGTCTCTGATATCAATTATTGGAAATTGAAATTTATATAAACACAACTTTTTTACCCCAAAGATACTTGATTAATCATTCATTCGAAGAAAACAAGAACTATGATTAAAGAGTGAACATAAGGTTTTAAGAAACAACATGTGAGGAGAAATATGTTGATGATGATGAAGATCTTTCTACCCTCCTAGGGTTTCTAAAAACCTTGCTAGAATTTTTCAAACATCTTGGATCTTATAGTTTATATCCACCCAATTGAGATTTGTGCGTGGGCATTATTGGAGATGAAATCTTGGTGAAATATGAGACACGTCACTTTTTCTTTCCTCACCCCTTCACAAAAACATGGATAGTGTTTTTTCTATGACCTCTAACCCTCTATAATGAATCATCACCTAAAAACCTGGCTTACACCAATATAAATAGGTATAATTCATCACCTATGATTCCAGAGAGTTTCGATCCTACTAATTTGGCAATAGGATATACTAGGGACCCAAGACAAATAATGAAATTGGTTTCCAAATAAATACTCAAAAATCTCAATTACATATATCATAATAATTTTATTTATTTATTTAATCACGATTAATTCCACTAAATAATCATGACTGCACTGCAATTTAATTATCTCTATATCACTCAGAATGAAGAGATCTTATTTGAAACGTTGATTATGGTGCATAATGTGATTCCCCATATTAAGTGTCAAATATGCACTTGGTCAAATCAATTTTCCTTTAATTGAATAACCAATATCTTATTAATTCCTATATTTTTAGACTTAACTCATTTTCTACTCCCCCAGATTATAAAATAATCCATTGGTTGTTTTACTGGTGGAAAAAATATATAATTCTATCACGGGGATATCAAAATCCAAGATGTCTCTTGAATGAAAATTCCTTTGAGTTATGATCTCATACATACTCACACAACAATTGCCTAACTTACGGGAACTATTGATCCAATATATAATTGAATCTCATCATAGCAATCAAAACGATAATTGTTCAATCATTTCAATCCTCATAACCCTCTAGAATTCTACGCACTTTTTTGAAATGGTGTGAGATTTCCTAAAGCTAATCAAGATAGATGTTAGACTTAAATCTCAAGGGTGGTTTGGCTTCTGTAGTTTGAGATAAACTGCTAGGATTGTATGTGCAACCATACTAATTGTATATCACTACTTATCTAGCTTCTAAACTAGTTCAATTGTACTAGAACTAAAATTTTGATCTCTTGTGATCAAGTCTAACCTAACTCACCAAAATCAACTGGTAGGATGTCATTCCTTATCTAGGTTTTAAACTAGTTTAATTATACAAGAACTAAAATTCTAACCTCTTATAATCAAGTCGAATCTAACTCGCCAAAATTCCTTATAAGTACAATTGATCGATTTGTCTATGATATATTTAAACCATAAATATAAGGTGCTATGGTAAACATGATTCTTAGTTAAAAATTGTTCGAGACACCTTTAATGAAGATTAAATTCCATACACTGTTTTAAGAATAAAATCCCAACAAGCAGGGCACGGTGGACTTAAGTGATATGCATTCACTCTATTTTTATCACTGTGGTGACAATAAATCTCAACACAAATTATAAGCAAATGCAATCACTAGATAAAGTAAAGAACATAAATTAGAAGATATACGTAGTTCGACAAATTGCCTACGTCCCCGCTGGTGCTCTCTGTTTGTATTTCTCTTTTCTCCAGGGCAGTGTTTTTTATTACATACCCTTTGCCCCGGGCTAGGGGTATAATATATATATGTGAACTTCGGAGAGTGGGGATGTTGGGCACCTCTATGTTGGCCCATAATCCCTAGAATATCTGCTGAGAGATCTTAGGGGTTGAATGGGTTGCTACTATTTTAGTCATCAGTGAGACTTTGGAGTTTGGGCCGGACTCCCCCTATTCTTGATAGGGCTTAGTCAGGCTACTTCTCTGGGCCAAGACCAATGGACGAGGTACCCATAATTGCCCCTAAATTTTTTGGGTCATAACTTGGGCTCAATAATTTTAAACAATAGCTCTGATGGCATTTTTGCGAATTACAAGATGCCTTGGGGAGTGAAACATCTTTCCCTAGTAGATTTAGGTGGTAGATTCACTTTGTTCTCCATGCGTCATCATTGAGAGGGTTTAAATTTATCTAAAGAGTTCATTTCTGATGTCGCTAAAAAATCTTCTCACTCTTAAGATATCTCCAGCTTCTTATTGCATTTTCTCACTTCCAGGTCTCTCCTTTCGTCTTCGAGCTCTTTTTTGTCTTTCCATCTTCCTTACTTGTAGCCTTGCATCATCTCAAGCTAATTTTTACTTCGTAAGTTTTCCAAGCTTCTTCTTCTTTCTTTTCTATTAAAATTTCTACTTTATTACTGCTAGGGTTTTTTCTTCCGATGTCAAGAATAAGCAATATATCAGTAGCTGAGTTTAGAGAGTTTTATAACATCCCTAACTGGGTGGGCATTGAAAGTGCCCCTGTCCCTCATAATGTTCGACAGATTGAGGATGGACATTGGATTCATGTTCTTCTGTTGTCTCAAGGAGTCTTACCTTCCCCCAAATCGCTTATTTTTGCATTTCTTTAGTTATTTCTATATCGTTCCTGCCCAATGTTCTCCAAACATTTGTAAAATTGTGAATGGCATACATACGATCAATCAGCTCTATGGCACCAATTTAGGTCTTGTTGAAATTTGTTATTGCTATACCTTTTATCAAACAAGTTCTGGTCTCCTCTATCTAAAATCTAGGAGTCCTGACAAGGTGTTGGTAATCAATCTACCTGATTCCCACAAGGACTACTGGCAAGAAGGTTTATTTCCAGGAACTGGCAATTCCCTCCTCAAATTGAGGAAGCGAGGTACAGGGGACCTGCGATTCCCTTTTACGGGGAGGAGTACATACGTAGACATAGCTCTTGTTCTGCTCATTGATTTTCTATTAATGTACTGTATTTATTATATTTTCCTTTTTTTTCCTTTTCAGCGAAGACAAAGAACTCAAAACCTGCTTTCCACAAAATTCGAGCTGCTGAGCTGATAAAAGCTTGGAAGATAAGGGAATCTTTAGCAGAGGGTGAACATCCACGATCAGTTGCATTCCTTATAGAGTACAAGAATATTGGGTCTAGTTTCATTGCCCGACCTGTTGATAGTATCCCTCAGCTAGATATCATAGAAGATGTCCATACTGAACAAATCCAATTAGACGAGGAGGTGAAGAGCTCTGGTGAAGACAATGAAGGATTTGACAGATGTGGATTTAAGTGTGATTATAGCAAGGAAATTTCAAGTGAAGAGGGATCTTCTGATTCGGAGGAGGGCTTAGAGAGTTTGGAGAGTCCGGAGGAATTGAATAACTCCAACGAAGAGGCTATGGCTCCTCTTAGGAAGAATATAATCTAAGATGATGATGAGGACAATGTGGCTCTTACTCGTAGGTTGAAGAAGCAGAAGTTTGGTAGTGGGGATATTGCCACTGGTTCCCAAACTGTGGCTCATGAAAGGGAGATAAAGAAATAAAGAAGAGGCATTGGTGAGAGAGAGATAGAGAGAGGAAGAAGGAAGAGTATAGGAGGAAGGTGGAAGAGAGGAAGAGAGTCGAGAGGGAAAAGAAGGAGAGAGAAGAAGAAAAGAGGAGAGAAGAATTGAGGACAAAGACAGGGCAGTCTTTGGTGCCCGTGTTTACCCCGGTTGAGGGGGCTTTTGTTACTTTTTTCCCTCAGCTGGCTCCGATGGTGCTCGAGAGAACAGTCTTGCCAATTGATCGCTAGAGGTCATTAATTATAGGGACGGACCAGTTAGCCCTGAAGGCGAGTCAGGGGTTAGCCTTAGTGAGTCTATTTATACTTCTCTTCTATTGCAAGTTTCTTTTCAATACCTTCTTCACTAAATGTTTTCTTTCTCTATGCATTTTGTATCTGATTTCACCATCCTCTATCGTAGATGCGATGAGCTGGAGAGGAAAAATGATGAGTTAGAGGTGAGCCTAAAGACTACCAGCGCTACACATAAGTCTTCCAACCTTGCCTTGGTAGAAGCTAACAAAGCAAAAGAGGCCACGTCTAAAGAGCTGGAGGAGTTGAGGCAGCCTTATGACTTGGTCTGTACAAGAAAGCTGGCGGTGGTTGAGGAAAATAAAGAGCTCACTGAGAAGACAAAGAACCTGGAATCTAAGGTTCCCACCCTCAAGGAGAGCTCATACAATGTTGAGTGTCTCACAGCATATGAGGATGCTGAGGCTCAGATCGACTACATCAATCGTTTTAACTTCAACAAGGGTTAGGACAGGGCTTTGCTCACTTCCAAGGTGGATGTTTATTCCCCCTCTTTGACGAGCATGATCCTAGACCCAAGCCTATTGTGGATGGAGGGCCTTCTCCTGCTGCCAATGAAAGTGTCCCTACTATCCCGTCTATTGTTGTTGATGTTCCCCTTGATCAAGGAATGGCAATTGTTCCATCCAAGGAAGATGCACGGGAGGCTGCTACGGATAAGGGGAATCAACTAGTATCCTCAGAGGAGACTGAGGTTGCCAACTAATATTCTTAGGGGGCTTTTATATTTCTTGTATCTCTATTTCTTCTTGTCGATGTAATTGAACTATTTTTGTTTTAATGAAATGAAGTTATGTTCCTTTTCATAAACTGATTTATTTATTCTTGACGCTTGTATGGTTTATATCTTATCGATATTGAGGAATATATTCCTGCTACCTCTGACCTAGGAAAAATTCTTAGTCCCGATGTGAGCAACCGAGTTCGTTGTGCCTTTGTAAAAATCTATAAGTCTCTTAGATCGAGAAATCAGGACTATAAAGACCAGTCAGAGCTTGTTGCCAAGATGAAAGATAGGCTTGGGGAGATGGAAGAGGTCGAAACTTCTGTTCAAGAAGAAATGAATGCTTTGAAGGTTAAGCTTTTGGATGCTTTTGAGATCAATCAATTTGGAGAGGTCCTTCAACAAGATAATGATACTCTAAGGAGGGAAGTCTCGCGACTTAGGTAGAATGCACTGAGCATTGCCCCTCGAGTTTTACGTGGTTCCTCTTCATCGACTGGGAGGTGAGCTGGTGCTGATAATAGTGGTTTAGCTAGGGAGATTACCAAACTGCGAGGTGACGTTCGCATGGCATATGTGATATCCTCTTGTCTTCAAAGATACATCACCTTACTGAGGCACCTGTTCAAGAAAGGTCCTCGGTAAGTGTGGGCTGATAGTTATGACTAGGGTTGGACTGATGCTCCAG
This sequence comes from Sambucus nigra, assembly GCA_949130495.1. Taxonomy (NCBI): domain Eukaryota; kingdom Viridiplantae; phylum Streptophyta; class Magnoliopsida; order Dipsacales; family Adoxaceae; genus Sambucus; species Sambucus nigra. The sequence goes on along the minus strand of OX422223.1, from coordinate 349,770,924 downwards.
CGAAGCTGAAGGAGGTTGAGGAGTTATCTTTCATAAAAGGGTGGTTGATTGCCCTTAGGGAGTTGCAAGTCCCTATGAAGTCTATTATCTGGTATCGACATGAGATCTCTCCCTCAATTTTGATGCCGAATCCATTCAGAAGGGATGATCGATGGGTTCCCATAGATGCGATCCCAAAATAACTTCTGGAACTAAATTTAGGCGAATTCGAGGAGAATTCACTTTTCACCCCGATGATGGTCGAAGAGCGCGAGTGGTTGACTTCCTTGCTCAGCGACCTAGTTCTCATTAGGATTTGAATTACTCAGCATATGTAACTCTTTGTATATGTAATGATGTAATAAATTAGTTATGTTTTGGGCCATTGGTCGACTAAACATGTGTTGTGTTATTTTTTACTTCATTGATCTCTTGTTCAGTTATCTTAGGCTCTTCCAGCCGACTAGATTTAACTTAGGCAGAGTCAGTTGTTGAGTGAGTATCCCCCACTCCAGTTTGCTTTAAGTGTACCATTATACCTTAGTTTACCTTTTAGGTTGTGCCGTCACACTTCCTTAGGCCTAAGTGAGGCAATGGCGAGGATACACCTGGTATTGGATGTTCTATCCGAGTAGGATTTTTTAGCCAAATAATATTGGCGACGAACCTGGGTTGGCCATATTGCTTAAGGGTCCCCTTTAAGGATTCATATACTGATAGGAGAAAGCTAGGAGGTCATTCATGTTCATTGTCGAGTGCCTGAGGAGGTTCATTACACGTTGACCCTGCTTTAATAAGTTTCTCATGATCTTAGTTTTGTATGTTAAGAGGGGAGCCTGTAACTTGGAAAGGGGGCATGAATTATAATGTAGTTAAGAAAAATCAACACTCCATAAAATGCCACAGCTAAACAAATCTCATTAATCAGAAATGAATTGAAAATTAAACACTGAGTTCAAAAAGAAAAATGAAAACTAGAAGTAAAATTTCTTCAAATTGGCTTCATTCCAAGCTCTAGGTATCTCCCTGCCCTCCAGCGCTTCTAAGTGATAGGATCCTTATAGGTCATCTTTTATTACCTTGAATGGCCCCTCCCAGTTTGGTCCTAGCTTGCCATCTGAAGGTTTTACAGCACTGCCAAGAAATTTCCTTAGGACGTAGTCCCTAACCTGGAATACTCTTAGATTGACCTTTTTGTTATAGTTCTTTGCTAGCTGTTGCTGGTATGCTGCTAGTTTCATTAGAGCCAACTCCCTTCGTTCCTCAGCTAGGTCAAGTTCAGCAAGCAATGCTGTATCATTCTGGCCTTGGAAACCAGAGTGGACCTTATGGTAGGGAGGCCAACTTCCAAGGGGATAATTGCCTCCATCCCATACGTCAGTGCAGATGGTGTCTCTCCAATTACTCATCGTGGAGTGGTGCGGTAAGCCCATAGGATGTGGGGTAGTTCATTTACCCATGCTACCTTGGCTCATTCCAAACGCTTTTTTAATCCATCAATCACTATTTTATTGGAACCTCATCATGTCTGTTACTCTAAGGGTATGCTACAGAGCTGAAGTAGTGCCTGATCCCGTGATTGCTACAGAAATCCTGGAAAAGGCCACTCTCAAATTAGGTTCCATTTTCAGTGATGATAGTCTTAGGGATCCCAAAATGAGTGACGATGTTACTCCATATGAATCTTATTATATCTGCATCTCTAATGTTTTCCATTGGCTCTGCTTCCATGCATTTGGTGAAGTAGTCTGTTACGATCAATAAATATTTGCGATTACCAGCTGCGATAGGTAGAGGGACCACGATATCCATACCCCATTGGTCAAAAGGCCATGGTCTAGTAAGTGACTTCAGGTCGCTAATCGGCTGGTGAACCTTAGGTGCATGAAGTTGGAACTTTTTGCATTTTTGATGATAGATTCCAGCATCTTTCTGCATGTACGACCACTAATAGCCTTCTGTCATTGCTCGAAAAGCTAGTGACCTACCCCCAATGTGACTCCCACAGATTCCCTCATGGAGTTTATAAAGGACTTGCTCGATGTCCTTTGGATGAATGCATTGGTGGTAAGGTCCAGTGAAAGATCTCTTGTACAACTTGCCCTCAGGATATAAGTGAAGGGGAACAGCTTTGAGTCTTATCTGATGAGCGGTCTTCTTATCTACTGGCAGCGCACCATTTATTAAATAATCCTTTTATGGGGTCCATCCAACTGGGGGATGTCTCAATCTGTAGAACATGCCCCACGCTTGGGAGCTCGTCGATATGGTGATACTTGACTGGGTAAGGAAATCAATATGAATTGTCCTCTTTAAGTCGGAGTTGATCACTGAGCTTAAGGCTGATAGGGCATCAGCATGGCTATTCTATCCTCTGGGAAACTACTGGACGCTAACCTCTTCAAATTTGGCCATCAATTCTTTCGTAGTGGCGAGATAGGTTGCTGATTAGGCACATATTCTTCACATTTATCCCCTTAATTTCGGTATTTTTATGATCCCGTGCAGTGTAAATAGCTTGGATTTGTCTCGTATTTATGCTACTAACCTTTTTTGGCAAGTATTTCTTGTTTTTTGTATTTCTCATGTGTTTTACAAGTATTTCATGTAAGTTAGTGCGAAGGAGAACTCAAAACAGTGAAAGAAACCAAGAAATGGGGAGTTGAAGGGCATTTTCTTAATTTTACATATATATTCCGGTGGTGGGGAAATCTAGAAAGTTTAATATCTCTAAATTACAAAAATATTGGAAAAAACGGCACCCCAATCCGAGCTACGGTGAAGAAGTTATGCCCATTTAAAGTTGGAGAGAGAAAGTCAAAAGTTGAAATTAATGTTGGAAGTTGAAGAGAAAACTCTTCAAATTTCTTATTTAATTCGTTTTTATTAGTTGTAAAACGTGGAGAGGCATGAGAAGAGTCTCATTTAGGTATATTAAAAGGGAAAAACGTGTAGAGGCATGAAAAAAAGTCATTTTTGAGATCTATAAAAGGCCAAGCCCTACCTTATTCCAAAGGGAGTCAAATTCTAGAGAGTAGAATAGAATTTTATAGAGAGAAAGTCAGATTTTAGAGAGTTTACTTAGTTTTTCTTTACATAGAAATTTTCATAAACCCTAGTTTGTAAGGTTCGAGAAGAAGAATATTTCCGGATTCAATCATCTCTCTTCCCTAGTGCAGATTTCAAGTATCAAATTTCATTCTCTTAGTTAATCTCAATTTTTATTTTCAATTTAATCATCTTTTCTTGTTTTGTAATTTTTGTTTTTACCATGTTTCTTTGATCTACAATTATATACATTGTTATGAAATTATTTTCCCATAAAATCATGTCTAGCTAAATTTTTAAGGGTTGGGATGCATGAACCCATCCCAATGTAAATTACTTATGTAGAAAATGGAATTTAAATTAAAAATTTGAAAGAGTCGTGCGAGACAATTTTACAACCATTGTAGATCTTTTAATCTCTCTTGCCCTAGGTACTTAGGATGTTTAAGAATATGATGTGCGTAAAATTATTTATCACCGCTTTATATTTACCTTTGATTTCATATGGTGCGGGCTTGATCCTCATATATGTAATGCTTAGGATCTATAAAGACTGGATTCATTCAAATTTATAATTTACAATTCTAGGATTCTATACGGTAAATTACTAGGGTTAGGGGGATTGTATTCCAACCTACTTTCTCATTCATCTTAATTAGTTTGCTCATGCATGCATAGTTAACTTTTTTATTTTTTTCATCTTCAACCATCATCATCTTTTTCACTTTGATTTTAGAAGTAATAAATCAGTTAGATTCTATCAAACATTCCCTGTGGATTCGATACCCAGACTCGCCACTATACTCCTTAAGAGTGTAATTACAAGTTTAGGTTTTTTTGTATTGAGGTTGGAAGCCGATAACAACGACTAGCGTATTACACGGACGCTCGGTTTTCCACTCGATCAAAAATGGCGCCGTTGCCGGGGAGTGTTTGTTATAGATTATTATTCACTTACTACTTCTTACAAAAAAAAAAAAGTTGCGTGCGCAATTTGAAATGTCTTATTTTAACTCTTTTGGTGGCTTTAATTGTTCTGTTAATAGTAAGGGGGAGAATGAACTCAAAATTTATGAACATTGGATTAATATTACTAAAAAGGAGTCTCATAAATACAAGCCTAGGGCCAAGGCCATCCAAAATTCATAAAAATGAATTGCTTGAAGAAGAAAGGCTTGAAAAAGAGTATCGCGAAAAAAATTATTTTTGGGAACAAGAATTAGATGCATTATTCGAATCCAATGACAATTTTTCTTCGGATATTTTTGAGACTAAAAAATGTTTTCAACCAAATGAGAAATACAATGATGAACCACTTGAGATTGAATTCATGTCCTCACCATTCTCATTCACTGTTATCAAACAATTAGAGTTATCACATGAGTCGGATGAAAGTCTTGACTACGTTGACCCGATTCTTGAACAAGAAGGTTTAAATGAGATGCTTCATTTATGGAACAAGAATGTGTCGCTCCACCAGATCCAGTTGAACATTTTAGAGGACAAGATCTTGAGAACACTCCACGGGACATAAGAGAACACTCCTTGAGTGTTAGTGAAAGAGAAAATTTAGAGGGCATCAAGAGAGATTCATTGGGTTACCTAGAAGAGAGCGAATGGCAAGACACGATAGATACATTTCTTCTAGGTGAGATAGAAACAAAGAAAGAGGGAGACCTAGAAGATTTGAGCTTAGCGGCATTTGAGATAGAATTCGGCTCGGTGAATGAGAACATCACTCTTGAAATTGAATCATTTTGGGCCTCACTTGGTCACTTAGACGAGAGCGTGTTGAATAACAGGATAGATAAATTCTCTGTTTCTGAACATGCCCCACTTCGAGGTCTCAGTGAAAATTTTTGGGGAGAAGATTTTGAGGACAAGCACTCTATGCTTAAATTATTTTTCAAGATGAACTCTTCCCTTTTGTATTCCCCTCTTCCCATTCTACTTGAACAATCTTTTAGAGGTGATTCTATTTTTCTTGGATCCCAATGGTACTTGTCCCCCTACCAAATTTTTAATCCCTCTAAATTTTTTAATTGGTGATGGTTCATTTTTTAAACTTTGCACATGCCTTCCGTTTTTCAAACGGAATTCTTATTTTCCAGGAGGCATGCTTTATAGTGAGGGTACACAATTAATCCCTCAAAGTCAAATTGTATTTTGGGTGGACCCTCAAACTTTTTGACTTTTAGTGTATGATTTATTAGCTGTTCAAATTGTAGGTTGTAAATAATTGGTTTTTTTTATTATTGTTTTTTCTTTTTTATTATAGTCTAGTTTCGATAGTTAAAGTTTTTGTTATTATTTTTGCTATGCTTGGTTCTAACGTGTTTTGTAGATTCAATGGACTCGTACTCATCGAGGATCGCTCCATTTGGGTAATATCTTTCTTTTCCTCTCTTTATGTTGTGTTCTTGATTCACATTGCGGACAATGCAACATTTAAGTTAGGGGGTGTGGGATATTCTTCCCATTTATTGTTTAGATTCATTGATTCGATCACATGTTCTTTCCAAGTGTGTATTTTAGAAAATTTCAAAAAAAAAAATGAAAAATTTTGAAAAAACAAAAAATATTTTTGTTCAAAATAAATAAAAATTGGAATTTAAATTTTTCAAAAATATCACCTTTATTCTGTTTGAAGTCTCAAATTGTTAAATCTCAATTGCACTAAGCCAAAATTGACCAAAGATGGAAATTGAAAGAAAATTGGCGACTTAACGAATAAGTGTGAAGATTAGTCCAACCCGGTGAGATTTCGAGCCTTTCAATTTTTTATGAGTTCTTAAATCAATCCAAGTTTATGGTAAACTCAAAGTTCTTTTTAGCGTTTTAATAAGTCGTTGATGATCTCAGTCCTTTATTTTGATCGGTTATGGGAAATGTGTGAGATGTTGTCTCAAAATTCATGCTAAATATATCTCTAAAATTAATTAATCTCGAGATGCATATGGTAAGATGATTAGCAATTTGGACAATGAAGTAGGCCTTCGTTTGTTTAACCCAAAAATATTAGCCATAAAAAACGTTGTGAAAAAAAAAATCATCCCTTTGCAACCCACTTTGAGCCTAATATAATATTTCCCTTTCGTTTGATAACCCGAAAAACCCAAATAGCTTGGAATTGAGAAAATTGAGAAAATTCATCAAGTAAGACCAAATTGTGCAATAAAAAGGGGCAAGAAGAAAAAAATAGATATGCTAAACAAAAAAAGGAAGAAAAAAAAGAAGAGAAAAAATGAAAATAAAAAAAAGAAAGAGAAAAATGAGCAAATGCTCGAAAAAGCACTAATGAACGTCATAAAGACATTTTCCAATTCCAAACATTCCATCAACTTCCATTATTACCCTTTACACTTTTTAACCCGAAAAGTCCTAACCGAGTCCAAATTGCGAAATTGATTACCGCATGGAGAGATAAAATATGAAAAGATAATATGAGAGATGAAAATGATGTGATAAAGAGATGATGTTTCCCGTTTCCTAATAACTGTATTCCGATGATGAGATCTTTTCACCATATATTTCCTTATTTTCAATTTTGTATGCGTGAATTTGTGTCCATTATATTTACTCTTTATATCATGCATACCGAGAAAAAATAGCCGCAATCTGAGTGATTCGTTTGTGAGTGCAATCCGTGAGAAGTTGAAATCAAAACGAATTTTCGGGTAAGTAACGTGATGCTCAATCGGTGGAAATTTGAGGTTTAATTTCTGGCTTATCACACACACACACTATGGTTTGAAACATGTGAATATGAATTTATGGTGATTATTTTTCGAAAAGTTTAAATTGTACAATTTTTAAGTATTTTGATATTTATTTGAGTCAATAAAGAATTTTGTGGGTATATTCACTGCAAACCCTCACGAGACAAAACTCGTCCTACTAGGGTAACTTAGGGGTTTAAAGGCTTGTTGCATACGCTAAATGCAATCGCTTGCCGGCGAAAAAGGTATTCTATCCCAATAAAAGAATTTTCAAGAGTTGAACTTTAAACTAATTTCTTTTTCATTGATCGGGACGCGCAAAGTTCTAAGTTAGGGGGTGTGATTAGGCCCATATTCTTCACATTTATTCCCTTAATTTCGGTATTTTTATGATCCCGTGCAATGTAAATAGCTTGGATTTCTCTCGTATTTATGATACTAACCTTTTTTGGAAATTATTTCTTGTTTTGTGTATTTCTCATGTGTTTTACAGGTATTTCATGTAAGTTAGTGCGAAGGAGAACTCAAAACAGTGAAAGAAACCAAGAAATGGGGAGTTGAAGGGAATTTTCGTAATTTTACATATATATTACGGTGGTGGGGAAAGATAGAAAGTTGAAGAGCTCTAAATTACAAGAAAATTGGAAAAAACGGCACCCCAATCCGAGCTACGGTGAAGAAGTTATGCCCATTTAAAGTTGGAGAGAGAAAGTCAAAAGTTGAAATTAAAGTTGGAAGCTGAAGAGAAAACTCTTGAAATTTCTTATTTAATTCGTTTTTATTAGTTGTAAAACGTGGAGAGGCATGGGAAGAGTCTCATTTAGGTATATTAAAAGGGAAAAACGTGTAGAGGCATAAAAAAAAGTCATTTTTGAGATCTATAAAAGGCCAAGCCCTACCTCATTCCAAAGGGAGTCAAATTCTAGAGAGTAGAATAGAATTTTAGAGAGAGAAAGTCATATTTTAGAGAGTTTTCTTAGTTTTTTTTACATAGAAATTTTCATAAACCCTAGTTTGTAAGGTTGAAGAAGAAGAATATTTCTGGATTCAATCATCTCTCTTCCCTAGTGTAGATTTCAAGTATCAAATTCCATTCTCTTAGTTAATCTCAATTTTTATTTTCAATTTAATCATCTTTTCTTGTTTTGTAATTTTTGTTTTTACCATGTTTCTTAGATCTACAATTATATACATTGTTATGAAATTATTTTCCCATAAAATCATGTCTAGCTAAATTTTTAAGGGTTGGGATGCATGAACCCATCCCAATGTAAATTACTTATGTAGAAAATAGAATTTAAATTAAAAATTTGAAAGAGTCGTGCGAGACAATTTTACAACCATTGTAGATCTTTTAATCTCTCTTGCCCTAGGTACTTAGGATGTTTAAGAATATGATGTGCGTAAAATTATTTATCACCGATTTATATTTACCTTTGATTTCATATGGTGCGGTCTTGATCCTCATATATGTAATGCTTAGGATCTATAAAGACTGGATTCATTCAAATTTATAATTTACAATTCTAGGATTCTATACGGTAAATTACTAGGGTTAGGGGGATTGTATTCCAACCTACTTTCTCATTCATCTTAATTAGTTTGCTCATGCATGCATAGTTAACTTTTTTATTTTTTTCGTCTTCAACCATCATCATCTTTTTCACTTTGATTTTAGAAGTAATAAATCAGTTAGATTCTATCAAACATTCCCTGTGGATTCGATACCCAGACTCGCCACTATACTCCTTAAGAGTGTAATTACAAGTTTAGGTTTTTTTTGTATTGAGGTTGGAAGCCAATAACAACGACTAGCGTATTACACGGAAGCTTGGTTTTCCACTCGATCAGTTACCATCCTCTCATCTCTAGCATTGAAATCACCACTTATCTGGTTCGAGACCAACTGTGATTCTCCAAAAACTTAGGGCCGCTCTGCTCCGAGCGTTCACTCTTTTTGTAGGCCTGCGATCAATGCTTCATATTCCGCTTCGTTGTTGGAGGCTTCAAATCTTAGCCCGATTCCTTGCTCGAGTATTGCATCTTCGGGAGTAATCAACACGATGCCTACTCCTGCCCCTTTGGAATTGGAGGCTCCGTCAATAAATAGTCTTTAGACGCCTGACGCTGGGGGAACTTCATTCTAATGAATAGTTTAGGATTGATTGCAAAGATGTTCTCTTATAAAATTTGTGATGAAATCAGTGAGTACCTGCCCTTTGATGGCATTCCTCGGCTGGAACTGAATGTCAAATTACCCAAGCTCGATCGACTACTTTGATAGTCTTCTGAAAAGGACTTCTTTTCTCAGGACTGCTTTAAGAGGGTGGGATGTAAGTACGATGATGGAGTGGGTTTCGAAGTAGTATTTTAATTTCCTTGAGGCTACGACTAGCGCAAAGGCGAGTTTTTCTAGTGGTAGGTATTGTTGTTCGACGTCCAAAAGAGTCTTGCTCGCTTAATAGATCGGGTGATGGATCCCTTTTTTCTCGTATACCGATGCAGAACTTACAACATGGTTGGATACTATAAGGTAAAGTTATAGAGAATCATTCTCTTCAGTGATTAAGAGTAAGGGAAGTTTACTGAGGTAAGCTTTGATCCCCTCTAATGCCTTCGAGCAATCATCGTTCCACTCCAAATCATTTCTCTTTTTCAACAACTGGAAGAATGGATGGAACCTTTCGAAAGACTTGAGATGAACCAATTTAGGGCGGAGAGCATCCCCATGAGCTTCTGCACGTATCTTATCATACGGGGGCTACACCCTATTAATGGCATCAATTTGGTCTGGGTTGAACTTGATACCTCTTTTCTAACCAAGTACCCAAGAAATTTTCCAGACTGGACACTGAAGGAACACTTAATTGCGTTGAGCTTCATTCGATACTTGTTGAGGATTTCAAAGGTCCTTGATAGGTCAGGGAGGTGGTCTTCTTTGATCCTTCTTTTGATGAGCATGTCATCGATGTAGACTTCTATAGTGCTTCCCATTCGGTCTTTGAACATCTTGGTGACCAGCCGTTGGTAAGTTTCTCCTACGTTTTTGAGCCCAAAGGGCATAACCTTATAGCAATATAACCCAACTGTGGTTATAAATGTTATTTTATCTTGATCTGGCTCATACAGAGGGATCTGGTGATACCCGGAGTATGCGTCTAGGAATCTCATGCTTTCGTGTGCTGTAGTGGCATCCACTAACTGATCAATCTTTGGGGGGGGGGGGGAGATGTCTTTAGGGCCTGTCTTGTTGAGATTGGTGAAATCGATGCAGACCCTCCATTTTTCTCTGCTTTTAAGGATAACCACTGGGATGGATAGCCATTTGGGTAACTGGACTTCCCGTATGGATCCTGCTTCCAGCAACTTTTCAACTTCCTTCTCCACTAACTTAGCTTTTTTTGGAGCAGTCCGACGAGCTTTCTGTGCAATTGGTTTGAAAGCTGGATCGACGTGAAGTCGATGACAAGTGATTTTAGGATCAATCCCGATCAGCTCGTAAGGCTCCCATGCAAAGACATCTAGGTTACTTCGGAGTAGGGTGACCAATTCCCTCTTTTTATGGTCGGTGAGTGAGGTTCCAATCAAGAACTTTCTTTCACTTGAACTGGTCCTCCAGGTCCTCGATGACTCTTTCAGAGGGGAGGATCCTGGTCTCCTCCACTCCCAGTCTCCCATATCTTAGTTTCTATTTGGAGGGCATTAACTTCTCATGATCTTCGCTCTTGCTTCTAACTTCCTCAACCTTCTTCTCTGGCTTGGGACAGATGGCTGCTATAAAGCACTTTCTCGCAATCGCATGATATTCATGGATCTCTACCACTCCTAATTAAGTCACACATTTGAGCTTTTGATGGTAGGTAGAGGGGACGGCCTTAATCGCGTGCAGCCATCCTCTGCCGAGGATTGCTTGGTAAGGCGAATCAATATCGACCATGAGAAATTCGATCATTTTTTAGATGTTTCCTGCCCTTACTGGTAAGACAATCTTTCCCAAGAGGATGATTATTTTTCCAGCGAAGCCAATTAGAGGAACGGTGGCTTCCTTTAGGTTTGTGATACTTAACTTCAACTTCCTGAACAGGTCGAGATACATTACTTTGGATGAGATACCTTGGTCGACAAGCAACCTGTCAACATTATAGTTAGCTATTCTGAGTGTAATGATCAATGCATTATGATGTGGGGTTATTACTCCCACTAGGTCCTCATTTTGTGAACATAATTTGCTTGCTATATTCGACATCCTTTGCTCATCGACACTTCCCTGCTTGCAATTTGGCTGGATCAATTTGAAAATCTTGCATTACTACTGTAAGCTTTTTGACTTCCATCTGAACCGTGTTTTCTTAAACCTGTTTGAGGTCGGACGGTCCATGAATTACTGCGAACTCATGGCCGACGTCTTCCTCGAGCACGTTTTCGGGCCTTTGATATCCATTGGTAGCTATCGTATCTGCCTTCCTTTCCATAAATTCGCTCAAGTGTCCAGCTTGAGCTAACTCTTCAAGGTGAGACTTAAGGGCTTTGTAGTGCTCGGGTTTGTGCCTGACCTCTTTCTGGAATGCACATCTCAGTGCGTTGTTCCTCTTGGAAGAGTCTCCACTAATTTTCCTGGGCCACTTAATGAACGGTTCGTCCTTGATCTTCGCCAGAATCTTGTAGATCGATTCTCTGAAAACTGTGTTTACTCCTTGAAATGCCTTCGAGGCATCACTTTTGTTCCCATTCTTAGGGCCAATTTTGCCCGCATTCTTACTCCCTTTCTTTTGACTCTCAGTTTTGTATCTTCCCTTGTCGACAAACTTATCGCGACCATTTTCCCCTGCACTGAGATGGGTCACATCTTCAACTTTGGCGTATTTCTCAATACGAGCCATCAAGTCATCGATGGTTATGGCCTCCTTCTTAGTGAGGAACTGGTGTAAGAGGTAGGAACTGGATAAGCCAATTTTAAAGGATACAATGGTGACCTACTTCGAACAGTCCTCGACCTCATTGAATAACTCCCAGTACCTCTTTGAGTAGTCTCTGAGGCTCTCCTGGGGCTTTTTCTTCATAGTCAACAAAGTAGCCATTCTTTTTAGATAGGAGCTGGTGGTAATAAAACAAGTTGTGAAGAGCTCTACCAGGGACTCGAAGTTCCTGATGGATCTGTGGGGGAATTTTTTGAACCACTTTTGAGCCACGTCGTGCAAGATCGACGGGAAAATTCAGTACATCAGTGCGTCCTTGTGGCTCTAAATGGTCATGGCCTGTCTGTTCTATTTGACAGGGTCGATGGGGTCAGTTTTACTATCGTAGATCTTGAATCTGGGCATGGCTAACTTCTTGGGGGTATTCTTCTTCCTCTATTTCCCTTGAAAAAGGGGACTTCATTTGGGTCCCAAGAACTCACCTAGCTAGCTCTCTTATCGACCTGGCACCCCGATGTGCTGGGTGTTGGTCCATCTCTATTCGGACCAAATTTTATATATCGTCATCCCTTCAACCTGGGATCTTATCACGACGAGATGATTGATGTTGCTCCAACCAGTCGTTATATGACTTGTGTCCCTCAATTCTTTGAGATCCACGTCTTGGGCTCCTTCCTTGGCTGTCAAATCTGCTCGCCTAAGGACTAGGGGTCCGATAATGATGTTGCCTTGTATTGTGATGGAGTTCTCTCTCCATTTTCTCCAGTCTCCTTTTTAGGCGGGCGTTCTCAACTTCCTTCTTGCGAGTGGCTTCCACCTGCTCTTGAAGCCTAGCCTCATAGGCATCGATCATCCTAGAGACTTGCGTAGACCTAGCAGGTCTCTGGATTTCTTCCAAGGATTGCGATTTTAGGCGAGGCCTTGGGTTTGAGCGTTGAACTTTAGATCTAACCTTATGAGTGATAGGTTTCTCTTGAATATCCCCTGTTTGAGGGGCATTGCTGCCATGACCAGACAATCTAGGTTCTTGTTGGCGAAGGCTTTCTTAAAGTAAGAACAATCGCTTCCCACAAACGACACCAATTGTGGTGACAATAAATCTCAACACAAATTATAGGCAAATGCGATCACCAAAAAAATTAAAGAACATAAATTAGAATAGCTACAATCACACACGACACAAGATATACATGGTTCGACAAATTGCCTACGTCCACCGTGGTGCTCTCTGTTTGTATTTCTCTTTTCTCCAGGGGAGTGTTTTTTTATTACATACCCTTAGCCCCGGTCCATGGGTACAATATATATATATATATATATGTGTGTGTGTGTGTGTGTGTGTGTGTGTGTTTGTGTGTGTGTGTGTGTGTGTGTGTGTGAACTTCAGAGAGTGGTGGTGTTGGAAACCTCCACGTTGGCCCATAATCCCTAGAATAACTCCTGAGAGATTTTAGGGGTTGAATGGGTCGCTTCTATTTTAGTCGTCTGTGAGACTTTGGAGTTTGGGCCGGACTCCCACTATTCTTGATCGGGCTTAGTCAGGATACGTCTCTGGGCTAAGACAAATGGATGGGGTACCCACAATCACATACTTAAGATGTATATCTAAAGGTTCCCATTCATCATATGGCTTTACCTATTTGTGATGGGATGTATATAACAATAGGTCGTTTATGTATTGAGTGCATCAAATTCTCTCTCAAATGCACTATCACCAAGAGGTATATAATGACATTGTTCATGTACATGGGTATATCAAATGTATTCCACATGTAACAAAGGTTGATTGACCTTGTAGGCAAGAGGTATATCGTGAAGTCACGCCAAAGAGGATAACCCATATATGAATATTTTTTCAAATCCTTATAAATGTGTCTTGCCTAGGACACTCATAATTAGATTATTGATTTCAATGAAAAACTCATCCAAAATTTTAGGTCATTATACAAGCTAATTTTTTCCATTGAGCATCACCCATTTTTAAAATAGGACCTTATCAGGGAGTCTTGCTCCAAGTCCAACCTCACTTACATTTAAGCTTACCCTTTATCATAGACAAGGTTATTATTCGTTATTTCTGTAACACCTTACCTATAACATAAATACAAGTGAAAAATCCAATTTCTTATCTTACAAATAAGATATATCTATATATAACGACCTAAGTTCGGTTGTTCTTGAAGCCTAGTTTAAGACCATTCGACTCAAAGGAGTTGAGATTAAAAACATAATAACTACACTGGGGTTATTTTAACTTCCTCTATCCGCTCCCTTATTTATCCATTCTCTTTTCAAACACTCGATTGTCACACCACCTCTTTTTTAAATATTTCTTTTTTCCCAAGAGTGAAATTATTTCTCCAATTTTGTCCTCGCATCATATTGGCTATGATCTTCCACTTATCTACCTTCAAGTTTAGTCATAACATTCTAAGCATCACCTTCATTGGAGGGAAAATAGATTTCATTCCATAGCTGCCTGAAGAAGAATCAGAATCACGATCTCAATTTATAGGTTAATTTAGTAGCATCAAAGTTAAATCATTCCAAAGAGAATCAAGACCCGGAGCTGCTAATTACGAACCTGAACCTGAATTTGAATCATAATGTGTTGTATCCATATGCTATTAGTCAAAGATTTCCTGAACTAATATGGGATCCCAATGAGTAGCAACATGTTATAAGGAATCCAGTTTAACCTAATAGGATTCTTCTCTCCTTAGCTGATTCTAAGCATTTGGAAATCTATTGTATCGCTTCCTATAATTCCCACACTTTCCTAATATGGGGATAATCCACCCTCCTAACTGGTAGGAGGGATGATGAACTCTCTAAAATGAAAGATTTCAAGTTTCTATAGTTGAAATTTGACCAGGTTGAATTATTTGGAATCTATATGATTACCTCCACATGTCACCTTAATCTAAGGCTTGGATGACTGGGAAATATATAATTCCAGACATTAAGAAGTCCAAAGAAAGCATCCCTCATATTGTACACATACACAAATATCACCAAACTATGAGCCTCTTCGGTGTCAAAGAAGAAATTATACAACAAATGTTCCTAAAAAACCTTAAGGAAAGTGAACTTATATGGTTATCCTCCCTAAATGAATCTCGAATTTGTAGCTAAGAACATTTTACAATGGAATTCATGAAAGTGTTTAAATATAATGATGATCTAAATGAGATGCATCGTGATCTTGAGCTACTTAAATAAGATATTGGAAAACCCATTAACTATTTAATTACTCGATGGAGAGAAAAGGTTTCCACCATGACCAATTAACCTTCAAAGGGAATAAGTTATTATCAGAAGAAGAACTTCCTTCCCCATATTAAAAATGTCGTGGGAAATAAATTATACCCCCATTTCATAGAATGTAAAGAAAATGGGGTTGATTGAAAAAATTATAAAAAGTTAATCATTAAAAGTAGAGATAGAACTAAATAGGAATTCAAGTCATTTCATCCCTCAAAAGAAAAGAAACCACACCAACCACACTCAATAATGTTTATATAAATTCTTCCACAACTCGGGCTCCAAAAGCATGACCTCCATTACCACCAAAGAGAAACTACACTAACTCCATGCTACCTTATCCAAAGTATTTAAATCCATACTATTCGATAAACTCACTAAACCAATTTATCTTAGACCTTTACCTGACCCGTTGCCTCCAAACTTCAAGCATAACAGTAATGGTCCCAATCACCAAATGCTCAATTTTGATATCGATCAATGATTCCAATTCTCAATACCATGGAATATATAACAATAAGGGAATTATATCTTGTAAACAAAACCATAATGATAATTCACTTCCCCCTCTCCCAACCATTATCAATGACATCCTCATATAAGTTGATGAAATTTTTTATCCTTGAAGCGAAGTAAAAATCTTCATATTTTTATTTCCTTTTTACCAATTTTTGATAAGGACATGATCCACTCTCGGTGATATTATCAAGATCCAATATATATATATATATATATATATATATATAGACACACACACACACACACACACTTCAGTTAGCAAAGGAAAATAGGTTGTCAAAAAAACACTATGCGAGAGATTATTGCTAAAGAAACTACTATCCAAGAGAAACTCAAGAACTCTCAAGTCAATATTTCCCTATGTAGACTCTTCATGTATTCTCAATTGTACTAAAACAATTTGATCAAGTTCTTATCTTAGATTCAAATTATGGAGGATATATCTCCTAAATAACCCATTAATATTATGGGAACATTGAATTAAAAAGGGTTGATAACTTTTGTAGATGATGAAATTCCAAATTTTATCTTAAGTTATAATTTTTCTCTCAATAGCTCACTAAACATACTTCAAAAAACCATATTTTTGGTGGTGGTAGATAGTAGAACATATCTCAATGTTTTCCCTCTCAAAATGCTCCATTTCTTGGGTTTAGGGGTCTGTGATTTAACTTCTACATATGTGGCACAATGAGCATATGATAAAACTCAAGGAGAAAGGTCATGGCTCTCCCTCTCACTATTGGTGTTGAACTAATCACCCACAATTTTATTTTAAAGTTATAAACATATTGGTATGTTTCAACCATTCTACTAGTATGCCCTTGGATCCATAACATCTTATGATTGTTTCCTCCATTCAGCAGAATCTCAAGTTCCTTTTTTAAAATCGTATCATCACCACCATAAGAGACAATGACAACACTAATAGAATTATCATTAGTATCCCATCTTGTAGATTCAACATGGTTTGGATGACATTAGGTTATCAAGATTCTGGATTGACCATTTCAAAGAGAGAGTAACTCAAGGATAGAGTCCACATGGTAATCTCAATATGGTATAAATGTTTAAAAGGATGAATATCTGGCCTAGAAAAGGCCAGGCCATTGCCAACAAGGAACCACCGAGGTTATTAGTCTAGATACTTCTTACCCTCATAATATCTTAGGTTGTAAAACCTTTTACCAAAGACCTGACTCAAAGTTACCGCACTTACCTATAAAAAACCTTAAAGAGAAAAAAGCATATCAAGATATTCACTGAATATCCATTTTATCAAGGAAGGTGAGTACCTCGGTCACTTAGATTTTCTATAACCTTGGACTGACCCCATACTGATGAAGATGAATCCCGAATTTTTGATCTTCTTTAAGGATAAAATTACTCAGAATAAAAAACTAATTCCGAGCACAAAACCTTTCTCATTGAAGTTGCTAAGTCAGTCTCTTTATATAATTAGAACAATGATAATGATGAGGAATATGTTTTAAAAAAGATGGAAATGGATGTTTGCATCAAATCTGAGCTTACTGAGGATAATCGATCCGATCGGACCCGCCCTACCAAGGAATTTCAATGAAACTAGTGGAGTTTCCTCACATATCTGAATTATACAACTGGAAGCCTTATTCACTTGCCCCTTAGATTCTGATGTACCCGTTCGCTATAAAGTATTATTCTAGGAATCTTTTTACCCCATTTTAAATGTTGTGTTCCTTGTTAACTCTTAATATGAAATGAGTTTTGATTTTGATTATTTCATTGTGCCTTATATTGATTGTTTGTATTTAATTAGTTAAATAATTCTTTTAGAGGACTAGTAAAACAACTAATGAATATGACTTAATGAATGGAAAGATATTAATAAGCCTCAATAAGAAAAATAATAAACGCCATAATTGATTTTAAACTAACGATGATGAAATTATAATTGTTAATATTAGTTCTTCTTTGGATTGGGTAAATTCCTAACAATCAGGAATGTTCCCAACATGAAGATCTATTGGAAGAATTCATCTACATAGTCAATTTGTCCTACTGTGACATGCCGAAAATTGATCCCGAGGTTATACAACACGTGTGATTCGTATCAAATTTTGCATATTTTTGCCCGTTATCTTTATTCATTCTAGTGCTTTTACGGTCCTTAATGCCAATATTTATGATCACTAACCGGACAACCTTGGATTTGGATATATACATATTTTGCAGGGGTTAATTGTGCTTTTGTAGGTATTGGAACGCTAAAAGTGAGAATCTGTTGCATTTCGAAGAAGTTTCATCACCTGATGCTACTTCAAGGGAATTTCAGTCAATCCACATTTCTTATCTGGCTCATGGAAATTCCACAGATGTGTAGTTCGTTGAGTTAGCATCGCATGGACACAAACGGTGTGTCGTTTGGAGTTCAGACGAAGAAGTTAGGCCCATTTCCATTTTGGACCTTTTCCCCCTCTTCATGGACCAAATGCAGCCTAAAAATAGAGTACCGGTCGACCGCGTCCCTGGGACCGGTCGATCGCGGTTTCATATTTTGCCATGGGAAGGAGACAGTGCACTTATACAAGAGGGACCGTTCGACCGCGCCCCTGCGACTGATCGATCGGTGATTACAGATATTTTTGGATATTTTCTTTTCTTTTCTTTTTCCTTTTTTTTTCTTTCCCACCTACTATAGAAACCAAATTTTGGTTTCTATTTCAGATATACATAGTTAGAATAGGTTTTAGAGAGTTGTAGGTTAGGGTTTGGGTAGTTGGAGAGTTCATCTTTCTTCCTCATTTGGTGTGACTATAATTGGGTTTGTAATTTGTTCTATTCATACTCTCTTCCATTAATATAGCTTGTTTTCCATATTTTCTTGGTTTCTAGTTAATTTACATGCTTTCTAATTTAGGTTTACATGCTTTATTTCCTTGCTTTCTAATGTAAATTTACCGCGTTTCTTTGTTGCGTTTATTTACCGCATTTTTAATATGTTTTCTAGGTAATTTAATTTAGGTTATGTTTGAATGGAACTCACTCGAGTTCACGCGTTGCTTTGTTTGGTGATAGTGTTTATGGATTTATTTTGGGTGTGTTGTCCTAGTTATTACGCCTAGGAGATTTGACGAGGCATATCATGTATGTCCCATGCTTATGACCTATCGCGGGTAATTTTCGGGATATTTGTTGATGCCAAAATCTTATTAGGCTTTTATGCGGATTCATGGGCATTACAACCCTTGATTCAATTAACTGTCGAAACAAGACGCATTTGTAATAACTTGTCGACCCATGTAACCATTTTATACAAATAACTCGGGTGAGGGATATTCGAAGCAACCTATAGTTTTACTCTCTTTCATAATCTAGTTTCAATACCCTTGCCTAGATTAATCATTTCCCTTTATGCATCTTTTACTTTTTAGTTTGTAATCGTCTTTTGCACTTTTATTTCGGAATATTGAATCACTTGAATTCTAGCAACTCATCCCTGTGGATTTTCGATACCCGACTTACCGATGTGCTTGCCTCGCAAGTGTAGTCGTAATTTAGGTTTGTTTGCATAGTCGCGGAGAGATGAAAACAAGGACTGTGGCCTTAAGTGACCACACTTCTCGTGCGCTATCAAAATGGTGCCATTGCCGGGGACTGGTTTATTTTAGACTTTATTTGATTTAGTATTTCTTATTATTTTCTTTCTATTTGTATTATTTGTTAACCTTTTTGCAGGACTTCCACATTTGAGCACTTAGAAACGCTCGAATTTCTCGTGCGCACTTACTTTGTGGAATCCGCAACTTTGAGCCATTTTTGGGGTAAGCATGTCTTATTCCAATTCTTTCGGTAATTATTGTTATAATTCTCAAAATGCTCGTAATCCTATGACTTTCGGTCAATACTTAGAATCCCAAAGTATAACAAATTCAAATATGACTTTGGGCGAGTATAACGAAAGTCAAAACTTAGGTTATTGGAATTTTGATGATGATGACAACGATTTTGGGCCTTTACCTCCTTATAATAGGAATTTTGAAACGAATTGCAATAGTTTTCAAAACTCCTATCATAATGAGTTTTCGTTTAAGTCCGATGGTAATTTTCAAAGTTCCCATTTTCATGCATCCGCACCTCGACCTATGACATTCGGTGAGGGTTTGCATATGTATGAGAATGAGAAACTTGAAAATCATTATTGGGAAGAAAATCGTTGTTGGGAACATGGGTTGGATTTATTATTTGAGTCCGACAATGATTTTGCTTCCGAGACTTTCGAAGTCGAGGAATGTTTTGAACCAAATGAGGTACTTGTGCCTACTTTGGAACAAACCATTATAGACTTTGCCCATCTCGTAATAGATATTGAAAGTGAGGATGATAATGACGTAATATTTATTTGCAATGAAATGATTTCTTCTTTGGCTCCCAAAGAACATTTCATTGAAAATGATATTATTTCATTCGAAACTCAATCTTCATCCGATGATGATTCATCTCATGAGTTTGAATTTCTTTCATTTCCATTTTCATACTCTATTATCACACTGTCACAAGTACCCGGTGATTCGGTTTCAAAATTTAATGTTTTAAACCTTTTCGCCGATGAAGAGTGCTTGCTCGAGTCGCCCTCCACAATTGCATCTTTGCCTTTGTGTGTGCCGCCTCCCATTCCAATTTCAAAATCATTTTTGAGGATATTCGGCTTTTCTCGGTCCCCACTTATTTTTGACACCCATTCAATCCAAACCCCCCATCGTCCCTCCAAAATTTTTAATTGGCGATTGTTCCTTTCTTCCGCCTTACACATGCCTTTCGTTGTTAAAACGAAATTCATATTTTTTGGAAGGCATGCTTGTATGTGAGGGTACACCAGTTATCCTCCAAAGTCAAATCGTTTTCACGGTGGACCCTCGCCTATTTAGACTTCTAGTATACATTTAGTGTGAAGCCTAAATAGTAGGTTGTATATAGTTAGCTTTTTATTCTTTCTTTTTATTTTTTCTCTCCTTTTTAATTTAGTCTAGTGTAATTAGTTAACTTTTTGTTATTTGTTTTTTCTAGTCTCGGTACTAACTTGTTTTGTAGATTCTTTGGACTTGTTCTTATGGGGATCGCTCCAATTTTGGGTAATATCGCTCTTTTCCTCTCTTTGACTTGGTTCTTAATTAACATTGAGGACAATGTCAAGTTTTAAGTTAGGGGTGTGGGATATTCTATCCATTTCTTTATTTAGTCCATGTTTTTTCTCACATGTTAGTTACTTAGTATGCTTTTCTTAGAAAAAATCAAAATTTTCAAAAAGATTTTCTTTCTTTTTTCTTTTTTGGGGCATTTTTGCCTTTGTTTCCGATGATAAATGTCAATAATTGCCCGATCCAATAGACAACCCAATGATGCATGTTCTTGATTTTAGAAGTTATTAGACTTTAGTCTCGATTATTGATATTATGAATAACTTCATGAATTAAACTTTAATCCCATGAGCATATGCACTTTTATTGATTTAGTTTAAGATTTGTATAACTCGGTAATCTTTTGTTGCATTGTATATACTTACACCGAGTAAGCTTTGTACCTTTCATCATTTGTGAGTGTATACACTATTCTTTTCTCATTGAAAACGTTGAATTCGTCGGTAATCTCTCTATTCTTTCATTTGATCGTTCATTAATTGAGTTCATACTTGAAATGTGTTACCTGAACATGATTTTCATATATTGTTTTGATTAGAGAATTGCGTAAACTTTTGGAAATAATCATAGACCATCTTTGTTATATCACCCATATTAGCCTTAACCTCACCTTATATGTTTACCCTCGTCAACCCCTTTGAGCCTAAATATTAGCCTTTTGTTTCATCACCCAAAATCCCATAACCAACTCCAAATTGGAGTTATATACCATACATATTACCTTCCATACCTTTATTTGGAATGTTACTTGGGATTGAATGATGTTGTTATGATGTCGGCTGCAATTTAGGCATATGAGAGTTTGAAAAGTAAAGAAAAGAGATGTGAAAAAAGTGAGAAAAAGAGAAAGCAAAAAGAAAAAGAAAACAAAAGAAAAAGAAGAAAAGAAAAGAAAGAGAAAGTTGTAAATGTTGTGTATGTAGTTCAATAAACTTTGATTTCTCTCCCCGATGATATATCTAATGCCTTTTGGAACTTGTTTTCCATTTTTGCCATTGCCCGCATTTTCCCATTATCCCGAGTTTTCATCCCTGAACACTTTGAATTCATACATACATATCCTTCATTTCGTACCCTAGCCTAGCCTACATGACAATCTATACAAGTCCGATGTGATCTTATGTTGATGCAATATAAAAGTCATAATAGTTTTGATAATCTGTGAAAATGCATTTCGCCTCCTTTAATGTGCGATATCCTTTCATTGAGATTACAGTTTTTCAGTTTATATATAGCATTCTTCATTGGTGACATGTGTGCGTCCTAGTTTCCATTTACATCTACTCTATATGCCCGCATGTCCCTTGTGTTACCTCCCTGTTTCGAGTGAATTCACTTGATGAGTGTAATTCCCGTGAGGCTTGAATATATGCTTTCTTTATTTAGTATCCGGTTTATATAAGTTTTCGCCAAATCACACTTTGCATGTGCTCGCTCCCCCCTCCCCCCACATTTTAAAGTTTCAATTCTATGAGGTGCATTCTATATTATTAATGATGTCGACTTTTGTTTGAATTCATTCAATTTGCTAATAATGCGTATGAAATCTTTTTCGCCATTGTTGGGCTTGTCGCATGTTGGTTTGGGCATAATTTTGAGGAAACCATGTGATGTTTGTGGGTATCATCCCTAAAAACCCTCACGAGACGACACTCGTCAACTAGGGTAACCTATGGATTTAACGGCTTATTACATATGCTAAATGCAATGTACTCCCTATGAAAGTGGCATTTATATTTCGATGCATATAGACGTCTTATACCGCCCTCCGTGGTCTGGTTTTGTCTGTTTCATTACTAGGGACTAGCAATGTTTAAGTTAGGGGGTGTGATTCGTATCAAATATTGCATATTTCTTCCCATTATCTTTATGCATTCTAGCGCTTTTACGGTTCTTAATGTCTATATTTATTCTCATTAACTAGACAACCTTGGATTTGGATATATACATGTTTTGCAGGGGTTAATTGTGCTTTTGTAGGTATTGGAATGCTAAAAGTGAGGATCTGTTGCATTTCGGAAAAGTTTCGTCGTTGGATGCTACTTCAAGGGCATTTGAGTCAATCCACATTTCTTATTGGGCTCATGGAAATTCCATGTATGCGTAGTTCATTGAGTTAGCATCACGTGGCCACAAACAGTGCGTCGTTTGGAGTTCGAATGAAGAAGCCAGCCTAAAAATAGAGTACTGATCGACCGCGTCCCTGGGACCGGTCGATCGCGGTTTTATATTTCGTCGTGGGAAGGAGACAGTCTACTTATACAAGAGGGACCGGTTGACCGCGCCCCTGCGACCGATCGACCAGTGATTGCAGATATTTTGGGATATTTTCTTTTTCCTTTTTTTTTTCTTTCCCACTTACTATATAAACCAAATTTTGGTTTCTATTTCATATATACTTAGTTAGAATAGGTTTTAGAGAGTTGTAGGTTAGGGTTTGGGTTATTGGAGCGTTCATCTTCCTTCTTCATTTGGTGTGACAACAATTGGGTTTGTAATTTGTTCTATTCATCGTCCCTTCCATTAATATAGCTTGTTTTCCATATTTTCTTGCCTTCTAGTTAATCTACATGCTTTCTAATTTTGGTTTACATGTTTTATTTCCTTGCTTTCTAGTGTAAATTTACCGTGTTTCTTTATTGCATTTATTTACCGCGTTTTAATATGCTTTTTAGGTAATTTAATTTAGGTTGTGTTTGAATGGAACTCACTCGGGTTAACGCGTTACTTTGCTTGGTGATAGTGTTTACGGGTTAATTTCGGTTGCGTTGTCCTAGTTATTACGCCTAGGAGATTTGACGGGTCATATCATGTATGTCCCATGCTTATGACCTTTTGCGCGTAATTTTCGGGATATTTGTTGACTCCAAAATCTTATTAGGCTTTTATGCGGATTCAGGGGCGTGACAACCCTTGATTCAATTAACTGTCGAAACAAGACGCATTTGTAATAACTCGTCGACCCATGTAACCATTTTATACAAATTAACTCGAGTGAGGGATATTCGACGTAACCTATAGTTTTACTCCCTTTCATAATCTAGTTTCAATACCCTTGACTAGATTATTCATTTCCCTTTTTGCATCTTTTACTTTTTAGTTTGTAATCATCGCTTTTATTTCGGAATATTGAATCACTTGAATTCTAGCAACTCGTCCCTGTAGATTTTTTTATACCCGACTTACCGTTGTGCTTGCCTCGCAAGTGTAGTCGTAATTTAGGTTTGTTTGCATAGTCGCGGCGAGACGAAAACAACGACTGTGGCCTTACGCGACCACACTTCTTGCGCGCTATCAACATGATCCTGACTTATCCAGATTATAAGGTAGTAAAATATATTATAAGGAAAGTCCATCTGAATGGTCACATAAGATGAAAGATGACATCCAGGTAGTTGAATGTGGGTTTCATTATTATGCCGAATATGTGCCATGGATTGACAACATCGTCATTATGCCAGTGTCAGACGGGAAATAGCGTATATGCAACGATTATCAAGATCTATACAGCATTCTCTGAAATATTACTATCGAATGCTTAACATTAATATGATCATAAAAATACTACCAACCATGCACTTAAATCCATGGCCTATGTTTTCCTAGTTATAATAAGATTATGATGAATCTTGATCATCGAAAAAATATAGCATTCAAAACCCCATGGGGAACCCTTCATTCACTACACCAAAAACAGGAATCTAGCACGATTAAAACCCATGCCACACCTAATCTGGCACGGTTTAAAACCATGCCAAAATTAGGGATGCTAAATTTTCTGGCACACTTTTAAACCGTGCCAGATATTGAATCTGACACGCTTTTGACATAATTTCAAACCGTTACAGATTTCCATTTTCTGGCACCTTTGGCACATTTATAAACCGTGCGAGATTTTTCAATTAACAAAAAATTATTTTTTGAAAAAAAATCTGGAAAATCAGCAAATTCCAAATCTAGTAGGAAAAATATTTATTATTTGCAAAAAATCAAGAAAATTCACAAATTACGATTCGCATGTTGTTGATAAACTAATGTACATACAAACTTCAAAATATTACAAGTCTGAATAGTTCACATACTAAAAAAAAATTGGGCTGAATTTCCTCTATTTTTTGGACACTCTAAAGCTTGTTAATATAAAACCTGCGTAATGTACAGCTTGCACGGTCATAAAATATAATAATAAAATTACAAAAGTGCGCACGCATGACCATAAAGTTAACAATAAAATTAGAAAAGTTAGCACGGCCAAACACATAAAGAACAGAATCCTGAATATCGACTACATTAAATGAAGAATCTCCTTGTTGTAAACCATTGACTTCTTCTTGTGTTCCACGTGGATAAAAGCTAACGATAAAGTATTATCCTGTAAAAAATAAGATACAAAAAAGAGATGATATTAGTAATCAAGTAATTTCAAAAAATTATCAAACCTAAGACATGTTTTTAAGCCTAATATAGATATTTTCAAATTATCGTCATACTCTCAAACCGAAAGTCCCGTGACTATGCGTTCAGTTCCTACGAGTGACATTGGTCTCGTGTGAGGTGTTCGTGCCTCTTACTCGCCGTTGGGGGGTTATTTTTGGTTTTCACCCTCTAACGACATGATTTTTATCCTAAGTCTAGATATTTTCAAATTATCATCGTATTCTCAAACCGAGAGTCTCATGACTACTCTATCAATTCTTTCAAGTTACATTGGTCCCGTGAGAGGTGTTCGTGCCTCTTACGGGACCATTTGGAGGCTGGTTTGGGTTTTCACTACCTAACGGCATGTTTTAAGTCAAAGTCCAGATATTTTCAAATTATTGTTGTATTCTCAAATCAGGAGTCCCATGACTACGCGATTAGTTCATATAAGTGACATTGGTCCCGTGTGAGGTGCTCGTACCTCTTACGGGGCTGTTTGGGATTTTCACTACCTAATGACATGTTTCTCATGTTGAGGTTTCTTTATTTGTTGACTATATTTCAATCCCCTTTATAGCTTATGCAGCGACTATTCCATTATATATCTATTACTATATAGTTCTATACAAACATTACATGCCTAAAAAGAAAAAAGTCTTTAGGTGTAACCTAAAACCTGAAATACAATCATATTAACACACATTTATAGTCATACGTGATTTCCACTTCGACTGAGGTTGATATATTAGGCTTGAATGTGGAAAAGATCACAGATAAGTATTTTGTAAAGCAGGATGAAGTTACAAGACTACTTTCAAATAGAATCATGCTTTAGTAACTGTATTCTGATCAATAAGATTACTTTCCATTCAATAACCTAACCTATAAGGTAATGATAGTGAGTGGACCCTATACTAATGGATTAACTCGATACAAGAAGAAAATGACAATAAAAATGGTTACATTCTGAAGGGAATCGTTTAAACTAAGGCATATATACCATTATGGAGACTGCAACAACAATATATAAAAGAATGTGGTAATTTGAGAAGGAAATTAATATCTATACCTCTTCCACCTCTTATATATATAAAAGATTTTGATTGACCATCCCTTTTACGTTGAATTTCAGCCTTCAAGGCCTCCTAAGACCATCCTGCAGAAAATCAATTCCATATCTTAACGACCAAACCATCAACATGTTGGCACATTCTGAATCGTTTAGCTCGCCATTTATATTTATAACCATTCCTTTTTATATATTTTATGTGCCCAAATTGATGATACAAAATCCATAGAAATGTCGCAAAAAGTGAAAATGGCATCGAACGTGATAGTGCGTTAAACTTTGGCAACCAAAGTGATATACAACATAACAAAAAGTGTCAAATGCCAAATGACCCATAAAAATATTATAGAGAAAGCTGTAATGACAATATTATAATGTCATTTTAAAATTCAAATCTATTTTATGGCAGACTTGAAGTGGTACAATGGATGTGTAGCCAAGTCGATCATTTGCTTTTGAACAATTAAAAGTTTTGCTGCAAGAAAGGAGCCTGATTCTTGAAGGTGTCAACAGTGGAAGATTAATCATGTATGGGGATAACAACTTAAACATCTTCTCCACCATATGTGTAATTGGCATCATAACAAAGGCAATAATCTTAATTTGGCTTGTAAACTATATAAAATCAGAAATAAAGATAATAGGAATTGATAAAATATAAATACTTAATGTACACCATTTCTAAAAGTGCTTATTTCGGATCACAGATGGAACACTTCTCATACAAATTAGTGAGTTCCTAGGACCTTTACCCATCCTCAAACTTAAGAAAGTGTGCAACTTAAGAAATGATTCAACAATATGCATCCTTAAAAGTCGTATAACAAAGTGTGGCAGCTAACTTATATTTAAGTTTTAGCAACACCCACAAATTATCAAAACTACAACCTATATAATCTAGTAGTTGCCCTTAACTATAGATCATATGGGTATGGAAAATTCCACTGCACATAGGCAACTTCTAGGTGTAAACACAATAAAAAAATTTCTTCTCAAAACTATTGATGAACTTTAGTATAAACAAATTTGACCGGCATAAGCTGAAAGAGATTATCAAAAAAATCCTGGAGGTGTCAAACGAGATTATCATGATCCATCAATGAGGTAACCACTCAGGATTTTCTTTAGACTCCAGATCAACCTGCAAATAATATAGAATAAGAAAAAATATAATGGGTTATAAACATAAGATAAAGAAAGAACTAATCAAGTACAAATGATTAAACTTGAAACTCAATGGCACAGGAACCAAATGTGACCCTCTACCAATGTTTTATCATCTGTCTATCGAGTTGGTTTTATTTTTAGCATCACAAAATAATGAAATTATTAGTAATGATAAAAAAATTAACAATTCTAAGCCTTGAAATAAAATTAGTGCACAATAAGAGTATGCATATATCATTAAAGTGGCCTAATCTCCCATGTTGCTCATAGTGCAACCATCCCCAAAACAGAGAAGAATGCACAAACATAACAAACATTAATGCAAAATAAAATAAAATAAACACTCAACACAAATTTAAACATTTTCCACAGTTCCATAGGTGATGTTTTTCATTTTTTTAAACATAAATCTTCACACAACTTCAAATTTTGGTACTATTGTTACACTCATTCAGGATATTGTTTCAATTATATAGAGATGTTAAAGTTAGTGATGATCGTCTTCAATCATCCAGTGACATATATGAGGTTGCCTGTGACATAATGACTGCATTTGGGGCAATCACTGGAAGCTTTAGATGAACGAATTATGAACTTGACCAACTTTTTTTACAATTCTTGTAAGATGAAAGGAGAACTAGGCTCTGCTGACAGTATTGCATTAGTTAATGATCATTTAATGAAGAGACAACGCTATCGATTTTATACGTTTCGAGTCATAGTTATGGGTTATTAACAATCTAAAGAGCAGGAATGGTCATCACAATGTTGTTCTCAACTACCTTAGCTTCATCAGTCATAGGTTAAAAATAAATGTTGGTCCAACCTCAATTATTTCCACATCGAATGAGTTGAATGATATGAATATTGTTAAGAATTTTCCAGATATGCATGCTTGCATTTCATTTTCATTCGTTTTAGATGCTGAGACCACTAGGAAGTATGTTGGCCCGAGAAGTTTCGCACAAGAAACACAAATTAGCTTTTCACTTCTAGGTAATTTGCTAGATGTAGTTCAGGAGGTGCAACAAGCACGGATAGAGCTTCACAATCCGAGTGACATTAAATTCAACTCTCCAATTACCGAGAATCTTGATCTGAAGCTTTGTTTCTTTGATTTTATGAGCGGTACAAAGGTTATATGTTGCATGAGAAAAGGTAAAACTGGGTCAATTTACTAGATTATAAAAAGAGACTAGTTCTTCGTAATGCACATTGAGTCCAAGTTGTTTTTATTTGCACTTTGAGATCCGTCCACACTTTTTGATGCACATTTTTTTTTGAAGCCACTATTTTCTATAAAAACATAAGACCCCTCCCTTATAATTCATTTATTCATTTGATTAATATATTTTTTCTAATATTTGAATCTTAATATGTCAATTTTTGTTTGCTTCCACTCAATCACATCATAATTACTAGAGCATGAAAATTATAAAACTACAACCACAAATAATGCAAGTCATTATAGGCTTTTGTGACATCGTTTAATGAAAACATAAAAAAAGTACAAATCTATCATTTAAGCCACCATTGGCGATAATAACAATAACAATTCGACTATTAGAAGTCCATTTTTATACTCAGCAATTCAAAATCATTTTTTGCGATACTTTGTGAACGATTTTCGCAACGAGGACTATGTAACAGCTGTAGAGTGATAATAGCCACACCCTAATCTAAATATGTTTAAAGGAAACAAGATAGAAATTTATATGAATAGTGAATTCTTAGATTTTGGCATGTAATTGGCTAACCGCCAGTGTTGAAATATCATGTGGCTTACAAGAAAAAAAAATTAGGATACTAAAAGGAACCTATAACTGAACTCTTGTTCACGCACACAGAGACAAATTAAATGCATCCAGGCAACATTAGAAAATTACTAGATACATAAATCAAAGCATAACTAATGAATTGTTCAACCACCTAAATCTGTCGAATTGTCACAATCATTGACCTTGACAAGTTGGACTTGTCAAGGTCAATGACCGTGACAATTCTGGGGGTGACAACTTTTTTTGTCACGAACGTATCATGGTCATGTTTTTGTCACGGTTTATGATCGTGAAAAACCCATTAGAATATTTAAAAACTTTTCACAGTCAGTGACCATGACCCATCTGTGACAAGTTTTATTTGTCACGGACTTGTCATGGTCAATTACCGTGACAATTCTGGGCAGAATTAAAAAAATATGCTGGGCAGTATGGCCACTTCCACTATCTAGCAGTATATTTGTACCTATTAAAACAACATTATACCTGTTCAACATCATAAATCCAAATAAAATAGAGATAATGCAAATATACATTCAGAACAATGTGCATAACGATATAATCCAAATATAATTCAAATGTAACAACTTAAAACAATTCAATTCAAATAATGTCACTACATGTCTGGAGTAAGGTTAGCTCTGAGGAGGTGATTAGGCCACATGATATATGAATTGACACACCCAATAATATACATTGTGCCGCATTGTTCATGAGACCATAAGGGGGAGTTCTTCTTCCTGGGTATCACATGCGTGACGAGCACCTTGGACTCGATATCTTGAAGCAGACGTCCATGAACTGGCATACCTGGATAGTATTCGGGTCCCTCAAACCCCGTCCTATCTGCTGGACATAAAATATGCCCGGTATAAACACGCTCAGCCAACCAAGTGTCAACATCGGTCGGTTGAAGGGAGCCAAATAGAGGAGTGTATCATCAAAGTTCGCATGTATCGATGATGAAGCAGCGAGGTCCACATCCTCGTCATCATGCACCTCCTCCTCAATCAACTTCTCCTTCTCTTTCCCCTTACGATTTCTGCCCAATGAACGCTTCATGAATGAGAACATATCTTGGACCGTTGCCTCCAAACGGGATAGCTCCGCGTCATGAGAGTCCACAGTTCGAGCCAACCCATTGTCGCTCATCTCTAATACGATGATCCTAGATTTGGCCACCCGCGAGCTCACCCCCTGTTCTCCCCTTGCGATCAACTCCAATCACTTGGCTGAGTGTGTCTATGGACAAAGATATCTTGTCGACATCAGACTGCGACTCATGCACTTCCTTAAGCTTTGCCTGAAACGACAAAAAGCACATGATTAGTAAAATAAGTAAATAAAAAATCATAATGTAATTAACAAAAAGTAAATGTCGGATTACTTACAATCTTGGTCGTGACTCTCGGGGACACCTCCTTATCTTTCCCCATCTTTGTTCGAATATCCACATAAGTATCAAGCCTATATGTCCTACCCCCAGGACCACTCCCTGTACCCCGAAATAAAATAAAGTGGAATTAGTATCGACCTCGAAAAGTAAAATAATGAAGAATAATATATTTTTGTAGTTATAGAAAAATTAAATATTACCATCATCCTATGCTCCACCTCGGTGTAAGACGTCTGACCAGAGTAGTGCACGTTCGTCTTTTTTGCCCGATTTTCCCCCCTGATTGGCGAGATGCCAATTGTCGCTCCCCGATCTCATTGTCAATGAACTTTTTGCCAATGCGATCGGCTCCTTCGGCGGGACGGATTCACGCATTCAGATAACGGACTCTCGGATCTTCCCAAAGTATCGGGTTTGCATATTTTTCTTCCACGTCTTGTGTTTCTCCCTCAACTACGCCAAGATGGAATTGCATAGCTTTGGATCCAAGATGAATTGTTCCTGTCCAACAAATACAATGTTAGTTGCGAATAAATATAAATATAAAAATAAAATGAAATCGAAGTCGAAGTCGAAGTCGAAATTAAAATTGAAATTGAAATTGAAATTGAAATATTCATATTCATATAAATTCATTACATGTAGTACCACCCAAATAACTAACTTGAGCTCATTTGGCACCTCCCTCCAACTAGTGTACCCCGGACTGATGATCGTCTTTACCAGCTCGAGGGATCTCGCTAATAGCCCCATCTTGTTCTCAATGGCCATCCCCAATTTTCCATATTTGGGGAGCCTAGGGGCCGAGGATCCCTCCTTGCCTCCACTACCACCAAGCCTAGACGACATCATCACAATCAGCATCATCATCCTCGCCTTAATACCTGAAGGAGACATTTGTTGTAAAAAATGTTGTTATTAGTACAAATCAAAATGAATTAGAAGAAGACATGCAAATATGTTCAATTAATACCAATCCAAATGAATTGTCTGTGACACCCCGCCTAATAAAATACCGGGTGATCAGTCCTATACCAAATTAAAACAAAAATCCCAGTTGGTTCATCCTTAGCATCACTATCGAAAACTTTTTAAAACTACTAACCACCTAGTATTCCAAAAGCTGGTGTCAAATTTTAACTTTTTGATTAACAAAATAGTACATGCGGAAATCAATATAAACCATTCACACAACTGAATAAAACTCCACTGAGTAATAATTTAAACAATTTGCCGAATAAACCATCGGCCACCAAAGTGAATTCCAATACAAATATTCAACACCTAAATAAATACATCTGAAAACTGTACTGAGAAGTCTGGGCGACAAGCCCTAAATAAAACTGGAACTGATAAATGATTCGTACTCTAGGAATGAATGAACGATACGTCTAATCCAAACTACTACTAGCATCCACATATGTCGCAGCTCCATATCCCTGTAATAGAATATTAGTCCTGGCGTCCCTGCGGCTGGACACCTGAAAGGTTTTGAAAATAGTTTTATAGAAAGGTTTAGAACCCCCATTAATTTAAAATGCATGAATGCGCTTCATATATAAGTTAGTGTCGCACTCCCTTGTGGACATTCTCACCCCTCCACTATTGTGTACACCTAACGGTTACCTTAACCCCACCTAGTTGTACTACCCCGTCCAACTAGTCCTAGTATAACCTTCCCTTGCCATACTACTCTCACCCGAGTATAATGATTCTTGAATTATAAGTTATCTCATAATTAACTTAATTAATTCCTTCTTAAATAGTAGCATATAACCGTGTCACAAGTTATATAAAGTAAATACATCACACACTCTATTATTACCCTCATATAATATTGAATACCATTATATACGTACCTTTACTAAAACATCCACACATATAACATACGCATATCCATCCCTTTAAGTATAGCCTCGCCGGATGATTCCCTCTAAAGTGCTATCTCACTAGGTGTGCTCACATAACCTAGTTACCCAAGTTGGAATCGCTCACCAACCTGTCCTAAGACATAAACGAAGTGGAGGCGGTCATATATTCCTTCTCTGAAAGTGAGATAATCTCCTCACCCATATACTGGACGATATGACCTGGGGATATACTCACCCTACACCTCAAGCTAGGGGATTCACCCACGTCGCGCAGCCTCCCTTGATGGCACTAGAGCATATAAATTAAATAAATATCTAATCACTGATATTTGAATAGCACACACAATATATACACACATCTATATATATTCTATCACTACACCGTATATATATATATTATAAACCCCGGCATTACCGTGTACTCAAAAACCCGTAACACTAGCCTGTAATTTCCCGAGTCTCTGGCCCGACTCAACTTAATTAATTTTCTCACTTAATAATTTCCATCTTCCCGAGTCTGTGGTCCGACTCTAAATAGTAATACTCTACACAATAATTTATATGAAAATTGCCCGAGTCTATAATTTGACTCTTATTTAATTAATTTACACATTAATTAATTAACACAAATCCGAGTCTGTGGTCCGACTCTAATATAATAAATTCACACCTCAATTAATACTATTTTTCCCGAGTCTATGGTCCGACTCTAATTAAATTAATTAACACACCTATTAATTTAATACCTTCTCGAGTCTATCGTCTGACTCTAATTAAATTAATTAACACACCTATTAATTTAATACCTTCCCTAGTCTATCGTCAGACTCCAACTAAATTAATTAACACACCTATTAATTTAATACCGATCTGAGTCTATCATCCGACTCTAATTAAATTATTTAACACACCTATTAATTTAATACCTATCCGAGTCTATCATCCGACTCTAATTAAATTAATTAACACACCTATTAATTTAATACTGATCCGAGTTTGTGATCCGACTCCCAGTTAATTAATTTACACATTAATTAAATCATACTAAACTGAGTCTGTGGTACGACTCTCATTTACTTAATTTACACATTAATTAATTTATACCAATCCGAGTCTGTGGTTCGACTCTAATTTAATTAATTTACACATTAATTAATAAATACCCTTCCCGAGTCTACAATCCGACTCTAAATTAATTAATTACAACATCAATTAATTTAATACTTTTCCGAGTCTACCTTCCGACTCTACTTTCACTAATTAACACATCTATTAATTTAATAACTTGGTGTCACCCAACCATTATCCCTAGACTCGCTCACTTGGTCCATACCTTAATATTTCCTGAGTCTATGTTTCGACTCCAAATTAATTTAATCTCTCAATAATTAATTTAATACTTTGGTATCTCTTAACCAACATACCCAGACTCGCTCACTTGGTCCATTTTTACACCTCAGAATTTCATTCCCACATATTCGCCCACAATGTGTCACACATTCATCTCCATCAAATCTCCCAATTATATTTACCTGTAATTATCAACATACCCGGACTCGCCCACTTGGTGCATAATTAAATATTTCACATCAACAATGTAGCGTCACCCAACTATAATACCCGAATATTATTCCTCGGCCCAATATCACTACTTATGAATTATTTTCCCAAATTCGTTCATCTCATGACATAGCGTTCACACCCTCCTAAACCCAATTATATCACCCTATAATTGTTAAGGAAATATGTGCCACATATGAAGTTATCACTAAATAAAAGTATGGGATTAAATCTTAAATAAAATCCTCTTTATAAAAAAAAACTGGCCGAACTGCCAAATTCCTGGGACCGTTGATCGATCGATCCCCCGGGGTCGATCGATCGATCGAGCATGTGGTTGTCTTCCCCGACTCACTGTTTCAGCCATTAACGAACCCTCAAGCTTTTGGTTTCTCCAAACCCTTTACCCATTTCACAACCAACATATTCTCCACAGTAGAAAAGGTTCTAAACGCCCTAGAGACGTTAATCCATCAACAAATTTATACAAAACCCTAAGTATATCCGATTTGGGTTTTTCACCCGGGTCTCGTTCTACCAAATCCGACCCTATTGTATTCAGTCCATTTAATCACTAATACATATTGTAATCCACTCTACAATTTAATCTTAACAGCCCCAAATAATAACTTATCATCGACTGAGTAATTAAATCTGCCCCTTATTCTAAATTCATAAAAACCCAATTTTAATTTTGGTTACACACCCAAAACGAATTTTGACTTACACATCACTATGATATGAATTGATTATCATCAATTTAGAAATCACAACAATTAACCACTTGCCTGGATTTGTTCGTAGAGTCTGATCCGTTTTTGTAGTCCCGTAATTTGGCTTCAAAATCCCCAAATTGGTTCTTAATTTGCTTTCCCCTAATTTCCTCTCAAGCCCTAAGATTAGAATTTTTGTTTACTGTCGTTTAACACTTCTCCATTTAGGTTAAAAACCTAAAACCAGTTTTTGGCCATCTGGGCCTAATTAAAATGGCCCATCTGGGCCTATATTAGGATGTGTGGGATGAGATAATAAAAGTGCTAAATAAGAAAATAAGTTATTGGGAATTTAAGAGAATTTAAGAGAGAGTTTGAGAAAGTTGGACCTTCTTGAAGATCTTGAGCTTGATCTTGAATGTAGGAGGGAAGACCTTGCACTTGGATGATGATAGAGAGTGGCTAATTTATCAAGTTTGATGAAAAGGATGATGAAAAGTGGAAGTAAAAAAGGGATTTGGAAGTTGAAATCACGCTGCCTTCGAGAGAGGTTTCTAGGATTCGTTCAGGGAGATTTTTATCAGATCTGGGATCCCCTTGAAAATGAGGTGAAGGCCTCCTTTTATAGGCCCAGGTGAGTGCCGATCGGCATAGAACTGTTCCTGCCTATCGGCAGGTGCCGAAAGGCAGGGTCTGGAACCTGCTGTTTGGCAGTGCACTTTAGGATTTTGGGGAAATCGGTCGCTAAGGGCAAACCGTTAGTCAAAATCGTGCACGGGGCAAACCATTAGAAAGGTAATTCAGATACCTTCGAAAGTACTTTGGATTTCTTCCAGGTTTGGGAGTTGACTTTGGGTCAAATATGGCTTAGACGCATTTGTCGGTCCATTGGACGGGGAATCGTTCGGACACAAACGAATCGTTTGTCCTCATGGTAAGTCCAAATTGCACATGGGGCATACCGTTGGAAAGGTTAGGAGATGTAATTCAACATTCCATAGAGTTTGACACGGTTTGGAGAGTTGACTTTGGTCAACCAGGCCCGGGAAGCGCTTGGTGGCCTCCCGAAGTCAAATGGATCGTTCGTCCGCATGGAAAGTCAGAATCGCGCATAGGGTGGACCGTTGGAAAGGGTATTCAGTTTCCTTTGAAGATTCATTTAGCCTCGATCGAGCTGAAGAGTTGACTTAGGTCAAATTGAGCCCGGGAGCTCCCGGTGGCCTCTAGGTCAGGTTTCGGACGCAAACGGATCATTCTTCGCATGGTAAGTCGGAATCGCACACGGGACGGACCATTGGAAAGGGTATTCAGTGCCCTTTGAAGATTCATTGAGTCTCAGTTAAGAGGAAGAGTTTGACTTTTGGTTCAAACTGAGCCGAGGAGTGCCCGATGGCTTCCAGGTCAATACTCGGGACGTGAACTGGGTTTATAGTGATGAAGGGAGGTACTAGGGACCTAAGGAGAGTTAGGGGGTAACAGAATGGGGTGTCTACATAGCCCCTCGATGGGTGAGTTTGGAACAAAATGATGACCGTCGAATAGACACCACATGATGCTTTTGAGGGAGTATGACCGATTAAAAGGGTCAATGTCGATTCTGAGGACCTAAAGAGTGTGCTGGGGATGATCAATTCTTCCGATCAAGGCCGAATCTATTGGCTTAGGGTAAATGTCTAATAACCGAGGTCAATTTTGACCTAAAGAGTGGTGATGATCGAGGATCGAGGTCAATTCTGACCTAACTCAGGTGACGATCCAAGACGGGGGCCAATTCTGACCCAAGAGAGGTGACGACCGAGGACCGAGGTCAATTCTGACCTAACTTAGGTGATGATCCAAGATCAGGGCCAATTTTAACCCAAGAGTGTGGCAATCGAGGACCGAGGTCAATTCTGACCTAACTCAGGTGACGATCTAAGACCGGGGCCAATTCTGACCTAAGAGTGATAACGATCGAGGATCGAGGTCAATTCTGACCTAACTCAGGTGACAATCCAAGACTGGGGTCAATTTTAACCCAAGAGTGGTGACGACCGAGGATCAAGGTCAATTATGACCTAACTCAGGTGATAATCTAAGACTGGGGTCAATTCTGACCCAAGAGTGGTGACGA
Source organism: Sambucus nigra (assembly GCA_949130495.1). Lineage (NCBI taxonomy): Eukaryota > Viridiplantae > Streptophyta > Magnoliopsida > Dipsacales > Adoxaceae > Sambucus > Sambucus nigra. The sequence continues at coordinate 349,734,216 of OX422223.1, read as the reverse complement.
CCGAGGATCAAGGTCAATTATGACCTAACTCAGGTGATGATCCAAGACTGGGGCCAATTCTGACCCAAGAGTGGTGACGACCGAGGACCAAGGTCAATTCTGACCTAACTCAGGTAACAATCCAAGACCGAGGCCAATTTTGACCCAAGAGCAGTGACGACTAAGGATCGAGGTCAATTCTGACCTAACTCAGGTGACGATCCAAGACTGAGTCCAATTCTGACCCAAGAGTGGTGACAATCGAGGACCGAGGTCAATTCTGACCTAACTCAGGTGACGATCCAAGACCGGGGCTAATTCTAAACCAAGAGTGGTGACGACCGAGGACCGGGGTCAATTCTGACCTAACTCATGTGATGATCCAAGATCGGGGCCAATTCTAACCCAAGAGTGGTGACAACCGAGGATCGAGGTCAATTCTGACCTGACTCAAGTGACGATCGAGGACCGAGGTCAATTCTGATCTAAATCAGGTGACGATCCAAGACCGTGGTCAATTCTGACCCAAGAGTGGTGACGATCGAGGACCGAGGTCAATTTTGACCTAACTCAGGTGATGATCTAAGATCGGGGTCAATTCTGACCCAAGAGTGGTGACGACCGAGGACCGAGGTCAATTCTAACCTAACTCAGGTGACGATCTAAGACCGGTGTCAATTCTGACCCTAGAGCGGCGACGATCGAGGACCGAGGTCAATGGTGACCTAACTTAGGTGATGATCCAAGATCAGGGCCAATTTTAACCCAAGAGTGTGATGATCGAGGACCGAGGTCAATTCTGACCTAACTCGGGTGACGATCTAATATCGGAGCCAATTCTGACCCAAGAGTGATAACGATCGAGGTCAATTCTGACCTAACTCAGGTGACAATCCAAGACTGGGGTCAATTTTGACCCAAGAGTGGTGACGACCGAGGATCAAGGTCAATTATGACCTAACTCAGGTGATAATCTAAGACTGGGGTCAATTCTGACCCAAGAGTGATGCCGACCGAGGATCAAGGTCAAATATGACCTAACTCAGGTGACGATCCAAGACTGGGGCCAATTTTGACCCAAGAGTGGTGACGACCGAGGACCAAGGTCAATTCTGACCTAACTCAGGTGACGATCCAAGACCGAGGCCAATTTTGACCCAAGAGCGGTGACGACTAAGGATCGAGGTCAATTCTGACCTAACTCAGGTGACGATCCAAGACCGAGGCCAATTCTGACCCAAGAGTGGTGACAATCGAGGACCGAGGTCAATTCTGACCTAACTCAGGTGACGATCCAAGACCGGGGCTAATTCTAAACCAAGAGTGGTGACGACCGAGGACCGAGGCCAATTCTGACCTAACTCATGTGATGATCCAAGACCGGGGCCATTTCTAACCCAAGAGTGGTGACGACCGAGGATCGAGGTCAATTCTGACCTAACTCAAGTGACGATCCAAGATCGAGGCCAATTCTGACCCAAGAGTGGTGACGATCGAGGACCGAGGTCAATTCTGATCTAACTCAGGTGACGATCCAAGACCGGGGCCAATTCTGACCCAAGAGTGGTGACGACCGAGGATCGAGGTCAATTCTGACCTAACTCAGGTGACGATCCAAGACCGGGGTCAATTCTGACCCAAGAGTGGTGACGACCGAGGACCGAGGTCAATTCTAACCTAACTCAGGTGACGATCTAAGACCGGTGCCAATTCTGACCCTAGAGCGGTGAAGACCGAGGACCGAGGTCAATTCTTACCAAACTCAGGTGATGATCCAAGACCAGGGCCAATTTTGACCCAAGAGTGGTGACGACCAAGGATCGAGGTGAATTCTGACCTAACTCGGGTGACGATCCAAGACCGAGGCCAATTCTAACCCAAGAGTGGTGACGACCGAGGTCAATTCTGACCTAACTCAGGTGACGATCCAAGACTAGGGCCAATTCTGACCCAAGAGTGGTGACGACCGAGGACGGAGGTCAATTCTGACCTAACTCAGGTGACGATCCAATACCGAGGTCAATTTTGACCCAAGAGTGGTGACAACCAAGGATCGAGGTCAATTCTAACCTAGCTCAGGTGACAATCCAAGACCGGGGCCAATTTTGACCCAAGAGTGGTGACTACCGAGGACCGAGGTCAATTCTGATCTAACTCAGGTGACGATCCAAGACCGAGGCCAATTCTGACCCAAGAGTGGTGACGACTGAGGATCGAGGTCAATTCTGACCTAACTCAGGTGACGATCCAAGACCGGGGCCAATTATGACCCAAGAGTGGAAAAAGATTAGATTTTGATTCTGCTGGAGAAAGAGCTTTGTGATTTTGATCCGAGATGGGGGCTAATATCTAGGGAAGCTTTTTAGGAGACCTCGCAGGGGGAATAATCTATTTTGGGTGCTGTAAGAGGATTCTGCTGGGGAAGTGATCAGGTGATCCTTAGAGATCCTTCGGAGCTTTGTCGGGAGGAGTTTTCACTTTGTTTTTGAGGATTCCGCTGGGGATGAGGGGTTTCGCTTGAGGGAATGCGAAATTTTCTTGGTAAAAAGGCTCTAAATACTTCTTAGGATTTTTGGGAATTTTTCTGTGATTTTTCGAGGTGTTTTGGTATTTTCTGGGAATTTCTGTACGAAATTTAGGGGGGGTTCCGGTCGGCATAGTATGAAGGGTGCCATTCGGTAGTGGCACAGACTTTTGGGCTACCTCGGGAAGGCAAGGGGTCAGTGCCAATCGGCATGGCGCTTGGCATCCTATATAAAGAGGGTGAATCCCCTTATTTTTTCACAGCTTCTTTTGCTTTCTCTCTCTCTGCGATTCTTCAGTAAATCGTTCTAGCGTTTCGATCTTCAAGAAATGGTCGCCTTTGTGAGCACTGTAGTCCCCCAGGAGTGGTTGACCGTTGATGATTGGGTGAATGTGGAATAGAGGGCTAGGTCTCCTCTTGCTTTGGGGAGTGAGAACTCCTTTGATGCATTTGAGCCTGTTGCAGATGAGTGGACCTTGTTGCGGGAGCCATCATGTCATCTCTCTTCGAGAGTGATCCCCGACGGTTATGTAAGTAACCCAACCTTTGGCATTCTTCTATTTTTGGTGATTTTTGTTGCTTGAATTTTGATGAGATTTTTCTTTTTGCCAATTTGATATTTCTTTGAAGAACATGCGTGCCCATGGGACAACGGGGCTTAGGGATGTCTGGGAGCATCTCCCACCTGTGGTGCACTGGATGGTATTATCAGCGGGTTTTGGGCGGTTGGCATCGGTGCTGGATGAGACGCCTCGTTCGACAACGGTCTTGTGCGCTTTGGGATAGAGGTGGTGGGACACTACCCACACCTTTCATTTCGGCTTCGTGGAGATGACTGTGACTCCCATTGACGTGCAGCAGCTGATGGGGCTAGATTGTGATGGAGAGTAGATAGAGGTGGATCGCTCTTTATGGGTGAGACCGGAGGCAGTGCGTGCGGCTCTTGGTGATGTGGGGAGGATAGTTTCTGTGGATTTTATTCGGATGTCCATCCTGAAGGATGTTCTGTTAGGTAAGGAGATCGATGTGGAGGATGGGATGCAAGTGAGGCAAATGGCCCGTTTATTCATTCTTCTAGTTTTAGGAGGTTTCATGGTGGCGTCGAGCGGTGCCGTCATCCATTTGTGGTTTCTACCGTACTTGAGGATGTTTTCGAACATCCCTTTCTATGATTGAGGGAGTCTGACCTTGGCGACCCTTTACTTTTCCCTGGATGCATTCAGCCGGTGCTACCGGCAGACCTTTACTGGGGCCACGTACCTTCTTGAGGTATTTTTTGATTTGCGCATTTCTTTTCATGCATTCACATTTTCCTTTCATTCATTCGCATTTTCCTTATGCGTCTCTTTTGCTTTGTGAATTCAGACGTGGTTCTATGAGGTGATTGGGTGCAACACCCCGCTGATTTCTTTGAAGGACGACACTGTTGGGGATTTCTGTCAATTGTATCGATGGCATAAGGCCAATCGGCAGTCGAAGCGATCTCTCTCCCTGGAGGCGGTGCGTCAGGTCCTGAATGACCTGGCCAGTGGTAGGGTAAGACTCTTTCCATTTCACTCTTGGTTTTTTGCACCTTCTGATCTTGTATTGATTTATGCTCGCTTGGAGATTTTCAGGTGACCTTTTATCCCTGGGGGACAGCCATTCAGGATGCGGGGGCAACCGGGGTGAACGCGCGGATGAGGCATTTGCTAGCACATGAGTTCGGCCATTCTTGGTATCTCGGGGAGAGGGTGGTTCGTCAGATTGCTGAGGAGGAGGTGGTGGTGCCACCCGCGCCACCTCCTACGTCTATGAGGCGGGAGCGACTGCTGTCGGACGATGAGAGGATCGTGGCGATGATCGGTGAGCCCTACTTGCTATACATCGATACGACTGTGCCGTATGACTATATGGATTTTGTGACGAGTTGGTTGATGGCGCACAGCATATATAATGCGTTTCCCTTCCTTCGGGTTCGAGTCAGGCGATGGGATCTTCCCACAACGGTGGTGGTCCATCGGCATCTACGGCGGCGGCGACCTCGGAGGTCCCTTTTGTGAGGTTGCACACTCCTTCATACAACATTCGACGGGCTGATGGAGGGATGGTGCCTATGCTGCACCGTCCTCATGCGATGGATATGGGGGAGTTGGGTTTGAAAAAGGAGGTCCTTCGACCCGCGATATACCTTTTTGTTCCTTTATTTATTTTCTATTTTTGGTCGTCTTGCTTTTGATACTGATTTCTCCTTTCCTTGCAGCAAGTCTGGGTGTCGACCACTTGGCTAAAGGACATCAAAGACTGGATTTCTTCGGCGACTTCCCATATTCGAGACGCGGTTCCCGTTCCTTCTTGCTTGGTACCGTCTGCCTCGTCTGGAGAGGATTCTGGCTAAGGAAATGGTGGTGCGTCGCAGGGGTGTAATCTCTTGAGAGAGAGAATAAAATGTGGGCTCGGGCTGAGTCCCGTTGTTTTTGCCTTTTCTTTTTATTTCCTGCAAAGTTGATGTAACACAGAATACAAATATATGCGATGCGATGGGTTTTTTTTATTATCTTTTATTTATGATGAATGAATATATGCACATGCACTTTTTACTTTGCTGCTGAGACCGTAAAAAGGAATATTTTTGGAATTTTCGAAGGAAAGTTTTTATTTAAAAGGGGAATTTTTATAAGGAGAAAAAAGGGATTCTTGAAATTCTGTTGAGAATATCAATTTATTTTTATTGAGTTTTTTGATTTGATAAGAGAGTAAAAGAGGAAATTTCTAAAAAGGGGAGTTGCCGATCGGCAAGCACCTTGACCTTCCTATCGGCAGTTCAATCGAGTCCCATCAATTGAAAGCTTTGAATGGTACCCTCTTCAGCCTTTGGTACCTTATGGGGTAGGATTCCCTCCGATTTATGCAGGGATTATGTCCCTTGTGAGGATTTTTAAGTATAAAAAGGGGTAAGGGTGGAGTGTTTTCATCACACCCTTGCATTCTTACATACCCACCCATTATCTTTTAGTCTTGCAAGATGGCTCTCCCTGGTAGCATTGAGTTTGCCAATTACCTCGAAGCCTTGGAATCTATGTGCTCTTAGAATGTCGACTATGATGCTTTCAACATGCGTCGAGTCTCCTCGTGGCGCAATCGTCCTATTGAGTGGAACTTGCTGATGGCGGCGGTACAATTCTGGTACCCCGAAGACCATGTATTTCGCTTTGGGTTGGAAGAAGTTTTTCCTACCTACGAACTATTCTAAAAAACCCGCCTAGGCTTAAGGCTTGGGAGAAACGCCTCGCCTTACGCTTTTCATGCCTTATTCTTGGTAAAACCATTAAGGCGCACTTTTTTCTAAAAATAACAATGATTTAGTGAAACGATGTCGCCTTTTAAAGAATTTGTTTACAAACCGGACCATTATCTCATTCAAAATAATCAAATAGTATTTTAATTTGCATATATTTAGACATATTTTTATGATCTGTGCAATTTTTATATTTTAATAGCCTTGTTATGGTTAAAAAATATTAAAATATATTAAGAAGGCCTAAACGCCTTTTCATGCCTAGGCCCGCCTAGGCTTCTAATGCTTAAGGATTGGCCTCCACGCCTCAATCACGCCCCGCATTTTTTAGAACCTTGCCTACGAGTAATTTTTTGCCATACTGGGTGTAAATCCCAGTGTTTCTGCAGCTTTGCCCAAATTTTCCCGTTCTCCTAGGGATTTGTTGGCCGGGCTTCTTCACATTTCGCCTTCGGCGGCTAGATCATTAGTTGCTAGAGGACTGATCTCCCTCCCGGCGATGCTGTAGTCTGTGAATTTGCGGGAAGTAGGTGATGTTGGCTATGTTGGAGCCGTGGTTCTGGGTCTGATTTCAAAATTGTTGTTGGTGACTGGGGAGGTGCGAGTGGACCCACAACTTATAGCCATTACCTCATAGATGTCATATCGTCGCAATCCTACGACGGTGATACTGGCGGAGACCTTGAATGGCCTGGATGCCTGTAGAGAAGGTCGTTCTAACCTTTTGAGGGGTAGCCCCATGATACTATTCATGTGGTTGTCTGAACGATTCCGCTTGGCGACTCCTCCAAAATATCCCTTATCGGCCGTACCCAACTTCTTTTCACGCTACTTCATCAGCGTTGGCCTGTATGCTGAGAACTTGGGAAATTGGTTTGTGGAGCATGGGGCTCATGGGCTGTATTGGTCAGTGCCTTGGTGGGGGCAGTTGCAGCCCGTTCTGGAGCTATGAGAGTATTCATATGTGCGGTTGTTCGGTCTCAGGAAGACCTCCTTTTGTTTCCCTTGGTGGATTTTACACCAATTTGGTTGGGCACAGGTTGTGCCACCTCGGACATCAAATTTCTTTTTGGTAGAAGATTTGACTGAGCGCCTTCGTCTGTTGCTTTGGTCTCTGTGGGAAATTCGGCGCCCGTCGACCCGTCCCTATTAGTGTGTCGGGGAGGTTTGGCATGTCCTCAAAGATTATATGAAGTGGTTGTGGAGGAAAGTAGTCAACAAGATGTTGGCAGTGGAGACTGGACAAAGATGGTTTGTTTTATCTGACACCATGGAAGGGGGTGTTGTGGTCTTTTCGAAGATGGTTAAGGCTCATCGATCCATGGAGTGTTTACGGCACTCTATTCAAGCAGGGAAAATTTGGGGACCTCCGGATGTAGATGGTGAGGGTGCAGGCTCCTCTGGTAGCTGTGGGTAGGACTCTTGGAGAGTTTATTTATGTAATGGGGAATGTATGTGGGGATTTTATTTGGCTTTTTATGGTAGTGGGGAAAGGAGTTATCCGCCCCTTTTTCTTATGTAATTCGTACTATAATTTCTTATTAATGAAATAAATAAGTTTAAGATCACCCAGCTGTGCCTTTGGATGAGTATCGTATATTGAATTATCTATACTGATCGCTAAAGCATACATAATCCTTTTGTTCAAATATTTTTAGAATAAACCTCCGTTCTCGGAGGTAAGAAAAGAATAGTATTTTGTGAAAAAGAAAGGGCCGCACTCATGTGAGGTGCATGAGCTGCCTACGTACCTCCGGGGTTTTTTTTTGAAAAGTTTTAAAATAGTTTTTTGCTGAGGATCAGGCCCACGTAGTTCTGGGTAAAGTGAAATGAAGAGTTTTTTTTTTTTTAAGAATAGAAGGGGGATGAGAAGAGTCGTAGCGCGCCAAGATTTCAGACTAGGGGTAGAATTTCTTGAGACGGTCCAGATTGACTGGACGAGCCATATCTTCCCCATCCAGGACAATGAGCATGGCGGCACCACCGGATAAAATTTTCTTCACAATGTAGGGGCCGCTCCAGTTAGGCTTGAATTTCCCTCTGGGGTCCCAGATGGGTTCTATTATCTCCTTAAGGGCTAAATCTCCCTCCCGGACATCGTGGTCCTTGACTCTCTTATTGAATGATCGCGCTATTCGGCGATGATACCCTTGTATGTGGTAAAGAGATTTTAATCTTCTTTCGTCTAGGAGAGTTAGCTCATCAAGACGGCTTTGGCACCAATATTCTTCACTAATCTTGCTTTCGATCATGACGCGCAGCGAGGGTATTTCCAGTTCCACACATAGGAATGCTTCTATGTCGTAGACCAGAGAGTAAGGGGTAGCCCCAGTAGCGATTCAGATTGAGGTTCGATAGCCCTAGAGGGTGTACGGGATCCGGTCGGCCCAATCCTTACAACTTTCGGTCATCTTGCTGATGATAGCTTTGAGGTTCTTGTTGGCGACTTCAACTGCACCATTGGTCTGAGGTCGGTAGGGAGAAGATTTATGTCTCTGAATCCCGTACTCATTGACTACTTCTGTGACTTCTTCTTCGAAATGCAACCCATTATCTGATACCATCTCGTGTGAGACCCCATATCGGCAGATGATATTTTTCTTGAGGAATTTGGCCACTTTCTTGGCATTCAATACTGCGTATGACTTAGCCTCGACCCATTTGGTGAAGTAATCAATGGCAACTAGGATGAAATCATGTTCGTTTTGAAGCCTTTGGTGTAACCTTCCTTATTATGTCGATACCCCAGGTGGAGAACGTCCTGGCAGAGGTCATGTTGTATAATTCTCGTGGAGGCAAGTGTTAAAGGTTGGAGAATTTTTGGCATTTAAGGCACCTCCGGACATAGGCGGAGCAGTCCTAGATCATAGTGGTCCAGTAGTAGCCTTGTCAGATGATCTTCTTGGAAAGCATGTGACCATTCATGTGGGGTTCGCATTCCCCGCTGTGGATTTTCTGCATTATTTTCTCAATCTCAGCCCCAGCGATACAGTGTAGATGAGTTCCATCGAAGTTCCTCTTGAGTAGAGCTTTATGACAGATGATGTACTGAGCGGCCAATCTTCGGAGGGTCGTTCAATCTTTCTTGTTGGATCCCTCGAGATACCTACCATGTTTGAGGAGCCACCAGATATCATAGTACCAGTAATCGGCTAGTTCAGGATCTTCAGTGGAGATAAGCTCAATATGGTAGAAATGGGTAGGTTTTTCTTGCTTTTGAACTAAGAAGGGGGTCATTGTTATTCCCTCAGGCATGTCGACTATGGAGGCCAAGGTGGCGAGAGCATCGGCTAGGTTATTCTTTGCTCGGGGTAGGTAATGGAAGGTGATATCTCAAAATTGGGAGGCTAATTCTTCTAATTGGGCATGAAAGGGTTAGAGTTTTTCGTCATTGACTTTCCACTTTCTGAGCACTTGACCGATGATATGGGCAGAATCTCCGTAAACATCAAGGTATTGCATACCCTTTTCGAGAGAAACTTTGAGGCCCACCATGCATGCCTCGTATTCCGTCATGTTGTTGGTGCAAGGGAAATCCAATTTAATGGCGATGGGAGTGTGGGAGTCATCAGGGGCGATCAGAAGTATCCCAATGCCATATCCCTTTTTGTTGGCAGCGCCATCAAAGAATATTTTCCATTGAAGGTGGTCTTGAGTGGTGCAGAGGATATTTTCATCCGAGAATTCGGGGATCTGGACATCTGCTTCTTTTACAGGGTAATCGGCGAGGTAGTCAAAGATGGCTCTTCCTTTAACAGCTTTCTGTGTGACATACACGATATCGAACTCGATTAGGAGCATCAACCATCGGGCCGTTCAACTGGATAAGGAAAGTTTCTCAAGCAGATATTTGATAGGGTCCATTCGGGATACGAGTTTGGTGGGGAAGGTGAGCATGTAGTGTCGTAACTTTGGGGTGACCCAAATAAGTGCGACACATGCCTTCTCCAAAGCAGTATAGTTGACCTCGTACCCGGCCAATTTGCAACCGGCGTAATAGATGGATCTTTCTTTACGGGAGTCTTCAAGGTATTGGGCTAGCAAAGCCTTAGCTACAGTGTCGGTTATGGTTAGGTATAGGAGCAAAGGGAGACCAGACTGTGGTGGCATGAGTACTGGAGGTTAGGTCAGGTATTGTTTGATTCAATCAAAAGCTTCTTGGTAGGCCTCGTTCCAAACCTTGGTTGAATCTTTTCAGAGGAACTTGAAGATTGGTTCACAGATGGAGGTTAGCTGGCTGATGAACTGGCTGATGTATTACAATTTTCCAAGAAAACCTCGGACTTATTTCTCTATTCGGTGTGGTGGCATCTCAAGTATGGCCTTCAGCTTCGCAGGATATGTTTCTATCCCCTTTTCGCTGACCATGAATCCTAAGAGTTTTCCCTTTGTAGCGCCGAAGACACACTTCTGTGGATTAAGTCGCATCTAATATTGTCGCAGTCGTTAGAAGAACTTCCGGAGAGCGGGAACATGACCTTCTATAGTTTTGGACTTGATAATCATATCATCCATATAAACCTCTACCTCCTTGTGAATCAAATCGTGCATGATGGTTGTGGCAACCCTTTGGTAGGTAGCCCCAGCATTCTTGAGACCGAATGGCATAACGGTGTAGCAAAAGGTTCCCCATGGGGTGATGAATGCGGTTTTCTCTTGGTGGTCGAGGTGCATATTGATTTGGTTGTATTCGACAAACCCATCGATGGATGACTTGAGAGCATGACTGGCTGTGTTATCCACGATCATGTCAATATTGGGTAGCAGATAATCATGCTTTGGAGAATCTTTGTTTAAATCTCGGTAATCCACACACATTCGAGCCTTCCCTCCTGATTTTAGCACAGGTACAATGTTGGCTAGCCATGTGAGATATTCGATCACTCGAATGAAACCCACGTTCAACTGTTTGACCACCTCTTCTTTGACCTTGAGCGACCATTCGATGCAGAGTTTTATCAGTTTTTGTTTAACCGACTTGTAATATGGGATAGTGGGGATCTCGTGCTGAGCTATTTCAGGATAGATGTCGAGCATATCATCATAGGACCATGCAAAGGCATCCATGAACTCCTTCAACAATTCTTCGAGTTGTGCACGCTCATGTTCGTCATGGGTGGCCCCTATCCTAATCTCGTGCAGTTGGCTACTAGAACCGAGATTAATAACAACAGTCTCTTCTTCATTAACTTGAGCGCGGTTATGTTGTTTATTATTAACCTTATTTAGATCAGTTAAGAATTGCTCATTTACAAAACCATCATCATCAACAGTTTGATTAGAATTCAAGAAGTTAACGTAAGGAACGGCAAGATACTCAAAATCTTCGTTTATTTCATTGATAGGAAAAACAGCATTGAGAACCTTATCAAAAGAGGTCTCGATTACATTTGAGCAAGGATAGACAACAGAAGAAGAATTATAGTAAACATTAGGGTTAGGGGAGATTTCAAGGGGTAGAACTAGCGCAGCATGCCAGTTAAGGAGAGGTGTATCAGCGTCTTTAATCAGACGGGATGGGTCCATTGATGTAGTGCCTGAATGAACCATGAAAAGTGCCAGCCCCAGTATCTGTAAGTTGAAGGAATCTTCGGAATCACTTTCCTCAGTCTCTTCAGCATCTTTGATGAGCGGTTGTATGCAGTGTGGGAAACTCTCGGACCATAGATAACTATCTTGGAAAAGATCTCCATTCCCGGCCTCATCTTCTTGTCTGTGTGGTCATACCATGGTTCTGGAAAACCGTAAAAGGGGAAATCCTCACTTTCTTTGATGAATCGTCCATTTAAGGATTCTCCTGAGATAGTCGGGATGTAGTCTAATCTTTTCTTTGGTCAAGATTGGTGGATCATTCTGAGCACTTGTTCTGATGGTTCCCCCAAGCCATAAGGAGGGAAAACTTTCTTCAGTTCGATGGGTTCAAGTCTCCCTTGCTGCCTTTATCCTAGCCCCAGTCCGGGCATAAAGTGGATGTTTTTGAACATCTGAATCACATTGACATTGCCATGAGGGTCATATTTTGGACAAACCCTTTCCTTGAAATCGTACCCTGTCGGGAGTAGGAGTGGCTCAACCCGAAATCCTGATAGGAGCATATCATTTTACCCGTGCTGTATCTCAAGGATTGGACTTCTGGTGCTTGTACCCTTGATATTTTCGTTATCGCCCAAAATGGTGATGACACGCCCGTCGACGAAGAACTTCAATTTCTGATGGAGTGAGGAAGACACACCCTTGATATTGTGGATCCAGGGGCATCCGAGCAACAGGTTAAAACAAGTTGGGATGTCTATGACTTGGAATTCAACGATAGGGTTTATAGGTCCAACCCCTATTACAAGTTTTATGGATCCCATCACCTCACTACGGGTATTATCATAGGCAGGCACAGCGGCGGAGGTTGGAGAGATGTCGCTTTCTTTCAGGCCTAAACACTTGAAGGTTCTTAGAGGGCAAACGTTCAAGGCGGATCCGTTATCGACAAGAGAGAGTGGCACGACCCTCCCTATAACTTTGATGGAGATATTGAGTGCATGATTGTGATTCAGCCCGATTCTGGGGATTTCTTCTTCAAAAAATGATAGCATTCGGGTAGAGGTCAAGGATCCGACAAGATTTACTGCTTCTTCTGGTGAGGTAGAGGGAGAAACTATGGGTCCAGTGAGTAATTTGATTAAAGAATTTATTTGCAGCTGGGAAGACATGAAAAGCCCCCATAGAGTGATGTTAGCTTGAGTTTTCTTCAGTTAATCGAGGATCTTGCTCTCCTCAATGGTCATTTCTGGCATAGGAAGGTTTTCAACGCCCCTCCCCTTGTCATTTGCTAGCAGCGAGCTTGGAGTCTGGTAATGTCTCCCTGATCTGGTCATGTGATTTACTAAAGAAGGAAAGAACATGAATCCCGTTTCCTCGTCAATATCAGGTTGTTCCGTCACCCTGTTGATTTCTCCAAGGATTTCTTCAAATGATATTATCCCACATATGTCGGCTACTGGGCTAGTTCTTCTTAAAGCTTGTTCTTCGTTCGAATCTTCGAGTTCTTCCCCCCATCCGGTGGCAACAATTCTGTCTTTCCATGTAAAGTCGATGCATTCCGTAAATTTAATGGCTTCTTCACACAAGTTCTCCCATTCTGTGGGGATGTGTGTGATTTAAGGGACTAAGTACCCTTGTAACTTCAAAGTGTCAAGTAACCCGGTGATACTACACATGCAGTTGGTTTGCCTGAATAATTCTGCCATAATCTACACAACATCATCCAAGCTGACTTCGTCAGTTGGTACCACCCATCTATCTGAATCTCGGGCCCATTTTTATGCTTCTAAAAATAGTGTACTGAATCTCTGGCAATCGATGACCATCTGTGAGGGCAATTTTAGCCCGAACTCTAGGAGTTGGTTTAACACCTCTGACAATTCCATACCTCCATTTTCAAAACGGGTACGGACTCTTGGGCTTAGTAAACTTTGGAGAAGGGAGCATAGAGCTCAGTGTATTCCCTTTGGATGGGGGCAGGGCGGCTTTCTGGTGCCCATGATGTGGTTGGTTGAAAGATGTTGTTGATGGTTGAGACTATAGCATTGACAGGCTTGTCATACTTTCTGGGGGTCAACTGTTCATACACCTTCTTTGGTTTAACCTCTATTTTAACAAGGCTTTCCTAAATTTCTACTCCATCCTCTCTGAGAGCTCGAAATTGGGGATAGTATTATCCTCCCATCATCGCTCGGATATGGGGAAAGAAGTTCTTCTTCACTATGTTGACCTGTTCTTCCTCGGATGGCCGATTAGTCATGGTAGCTGCTTGTTCTCTCCACTGAGTTATGAAGTTACTGACTGATTCTCCTGGATTCTGTTTGAGCAGCTCTAAATCACGATGGGTGACCTCAAGCTCTTCGTTGTATTTGTACAACAACATGAATTCTCGGGCTACATCCTCCCAGCTACGGATTCTGGATTCCTCAAGAGATAAAAACCATCGGAGAGCACTATCCTTTAAAGTTTGCTGAAACAATTGGGCCATCACTTCTTCTGAAGCCCCTAGTAGAGTCATGGAACGATGATAACTACGAAGATGAACAATCGGGGGTCCACTCCATCCAAACTTCTCAATATTTGGCATTTTGAACTTCTCGGGTAACCTCACTTTAGGATAAGGAGACATGTGGGTGTAGTCCATGTAATTCCCAGAGATCCTGACTTGGTCAAACTTCTTGGTGAGCATCTTGAGATCCTCCTTGACTTTATTCAACTCCTCCTCTTTTGGATCAACGACCACAGGCAGGTTAGCCATAGGATGGGTAATTTTTGGCATTGGAAGCTGGGCAGGCGACGACCCATTGGCAGGAGGGACACGTGGAGAGTGCTAATATTCTTTTGGAACCCAGATAGGCTCGGGTGGACCCATAGCACGAGGTAATATGGCCTCGGGCTCTTGAGGAATAGGAACCTAGTTTCGTTGCATCTCTCGAACCTCAGTTTGGAGGTTATCAATCTTGGACACGAGATGAGCTAGGACTGTCGTCAGATCCGGCTGTATGACTGGTGCTTGATCTGTATTCTCCATGGAATATGGATGGATTCTGAACTCGGAAGAAGTAGTAGGGGAATGGATGAAACTCCGGGGTGATTTGACTGAAGACTGAAGCCAATAGGGAGCCAGGCCAAGGGCTTGCGATCGACCTGAAAAGGCGTAGGTTGAGATTTATTTTTGAGAAAAATGGGAAAAAACTATTTTTGGATTTTCGATAAAGAAGGGAGAAATGTTTTTGGATTTTTGACAAAGATGGGAGAAATGTTTTTGGATTTTTGACAAAGATGGGAGAAATGTTTTTGGATTTTTGATAAAGAAGGGAAAAATGCTTTTGGAGACGGAACTCAGCATGATTATTATGATTATTATGTTCTCACTTGTATTTAATTCTCCTAAATGCAATGTCGGATGGGACCCGAGCCTGGAAAAGTGGATTTCTTAATATATTCAAAGCTACGGTTTGGACTTGTAACCAGGCTCATGGACAGGGCCCCGTTTTAAAAATGCGCAAAAATTGGATGGCAGATCGACCCGAAATTTCGGCAGAGTTTCGGGTTGAAACCGACAATCTAAAGTGCGTGTCCTAGGTTTAACACCTATATGCGGGTATGTAGTTAGTTGGATGAATCGGCATGGGTTCCCCCCTTTGGCGTGACTTCCACGATATACGTCTTGCTCTTGCGGGAAATCGGTACGTGTGGACAAGCCATTTGATATACCTGAGTGTACATGAATTACCTCACCATATACCTCATGGGGACGGTACGTGTGAGAGAGAATTCGATATACTCATCATACATGAACGAATTCCCTGCGATATACCTCCCGTCATGACTTCGGTCAAGCGGTACGATGCGGGAGAACCGTTTGATATACGTCAAAGGTACTTGGCCAATGGAAGGTGAGAGTCATATCGCTTAGGCTAACTGCGACCTGCCGAACCAGCGCCCATCACAAAGTGACCCTCCAGTTACTGGGTAAAATTTGGTCAATGGCAATGCTCTTTGGTGATGTCGTGTGAATCATGCATGATTCTCTTATTAGTATCTTATGATGAGAATGCCTTTCTTGATTATGCCAAACAGGGAGCCAACTACGAGTACCCAAAAAGGTACACCAAGTATGGATGGGTGATGCGTGCAACATGGGGATATACATGTGATCCTAGGTGCACGTGGTGCGAAGTGTACATGGAGGAGTTTCTACAAGTGTGTGAACATAAGCATAAGCATGGGATACATATGAGAAAGGGGAACATGCAGATATGGGGGGAAACATAAACAAATATAGCATCCATGCAAATAGAGTTAATCCCTCAATATATAAAAATCCCCAGCAGAGTCGCCACTGTGGCCATCCCCAATCCTCGTCCATGCGCGGGCGGGCGCGTGGAGGAAAGGATCCTTCAGGTCTAGCGCGTCCCTCTCGGGAGCGCTTCGACCGGCGTCGTTTGTGGTGTGAAAATGTAGAGAGATTCAGAGTCTCCAGTCTATTTTACTCAAAACAGACAAAAGAAAAAGGGGAAGCCACCCCGAAGAGTGGCATCCAAAGACATACTGGTGCATGCGAAACCAAATGATTTGAGAAGGGTTCGGAGGCTTAGTTACGCAATGGGAAGGTGTTAGGGACCCATTCATCCCTTTCGGTCTCTCATGGATATTTGCTATTTTCCTTCATATTTCCCCCCGTGATATGTGTGCATGTGTGTATATATTGAATGGAGGTAGGAATCCTCGACTTGTATCATGGAAAAGATAAAGCGAGTCATCCGTAGGGAGATATAAGAATAATATTAGAAAAAATAAGATTTACACGATTACCGCTACGTTAATCGTTATAAGGGAACGATAACGCGTGTGGAGTAATACGTCACTAAGAACAAGTATATATATAATATAAGAAAATGGGTTTAGAGAAAATAGAAAATAAGAGAAAAGGTGAGGAAAGGACTCAAGTCTCGGGTTTTACCCCGAGATGCCTACGTAGCCTATAAAGGCATCAAAGTCCACATAGTTCGCATACAAAATGAGGGTTGAGATTTAACCCATAAATCGAAATGGGGGATCTCTTATTTGTAAGGGTGTGTGTGTGTGTGTGTGTGTGTGTGTGTGTGTAAAAGAGTGTTTTGGTTGTGAGGAAAGTGTGGAAAAGTACGAGAATCCCTTATTTGGAATTTATGAGCAGACCCTCTTTTTCTTATTTTTTTTGGGTTTTTATTTATATGAAAATAAGAGATGTGTAATAATACTAAATAAAAAGTATATTAGGATGTGTGAGATGAGATAATAAAAGTTTTAAATAAGAAAACAAGTTATTGGGAATTTAAGAGAATTTAAGAGAGAGTTTGAGAAAGTTGGACCTTCTTGAAGATCTTGATCTTGATCTTGAATGTTGGAGGGAAGCCCTTGAACTTGGATGATGATGGAGAGTGGCTAATTCATCAAGTTTGATGAAAAGGATGATGAAAAGTGGAAGTAAAAAATGGATTTGGAAGTTGAAATCACGCTGCCTTCGAGAGAGGTTTCTAGGATTCGTTGTGGGAGATTTTTATCAGATATGGGCTCCCCTTGAAAATGAGGTGAAGGCCTCCTTTTATAGGCCTAGGTGAGTGCCGATCGGCATAGACCTGTTCTAGCCTATCGGCAGGTGCCGATAGGCAGGGTTTGGAACCTACCGTTTGACAGTGCGCTTTAGGCTTTTTTGGGAAATCGGTCGCCAAGGTCAAACCATTTGTCAGAATCACACACGGGGTATACCATTGGAAAGGTAATTCAGAGACCTTCAAAAGTCCTTTGGACAGGTTTGGGAGTTGACTTTGGGTCAAATATGGCTCGGAAGCATTTATCGGTCCATTGGATGGGGAATCATTCGGACAGAAACGGATCGTTCGTCCGCATGGTAAGTCCAAATAACGCATGAGGCACTTTGTTGGAAATTTTAGGAGATGTACTTCAACATTCCAAAGAGTTTGACCCAGTTTGGAGAGTTGACTTTGGTCAACCGGGCCCGAGAAGCACTCGGTGGCCTCCTGGAGTCAAACGGATCGTTCGTCCGTATGGAAAGTCAGAATCGCGCACGAGGTGGACCGTTGGAAAGGGTATTTTGTGCCATTTTAAGATTCATTCAGCCTCGGTCGAGATGAAGAGTTGACTTAGGTCAAATAGAGCCCGGGAGCGCCCGGTGGCCTCTAGGTCAGGTTTCGGACGCAAACGGATCGTTCGTCCGCATGGTAAGTCAGAATCGTGCACGAAGCAGACCGTTGGAAAGGGTATTAAGTTCCCTTTGAAGATTCATTGAGTCTCGATCAAGACGAAGAGTTTGACTTTTGGGTCAAACTGAGTCGGGGAGTGCCCGATGGCTTCCAGGTTAGTACTCGGGATGTGACCTGGGTTTATAGTGATGAAGGGAGGTACTAGGGACCTAAGGAGAGTTAGGGGGTGACATAATGGGGTGTCTACACCTAGTACCAAACATATCCTAGTGTCGTGAACACCAAAACTTAACACCACTATCCACAATAGTTAAATTCCATCGCTATCCAGCCGATATTCAGCAAATATTATCAACCCTACTCCCAAAATTCTCGAAAGTAGTAACTCCTCGCATAAATCAAACCTTCACTCAGTGTACACCTCCACTTTCCCGTGAAGAACACCAAAGAAACTCCGCTACCCCATGGAAAGTTTATCCACATACTATGGCTTCTACAGCCAACGCACCCACTAGATTCGACTCACCTGTGAACTCCAGTGAAAGAAAAAATAAGCCTTATATATAGTGTCATCCTCTTTGTCACTCAAAAATATACCCCATGCCCATAGGGTAAAAATGATTACCTTCATACTCCAGCTGCAATGGCTGATCCTCGAGTTTCGGAGCATCTTCTCCCTACCCGAATGTGCCCATGACTTGCTTTAGTGGTTGTACATCCAGGACCTCATCCTGTAGTTGACCCTTGCCTCGCTTAAGACAATCTCTTTTCACGTGTCTCAATTTCCCCATAAACGAAACACCTTCTAATACATTCACCTTGCCACTGGTCCCTTCCATGCCAACCTTGTTGGAATTTCTGGCCATCATGCCGATAGCCTCCAGTTCTAAATTGTTTAGCATGATTTCCTTGCTGGAAAATTCTTCCCCTGATCTCCCTCAGTCTGCTGCTGGGATGCCCCATGGGTATTGTTCCCTCTTTACTTATCCGACTAGTTAGTTTCCACTCCCCTCCCGCTTCCTTTCACGTGGAAGAGATATTCCTGACAGTGATGGAGTGCTGCATTATCGACATCAGTATAATCTACTAATGCGGAATTACCAACTAAGTGTTGTCTGATTCTCCAGACTAACCCATCCACAAACCTTACTTTCTTTATCTCTTCATTGTTACCCTCATCCGGTACAAAATTTGCCAACCGAGTAAATTCTTCCTCGCAATCGACCACTGAACGGTCCCCCTAAGTCTTCTATTTAAATGATCTCCTAATTTCGGTCTCAAACGCTGGAGGAAAAATATGTGCGGTCGAATCGCACCCAAAACTTTGCAATAACTAGCATATCCCTTTCCACAACTGTGGTGATCGACTCCCACCACTGTAGCGCTGCTCCCACTAAACTAAAAGTGGCTAGCATTTTCTTTCGCACCTCATCGCAATCTCCTATGCGTAGGTGAGGCTGGATATCTCTCCTCCTTGACACGGTAGCACTACATCTGAACCCCCTCACAACTCTGGTGGGTGCCCACTCTAAAAAAATCTCTCGTACTTACTGCCACCCCGACGGCCCCGGGCAGCCCGAACATCTGGTGCCATTAACACTTGTGGCTGATCCCGTGGAAACTACCCTTCCATTGTGACTACCGTTGCTTCAACTGCCTGTGCCACTAATTTAGTTACCTGCGTTGCCGAAATCATCCCTGGAAGTTGTTGTTGTAACTCTTGCTCCTAACGAGCCTCTCTAGTCTCATCTCCCCCTACTGCCCTAGATGTTCCCTCTCTCCTGGGCGGCATCTGGAATGAGAATCGAATCGTATGAGTTCACTATGAAATATAAATTTGGCAGACGAACGTAAATGCTTATACGTATGAGAATACAACAATCCTATAATAGGGCTCTATATAAAAGATTACTAAGACAAAATGTGAAAAGCCGCACAGATCCTAAGGGCACTAGAACCTGATGCTCTGATACCATCTGTGACACCCCGCCTAATAAAATACTGGGTGATCAGTCCTATACCAAATTAAAACAGGAATCACAGTTGGTTCAACCTTAGCATCACTGTTGAAAACTTTTTAAAACTTACTAACCACCTAGTATTCCAAAAGCTGGTGCCAAATTTTAACTTTTTAATTAACAAAACAGTACATGCGGAAATAAATATAAACCATTCATACAACTGAATAAAACTCCACCGAGTAATTATTTAAATAATTTGCCAAATAAACCATTGGCCACCAAAGTTAAATCCAATACAAATATTCAACACCTGAATAAATACATCTGAAAACTGTACTGAGAAATCTGGGGGACAAGCCCTAAATAAAACTGGAACTGATAAATGATTCCTACTCTAGGAATGAATGAACGATGCGTCTAATCCAAACTCCTTCTAGCATCCACATTTGCTGCAGCTCTGTATCCCTAGAATAGAATATCAATCCTGGCATCCCTTTGGCTTGACACCTAAAAGGTTTTGAAAATAGTTTTATAGCAAGGGTTAGAACCCAAAACATTTTGAAAATATTTAGCAAGTGAATTAACTGCAGTAATTTAAAATGCATGAATGCGCTTCATATATAAGTTAGTGTCGCACTCCCTTGTGGACATTCTCACCCCTCCACTATTGTGCACACCTAACGGTTACCTTAACCCCACCTAGTTGTACTACCCCATCCAACTAGTCCTGGTATAACCTTCCCTTTCCATACTACTCTCACCCGAGTATAATGATTCTTGAATTATAAGTTATCTCATAATTAATTTAATTAATTCCTTCTTAAAGAGTAGCATATAACCGTGTCACAAGTTATATAAAGTAAATACATCACACATTGCATTATTACCCTCATATAATATTGAATACCATTATATACGTACCTTTACTAAAATATCCACACATATAACATACGCATATCCATCCCTCCAAGTATACCCTCACCAGATGATTCCCTCTAAAGTGCTACTTCACTAGGTGTGCTCACATAACCTAGTTACCCAAGTTGAAATCGCTCACCAACCTGGCCCAAAACATAAACGAAGTGGAGGTGGTCATATTCCTTCCTTGAAAGTGAGATAATCCCCTCACCCATATACCGGACGATATGACGTGGGGATATACTCACCCTACTCCTCAAGTTAGGGGATTCACCCATGTCGCACAACCTCCCTTGATAGCACTAGAGCATATAAATTAAATAAATATCTAATCACTGATATTTAATATAGCACACAATATATATACACACACACACATATATATATATATATATATATATATATATATACACTATCACTACACCGTATATATATAATATAAACTCCGGCTTTACCGTGTACTCAAAAACTCGTAACACTAGCCTGCAATTTCCCGAGTCTCTGGCCCGACTCAACTTAATTAATTTTCTCACTTAATAATCTCCATCTTCCCGAGTCTGTGGTGCGACTCTAAATAGTAATACTCTACACAATAATTTATATGAAAATTTCCCGAGTCTATGATTCGACTCTTATTTAATTAATTTACACATTAATTAATTAACACAAATTCGAGTCTGTGGTCTGACTCTAATATAATAAATTCACACCTCAATTAATACTATTTTCGCCGAGTGTATGGTCCGACTCCAATTAAATTTATTAACACACCTATTAATTTAATACCTTCCCAAGTCTATCGTCCGACTCTAATTAAATTAATTAACACACTTATTAATTTAATACCTTCCCGAGTCTATCATCAGACTCTAACTAAATTAATTAACACACCTATTAATTTAATACCGATCTGAGTCTATCATCCGACTCTAATTAAATTATTTAACACACCTATTAATTTAATACCTATTCGAGTCTATCATCCGACTCTAATTAAATTAATTAACACACTTATTAATTTAATACCGATCCGAGTTTGTGGTCCGACTCCCAGTTAATTAATTTAGACATTAATTAAATCATACTAAACTGAGTCTGTGGTATGACTCTCATTCAATTAATTTACACATTAATTAATTTATACCAATCAGAGTCTGTGGTCCGACTCTCATTTAATTAATTTACACATTAATTAATAAATACCCTTCCCGAGTCTACAATCCGACTCTAAATTAATTAATTACAACATCAATTAATTTAATACATTTTCGAATCTACCTTCCGACTCTACTTTCATTAATTAACACATCCATTAATTTAATAACTTGGTGTCACCCAACCATTATCCACGGACTCGCTCACTTGGTTCATACATTAATATTTCCCGAGTCTATGTTCCGACTCCAAATCAATTTAATCTCTCAATAATTAATTTTATACTTTGGTGTCACTTAACCAACATCCGGGACTCGCTCACTTGGTCCATTTTTGCATCTCAGAATTTCATCCCCACATATTCGCCCACAATGTGTCACGCATTCATCTCCATCAAATCTCCCAATTATATTTACCTATAATTATCAACATACCCGGACTTGCCCACGTGGTCCATAATTAAATATTTCACCTCAATCCCTTTAATAATGTAGTGTCACCCAACTACAATACCCAAATATTATTCCTCGGCCCAATATCACTACTTATGAATTATTTCCCCAAATTCGTTCATCTCATGACATACCGTTCACACCTTCCTAAACCCAATTATATCACTCTATAATTGTTAAGAAAATATGTGCCACATATGAATTTATCATTAAATAAAAGTAAGGGATTAAATCTTAAATAAAATCCTCTTTATAAAAAAAACTAGTCGAACTGCCAAATTTCTGGGACCGTCGATCGATCGATCCCCCTGGGTCGATCGATCGATCGAGCAGGTGGTTGCCTTCCTCGGCTCGCTGTTTCAGCCATTAACGAACCCTCAAGCTTTTGGATTCTCCCAAACCTTTACCCATTTCACAACCAACATATTCTCCACACCTGAAAAGGTTCTAAACACCCTAGAGACCTTAATCCATCAACAAATTTATACAAAACCCAAAGTATATCCGATTTGGGTTTTTCACCCGGGTCTCGTTCTATCAAATCCGACCCTACTGTATTCAGTCCATTTAATCACTAATACCTATTGTAATCCACTCTACAATTTAATCTTAACAGTCCCAAATCATAACTTATTATCCACTAAGTAATTAAATCTGCCCATTACTCTAAATTCATAAAAACCCAATTTTAATTTTTGTTACACACCCAAAACGAATTTTGATTTACACATCACTATGATATGAATTAATTATCATCAATTTAGAAATCACAACAGTTAACCACTTGCCTGGAGTTGTTCGTAGAGTTTGATCCGTTGGTGTAGTCCCATAATTTGGCTCCAAAATCCCCAAATTGGTTCTTGATTTGCTTTCCCCCAATTTCCTCTCAAGCCCTAGGCTTAGAATTTTTGTGTACTATCGTTTAACAATTCTCCATTTAGGTTAAAAACCTAAATCCCGTTTTTGGCCATCTGGGCCTAATTAAAATGGCCCAACTCACCCCGTGTGGGCCGACTATGCCCAAAAATACTCCGAGACCCAATTACTACCCCTGAGTACTCTTTTCTGACTATCTCGGTCCTTCCGGAATCAATCGCGCACTCTGAATTGCCATCTGAAATACTTTTTGTCATTTCCAAATTTCAACCTCAAAATGCGACACACATTAATTCGGACAATTAAACTTAAAAGTCGCCAATTATAAATAATTCGGCTCACTCCAATAAATTCTCCAACTCATGAATTTATGTTTCTCTAACTTAAATATTTTTATAACTCCCAAAAATAATTAAATATTAAATCTTCAAAATTACGGGGTGTTACATTGCTACTATTTAATGCCTCGATTCTGAATTCCAAAACAACAACATATGGCTCATAATATGTAAAATTACTAAAAATCTTAAACATCCCCACCCCCACACCTCCTGCCCACACACACGCACACTGCACAAGAGTGAAAATGATAAAGTGCAAATAAATTAAAAGCATTAAAAATGGATTGATAAAGTACAAATTGGAATATTTATTACAAATTGAAAAATTATTTCAAATTCGGGTTATCATAAAAAATGGATTGATATTCAGTAGGAGCAGCCAAGTCATCCACACTAGTAGATTGGAGGCACTTTTGAGCTTGTGCCTTCTTTACTAGTAGATTGAACATATCTAGGTTCATCGCAAACCGGACAACGATCGAGATTTTTATACTCCTTTCGGTATAGTATGCAGTCATACACATAAGCATGAATCAATTTATACTTCATTCCCAAACCTTTCAAACTGTTCTTCATAACATGATAGCTATTTGAAAGCGTATTCTCCTTGGGTAGTAACCCCTTCACCCATTTCAGAATTCGTATCATGCTATTTCTAGACAAACTGTACTGCATATTCAAATTGTGCAAGCCAACCATGGCATGTAAAGTTGTTTGATCTTTCTCACAGCTAGAGTATAACGGTTGGGTTAGGTCATCTTAACTTTTAAACTTTGGTAGTCATCGTCAAGGTTTATCGTGATATCTTCACGAACACTTGAACCTTGTACATCATCAGTAACCTCATTCTCCTCTACTTTATAAACTCCGTACGCATCATCAACTAAATCCTCTAACATGTTATGATCTACGTCGTCCCCTTATACATCCATCCTACTTGTTGAAGGTTGTTCGGGGACAAAAGGAACTTTTAATTCAATGTGAAAACTTCAAAATCGATAACTATCTTGCATACCCGATCTTAACAAATGTAGTTCAACTATTTTCCACTCAAACACCTTACCATTCTTACACTTAGCACACGGACATGGAAAGTCTTCATCATTATGACATCTCGGTTCATATTTCACAAATTCATTAGCACCTATGAGAAACACATCCCCCATTCTATTTGTCTCACCCATCCACTCTTTGTATTTCAGATATCCCATCACAGTTACCACAACGAATCACATATTAAAGGTAAGAAGCGTATATTCATAGATTAGTATAAACAAAACTTAGATTTATATTATGTTTCATTTAATTATATCTTATTTATATTCGATTTTTAAATTTCAAATTCAAATTGAAACTTAGATTTATAGTATGTTTCATTTAATTGCATTTAATTTCTATTTTCTCCATCTCCTCTAAAGGGTGAGTGGTCATATCCCATTCAAGACTGCATATTTCTATAATATACTTAACAGCTCATGCACATTGTTATGATTTGAGAAAAATTCGGTAGCATATCCCCGTAGTTCTCTAAGTACATGATGTAGATTGGCAAGTGTGAGTATTATTTCAATTGATCAATTGAAATAACAGTCACACTTGTCAATCTAGTATGTACCCAGAGAACATTAGGATACGACTGCAGATCTTCCTCCAGAAGTAACAACTTTAAGCCACTAAGAATATTATTATACAGAAATTATGCAATCCCAAACTATCCAAACGAGACAATTCGAGAGATCTCATTACAGGGGTAATGACTCTCGAACGAGTCTAAGGGCTATTGAATGCGTACGCATAAGAACTAGAAGGCTAGTATCTATGCGCACTATATGTAATTTCAAGTATGTTTCATTTAATTATCATACTATATATATATATATATATATATATATATATATATATATATTGTTCGTTATACAAAGTAATTTTCAAAAAAAATTAAAACATCCCACCCCCATATGGATAATAATCCAGTGGTCATGCCACTTTTAAAATTAAACAACCCAACATCGATCCACTATAATTCAACCGCAATGGCAACAACAAATGTGTATCCCGTAATCCTTCTAATTCATTTACTCAATTAATTATTTTCATCAATTAAACTAATAATTAAAGTATACAATTATTAATTTACTAATTTACAATGAGGGGCAATCCTACTTGCATATGAAAGGGACACTAATTATTAATTTACAAAAAAATTAAAACCAATCAATATTAAATCAATCAATTATTTTACAAGGGGCACTACAATATGAGGGGAAATATCTAATAAACCAATAAAAATTTAATTATAAAAAATACACACACGAACCTATACACCCCCCCCCCCCCCCCCCGCCCACTACACCCCCTGCCCTACCCCCTCCCCCCACCCACCCCCTTACCTACCCCCTCCCCCTGCTGCCCCTGCCCACCATATGCACACACACATATATACACACGCACATATACGCACACATGCACATATACACACACACGCACATATTCCCTCCCCTCCCCCCAGCCCTACTGCCTCCCCCCCCCCCCCCCACACACACACATACTCCACACACACACACATGAACATTTACACACATATATACACACACGCACATATACATACACATATACATAAATGCGGGATAAATAGAGAGAAAACATACCAAAGTTGTAGAGAGAGAGAGAGAGAGAGAACAGCCGCTAAAGAGAGAGAGAAATGGAGGGAACAAATTCAGTGGGAAATAAAGAAGGTGGAGAGTTTTTTTACTGACAGAATTTTCACGGATGTGTCACAGTCATTGACTGTGACAAGTCTTTGTCAAGGACTTGTCACGGTCAATGACCGTGACAAAAAACGCGTGTTTTTTTTTCACAGTCATTGACTGTGACAAGCTTGGCCACTAAAAAGGTGACAATTTTACCATTTTGGTGTAGTGCGATTATCAAATGGTGATTCCTATCCACTCTAGGAAACATGGATACAGACCCACAATCCCAACTTGTAATTAAATTGGAGGTTCAAACCTATAATGGTTAATGGAAATTAAAGAAAACGGATGATGAGTTACAATAAAAATTTCCATTTACAAAATGAAGAAAATACTTGTCATTGTCTATAAAATGATGTTCTTCAACTACTAATGTCATCGAATTTCGTAAACAAGCAAAGCGCTGACCATTCTCAAGCTTTCTCTACTCATTTCAACTACCCAAACGAATCGTTATAATCTTCATCTTCATTGGCTTTATAACTTTTAGGTCTTCCACTTGAGGAATCTTTATTTGGAGAAGCTTCTCTATCACAAGACCATTCTAATTAAACAATTTTAACCCCTAAAATGGAGAGAATTTTTCTGAGACATGTACAGATAATACATTATTCTCTACTATATGAAAATATAGTAATCAATTTAAATATTCAAGGAAAACATATATCAACTTCTTAATAAATGAAACATAATAACATATAACTACCACTGCAAGGTGTTTGTGTAACATATTTACTTACAACACAAGATAATAAAAAATTCTTTCAATTTTCATGATCTACTAAAAGAAAACCACAAGCACACACCTTTAGATATGAAGCATCCCCATGAATGGAAACTGGCTTTGTGATTTGTTTAGGATCTGAGTTCACAGATACTAAAAATGGTTCTAAAGACTCAGATTTTTTTAATCAATCCAGACCCCCTCTTCCATACAAAACTTTTTTGAATCGATCTCGACTATATTATTTCCTTTCTTATTTTCCTCAATTGATATTTTTCTGCAAGACAATAAGAGTAAGTGCAATTGTGGCATTAAACCTAGCATACTCATTATTTCACTAAATACACCGCTTGCATCCAAACCCTAAGTTTATGTAATAAAATACCTTAAAACATGATTATTACTATCATAAACATGAATGCATATGACCATAATTTCACAATAATATAAATCAAAGTAATATTTTAATCTCAAAATCAAAAACCAGTTTTATTGGGTTCAAACTTTATGATATACCGTAGTTGAATATATCGAAATATAGAAGTGAGATGAGAACTACCTCTGAAGCATAAAGAACATAGTACACTTGTGGGTTTTCACTGTCCATATGTGAAATTATTTGGCAATCGAAGAGAGATAAATAAATTTTGTGATCATCCACTTTGTTACTCTGCTCTCATCTTCGGTCATTGATGGATTCTCCACCATCTGGTATTGGGGGAGAATTATAGATCAAGTCTTGTGAGATGGGGAGAGTTGGGATTTGTGGAGAGTGATAGGGGTTGAAAAGTTATCTAGATCAAAATGAAAAGTCTAATGACTATGAATATTTTGTCTCTTACTTAACCTTTCCAAATTTAATACAGTTTTGGAATGGTTTAAAATCGTGCCAGATTTTAGAATAGTTTTAAACTATGCCAGATTGTAACAAAACCGTGCCAAATTCGACACGGTTTAGAAATGTGCCATATTTCTCTTATGCAAGCATGCCAGATTGGTGTTTTTGGTGTAGTGTGTTACAGTATATATCACTTGGTCTAAATAACATAAATCGTACGTAACAAAATAATGCCATAAAAATTTTACATTACTTGATTCCTAAATAAGTTGAAGTTTATATGGATGACATGATAAATAAATCCAATGCTCAAGAATGATAAGATATTTCTCTCCAGAAGTTCTTCGAATGCCTACAATAGTATCAGATGAATTTCAACCCAAATAAATGCGACTTCAGTCTCATTAGGGTAAAACTCCATGATTTTATAATTAGTGGAAAAGGCATTGAAAAAGATATTACTAAAGTCATGTTAAACATTATATTCTCCCCTTGGATAAAAAATGAAATATGAAACTTTCTTGGAAAATTTCAATACATTAATTGGTTCATCAATCATCTCACATCCATTTATGAGATTCTTTTTTAACTCATTTCCTAATATTATGCTAATGTTTGGAATGGAAAATGTTAAGACTCTTTTAACAAGACCAAGTGTTGCATCATGCCAGCACAACTGGTATTACCACTACTACTTTATTAAATGGTTACCGATACTTTTTTAAAGGATATGGTAGATAAGTTCCTCGAGAATTGAAATAAAGAGCAAGCCATATATTATGTCTGTACAAAAGTTTATTGGTTATGAATTCAATTACACAAAACTCGAGAAAGTGTGTGATTCTCTAGTATGGGTAACCCAAATCTTCAACGTAACATTATCACGTTTTTATCAAGATTATTTCTCGCATAGATAATATGAAGTATATGTCTTGGAAAACCTATCGTGTATAGTTTTATAGCCTAGTGGTTAATCCTATTAGTCGAATTCAAAATTATGCACATCAAATAAAAATATATTAAAGGTAGATATATCTCCCATTATTTAGCATATCACCAGGTAAATAAATTGGCATTTGGATAAAAAAAATTCCCCAATGTTAGAATTGTTAGCATATCATTTGAATCTAACCGTGGAAAATTGTTATTTGACGATGAAAGAAACAAGAAGGGTTAAGCCTTAGTATACAATTGGCCTCTCTTGATGAATTTAGCCCATCACAACTAAGTTAGACTTCACTTGCAATAACAACATGATAATCCACGAGGCTTGGATAGTCGGTTTTCAAATTGCACTTGATAAGGTAATTTAATACATTAATGTATATGGGATCTCTCCCTTCATTGTTGGCTAAATTCTTAGAAAATGAAAATCTAAAGATGACCTTGAGGAAGTGTTATCACAATTTTATTATGTATCCTTCAACCTCTTACCTCGACCTATACAAAATTTGACCGATGCAATTTCTACTTTGGCCTCTATGACATACCAAAAAGAGTAATAGTTGCCCATATGCTATTACAACAACAAACTAAGACATCCTATTACTACCATATTAACCTAATCGATGATGAAGATTCAGATAAAGAAGAATTATGCTACTGTGAAATTTGGAACTTACCTAAACATGACACTTATCCTAAACGGGATACCAAGAAGAACCGGATCACTCCCTAAAAACATGCATCCCTGTTCATTATATGTGATAAAATCCTCTTCAAGTGAAACTGTGATGGTACACACTTACAATGAATAGTAGGGGTTATGATCGAAGAAGTTATGCACTAGATTTACAATTGAGAATATGGTCCCCACATGAACATTCAAGTAGCTGAAAAAATATTATTTGATAGTATATTATTGGAGCAACATGCTATTTGATTGCATAGTGTAAGTGAAAAGATGTTTGAAGTACTAATAATTTGCAATCTCCAACACATGGCTCTTCGTGAGTAGTAAACTATGACTTTACCATGGTCGTTCTCAACATGGGAAATCAACATTATTAGGGGAATGGCTCTCAAATAATCTAACGGACATGTGTTTATCCTATTAACAATTGATAACTTCACTAAGTGGATCAAAGCTAAATCATATGCCATCCTTAATGCCAAGAAAATAGACAAGTTCATCTGCAATAATATTATTTGACACTATGAATTGCCTTTTGAGCTCATATTAGACAACGACATTCACTTTGATGCAGAAGTTACAAAGAGAGTTGAAGATTATGCTATCCATGGATACAAATCATCTTCACAAAAATCATAAAGGAAAGAATTCGCTAAAGCTACAAATAAAATCATCAAGTCCATTATCATCAAAATGACAAAGATTGTTGACTCAGTTGATAAGGTCTCGTAAGCACTATGAAGATACTATACATCAATATGTAAGCCTATTAGGGATACACCAATATCTATAGTATATGGTATTAATGTCGTTCTTCCTTTTAACCTAGAAGTTTCCTCCATACGTGTTATGCTTAAAGGCCAAATCAGTGAAGCATGTTGGTTCCAGAACCACTACAAAGAGTTTTCTTTTCTAGATGAAAGAAGGATTTAAGCTCCCTATCACATTCAAGGTTACCATTAATGCATTGTTCCCTTATTCAATAGGAAGATAAAAGGTCACAATGTGTGATAGGGCGAGTTCGCCATGAAAGATATTGTAGAACCAATTTGGGAACCTCAAGAAAAGTTCAAGCCAATCATATTCGAACTTATCTTATCAAAAAGATCTTGTTACTTGAATACACAATTTTATCCAATCTCAGAGGTGAAGAATTGGTGTGGCCTACTAATACTAACTATAAGATTAAAAGTATTCTCAAAATCTCCATAGGATTAAATTTCCTTATTCCATTATGAAACATTTTGAGACGTAATCTAAGTTGATTTTGGGAAGCTTTATGTTTATGATCATAAGACCATACTTCTTTATATTTATCCGAGAGCTACCTCATATGATGATTAATGAAAATACTGCTTTATAATAAAGGTAAAGGATTTAGAAGACTTAAATTCACCCTTAGTTTAACATAACTGAAATTTGGATTTTCTTAAATTGGAAAATGTGTTAAACTTGTGCGTGAGTTTTTTCGATGAATTATCAATACCATAGGAAATATACTTTTCATTTTGAAAATTAATTTCTTAGAAATTGAATTTTTATGTTTATATTTATAGTATAAGTGTTCTAGGTTCATAACAAACATACTTATAGTTTTTTTCAAAATGATTTTCAAACTTTAGTAGGAAAAATATGGATAATATTTCCTAGACAACTACGCGACCTTCCTTTCTTCACTACATCGATCAAGTTTTTCTAGTACGGTCCTTTGTTTGATTTTATGTGGTTACTTACATGACCTAGATTCAACGAAGCCTTGTCGCAGCAAGGAACATTTTCACTACAACAAATCTCGAGTGAATACATCAGATCTAATGTATTGTAAAACATGTAGATTCTATTTTACAACCATATCTTTTCTTGTCTTGGGAAAGCAAACTATTTTATGTAAACAAGAATGACTTAGAGTCTTTGAGATCTTGTGCACAAAATTTTGAAATTCCTATTCAATTCATCTTCTTCTTCATATAAAAAATGTTGGTGTGTAAGGCTTTTCATTGTTTTTAATCAAGCTAAATAATCTGATTCTCTTAAGAGGAAAAAACTTATTTTTTTGATATATACATCATTGTCATTACTATTTAAAATTCATTTAAAGTTTGCATAGTTATTCTAAACACTTGAACAACCATTTAAAAAAATATTCTTGAGAGAGTTTAAATATTTTTGATATCTCAAAAATACTTGTCAGTTTATTTTGATTATCCAAACAACTTTAAACATTTACATTAACCTTTAGTAATCTCAAATCTTAGGAAGTAGAAATACATTTTTGGCTAATTACTTGTCCCATTAGAATAACATAGCTTTTTTTAACTATAAAGAAGATTTTATTATCGATCAAAATGCAACATTATTAATAAACTTTGACACCTGGGATGTCGTGAGTGGTCAGAGAGCAATACATACGCTTTTCCTACTTAAATGTGGAATAATAGATAGTGGAGGTTATTCATTATTGAGTCTAGGAGAGGTTAAATTTTGTAAGCCATATCTCCCTTTGTGTAAAACTTTTACTATTAAGTGGAAGGTGATGGTATGGCCCGAGGTTTTTTCATAAGGGTTTTTCCCTCCTATAAATCCTTATCTCAACTTAATGATTTATTTTTTCCCATTTGGATCGCCTTATACTCTTTATGAACATATGTAATGTAGTTGAGTCAATATGTAAATAACGTTTTTTCCCCTTAGATGTTAGGATTAAACTTTTACTGAATTTAGATTAAAGACAAACGTTACTTCTACCTATTTTATCTTTCTACTCTTCTCTTCTACGATTATCTTTTAAAAGATCTCCCCTCTCATTTATATGTCAGAACTACCTTGAAATTAATCCTCTTGAAATAAAGCCATCAAAACAATTCCATACTCTTCTCTCTATTCCCGCAGAGGTATATAGGTAACCCATAAAGTGCCTTTGGGTTTGGTCGCTTTCTTTCTTTTTATCCCCCGAAGGGTATGCACATGTGTATTCTCCTTGTTGAATATGAACAATTATTTTTTGTTTGGATTAGTGACTGATACAGATGATTTAAAACTTACTAAGCCACAATGGAAATACTCTTATGTTGGAATTTTATTTCATTAAATGAAGATATGTTTTTTTTATACGTGAAACCTACACACCATACATTATACCTCTAACGTAAACCTTACAAATTCTAAAAAACACAAATAAACATAAAAAAAACTAAAGGCATCATGAAACATGACATACACCAAGGCTACCCTAATCATATATAGTTATTCATCACATTTGATAGACCTTCACCATCATCACCACCACTAACATCACCATCATCGGTTCCTTATCCGTACCTTACCTAAAAAGCCCATATTATCTTTTCTAACCATTTGTATACCCTAAGAACCATCGACTTAGCAACCATACCACCTTCAATAGCCCTTATGACTTATATACACATCATTATCAGAAACCTTTGCCTATGTGTCTTCACGTGACCGTCATAGAAATTCTTTAGACACTGACCAAGGTTTGTCGATTGAGGTGTCCATGTGTCATTTTAAACTTCACCATCACCTAAGACTACTTAAAGATATCCGTACGTCTTATCTCATATCCTTAACAGTAAATAAGTTATCTATGTGCATATGAGTTATTTTTTCCCAGTTTTCTTGCTGTGATACTCATCAAAGAAAATTGAATGATGTTCCTCCCAGAGTAATGAGCCCAACTGTTGATACCAAAAATTATCCACCTATATGGACGAATAAAAAAGTACAAGTGTCTCACTACATGGCAGAAATCCTAGTCAGCAAATGGTTACTCGACAGGCATGTCGACCAATGTGAAGATGCAGACCTTCAATATAAATAAAAAGCCATCATACGGGAAGTACAACCAAAGGTCTATCGGACGTGGTTCATACAACCAACCATCACATTCATTATATATAGTTGTAAATGCTTAAATATATAAAGTCATGCTAACCCTTGATCTTTGGATCAATATAAATACGTTGTACTCCTTTCATCAAATGAGGGATATAACGGATTCTAGCTTATTAATAAGAGTACCTAGATTTCTATAATCACTGAAATCAATACAATAACAGTGGACGTAGGCTTTCTTATGCAGCCGAACCACTTATAAAGTCTTTATCTTTCATTTAATTATTCTATTGCAATCTCATATTTTATTTGTGATTAGAAAATTAGATCTAATCCAATTTTTGACATCAATAGATTAGCGCCGTCTGTGGAAACGTGTGTCTAATTGCCATTCTTAATCTCGTTCAACGAAAAATGAATGATCTAGAGCCCAGTGCCAAAAATGAAGGCACTCCAACCATTCCATCTGCTCTGCCTATAATAGTTGACCTAAATGGGATTCTTCCAGTATCGCCAGGGGTCAAGACACGATGTAGGAAATAATGAGATAATTAGCTCAGTCAATACAAGCCAGATTTCCTGCCTTATCCAGGACGCAAACAGTTCCTTCATCGAGGAGAGAAATACCACCTACACCTCCAAGGCATAACTTATATATCCATTCCAGATATTCGTATGATAGGACTAATCATTCAGGAGTCAGTTCATCTATTAGAGCCACAGAGTTCTATGATCTCCTTTCATTATCTCCTAAAAGGCCAAGAGTTATAGAAAGATTGAGAATAGATTTGCCTTTTGATCGTTGGGGACCCTAAATAAACAGAAACCCCCTAGAGAATTATCCAAAAACACTCAACATACAGTTGACCATCGTGAGGCCTCAGTCAGGTCAAGATTGAATGATCGATAATCTGTACACACTGAGTAGACTTCTTAAGAAGAGAGCTCAGTACAGACACATGGTCGGGACAGTCGAGATGCTTAGCACAAATCTGATGCAAGCAATCCATCATGGAAAGGATCGATCCAGTGATTGGAAGATCGATTGGGAGAAATGGAAAAAGCAAAGAATACCTTGCAAAGGAATTTTGTCAAGTTATCTTCCTTCATTCAGGAAATTATTGATTTCATAACTCCATCCAAGTTTAAAACGCTTGTGGTCACTCCATAGTATGAGGTAAAACTAATCCACTTTTACACATCGAGCAATATCAAGCTGTAACTGACATTTATTCAGTCCCTGATGAGATGAGATGTAGAGAATTTTCAAGAATCATTACGGGTTCAGCCCAAATATGGTACGATAACTTGCCCTGAGGACAAATTCTAATTTAACTAGCTTGTCGGGCTGTTCATCACTCGTTTTAACAACGAGTAATTGGAAGTGGTTAATTAGGAGGAGAAAACATCCATCACTGCTCTGATGAGTGGATTGCTTCCTAAAAAACTATATTATGCGCTGGCCAAAGATCCTCTTAAAACCATGACCGAACTCATGGCTGAGGCAGGAAAAATAATGAATATCGAGGAAGCGATGGCTGGAAAGTAGAGTCCAGCCATTGAGCCTGATAAGAAGGATAAAAAGGAGCTAAAGGATCAGAAGCCTAAGAAGGATGATAAGATTAAAAGGTATGGAACATATACCCCATGACAAAAGATCATTCTTCCTCGAAACAAATACGATAAGGGGCCACACTTCACATCTTCACAATGAAGGAGACTGTAGATCCATTGAAGATATTCTACCCCTTCGTTCAGACTTTTCAAATGAGGTGTTTTATTAGAAATAAAATATTTCAATCTTGATTTCATTATTTTCTAATCATATAAACTCTCCAGGTTTTATATGTCCTTTGCAAGGCTAAAACCACATGCATAGATGAACACATTGGCTGGTATTATCATGCAAGCAACCATTGCAACAAGAAACTAAAACGTTATTACATTTTTTTCATATGTGAACATTTAATACCGAAGACCTCATTCTTTCTCCTAGGTATAATATTATTACATCTCAATTTTCTTCAATTTCTCACCTTAAAATTTCCTAACACACTTCATCGCTCCGAAAATAGGTAGAAACTTCAAATCAGCGTCAATGACCAAATGACTTGCACCACATTTGTGCTTTTCAATAAAGAAGCTGACTCTTTAATCAAATCAACGTCAAGGATGAAACGACTTTCACCACATTTGTGCTTTTCAACCAAGAAGTTGAATCTCTAATCAAAGTCCCATTTTCGGAGATTCCACAAATAAAATATGACACTAATGTATATTTTTTCTATTTATTTACACTATTATCCTATCTAATTTACATATAAGGAAACACGTCCACTCATTCTTAATCATGATCCTATCATTCTCGACGACACTCACATCATCAATCAGGAAATTAAACCATATTATCTTATATCTCTTACATCACATAAAACACCTCTTTCAACTGAAGTTGAAATCGAGCAAATTTAAAAAAAGAAACTTGTTATCAAATAATCAAATTTTATTTCCTATATAATTTTTATTCAACTTTACACTATAATATTCTAATATTTTCCCTCAATTGCAGGAATATTGATGAGAGGAAAAAACGGATGATGTAGATTATATTTCATTCCTGTCATCTTCATCACTATATGACACTTTCTGCTACTAGAAGCCATTTCTACTTTATTATTGCTATCTATGTAAAAGCTAGACAGTGTCTACTTACAATTCTACTTAATCTCCACTTATCACGACTGCTCTATATTTTTTATGTGTTTCCCGATTTTGTTTTATATCCTTTTATTATTTAAATTGGCATCGTTAATTTTGCATATGAAAACGTATAACTCACTCATAGCGCAGATTTCTAACTAGTATATTTTAAAATGGTTTACACAACATAATTCTCGTATAATCCGAATCTATCCTCCTGGCATCTTTAGTAATACCATTTTCAACTCTCCAATTTCACCATCTCCAACTTTTGGTTTCCCCTCATAACTCTCCCCCTCTCTATGGAGCACGTTCATTTCACGTTGAAAAATATCCCAGTCATTAAATTATCCCTTTCATTTTGTAATTTCTACCGTTTGATAAGCCTTCAAAAATCAAATGGAAAGTCTTAATCTCACTCTATTTCAAGATAACAATGAAATTAGTCTTTTATCTCTATGGCCATCAGAAACCCAAGCCTCTCTCACTCTATTTCCACCTCACACTCCCATGCCCCTGTCTTATCTTCGTCTGTTTCATCTCTTCTCCAGTTCCCCCTAGTATGGCTTCTGTAAATAATAACAATAATTGATGGTAAGTTTATCTCCTTGAGTGATACCCACAAAATACATCGAGTTTAGTTCATCTATTTTATTTATTACAATTTTTAGTATCAAACCCTTTTATGAGCTTCCCATGAACTCTGTTTTGGTGCAACAGGTAGCATATTGTCCATAAAAACTGAAATTTGGAAAAATATCCTCTTTTTTTTTCAAGAAATTGTTAGTTTTTATACTTCTAACACTATTTCAATGAACGTGTTGTTAATATAACCTCTTGGAATCTCCCAAGAATGTGAAATATGTATTTAATTTTTTTTTTGCTGAAGATAGTAATTTCACACATCTACGATGCTTGGTCAAGAGAAAGATTCAACTCTACGTGTTTAAATATCTGTTGTTTTCTAGACCCAAAATTCTTCTACACAATCAACCCTTAACAAAAAGAACAATAATTAAAGTATTTTTGGACACACCACTCTTCATCAATCCATAATGTAAAAAGTGTACATAGTCTATGAAGGCGAATGGAAATGAATATTTACAAGTGCAGATTAGGAATTTGACTCTGTGTCTGAGTGCACCAATTTTGCAGGCATCACTCTGTTCATATCGGCTTCTAATAGGAGAAGCCCATCATCTTCATCATCGCTTTAGTTGGGTTTACTCTATGGTAAAATATGTATTTAATATATCGTTTCCACATAATTTATAATTATTGTTTACATGACTGTTGAGGTTGGTTTACTCTTTTGTAACTATTGTGTTTTAAATATATATTATTTGCTTAAATATCTTAAAAAACACCAATATTAAAACCCATTTTCGAACGACAAAAAGAAGACTAGTACCGCTTTTACCTGCTCATGACCACCCATTTTCCAATTCTAGGTGTGGTGTATATATGACACATTAGATAAAGAGGGAAGAAGACAAACAAAGGAAGGCATACTATAAATTGATTCTTTTGACTATTTAGTTTATGAATTTTGTGGGGGGTCATAGGATTTGTTCTGTATTACAAACTGATTGGTTGATTCCAAATTTTATTTTATGAAAGATAAGGAGGATGTAGTGGGAGGTTTTGTAGTTGATTAGTATTAAGAGTCAAATTACACAAGTAAAATATTTTTTTTTCTTGATTTTTATTTTGTAATTTAAAAGAGATAAAATTATTTCATAGAAATATCTTAATATTATTTTCCCATGTGACCATTGGGAACTCATGGATTTCTATTTTTTATGTGTTAATTTTGAATTTATTTTGTTTTGTATTGTTATAATGGTAGCTGAATTTCTAAATATGGGATAACTAGAGGTAAATTTAATGAAAATCTAACTAGTATTTTATGTTTATTTTTGGTTAATACTCATGTGTTTGTGTTATTATAATTTATTTTTACATGTATGTCAATCATTAGATAATTGAATAATTATATTTACCCTTACACTTTTCAAAAAATCCTTGTGTCTTTTGGAATTAATGTTTAAACTGGGATAGCCTTTGGTGACTTTGATGTAATCCTCTATTATAGAAAAGGTGTATCTCTTATGATTTTAATTTTACTGAGGGAATATTATTAAAGAAATAAAAAGTATTACTAAAGAGTTATAGGTATCACTTAAGTTAAAAAATACATTTAGTGATACCATATTTTATTATATTTTGTTTACAATATTCGTTTAATGCTCTACATTTTTATAAGTGTAGTCATAAGCATCCACACTAAATTGTGTATTGACGCATGTTATCACGTTCACACAATGCACATAAAAAATGCGCACTACGCATCGCCCACACATCGCGCGGGCTAACACCTAGTTTTATAATATAATTCTTAATAAATTCTTCTTTTCCTTTTTTCTATCTTCCTTATTTTACAATAACATTCCCCATTTATGTTAATTTATATAATTCTAGCAAATTCTGTGACGATAACACAATCACAATTACTTATTGATATGCATGTAGGAAAATTTTGGATCCAAGTTAAGCTAACAACAACGCCCATACTAACACCATAAACGGTTGAGACCTTACTAAATTAATTTGACTTCCGTATGGAATCCAAAAACACCCTTTCATCCATTTACTAAATTTTCTAGATGTATCTCCTTTGTAAGAGAATGATTTCTATCACTTTCTCATAGCTTAGGCTCAATATAGTTTTTGACATATCCTGCTAGCATGTGATTCGATCTAACACGAAGAACCGATTTTCCATCGTCTCCAAATTTTGAAAGATCTTCACAATACGAAGGTATAAAATAAGTTAGAATTTAGAATTTATTTACTTTTATGTTTGGGGGTTGTTTTTATTTATAATCGAGGCATTTTTTCTGGATTTAAAATTTTCAAAATACGCCCATCTCATTCAAACAATATGGGAAGCTCGTTCAAAAGAGTATGTATTCTCGTTTGAAGTGTCGTTTGAAGTTTACTTCGATCGAACATCTAACAAGGGCATACTGTTTTGCGTCCTTCGAAGCTCATTTGAAGCTTGTTCAAACGAAATAGGGATTTTGTTCTAATGACCTTGCTATCTTTCTAATGATATTCTTATCTCGTTCAAATGAGCCTATTACTTCGTTCGAACGAATGTCGTTGCCTCAAATTTTGTGTCTCCTTATAAATACCTATTTTGTACAGAATTTTAAAGAGAATTTTGTGAAAACGATTTCTGAAAATATGCTCCAAAAGTTCCCACTTTCTTTAGGTTAAAAACATCTTTTGATTAATAATCCTCACTCCCAATTATGTGAATGCATTTAAAACCCTTGATAGTTCTATATTTGAATTATTCATGTGGATTGATTCTCTTCACTAGTGACAATTGCGATTTTTGAGGGGATCACTATTGAAGGAAGACAAAGGCTAATCAGTGGATACCAAGGGTTAACTGCCACCTGTGGATGACTCTGGACTGAGCTGTATTCTGTAGAGATTTTGTAAGTTCCGTATTATAAAAACTCTATAGTGCTGATTAAAAAAGTTTTACCCACAACGGTTTTTTGCTCATATTGCCTTGTTGTGTTTGCATGCTTTATTTTATCTTATTTATCACCTAGATGCTTATTTAGGGTAATAAGATAAAATTTGGACTTGTGTGTGATGGACACTTAATTATAGAAATTATCCATTAAGATCGCAAGAGGACTCTAAAATTGGTATCGGAGCCTTTTGCACAAATTTACTGTGTGATATTTTTCTCTTGATATCATTTTTTTTAAACTGTTAATATTTGAAAATTTTGATTTTAATGGATAATTTGTATAATCAAGTGCTCATATTCAAGGGTACAAATTATGCATACTAGAAGGCTAGGATGAGGTCTGCTTTAAAGGCCATAAATGAACGTGCTAGTATTGTTTGTGAAAAAGGGTGGAATCCTCCCACTGTCATAGTTGATAATGTCGTCATTCCTAAACCTATCTCACAATGGACAGAGGAGGAATTTAAATGGAGAATTTCAATTCCCGCAGTTTGAGTGCCATCTCTGGAGCCGTTACCCTGACGAGTTCTGCCACATTATGACGTGCGCCACGTATAAAGAAGCTTAGCATACCTTCCAGGTCACTCACGAGGGTACCAATACTATGAAAGCTTTTAAGCTGCAGAACCTCGTCACACAATTTGAAATGATAACAATGCTTTAATTTAAATCTTTTGACGAGTTGTATGCATGAATTTCTGGCACAGTTAACCCGAGTTTCAATTTTGGTGAGAAAACACTCGAGACGCATGTAGTTAAGAAAATCATGATATCGCTTACCGCCCACTTTATTCCTAGGGTTATGGTTCTTAATTCACTAGGATCTTAGATACTCTAAGGTTAGAAGAACTTGTAGTAGATCGTCAAACCTATGAGAGAGACATGTTCTCGAAAATAGTTCAGCCTAAGAATAAGGGGGTAGCACTTAAAGCCCAATATAGGAAGAGAGAGGAAGGGTTTAAAAAGAGAGAGGAAGCATCATTCGATTCAAAGTTTGATTATAATTTAGATGATTTGGACCTTTTTGCTAAAAAATTCTCGAAATTTCTCAAACTTAAAAAGCAAAATACTTCCAAAGATAAGAAAAATTTTGAGAAAAAAAAAAAATTTAAAATGGGCAACAAAACTTTTGAAAGGGAAAAGAAAGATTTTCCAAAGAAAGACGAGGAGAGATGTTATGAGTGTGACGAAAAGGGTCACAAAGCTCATGAGTGTATGACTAGGTTGAAACATCAAGGGAAAGGCAAAGCTGCCTTAAACGTCATGAGTATTGATAAAGAGGTTAAGTAGGTGAGTTTGGGAGAAGAATCTCTGCATGGATGTAACTTCACCACATTAATGGCTAGTCATGTTAGTACATTGAGCGCACCTCATGACTATGAGGAAGCTACTAAACATGAACACCTTGACAACGTGTCTAGTCATTCTAAGGAGAGTAAGGGAGAGAATGTTTTAAGTGAGAGTGAGAGTGACATTCAGCGCACATACGTCGAACTTTATGACGAGTCCTTTAAAAGAAAGAAACAAAATAAAGGTTTAGCGATGAGAGTTTTTCACTAGAGAAAGAGTTATGTGAGGTGTGAGAGAGTGAATCCTCGGTGAGATAATCTTTGGGAGAGAGAGTTTGCTTAATTAATAGAGAGAACGGGGACTTAACCAACAAGGTGGCTAGTATTATGAGAGATCTCCATATAGTCGTGAAGACTCGTGAAAAAATTAAAGCCCTTGTATCCCTACCCGAAAAAGATCTCGAACGTGCCCGGGAGGTCAAGGTAACTATCCAGGAGACATCAAAGAAGGTTGGTAAGATGCTTCTCGGCCTCGCTTTAGGAAATGTCGAAAGGCAAGGAATAGGCTACGATGGGGAATCCACTTCTCATATCACACTTGAGCTGGTTCCTGAGTTTGTGATGGATCCTTATGGACCTCGACTGAATCCACTTAGGAGGACTGACCCACCTAGAAGAGTTCCACCTAGAAAATCAAATCGAGGTAGACCCAAACATGTTTATGTTTGCACCTATTACAAAAGGAGAATCCACCTTAGATAGTTTTTCTATAAATTAGGTATAACTAGTCATACACATACTCTCATACACCACTTTGGCGATTTTACTAGTCTTAGGGAGAAAGTTGAATTTCTAGTCACGACTTCCCATAGTTTAATGGTAGAATTTTAGTGGATATCTTTTCCATTTGAGAATGCTTCCAACATTTCGACTAGAATCAACAGTGATAAGGGAAAACAAAAGG
The DNA here is from genome assembly GCA_949130495.1 of Sambucus nigra. Taxonomy (NCBI): domain Eukaryota; kingdom Viridiplantae; phylum Streptophyta; class Magnoliopsida; order Dipsacales; family Adoxaceae; genus Sambucus; species Sambucus nigra. Next base: position 349,692,683 of record OX422223.1, on the reverse strand, counting down.
TTACCTCCACTTAGGTATCTAAGCGAGATGAGAAAGCCCTTATTATGCATGTTGCTCTTAAGGTTCAAAATACTTCCCAATGGTATTTTGATAGTGGGTATTCTAGGAACCTGACAGGTCATGTCTCATTTTTTACCCACCTTGAGGATCACATGGAAGGCAAAGTAACCTTTGGATATGGGAGTAGATCTAACATTTTGAGACGTGACAGTGTTGAGAAACTCGAATTTCCAAAGATATATGATGTGTTATACGTGAAGGGTTGAAAAAAAACTTGATTAGCATAAGCCAACTACGTGATGTAAAATTTGAGGTAAAGTTTGACCGATCCGAATGCAATATTTATGATCAATCCCGTATTTACTAAAAGGTTTGAGGATGGAAGAAATTGTTATGGGATTGTGCACAAGTCCTCCTTTGTGTGCAACGTGCCACGATCTCCATAATAGACCTTTGGCATCAATGGCTAGGTCATGTGAACTTTAGAGATCTTGAGAGATTAGTGAAAACAGACCTAGTTCATAGCTTACCATCACTTAGAAAACTAATTTCCTCAGTTTGTGGACGTTGCCAAGAAGGTAAGCAAATTTGAAGTCCCCATCGAAAGTTTAATACCATTATCGCCACCCGTATTTTGGAGTTTATTCACATGGATCTTATGGGGCATACTCACTCGGAGATCTTAGGTGGTAAGAGATATATACTCGTTACGGTCGATGACTTTTCTAGATACTCGATTATAGGATTTCTTCGAGAAAAGTGCTATGAGATTGAGTTCCTTATGACCAAGCGTCGTATCCTATAAAACCAACACGGTGTCACCTTTAATTGGATGTGTAGTGACAACGTCACTGAATTTAAAGAAGCGAAAGTGGATAGCTATTATGATGAAGTGAGCATAAAGCATGAGTTTTTGGTTGTTCATACTCGATAGCAAAATAGGATTATTGAGAGGAAGAATTGAGTGATACAAGAGATGGATAGATATATGATTCTTGGGAGAAACGTGCCTAGACATTTTTGGGCAGAGGCGGTGAACACCAAATGCCATACAGTGAATAGTGTATATCTGCATTCGTACAAAGTTTACACGCTTTATGAGTTATCATATTTCCATGTCTTTAGGAGTACATGCGGTATCTTGCGAGATAGAGACCCTTAAGAAAGTTTAACTCTCGGAGCGACGAGGGGATATTTTTAGGATATTCATCGATGAGTAGGGCTTATCGAGTTTATAATCTAGCTATATCTAAGGTTATGGAGTCAATAAACATCACGATTAGAGATGACGAGACACTTTTGTTTGTTTTTCCTAGCCTGAAGTATGAGGATGATGCACCCCTGGTGACGATCCCAATATTCTTTATGCTACCATGGTGGATCATGTTCCTACTTTTGGGGAGACACCATTTTGGGTTCTTAAGAGTCATAAACCTTCCACTATACTTGGTAATCATGCACTAGGTGTCAAGACTTATGCTCAACCCCAAAATGTCACTATCTGTCTGTGCTACATATCCCTAGTCGAGCCTAAGAACGTTAAAGAAACACTCAATGATGAGCATTAGATATCGGACATGCTAGAAAAGTTGCTTCAATTTAGAAAGAAAGAAATCTAGGACTTGGTACCCCAACCTAGTGATACTAACGTTATAGGTACCAAGTCTATTTTCAGGAATAAGGTGGATGAAAATGGTACCATTGTTTACAATATGTCTATGTTGGCCGCTTAGGGCTACACACATATCGAGGCTGTAGACTTTGAGGAGACATTCACTCTTGTTGCTAGGATTGAGCTTGCCTGCTTACTACTCACCATAACATGTCATATGCGCTTCAAATTATATCAGATGGATGCCAATAGTGCATTTCTAAATGGAATTATACATGAGGAGGTTTACGTGGAACAACGAAAATGTTTTGAAGACCCTAAGCACCCAGGACATATCTACTATCTTAGGAAAGCCTTGTATGGTTTGAAGCAAGCACCTCGTGCGTAGTATGAGAGGCTTATGTCCTATCTCTTAGCTCGTGGCTTCCAGAGAGGAGGAATATATTAGACTTTAGTTTTTAGGAGAAAAAGTTGTGCTATTTTGGTTGTCCAGACCTATGTGGATGACATAGTCTTTGGATCCACATGCTCCCACCATTCTCACACTTTTAAGGAAGAGATGAAGAGTGAGTTTAAGATGAGCATGGTAGGTGAGCTTACATTCTTCCTAGGTCTCCATGTTCGTCAGCTTGAGGATAATATATTCATATCTCAATTCAAATATGTAAGAGACCTTCAGAAGAAATTCGGTTTAGACTCTGTTAAGGACGCTCGCACCCTTATGAGTTAATCGACAAAGCTTAGCAAAAATGCTTTAGGCTACGATGTATAACATATTTTATATCCTAGAATGATAGGTAGTCTTATTTACTTTACCACTAGTTGACCCTATATTACCTTTAGTGTTAGACTGTGCACGATACCAGGCACCCCCATAAAATCACACTTGCATGCTCTTAAACGTATTATCAAATACATAAGTGGGACTCAATCATACAGTATTTGGTATTCCTTTGATACCGATGACCGTTTGTCCATTTATTCAGATGAACATTGGGTCGTGGATATTGATGGGTGTAGGAGAACTTTGGATGGGTGTTTCTACTTTGGGAGTGCTCTTGTATCGTGGTTGATCAAGATGCAAAATTTCATATCTTTGTCCACGACTGAGGGTGAGTATATAGATGTTGGGAGTTGTTTCACGCAACTCTTGTGAATGAAGAAAATGTTGGAGGATTACATAATTTCACATGGCATGATGACTATTTAGTGTGATAATACGAGTGCCATTTGCATTTCATATAATCTAGTCCAACATTCATGCACAAAGCACATTAGGATATGCGAGAACTTTATTCGAAGCCTAGTTAAGGAGAAGGTCATGCCCTTGATGTGACAACCCGAATATAATTATGATAAATTATATTTAAATCATGCTTATCTTATGTGATATGAAGAATGTGTTATTAATATATCTAATTTTAAGTGCTTATGTTTAGTCTAATCCTACTTTCATAAATCATGAAATGTCGAATTATTTACAAACATAAAATTTTGTTGTTTTCGATAGAAATGTCCCTGTTTAAGACTAGTTTTGACCTTTATAACTTAACAATTGACTTGAGTTGAAAACTATATAATTGTAGACATACGATTTAGGGTTGTAACACAACAAACAGTGAATAAAACGGATGTACGAGTAAGAAGTTAGGCCAAATTTACAAATAAGGGGAAAATCTATCAATTCCCCTTATGTGGTAAATTATCTTTTATTAAACCAAATGGTTTAATTTGATTCGTTGGCTTGGGAGGAGGACTTGGTCGACTTACAACTCTACCTCTAACCTATTTCTTCATCAAAATATGCCCTAGGTTCAGTTTCAAGTGTTGTTATCTTGAGGAAAGAGAAAGTAGAAGTTTAGGAAGAAAAAGTGAAGAGAAAAAGTGTAGAAAAATCCGTAAAAATTACGTAAAAGTTCCGAAGGTAATCCTAATTGAAATTCTTGTTAATTTTCTTATATTAATGATTTAGATGATATAAATCATCATTTTTTACTAAAGTTTCATCTATTTATATATATATATGTATGGTTAGATGAAAGTTTAAGTTAAATTGAATGTACAAACCCTTAAAATTGCTTTGTATTAATACCCCTTGTATTCAAACTTGTATATCTCTTTGTGTGCTTGATGTAATTAAACAAATCCAATTGGATACAAAATTATACTCATATATTCATATCATATCCTAGAATTAGTATTTAATTCCTTGTGGTTAGGCCGTAGTGATGGTTGCAAGTTGGTATATAGCTGTTTTTTGTATATTTCATTTCGGTAAACCCTGCGTTTTGTCAAGCTTTTGACATAGCAAATGAAGTAAAAAATCTATGAAACTTTAATTCCGTACTATTCAGTATGTTTACGGAAAATGGGTTGAAAATCATGGAAAGTTATGCTGTAGAAAAACTATGAAACGAAGGAACAATAGAGGAGCTTGTAGGGCAGATTTCTTGTGTTATAAAGAAATGGTCATAACTTCCTCTAGGAAGCTTGAAAAATTACACCGTCACTTGTAATGGAAGGTATATTAATATATGTTTTCATATTGATAAGGTTGTACACCTATATTTATAAAATTTGGGAATATAGTATGGTTGAGTATAGAAGACAATAATTTGAGGCCATACTGAATACCCGATGAAAGAATATTATTTTCTCCTCTTTCTAAAGTGTATTTTTTAGTACATGTTTCATGTGTATATACATTGAGAAGTATGTTTTCATATTTACTTGGGTTTAATTATAAATACCTTATGAGGTATTTCCTATGGTTGAATGTTCATAACTTTATCAACATGTGTACCATTGTTTTGTCTTTACTCATGTTTCATGGAATGTGACTGAAGTGAAATTATATTGTTGTTGTATAGTCATGGAAAGTTACATAATTATGTTAGGATAATACTTATGATTGAGATTCAGTAATGATTTAGTTGGATTGACAGGTGTAAGGTCTAATCAACCTAGTTTAGCTCCACCCAAAGGAAACATAAATACATAATTGGCAACCCAAGGTAAGTGTACTCACTAGAATGATGTATTTGTATACTGTTACGAATATGATCATAATGTTATGAATATAAAATTGTACATTTTTGTTTACCAAAATAGGAGGTTACTCCTAGACCCGAAATGTGGAAGATTTGTCTATTAATGATAAGGGGTTACTCCTCGATCAGGAATGGGGCAGAATTGTCTATTTAGACAGGATATGTGAATCATTATTCTAAAAAGTTGGTCATTCATTATGAATGAGCCGGATAAGTTAATATAAAATTATATGAACATGATTTATTGCATTTAAATTCATGCAGTAGTATAGTAGTGATGCATTCACTAGGCTATTTTTCTCATGGTTTCTATGTTCACATTTTTTCAGGTAATGCGATGTCACTGCCAAATCTAGAAAATCGGGTTGGGTTAGCCAAGAATGGGAGAAACAATGATTTTGTGTAATGTAAATGATGTAATTAAGTTAACTTATCCTTCAAGAAAGTTTTTATGGACATAACTACTCTGATGTTGTAAAAAGGCTTTCAGTTATATGGATTTACAATGATGACTCTGAAATTAAAACTTGTGTTTATGGTTTGGTTAGATTAATTATGGATTGACTCACTTTGACTTTCAGACTTAATTATAAGTAACTGGGTTGTGGTGTGTCACTTGAGCTTTATGAGCACCGATCATTAGTAAGCCAATATTTTCAAAAAACCTTTAGATGCACTTCGATTCAAGGATCTTAGAAAGCCTTTAGGTATTTGCACCGTTGACTGAGATTGGATATATTATCTAGTATAAGATGATTTTCATGCTTATTCATATTTATTCCTAATACTAGATTGTACTACGATTTTATTATCTTTGTATTTCTCTTTTTCCATTTTGATATATTTTTTAAAAATTCCAAATTTTTTTTTTGTTTTTCTTAAACATTTCGTAAAAATACAAGAAGATTTTTGGTTTCTTTTCTATAAAAGTGAAAAAGACAAAAATATTTTATTTTTGATAAAAATTTTGAAAAATCCAAAAAGAGTTTTGTATTTTTTGCACCATATGTGGATGAGCATTAAAGATGTACGAGTCGCCCATCATTTACATATTCATTTGATTATTTTGTAGTATTTTGATACATGACAACATTTCATTTTTGTGCTTTATAATGTGTGGAGTCATTGAAATGTGATATGATGACTACTTGCTACATGTTTGACTCCTTGTCACCTTTCAGCACACAAGCACGAACTTATCTGAGTATTGCACTTAACCTTTCATGAGTCGATTTTAGTGTTTTCATCTCAATCTTACTTTTAAAATGAACCCAATCTGAAAAATGAGATAGTAAAAGTAGTGCTCGTAAAAACCATTGCCCAGATTGAAAAAAAATAGAAAATCATTTATCTGGTAATTTTGCTATATGTAAAGAAATGGAATCGGGTTGGAAAGACAGGTTCACTTTGCTTGAATAGTGACCATTTGCAAAAAAAAAGGCCTAAAAGAATAAAGGCACATAAAAACAAAAAAAACTGCCAGGCTAATTTCTGAAGAACATTGATGCTTCGCATATATGAGCATTGATTTCTTCAAAACGACTTGAGATAAAAAAAAAATTCAATATGTGATTTTGAGGGTGTTAAGTTGAAGTTGAATGGTTTTGCACCACCTGAAAAAATCTCGTAAAGCATTACATAGTTTTGGGCATTATCGGTTTGAAAATCATTGACGATCTTCATTAGTGGAATAGGTTGAGTCGATTTCACTTGAGTTCACAATTTTTACACCTAAGGTATACTTTGAGCTCCTGTGTTAGTAATGTCTCATTCCTTCATGCACATTTGTTATGCTTGTCTACATTGATTAGTTTATAAAATGTGTCCACATTCCTACATTAATTTTTTAAAATAATTTATGGAGCCTTTGAGATTATCATTGCATGATTATTCATTCACATTTTTTGTGATGATATCTTTTTATTATTAGTGATGTTACTTACTTTTTATGATTAGTTTCTACTCCTTGTCTATTTCGGACAAAATAGAAGGGGGAGAACAAGTTACGGGGGAGATATTATTTTTATGCATTTTGTTTGATATGTCAAACTTGATGCATCACGGGGTATTTGCTTCGTGTCATGTGTGTAGGTAATTTTGAAAGATCATATTTAGATTACACTCAATGAAGATAAAATTCTCAAGAGAAGACAAAGAAGAATATATCTTGTACCTATCCATTTTAGGGTTTGGGAGGGTATTAGGACATTGTATTTGCCATAGGGGATTTATTTATAATTTGAATTTCGATTTTATGTTTGTACCGAAATAGAAAAAAAGGAGGAGATTTATAAGAGCATGATTTCTATCATGTGATCATAGCTTAGGCTAAGTATAGTTTTTGACATATCCCACTACCATGTGATTTGAGCCAACACGAAGAACCAATTTTCCATTGTCTCAAAATTCAAGAAGATCTTCACAACATGAAGGTATAAAATAATTTTGGATTTGAATTTATTTATGTTATATTGGGAGTTGTTTTATTTATAATCGAGGCATTTCTTTTGGATTTAAAAATTTTCAAAATACGCACATTTCGTTCAAATGAGATGGGAATCTCATTCAAACGAGTATACATTCTTGTTTGAAGTGTCGTTTGAAGTTTACTTCTATCGAACTTCTAAACATATCATTTTGCGTCATTCGAAGCTTGTCCAAACAAAATAGCGATTTCATTATAATGACCTAGGTATCGTTCTAACGAGATGTTTATCTCATCCAAGCAAGCCTATTCTTTCATTCGAACGAATGTCACTACCTCGAATCTTGATCCGCCTTATAAATACATATTTTGTATAGAATTTTGAAGAGACTTTTGCGAAAACAATTTCTAAAAAGCTGTTGTAAAATTTTCGACTTTCTGTAGGTAAAAAACATCTTTTGATTCACAATCATCACTCCCAACTATTTATGTGAATCCATTTAAAACTATAGATAACTCTATATTTGAGTGATTCTTGTGGAGAGACTATCTTCACTGCTGACCATTGTGGTTCTTGAGGGATCACTACTAAAGGAATACAAAGGCTAGTCAGTGGATATCAAGGGTGGACCACCACCTATGGATTCCCGGAAGGATTTTTTTCTCATATTGCTTTGTAATGTTTGCATGCTTTATTTTATTTTCTTTATCATCTAGATGCTTGTTTAGGGTAATAAGATAAAATTTGGAGTTGTGTGTGTTGGGTGACGCGACTGAAAATGTGCCTCAGGAATGCGTTCACTCTAGGCTCAAGTGCAAGTCTGTCGCTCAAGTAATAATCCCAGTAAGTCGGGTATCGATCCTCAAGGAAAAAGGACAACAGAGTTGTGACGACGGGAAGAGACGGAGAGACCCTAACTTTGACTCTAAAAAGAAAAGTAAAAATTGATTTGGTTTTGAGATTGATTACAACTAAATGCGATAATGAAAATAAGAAAAGATGCAACTATACTAATCTACCGAAATTAAGAATGAATGATGATTTGAAACTTTTTATTTAAATGATGAGAAGAATAGGACGGGAATACAATCCCCCAACCGTAGTGTAGTGCAGTTATAATATTAATCATAAATTTATATGATTGATCTGACCCGAAATTTAATACTCCCAAGAATTATGTATACGAGGTTCAAGCCCGCGTCATACCAAATATGAGGATGAGTAAATCAGTATCGCGCTAGTGACACTCAAATTTCACTCTAAATCATCACGAGTACCCAGAGGCAAACGAGATATAAATATCTACAATTATTGTATAACTACGCAATACGATCATAATCAATCACTAAATTCATAGGATTAATTTTATACACACACTAACATATCAGGCTAGGTTCATGTACCCCGGCCTTAGAAAATCTACGCTAACATGTTGAATTTAATGAAAACAATGATTGATGTGCAGGAATTCATAATTACTCTAAGGAAAACGGTAATTAGATGTAGAAAAGAATTAGAAATAAGAAAAACTCACTAAAATTACCCAAGCAATAAGTGAAACAATGAATGAAACTGATACTCAAAAAAATCATGGAATAAATCTTCAATCTTTGAATTAAAACCGCAATTGTTTGCTAAACTAGGGTTTCTGGAAAAAGAGAGGAAAAATCCTACTAATTCTCCGTCCTAACAACCATAATAAATTGGGTTTTTATACCCTACAATAATTTCGGAGTTCAGCTGCACTAGGAGTCTTTTTAGGAAGAGATAGAATTTGCAAATCTCGAAGCCCGGACTGGTCCGGGCCTTAGGCGGACCGATCTGCCCCCAAGGCGGATCGGTTCTTTTTATTTTGGAGCGGACCGGTTCCTTTTATTTTGCCTTCTTCGGTTTGCTTGTGGTCCGGGGTCTTCTGGAGTTTGGCAAAGTGGACCGGTCCGGGGTAGGGGCGGATCGGTCCGGATATTTGACTTTTTGTCTCAAGTTTGACCGCTCATAACTTTTGTTCCGGGATTTCTATTGAGGTGCCGTTTCTTCCAATGTACTCGTGAATGAGATGTCTTTAACTTCTCTTTAGGTACCTCATATGAATTCTGGGTAGAAATTCCACTTTTTCCCTTTTGACTTTTCCTTCTTTCTTTCTTGATTCTTCCGGTTTCTTTCTTCCGTTTCTTGACATCAAATACCTGTAAAATCACTCAAAAATACCAAAAACTCGGTGTACTCATTAGGATCAGTCAGTAGCACGATTATGAGGTAAATCCAACTCAATAACGTTGTTCGAGGCGCTATAAGTAACTAAATCAAGGGATAAATTAGGAAGAATTTATTCCTAATCAAACACCCCCTAACTTAGAACTTTGCGCGTCCCGAGCAATGTAAAAGAATCCCAGCAAGGCTCAACTCTTGAAAATCATTTTATTGGGATAAAATACCTTTTTCGCGGGCAAGCGATTGCATTTACCGTATGCAACAGGCCTTTAAACCCCTAGGTTACCCTAGTAGGACGAGTGTTGTCTCGTGAGGGTTTGCAGCGAATATACCCACAAAATTCGACTCAAAGAAAATTCAAAATACTCAAAAATTGTGCAATTCAAACTTTTCCAGAATATAGCCATCACCAAGTCATGCTCAACAGTCTCAAATCATAGTGCGTGTGTGCGAAGCCAAAAATTTAATCGCAAATTTCCACCGATTGATCATTACGTTACTTATTCAAAAATTCGTTTTGATTTCAATTTCTCACGGAATGCTCTCACAAACGAATATCTCGGATTGTGGCTATTCTCTCGGTATGCGTGATATAAAGAGTAATGTAATGGAAGAAAAAACACGCATATAAGTAGAAAGACGGAAATTTTATGGTGAAAGGATCTCATCAACAGATTACGATTTTAAAAACGGGAACATTGCCTCTTTTTTCGCACACTTAATCTCCCTTATTATCTTTTGGTGTATTAGTGTGTGTATAAAAACTTGACGCGACTGAAAATGTGTCTCAGGAATGCGTTCACTCTAGGCTCAAGTGCAAGCCTGTCGCTCAAGTAATAATCCCAGTAAGTCGGGTATTGATCCTCAGGGAAAGAGGACAACAGAGTTGTGACGATGGGAAGAGACGGAGAGACCCAAACTTTGACTCTTAAAAGAAAAGGAAAAATTGATTGGATTTTGAGATTGATTACAACTACATGTGATAATGAAAATAAGAAAAGATGCAACTATACTAATCTACCGAAATTAAGAATGAATGATGATTCAAAACTTCTTGTTTAAATGATTAGAAGAATAAGACGGGAATACAATCCCCCAACCATAGTGTAGTGCAGTTATAATATTAATCTTAAATTTATCTGATTGATCTGAATCGGAATTTAGTACTCCCAAGAATTATGTATACGAGGTTCAAGCCCGCGTCATTCCTAATCTGAGGATGACTAAATCAGTATTGCGCTAGTGACACTCAAATTGCACTCTAAATCAGCACGAGTACCCAGAGGCAAACCAGATATAAAGATCTACATTTATTGTGTAACTACGCAATATGATCATAATCAATTACTAAATTCATCGGATTAATTTTATACACACACTAACACATCAGGCTGGGTTCATGTACGCCGGCCTTTGAAAATCTAGCCTACCATGTTGAATTTAATGAAAACAATGATTGATGTGCAGGAATTCATAAGTACTCTAAGGAAAATGGTAATTAGATGTAGAAAAGAATTAGAAATAAGAAATACTCACTAAAATTACCCAAGCAATAAGTGAAACAATGAATGAAACTGATACTCAAAAAAATCACTGAATAAATCTTCAATCTTTGAATTAAAACTGCTATTGTTAGCTAAACAAGGGTTTCTGGAAAAAGAGAGGAAAAATCCTACTAATTATCCGTCATAATAACCATAATAAATTGGGTTTTTATACCCTACAACAATTTCGGAGTTCAGCTGCACTAAGAGTCTTTTTAGGAAGAGATAGGATTTGCAAATCTCGAAGCCCGGACCGGTCCGGGCCTTAGGCGGATCGGTCTGCCCCCAAGGCGGATCGGTTCTTTTTATGTTGGTGCGGACCGGCCGGGGCAAACCGGTTCCTTTTATGTTTGCCTTATTCGGTTTGCTTGTGGTCCGGGGTCTTCTGGAGTTTGGCAAAGTGGACTGGTCCTGGGTAGAGGCGGATCGGTCCGGATATTTGACTTTTTGGCTCAAATTTGACTGCTCATAACTTTTGTTCCAGGATTTCGATTGAGGTGCCGTTTCGTCCTATGTACTTGTGAATGAGATGTCTTCAACTTATCTTTAGGTTCCTCATCTGAATTCTGAGTGGAAATTCCACTTTTGTCCATTCGACTTTTCCTTCTTTCTTTCTTGATTCTTCCGATTTCTTTCTTCCGTTTCTTGACATCAAATACCTGTAAAATCATTCCAAAATATCACAAACTCGGTGTACTCATTAGGATCAGTCAGTAGCACGATTATGAGGTAAATCCAACTCAATTACGTTGTTCGAGGTGCTATAAGTAACTAAATCAAGGAAAAAATGAGGAAGAATTTATGCCTAATCAAACCCCCCTAACTTAGAACTTTGCGCGTCTCGAGCAATGTAAAATAATACTAGCAAGGCTCAACTCTTGAAAATCAAAAATACCTTTTTCACGGGCAAGCGATTGCATTTAGCGTATGCAACAAGCCTTTAAACCCCTAGGTTACCCTAGTAGGACGACTGTTGTCCCGTGAGGGTTTGCAGAGAATATACCCATAAAATTCGACTCAAAGAAAATTCAAAATACGCAAAAATTGTGCAATTCAAACTTTTTCAGAAAAATAGTCATCAGCAAGTCATGCTCAACAGTCTCAAATCATAGTGCGTGTGTGCGAAGCCAAAAATTGAATCGCAAATTTCCACCGATTGATCATTATGTTACTTATTCGAAAATTCGTTTTGCTTTCAATTTTTCACGGAATGCTCTCACAAACGAATATCTCGGATTGTGGCTATTCTTTCGGTATGAGCGATATAAAGAGTAAATATAATGGAAGCAAATTCACGCATACAAGTAGAAAGACAGAAATTTTATGGTGAAAGGATCTCATCAACGGATTACGGTTTTAAAAACAGAAACATTGCCTCTTTTTTCGCGCACTTAATCTCCCTTATTATCTTTTGGTGTATTCGTGTGTGTATAAAAACTTGACGCGACAGAAAATGTGTCTCAGGAATGCGTTCACTCTAGGCTCAAGTGCAAGCATGTCGCTCAAGTAATAATCCCAGTAAGTCGGGTATCGATCCTCAGGGAAAGAGGACAACAAAGTTGTGACGATGGGAAGAGACGGAGAGACCCTAACTTTGACTCTAAAAAGAAAAGGAAAAATTGATTTGGTTTTGAGATTAATTACAACTAAATGAGATAATGAAAATAAGAAAATATGCAACTATACTAATCTATCGAAATTAAGAATGAATGATGATTCAAAACTTTTTGTTTAAATGAAGAGAAGAATAGGACGGGAATACAATCCCCCAACCCTAGTGTAGTGCAGTTATAATATTAATCATAAATTTATCTGATTGATCTGACCCGGAATTTAGTACTCCCAAGCATTATGTATACGAGGTTCAAGCCCGCGTCATACCTAATCTGAGGATGAGTAAATATGTATCGCGCTAGTGACACTCAAATTGCACTCTAAATCATCACGAGTACCCAGAGGCAAACGAGATATAAAGATATACAATTATTGTGTAACTACGCAATACTATCATAATCAATCACTAAATTCATCGGATTAATTTTATACACACACTAACACATCAGGCTGGGTTCATGTACGCCGGCCTTAGAAAATCTAGCCTAATATGTTGAATTTAATGAAAAAATGATTAATGTGCAGGAATTCATAAGTACTCTAAGGAAAATGGTAATTAGATGTAGAAAAGAATTAGAAATAAGAAATACTCACAAAAATTACCCAAGCAATGAGTGAAACAATGAATGATATTGATACTCACAAAAATCACGGAATAAATCTTCAATCTTTGAATTAAAACTGCAATTGTTAGCTAAACTAGGGTTTCTGGAAAAAGAGAGGAAAAATCCTATTAATTCTCCGTCCTAATAACCATAATAAATTGGGTTTTTATACCCTACAACAATTTCGGAGTTCAGCTGCACTAGGAGTCTTTTTAGGAAGAGATAGGATTCGCAAATCTCGACGGCCTTAGGCGGACCGGAGTGCCCGCAAGGCGGATCGGTTCTTTTTATTTTGGGGCGGACCGGTCCGGGGGTAGATCGGTTCTTTTTATTTTTGCCTTCTTCGGTTTTCTTGTGGTCCGGGGTCTTCTGGAGTTTGGCAAAAGCGGACCGGTTCGGGGTAGGGGCGGATCGGTCCGGATATTTGACTTTTTGGTTCAACTTTGACCGCTCATAACTTTTGTTTCGGGATTCCGATTAAGGTGTCGTTTCTTCCAATGTACTCGTGAACGAGATGTATTCAACTTCTCTTTAGGTACCTCATCTGAATTTCGGGCAAAAATTCCACTTTTGTCCTTTTGACTTTTCCTTCTTTCTTTCTTGATTCTTTCGGTTTCTTGCTTCCGTTTCTTGACATCAAATTCCTGTAAAATCACTTCAAATACCAGAAACTCGGTGTACTCGTTAGGATCAGTCAGTAGCACGATTATGAGATAAATCCAACTCAATTACATTGTTCGAGGTGCTATAAGTAACTAAATCAAGGTATAAATTAGGAAGAATTTATGCCTAATCAAACCCCCCTAACTTAGAACTTTGCGCGTCCCGAGCAATGTAAAAGAATCCTAGCAAGGTTCAACTCTTGAAAATCATTTTATTGGGCTAAAATACCTTTTTTGCAGGCAAGCGATTGCATTTAGCGTATGCAACAAGCCTTTAAATCCCTAGGTTACCCTAGTCAGACAAGTGTTGTCTCGTGAGGGTTTGCAGAGAATATACCCACAAAATTCGACTCAAAGAAAATTCAAAATACGCAAAAATTGTGAAATTCAAACTTTTCTAGAAAATAGTCATCAGGAAGTCATGCTTAACAGTCTCAAATCACAGTGCGTGTGTGCGAAGCCAAAAATTTAATCGCAAATTTTCACCGATTGATCATTACGTTACTTCTTCGAAAATTCGTTTTGATTTCAATTTCTCAAGCAATGCTCTAACAAACGAATATCTCGGATTGTGGCTATTATCTCGGTATGCGCGATATAAAGAGTAAATGTAATGGAAGCAAAATCACGCATACTAGTAGAAAGACGAAAATTTTATGGTGAAATGATCTCATCAACGGATTACGGTTTTTAAAATGGGAACATTGCCTATTTTTCCGCGCACTTAATCTCCCTTATTATCTTTTGATGTATTAGTGTGTGTATAAAAACTTGACGCGACTGAAAATGTGTCTCAGGAATGCGTTCACTCTAGGCTCAAGTGCTAGCCCGTCGCTCAAGTAGTAATCTCAGTAAGTCAGGTATCAATCCTCTCGGAAAGAGGACAAGAAAGTTGTGACGATGGGAAGAGACGGAGAGACCCTAACTTTGACTCTAAAAAGAAAAGGAAAAATTGATTTGGTTTTGAGATTGATTACAACTAAATGCGATAATGAAAATAAGAAAAGATGCAACTATACTAATATACCGAAATTAAGAATGAATGCTGATTCGAAACTTTTTGTTTAAATGATGAGAAGAATAGGACGGAAATACAATCCCCCAACCCTAGTGTAGTGCAGTTATAATATTAATCATAAATTTATCTGATTGATCTGACCCGAAATTTAGTACTCCCAAGCATTATGTATACGAGGTTCAAGCCCGTGTCATACCTAATCTGAGGATGAGTAAATCAGTATCGCGCTAGTGACACTCAAATTGCACTCTAAATCATCACGAGTACCCAGAGGCAAACGAGTTATATAGATCTACAATTATTGTGTAACTACGCAATACGATCATAATCAATCACTAAATTTATCGGATTAATTTTATACACACACTAACACATCAGGCTGGGTTCATGTACCCCGACCTTGGAAAATCTAGCCTAACATGTTGAATTTAATGAAAACAATGATTAATGTGCAGTAATTCATAATTACTCTAAGGAAAATGGTAATTAGATGTAGAAAGGAATTAGAAATAAGAAATACTCACTAAAATTACCCAAACAATAAGTGAAACAATGAATGATACTGATACTCACAAAAATCACTGAATAAATCTTCAATCTTTGAATTAAAACTGCAATTGTTAGCTAAACTAGGGTTTCTGGAAAAAGAGAGGAAAAATCCAATTAATTCTCCGTCCTAATAACCATAATAAATTGGGTTTTTATACCCTACAACAATTTCGGAGTTCAGCTGCACTAGGAGTCTTTTTAGGAAGAGATAGGATTTGCAAATCTCGAAGCGTGGACCGGTCTGCCCCCAAGGCGGATCGGTTCTTTTTATTTTGGGGCGGATTGGTTCCTTTTATTTTTGCCTTCTTCGGTTTGCTTGTGGTTCGAGGTCTTCTGGAGATTGGCAAAGCGGACGGGTCCGGGGTAGGGGCGGATCGGTCCGGATATTTGACTTTTTGGCTCAACTTTGACCGCTCTTAACTTTTGTTTTGGGATTCCGATTGAGATGTCGTTTCCTAAAATGTACTCGTGAATGAGATGTCTTCAACTTCTCTTTAGGTACCTCATCTGAATTCCGGGTGGAAATTCCACTTTTTTCCTTTTGACTTTTCCTTCTTTCTTTCTTGATTCTTCCGGTTTCTTTCTTCCGTTTCTTGACATCAAATACCTGTAAAATCACTCGAAAATACCAGTAACTCGGTGTACTCATTAGGATCAGTCAGTAGCACGATTATGAGATAAATCCAACTCAATTACATTTTCAAGGTGCTATAAGTAACTAAATCAAGGGATAAATTAGGAAGAATTTATGCCTAATCAAACCCCCCTAACTTAGAACTTCGCGCCTCCCGAGCAATGTAAAAGAATCCTAGCAAGGTTCAACTCTTGAAAATCATTTTATTGGGATAAAATACCTTTTTTGCGGGAAAGCGATTGCATTTAGCGTATGCAACAAGCCTTTAAACCCCTAGGTTACCCTAGTCAGACAAGTGTTGTCTCGTGAGGGTTTGCAGAGAATATACCCACAAAATTCGACTCAAAGAAAATTCAAAATACTCAAAAATTATGCAATTCAAACTTTTCCAGAAAATAGTCATCATCAAGTCATGCAGAACAGTCTCAAATCACAGTGCGCGTGTGCGAAACCAAAAATTGAATCGCAAATTTCCACCGATTGATCATTACGTTAGTTATTCGAAAATTCGTTTTGATTTCAATTTCTCACGGAATGCTCTCACAAACGAATATCTCGGATTGTGACTATTCTCTCGGTATGTGCGATATAAAGAGTCAATGTAATGGAAGCAAAACCACGCATACAAGTAGAAAGAAGGAAATTTTATGGTGAAAGGATCTCATCGATGGATTACGGTTTTAAAACGGGAACATTGCCTCTTTTTCCGCGCACTTAATCTCCTTTATTATCTTTTGGTGTATTAGTGTGTGTATAAAAACTTGACGCGACTGAAAATGTGTCTCAGGAATGCATTCACTCTAGGCTCAAGTGCAAGCCTATCGCTCAAGTAATAATCCCAGTAAGTCGGGTATCGATCCTCTGGGAAAGAGGAAAACAGAGTTGTGACGATGGGAAGAGACGAAGAGACCCTAACTTTGACTCTAAAAAGAAAAGGAAAAATTGATTTGGTTTAGAGATTGATTACAACTAAATGCAATAATGAAAATAGGAAAAGATGCAGCTATACAAATCTACCGAAATTAAGAATGTATGTGATTCGAAATTTTTTGTTTAAATGATGAGAAGAATAGGACGGGAATACAATCCCCCAACCCTAGTGTAGTGCAGTTATTATATTAATCATAAATTTATCTGATTGATCTGACCCGAAATTTCGTACTCCCAAGAATTATGTATACGAGGTTCAAGCCCGCGTCATACCAAATATGAGGATGAGTAAATCAGTATCGCGCTGGTGACACTCAAATTGCACTCTAAATCATCACGAGTACCCAGAGGCAAACGAGATATAAATATCTACAATTATTGTGTAACTACTCAATACGATCATAATCAATCACTAAATTCATTGGATTAATTTTATATACATACTAACACATCAGGCTGGGTTCATGTACCCCGGCCTTGGAAAATCTAGCCTAACATGTTGAATTTAATGAAAATAATGATTGATGTGCAGGAATTCATAACTACTCTAAGGAAAATGGTAATTAGATGTAGAAAAGAATTAGAAATAAGAAATACTCACTAAAATTACCCAAGCAATAAGTGAAACAATGAATGATACTGATACTCACAAAAATCACTGAATAAATCTTCAATCTTTGAATTAAAACTGCAATTGTTAGCTAAACTAGGGTTTCTGGAAAAGAGAGTAAAATCCTACTAATTCTCCGTCCTAATAAACATAATAAATTGGGTTTTTATACTCTACAATAATTTCGGAGTTCAGCTGCACTAGGAGTCTTTGTAGGAAGAGATAGGATATGCAAATCTCGAAGCCCGGACCAGTCCGGGCCTTAGGCGGATCGATCTGCCCCCAAGGCGGATCGGTTCTTTTTATTTTAGGTTAGACCGGTTCGGGGGAGAATCGGTTCCTTTTATTTTTGCCTTCTTCGGTTTGCTTGTGGTCCGGGGTCTTCTGGAGTTCGGGAAAGCTCACCGGTCTGGGGTAGGGGCGGATCGGTCCGGATATTTGACATTTTGGCTCAAGTTTGATCGCTCATAACTTTTGTTCCGGGATTCCAATTGAGGTTTCGTTTCTTCCAATGTACTCGTGAATGAGATGTCTTCAACTTCTCTTTAGGTACCTCATCTGAATTCCGAGTGGAAATTCCACTTTTGTCATTTTGACTTTTCCTTCTTTCTTTCCTGATTCTTCTGGATTCTTTCTTCCGTTTCTCGACATCAAATACCTGTAAAATCACTCAAAAATACCAGAAACTCGGTGTACTCATTAGGATCAGTCAGTTGCACGATTATGAGGTAAATCCAACTCAATTACGTTGTTTAAGGTGCTATAAGTAACTAAATCAAGGGATAAATTATGAAGAATTTATGCCTAACCAAACCCCCCTAACTTAGAACTTTGCGCGTCCCGAGCAATGTAAAAGAATCCTAGCAAGGCTCAACTCTTGAAAATCATTTTATTGGGATAAAATAACTTTTTCGCGGGCAAGCGATTGCATTTAGCGTATGCAACAAGCCTTTAAACCCCTAGGTTACCCTAGTCAGACAAGTGTTGTCACGTGAGGGTTTGCAGAGAATATACCCACAAATTTCGACTCAAAGAAAATTCAAAATACGCAAAAATTGTACAATTCAAACTTTTCCAGAAAATAGTCATCAGCAAGTCATGCTCAACAGTCTCAAATCACAGTGCGTGTGTGCGAAGCCAAAAATTTAACTGTAAATTTCCACCGATTAATCATTACGTTACTTATTCAAAAATTCGTTTTGATTTCAATTTCTCACGGAATGCTCTCACAAACGAATATCTTCGATTGTGGCTATTCTCTCGGTATGCGCGATATAACAAGTAAATGTAATGGAAGCAAAATCACGCATACAAGTAGAAAGAAGGAAATTTTATGGTGAAAGGATCTCACTAACGGATTACGGTTTTAAAAACGGGAACGTTGCCTCTTTTTCCGCACACTTAATCTCCCTTATTATCTTTTGGTGTATTAGTGTATGTATAAAAACTTGACGCGAATGAAAATGTGTCTCAGGAATGCGTTCACTCTAGGTTCAAGTGCAATCCTGTCGCTCAAGTAATAATCCCAGTAAGTCGGGTATCGATCCTCTGGAAAAGAGGACAACAGAGTTATGACGATGGGAAGAGACCCTAACTTTGACTCTAAAAAGAAAAGGAAAAATTGATTTGGTTTTAAGATTGATTACAACTAAATGCGATAATGAAAATAAGAAAATATGCAACTATACAAATCTACCGAAATTAAGAATGTATGATGATTCGAAATTTTTTGTTTAAATGATGAGAAGAATAGGGCGGGAATACAATGCCCCAACCTTAGTGTAGTGCAGTTATAATATTAATCATAAATTTATCTGATTGATCTGATCCGGAATTTAGTACTTCCAAGCATTATGTATACGAGGTTCAAGCCCGCGTCATACCTAATATGAGGATGAGTAAATCAGAATCGCGCTAGTGACACTCAAATTGCACTCTAAATCATCACGAGTACCCAGAGGCAAACAAGATATAAAGATCTACAATTATTGTGTAACTACGCAATACGATCATAATCAAGTACTAAATTCATCGGATTAATTTTATACACACACTAACACATCAGGCTGGGTTCATGTACCCCGGCCTTGGAAAATCTAGCCTAACATGTTGAATTTAATGAAAACAATGATTGATGTGCAGGAATTCAAAATTACTCTAAGGAAAATGGTAATTAGATGTAGAAAAGAATTATAAATAATAAATACTCATTAAAATTACCCAAGGAATAAGTGAAACAATGAATAATACTGATACTCACAAAAATCACTGAATAAATCTTCAATCTTTGAATTAAAACTGCAATTGTTAGCTAAACTAGGGTTTCTGGAAAAAGAGAGGAAAAATCCTACTAATTCTCCGTCCTAATAACCATAATAAATTGGGTTTTTATACCCTACAACAATTTCGGAGTTCAGCTGCAGTAAGAGTCTTTTTAGGAAGCGATAGGATTTGCAAATCTCGAAGCCCGAACCGGTCCGGGCCTTAGGCAGATCGGTCTGCCCCCAAGGCAGATCGGTTCTTCTTATTTTGGGGCGGACCGGTCCAGGGGCGGACCGGTTCCTTTTATTTTTATCTTCTTCGATTTTCTTGTGGTCCGGGGTCTTCTGGAGTTTGGCAAAGCGGACCGGTCCGGGGTAGGGGCGAATCGATCCGGATATTTGACTTTTTGGCTCAACTTTGACTGCTGATAACTTTTGTTCTGGGATTTCAATTGTGGTGACGTTTCTTCCTGTGTACTTGTGAATGAGATGTCTTCAACTTCTCTTTAGGTACCTCGTCTGAATTCCGGGTGAATATTCCACTTTTGTCCTTTTGAATTTTCCTTCTTTATTTTTTTATTCTTCCAGTTTCTTTCTTCCGTTTCTTGACATCAAATACCTGTAAAATCACTCCAAAATACTAGAAACTCGGTGTACTCACTAGGATCAGTCAGTAGCACGATTATGAGGTAAATCCAACTCAATTAGGTTGTTCGAGGTGCTATAAGTAACTAAATCAAGGGATAAATTAGGAAGAATTTATGCCTAATCAAACCCCCCTAACTTAGAACTTTGCGCGTCCCGAGCAATGTAAAAGAATCCTAGTAAGGCTCAACTCTTGAAAATCATTTTATTGGGATAAAATACCTTTTTCGCGGGCAAGCGATTGCATTTAGCGTATGCAACAAACCTTTAAACCCCTAGGTTACCCTAGTTGGACGAGTATTGTCTCATGAGGGTTTGCAGAGAATATACCCACAAAATTCGAATCAAAGAAAATTTAAAATACGCAAATATTGTGCAATTCAAACTTTTCCAGAAAATAGTCATCAGCAAGTCATGCTCAACAGTCTCAAATCATTGTGCGTGTGTGCGAAGCCCAAAATGCAACCGAAAATTTCCACCGATTGAACATTACGTTACTTATTCGAAAATTCGTTTTGATTTCAATTTCTCACGGAATGCTCTCACAAATGAATATCTCGGATTGTGGCTATTCTCTCGGTATGCGCAATATAAAGAGTAAATGTAATGGAAGTAAAATCACGCATACAAGTAGAAAGACGGAAATTTTATGGTGAAAGGATATCATCAACGGATTATGGTTTTAAAAACGGGAACATTGCCTCTTTTTCGGCGCACTTAATTTCCCTTATTATCTTTTGGTGTATTAGCTCTCCACGCGGTAATCAATTTCGCGATTTAGACTCGATTAGGACTTTTTCGGGTTTTAAGGTATATTGGGTAAAATGAAAGAGGTAGGGAAGATTGGAATTGGAAAAGTCATTAATGATGTCCATTTGTGTTTTTATCGGGCTATTGCTCATTTTTTTCTTCTTTTTCTATTTTTTTTTCTGTTTTTCACTTCTTTTCTTTTCTTGTTATTTTTGTTGAGCATATCTATTTTTCTTGCCCCTTTATATGCACTTTTTGGACTTAAATTCTAAATTTTCTCATTTTTCACAATTCCGGGCTATTTGGGTTTTTCGGGTACCAAACGAAAAAGATAAATTTTATTCGGCTCAAATGGGTTATCAAAGGGATAATTTTTCACATTTTGTTATGGCCGATATTTTTGGGTGACAAACGAGGGCCTACTTCATTGTCCAAAATGCCAATTACATTACCATATGCGTTTCGAGATGAATTTACGTTTAGAGATTAATTTGGCACGTTTTTCAAGGCAATATTACACACTTTTCAAAACTGATCAAAATGAAAGACTTGAGATCCTTGACAACTTTTTAGGCGCTGAAAAGAACTTTGAGTTGACAATTAACTCGAATTGATTTAAAAACACGCAAAAAATGATAGGCTCGAATCTCACCGGGTTTGTTAACCTCCACACTTATTGGTTAAGTCGTCAATTTTTGCTCAATTTCCATCTTTAGTCAATTTAGGCTTTGTGTATGTTGAATGTTTACAACTTGAGACTTTAAACCAACTTTTAATGATATTTTTGAAAAATATGAATTCCAATTTTTATTTATTTTGAACAAAAAATATTTTTGGATTTTTTTAAAATTTAATGATTTTTTTTTTGTGATTTTTGGGCATTTTTGAAAATTTGTGAAGTTTTAGAGATACGCACTTGTGACCCCCCCTAACTTAGACTTTTGCATTGTCCTCAAGCAAAAAGGACTAAAATCTAAAGAAGGCAAAATAATAAGTGCGATAAATAAAACAAACAAATGGAAAAATTCAGATTTTATTACAACGGGACTGTGTTACATGTGTATGAAAAAGCATACAGTTGTGAACAGGGAAAAAAATCAAAAGCTTCCAGCACCATATAGAGCTTCACCGGGGTGGGGGATGGGAGGAACCGAGCGCGGTGGGTTCATAAGGGTTATGGTAGTAGGAAGGTAGTGGCTCATTCGAATCCCCGAGGCGGCGATAGATGTCCACTTGGAAGCGGAGGACTACGCCCATGTCGCGCTCGTAGTTGGTCTGAAAAGTGTTGAATTTGGTCTCAAGCGCCGACATGCGGATTGTAAGGTCAGTTCCCGCCCACTCAAAATCTGGGTCATCCTCCTCGTCCGCGCCGATATCTCCCATCTCGACATCCTCACCGGCTGGCCCTGCTTCTTCCTCGCTCTAGCTCGAGGTAGCCTCTTCTTCAACATCATCACCCCGCCTAGCCGGGAGGACAGCTAGCTGTTTGGCACTTTTGGTGCGGGTCCCTTGTCCGAAAGGACCGGGGAGGTGCGTATGGTCGCTTGGCGCCGCTATGCCAACATCCTTAAGGATGGAAGTGATCAATCGGGCATAAGGAAGTGGGGAGATGCCCTTATCTTTCAAGGATGCGTTAATGATGTCCGTGTATAAGGTGCGGCACAAATGGATGGAAGTTTGGGGGTCAAAGAGATGATATGTCAAAGTAGCTTGCCGAGGCCGCATGGCGGAATCGTTGGACATTTGCAATAAGTTGGCGCACAAAATCTGAAATGTGAGGTGCGCCTTCTCGTTTAGGCATCCAACGGCGACGGTTTGCCCCGTCCAAGCCACGTTCAGTCCAATTCGGGCCATGAAAATGTCCTTGTCGACCGGGGGGACGTTTTGGGGATATGTAAATTCTTGGAAGTCTGGGACGTCAAACTCGGACAACTTGGCCGTGAGACGGACCAAAGAAAATGGAATGGGAGTCCCATCCACGAAAGTTTCAGCCTCGAATTAGCCTGTCTGGACGAGGGTACCATAGAATGAGCGGACTTCGGTTGCCCAAACCGCTTCGTGAGGTTGGTTGAGGAATCGGCACCAGCCCCGAGCCATGAATATGGTGATGACGGAGTTGGGCAGGGCTTCCCATTGGACAGCGCGCTCCATATGGAGTTTGCGACCCAAACCGAAGTATTGAGTGCACCGCCGCTCCTCTTGGAGGGAGCAAAAGTCGCCGTGACCGGAGGGTTGGATCACGGTGGAGTCATATTTGATGGGGGAAATGCAAGAAGCCATAGAAACAGCAGGGGCTTATTGCTTGGAACACTAGAGAGGAAGAAAAGAGTATTTGGTTTCAAGGTGTGAGGATAAGTGGAGGGTTTGGGTGTGTATTTATAGTGGAAAGGGGAGGGGAGGGGTTGGTTTTGGAGGGAAGGGGTTTGGAGGGAAAAGGGAATGGATTTGGGAGGGAAAGGTTAAGGTTAGAAAGAGGAAAAACGGATTGGAGGGAATGAATGGGATTGGGGGGAAAGGGGGGTGAATCTTGGGAAGGGGAGAAGATAGATCTGCAAAAGGCGGACCGGTCTGGGGTAGGGGCAGACCGGTCCGGCCCTTTGACTTTTCAGACCCTCGACAGGCGGACCGGTTCTTTTAAAAATAAAAAGAACCGGTCCGGGGTCGGATCGGTCCGCCTTAAAAAGGAACCGGTCCGCCCCAGGGCTTTTGGTCTAGAATTCTCCTAACTTCGTTTCGAGATCTCTTCTTTAAATATTTCACTTTCCCGATATACTCTCTATCCAATTGGACTAAAAACCCTCTCGATTTCACTGGTCAACACCCTTTGACTCAATATTCCCCCAAAACACATGAATTCTTCTCCCGAATGAAACCTAGTCCTAACGACTCTCAAGACACACACGACTCTCACACACACAACTCTCACACACACGACTCTCACCCCATACGCGTCGGGGTGCGACGACCTCACTTCAACAGCTCACTCAACCCCGTAAATGGGGTCCGATAACTAAACGGTGTCGACTTCTTCTGCACACACCTCTAGATATGGATTTAGGCGTTGTCCATTCACTTTGAATGTATTTCCCCCTTTTAAATCGTCCAATTCAACAGCTCCATGGGGTAAAACATTCTTCACAACGAACGGGCCAGATCATCATGACCGCAACTTTCCCAGAAAGAGGTGAAGCCGAGAGTTGTAGAGGAGAACTTTTTGCTCGGGGAGAAACTCTTTTCGTCGAATGATGCTATCATGAGCGAGTTTCATCCTCTCTTTCAAAATTTTATCATTCTCATACGTATCATTACGTAGTTCTTCTAACTCATTCAATTGAAGCTTGGGGGCTTCACCGGCCTTGTCCATGTCATAATTCAATTGCTTAATCGTCCAATACTCTTTGTGTTCGAGCTCAACAGGAAGATGGCGAGGTTTGCGATATACAAAGCGAAAAGGGGACATGCCGAGTTGATTCTTAAATGCGGTACGATAGGCCCATAGTGAATCGTTTAACCTAAGTGACCAATCTTTCCGGGTAGGATTGACGGTCTTTTCCAGAATGTTCTTGACTTATCGATTTGCTAGTTCGGCCTGCCAATTCGTTTGTGGGTGATAAGTCGTTCCCACCTTGTGAACGACACCATACTTTCTCATAAGCTTCACGAATGGCATATTGCAAAAGTGGGTGCCATTATCGCTAATTATTGCTTTCGGTGCATCGAAGTGGGAAAGTATGTGTTCCTGCAGGAACTTTATCACCACTTTGTTGTCATTAGTCTTGGTAGCTATAACTTCCACCCATTTAGAAACGTAGTCTACCACGACAGGGATGTATAGGAAACCAAAGGACGGGGGGAAGGGTCCCATGAAGTCAATACCCCAACAGTCGAATATCTCAATGATGAGTATGGGGGTCAGAGGCATCATGTCTCGTCGAGTAATGGCTCCCATTCGTTGGCACCTATTGCATGATTTTCAAGCAACGTTCACATCCCAAAAGATTGTGGGCCAATAGAGGCCGCATTGCAGAATTTTTGCGATCGTCTTTTTCGTTGAAAAGTGGCCTCCACAAGCTTTCGAATGACAAAACTGGATGACTTTCGGGATTTCATCATCCGGTACACATCATCGGATGATTTGGTCGGCGCAATATTTAAAAAGGAATGGATCATCGTAAAAGAGCATGCGCGACCAAGTAAGAAACCTCTTCTTATCTTGCGGTGTCCAGTCGGGAGGGACGACTCCCATGACGAGATAGTTCACTATATCCGAAAACCAGGGATACGAAGAGATAGCAAAAAGTTGCTCATCCGAAAAGTATTCATCTATAGGTATGGGATCAGTAGGTACGTCGGACGAAAGCTGAGATAAATGGTCGAAAATGACGTTTTCTACTCCTTTCTTATCTTTGATGGAGAGATTGAACTCTTATAGGAGTAGGATCCACCTTATGAGGCGTGGCTTGGCATCTTTCTTTGCAAGTAGATATTTCAAAGCCGCATGGTCGGTGAAGACAGTAATAGAAGAACCAATGAGATATGACCGGAATTTATCAAGGGCAAAGACTACCTCTAGCAACTCCTTCTCCGTGGTAGAGTAGTTGAGTTGAGGTCTGGTAAGGGTCCGGCAAGCGTAGTAGATGACATGAGCTTGATTATCTTTTTGTTGGCCCAAAACAGCCCCGATCGCATAATCACTTGCATCACACATAAGTTCGAATGGTAAGGACCAATCAGGAACTTGCATGATGGGAGCGAACACATGCATGTTTTTTAATTTTTCAAAAGAGCTTTGGCATGCTTCCGTCCACTCGAATGGGGTGTCCTTCATGAGTAGGCTGCTTAAGGGTCTAGCGATGGCGCTAAAGTCCTTAATGAACCTTCGATAAAACCCCGCGTGGCCCAAGAATGAGCGCACGTCCTTCAGCGATTTTAGTGGGGGAAGATCATCTATGACATCTATCTTTGCCCTATCAAGCTCTATTCCTTTGGATGATACTATGTCGCCAATAACTATTCCCTCGGTGACCATGCAATGGCTCTTTTCCCAATTCATCACTAAGTTCTTTTCCACACATCGGGTAAGTACTTTTTTCATCTTTTCTAAACAATGATCGAAAGAGGTGCCAAAAACGCTGAAGTCATCCATGAAAACTTCGAGTCCTCTCTCGACCATGTCGCTAAATAAGCTCAACATGCACCTTTGAAAGGTCGCGAGTGCATTACACAAGATAAATGGCATACGTTTGTAGGCAAACGTACCAAAAGGGAAAGTGAAGGTCGTCTTCTCCTGGTCAAGTACATCTACCTAAATTTGGTTATATTCGGAATAACCATCAAGGAAGCAATAGTAAGGGTGGCCCGCCACTCTTTCAAGCATTTGATCAATAAATGGCAAGGGGAAATGGTCTTTCCTAGTTCCCGCATTAAGTTTCCGGTAATCAATGCAAACGCGCCACCCGGTGGTGGTACATTGGGGGACTAGCTCTCCCTTGGCATTCTCAATCACAGTCATACCCGACTTTTTTGGTACGACTTGAATAGGGCTTACCCACTTGTTATTCGAGATTGGGTAGATGATCCCGGCATTAAACAATTTGATTATTTCGGTTCTCATAACTTCTTTCATGTTGGGATTCAGTCTTCTTTGCATTTCTCTAGAGGGTTTGACATCCTCTTCGAGATGGATCTTATGAGTGCAAATTAAAGGACTCATCCCCTTCAAATCAGCAATGCACCAACTAAAAGCATTTTGGTGCTTCCTCAGAATTTTCAATAATTTACCCTCCTGCCCTTCATCTAGGCTAGAGGAGATAACAACAGGAAATGTATCATCCTCTCCTAGGTAGGCATATTTAATATGGGAGGGGAGTTTCTTTAATTCGAGGGTTGAAAATTTTTCACTGGAGGGAACCATGTGTGTATCCCTCGGAGGTAATTCCTCGAATCTAGAAACCCAATTAACCTCTCTCATGTCCTCGTCCGACGCACTCTCATCGAGTAGCTCTCTCAACTTCCCAACCTCCCTCTCGAAGTCGGTGTACGTCCCCTCACCCTCATATCTCGCCTCCAAACAGGATTCTAAAGCGTCCCCATAGTAATTTTCCTCAAAGTACTCCTCTACTATCTGATTTATGAGGTTCACCGCTTGAAGATCATCTTCCTCCCCTACATTTTGGGCTATGTGGAAGATGTTGGTTTACAAGGTCATGTTACCAAAGGTGAGTTGCATTCGTCCATTCCTAGTATTTATGATTGCGTTAGCCGTAGCTAGGAAAGGATGCCCAAGGATGATGGGAACATGGTTACTTGAGTTGAAGGAGGGCTCCGTGTCCAAAATGACAAAGTCTACCGAGAAGTAGAAAGTGTCAACTTAGACGATCACGTCCTCGACTATGCCTCGTGTAATCTTCACTGTTCGATCCGCTAATTGGAGAGTGACCTTTGTGGGCTTAAGGTCGCCCAAGTCTAGTTGTTTATAGATGGATTAAGGGAGGATATTAACTCTTGCTCCCAAGTCAAGTAAGGCTTTTTCGATTTTATGCTCTCCAATGATGCATGATATGGTAGGTGCATCAGAATCTTTGAATTTAGGCGGGAGATCATTTAGTAGAATGGAGCTCACGTTCTGGGCTACAAAGACATTCTTCTTTACCTTCATCTTCCTTTTTACCATCAATAAATCTTTGATGACTTTTGCCATAAGCTGGAATTTGTTTAATGGCATCAAGAAAAGGTAAATTAAGCTTGACATGCTTTAGCACTTCTAGCACGTCTTCACGTGGTTTTCCTCTATGGGAGGGAATCAACCTTTGAGGAAATGGTGCCGCGGAGGGAGGTTTCACAACTACCTCTGGTGCACTAGCATCTTCTTGGTCACTCTCATTCAAGGGGACATCTTCGGCCTCTTTCGTACAGGGTGAAATCTCCTTATCCTTCGTTGTGTCGTGTGGGGGATGTGATAAATCAACGACTCTCCCACTAGGAAGAGTGGTCACAGCTTGACATTGATCCAGATGTTCAGTGGAGGTGGAGATAACACTAGTTTGACCTTGGGGAGGTCTTTGGCCGTGGGCAGGAAACTTGCCCTTCTCTTGAACACTCAATGAGGATTGTATTTTTGACAGATTCACAATTATGTCGCCAATCAGATGATCATATTTGGCATTGGTTGCGGTCTGGCTTTCGATGAATTGGTTCATGGTATCCTCGAGAGTTCTCCGCTGTGGTGGGATATAATTTCCTTGAGGTGGTGGTGCTTCCACATGTCCTTGCATGTATGGAGCTTGTTGAAAATGTTGTGATGGAGGAGGGGCAACATGCGAAGGAGGGTTCATTGCGGCATGTTGTTGCCCATAGCTAAAACCAGGATGATTTTTCCATGAAGGGTTATAGGAATTCCCATGCGGGGCACCGAAATTACCCTTAAATCCTCCTATACCACTAACTTTCTCCCGAAGCATTACTTTGTAGGCGGGTATCGTCGAACATTCCTCAGTTGAATGGCCCGCCTCACAAATAGCACACACCTTCTCGACGGGGTTCGGTATGGATCCAGTTAGTCCTCTCCCACACATCCCTCGTAGGTCTCGCATCTCTTTCTCAAGTATATCAATCCGACTGTCCGCTATAGAATTCTTTTCTACATGATATAGGACGGACGCTGACGGAGTGGTGGTCGCTTGACGATTTCGATTTTGAGCATTAGGGTCGGAGGTATCCCAGGATTGGGTAGTCTCGGCGACATACCTCAAATGAAGCTTTGCATCTTGAGCGTCTAAATCGATAAAGGGACCACTTCCCATGGTTTCAACAAGTTGCTTGGAATTGAGGTTCAGCCGCTGCATCAAATCCGTGATGGGGGCATGAAGTAACTAACTCATTGAAACACTCATGACATCGATGAAATGGCTCATTTTCAGATTGTCTGAACGATTGAATTTTAGCCTTTATGGAAATTGTTCGATGTGGCGGGAAGAATTTCTTGAGAAATCTCGATTGTAACTCGTTCCAATATGGAATCGAGCTCGGAGGTAAAGACCATAGTCAGGTCTTAGCTTTATCTTTGAGCGAGAAAGGGAAGAGTTTGAGGCGGATCACCTCTTGGGTGAAGGTTTGATCATTGAGCGTATCGCACACATCCTCAAATTCCCTAATATAGAGGTATGGATTTTCATAATCCATATCGTGGTAATGTAGTAGCATCTGGATCATTCCATTTTGGAAACGAAATTACCCGACATTATATGGGAGTATAATGCATCCC
The DNA here is from genome assembly GCA_949130495.1 of Sambucus nigra. Classification (NCBI taxonomy): domain Eukaryota; kingdom Viridiplantae; phylum Streptophyta; class Magnoliopsida; order Dipsacales; family Adoxaceae; genus Sambucus; species Sambucus nigra. The sequence goes on along the minus strand of OX422223.1, from coordinate 349,663,299 downwards.
GAAGTGACAGTGCGCTCGGGATATAGGAATTCTCTCAGCGGTCAGTATGGGGGCTCTTCCTCACCGGTGGGTGCATTACTGTGTTACGATATCTCTCTCTCACTTAACGACTCGGTGCTCTCACTCGGTGTGCTCGAAGTGCGCTCGGACGTGTGTCCTAAGAAGGTAAATGGAGCGTTATTGGAGATTGAGTGTGACGGTGTGGGAGGCGGCATCCAGAACTGTGGGGCGTTTGGAGTGTGGGGACTATCTGGATTATACTCAACTATTGAATTTTCATGAATGCTGGTTGGAGTATTATGGGGAGTGGGATTTTGCATTAAAATCTTGGGAGAGATAATGGTGAATCTTTTTGGGCTTTTCAAAATTTTATATATGTTTTTGGATTTTTGGAGATTTTTGGTCAAAGCTTTGAATTGACTCGATCTAATCCTAAGTCTTCCTAGTTCCCCGACAACGGGGCCAAAAACTTGACGCGACTGAAAATGTGTCTCACGAATGCGTTCACTCTAGGCTCAAGTGCAATCCTGTCGCTCAAGTAATAATCCCAGTAAGTCGGGTATCGATCCTCAGGGAAAGAGGACAACAGAGTTGTGATGATGGGAAGAGACGGAGAGACCCTAACTTTGACTCTAAAAAGAAAAGGAAAAATTGATTTGGTTTTGAGATTGATTACAACTAAATGCGATAATGAAAATAAGAAAAGATGCAACTATACTAATCTACCAAAATTAAGAATGAATGATGATTCAAAACTTTTTGTTTAAATGATGAGAAGAATAGGACGGGAATACAATCCCCCAACCCTAGTGTAGTGCAGTTATAATATTAATCATAAATTTATCTGATTGATCTGGCCCGGAATTTAGTACTCCCAAGCATTATGTATACGAGGTTCAAGCCCGCGTCATACCTAATTTGAGGATGAGTAAATTAGTATCGCGCTAGTGACACTCAAATTGCACTCTAAATCATCACGAGTACCCAGAGGCAAACCAGATATAAAGATCTATAATTATTGTGTAACTACGAAATACGATCATAATCAATCACTAAATTCATCAAATTAATTTTATACACGCACTAACACATCAGGCTGGGTTCATGTACCCTGGCCTTGGAAAATCTAGCCTAACATGTTGAATTTAATGAAAACAATGATTGATGTGCAGGAATTCATAATTACTCTAAGGAAAACGGTAATTAGATGTAGAAAAGAATTAGAAATAAGAAATACTCACTAAAATTACCCAAGCAATAAGTGAAACAATGAATGAAACTGATACTCACAAAAATCACTGAACAAATCTTCAATCTTTGAATTAAAACTGCAATTGTTAGCTAAACTAGGGTATCTGAAAAAAGAGAGGAAAAATCCTACTAATTCTCTGTCCTAATAACCATAATAAATTGGGTTTTTATTCCCTATAACAATTTCGGAGTTCAGCTGCACTAGGAGTCTTTTTAGGAAGAGATAGAATTTGCAAATCTCGAAGCCCGGACCGGTCCGGGCCTTAGGCGGAACGATCTGCCCCCAAGGCGGATCGATTCTTTTTTTGGGGGGCGGACCGGTTCCTTTTATTTTTGCCTTCTTCGGTTTGCTTGTGGCCCGGGGTCTTCTGGAGTTTGGCAAAGCGGACCGGTCCGGGGTAGGGGCGAACCGATCCAGATATTTGACTTTTTGGCTCAACTTTGACTGCTCATAACTTTTGTTCCGGGATTCCGATTGAGGTACCGTTTCTTCCTATGTACTCATGAATGAGATGTCTTCAACTTCTCTTTAGGTACCTCATCTGAATTCCAGGTGGAAATTCCACTTTTGCCCTTTTGACTTTTCCTTCTTTCTTTCTTGATTCTTTCGATTTCTTTCTTTCGTTTCTTGACATCAAATACCTGTAAAATCACTCCAAAATACCAGAAACTCGGTGTACTCATTAGGATCAGTCAGTAGCATGATTATGAGGTAAATCAAACTCAATTACGTTGTTCGAGGTGCTATAAGTAACTAAATCAAGGGATAAATTAGGAAGAATTTATGCCTAATCATTGGGCACTTAATTATTGAAACTATCCATTAAAATTGCATGCGCACTCTCATCCTTCACTCTATTCAATAAATGACCCCACCATTTTTCGTGTATTGAATACAAAAAATTTTGAAAGATATAATCTATCATTAAACGCCATTACACAATGACACACACGAAGTAAAAAATGGAGAGAGCTCCTGCATTTTTATTGGACATCATGAATTAAAAATGACGCTTTAATAAGGAAAAAAAGTACCATTTAAACTATAGCATTAAATTAAAGAAAAAACAATGTGTGTTTTCATAATATATTCAACAACTTTCAGAGGATTTGACATTGCAAGAAACAGTAACCTATATTAGCATCTATTTAGAAGCCTATGTTGTCTATAAATTCTAAATCATCATAGTGTTTTTGGTAATGTAAGAATAAAATCAACATTTCAAACTTTACTGGACCAAATTTATGAAAAAATTTGAAAATTTGGCACATTGTGGAATATAAATTCATTAAATATTCCATAAAGGTACCAAGAAATCAAGTATTGAGACTAACTTGGTTTAAAAATCTTAAAATGTATTAAGACTAATCCCACTAAACTATCCATTCCATTCTATTACATAATTACAAAATTCAAGATAAATAAAATCACATTTATCATAAAAGTAGAGTAAAGAGCACTTACATTGAAAGCAAACCTTGAGTTGAATGAGAAACGTATTATTAAATCTTAAAAACTATACAAAAAATATAAAATAAGGTATAGTTTCCCGAGATCCATATATATATATTTGTTTTATTACGATCGAGTCAAACGAATAAATCTTAATTTCTACAAGGATTCAATTTTGGTGTCATTTTCGTTAATGCCCAATAATAGTTAGAAACTAAGGATAAAGAAGAAATAAATGAAAACCATAAATTGAAAAAAAATATGGTATACTAAAACCTCCAAATTTGGAGCCTCAATTCTACAAAAGCTCCAAATGTAACTTGGTACGTGAAATGGAGGAGTATCTACATGAGAATCAATTTAACATGGAACATGATCTCAAAAGAGTAAACAAAACAATTACGCACCCATTTTTATGAAAATGAAATATGATTTTGATAAATATTCGGTCCAAAGGAAAACAAAACAAAAATTTGTGAATCCAATGGAATAAGAGCCCATAACCCAAACCCGCAAAAGGAAAATTATGCGAAAAAGAACTTAAGAAGGACCAATGATGCTTAGTCCGGGATGGCCAAAAATAAAAATTATATTTTTATATTTTTCAAAATAAGGATCATAACTTTGTATAGTTTTAACCTAATTAAACTTGTTCACCAAATTAAACTGTTTATTTTGAAATTTCGATTTACCTAATTTTATCTTTTTAACCTAAAACATGCATCTAGGTGATTATGTTTAAAATAAATAAATACAATATGTTGATGTACGAGAAAAACTCATACCATGAAAAATCTTAGACTACCTATCCAAATAATTCACTATATTATAGTTTTAAAAATACTAGATGATAGACTTACCTAGCGACTCGTGTCCCTCACAGGACTTGAAGCTCTTCTATATTTAACCTCTCCTTCATAGTGAAATTTAGTAGTCCACTCATGCAATCTATCACACCATGCCAAACCACATGCACCTTGATATCCACTAACGACACTCAGCAACCGTCTATGAAATCAGAACACGATACATCGCTTATTTACCGCAACATAGCAAACCAAAAGTACTTTAATCCACTGCATAAAACTTCTTCTCTCAAGATGAATAGAAAATAAACTTAGGTTCCCAACACAAAAATCTTAAAGCATATGAATATGGAAACTTGGATCTTTAAACACAACATGTGAAACTAGGGTTTTAGAACTTTTATAAACAAGTATAAATTTGATTTTTGCCAAAAGTTCTTTAAAAATATGAGTCTAGCATGAATATTTATATGAAAACACGAATTTCAATGAAAAATATCATTCAAATGAAAGGCACATTTTGTTCTAACGAATCATAGGTTCGTTTCAACAAAAGGATCCTTTTTTATTCTAAAAAACTTCCAACGCGCTTCCAATAGGTGCCCATTTGTTTGAGAGTGCCCGTTTGATGTTTGTTAGATGGGCGTTGCCACGGGATTCCAAAGGTCTTTTCAATGAGGTTTATAATTCAAATAAAAATCCCTTTTCATTATAACGAGTTATATAACTTCATTTTAACGAACTTAGAAACAAAAAAAATATTTTTCTCAAAAATATATTTTGAAAATAGTTCCAAATGATTTGGTTAAAAAACAAACCCCCAAAAATATTTCCAAGGATTATATTCAAAATAAACCATACCTTATGATATCCTCGGCAAACGTGAAGAAAAACTTGGCACAAAATAATGTACAGTGCATATTCATCTTTGAAGCTTGGCATCTACGTCTTTACCAAATATGTCATAGGCTTATGAGATCGAGAATACAAAGCCTAACCTAAGACAAAAATATTTTGTCTGGAATTAAGACAATTATAAATAAATCGACTCGAAATTCGTCCTTACAATTGTCCCCCTTTGGCTATTTCGGGAAAAAAACCAAAATAAAAATCCTTTGGGTCGTTAAGCTCTCTAAAAAAGACTCAATACCAACCCGAAAAGGAAAAAGTACAACTTGACTCACACATAAACTTAAGAAGGTTTGCTTGCTTGAAATTTTTTTCACAAGTTGTAAACCTACGCACTTAAACACACATTTAGATTCAAAGAGAATATAGCGAGTATAAAACCCCCATATGAATTAAATTCTACCTATGTCTAATAATCTCAACCTAGGTAATACGTCTCCTGTTAAGATAAAGCTATCCTAATCATGAAAGGAAGATACCATTTCTCCCCATTTTTTTGTTCAAGAATAGATAAAGCAAGAAAACACAAAATTATTTATACCCCATAAACCAAATATCTCCCTAAATATGTTAACATTTAATATCAATAGATATTACGAAAGAAGAATTAATATCATGCAACAGTGTAAAGTGAAACAAAACACAACATGGCAACTCAAGCTCAAATAATCCAAACTATGATCCTAAAATATCAATATTGATGCAAATAAGATATCAATATGAATAAGATGTGAAGCATGATGCTAAATTGAAATTTGAAATTTCAATGCACATAGCGAGAAATACTAATATGATCATATATCATGGAAAAATATAATCCAAAGCAAATGTCAAACATGGACTAAATGCAAACTACAATGGCTAAAAAAATACAATTCCATATATATAAATATGCAAAATATACCAATGATAACCCGACACCTATAAATAGTATAAACAAGTACAAAATTTACCAAAATACATAATCTTTACACACTAGCATAGTATCAATGTGCCTAAACACGTGGCATGAAAATATGGGTGTGAACTAGATACAAATGAATTATAACCCAATCACTCAAATATTTCTAAGGAATACTAATTGATCACAAAACTTTATCATACTTAGATTTAGCCTCAAGTGACAAGATAAAGTTAACTCTATGAACAAATAATCACAATACACACAAGCCTAGACTATTGATGATTCTACAAATCAATAGCACCATGACAAAATAATTATAACCAGGATTCATTATGCAAATCCGTTGATCTTCAGCTATAACATCCTGAAAAGATAAACATATATCATATTTTCTTTTCACTCAATTCACTTGAAGTTATAACTTTTAAAAATCAAACAAACTAAACATTTTGGCCTTGGAAATTTTTCTATTTTTTGAAGTTATAACTTTTGAAAATCAAATAAACTAAACATTTTGGCTTTGGAAATTTTTCTATTTTTATTGCCTTTAATATTTCCATTGGGCTCTTGCTAATGGTGGATTCCTTGTAAAGGATATTTTCTCCTTTTGTATCCTTTTTCTCATGCACCTTCTTATTTTTAATATAAATCAAGATATCTCATGGGCAACGATTCTTAGATGCACAAATCTCCTATAGTCACAAAATCTGTAGATTACATGATTGATGGGAGAACATCTCACATAGCTCAAACAAAACATGTAAAATTAAAATTAAAATAACTCGTGCATGTGTGTACGGAGGCATATGAAAATAAAATCAAATTCGAAACAAATCTATGTAAACATGATTAAGAACAATCTAAGTATTGACATTTGTAACAAAATGTCCAAGCCACATGGAAAACATTAAATGGACTGGATTCAAAAACAACAATATGCCACACAAAATGTGCCAAAATAAAATATACACACATTTTTTTGGAGGTTTTAAAGTTCTTCAAAAATCACAATTTCAAAACAAAAACTAACTCGAAAGATAAAAAAAATCTTTTTGCATTTTTAAATATGACTCAATAAATGAAAAAATCAAAATATAAAAGACTCAAACAACATACAACTAGTAAAAATATACATTATGAAGTGAAAAAGATTGAGTATACAAACATGCAAACACAATCAAGCATTAAATATAGAAAGTAAACGAGAATCAACAGGTCTAACATATAAAGCCTCCAAATCTTATTTCATAACCCACATTGGTGTGACGTGATACTCTCGAGTTTTGGGAACCTTAGTGACTCTAGACTTAAACTTTCTAGAACCATTTTTATGATCAAAATAAAACACTTAAGTTGACCTTTTCTATCACAATATGAGAAAGTCTGAACACGACGAGGGGTGTTATCTAAGGATTGTCCTTTCATAACGTTCCTAGTCTACTCTCTCAATTTACATCTTTAATTTGGATGGTGGCTAATATCTTATATAGTTTCTACAACATAGATTTCAAATCAAATTTGACACGACTCGAGTCTCTTAATCTCACTTCAAGATCAATTATTCTCGACTCGACTAAATGCCCAGACTCCTCAAACTCAAGAATCTCTTTCTTCATAACCTTCCTCAAACCACGAAGGTTATCTCTCTCGCCATCAACATACTTTATCTTCTCTCAAAGAGTCCTCTCATGTGCCCTAAGTACCTCAATTAAAATAATATCATCAATGCTTAGGACAAACTCTTTCAACTTAGCTTCCAACTTCAAGTTAGACTTCTTCACTTTTAACGTTTTCTCATACATCTCACGATAAGTAACTTGAAGTTAACACTCCTACTCCTCCTCTTCTTCATCCTCTCTCTTATCCACTATCTATACAAACACTCACTTAGATTCGAAATGCTATGGCCTTAGAAGGGTAATGGGAATATTTCTCATCAATGCTCACATGACTAGAGATTAACATGATGTAATTTCTCTCAATATGGGAATATGTTCCCTCATAAAAATGACTATCACTAAGGGTGAAATTATATGTCTTCGATTTCTTTCCCTCCATCATTCATTTAGTGGGGCACTCAACTACCATATGTCCATAACCCTCACAATCGTAAAATCTCTCTAACTCATACCTCTCAAACTCATCATTAAGATTTCTAGGGACGTGACTGGCCTTGTTATGGTTTCTTTTATCAAACTTTTTTTTACATATTTTTATTGCTTTTGAAACTTCAGATTTTTTTTGGAACTTCTTAGCTAACATAGCCATATCTTCGGGCTCGATTGTGACACCGTGCCTATTTTAATCCTGGGTAATCAGTCCATTATTAAATTAAACAGGAATCATTAATGGTTTTATTCTTAGTATCACCGTCGAAGAAATTTTTAGTTACTAATCACCTATATCAAATTAAGCTAGTGTCAAATTTTATCTTTTATTATTAACACATACGGAAATAAAATAAATGAACTAAACCATTTACACATCAATATAGTCTAAACAATTACATGACAAATATACAAATAAATGGGACCGAATAAACCATATGTTCTCTAAGTATAAAATCGAACCACAATCTGAAATAAGTAAATGAGATTGAAATACAATCTGCTGCATAACTAAATAAAAGAAATAATCTGAAGGCAACACGCCCAGATGAACTATTAATAAAATCTCCTATCTATAATGAACGAACTGAAGAGTCTAAGAAAACTACTGCAAGCCTCCACACTACAGCAGCTACGCATCTCTAGATAGGACTATTGGTTTGGCATGTCTCCTCGAAACCAAATCAATCAACATAATGGTGGAGGCGAACATGGTTCTAAACCTTTGGGATATGCACATACCTAACGTACCCAAATGACACGTCAGACCCACTAATACATGTCACATAGTGAGCCACCCTAAGTTCCATGCTCTGGGGTACAAATATAGAACTCAGTAGAATCGTCAAGGTGGGATTGCCCTATGTGAGAAAATCTCCAGATAGCAGGCAACGAATGTATGTTTACACACATAATCAAATCATATTTATAGGGATTCACCCCCCCCCACCCCCACACATATATACACACACACACACACACACACACACACACAACTCAATTTCATCAACTCGTACGTTGTATATATCACTCGTATATTCGACGTACCATTAATTTTAATTAAAATTCTAATTTATGTAATTTTGAGTATCACTCACTAATCTAAGGGTCCTACTTAACCCTGAATTAATATGTAGTTATTCCTATCTTCACTACTAGTCATAAACATAGGTTCACTCATCACTACATAACCCTTCTCTAATTTCAATCATTTATCAATTTCGAATATTTTGTCAATTATCACAACACTTAACTCATCTCAATTTATGTAAACCTAATCTCCACATTAGGCCTACTGTCATTTTATATTTCCCTTTATGGTTTAAAATTACCCCTAAAGTCCCCTCATGAATTATTCATAATTTTTGGGTTTAAAAAGGAACGATTTTCAATTCTGGGAAAAATCGAATCGCGGTTTGCTCAGTAGCAGAATCGATTCCCCTTCCTGAAGGATCTTTTTGTTCATTTTATTGTTATGAATTATTATACTATCAAATTCCTCAAATTTTCATATTACAATCCCAAACTCCCAATTTACAAAACTAAACATCAAATATACATTAAAGGATGATTTCTAACGTAAATCATGCATAAAATCTATACAATTTCACCCAATATTTGATTAAAATCTCTATTAATCATGAAAAGCTACAAATTTGTATTTTTCACATGAATTCATCAAAAAACCCAGATTTATCCCATAATCTTAATCCCAGAACTCTCGATTTCATTTTATCTATATAATTGGATTCATTTAGACATGCAATCCTATCACAAGTTATGAGTTTTATTCATCAAATCACAAGGGTAACATCAAGTTTCCTTAATTTAAAGACCCTAATGTATATGGGTATCATAACTCATAATAATTTATAAGGTAAATACTTGCCTTGTATGTAAATGATCTCCTTTGACGACTCTTTTCTTCTAATCCACACTTCAAAAATGGTTGGGATGCAAGAACAAGGGTAAATTCTCCAAGAATCCTCTCCGAAGCTCCGAGAAGGCTCTTCCTTTCTTCTCTAATGGCCTCTAAGTGTTTTTAATTTTATTTACTCTAGCCTCACACAACGAAAAGTTTATATAAACTTTGAAAACTCGTATCTCCCTTAACCTTAGCCTACAAAATGATTAAAATTCCCTTTCGGGGTGTTGGTTTGGTCTAAAACTGTCCCGAGACCCCAACTATACACCCGAGTATACTATTTTGACTATTTTGGACCTTAAGAACCCAATCGTGACCTCAAAATCATCATTAGATTCACTCATAATTAATTTCATATCTCGACCTCATTTAGTCCACACACGACGCCCAGTTGAGATAAAATATTGTCACGTCACTGTCACTCGTTATGATGTCAAATATTTAGTTACTATTCACTTAATAATTATTATTCGATAAAAAATAATCATTTCTCTTCAATTAATAATTTAATCAACCCATAACATTTAATTTACATCACATACGTAATTCAAATTTAATCGAATTAATTCATTCTTTTAATTCATCTGAAATATGGATTGTTACATACTTTTCCTTATTAGGGAATTTTGTACTCAAAATTTAGATGAACCTGCGATGAATAACAGTGGATACTGATCATCCATGTCATCCTCTCGCTCTCATGTCAACTCATCTACCATATAGTGCCCCACTGAACTCTGACAAAGGGTACCACCTTTGACCCTAGTTTACGTTCACTACGATCAAGTATTGCCACTAATCTCTCCTCGTATAATATGTTGGGCTGCAAGTCGATCTCCTTTAATGGAACATGCCAAAAATATCTCTCACTCCTCCGGTACCTCTTTAGTGATGATAGATGGAACATGTCGTGAATTCCCTGTAGGTGCTCTTGTAGTCCCAGTCTATAGGCTACTGGTACCACTCTCTCAACTATCGAAAATGGTCCCACATATCTTGGTGCCAATTTTCCTTTCTTTCCAAACCTCATAACTCATTTCATAGGAGACACTCATACCAACATGTGTTCTCCAAACTCAAGTTTAATGTGTCTTTTATCTGCATCGGTGTAACTCTTATGCTTATCTTGAGCTATTCGAATGCGCCCTCGAATAAACTCAATCTTGGCAGTGGTATCCTGAATTGTATCTGGCCCTAATAACTTATCTTCCACCTCCAACTAGGAAGTAGGCAATTGATAATGCTGACCATACAATGCCTCAAATGGTGCCATATCGATGGTAAATTGGTAGGAGTTATTATACGCAAACTCCACCAATGGAAGGTACTGCTCCCATCCTCCCCCAAAATTAAGTATGCACATACACATCATATCCTCAAGTGTCTATTTAACCCTCTTAGTCTTCCCATATGTTTGTGGGTGATACGTTGTACTCAATCATAAATTTGTCCCCATCACAGCCTAAAAACTCTTCCAGAAATGGGACACAAATATCTTACCCCGATCGGATACAATATTAAGTAGAACCTCATGTAAGCATACTATCTCAGAAATAAATAATTGTGCATATTGCTTCGTCTCAAAATCCACATGAACTGGAAGTAAATGAGCTACCTTAGTTAACCGATCAACTATCACCCAAATGGAATCATGACCTCGCTGCGATACCATGGAGGTACTCTCCTATTTCCATACGGGAATCTCAAGTCGGTCTCTGATGGTCTACCTTTACGAGATGGAAGGTAGCACAATTTGAGATAAACTCTATTATGTACCGCTTCATCCCTGTTGATGCCACTAAAATGGCCCCAACCACCAATATTGTCTACGCATATCTTGGTATATTTGTTTTTCCTATTTTGTGAAAAATAGGCTGACGACTCTATCTCTACATATCACCCCACATCAACGACCATAGAGCGCCTCGATAAAGGATGCAATCCCATGCATACGTCAAAAAAAGGGAAGGAATGAGGGATCCACCTTGGGAGATACATTCACACGGACCCCTAGAAAAACCCTTGGGATGGCCATAGTGGTACTTTTCTAGGGACACAGTTTTAATCGGACTAAACTCTATTTTTGCATGGGCGTTATCATTTTCCACATGTGTGCCTATGCACCTACCTATATGTTCCATTTTATCCTCTACTTACGTTTTTGTATATCTCTCTCTCTTATGTAACTATCACTTTCCACTCACTTATACACTTCGCACACTTACACTTAGCTTCAATTTACACTCACACGACACTTAGAATATCTATTCTTAGGTTTCACTAGCACACAACCAAACTTCCTACACTTGTATATGTGCTCACTCATACATATCACACATCACTTGTAGTGGATCCGTGTATACGTTCACTACCACACACATTCACTTGTATATTCCTATGTCACCTACTCACTCACATGTATCCATGCGTAGTATAGTCTCCATGCTAGATTTACATTTCACAATACTTGTATATGCTCCCCATTAGTGAAGTATTCCCTTTACTCATCATGCAAATAGAAAATGATAAAACATACTCTCTCTCCATAATATGTTGATTAAGACTCATGCATTTTTTCACATTACATCACCAAGAGCATGGCTATATTGACCAAATTTTGTCCTGTACAAGGGGTCACTTTATGATGGGAGCTAGTCTTTTGGGTCTCATTTGACCTAAGCGATGTGACTTTCACCATCCATTGTCCTCGTACCTTAGACATATATCGAACGGTTCCCCCCCCCCCGATCGTACTACTTGATCGAACTCACGACGAGAGATATATAGCAGGGAAATCGTTCACGTACGTCTAGTATATCAAATTCTCTCTCACACGTACTGTCCCATGAGGTATATACACTCAGGTATATCAAATGACGTGTCCACACGTACCGATGAATGATTGACCTTATAGGCAAGAGGTATATCATTGAAGTCATGCCAAAGGGGGAACCCTTCCACTAACCCAATAATTTCACAAACCTCAAATAGGTTTCAAACCAAGTACACTCATATTTAATTTTTCGGTTACCGTGCGAAACACTACTGAAGTTCCAATTCGGCATACTGCCCGAATGTTTATGCTATTTTGCCTTTTTCAAAGCAGGACCCCATCAATGAGCTTGAAAAAAAGTTAAATCGTGTCTTACATATCTTCAAAACCTATTTTCCCAGTCTTGGGTCCTGCCTGACATTGTTTCTGAATTTAGGCAAACCTAATACAAGTGAGAACTTAATAATAACATTAATAATAATCATGCTTAGATTCCTCTCCTCCCCCCCCCCCCCCCTCAAAAATACCAAAACCCTTTTAATCCTCTTTCTAAAATACCCAAAAACAAATTATTCCTCATGTTATGAAAAACAAATTTGAACTATTTTCCCTCTCAGGTTTATCGTATACCCGATTTTTTCTAAACTCCCTATTGGCTTTGGTCTTCCGTTAAACCTGCTCGAAACTCTTTCGGTTCTTCCACTACTTCATCTTAGTTTGGGACATACCTTCACAAGCTCTTCATGGAGAATACCGACCAATCACTGAATGTGAAGCTCTATCTGATGACTATCTTAGTCCAGCTCAGTGCCAAGAATGGCAACCTTTAAACCAAGGTCCATGAGATGCAGCGTCATCGAGCCCAGATTCATGAAGAAATTGAGGTTGTCTTTCCTCGTGCCAATGGTCCACCTCACTCTCGAGCCTATTTGGATCCCAAAAGAGTATCGACATGATTCGCGTGCCCTACCTACCAATGGGCACCACCAGCTCAACTACTTATTCCTAACCTTGCCCTGCCTGGAGCTACCCTGCTAGTACCTATAGCACTTAAGGAAGAGGAATTGAACAAGGTCAAAGGAGACCTCAAGAGACTGTCAAAGAAGTTTGAACAAGTTAAAATATCAGGGAACTACATGGACTACACCCATATGTCTCCGTATCCCAAAGATAGACTTCTAAAGAAGTTTAAAAAGCCAGTCATCGAGAAGTTTGAGGGATACGAACCTCCAATTATTCACCTTTGAAGCTATCACCTAGCCATCAACCTCATTGGTGTCAATGGCCCAAATGTTCTAGAAGACCTTGAAATAAATCACCCTCTGTTTGTTTCTATCCCTTGAAGAATGCATAATCAGTAGTTGGGAGGACATCGCCTGAGAATTCCTGACCCGGTATAAGTACAATGAGGAGATAGAGGTTATGCATTGAAATCTAGAGATTCTTAAGCAGAACCCTGGGGAAACAATCAGTTACTTAATAGGAAGGTGGAGGGATAATGCTCTTACCATGACCAACAGACCCTCTAGGGAGGAATTAGTTAATTTCATAAAGAAGAACTTCTTGACTCATATCCAAGAATCCATGGAAGGACAGTATTATCCACACTTTCAAGCCCTTCGAGAGGATGGTGTAGAAATTGAGGAAGGCATTCCCAAATTCAAATTTGACACAAAAAAAGTTACCGAATAATTCACTCCCCAGAAGTTTGAGAAGCCCTCCAGTGCTACAATCGCAACCATCAAGAACATTTCCCAACCTGCTACCTCTTGGACATCGAAAAGTCACCAAATCCTACTAAGAAAGAGTTCACTGAACTCCATTCTCCCCTATCCAAAGTTTACTATGCCCTTTTGAGCCAAAACCTCATCAAACCCTTGTACCCTGGCCTATTACCAAATCCACTCCTTAAAAATTTCAAAGTCGATGCCCATTGTGATTTCCACCAGACTTCTAGCCATACTACTGACTAATGTTTCCACTTTCAGAATATGATCCAAAACCTAATTAAGTGGGGTATCATCACCCCACAAGATAATATTAAACTCAATACCACTCATAACCCACTTCCAACCCATAAAAATGCAATCTTTCTAGAGAGTGACCCAGAATGTGATCCATCTACTCAAATTATGCCCAACAAATCACCCATCATACCCCTAATCTCACCTAAATAGCTCAAAGTTTGCCCATATTTTATCCTACACCCTACCTTCCTTAGTGATTAATCTTTTTCACTCCTTATATGGGAGTGGATTATTGTTAGTACCCGATTTGAAGGGAAATACATGGTATGACTAGCTATATTGAACAAACTCTTGGAATTTGGACTGAAATTTCTTGATGAGATGACTGTTGATTGTCGCAAATTCAATGGTGTAAGGACATAAATTTGCAATTGAGTTCCTATATTATTTTGACTCAATTTGGTGAACAAAACAGTGTTTGTAATATGTCATAGGGAGATTTTATTTTATCACGATCCCACTTGGTCTATGACGCATTGAAGAAATTGAAGACGTTACGGTAAAGCTTCAAATAATTAATCATTCTGAAGTTTAATTGGTGAAATTTTATTCATCTTCAAGTTAATTGCATTCCGAGATCACACAGGTATGAATGCATATTGTTAATGAGATTCGAAATTGTTTTTAGAAAGGATAAGGATGCAATTTTATAAGAAAAAATGTTTTAAAAGTGTTTTAAATGTTTTACACTATGTTTTATTCTGATAATCTCGAAAAAGAGTTTGACTTAATTGGATCTCTTTTGAAGAAACGTTTTAAAGAAAAAGTCAAACTGACATGCGCCTCGTTCAAACGACAGCTCTGCTCGTTCGAGCGAGATAGCCATGTCGTGTGAACGACTGTCAATCTCGTTCGAGCGACATAATTTTTGAGGCGATTAAGTTTTCCTATTTAAATCGTGGTTTCGTCAGAATTAAAAAGGGATGCAATCTGGAAAATAGTTTTCAATCCAGTACGAGTTTTGCACATGTTTTTCTAAGGTTTCAAAGCTTAAACACATCCTTAGAGTTTGTAAAAATCTGAGTTATCATTACAATATGTTTATGTGATCTTGTTGCACCAAGAAGGTTTGTTCTATACTTGAACATCTAGGTTTTGCGGTGAATAAAAGAGAAGGACTTTTTGTTCGACATTGTAGACGTATCAAAGCTATTCGGTTGACACCCAGACATATGTGGACGTGTGTGTTGTGGACATGTATCGTGGAAGAAGGACTTTTTGTGTGGGAATTGTGATAGGAGTGGTTGAAGATCAGAAGAGTGTCAAGACCCATGGGGATCAAGTCATTGAGTGAGTCTTTTGTCTGTTCGTTGTAATTCCACATTCATAGTGATTTTCTGGCTTGGGCCGTCCGAGGTTGTTTTCCCGTCTTGGTTTTTTTCCTCGTGCATTCGGCATTGTGAGTATTCTATAATTTACTTTATTTAATTTAATGACTAGATGCATGTTTAGGATTAATCAAGATATAATTGGTTTGAAGTAAGAGTTGGTTTTTCACAACTTGGTTTGGTGCTAATTAAAAGTTGGATAATTTTTTGTGAATATTGGTTTGATTTGAAATACTAGTGTAGGGCCACTCTTCAAATGGTTTGTTAATAAAATCCTGGAAATGGGTTCATAAGTCAGATGAATGGGTGTTATCGATTGAAGAAGTCATTCCAGATGATGTGATACATATAATGGCCGATGCGTTTTGACAAACATGTGAAATTTGCAGCATTAATGAGCTACTGGCCACTTTAAAGCTTCAGGGATGATTAGTCCCTTCACTTATGCACTTCCTCACTGAGTGGGAAGATCTATACAATGAAGTCGTCAAGTTTATTGAATGCATTGATATCTCTTGGAAAGAGGACATAGTCTTCACCAGATGGAGGGTGTAATACCCTGTAATTTTTATGACTTTTAAAATGGGTTATATTTTAAGTTAATGGATTAATTGGATTTTATTTTTAATTAATTCATTTGGATTTTATCCGAATTGAGGAATTAAAATGTATGATTTTGAATATTACTTAAAGATATTTAGGTAATATATGAATGTGATGCTATTGATATGGCTGTGTGATATTAATTCAGTAATTTGGATTTTTAGTCGGACGCGGTATGGGACGTGTCGGGACTAATTTGTTTAAATTAAAAAGGAAATTTATTTTTTTATCGACCTTATAGTCATTTTGACTGCGTCGTTACGTCCAGAAGGTTTAAAGTAGTCAGAAAAGTCTATTTAGATGTTGGATCTGGGTCTCGAGTCATTTGGAAATGAAAAGACAACCCAGAAGGGCATTTTGGTCATTTTTATAGGAGGGATGAATAGTGATTTCGGATTTTGTCCTATTATAAGTATTTGGAGATTAAGTGTACGTGGGTTATTCATCTCTTCTACACAAAATAGAGAAGTCATCTTCCTAGAGAGAGTGAAAGGTTGCTTGGGAAGAGAAAAGTTTACTTGGGAAGGAGAAGAACCAAAGACCAAAGGTCACCACCACCAACCACCACCGGAAGTTGGCCGGAGAAGGAAGAACCACCTGTGATAAACTACACCAAAGTATCAGACCTTCATTATAGGCAAGTGTTTGATAATGGCAATCTACATTTGTATATTGTCCATGTTAGAATAGTTATAAAGAAAGATGATTTTTCATGTTTGGAAGATAAAGATGAAGTTGTAAATGGATTTCTGGAAACTGAAAATATATAGGAATCAAACTCATGTTGTAGGTAGATAGTAATCCACGAAATAATCATAAATCTTTTGAAGAAATTCTGAAAAGCATTGATGTGTTCTTGAAGATATTATGTTGAATTTTTTCTGGAAAAAGAGGATATAAACATGCTTTTAATTCAATCTCTTAATGATTCTAGGATGATTAGAGCATTAGAAATCATTTATATATGTTGATATATCATGTAGTAAGGATTATAAGTAATTTGTGATGTTAATATGAAGGTTTGATTGATCAAAAATGGTTAAAACCGTAGTAGAAGAAATGCAGAAAAAAATTGGGTTGTTACCTGGGAGATCGATCGATCGACCCCCTGCCTTTGATCGATCGACCTCCCCAGAACTACTATAGTTGTTTCTTTTTAATGTTGGTTCTTATCCCAAACCTTTTTCATATCTTTGGTGATTATTAATTGGATGCTATGGGACTTAGAGGAAATCAGTAAGCCCTAGTTAAGATTTGAATTAATTTTATTGGGATTTAATTGATTAGAATAATGATAATCAAATTCAAAGGAATTTCGATTGCTAGATTCACTTGTTAGATTCTAATTGGTATGCATGAGGATTAAAGATAGGACCAGTAGGGGTGTTTGAATATAACACCTTGGTATCCTTAAGTTTACAAGAGGGTTTAATCCTTAGTGAAAAAAGATGTTCTTATAAGAGATTTGAAGCTATTGGTTTTAACCTTAATTAAAGGGAGAATTTAATTCGTAGTAATTTGGGAGATATGACGATATGGACCAGTAGGGTATTAGTGACTTATTACTGAATATATGTTGAGGAAAAACCTATTTGAACCTTGAGTATTGAGTGAGGCTCGTGGATAATTAAATTAAGAAGTAAAGTTATGATATTTTAATACGTGGGATTTAAAGAGATATAATGCTACGTATGGGAATAATCTAAGGGTAATGTGAGTACCTTGTTGATAGTATATTATAGGTATGATAATGCCTATTTGATTGATTGATGATTATGTGTATGACATACCTAGCTTACTTGCTATCGACGGGAGGTTTGCGCGTGAGGACCGTCATATCCTCATGAATCCATGGGATCATTGATTTGTTGCTCGAGAACATAGGTCTATGAAAGACTTATCGGGGAGTTGATAAGTCCGCTGACTATGGGAACGTAAGTATGTGCATGACCCATGGATACAAGAACTATGTTCGCCTCCAATTTGTATGTTGTGGTTTGTGGTTCGAGGAATCCTTACCGAACCTTTAGTCCCCTATTCGGCGACCAGCGATGATGGGACATGATAGCAGAGTAATGCATTGCACCGCAGCTATGACTCGGGGTGCCGTATTATATATATATATAATGAGTTAAATGAATGAATGGATATATTGTGGTTAAATCATCTAATGTGTGATAATTGTAGATACCGGTGAATTGAGAAAAGAATTGAAATAAGTTAATGAATATTTACGGAAAAGCTTAATTCATATTAATGAGAAACGAATCATGTTAGTGAGAAACGTATATGAATGATTATATGACGTATTGTATGGGACATACGGGGTTATGATATGGGAATGGAATCATATTATGGAATTGGTGAAGAGGAACCATTAACTAGGAGGTTGATAGGAAACGTTAAGTGTGCACTCTAGATGAGAGGTGAGAATAGCAAGTGAGAGTTGGATACTAACATGTATATAATAAATACTTTATTGCACTTATTAAATACTTGTTGTTTTAAAAAGTGCAATAAAGAGGATATATCATGTGTTCTTAAAAATATTATGTTGAAAACCATTGATGTGTTCTTGAAGATATTATGTTGAATTTTTTCTGGAAAAAGAGGATATAAACATGCTTTTAATTCAATCTCTTGATGATTCTAGGATGATTAGAGCATTAGAAATGATTTATATATGTTGATATATCATGTGGTAAGTATTATAAGTCATTTGGGTTGTTAATATGAAGGTTTGATTGATCAAAAATGGTTAAACCCGTAGTAGAAGAAATGCAGAAAAAAACTGGGTTGTTACCTGGGAGATAAATCGATCGACCCCCTACCTTCGATCGATCGACCTCCCCAGAATTGCTAAAGTTATTTCTTTTTAATGTTGGTTCTTATCCCAAACATTTTGTAGATATTTGGTGATTATTAATTGGATGTTATGGGACTTAGAGAAGATCAGTAAGCCCTAGTTAAGATTTGAATTAATTTGATTGGGATTTAATTGATTAGAATAATGATAATCAAATTCAAAGGAATTTCGGTTGCTAGATTCACTTCTTAGATTCTAATTGGTATGCATGAGGATTAAAGATAGGACCAGTAGGTGTGTTTTAATATAACACATGGGTATCCTTAAGTTTACAAGAGGGTTTAATCCTAAGTGAAAGAAGATGTGCTTATAAGAGATTTGAGGCTATTGGTTTTAACCATAATTAAAGGGAGAGTTTAATTCGTAGTAATTTGGGAGATATGACGATACGGACTAGTAGGGTATTAATGAATTCTTACTGAATATATGTTGAGTAAAAACCTATTTGAACCTTGAGTATTGAGTGAGGCTCGGGATAATTAAATTAAGAAGTAATGTTGTGATATTTTAATACGTGGGATTTAAAGAGATATAATGCTATGTATGGGAATAATATAAGGGTAATGTGAGTACCTTGTTGATAGTATATTATAGGTATGATAATGTCTATTTGATTGATTGATGATTATGTGTATGACATACCTAGCTTACTTGCTATCGACGGGAGGTTTGCGCGCGAGGACAGTCATATCCTGATGAATCCATGGGATCTTTGATTTGTCGCTCGAGAACATAGGTCTATAAAAGACTTATCATGGAGTTAATAAGTCCGCTGACTATGGGAACATAGGTATGTGCGTGACCCATGGATACGAGAACTATGTTCGCCTCCAATTTGTATATTGTTGTTTGTGGTTCGAGGAATCCTTACCGAACCTTTAGTCCCCTATTCGGCGACCAACGATGATGGGACATGATAGCAGAGTAATGCATTGCACCGCAGCTGTGACTCGGGGTGCCGTATTATATATGTATATATATATATATAATGAGTTAAATGAATGGATGGATATATTGTGGTTAAATCATCTACTGTGTTATAATTGTAGATAACGGTGAATTGAGAAAAGAATTGAAATAAGTTAATGAATATTTATGGAAAAGATTAATTCATATTAATGAGAAACGAATCATGTTAGTGAGAAACATATAGGAATGATTATATGACGTTTTGTATGAGACATACGGGTTATGATACGGGAATGGAATCATATTATGGAATTGGTGAAGAGGAACCATTAACTAGGAGGTCGATAGGAAACGTTAAGTGTGCACTCTAGATGAGAGGTGAGAATAGCAAGTGAGAGTTGGATACTAACATGTATATAATAAATGATTTATTGCACTTGTTAAATACTTGTTATTTTAAAAATCATTTTCACATCGGGCTCTGACCCGTTTGCTTGCATATTTTCTTTTCTATTGTATCTTCTATATCAGGTGTCCAGCAACAGGGACACCAACCATAGTTGATTTTGATGAGCTATGGAGCTATGGAGTATTGCTTAGACGCCTATCTTCATTTGATACACGGTATTCTTTTAGTTAGGGCATGTCACCCAAAGGAATTCAGTTATCTCTTTTCTATCTGAGTCAAATACTATTGTATTCGGGTCATTTTAATACATTTACTATATTGGGATTACTGTATTGGATTATTATGTGGGAATGTTTATTCCAATGGCATTTAAATTCTTTTGTGTTATCTATTTGGTTATTAATGTTGTAGAATAATATGTCTTGTGTTATTTGTAAACTAAAAATGGATTTTGTTGAAATTAAAATTTGGAAAGTTTTTAACACTAGCTTAATTGGGTATTGGGTGAGTTGTAAATGTTTTCGACAGTGATGCTAAGAATGAGCCAACTGTATATTCTATTTTAATTTGGTATGGGACTGTCCACCTGCTATTTAATTAGGCGGGGTGTTACAGAGGGATGCCTCCATAAATCACATAACCAGGTAAGGGTGACACTACAAAGATTTGATTCCTCTTGCGATCGAAACAGATAAGGGAAAGGGATTTGTCAAATAACTTCCCTTTCTAGAAATTACCCTTGAAGAAAGTAAAGTTCTTGACTATCTCAAGAAGACCCAAAGTAATATCATCTTATCGGGGCTTTTTATGTCTTCCCAGTGGCACTGAAATGCTTTGATAAAACTCCTCACCGGGCCTACAGTCCATCCTTTTACTACTCCCCAAAAAGCTATAAACATGGTTTGATCCTTGGCCTCTTCAAGACTCCTTTACTTTTCCAAAGTAGAGATACCTAAGATCAACCCTTATCACAATTATGCCCTTAATATCTCCGTTAAAGTATTAGGAAATATAGTCCCACTCTCACTTGTTAATAACGAATCTACCCTTAATGATTATCCTCTCAGAAGCTTCAATTTCTTGGGATTAAAAATCAGTGATCTCACTCCCACTCTCATCGTTGTGCGTCCTTACAATAATACCTGTAGAAAGGTAATGAGGTCCATAAAACTCACAGTGGGGGATGGCCCTATCAATCTTGTCATCGATTTCCATGTCATCAATATACCTGGATGTTTCAATTTACTCATTGGTTGTCCATGGCTCCACAAAATATGAGGGGTATCTTTTACTCTCCATCAAAAACTAAAATTCTTCTCCAAAGGCCAAATTATCACCATCTTTGGGGATGATGATAGTATAGACAATGTCAGAACTAGGAACTCGGTATTGGAAATCCAGGATGGGATAAATGACATGCTCTTATTTGTCTTCAAAGTTGATCCACTTCCCCTTCCTTCAGGAGAAAATTTCAAAGACCGAGTCTATCCTAAGCATAACATACATGATAATGACAATGTAATTTAGATGTTCAAAATACATGCACTTTACCCCTAAAATAGGGCTAGGGTGATGCCAACAAGGGATCCTTGAGCTTATAGTCTTGAAAAGGCCTTTCCGCCATGTGGATTGGGTTATCATCCCTCACTAAAAGAACTCAAATCACTGCAGTTACCATGACCGAAAAGAAGCTTGAAAGAAGAAAGGACTATTTCGAGAGACTCTTTAAACGGAAGTCTTATCAATAAAGATGAAGACTTACCTTTCTGTGACTTCCCTGAACCATGGTATGACCATGTCGACAAGAAGATGAAACTGGGTGTAGAAATCTTCTTTCAAGATAGCAACTCTTGGGTTAAAGACTGCAAACATTAAGTACAACCTCTCACTGAGAAAACTGTGATGGTTATCGAGGATTCTGAGGAAAGAAATTTTGAGCATTCATTTGACCTGCAGACACTAGGGTTGGGTCTCTGCATAATTCCCTTAGACGCCACAACATTGAACCCGTCTACTCAAATCAGAATGGTTGACATGCCTCTCCTCAACTAGAATATCGTGCCTGTCCAGGTTGCTCAAATTCATCCTGACCTAATTATTCACCCTATACTAATATCTTCACCTGAGGTTGTTGTTCATTTTTCTAATATCAATTTAACTGAGACCTTTTTTGATGAGGTTCTTAATGTTTTTTTTTCTCAAAATAAAATAAGCGAAGATTTTGAGTATCATGTTGTGCCTTACATTAATTTTTTTGATTCTAATCAGTCCTTTAATGGTGATGGTTTTGCAAATGAATAATTCTTAACTGATCTTCATATGGAGAATAACAAATAACATAACCGCGTTCAAATTAATGATGATCAGATTGTTGTTATTAAACTCGGTTCTAGTAGTCATCAACGCGGGATTAGGATAAGGTCCACCCATAACGAGCATGAGCATGCGCAATTTGAAAATCTCCTGAAATAATTTATGAACGTCTTCTCTTAGCTTATAATGACATGCCCAACATTGAGCCAAAAATATATCTACACGAGAACCCAACATTCCCATAATAAAAACTCGTCAAACAAAAGCTAAGGAATCTCCGCATCAAATGGTAACTCAAAGTCAAAGTGGTCATGCAACTGAATGTGGTTTTCGTTCACGTAGTCGAATATCCTACATGGATCGCCAATATCGTCCCTATGCCGAAGACGGGAGGAAAAGTCCGCATATGTGTTGACTACCGGGATTTGAATAAAGCATCTTCAAAGGATGATTAACCATTACCCAACATCGACGTGATCATGGACAACACAGTAGCCACGACCTCAAGTCATTCCTCAATGGATTCATCGAATACAACCAGATCAAGACTTACCTTGACCATCAGGAAAAAATCGCCTTCATCACCCCATGGGGAACCTTCTGCTACACTGTCATGCCATTCAGACTCGAGAATGCTAGGGCTACCTACCAAAGGGTTACCACAACCATCCTACACGTCTTTATAAATAAATAGGTCAAAGTCTATTTGGACAATATGATCATCAAGTCTAACACTCGGCAAGGTCATATTCCCTCCCTCCGAAACGTTTTCGAGCGACTGCAGCAATACCAGATGCAACTAAACCTGCAAAAATTTATTTTCAGAGAGACAAAAGGAAACTCTTGGAATTCATCGTCAGTGAGAAGGGAATTAAAGAAGACCCCGCCAAGATGAAATCCATACTTAAGATGCCACCACAATGGACTAAGGAGGAAGTCCTAGGATTCCTATGTAAACTACAATACCTCAGTGGGTTCATCAACAAACTGATTTCTATCTGTGAACCAATTTTCAAACTTCTCCAAAGATATTCAACTAAAGTCTAGAATGAGTCCTTCCAAGAAGCCTTTAACCGAATCAAGCGATACCCCACCCAGTGTAATGGACCCACTTTTATATGCCAATAAATAGTTGTTTTTACAATTGGGTTTTACTTACAATTTGATAAATGTTATATTATTACATATGTGGTATTATGGGTTCTTAATATGACAAATCCCATTTTTAAATCTGAAGAATGAACTGTGAATTGGATCAAATTGAAGTTTTATGATACATACTAAGATAAATGATAAGCATTAAGTATAAAATGTAATTTTATGAAACCTTAAGGACTTGGTTTTAATAAAGAATGTTTTAGGGACCAAAATGAAAAATAAAAATGACCTTTTAAATATTTTCAAGGACCTCTAAGAAATATGGAAAATATATAGTATAAAATTACCAAAGTATCCTTCACGTGTAAAATGACCTTTATACCCTTAACACCTTTCTGCCTCGTGCTTTACACCTTGTGCTTTATTTTTCCACCACCACCTTACACATGTCGTCTTTAGAAATAAAGCTAAAACACATGTCTCTGTTTGGATAAATAAGACTGCAAGACCCCTCCGTTATGCGGCACCTCAACGTTGACTCACCAAAATAAAAGATTAGTCTCTTAGACATGCGTCTACACGATGATATCTTTGGAAAACTATAAATAGGGTCTTTTGATCATTTGAACTCACATCAATTCCTTGAGAAATAGTGACAGAAAGCGTGGGAAAGTTTAAGAAGTCTTAAAGTTCTTTTCATCTTAAGGTAATCTTCTTTACTATTATAATGCATCTTTATAGTTTTAGTTTATTGGTTTATAGCTATACTAAGTAAAAATGTTGGTAAATCACAAAAGATCCATTTTATTGAACATAAAATTCTTAAGTTTTCTAAATTGAATTATTTTATGAAATTGAAACATAAAACTCTTTTCATAATGAATTACTGAATTTCGAAAGGGATTTTCACTAATGAATTTATAGTTATGGTGATCAAAATTATTATTGCTTATTTCTAATGCAAAATAGATAAATTATAATTATGATTAAATTTACTTATTTTATGAGATAAAACTTTTTAAGGTAGTATACGGGCTTTTGAAATGATTCTTTTTAAAAGTTGAGAAAATAATTTTTAGTAATCCTTAAAAACAAATTATTATTAAAATACAGTAAATAAACTGGACTGTATTTTGAACGTGTACTTAAACCTTTATCGTATTTGTTAGATTAACGTGTGATCGAGGAATCAATATCTATAATTTCGAACCTCTATTTTGAGTGAGTACTCTTTGACATTCCTTGTGCATTTCAAGTATATGATATTATGCAAATTACATATATTTTGTGAAATGCTTTTATTCTCAAAATACATCTGATACCGATGATTCCTTCATTTGTTACATGTTTATATATCTCCATATAAACATCTGATTTGAATTCTGAAATTATTGATTCGGCCGATGAAAACTCTCTTACTATGTTGGTCGTCACTACTTGGAGGAAATATTTGGTTGGTACCTTCCCTGCTAGTTTATCACTGATGTTCCCTAAACAAGGCGTAGTCCAAAAAATCATCATTCTCTAACTGTGATGTTACATGGTGGAAACATTTGGTAACATTATCTGTCTGGGTATTAGTGCGTACTTGGCCATTAAAAAAAACTGAATAATTGACATAATGCTCAATTATTTTATATGATATGTTTTGAACCGTTCCTTTTTGAATATATATTGTCATTCACTTTATATATGTATTACTGAAAATTATTATCTCTCTATGTATATGCCTTATGTTCTAAATGGAATAGGTATCAAATTTTTGAAAAACCCTGGAATGTCAGGAGATTAAATCTCATTCGGATTTTAGTTAACGTTGTATAAATAATAATTTTTCAGGAAATAATTAGGCTCGCAGATGGAACGTGAATGACTATATTGAAGATTTTACTTTTAGAGATCTTTTTGTTACTTTAAGTAAAATGTTTGTTTTATCAGATAGATCATGTAATAGGTTTTAAATTTTGTCTTAAGTTGTAACTCATTGTGACTTTTAATATTAATGAAGTTTCCTTTAGAAATCTCTAATGACGTAATTCCTTCACTTTTAGTATTTTACTATTCATAGCCATTTGATTGTATTTTCGCTACATATATTTTAAGAGAAGTTTTTAGTCAAAATATTGTTTGCCTTGGTGTCATGTTAAGACATTCATTCCTTATTATTTTGGGTCAGGGTTATGACACCCGACCTCCGGTTCTTATGCCTCCCCAACCAGGTCTCCCCTTCTACTTGGCCAAAGAAGAAACTGTTGTAGGGAATATTCTATACTAATTCATACCGTAAGAAAAGATCCATTTATTATGGTAGCTAGAAATTGGTCGGGTACGAAGTCAACTACACTGCTTCAGAGAAAGCTTGTGTCACCCTAGTCTAGGTCACGTAGAAGTTACGTCACTATATGCTTGTATTCACTATCTGACAAGTATCCCGTATAGATCCCATCAAGTGCTTGCTAAAAAAACACTATGTCCAATCGAATGGCTCATTTATTAATATTTCTAACTGAATTCGATATTGTGTACGTCATGGAGAAAGCTATGAAAGGGGGAGCCATCTCTGACTACCTTATTAATTACCCCATAGAAGAAGCTGATGTTCGGGTCTCTAAATTCTCGAACGAAGATATTCTATGCAACTCTCAAAAGGACCTCAGATGGAAAATGTTCTTTAATAGTGTTGCCAACAAGAAAGGATACGATAATGGGATACTCCTAATATCCCATGATGACTCTCAGACCCCCATTTGCCATCAAACTAGACTTTCCCTGCACCAACAACATGAATGAGTATGAGGCATGCACGGTAGGCCTCAAGATCGCCCTCAAGAAAGGAATCTAACACCTAGACATCTATGGAGGCCCTTATCGTCGGCTAAATTTTTAGAAAGTGTAAAGTCAAAGATGAAAAACCCCTACCCTTCCATGCCCACCTAGAATAACTGGTCTCCGATTTGGTGATGTCACCTTCCACTACTTGCCTTGTGTCAATAATGGCCTGGCTGACTCCCTTGGTACCCTAGCCTCTATCGTCGACATGCCTGAGGAAATAACTATGGACCCTTTCCTGACTCAGAAACAAGCTAAGCCTACCCATTGCTACCATATCAAACTCGTTATCGATAAAGATAATAATATGAATGGGATATGGTTTGGTTATCTTAGTGTAAATTCATAGTGTGTGATGTTCTTTTTGAAAAATTATTTTTTTATTTTCGAAAAAAAATTGAAAAATAAAAAATAGTGGGTGAATGCTTTCAAGTTTATCCTCGATGAACGTAATTTATTTTCTTTGCGAACACTCCATGCTTATTTTTATTTATCCTTTTCGTTGTATATGTCGAACAAATAAAAAGGGTGGGAACGAATTATAATTTAATGGGGGAGTTAAAATTATGAGGGAAATTTGAGATTTGGTATTTGTTTTGATTTATGTTTATCTCATTTTAAACTCGATACGTCACGAAAGTATTTGTTTCTTGTCTAATGTGTATAGGTACAAAAGTTGAAGATCATTATTTTGCACACCCTGATGATAACAAAGAAAAGTTGAACATTTAAAATTTTCAAGTTGAAGATTTGAAATTTTCAAGTTGAAGATTATTGAAGAAAGATAAGGACTTGCATTTTTAGTACCTTTTTAGTTTGGGGTTCATGGGACAGTATTAGATTTGTATAGGAAATTTGATTTGATAATTTGGATATTTTTAGTTTGTACTAGTATAGACAAAGGGGAGATTTGTAAGGACATATTTTACATAATCCAATTTACATTAGAGTATGTTGTATACTGTTAAAACCGTCGAAGAAAAGTTCAAGTTCAATCATGCATGAAGACAGATCCGAATATCAACACTCTTTAACAAAAAATCCTCTGCGAGATAAATTTTGGTAAGGTTGTGTTTAAGTCCTTTAACAGTTCATTTAGAGTGTTGGGATAATTTTTCTAAACTATTTTTAAAGATCTGAGGCATCATTTTTCGTCAAAAGAATTTTTTCTAAGTGTTGAGGCAGAGTTTTAACAAAAAAAATATTTTTCAATGATGTCGTTCAAACGACACGAAAAAGTCGTGCAAACGAAGTTTTTAAAGGACATGTAATATCGCGCAAAGTCTCGTTTGATGTTTGCTTGAAGAGGTTTATCAAACGATATACTACTTTTTTACTTTTCTAAGTTGTTTGATGAGTTGCGAGAAGTAGGATCGAGAAACATTTAAATTCGTTCGAGCGACATGGCGATGTCATTCGAACGAACCTGCCAACTCAATTTTGTTAGACATAAATGATTAAATGTGTCATTTTTCTCAGGAAGACTTGAATTTTTCAAATACACAAAAATTGCAAAATGTAGAATTATTTTGTCTTCTTCATTTAGAGTTTAAAACTTTGTTTTTCAATTCACAAAACTACCAATAGTTTAGTGAATTGTTTTGGAACCCAACATATGATCTTGTTGAAGTTTCTCTTGTAGAGAGGGTAAATCTACGGCTAACGACTGCATGTCATTATTAGTACTTGTGGGTGTTTCTGGCTGATTCAAAGTTGCATGTTCTTTTGGGTTACTGTGGTTGATCCATTGCTGACTCTAAGCTGCATATCTACGTGAGTGTCAGTGTATATTCATTGTGTATGTAAGTCGCGATTTACCTCTTCATAGTGAAATAAAAAGGTTTTCCCTTTGGGTGTTTTTCCTGATATTTGTGTGTCAACAATTTATTTGTGATGGTTTGGTTTTACCCACCTAGATGTGTTGGGGTTGAAAAAAATTGGTTTAAAAATTGACTCCAATTAAATGAGTTTAAATTGGAATTTGCAAATTGGTTGAAATCGATATCACATAGAATTCTCAAGTTTATCATGAGTCTCCAATGATGCTTTAAGATCTGTCGTAAAACTAGCCATTTTTTTGGTCAAAATATCTTTTCCCTTCTTACCAAAACAAGTCGTTGACTAAAAAAAAAACTCTTAATTTCTCAAGTTGACTCAATGAGGCCTCACACTCTCTGGAAACTATCAACTCCTTCACTTTTTATTTTGCTTTTTTCTTTTTAATGATTAGGTGTAAAGTTTGGAGTATGAGAACTAGGTAACATGTTTTCCCGTACTCAAATCATCACCCACACATTTTTCAAAATTGTTCGACACATTGTCGAGGCTATCACATTTATAAGTGTCCTCATAGGCATAAGACTTACTTTAAGTACTAACGTGACTGGTCATGAACAAGCAAAATTTATGTTTATAAGGTGATTAATCCCCGAAATGCACTGACTTAACATCACTATCGCTTAGAGTCGCATTATAGGCAGCTTTACCTTTGCCTTCTATCTTAAGCCTAGTAGGACACTCATGGGCTTTATGATATTTCCCCTCACAATCATAACATCTCTATAAAACATCTTTATTTGGATACTCTCCTCTAGATTTCTGTTGATCATTCTTAAAAACATTCTTACTTGCATTATTTTCTCAAAAATTTTATTTTTTAATTTGGAAGAATTATCATTTTTGAATTATTTTAGCAAACAGGGAAAGATTATCTTAATCAAAATTAGAATCGGAATCAAAAACATGCTTTCGTCTAGATATTTCTTTTTAATCTATTCCTCTTTCCTTTTTCTTTTGGGTTTTGGGGAACATGTCTAATTCATAAGTTTGGATATCACCTACAAGTTCCTCTAGCCTAGTGTGTGCCTATAATTCCCAAAGAATTAAGGGCGGTAACCTTCACACGAAAATGATATAGGAAAGACCTTAAAAGTTTCTTAGCAACCGTTGTTTTTAGAATTTCCTCACCTAAATTAAAAATAGGAACTCATAGTATCACACAAATGAGCATAAAATTTGTTAAAAGTGTCAGATTCAAGCATGCTTATAGTCTCAAATTATGTGGTGAAATTTCTAAGCTTAGAAACTTCAAAAGCATTAGTACCCTCATGTGTGTGAAAGATGATATCCTAAGCTTCTTTAGACATGTTACATTTCATGATGTAGTGAAATTCCTCGGGTGTGACAACAACAAAAATAGCAATTAAACCTGAAGAGTTAAAATTAATTAATTTAAAATCTATTTCAGTCCAAACCATGATTCACTTCAGATTAACGACATTTGCATTAGTAATAGTAGGAGTCCTCCACCCCCTTTCACTAGCAAGCCAAACGTGCTCGTCAATTGATTTTAGAGACGATCTCATTTGAGCTTTCCAATTGGCATAAGTTGTGCCATCAAACAAAGGCGTCCTAATCTACGAACTCTACATTTGACCATATAACCAGACAAGTCTAAATCACATTTTTTTTAGATTGGTATCATATCTTATAACTTATAGAAATAAGATATGATACTAATCTAAAAAATGCGATCTAGACTTGTCCGGTTATATGGTTAAATGTAGAGTTCGTAGATTAGGTCACACACAAGC
The DNA here is from genome assembly GCA_949130495.1 of Sambucus nigra. Lineage (NCBI taxonomy): Eukaryota > Viridiplantae > Streptophyta > Magnoliopsida > Dipsacales > Adoxaceae > Sambucus > Sambucus nigra. The sequence goes on along the minus strand of OX422223.1, from coordinate 349,633,196 downwards.
CAAACTAAATTTAATCCAATTTTATCTTGATTAATTAAGTCAACCTAAACGTGGAATATATATATGAATATAATCAAATCAAAATAAACCACAAGACATAATATGAGGAAAAAAACTTTTCAAGTAAAACCATTTTTCAGTACAGTTATAAATAGGTATTATAGAATGACACAGATAAACTTATAGAATTATAATCCACTAAGTATTGAAGTTATGTCTTAATTCCTTGTTGTTGACACAAAGAAATTCTGGTCCAATAATGCTCATAGCAAGCTCCACTTGCATCGATGTCCACTGATTCAGCCACAAGGATCTCCTTCCTTATCTTCAGCAGTGAAGAATCAACTCCATAAGGATTAGAACAATGGATATGTTCTTCAAGGTTTGATAAAGTGATCAAAAAACATCCAAGGAGTTTAGATTTGAAAAAATAAAATGTTTGATCACAAAAGGATGTGTAGAAGGCTTGCAAAGAATTGCAAATTCGTCTCTCTTAAATAGGGAGAAAAATATCCAAGAGATAGACTTGAAAAGATTATGTTTGAAATCAAGTAAAAAAATCATCAGCTCATTTGAATGAGGTACATGTCATTCGAACGAAGTACTTGATCTCATTCGAACAACATAAAAATAAGAGATCGAACGAAATTCTAGTGTGAGGAGGGAAATGGTTTGTTTGATGTTCGTTTGAACATACCTTCTTAACTCGTTCTAATGAGGTGCCTAAAAATCAATTTTTGATTAAAAACTTTTGAAAAAATATTGTATATTTTCAAACACTTTTAAAATACCCTTGAATAAATTGATTACCCATGGATGATATGAGAAATCGTCCACTAGTGGCTCTCGTATCAACAAGTCAAGTGTAAAATACGTAATGAATAAACAAAGCGAGTAAGGAGATAAGAACACAAGATATAGAGTGGTTCAGCCCCTAAAATAGTCCTACGTCCACGGTTTTGCTTCGTTCTCATTATATGTGTGGTATTTCACAATATAGTCATGCCTAAAGAGGTGTACAAGTATGAGAATAAAGGAAAGTACATGATGACTGATGATTTTGGTGTGCCGGGGAGGTAGCTGCGATGTGGATGAGCAATCCCCGAGTTGTATATTGAGGATTTGTAGAGATAATCGGTACTGTAGAACCTGCCCCGGGCATGTGGAAAATGATCCCCCTTTTTTTGGGGTGTAGTCCTCTATTTATAGGAGATATGATCACGTGCAATGAGCACGTGACGCACAAAGTCTGGAGTTGTGCTGGAGAGGGATGCGTCCTATAAGGCAAACAACGTAAGCGCTGCATCCTGTAACTGGCTATAGACAAAGGTGCCGCGCCCTGGACTGGATGGGTCCGCGGCACATTGATGGTGGTTGCGCCCCTTGACCAGGGGGCGTGCCCTGTATGAGGTAGGGCCGCACTCCGAGTTCAGTAGCGGTCACGCACGATGCTGATAGAGGCTGTGGTATGTAATCATGTGCAAAATAGCATACCATCCGTGGCAGGGTGCTATATTTGTACTATCAATAAGCCCCCAAGTCGAAGTGCCAATAGAATTCGATTGGGGTTGTGGCTTAGTTAAGTTTTCTTATGTGCCGCGATAATTTTCAAGGCGACGATTCGTCTTCCGCGCTATCTTATATTAATTATTTTAGGCCGTGGACTTCATTACGTTTCCAAAATTTTGAGAGAAAATCGAGAGCGAATTTCTGCGTGTCCATCTTCTTTCATTTTTTGGTGACCCTTCGAGGTTGTGAGTGGCGGTTCCAAGGTGGTGTGAGGCTGAGCATTGCTGGTTTCTCTATTTCTAGGTAAATTTTTAACCATCCTTCTTTTAAATAGCTTTCGAAGTTCATAATTCTTCTTTACGTACATGAACCTTTCTATTTCAGAAAAAATCGTAGTTCCTTGATTTTCCAAACCCTTCCATTTGTGAATACATGAATCTAGGGCTTTGTTTCTTAATGCATGAATCTAACATATATACCTGATAAAGCATTTTTGAACTTCTGTATCGTGTAACTGTTGCCAATTTATTCCTTGAACCCTATAATTGTTCTTGACGTTTTTGAATAAACTCTTCATATTCTAGGCTTTCGATCTTTAAACGAGTAATCATTAGGTACAAAACTATTTGTGTGAATATCCGCGGTATGTTAGAATATACCCTTGGTAATTTTAGAGATGGCTGCCGCCTGTAGACTATAATCCTTACTTAAGTAAGATGTCACGGCACTATAAGCTCCCTTGATGATATATGAGATGGCTGAGACTGATAGGGTCAGAGGGTAATCTCCTAGGTTCAATGAATAGGGTCAACAATGTTTTAGCCCATTAGCAACTCCAGTAGGGAAATAACCCCCATCAAATCAATATATCGCGGCACTAACTATCTTTTAGGGATTAAACCCCACTTAACATTTAACCAGTCTTATCGATCACTTCCATTCACTATTCATATAACTAATCTTACCGCGGCTTCTTAAAGTCTTTTTCGAACCATACTGGATGCGATGCCTAACTATGGACTCTACTTTTTAGGTACTGTTGCAACCATAAGATCTTTGACCCAGATGAATTTCTAAGAGGCTTTTGGGTAAAGCATTTTGGAACCTCTCCTCCTGAACTCTCTTCCGTGCCCCCTCTGAGATCAATAGGGCCTTGCCAATTGAGGTATTTCCCCAATTGCGTGATACTAGACTCAGACTCCGCGGACTCTGCCTACAAGAAGTATTTTCAGTCCACACTAATGGAAGAAGAATCCAATTTAAGTAATCATCCATTGGGTATAGGATATGATGCTACAGAAGTTAGGGATATCCCGGTCGGTCCATCTGGAAGAGTTGAGAGACCCCTAACTGGGCTTGATATTCGCAGCATCACGACCCAAGACTGAGTTGACCAGGTGGTTGAGGCCTTCAAATTTCTAGAAAATTTGATGTGCTCGGCACCTACCGTGAACCAAAGAACTTGCACATCTCTGGCTGATGATCGAGTTTGCTTCCCACTTTATGCATTTATTTACGGGTTGCGGCAGCCTGTTCCTGTTCCCATCCGTCGTATTTTTCAGATAATGAAATTGGCACCAACCCACATAGATCCCAATGGTTGTAGGGCCATACTTGCCGCGGTCGTTCTTTGGGAGAACCAATCCAAAAAGGACATTACTCTCGCGGAGTTCTTTTATTTCTACCGCCCAAAGGAAAACTCCGTGAAGTTTGCCGCGTACTACTACTTCTCCATCGGCGGTAGGGATGGGACCCTTTACTCTGGGAGATCGACCAGTGTAAAGAACTGGAAGTTCAAGTATCTCTACATATCCGGAGAAGGTTGGGAGATTCACCCAGAGGATAACGAGAGGGAGAGGTCGTATAGAATGCCACGACAATGGGGGTCTCCCTCTAAATTAGGTATTTGGATAATGTCCGCATCCCTTCTTTCTTTGTAATTTTTCATTCTTTGTACTAACCTTTGAATTTTTTTTTTTGCAGTTCTTGACAACTTACACTTGAGAAAGCGGCATGAAAAGAGAGTTGCTGAGGCCATGGCAGTTCCTGCCGAGTATAAGAGGTTCAACACACTTGTTACATTAGCAACTGTATTTGAAGCAGGTTTCTTTCCAAGCAAGTCTGTAAGGACATTTTTGTTCATTATCAATTTGTATGTCGTACGCCGTTACACCGTTGAAGAAACTCAAGATTGCATCTACATCAACGGATCCGAATAGCAATGCATCTTCAACATCATAGCCTCTGCGAGAATGAACTTGGTAAAATTTTGTTTTTACGTTCCTTAAAGTTCATATTTAGTATTGGGAAATTTTTATAAAATGTTTTTTATAAAAATAAGAAGTAAGTTTTTTCAAGCAAAATGAGGCTTTTAAAAGGATTTTATTTTTCTGGGAAAATCGGACCGATCCGGCCCCATACCGGACCGATCCGCTTGCTCGAAGTCCAGTAGACCCCGGATCCATAACGAACCGATGAAGATAAATATCCGAACCGATCCGATGTCAACCGGACCGATCCGATTGCAATTAAAAGAACCGATCCGGTCTACCGGACCGATCCGCCTCAATCCGGACCGGTCCGCCTGGGATAATTACGAGCAGTCCCAGTTTTTGTAAACTCTTTCCTTGGTTTTCTTATTTAAAGCCAACTTCGGGGAGTTATTTTTTAAGACTTTTAAACACGATTTTCAGAGTCCTAAATACTCTAAGTCTTCATCTTTTTGAGTCCCAAAACATCTTTTTGATTCACACAAAAATTCCCAATTACTTTTGTGAATCTTTTAGAACCCTAGAACACAAGCTTTGCTATTGTTCAACCCTTGTGGAGAAGTCGTTCTCTTCTTCATTGCAGCCCTACTGGACAGGGATAGTTCCAGCCGCCAACCCTACTGGAAAGGGATATTCCAGCCGCGACTACAGAATCCGATACCCGAGGGTAATTCTTAGTCAAAAATCTTGTATTTCAGTGTAATCCGATTGTAAGCCGTTTCTCTTACAAATTATAGTGATATACAAATGGTTTTGCCCCTGTGGGGGATTTTTCCTTAAACTTTGTGTGTTGAATAATTCTTGCATGATTTCATATTGTTTCAATCACACCTAGTTGCATGTTTAGGGTTACTTTGGGTTAAAAGGAATTTAATTAAAATTGGTTTTTATTTGAGAAGTCGCAATATTTCCGCTGCTGCTGCACTCTCAAATTGGTATCAGAGCCTGTTGCACTAAGTTATTGTGTTTTGATCCTGATTTTGCACAAAAATGGCTTTTGATGGTTTTGATGATCTTCGATGTCAAATTTTTGAAAAAATTAATTGGAAAATTCACACGAACTCTTGTTTTAAATCTTCTGTTGAAAACGAATCTGAGAGATGTCCTTGTTGTGAGGGTGTTGGTCACACGTTACATGAGTGTACCACAAATTTAAAGAAGAAATTGAATAAACCGATTTCTCGTGTTTCTACCCTTAGTGATTGTGATTCGGAAGAAGAAGTTTTTTATGCTTCTAGGCGAGAGTTTCCCATCCATGTGATTAGTGATAGTGAAGGTGATGGGAGTGTGGATGAAAGTGAGGAGGAAAGTGTAGATGAGCATGACTTGCAAACTGCTTTCAATGAACTTTATGCTGAAACTTTGAAAACAAAGAAAGAAAATTTGAAATTGAAAGCTCAGTTGAAAGAGTGTGCCATAAAAAATAATGATTTTTTAGTTGAAGAACTTAGGGCTCATGTGAAAATTTTGAAAGAGAAGCTTGAGTACGTCGAGGGTGAGAGAGATAGTCTTAGAGGGTTGATGGAGACTATGAAAAAGCAGCTTTTAGAGTGTGAGGATTCTAGACGAGTACTTGAATCTAGGATAGTTGAACTTGAGATGAAATTGAAAGATTCAAGTAAGGTGAAATTTGATTTGGAGTCTAGGTCTGAAAAACTTGATAAGATTTTAGGCACAGTCGAGATCAAAACGGATAGGGGTGGGATTGGTCTTGAAAAATATGTTGAAACCATTCCCACACGTGTGAGAGAGACTCCTAGGATTGTTAAGAAAGAGGCACCTAAGTTTGTTAAAAAGGCGCCCCATAGGAACATCGTGAGAGAACCTCCTAGGATCATTAGGAGAGACCCACCTAGGCAAATTCGGAGAGAGCAACCGAGAAATTTGAGGAGAGGTCCACCTTTAGGTAACACACACCGCCCGATTTACACTTGCACACATTGCGGTAGGCAAGGTCATCTTAGGCGATTTTGTTTCAAGCTTTTAAATGGACCTAGGAAGGCTAATGAAAGAATAAATTCGATTCCCAAAACCCCCACACTCCGTTACACATCAATTTGGGTTAGAAAATCGGATTTAAAGGCTTATGGTTTATTTGTCCACGATTCCCGTTTGCTTGCACGTGATTCACCCCATGTGAAATCTTTTGGTTGATCGTGATTGCATGTTTGTCATACACTAGTTGTGGTTTCATGTTATATTTTTACTAGTGTGATGACTTGTACTTTTTGTATAAATTCTTGTTTCTGAATTTTGTTTTTGAAAAATACAAAAAGATTTTATTTTGATTTTTAAAAAATCCAAAAAGATTTTTGTTTTTTTGTTTGCACCGTTTATGGATGAACACTTAGGATGACCAAGTCACAACATCATTCCATTATTCTCATGTGACTATTTGATAGTGTTTTGAGACAATAGGTCAATCCATCCATGTGCTTTATAATGTTTGGAGTCATTAAGATGTAATTTAGTGTTACTTCCTACTTGTTTGACTCATGTTTCCTTTATTGCACACATGCACGGATTTGTTTGATTATTATGCTTGTCTTATCACATGTTGGTTGGGTGTTTTCACTTCAATCCTGTCCTTAAAACGAACCAAGAGCGATAATTTTTTATAAGGAAATTGTGCATATAAAAACCGTTTTGTGAGTTTGTGTGCTTTGTTTGATAACGGGGAGGGGCTGCGAAAGGTAATCATCTATCCTTTGCGCAAAAGCCACCGTTAAAAAGGACCTAAAAAATTGAGGAATTTTATTATCCGAGGTCCAAAGAGGTTAAAAGAGCCCGAAAAAATTGAAAGGCAATAAAAAGATATTCATGCCACAAAGGGGCCATTTAGGTTTTTGCACCAATTCTCCAAAGTTTGAGAATTTAGATTACCTCTAAAAGAAAATATATATGAGGGAGTTTGGTTGGAGAATTAAAACAGGTTTGCACGTCCTTGAAATTCTTGAAAATGCGCTATATAGTTTTGGACGTTATTGGTGTGGAAATCATTTGACTTTGATTTGTTGATTTGCATAAGACGATGTCATCTAAATTCAACAATTTTTTCACCTAAGGATACTTTTGATGTTCATTCGTTAGGGGTACACATATGCATCGTGCACATATGATTGATTGAGTTGATTTACCTATCGAATGTGTTCACACCCATTCACTCCATTTCCATAACTTGGTTGTTTGAGTCTAAATCCATGGTGTGATTTTTGTATCATATTTGTTCAAATTGGTATCCTATCTTTGTATGAAAAATTTGAAAAATAAAAAAAAAATAGTTTGTTTTTTTTTGTATACCGTGACACCCGATTTTTTTTGATTCATTCTTCTAATTTGTCTATTTGGGGACATCATAAAAAGGGGGAGAAAGAATTATCATATTATGGGGGAGAGTTTGAATATAGCTTATGTTTTTATCATATATTGGTATCCATGTTTATCTCATTTCAAACTCGATATGTCACGTGGTATTTGCTTTGTCTCATGTGTGTAGGTATGAAGATTGAAGATCAATATGTTGCACACCCTGATGAGAAAAGCTTTGAGATTTAATGATTGTTGAAGATTGAAGAACAAACGATGAAGATTTATACCTTTTTATCTTTCCATCTTTAGGGTTCATGGGAGGGTAGATTTGTATAGGTCATAAGTTGATAATTCGGATATTTTTTATGTATGTACCGGCATAGACATAGGGGGAGATTTGTAAGGACATTTTTGTTCATTATCAATTTGTATGTCGTACGCCGTTACACCGTTGAAGAAACTCAAGATTGCATCTACATCAACGGATCCGAATAGCAATGCATCTTCAACATCATAGCCTCTGCGAGAATGAACTTGGTAAAATTTTGTTTTTACGTTCCTTAAAGTTCATATTTAGTATTGGGAAATTTTTATAAAATGTTTTTTATAAAAATAAGAAGTAAGTTTTTTCAAGCAAAATGAGGCTTTTAAAAGGATTTTATTTTTCTGGGAAAATCGGACCGATCCGGCCCCATACCGGACCGATCCGCTTGCTCGAAGTCCAGTAGACCCCGGATCCATAACGAACCGATGAAGATAAATATCCGAACCGATCCGATGTCAACCGGACCGATCCGCCTCAATCCGGACCGGTCCGCCTGGGATAATTACGAGCAGTCCCAGTTTTTGTAAACTCTTTCCTTGGTTTTCTTATTTAAAGCCAACTTCGGGGAGTTATTTTTTAAGACTTTTAAACACGATTTTCAGAGTCCTAAATACTCTAAGTCTTCATCTTTTTGAGTCCCAAAACATCTTTTTGATTCACACAAAAATTCCCAATTACTTTTGTGAATCTTTTAGAACCCTAGAACACAAGCTTTGCTATTGTTCAACCCTTGTGGAGAAGCCGTTCTCTTCTTCATTGCAGCCCTACTGGACAGGGATAGTTCCAGCCGCCAACCCTACTGGAAAGGGATATTCCAGCCGCGACTACAGAATCCGATACCCGAGGGTAATTCTTAGTCAAAAATCTTGTATTTCAGTGTAATCCGATTGTAAGCCGTTTCTCTTACAAATTATAGTGATATACAAATGGTTTTGCCCCTGTGGGGGATTTTTCCTTAAACTTTGTGTGTTGAATAATTCTTGCATGATTTCATATTGTTTCAATCACACCTAGTTGCATGTTTAGGGTTACTTTGGGTTAAAAGGAATTTAATTAAAATTGGTTTTTATTTGAGAAGTCGCAATATTTCCGCTGCTGCTGCACTCTCAAAGTCCATTCCAAAAGACATGGCCACGGGAGGTAATAATCTGATTCTGTATTTTTTCGTAGCATTTTGTCTTAACTTTAAATATTTATTGTTCCTTTTCCCTTTTCAGGTGAGGAAGTTGATAGGGAACTGTTGGCCGCGCAGCTAGTAGAGATGGATGAGGACGCAGTAATTCTCAATAATACTGCGTGGAGCAGGAAGAGGAAGAGGTCCAAAGCCAAGGCCCCTGTCGCGACTCCTTCAAATGATCAGAACACTCCCGCTACAACCTCAACTCATGTCGCGGAGAAGACTGACATTCCTGTGACCCATCCACAAGCTGAATTCGATGATGATATCGGAGCCAACCTGGACGCAGCAGGTTTGATGTCAACTGATGATGCTCCCCTCAATACAGCTTCTTCGCCACCGCCACCTATCATTGTAATAAATGCAAACTTGGCAATCCCTCAGTTTCGCAACAGAGTTGGTCCTGACGATCGTCCGTGGCCTCAGTTAAGATAACCTGACCCTGAGTCATCATGGGACACTACTGCGAAAGCCGCATGGAGAATGAAGAGAGCCCTCGATGCCGCGGACCTTAAGAGGTTGGTGGGGGAAGACCATGGCGATTTGGAGGACTGCGGCCTCCATAGCCTTCTGAGGGTAAGTGCTAGTTCTTTTCTTTATTTTTCTTTTGCATTACATATATCGCAACTAACTTTTTAATTTCAGGTCGCGAACATCATGGTAGCCAAAAAAGGAAATACGAGGCCCTGTACAAACTGAAAGAGGTCGAGAAGAGGGTGCATACCGTAGATTTGGAGGCTGCACGGACTACATCTTTTAAGGCTGAGAAGTAGTCTACATCCACGGCCCTTCAGGCAGCCCAAATGAACTTGGCTGCTGCAAATAATGCAAGGGAGGAAGCGAAGGAAAATTTCAAATAAGCTGCAAAATCCCTCAAAGCCTCCCAGGCTCAGACTGCGGAAGCTGTACAAGCTGTGGAATCCTCCAATAATAAGCTTAGCCCCCTTTAAGAGAGGTTCGAGGAGTTGGAGGCCAAGTCTGTCCAAGATGCCATGGACCATGCCGCGACACTAAAGAAGATGGAGGCAGATCATAGTGATGCTCTTCAATTGGCCATTGACCATACCGTGGAGTCATTCAAGGGCTCCCGGGACTTGTTCCTCATCAATAATAGGGCCTATCTCCGTGGCTACCAGGAGCCACGACAGAGAATAATAAAGAACTTCCCTGAGATGAAGGAGAAGGTTCTTGCCTAGAGACTTAGTGATGATGATCATAAAAAATGCATCGCTGAGCTCAAGGCCGCGATCGAGGAGAAAGTTAGGCTCAAAGCATAAGCTCAGGCAGCGGCAGTTGACGAGGAAGTTAAGACTGCCGCGGATGTCGAGGAGGGAGATGATCGGGATGATGCAACTTCATCATTTTATAATATTGTAATTTTTGGAACTATCAATATGGAGTTGTGTCCCTTTATAAATTTTGAACTCTTTAACTAGGTCTGCGTCCTTTTTGTCTGTTATCTTTAACTCTGATATTTACCAAGACTTCTTAATTTTTTACCACTATCAAGGATGTGGCCACTTTTACATGCTTTGATTGAATGAGCCTTCTATGGCTCCAATATATAAATATTGCGTGTGGACATGTGGTTGCGGCCACTCTTCTTCAATTTTTCAATTCCTTTCGTCTTTATTGAAGTTAAAGGCTTGAGGTGTCGCGGCACTTTAGCCAATGCATTAAACTCTTTTGTATCCACAGTCATACTCATTGGGTTGCGATGCTTTTTAAGAATCGACTCGTGGTAAAATTGCACATTACAGGCTGTATCCCCCTTCTCTACCTTTGCCCATTAGTACTTTAGCTTGCAATACTTGATACTGAGGAACAAGTTCCTTACCGCGGACAATTAAGTCATTGGGTCACTGATTGCTTCAATGCTTCAATGAATGTTTGAATACAACCGCTTTATATTTAAAAATGCCTTATTGATTGAACTAATAGACTAAGTTCGCGGCACCATAGCGTACACAGGACGCGGCCCTTTACCCCTTGCACCAATGGTTGGAAGTGCAACAGCTTGAATAGGGCTGCGACCGTTTGATAAAGGTTGCATTCATATTTGAAAGTGGTAGCTCCTTCCTGAATAGAGGCTACACATTTAAGTTGTTTTCACTCATGGACCGCGGCACCTTCGAGTGTTTGAAATCCATCTTCTGTAGCTTCGCAATTGAGTCCTACTCCGAATGTCGCTTTTCTTTAATAGGTGTCTTTTCTTTACCCTTGGCTGCTATAACCATATAGTTGTTTTTTTTCATCCCATAACCAATATGGAACATATAGATTAGGCTATGTATTTTCCTCTAGTGCTTTGCGATTGGAAGCTTATTTCCCATGGCATCCCCTTTAGTCACTTTAACTGTCTGAAGCTTTTCGAAGGTCGCTTTTAATGGTTGCAATTGTATTGACAGAACTACTGCAGACTTTTGTCCCCTTTATCTGAACATGAGCCTTTGTAGATATACGAGATACTTGCAAGCCTCCCACATCTAACATATAGGATATTTTCAAGCCTCCCCAGGCCGGGTTATGTTATTAAGCCAACCATAGCTAACGTATAGGATATTTTCAAGCCTCCCCAGGCTAGTTTATGTTATTAAGCCACCCACAGCTTATATACAGGATATTTTCAAGCCTCCCTAGGATGGATTATGTTATTAATCCACCCACAGCTAATATATACAGGATATTTTCAATCCTCCCCAGACTGGGTTATGTTATTAAGCCACCCACAACTAATATATACAGGATATTTTCAAGCCTCCCCAGGCTGGGTTATATTATTAAGCCACCCATATCTATGGACATATGTAAGCCATCTCTGTATAGATATTACAAGTCTTTCGACCTAATGAAGCATCCCGAAAGCCACGAACGGGCATTGGAAGCCCTTATGAGTGACGTTGCAATCCAATCTGGATAACCGCTTCCAATATTCGCTTTTGCCACTTTCAATTATCATCAACTTCTGAACAATCAGGCATCTTGTCGGGCATTGTGTCCCATTTAAATATTATAATTCCCGATATAATATGTTGTCTCGAATCGGGATCTGCTTAAGATAAAAATGGCCTTTATAAGATCACATTTCATGGAAATGAGAATCAAAATATGACACTATAAAAGTGAACTTGATTTTATAACTATTCATATATATATATATATATGCATATGACTTTGTATGGATAATACAAAGTTTAATTTAAAACATCATAAGAGGATTAGAGACAGATGGAATATAAGACATAAGCATGAAAAATGGGCATGTGGAACATGAGATGAGGCTGCATCCCCTAAACATCTTTGAGGAACCTCCGCAGCATCCCTTACCCAATCAACCTTTCAATTTCATCTTTCAGAGCATAGCATTGCTCGGTGTCATGGCCATAGTCCTGATGGAATTTGCACCAAGTAGCTTTGTTCCTCTTGTGGGGTGGAGATCTCAGCTTTTCTGGCCACCTTAACAGCTTGTCTTCTTTGATGAACTCAAAGATTTCTTCAATCGTGAAAGCCAACAGTGTGTAGGCCTTAGATTTCTTCTCTGTATTCCCCATTCTCCTTCTTTGGCACCTGCTAACTACTTTCGCGGCTGGATCCTCTTCAACTGTCGCGGCAACAAAGGTTGTTGGAGTTATTTTCCTGGGTGCCACAACCACATTGGGTGAGGCCACGTCCTCTAGCATTAGTACCCTCTGATTAAGATAGTTGACATGGGTCTAGAGTAAGGCATGACTGTCGTATAGGTGGTTGAGGTGATTGTAAAGCTGCACAATCTCATCCTTGATTTCTATGTTCTGGCTGGACTCTCCTTCCATTTTCTGCTTTTGTTAGTCTTTACAAAATATATAATCTGAGATAAAACTAGCAGAAGTTAGTAATCATGGAACATTGGAGTGACCAAGTAGGAAATGGGGATGCAGCGTTTACGCTGCTACACAACATTATTGTTGAGGTCGCGGCCAGTATGGCACATAGGTGCACTATCGTGGCCTTTGAATGGTATTCACTAAGGTTGTGCTGGAGACCACCTAAGTTTGTTCCTTGATGTTCTGAACCTTCTGTAACACCTTCCCCTGTAGGGGCCACGGCATGAAGGTATTTAAACTACCTTCCGCATCCCTTGCTAGCCATGGATGATATGAGAAATCGTCCACTAGTGGCTCTCGTATCAACAAGTCAAGTGTAAAATACGTAACGAATAAACAAAGCGAGTAAGGAGATAAGAACACAAGATATAGAGTGGTTCAGCCCCTAAAATAGTCCTACGTCCACGGTTTTTCTTTGTTCTCATTATATGTGTGGTATTTCACAATATAGTCATGCCTAAAGAGGTGTACAAGTATGAGAATAAAGGAAAGTACATGATGACTGATGATTCCGATGTGCCGGAGAGGTAGCTGCGATGTGGATGAGCAATCCCCGAGTTGTATATTAAGGATATGTAGAGAGAATCGGTACTGTAGAACCTGCCCCGGGCATGTGGAAAATGATCCCCCAGTTTTCGAGGCGTAGTCCTCTATTTACAGGAGATAAGCTCACGTGCAATGAGAACGTGACGCACAAAATCTAGAGTTGTGATGGAGAGGGATGCGGCCTGTAAGGAAAACAACATAAGCGCCGCATCCTGTAACTGGCTATAGACAAAGGTGCCGCGCCCTGGACTAGATGGGTCCGCGGCACGTTGATGGTGGCCGCGCCCCTTGATGAGGGAGGTCGCGCCCTGTATGAGGTAGGGCCTCACTCCGAGTTCAGTACCGGCCGCGCACGCTGCTAATAGAGGCCGTGGCATGTAGTCATGTGTAGAATAGCATACGATCCACGATAGGGTGCTATATTTGTACTATCACACATAATCAAAACCATATACCTTCTTCGATTATTATAGTGACGATCTCAACTCTTTCAATATTTGATTATTTCATTCGGTCAATAACTTGTCTTCAGTTGAAGTCTTAAGAATTTACATGATGGCGAAGTGGGGTGTAACAAAAAATTCCAAACTAAAAACATAATGATTAATCATAAAACTTTCTCTTATAGGGTCCATTAAAAATTCCCAAAAAATCACCTCAGCATATAACTTAGAGCAGTTATGAAAATGACCCCAAACTTCTATAAACTTAAACTTTGACCCATAATATTTTTTTTTCCATTTATGAATTGAACTATAAAATTAAAAAATAATTATATTTAACTTCTTTTCTCAATGTGAATTCTAATTTCTCCATTTTAGTTCTAAAATTAAATAGGGTTTCTTTCTAATTAATTAAATCATTAATAATATTAATCCTTTAAAATATCTAGGTTTTCACCTCTAATTGATTTTAATCCCCGTGCCTATTTCCCTATAAACCTCATTTATAAAAAAATCCCAAATCCTATCCTTTTTTCTGCTCAAGCTCTTGCCTCCCTGTTCTCTCTCTCCAACAATCATATCTTTTTATACACATCCTATTATCGTCAATGTGAGACTTTTACTCTCCAAAATCCTATTTAAAATCTCTCTCTCTCTCTCTCTCTCTCTCTCTCTCTCTCTCTATATATATATATATATATATATATATATATATATATATATATATATATATATATACGTACTCAATATGATTTAGGCTCTGAATAGGTATATTCATATTATTTGTTTTTATTTGAGTATTTGTGTTTATATGCTAAAAGTTGGTTAGACTATTGGCTTTGGGTTTCACTAGTTATTGGGAAAATCTTCTTCGTAGATATTTCAAGTGTATAAAGTTCTCTAGCTTTTTCAAATAACTAAATACCTATGTAAGTATAAATACTCTCTTCAATATATGTATTTTTGTTTGAAATCCGACAATAAAGATTAGAGATCTATTTGTTTGAATTCTGGTAGTAATAATTAAATTAATGTTATAAACTAATTTCCCATTCCATCAGGGAAATTACATCATCATTGACAATTCAAATATGAATATTGTATTTTACGGCCTTTTGATTGTATCATTATACAATTTGCATACCAACCATCATAAATAAGTAAAGTTTAAACGATTAAATTAATGGATGTTTTAAATAATTACTATGTAAAACTTAATTCGGAACACCAGGTGATCTTATAAGTAATTTGATGGATTAGATCCGATAATCAAGTATTAACCAAAATGAAGCATTGTTTTATGATTGATTTGATTCAATTATGTAAGTATATCAATCACTAATTGATAACTGCACTACCAATGTGCCTTGAAATCCACTAATACAAGTACAAATTTGATTGGATATTGGTAATGAGATATATGCCTTATATCAACAATATCTACCAGATTATATGTAAGAATGTGATAAGACTCTCTCACAACTTTTCATTTTTAATTTGAAGATTGTATAAACTTCTATTTTTCACTCCTTCGTTTTAATTTTTATAGCCTTATATCATGGTGTGTGTGAAAGGGGTAATAACATAGGTAAAAGCTCTGATACCAATTTTTAAATGCAAAATAATCGAAGGAGTGAATTTAAACAAAGATTGCAACACAAATTTAAATGTGGAAGCCAATTTTAAATAGATTTTATTTTGTTATCCTAAGCATGCATCTATTGTGATAAAATAGATAGATCACTCAAGCATTCAACAAAGGCCAAGTTTAATAAAAAAATCCCGGTTGGGCAAAACCTTTTATTCCACTAATAAAAGGTAAATCACAACATATAAACTTACAAGTGAAATGAAACAATGATTCTCACAATAACCACAATGACCGTAGTCGACAACAACGATTCCTTTGTGAACAACAAAGATAGCAGTTTTCCTCCTTCAGCCTCAGCCTCAGTCTTCGGCAATAGTGAATCCCCCCAGGTATCATAAGTCAGCAATGGATATCCTCTCCACAAAGGTGTATGCAAAGATACACAACTTTCTAGGGTTTAGAAAATTCACAAGAACAATATTCAAAGATGTTTTGTTATGAATTAAACTGTGTTTAGGAACACTAAAACATGAATAACTTTTGCAAAAGTTATGAAGAAATGGAGTTAGCAAAAGTCTTAAACGTTATGAACATTAAACATGTATTTATTCAAAACTTCAAGCGGCACGTCATTTGAATAATATCCTAAGGTCATTTGAATGAACTTAAGATCTCGTTTGAAGTCCCTTCGAACGACCATTTTAAACGACTTTGAAAAAACTAAACAATAGGCTCTCGTTTGAGCCATATGAGATCTTGGGCATCAAACGAGATATCTAACGACATGATAATTTCATTTGAATGACATTGCAATGTCATTTGAACGACTAAATTAAAATTTTAAAGTCCACCTACAATAAACTCAGAAAAAATACATTTTGAAAATAAAAGTTCATGTCCGTCTTTTGAAAAAATAAACATCCTAAAATATAATTTGTAAATTAATTCAAACTCTAAATTTTTTAATAGTTGGGAAGACTTCAAACTTGGATATACTTGAGTTCAGTTCGTCTTGACGGTGCGTGACGATTTGTAATGGGTTATGCCAAACTGCCTAAAGTTATGCTATGAGCAATCCTGGAAAATTGTTCTTACAAATCTCCTCCCATGGCTATTCCGATAAAAAATAAGAAAACTTGACTGAACACAAAATTAAAATCAAAATTTCCTATGACAAGAATACTAATACCCTTACTAACCCTAGAACATAATGACATAAGTCCCTTTGTCTTCAAACTTCTTCTTCTTTCCTATCACAAAATTTGTCTTCATCGTGTCTTTTGAATTCCGCTTCAAGTACCTACATACATGAGATAAGAACATATACCCTCATGATGCATCGAGTTTGAAACAAATAAAACTCATAAATAATTTCTCAATTTCTCCCCCATAAATCAAACTCATTTTAATTTGCTCTCCCTTTTGTTTTAATCCATAATAGATAAAGAAGTAAAAACATAAACATGAAATACGAAGCATCACGTAGAAGATAAGAAATCATCACATAAAGACATAAATCAAGCATGTGTAATGATCATCTCAAAGGCAAACAAACTCGAACTATTTTTGAAAATTTTTAATTTTTCTAAAAAAATGCAAATCTCATAAATATTATATAACACCATAATAATATATACAAAATATATCAAAGAAAATCCGGCACACATATATAGATATAAACGACCACAAAATATGAGACAAACTACATAAGCTTTACACACTAGCATAATATCAATGTGTCCAAACATGTCAAATGGAACGAATCGGTGTGAACTAGTTATAAAAGAATTATAATCTAAACACTCAAATATGTTTAAGAAGTTCTAATTGCCTGCAAAACTTTATCAAACTAAGCATTATCCTCAAGTTACAAATAAGTTGAACTTAATGAACAAAACAAGCACAATGCACACAAGACTGGAATATCAAATCAATAGCGTTATGATAATATAAGCATAACTACATATCATTGTGCAAACCCGTTGATCTTCAACTAAACTCCCTCAAAAGATAAACATGATCATATATTCTATTCTTTTCTATTCTTTTGAAGTGATTTCTTTTTAATGATCAAGTAAACTAAACTATTTTGCCATTTTTTGGCATATTTTTTTTATTGCCTTAATTGTTTCTTGGGATCTTTTCAAACAATGGATTTCACGACGAGTTCACTTGCTTCTCGCAGCCATTTCCTGTGTACACTCATCATTTTTTCAATAATAAACAAACTCTCATGGAAAATGGTTCTTACATGTACAAATCCTTCATAGTAAAATATATGTAGATGACAAAATTAATAGGAGAATATCTCACCAAGCTCAAATATACATCATAAAGTCAAAATCCAATAAGCTCGTGCATGTGGGTGTGGAGGCATAAAAAAAGTCTAATCTATAAAGCAAGTCAAGTTCGAAACAACTCCATAAACGTGGTTAAGATCAATCTAAGCATCTAAAGCCATAAACAAATGTCCTAGCCACATGAAAGTTGCAAAACGAAACGGATTCAAACACACTAATATGCCACACTAAATGTGTAAAACTAAAACATGTAAGAACCAAATATCTTTTATATTTTTCAAAAAATTTCTAGAAATAAATAATATTTGTATTTTTCAAAAAATATCAAACGAAAATCGTTTTGTATTTTTCAATATAATTTAATAAAAGAAAAGGATACACGAACCATACCACTAGAAAGGATATAACATGTATCAAAGCTAGTGTATGGAAAACATCTAATATGGTCAACCGAATGATATAATGTGGGGAGAATCAGGTGCAAGCAGAGAATCATGAAGTCTAATTCCTATTGCCTCTAAGTATGATTTCCTAACCCAAATAGGTGTGTAACAACGCATAGGGATTTTGACAAATGAAATTACTTTATTCTTAAACTTCGTAGGATCATTCTTAGCATTATTAAGGTCATATCAAAAAATTCTTAAGATGACCCTTCCTACCGCAATTAGTGCAAGTGTAGATACAGAAAGGAGTGTTACCTAAATGTAGACCTCTCCTAACGTTCCTAGTCAGCGCTCTCACACATGTGGTGTTGGCTTTGGAAATGGGAGTAACATGATAATCAAAGCCTATACCACACCTAATATCCTTGATTTGGATGGTGCCTAACATCTTATCTAACTTTTTCGACCTAAACTCCAAATCAAACTTAACCTTACTCGAGTCTCTTAATTTCTCCTCAAGTTTTCCAATTCTAGACTCAAGTAAATGCCTAGACTTCTTAAATTCTAGAATATCCTTTTTCATAGACTTCATTAACCCACAGAGACTATCTCTCTCACCCTAAATGTATTTTAGCTTCTCCCTGGGGATGGCAATTTTCCTCGAAAATTCGGGTACCCGCGGATACCCGAAAAAAATCCCGAAAATTCGGGGATCGAATCGGGTTCGGGGAGTAAAAAAAATCCCCGAATAATTTCGGGTCAGTTTTGGGTAGACCCTCGGGTATCCACGAGGATACCCGAATTATTAATATATATATTAAAATATATATATATTTATATTATAATAAATATATAAGTATAAAAAAGTATTTTTTTCAGTAGAAAGCCCTAGCGAGCGCCGCTATCCTTTACCTCATCACCCTCGATCTCCATGGACCTCATCTCCCTCCCGACGTTGGCGAATCCCTCAGACCTCTACCACCTCGATCTCCCTCAGCACTCTACCACCTCCTCATCCCCACGACCTCCTCATCTCCCTCTCGACGCGGCACCGCTCTACTTCCTCAGATTGTTGTTGTTGAGTATTAACTCATATTGTTGTTGTTGAGACTTAATTGGGTTCTCTAACAGTTAAATCATTTTTAACTGGGTTCTCTAACAGATTGTTGATTTCGATTATTGAATCCGTCCATTTTTGTTGCTGTTGATTATTGATTTCGTTCATTTTTGTTACTTTTGATTATTGTTGAGATTTAAGGTATTGTAAGGTATTGTTGCTATTGATTATTGTTGAAATTTAAGGTATTGTAAGGTATTATTGTTGTTGGTTATTGTTGACTCTTGTTATTATTGATTATTATTACTGTTGAGTATTTTGTTGTTGTTGAGTATTGTTGATAACTGGTTTCTTTTTTTTAGATTTAAAAGATATACTTAATTGTAAATTTTTTGAAATTTGTACAGGTAAAATTTGTAAATTTGTTTGAGATTCAAAAGAAAAAAAGGAAATGGGTTCCCCACGGGGAAACCGATACCCATTTTAAATGGGGACGGGGATCCCCGAACCTGTTATGATGGAGATCCCCGAACCGATTATAATGGGGAACGAGGCAGGGATGGGGACGGGGATGGAGATGCTTTCCCCGACCCCTAACCGACCCGTTGCCATCCCTACTTCTCCCGAAGAGTCTTCTCATGTGCCCTAAGATCCTCAATCAAAGCATCGATATTATTATTATCATCTATGGAACATTCTTTTAACTTAGCTTCAAGTTTTCATTCTTTACCTTCAAAGTTTTTGCATATAAATTACAAAAGGCAACTTGTAACTCACTCTACTCAAACTCTTCACCCTCACTCCCATCGCCCTCACTTTCTTCGGCTTCTCTAGCTATGGACACGGAAGAATCATGTAAAGAAATATCTTCACAGGAAGATTTTTCTTCATCACTCACATGATTAGACACAAAGGTGGTAAGGTTTTGCTCCCTTGAATAAAGGTTTCCCTTTTTCGGATCACAATCAGTAAGGGTGGAAACATGAGTTATCTGTTTATTAACATCCTTCCTTAGATTACTTGCGCATTTATATCTCCTATGACCAAATCCCTTGCAATAAAGACACCTTTTAGAGTCATATTTTTATACTAAAGTCTTAAGTGCAGACTTCATACGTAATTTCTAATTAGACCCTTCAAACAATTATGTTCTAAAATCATGAAGCCCTCTAAAAGTCATACCTAATGACACGGGATCACAAACAGAATAAAATAGTTTTCTAGCTCTGATACCAAATTAAAAGGGGTAATAACGCATATAAAAGCTCTGATAGCAATTAATAAATGGAAAATGATCCAAGGAGTGATTTCAAAAAAAGATTGTAACACCAATTTAAATACGGAAGGGAATATTAAATAAATTTTATCTTTTTTATCCTATGCATGCATCTATTATGATAAAATAGATAAATCATTCAAGCATTCCATAAAGTCCAAGTTTAAGGAAAAATCCCGTTAGGGAAAAACCTTTTATCCCACCAATAAAATGTAAATCACAACTTACAAACTTACAAGTCAAATAACAACAATGATTCTCGCAGGAACCACAATTACCGCAATCAAGAGCTATGATTCCCTCAAGATCCACAAAGACCGCAATCTTCCTCTTTCAGCCTCAACCTCAATCTTCAGCAATAGTGAATCCCGGCATGTATCAGAAGTCAACAATAAAGATCCAATCCACAAAGATATAAGACTTTTTAGGGTTTAAACAATTCACATGAACAATATTCAAGGATGTTTTGTTGCGAATTAAACTATGTTTAGGAACACTAAAACATAGAGAAATTTCACAAAATTTATGGAGAAATGGAGTTGGCAAAAGTCTTAAATGTTCTGAACACGAAATAGGTATTTATATAAAACTTAAGGTGGCGTATCTTTTGAACGATATCCTAAGGTCGTTTGAATAAGATTGAGATATCATTTGAAGTTCCTTTGAATGGCCATTTCAAATGACTTTGAAAAACAAAATAGTACGCTCTCGTTTGAGCCATATAATATAATGGGCATCAAATGAGGTATCTAACGACATGCTAATGTCGTTAGAATTAATAAAATGAAATTTTAAAATTCCGCCTACAGTTAACTCAAAAAACATACTTTTAAAAATAAAAGTTCATGTTCGTCTTTTGATAAACTAAACATCCCAAAATATAATTTCGTAAATTAATTCAAACTCTAAATTGTTTAATACCTTATTGAGATGTTGGGAAGTCTTTAAACTTGGAGATTCTTGAGTTCGATTTGTCTTGACGGTGCATGACGATTTGTAACGGGATACACCAAAATAACCTAAAGTTAGGCTATGAACAATTCTAGAAAATATATATACATATAAGTATGTATAAAGAAAGTACCAGGTTGTGTGTGTAACTTTATGTCTATCTTGAATCAGAATATAGTTTTTCAATTTGTTTTATGAGATAATGGGGACAACTGACTCCATTTACAACATCCATTTCAAAATTTTCGATATAAGGGGATAAAATTGAAAAACAACCATATATTTTGATATAATTATAAACTTTTACTAAATTCCATGTGACATACCAAATAATAATATCTTTTCCACTAATGTAAAAGCTGTTGTCCATTGATGTATTAATATTCAGTACACTTACATCCATATCTCATAAAATGAGATAATATGTCTAAGTTTAGCTCATTCTCACCTGCTCATAGGTTCATTTGTGATTAGGTACTGATATATATGGTCCAAGTTTAAGTAAATACCAGTCTCATAAATTTATTGAACCTAGAATCCTCTCACTTCCTTATAAGATTTTGAGTACCCTAAGACTAGATAAAAAAAACAAATTGGTTCTGTTTAACTCGATAAAAATAAAATTAATCACATTTGTCTCAAGATTCGATAAGTATAAAGGAGATCACTTGAGATTGGATGCCTAACTCAAGTTTTATTTTGGAGATGTATTAAACTGGGGTTGAGCTTTGCTTGATTTCCCTTGTTTACCCCTTATTTTAGTATGTATGTATGATTGGATGTTTTCCCCCATTTGAAGTTTTTGAATATTACAAATTAAATAATATAAATCAACTCAGTGTCATTTTTTAACTCTTACATGTGTTGGCTCTAAACGTATTTTGAGTTTAATTCAAATAAAAGAAAATTTAGCCATTTATGTGCGACGAATGTGTAGTTCTTGAAGAATATATATATATATATATATATATATATATATATATATATATATATATATATATATATATGTGTGTGTGTGTGTGTGTGTGTGTGTGTGTGTGTGTATATTATTGTGAAATTAACACTGCCATTCGAGGTGACAAAAGGTTCTCGCAAAAGGAACTTGTCACATATAGGGGAAATGAGACCGATTTTATCCAAAATGTGACATGTGGAATAAGTTGACCTAAATACCCATGGGTAAAATCACCTGAATATCAAGTAGAGGTCGATTACAATTGGACTATGTCAAATAATTAAGATAACTTGAAATCACTCATAAGAAGCATAATCATCTTATCATAACTAATTAAGTGTGCGAGATATAAACTCAAGTCAGGCTCGCTAGGGGTTAACTTGTTCTCTGAAGATAAAATAGATTGATAAGAATCTTTATGTTTGTATGGAATATCAAACTTATAATACATCAAATATTACTAATTAACCCAAGAATATGAAACAAAAAGAGTAAATGAAATTGGATGTATGTTCTCATCATATCGATCTGCCTACATCTGTGGGCAAGGGAGGGAAAGTTTTTTATTAACTATGAAGAATAAAGGACGGTTGGAGTGCTAGGTTTTTATAACAACCCGCCTAATTAAATACCAAGTGATTAGTCCTTTATTAAATTAAAAATCAAGGTGAACAGTATGGTTCATTCTTAGCATCACCGTTGAAAACAATTTTCCGTTTTAATCACCCTAATTAATTAAGCTAAGTGTCAAACCATTTAGAATATTATTTCACTTATTAAATCCCAACGTAAAAATATTTTTAAGTATAAATCAGTTTAAGAATAACATAAATACTAAGGATAACAATCTTCCAAAAGAAACATGCAAACTAGATTATCCAAACCAAGTCAATAACCATAAGTAAAATCATCACGACGCGAAATAACTCCCAATGAGTCTGAATAGTGAAAACATAATTAAATACAAAATCTCTAATAAGTCTAAACTGAAATAGAAAATCGGCCAACATATTCCCTAGCTATGCAATACTAAATCAAGAGTTGAATCAAGGAAGAGGTCGTCTAGAACAAGGGCCTGTAATTCCCACATAAGCTGCAGCACATCAAATCCAAATAACCTACGCTTGACGCCCCTATTGATGGGAACCTGTAATATATATATATATATAAGAGAGAGAAAGATGACAGGAAACGGGTCAGAGCCCGAGTGTAAAATAGTTTTAAAAATAGTTTAGCAAGTATTTAAAATGCTTACCGGCTAATATAACAACCATATTTGTTCGCGACACTCTCTTGAGAATTCTTACCTCTCATCTAGTGTGCACACCTACCGTACTACCAAATGCCTCATAAGTGTATCAAGATTATCTGCTATAAATTCTATTTCGAGAAGTCAGAAGACTATGATTTTAGTTTAGAGATTAATCAATTAATGATTTCTTACGTTACTTATGTATTTCTCAATACTGTTATAAAGTTCCCGAACAATTACTATAATTTTAGAGCATTTATTTAATATTTATCTACTTATACGCACAGTAGAAGAATTCCATATATATGTATATATATTAATCACTAACATAATATATATACTATCGGTACCCCACATAAAATCTATGGAGTTAGTATACTCTTCTATCAATTCCCCGTATCTCTCGTACTAAGAAAAATACGAGTTCGGAATCACTCTCGAACTGTATTAACGCAATACACACAAAATGGAGGCGGAGCCAAGTCACTAAGAGGTCAGCACATACCCCTCACGTCTCTTAGTACCATCTGACTATCATTCTCAGATAGCTTGTACTAAGGAATCCTATGTTCTAGGGTGCAAGTCAATATCCCCCATAAAGGTCCCATCGAGATAAGACTGTCCCGATGCGGCAACCTCCGTGATAGAAAGTAGCACGGGTATGATTATACACATATATAATATAGATATATACACATGCACTCGATCATATATATAAATATTCTCATTTTCCAATTAGGTTCGCCCATGATCCACAATAATATTTTAACCGTACGTAACACAATTTTTCCCAATTCTTACACATAAAGAACTCATCTCTATTTATTCTCAAGTAAAATCATTTCATAATTACTTCTCATCCCAGGAAGTATTCTCTCCTCCTAAAGGTAAATTCAGTAGGTACACCCTCTCTAACATACTGGTCTAAGTCATTCACGACTCTCTCAATTTCCTTAGTTAACGTACGCGCAATTTCCAATATGTGTCGAAACCCCCCGTTAACCCATGGTTACATCCCATATAAAATTTCATTCAACGGAATCTACTTAGACCAACTGGTCCTCTTCATGACCCATTATACTCTTTAAATGATATTCAAGGGTTGCTACACATTTTATCTGAATTAAACATAAAGAGGAAAAACCTATAGTTTTCAGCAGGGGTCGGTCGATCGATGAAAGGGTCGATCGATCAGGTATAGCCCAGATTCTGCCATTGTTAACTACAGTTTTTCTTATTAAAACTCAAACAAAACTTCATAAACGAGTCCCAAACTCCCAACCAATTAAACTAAGAATTATATATATATACCTACATGATTTTCTACGTAAAACATATACGAATTTCATCAAGGACATAGGATTAAAGGGCCAATTCATAAGATTTATCAAGAACCCTAGTTTCATTAAAATTTCAAACCTTCTAATTATTTTTCCAGATTTCTCTCTTCTAAACCATTACAATTTCATGGCTAATCCTCTACATATGACAGGGCTTTCAGATTACATGTATTCCTCCTAAAACATGTGATTCAAATCTCCTAATTCATGAAATTCTTCAATAAAACATATATTTGTCAATCCTATTCTAACATGGGTGAAATATCAACTAGAAAAATAGCAAGATAGATACTTGCCTTAAGATAGTAGGTCTGATTCCACAAGTTTGACAGGTATAGGCTTGATCCTCTCGCTCCGATCTACATTTTGGTGGTGGTGGTGGTGCAATTGGGTTGGTTCGAGGCTTTGGATTATTGGAAAGATTTTCCTTCCTTCCTCTCACTGTCGTTCTCAACTTTTGGGAATGTTAACCCTAGAAGACTCTCTTAATATCTTACAAAAATTTCCCAATTTTTGTCATTTAACTAAGGCCTAATTTGGAAATGGTTAAATCGCCCTCCCGGGGTGTCGGTTAGGCCTAAAAATGCCCCGAGACCCAAACTAAACCTCTGGGTACACTTTTTTTACTATCTCGCCCCTTTCGGACACATTGGCGCACTAGAAATGACCATACAGGTGACTTATAATTTATTCACTTTTTAATATAATCAAATAGTCTCGACACGACACAGGCGCGTCGAGGCTAAATTTACTTAATTATCATATTATTCACCCATGACAATTTTAATAAATTCAATTCTACATATTACTTTACTCATTAAGTAATATTCGACAAATTCCCAATAATTACTAACTCTCGTTACGCTAGTAAATAGTTAAATAAATTTTTGAATTAATATTAAATTAATTTATCTCAATTTCATTTAATAAATCCCCAATTTAAAATCCATAAAAATACGGGGTATTACAGTTTTCTAGATAAAAGTACAAGTTGATGTGAGTTATAGTACAAATTAATACCCCAAAATATGATGAGGTTGCCCTTATTTATAATTATAAGGTTCTAAAAAACTAGGTCCCTCTACTACACTTTTATCTCTTCGTGGTAGATTTTTTTGAGGATTAATCATCTATGATGTATAATGGTCTTCCAAGATTTTGAGTTATCTCCTCCTTTATATTTGGTCGACTATCCCCGTTGACACTTGGATGCACATGTCAGCCCACGCGATGTGATCAACCACATTTCCCTTCAATTGCCCCCAAGATGGGTTGATCATTATTTCAGATCAGGTCATCTTAATCTTGCTATTTAATTAGAAACATGTTTATGTGGTTTTGATCAAACATTTTTGACAGCTCCACACATTCCCAATCAAATGAGTGGGAGTGTAATCATTCCATTTTGATGTGCACATTCCCCGTATTTGGGTTTTAGTGAGTTCCTCGCGATATGTCCAAAAAAGTATTACGGGTGAGCATGTGGCCTATGGAGACTGATGTAGGTCTTCTGACCCAATGCACAGCCTCCATTACATCTCCTTTGGTGCTAAAGGTGTAAGGTCTTGGAGGATCCTTATATTGTAACATTACGTTCATTTTTAAGGTTTACTCCCATTATTTTCCCTCTTTTGAATTTTTAAACTGTAGAGCTTTCAACCTTCTTTATTTTCTTTATCTTCTCTTTCATATTGCCATGTCTCGGTGCTTAAAAAAGTATGAAGTTTATTTAGACAATGATTTTGAATCATTTCTTACAATATACAAAATACAAAATACCAGACAATGTGTATATTAGGACTTTGCTAAAGGAGGAGGATACCTTTCAAATTGATGGCGAAGCCGCTTTTATGGCGATTTCCATAATTGAAAGGGGAGTTTTCTTTTCCCTTCATCCATTGCTAGTGGAAGTACTCCGCTTCTAAGAAATACACCAATATAAATGGTAGCTTCTATCAAATTTTTATGGGACCAACCTTGGTTTGAGTGATATCACTTACAGCTATGACATAAGGAGCCCTCCTCGATATGATGTGTACCATTTCCATGCTAGGGATAAGTCCTGTAGTTATGTGGCTGCCTAGATTGCAAAATAAAACTGAAAAGAATTTCTTTTATTTTTCTGGGCTCTTATATGGTTAGAACTACAAAGATCTTTGTGTGCCTGCAATGGTCAGATCTGCTATTAAGTCATCCACCATTTTTAATATTGAATTATATCTTATGTTTTGCTACTAATAGACTTGACATGTGTGAAGATTGCCATCGCAATTGAAATCATCAGTATTTTTAATTCAATCTGCATGATCTTGAGATCGTTTGGAGTAAGAGAACTCTATTTTGTGAGAGCCCACATTGAAGAGCGACCCATATACTAATCGTCTCTCATTGTCGCATCTACCAAAAGCTTCACAGCAACCCCAGAGATAGAAGTAGTCGATTACACCGTGGTCGATGACCCCTCTATTCTAATTGCCCCCCCCCCCCCCCCCAATTCCAAGCAAGGCTACAAGGGGAGTTTATCTTGGGGAGTTAATAATAATAATAATAATAATAATAATAATAATAATAATAATAATAATAATAATAATAATAATAATAATAATAATAATAATAATAATAATAATAATAATAATAATAATAATAATAATAATAATAATAATAATAATAATAATAATGATAAGAAGAAGAAGAAGAAGAAGAAGAAGAAGAAGAAGAAGAAGAAGAAGAAGAAGAAGAAGTTACAAAAACACATCCTCTCTTTAACGATCCTGATCCTCTTTTTTTATACGAAGAAGTCGACATTTTTGGTTGCCTTTAGGAAAAAGTTAAAAAAAGAAGAGAACATTCAATTAGACAACTTAACTTTTCCCCTTTTCCAAACAATATTAAAAATATGACTAATCGTCCAAGATGAATAGTGTATCTAGAGACCGTCAGGGACAATAATAAAAAATAAGGTGTCCAAGCCAATCAGGATGCCTAACTCACAAGTACCACAAAAACAAGGGTAATCACCCTTAGGGAGAAAGATGATCTCAAGATAGAGCAACGGAGAAAAAAAGAGAGAGGCATGTTAAATAGGCAAAAAGATGAGGACAAACCAGTCTCCTCCCAGTATTCATGTGCTAGACCCACCAGTGACATCAAACCAACATGTGGTCATCCATTTTCATCCAAAGAGTCGTCAAAGTATTTCCCCACCAACCACATTCAGGGTACATCCCTAGGATATTTACTTCCACAAAGAAAAACATCCGATCACCTATGTCGATTCAGTTCGCTGTGATCCGAAGGTTGCGTACTTTGTTGCACAGGCAACCATGTTGCCTTTTGACATGGATGCTTTGAGGACTTTTTCCTTGGAGAACCTTCACAAATAAGGGTTCACCATAGTCTCCTTGTAGGTTCTAACTTTGTTTTAAGACTTATTCTTAAATATTTTTCTCTCGTATAATTGTTTATTCCCCTTCCACATGCCATGCAATTTGTGCACGAGGTTCCCAACTGAGCCAACCACATGGGGAGGTTGAATGACATTCTTCTTGGCATTAATAATGTCTTAAAAAACACCTTGGATCAGAAGAATCAGGAGGTAAACGATATCCATGAAAGAAGTAAAAGAAAAGATGGAGGCCAAAGAAAAAATTGTTTAAAAAGTCGAACGCACATACTTAGAGTTTAGTCAAGATGATAATGAATTGTCCAAACTCAAAAAATCCTGCTTCTATAAGTCCTCGTAGAAGCGAATTTAACAATGACAAAAGGTCGTTCTAGATAAGAAGGTAGAGTTAGATCTAGAGACGAAATTTGAGGAAGATTTTGAGGCATCTGTTTGATTGGTTTTTTTCAAATGGACTACCATGAGTCTATTACATTCAACCATGAGTGGGTAGCCGGTCATCAAAAGGTAAATGTCCCTAGAAAAGACCCTGCCTACGTTGAGCACCCCCCCCCCCCCCCCAACACACACACACATACACAAAAACGTGGAAAAACTGAACTTAGGGGGGTGTACCTTTTGCTCCAATTATTGGGGATGATCAATCTACCGCTAAAGATGATCAGGTTGCTGTTGACCCCACTACTCCAACCTAGGGAGTGGTAGACGTTGTTTTAGATACGGCTGCTTGCAAGTTAGGGAGATATCCTCCTTAGAAGCCTATATATTGTATACCACTTGGTCATTTTCTTTTTTACTTTTTTAGATCACCCTATCATCTTTTACAAGCCTTGAAACTTTTTTTTTAAAATTTTAAATTAATGTAATTTCATTTCTTTCTTTATTCCCTTTGCATTTTAAGTTTATATTCAGACATGTTTAATACCAGTTGCATTTCCCATGCCTTGTAAAAATTATATTGCAAATAGTAATCGTCCAGCCTGAGTTGATTATCAAATAGATTTTAACTAACTATAAGTTGACCTTTGCTTCATCTCATAATTTGTTTCAACGTGGTTCTGATATCGATCGCTAAAACTTTTAAAATTAATCAAGTAAAATGATCGACCGATCATAACTCAACTTAATTGTGAGCTCTCAATTAGTTTCTAGGTTATACCACTTGATTACTAAGTTGGTTTATGCCTATTCTAGATCGATTAGCCCAACTTGGTTTGTATCCCCATTTTCAGGTGAGTTTTGTTCCAAAAGTAGGCCCCCAACTTAATTCTAAATCATACCACTTAATTATTAAGTTGGTTTATGCCTATTCTAGGTCAATCAACCCAACTTGGGTTGTATCACCATTTTCAAGTTGGTTTTGTGCCAAACATAAGCCCCTAACTTAATTTTAAGTTGTACCACTTAGATGTTAAGTGGGTGTATGCATATTCTAGGCCCGCAACCCCAACTTGGGTTTTGCAACCATTTTTTAGGTGGGTTTTGTGTCAAATGTAGGCCCCCCTGATTTATTTCTAAGTTATAGAACTTAATTCTCAAGTGATTTTACTCATATTTTAGGTTGATCAACCCAACTTGGGTTGTACCACCATTTCCAGGTGGGTATTATTATAAAGCATAATATTATACATTATCTATACAAAAATAATTCTAGCATTGACACGAATCAATTTATTAGGACATTTGTTACGAATTCCTAATTAATGACAGAACTTCCTAAGGTTCATGGCATTACATGACCTTGGTACTATTATGCTACCTAATTCTTCTAGGTGGTAGGATCCGTCACATCGTTTTTATTATAATCTGTAGGTACCTTGCCAGTTCGGCACTACTTTTTGTATGATCGCTTTTTTACCACCGGGAGGAGCTTTCTCAGAACTAGGCCGCTAATCTAAATTTTCGTCACTTCGACCTTCTTGTCAATCTGCTTGGATAGTTCTTGTTAGTAAATAGCCAGGTCTGTAAGAGCTTATTCTCTTCATTCTTATCCTAAATCCAACTCGTGAGCTTATTTGGTCATCATTTTGTCCATCTTCAAATATCTCCATACTCAAAGATGGAATACCAATCTTTAACTAGGATGAATGATCCAATGTCGCATGCCATAGAATATGGGGTTTCTCCAGTTGGCCTTCTGGGCATTTTTTCATAAGCTAATAGGATAAATGGGAGCTCTTACACCTATCTTCCGTTCAAATTTTCCAATCGTCATTTGATCTCATCTAGCAAAGTATTATTACTGATATCATATGGCCATTGCATTTTCATACACAACTGATGCATAGTGGATCATGATTCCATATTTTTCATAAAAATCACTAAGGACGTTCTTGTCAAATAGTGTTACATTGTCGGTGATCACAACTTTTGGGATCTCAAACCTAGTGATAATGTTTCACCAAATGAACCGTCTATCATATATCTCTTTAATGATGGTGAGTGGTTCTTCCCAGTAATCGGTGAATATTAATAATCATTTCATGTTTCCTAGAGCTACAAGCAAAGGACCCACTATGTCCATGTCCCATTCAGCAAAGGTCTAAGGAATCGTGAAGGGGTTTAGGTCACCAAATGATTTCTTAGTGATTCGGGATAATTACTGACATTTAATGAACTTGAAGATGAACTGAAAATGAAAGGACACCAGCATCCGTGAGAGATCAACCTATAGGCGAGTAATATTATACCTGTGTGAGATTTACGATTTCCCTTATGAATTTCACTGAGGATTCCTTCCAATTGATTTGGATGGACACGCTTGAGTAGAGGACCTATGAATGAACACGGGTAAAGTTTGCCTTCCAAAATTGAGTTAGAACCTTGCCAACTGGATTTTCAGTTTGTGGCCTCTTGAATATCTAATGGTAGATCGTCATTCTTTAAAAAGAATATGATTGGATTAGTACACAATGGTGCTAACTGGATCTGCATGATGTCTAAAGTCGATTTTGGTTCATAAATACTAGGATAATCTATGTAATTTACCTCGATCCTTCTATTTAAGTCGGTATCAATGGCAAACTTCAAAGTAGCTAATGCATTTGTGTGGCTGTTATTATTCCTTAGCAATTTTTTTTACTAAGGATGAACTAAAGATCTTGATCAATCCCCTTTATTTAACTCTAGAAGTGAGCATTGATTTGTATCGAATATTGCATTTAATTACCCTCGAACTTCTGAATTTTAGCCTCCTCGGATACCTTAATTCCTATATATATGCTCGTTAACTAGACAACCTCCATTTTATATGTTAACATTCGATATGAGATATAATTGGGCTTTTGTAGGTATTTAGGTGCTTGGCGTGAAGTTTGGTCTCTTTTTGAAAAAGTTTCGTTGATTATGGAAGCTTTGGGGGCATTTTAGTAATTTTAGAATTTGGTTTTTAATCCCTAACCCTTCGCAGAAGTTTAATCCCTTTGATTTCTCTTCGCGTGGCCACTGACGGTGCATGATTCTGATGTATAATGAAGGAGTTATGGCATTTTTAGGATGGTTTTTACTTTAAATTCCCACTCAAGGGCACATTCAAGGGATTTTTAGTCATTTCATATTTTGGTTTTTTGGCCTAATGTCTTCTTGAAGTTGTAGTCCTCTGAGTTATCTTCGTGTATCCTCTGACCGTGCCTAATTCCGAGTTATAAGAAGAAGTTACGGCATTTTCCGTAAAGTTGGACAAAGCTGCAGAATTGCAGACCTGTAGAGGCAAATCGATTGGCCTTGCGTAGAAAGTCCGTAAATTTGTAATTTTAAGTTGGTTTTTGGTGGGTTATTTAAAAAAACATTCTTTTAAGTTAGGGGGATCATTTTTAGACTTAGGGGGATTTATTTTAGGTTAGAGAGGAGGGGATTTATGGGTTATGCTTATCTCTCCTAGGTTTTGCCCCATTTGGGTTGTGTAAGTTACTATTCATATTCCCCTCCATTTATGTTATTTGCATTTCTTTTTTTAATCTTTTTTTTTGTGTATTTATTGCTTTGTAGTGTAAATTTCCTTGCTTTCATTTCTTTCTTTCTTTAAATACATGACATGCTTTCTAGCTAGTTTAATCTAGGTTGTATTAGATTGAACTCACCTAGGGTTGAATGGTTGCTTTGCTTTGGTGATGGAGTTTTACATGTTTATTTCGATTGTGTTGTCCTAGTTATTATGCCTAGGAGATTTAACGGGGTATATCATGTATTCCCTATATTTACGACCTTGCGTGAGTAATTTTTGGGTATCTGTTGACGCCAAAATCTTAATAGACTTTTATGAAAATTTAGGGGTGTGACAACTCTTGATTTAATTAACTATCGAAACAAGACACAATCTTAACAACTTGTAAGCCCATGTAGCCATTTATACCAATTAACTCGGGGTGAGGGATATCCGACGCAACCTACAATTTTTATTTCTTTGTTAACATAGTTTAATATTTCCATGCCTAGATTAATCCTTTCCTTTTGTTATCTTTTCCTTTTTGTTAGCATTACCTTTTACACTTTTATTGAGAAGTAATAAACCAATTAAATTCTAGCAACTCGTGTCTGTGGATTTGATACCCGGACTAGCCGTTATACTCCCTTAAAAGAGTGTAGTCATAGGTGACTCTCGTGACGCCGTAAAAACCGGTCTATCAAGCATCCTTAGATCCCTGTCCTGTTATTGGCCACTTAACTGGTTGGCGATTAGCCATGAGTCACAATATGCATCCACATCTTTGGCACCCATATCGACCACTCGTCTCAAACCATAGATCGTGGCCTCATGATCCGCATAACTACTTGCCTTGTGAGACAAACCTAAGGTATGACAAAGATGACCCAATGTCATCCCATCCCTCATTGGATGTCCCAATTATAAATAATTTCCATCTCTATTTTTTTCATCCTCGCCAATGGTTAGTGACTCCATAATTGGATCTTACTGTTCATCCTCCTTTTGGGGGGATAATAAGAGAACGTTTCCATAAAATCATCCATAACATGTCCTTTGATGGTTACTTGTGGCTCATACCTAATGTCAAACTATGCCATTTTCAAAGACCACTTTGTCACTGTGTTTGAGAGATATGCCTTCTTGAGAATTTCCTTCAATGAATAAGTCGTTGGAACAACTATTGTGTAAGAATAAAAGTAGTTTCATAGCTTTTTTACGGATGTCACTAGTTCCAAAACCATCTTCTCTATTGGAATATATTTCATTTTTGCCTTAAGGACACTACACCAAATCTATCGGATTATCACGGTCATTGACCTTGGCAAGTTGGACTTGTCAAGGTCAATGATCGTGACAATTACGGAGGTGACAACGTTTGTTGTCACGGACTTATCACGATCATTGACCGTGACAAGTTCATTAGACTTGTCACGATCTTTGACATTGACAATTTTTATCATGGTTAAGGACCGTGACAAACCCGTGACAATATTTAAAAAATTCACTGTCAATGACCGTGACAATTATGAGTAGAATTGAAAAAAAATTTACTGGTGACCAAGCGTAAATTCTTCTGAATTTATCCCCTTAAGTTAGTGATTTTAATATCTCGAACAAGGTAATTGAACCATTTTTATGCCATATCACTCCATTGTCTGTTTCTAACAATTTTCCCTAGTTTTCGTGTAATTTTGATGAAGTTTTCAGGAATGGAATGCAAGAAAGGACAAGAAGGAAACCAGAAGAAAGCAGAAGATGAAAAGAAGAAAAGTCAAAGGGCAAAAGCATAAAGTTTTACTTTGAATTCGAAATCGATACCAAAAGGGAAGTTGAAAAGCACGAGTTCACAAGATCATAGGAAGAAACGGCACCCAAATCGGAGTTCTAGATCAAAAGTTATGGCCAGTCAAAGTTGAAAGGAAAAAGTCAAAGTAGAAGAAAATCGGATCGATCCGGGTTGGAACCGGACTGATCCGAAATGACTAAGTCCAGTACACCCCGGATGGATGACAAACCGATAGCAACCGAACCGATCCGATAAGGACCGTACCGATCCGGTAGAATAAAAAAAGAACCGATCCGGTGGATATCGGACCGATCCGAGGGTAATCCGGACCGATCCGGTCATGTGAAATCCTGGCATTTATTATGCAGATTTTTGGTGTGCGTAGCTGGTGAAACTTGTGCCACAAGCAATTTGAGCTGTCAATTTCGTTAATTTGTGCTATAAAAGCCCATGCCCTACATCATTTGAAAGAGAGAGTTCTAGGGTTAAATTCTAGTTCAATTTTTAGGGTTAGCTTTTGAGAAAAAAAAATCTTATATTTCTTTGAGACTATTTCATGAAACCTAGTTTGTAAGAATTTCTGAATTCCAATTCCGTTTTTGTTGCTGAAGTCAAGTAATATCATTTCATTCTCTTGTTTTATTATTTGCAAATCATTTACAATGACTTGTAGATCCATAACTTTATGTATGAATTTGTTCTTTACCCAAATCATGTCTAGCTAAATTCCCAAGGGTTGGGGTACATGAACTCAATCCAAGGCAAATTATTTCTGTAGAAAATAGAGGATAAATTAAAATATTGATTGAATTGTGAATGAAAATCATACAAAAATTGTTAATCTTTTAATCTCTCTTGCCCTAGGTACTTGAGATGTTTAAGAACGCTTTGCGAGTATAATTTATAATTCACCGCTTTATATCTTTCTTTGATTTCATATGATGCGGGCTAGATCCCGCATATATGTAATGCTTAGAATTTATAAAGACTGGATTTAGTCAAGAATTTTAATTTACAATTCTAGTATTCTATAGGATAATTTGTTAAGGTTTGAGGGATTGTACCCTACCCTATTTTCTCTTATTTGTCAAATCTAAGTATTTGCAATTTTCAGTTTGTTTTTCTTAAGTACAATTTTTATTTCATTAGAAATTTTCCAAATCATTAATCATCTTTTTATATTTATTTTGTGAAATCATTTCAAGATTTAATAACTTTCCCTATTACAATTTGGCAATTTTGGTCCCTGTGGAGACGATCCCTACTTACCGGATTATTACTTGAGCGACAGGCTTGCACTTGAGCCTAGAGAAAACGCACTTTTGAGACAAATTTTTAGTCACGTCAAGTTTTTGGCGCCGTTGCCGGGGATCTGAAAATTGTTAATGTTTTGGGAAAGTTCTTTTTATCTACAAGTGATTTCGAAACAAAAAATAAAAAAAAATAAAAAAAAAATAATTTTTCATCTCATCTCTTATGTGCTTATATGCAGAATTCATCTCCCACCCAAGTTCACGAAAATCATATAGCCGAAACCAGTTCTGAAAATTCTGAGTCTCCTCATTTTTGGGTTCCACCTCTTTCGCCTAATAATTCCATCACAAGTCGTTCATTGAGTCAAACCCTGAGTGAGAATTCTGAACCTTTCAGTAGCGATATGTCGGAGCATGGTAGTGTCGGTTTTGGTGTTGGAGAGGATGAGATACCATATCTTCCCATGAAAGATTTATTATTTTCGGAGCAAACTGTTACCCCTGGTTGCATTTTACTCCCGTATAATGCCGGTCAGTTCCACTTTCGGAATGGTATGATCCAAATTCTTCCTACATTTCATGGGATGGATTCTGAAAAACCATATTTCCATCTAAGAGAGTTCGAGGAAGCGTGTGAGACGTTTGGAGACCAAGCTTGTCCACAAGATGTAATCAGGTTGAAGCTCTTCCCTTTTTCCTTAAAGGATAAAGCTAAAACGTGGTTATGGTCCCTACCCCCAAATTCGGTGTTATCTTGGAGAGGCATGCAAACCAAGTTTTTATCAAAAAAAATTCCCCAACACAAAACCAATTCTGTTAAAGACCAAATTCAAGCTTTTAGTCAAAATGAGAATGAGGCTTTTGATAAGTGTTGGGAGAGATTTCAGGAGTTAGTTAGTGCGTGCCCACATCATGGTTTTGAAAAGCATCATTTGATTTCATTCTTCCATCAAGGCATTACTTTAGCATCCAAAAAACTTGTTCAAACCATGTGTGAAAGACCTTTTTGGGAGTTAGATTCGAGCGATGTTGAGTCTCATTTGAAATATGTAGCAAAGACTACCCAAACATGGGATATTTCTGACCCCAATAGTCAAAATTGAAATCGACAAGTGTCCAACTTGCCTGCTGCGTCCGGTATTTATCACTTGGACAAGGACACTTTGTTGGATCGAATATTTGACCAATTGGAGAAGAATTTCAGAGATATGCTTGAAGTGCGTTTGAGAGATGTGGCTGGACCCGTACAAGCCGGGAAGGAGAAAGTGTGTGCCATTTGTAATGCGGGTCATTCTACCAAAGGATGTCCTACCATTCCTGCATACAAGGCAATGTACACTGAACAAGTTGAGGGAATAGGAGGGTTTCGAGGAAATTATAATGCACAGCAAGGGAATGCATATAATCAATCATAGAGGAATAATCCTGGGTTCAATTATGGACAACCCCAAGGTGGGATGGTTCCTAACCCACATATGACTCTACCACCACCTCCTCAATTTCAGCAAATGGCTCCTCCAACGCCAAATCCTATGCAAGTACCACCTCATGGTCCTTATGTAGCTCCACCTAGAAGATCTCTTGAAGATAATCTCAATCAATTCATCCAATCTCAAAAAGAGAGCAATGTTAAATATGATCGAATGTTCACTGAAATTCATACTAGCATCTCTAGGTTGCAATCTGCAGTGAATACTCAAGAGAAGGGTAAATTTCCAGCCCAAGGTCAAAGACCTCCTCTTCAAGGTCAACCCTCGGTTAGCTCCACATCATCGTATTTGCAAGAACAATGTCAAGCTGTTACTACTCTTCGTAGTGGTCGCGTAATTGATCTAGCACCAAAACTTCCAAAGGAGAAAGATGATGGAGTTGAACCTGAAATTTCCAAGGAATCTGAAACTTCCGAGTCTGAAGAACCTCCCTTAGAAAAGGAATTGAAAGATGAGGAAGTTGAACCTGAAATTGAAGTTAAGTTGCCCACTGCTGCTCCATTTCCTCAACGCTTAGAGCCACCCAAGAAAGGGGCTTCACGTACAGAGGTGTTGGATGTGTTGAAGCAAGTAAAATTGAACTTGCCATTTCTTGATGCTATTAAAAAAATTCCAGCATATGCTAAGGTTATCAAAGATCTTTTGACTGTCAAAAGACGGCTTAAGGTGAAGAAAAATGTTTTCTTAGCACAAAATGTGAGCTCAGTTCTTCTCAATGACCTTCCACCAAAATTCAAAGATCCTGGTGCACCTACCCTTTTGTGTATCATAGGAGAACAAAGAGTGGAAAAAGCATTGCTTGACTTAGGTGCGAGTGTAAACATCCTTCCATACTCCATCTATAAGCATCTTGATTTAGGTGATTTAAAACCTACCCTAATCACTTTACAGTTAGCGGATAGAACAGTGAAAGTGCCTCGTGGGGTTGTAGAAGACGTGATAGTTCAAGTGGACACGTTCTACTTTCCTGTTGATTTTGTCATTTGGGACACTGATCCTGTTCCCCATACGAGAAATCATGTTCCAATAATCTTGGGCCGTCCATTCTTAGCTACTGCTAATGCCTTGATCAATACACGGAATGGCCAAATGCAACTCACTTTTGGAAACATGACTCTCGAGACCAATATTTTCAATGTTGCTAACCAAATG
Source organism: Sambucus nigra (assembly GCA_949130495.1). NCBI lineage: Eukaryota > Viridiplantae > Streptophyta > Magnoliopsida > Dipsacales > Adoxaceae > Sambucus > Sambucus nigra. The sequence goes on along the minus strand of OX422223.1, from coordinate 349,595,637 downwards.
GGTGATGAGAATGAAATTCTTAAGGTTGATATTATTGAAGAAGTGGTAGATGAGAACATCGAGAAAATTATAGGAGGAGATGCTTTGGAAGCGTGTTTAGTGCAAAGTGGTGAGAAAGCGAGTTCTTATACTGAGTTTGATCGAGAGGTGGAAGAGCTGGAAAATTGGTTACAAGAGGAAGAGAGTTTTGAGAGTTTGAGAGATGTTGACTGGATTTCTAGGTAGGAAGAATTGCCTCCGAGGGAGACAACCATGATTCCCTCTGAAAATAGATTTCCTAGTCTTGAGTTGAAGAAACTACCCTCACATGTCAAATATGCTTTTCTGGGAGAGAATGATACATTTCCTGTCGTTGTGTCTTCCCGATTAGAAAAAGGTCAAGAGGGTATGTTGTTAGATGTGTTGCGAAAGCATAGAAGTTCTTTTGGTTGGACTATAGCAAATTTGAAAGGTATAAGTCCATTGATTTGTACCCATAAAATCCATCTTGAGGAAGAGGTGAAGCCCTCGCGTGAGATGCAAAGGCGATTAAACCCAACCATGAAAGATGTAATAAGAGCGGAAATCATCAAATTTCTAGATGATGGGATTATCTATCCTATTTCGGATAGTAAATGGGTGAGCCCAATTCAAGTAATTCCAAAAATTTCGGGGATGACCGTGGTTGAAAATGCTAAGGGAGAATTAATACCTCAACGCACCACCACCGGGTGGCGTGTTTGCATTGACTACCGAAAGCTCAATGCCGGAACTCGAAAAGATCATTTTCCCTTACCGTCCATCGATCAAGTGATTGAACGAGTGGCGGGCCATCCTTACTATTGATTCCTAGATGGGTATTCTGGTTATAATCAGATTGAAGTGGATGTACTTAATCAAGAAAAAATGACTTTTACATGTCCGTTTGGTACGTTTGCCTATAAACGTATGCCATTTGGGTTATGTAATGCGCCAGAAACTTTTCAAATGTGCATGATAAGTCTCTTTAGAGACATGATTGAAAAAGGTCTTGAGGTGTTCATGGACGATTTCAGCGTTTTCGGTCCATCTTTTGACCAATGTTTAGCTAATCTTGAAAAAGTTCTATTCCGGTGTGTGGGAAAAGACTTAGTCCTCAATTGGGAAAAATGCCATTTTATGGTTACCGAGGGCGTAGTTTTAGGCCACATAGTCTCATCTAAGGGAATTGAGGTTGATCGAGCAAAAATTGAAGTAATAGCTGAGTTACCCCCGCCAAAATCACTTAAAGATGTGAGGCCCTTTCTAGGCCATGCTGGATTTTATAGGAGGTTTATCAAAGACTTTAGCGCCATCGCTAGACCTTTGAGTAATCTTCTCATGAAAGACACTCCATTTGAGTGGAATAAAGCATGTCAAGAAGATTTTGATAAACTTAAAAGCATGCTTATTTTCTCTCCTATCATGCAAGCTCCTGATTGGTCACTCCCATTTGAGCTTATGTGTGATGCAAGTGATTACGCGATTGGGGCTATTCTTGGACAAAGGAAAGATAAGAAAGCTCATGTTATATACTATGCTAGCAAAACATTATCTGGACCTCAGCTTAACTACTCTACTATAGAGAAATAGTTACTAGCAGTCGTTTTTGCTCTCGACAAATTTCGCTCTTACATCGTTAGGTTGCCTATCATTTGCTTCACTGATCATTCGACACTTAAATATCTCTTGAGCAAGAAAGATGCCAAACCTCGTCTAATCAGGTGGATCCTACTCCTACAAGAGTTTAATCTCTCGATTCAAGATAAGAAAGGAGTAGAAAACGTCTTTGCTGACCATTTGTCACGACTCTCATCCGATGTACCTATTGATCCCATTCGCATAGACGAGTATTTTTTGGATGAGAATCTATTTTCTACTTCTTCTCTCCCTTGGTTTGCGGATATAGTTAATTACTCAGTCACTGGAGTTGTTCCGTCTAATTGGAATTCGCAAGAGAGAAGGAAGTTCATTACATGGTCACGCATGTTCTTTTACGATGATCCATATTTGTTTAAGTATTGTGCTGATCAAATCATCCGGCGATGTGTACCCGATGAATAAATCCAAGGGGTAATTCAATTTTGTCATTCGGAAGCATGTGGAGGTCATTTTTCCAAAAATAAAACTGCTGCGAAAATTCTTCAAAGTGGTCTTTATTGTCCCACAATCTTCCGGGATGTGAATGCTTTTTGTAAATCATGCGATAGATGCCAAAGAATGGGAGTTATTACTCGCCGTGACATGATGCCATTAACTCCAATTCTAGTCTTGGAGTTGTTTGATTGTTGGGGTATTGACTTCATGGGCCCCTTTCCACCTTCTTTTGGTTTTCTATACATCCTCGTCACTATAGATTACGTCTCAAAATGGGTCGAGGCGATAGCTACAAGGACGAATGATAGTAAAGTGGTGATAAAGTTCATTCAAGAAAATATACTTTCTCGTTTTGGTATGTCTAAGGCCATAATCAGTGATAATGGGACTCATTTTTGCAATAGGCCTATGGATAAACTAATGCGGAAGTATGGAATTGTCCATAAAGTTGGAACAACTTATCACCCTCAATCGAATGGCCAAGCCGAGCTTGCTAATCGGGAAATAAAAAATATCTTGGAAAAGACAGTCGATCCTAATAGGAAAGACTGGTCTCTCAGATTGAATGATGCGCTCTGGGCTTATAGAACCGCATACAAGAATCCCCTTGGGATGTCCCCATTTCGATTTGTGTCTGGAAAACCTTGTCATCTTTCGGTTGAGATCGAACACAAAGCGTATTGGGCTATCAAAAGGGTGAACTTCAATATGGATAAAGCCGGTGAAACACGTAAACTTCAGTTGAATGAGTTGGAAGAAACACACAATGATGTGTATGAAAGTACTAAAATATCCAAGGATCGAATGAAACGAGCTCATGATGGAATCATTCGGAAGAAAGAGTTTCATTCGGGACAAAAAGTACTTCTCTACAACTCGAGGTTACACTTGTTTCCCGAAAAATTGCGGTCAAGATGGTTAGGTCCATTCATTGTGAAAGAGGCATTTCCTCATGGAGCTGTTGAACTCATAGATGAGAAAGGGGGAAACACATTTAAAGCTAATGGGCATCGTCTCAAGCCCTATTTGGAAACAATTGTCAAAGAAGCCGACACAATCTGGCTGTCGGACCCCATTTATGGGGATTGACTGAACAAAGTGAGGTGAGGTCGTCGCACCCCCTACATGTATGGGGTGATTGTTGTATATATGAGTCGTAGGAGTTAGGAGTTGTAGGTTTGAGTCAGTCTCGGGGTTGAGAATCCGTCGAGTGAAGGGTGTTTAGTTTTCGAGGAGCATTGAGGGTAATTTGAAGTGTGCAAGATTGGAAAATCCTAATTGGAATGTAGATTCAGAGTATAAATGGTGAAAAGAAGAAAGAGGAAAAATTCAGGAAATTCAGCAGACCGGATCGGTCCGGTCCAAAAATAAAAGAACCGATCCGGTTAAGGCGGATCGGTCCGATCCTAAAACCGGATCGGTCCGGTTGTCTGCAGAAATTCATTTCCCTAGGGTCACACCTCTTCAATCCACCTCTTAAATCCACACATTTTCACTTCACCCAATCCATTCATTTTCTTCAAACAATTCGTCCCCCATTTCCCACCCTTTCATTCCCTCCAATTTGGCCCGTATATTTTACACCGATATCCTTTTTGTGGCTTATGATAAAAACGGTCGCGCCCCTCTTCCTTATGGTCGCCTCATTACATCCTTGCTTAGGGATGCCGGGATAGCACCCCCACAAGATTTTGTCAACTTGCCTAAACCTTTAGGACAAGAATCCCGCACTCGTAGTGAAAGGCAAATTCAGCTCATCCGTGCTAGGCGCGGTGAAGATTTGAGTGACGAGGAGACCGACGAGGAGGAGGACGTCGCTGATGAGGATGTTGAGATGGACGAAGGTGAGGAGGAAGAATATGATGAGACTGCTGATCGGGATTATGTTCCGATCGGAACGGGCTTGACTGAGCGCGTTCTCTCTCTTGAAACGTGTTTTGACGAGTACGTCACTTCCTACGAGAGGGACATGAGTTTGGTCCTGCGTATGCAGGCCGACTTGTACCGTCTTCAGTTGGGACCCGAGGTCCCTCTTCCTCCTTACTACTACAATCCGTATGATCCTAATGCTCCAGACACTTCCCATCGCCCACCCGCCCCTTAGGATGCCCCTCTACCCCCTTAGATTTTTATAACTATGTTTGTAATTTTCGCTTACACAGTTGTTTCACAGTTGGTTTGTAATCTACAGTTTTAATATGATATTTTCTTATTTTATCTATCGCACTCTTCATGTTGTCTTTTTTATCTCTCTCATATATTTGATTGCGGACAATGCAAATCACTGAGTTAGGGGGGTGACAGGTGCGTATTCATAAAACTTCGCATATATGTGTATTTAAAAAAAAATTGAAAAATTTTGAAAAAGTCAAAAATATTTTTGTTCAAAATAAATAAAAATTGGAATTTAATTTTTTTTTTAAATGTCACCTTTATTCTATTCGAAGTCTCATATTGTAAAATTCATAATGCACTAAGCCAAAAATGACCAAAGATGGAAATTGAAAGAAAATTGACGACTTTACGAATAAGTGTGGAGATTAATAAAACCCGGTGAGATTTTGAGCCTATCGATCTTTTTGAGTTTTTAAATCAATCCGAGTTTATGATTAACTCAAAGTTATTTTCAGCGTTTTAATAAGTCGTTGATGATCTCAATCCTTTGTTTTGATCGGTTATGGGAAATGTGTGAAATGTTGCTTCGAAATTCGTGCTAAATATATCTCTAAACTTAATTAATCTCGAGATGCATATGGTAATATGATTAGCAATTAGGACAATGAAGTAGTCCCTCATTTGTTACCCAAAAATTTTAGCCATAAAAAGTTGTGAAAAACAAAATTATCCCTTTGCAACCCACTTTGAGCCGAATAAAATATTTCCCTTTCGTTTGATAACTCGAAAAACCCAAATAGCCCGGAATTATGAAAATTGAGAAAATTCATCAAGTAAGTCCAAAGCGTGCATAAAAAGGGCAAGAAAAGAAAAATAGCAAGAAAAAAAAAGAGAAAAAAATGAGCAAATGCCCGAGAAAAAGCACAAATGGACGTCATAAGAAAATTTTCCAATTCCGAACATTCCGTCTATTTCCATTTTTACCCTTTACACTTTTTAACCCGAAAAGTCCTAACCAAGTCCGAATGGGGAAATTAATTACCGCGTGGAGAGCTAAGACATGAAAAGATAATATGAGAGATTAAATGGTATGAAATAGAGGTGATGTTCCCATTTCCAAATAATTGTATTCCGATGATGAGATCTTTTCAACATATATTTCCTTCTTTTCAATTTTGTATGCATGAATTTGTGTCCATTATATTTACTCTTTATATCATGCATACCGAGAGAAAATAACCACAATTCGAGTGATTCGTTTGTGAGTGCATCCGTAGGAATTTGAATCAAAACGAATTTTCGAAAAGTAACGTAATGCTCAATCGGTGGAAATTTGAGGTTTAATTTATGGATTTGCACACACACACTATGGTTTGACACATTTGAATATGAATTTATGGTGATTATTTTTTCAAAAAGCTTAAATTGTACAATTTTTAAGTATTTTGATTTTTTATTTCAGTCAATAAAGAATTTTGTGGGTAAATTCACTGCAAACTCTCACGAGACAAAACTCGTCCTACTAGGGTAACCTAGAGGTTTAAAGGCTTGTTGCATACGCTAAATGCAATCGCATGCCTGCGAAAGTGGAATTTTATTTTAATAAAGGAATTTTCAAAAGTAGAATTGTATTTAGATTCAGTTACATTGCCCGGGACGTGCAAAGTCCTAAGTTAGTGGGATTTGACCAAGCGTAAATTCTTCTGAATTTAGCCCCTTAAGTTAGTGATTTTAATATCTCGAACAAGGTAATTGAACCATTTTTATGCCATATCACTCCATTATCTGTTTCTAACAATTTTCCCTAGTTTTCATGTAATTTTGATGAAGTTTTCAGGAATGGAATGCAAGAAAGGACAAGAAGGAAACCAGAAGAAAGCAGAAGATGAAAAGAAGAAAAGTCAAAGGGAAAAAGCGTAAAGTTCTACTTATAATTCGAAATCGATACCAAAAGGGAAGTTGAAAATCATGAGTTCACAAGAGCAGAGGAAGAAACGGCACCCAAATCGAAGTTCTAGATCAAAAGTTATGGCCAGTCAAAGTTGAAAGGAAAAAGTCAAAGTAGAAGAAAATCGGATCGATCCGGGTTGGAACCGGACCGATCCGAAATGACTAAGTCCAGTACACCCCGGATGGATGGCCAACCGATAGCAACCGAACCAATCCGATAAGGACCGGACCGATCCGGTAGAATAAAAAAAGAACCGATCCGGTGGTTATCGGGCCGATCCGAGGGTAATCCGGATCGGTCCGGTCATGTGAAATCCTGGCATTTATTATGCAGATTTTTGGTGTGCGTAGCTGGTGAAACTTGTGCCACAAGCAATTTGAGCTGTCAATTTCGTTAATTTGTGCTATAAAAGCCCATGCCCTACATCATTTGAAAGAGAGAGTTCTAGGGTTAAATTCTAGTTCAATTTTTAGGGTTAGCTTTTGAGAAAAAAAAATATTCTATTTCTTTGAGACTATTTCATGAACCCTAGTTTGTAAGAATTTCTGAATTCCAATTTCGTTTTTGTTGCTGAATTCAAGTAATATCATTTCATTCTCTTGTTTTATTATTTGCAAATCATTTACAATGACTTGTAGATCCATAACTTTATGTATGAATTTGTTCTTTACCCAAATCATGTCTAGCTAAATTCCCAAGGGTTGGGGTACATGAACTCAATCCAAGGCAAATTATTTCTATAGAAAATAGAGGATAAATTAAAATATTGATTGAACTGTGAATGAAAATCATACAAAAATTGTTAATCTTTTAATCTCTCTTGCCCTAGGTACTTGAGATGTTTAAGAAGGCTTTGCGAGTATAATTTATAATTCACCGCTTTATATCTATCTTTGATTTCATATGATGCGGGCTAGATCCCTCATATATGTAATGCTTAGAATTTATAAAGAATGGATTTAATCAAGAATTTTAATTTACAATTCTAGTATTCTATAGGATAATTTGTTAAGGTTTGAGGGATTGTACCCTACCCTATTTTCTCTTATTTGTCAAATCTAAGTATTTGCAATATTCAGTTTGTTTTTCTTAAGTAAATTTTTTATTTCATTAGAAATTTTCCAAATCATTAATCATCTTTTTATATTTATTTTGTGAAATCATTTCAAGTTTTATTAACTTTCCCTATTACAATTTGGCAATTTTGATCCCTGTGGAGACGATCCCGACTTACTGGGTTATTACTTGAGCGACAGGCTTGCACTTGATCCTAGAGAAAACGCACTTTTGAGACAAATTTTTAGTCGCGTCAACTAGGCAGTATGGCCACTACCACTACCCAGCAGTATATTTATCCCTATTATAGTAATGTTGTACCTGTTCAAACGTCATATATCGAAATAAAATAGAGATAATGAAAATATACATTCAAAACAATATGCATCACGATATAATCCAAATATAATTCAAATCTAATAACTTAAAATAATTCAATTCAAATAATGTCACTACATGTTTGGGGTAGGGGTAGATCTTAGGAGGTGAGTAGGCCACACGATATATGAATTGACACCCCTAGCAATATACATTGTGTCGCATTGTTCGCGCAACCACAATGGGGAGTTCTCCTTCCTGGGTATCACATGCGTGACGAGCACCTTGGACTCGATGTCTTGAAGAAAACGTCCATGAACTAGCATACCCTGGATGGTATTCGGGTCCGTCAACCCCCGCCTTATCCGCTGGCCATCAAATATGTCCAGTATAAACACGATTGACCAACCAAGTGTCGACATCGATCGGTCGAAGGGAGTCAAATAGGGGACTGGATCATCAAAGTCTACACGTGTCGGTGATGAAGCAGCGATGTCCACATCCTCATCTTCCTGCACCTCATCCTCCACCATCTTCTCCTTCCTTTTCCCCTTACGATTTCTACCCAACAAATGCTTCATGAATGTGAACATATCTTGGACCGTCGCCTCCAAATGGGACAGCATCGCGTTATGCGAGTCCACCATTCGAGCCAACCCGGTGTTGCTCGTCTCCAATTCAATGATCCAAGATTTGGCCACCAGGGAGCTCATCCCCCTTGTCCTCCCCTTACGATCAACGCCAAGCACTTGGCTGAGTGCGTCTGTGGACAAAGACGCCTTATCAGCATTAGAGTGCGACTCATGCACTTCCTTAAGCTTTTCCTGAAACGACAAAAAACACATGATTAGTTAAATAAGTAAATAAAAAAAATATAACGAAATTAACAAAAAGTAAACTGTCGGATTACTTACAATCGTGTCCGCGACGCTCAGGGACACCTCCTTATCCTTCTCCTTCTTCGTTCGAATAGCCACATAAGTATCGAGCCTCTGTGGCCTACCCCCAGGGCCACTCCCTGTCCCCTGAAATAAAATAATGCAAAATTAGCATCGGCCCCGCAAAGTAAAATAATGCAGAATAATATATTTTTGTAATTATAGAAAAATTAAATCTTACCATCATCCTATGCTCCACCTCGGCGTAAGACGTCCGGCCGGAGTAGTGCACGCCCATCTTTTATGCCCAATTTTCCCTCCCCGATTAGCGAGATGCCAATTATCTCTCCCCGATCTCATTGTCAATGAACTTTTGTTGTTGTGCCAATGAGACCGACTCCTTCGACGGGAGCGATTCAAGCATTCGGATAACAGACTGTCGGGTCTTTCCAAAGTACCGGGTCCGCATATTTTTCTTCCACGTCTTGTGTTGCTACCTCAACTGCTCCAAGACTGAATCGCGTAGCTTTGGATCCACGTTGAATTGTTCCTATCCAACAAATACAATGTTAGTTGCGAATAAATATAAATATAAAATGAAATTGCAATCAAAATCGAAATCGAAATCGAAATTGAAATATTCATATAAATATAAATACATTACCTGTAGTGCCGCCCAAATAACTAACTTGAGCTCATTTGGCACCTCCCTCCAACTAGTGTACCCCGAACCGATGATCGCTGTTACCAGCGCGTGGAATCTCGCTAATAGCCCCATCTTGTTCTCGATGGACATCCCCAATTTGCCATATTTGGGGAGCCTAGGGGTTGAGGAGCCCTCGTCGCCTCTGCTACCACCGATCCTAAACGACATCATCATAATCAGCATCATCATCCTCGCCTTAATACCTGAAGGAGACTTTTATGTAAAAAAATGTTGTTATTAGTACAAATCAAAATGAATTAGAAGAAGACATGCAAATATTTACAATTACTACAAATCCAAATGAATTGTTAATGTTTAACACCTCAATTTTGAATTCCAAAATGACAGCATCTAACTCATAATATGTATAACTACTAAAAATTCGAAACATCCCCACCCCCACCCTTACTGCCCACACACACGCACACTACACAAGAGTGAAAATGATAAAGTGCAAATCAATTAAAAGAATTAAAAATGGATTGATAAAGTACAAATTGGAATATTTATTACAAATTGAAAAATTGTTTGAAATTCGGGTTATCATAAAAAATGGATTGATATTCGGTGGGAGCGGCCAAGTCATCCACACTACTATTTAGACGCTTTGGCGCATTTAGGACAATTTACCACGGCTCGTTGTTGATATACTCCGAGTAAAACACTTGGTTGATCTTTTGAAATGCACAAATAAATTGCTCATCGCTCATGTGGTCATTGCTCTTCAACTTAGACAAGTCAACCATGATCAAATTGGTGACAAGATCAACTTTACAAGCATTTTTATCCTCAACTCTTACCCAGTCATAGTAAAATACAACCTCTTTAAAGCTTATATAATCCAATTCAAATATATTTCAAATTACACCACAGTAAGTCATTTCAGCTTCAACCAAAGGAGCCAGGTAGACGTCGATGTCATCACTTGGTGCCTTTGGCCCAGGTATCAACAAAGACACCATCGAAAATTCAAGTCTCATATACTGTGAAGGAGGGAGGTTGAGTAGGGCTAGGATCACTGGCCATACACTCTGATTGGTGCTTATATTTCTAAATGGATTGAAACCATCTGTTGATATAGCCAAACAAATGTTGCGCTGTTCTCGAGAAAAATCGGGATGCTCATAATTCATCCTCCTCCAAGATGTTGAATCAATAGGATGACGCATGATAATACCCCCTACTTCTTCCCTAGCATGCCAAATCATTGCCTCCGCTATCCATGGTACTTTGAAAAATCGCTTTCATCTAGGCCCAACGAGAAAAAATTTCAACACTTTTTTAGGCAATTTTAAGCTTGTGCCTTCCTTACCAGTAGATTGGACATTCCACTTTTAAAATTAACAACATCAATCCACTATAATCCAACCGCTATAGCAATAACAAATGTGTATCCCGTACTCCTAATTCACCTACTCAATTAATTATTTTCATCAATTAAACTAACAATTAAAATATACAATAATTAATTTACTAATTCACAATGAGGCGCAATCCTACTTGCATATGAAAGGGGCACTAATTATTAATTTACTAAAAAAATTAACAACCAATCAATATTTAATCAATCAATTCTTTTACAAGAGGCACTACAATATGAGGGGCAATATCTACTAAACCAATAAAATTTTTATTAAAACACACACACACACGCACATATACACAGCCCTACACCCCCTGCCTCCCCCCCCCCCGGCCCACCGCCTGCCCTGCCCCCTCTTCCCCACTGCCACTTCCCACCACACGCACACACATGCGCACATATACATACACGCACACACGCGCGCGCATATACACCCCTCCCCTCCCCCCCACCACACACACATGCATATATACACCCCCCACACACACACGCACACATATACACACACGCACATATACATACACATATACATAAATGGAGGATAAATAGAGAGAGAAAACGTACCAAAATCGTAGAGAGAGAGAGAGAGAGAGAGCAATCGCTAGAGAGAGAGAGAGAAATCGCTAGAGAGAGAGAGAGAGAGAAATGTAGGGAATTAGAATCGGTGGAAAAAAAAAAGAGGGAGGGTTTTTTTACTGACAGAATTATCACGGACATGTCACGGTCCTTGATCGTGATAACTTTATAGCATTGTCACGATCAATGACCTTGACAAGCCTTTGTCGCGGCCTTGTCACGGTCAATGACCGTGATAAAAATGCGTGTTTTTTTGTCATGGTCAATGGTCGTGACAAGGCTGGCCGGTTGAAGGGTGCCAATTTGACCATTTTGGTGTATTGGGATAGTATGGCCAGCAAGTATACTAGAAATTGTTCTTCGTCCTGTACTAGAACTCTGTTGGTCACATGTTGAGAAATAACCAAGTATAAGTAAATATCCTCTCCGGTAGTAGGAGTTAACAACAAAGGTGGAGATCCCAAGTACCATATAATTCCTTCTAATGCCTCATCGTATTCATGCATCCAGGTCATTATCCTTGCCTTCTTCAGAGCTTGAAAGAAAGGTTGACATTTAATCGATAATCAGAATATGAATCGGTTGAATGCAGCTAGAATTCCAATAAGGACCTAAATATCTCTGATTGTAGTGGGATTTTTTATATCCTTCAAAGCCCTGATTTGATCTGGATTCGCTGAAAAAATAACGAGAGCCCATGAAATAATATCCATATGCGCAAATGAACATACTCTGATTTCATGCAAGTTTTTCTAACAACATAGATATGATCAAATCAAGAAAAACTTTATTATTCAACTAATCTGATTTTAATACATGCAAAAATTAAAATCAATTAAATCTGATTTATTTCAACGTCAAATTAATAGCAATTTGATTAGTTGAATGATAAAATTTTTCTTGATTTGATTATATATATGTTTTTAGAAAACTTGCATGAAATCAGAGTATGTTCATTTGCATGTATGGAGATTGTTTTCTGGGCACTCATTATTTTTTTCAATTGGTATCAGAGCATATAAATCTGAAAGAATCAATTTAAACATTTTTCTTTTCACAAAAATATTTTCAAGAAATATCTAGAAAAGAAAATTTAACTTGCATTTGTTTGAACAAAATATTTCTTCTAAACAATATTAGAGAAATTATCATTTTAAGCATAAATAAACAACATGCAATTTTTAAGAAAGAATTTAAATAATATCATCAGCAATCCGATAAACATTCTTTCTAAGAAATACATACAACACTAATCATGGAGACATAATAAGATTATGCAATCACTTTAAAATGTGTTTTCAATCTCTAAAAATATAAAATTCGTTTTTATGTGAGTAGTGTTTGAAAATGATATTTCACAAATATAAGAGAAAATAGAACTATAAAGGATTTTAAATAAGCATGCAAGATCCAAAAAATTCTGGTTTTAACAACATATAACATTCAACACAAAAATCAGAATATTTATATCCTAATAATATTCAATAAATTTAGGATCTAAAAAATCTAAGAGATTCTAGTTTTTGTAAAAAATTATTTCAACATGAATGTATAAAAATTCTCTCTACAATAACACAATATTTCAATCTCTAAAATTATGAGATGATGTGTAACATCATTGACAATTCAAAATAAAAGAAGAAATGAGATGAAGTAGATATTAACACAATATGTGTAAAGTAACACTTTCTCTCTCTTATATATTTTCTCTAATTCTCTATATTTTTCTCTCTACATATTCTAACCCTTTTATGTTTCTCACTCTTGAAAATATCTGATCTAAAAAATCTCTAAAAAGTCTAACTCCAATCAACTCTTTAATGGTGTTTATAAAGGTGAGAAAAGATCATTCTAGAAAATATAATATGGAGGGCTGAGATTAAAAGATTTTAATCCTGTGGTTGAGAATAATTCAAGATATAACATATTAACAGATTATTAAACAACTTAAATAGTTTTAACAAACTAAAAAATCTAACCAACTAAGTTTGTTTTAAAAACCTAAAACTACTAAAGACGTCAACTATGCTGGTATAGGGTTTTAGTTGTAACAAACTCTCCAACGGATATGTTGTAACGGCTTCATCTTTCTTAATAAACCAACTGTCAAAGCAATCCCTAAGGCTAGGATAAAAGAGTACGAAGGTTATAGTTGGTAAACCGATTATGAGACCTATAGCTTAGAAGTACTAGTGGTTTAAAGAGGAACGAACGAAGATTCTACGGTTGAAACCTACCGTCAATAATATAATCCCGAAGATCCATTATCATGATAGTTACGTGAAATGACAAATGACAACAATCGTAATTAACCAAAACTAACAGGTTTCCATTGTAGGTATGGCCAAAAGTCTAAGCCTAATGAGTTTTAACAAAATATCAAATCACTACATCCTAAGGATATGGATGGTACCAAAGGTAAATGGACTTTTCATCCAACAACTATATAGGCTATGAGGTCATTAGCCAAAGGCTAAAAGACGTAATGTAAATTTTGGTCAGATCCAAATGCAAAATGGTACAAAATTTATATTCTCACAAAAGAACGAAACAGTGTACTAAGGCTCCTAGCAGGTCCAACTCGAAAAGCTAAGGGCATGTCTGGTTCTATATTCAGAAAACTCGATTTAAACGTTATTAAAAAATACAATTTTAAAATTCAGCTTTTTATGATTATAATTATTGGTGCGCGTTTGGTAATCTTGTTTTTAAATACAGTTTTTTTAAAAAATTGACAAAATTGGCAAACATATATATATATAATAAAGTAGGAAACTTATGTACGCCACAAGCTTAATTGATCATGTCATCTAGATTAGGTTTTTTTTCACGCTTTATTTTACCCTTGAAATTTTTAGGTTGCCCCTCATTTGACACACTCTAATTTGTTCCCCCTTTTTTTTTTAAATTCAAAAAGAAGGGTATAATAGAAATTTTCATCATCTCCCAAACACACGCCTCTTATCTTACTTTTATCCAACCTCAGTTACCTCATTCCCCGTATCTTCTTCTCTTATAAATGCATCAATGAAAAAACTCTCATCCACCAACCCACTCCTCCACCGGAGACAAATCACGTTTCAGAAACGCATTCATATCGGAGCTAACAACTACCCTACACTCGGCCTTTGTATCTCCAGCACCTCACTCCTATCTCCACCTTGTCGGGACACCAGACGGCCTCCGTTCCTCCATCTACGTTCGAAGCCACTTCCAAAACCTTGTCCTTAAAACCCACCTCAGAGAATACACCACGCCAACTCCCCCTTCGGATACGCCTAAGGTAAGACTTTCTGTGTTGCGTGCCACTTCAAAACCCTACCTTATGTTCCATAAATCGACAAAGCTTCTACTTCAAAATTAGGTTTAGATTGTTTGATCTAAACAATCAGAGTAGCTCCCGCGGTATTTCATAACTATTTGAAATGATGACCCCAATTTTAAAAACTTTCACATTAAAAATATAATTTCATTTAAATGCGGAATAAAGATGGTTCAACTAAACAACAACATAAACAAGAAGAAATTTCTTCACAAATTAAAACAAAGTGAAACAAATTTTAATTCTTCCAAAATTAAAATTATACTCCAAATCAAATTTGTGAATTTTTACTTTAAGCCCAAAAATAAATTTAACCCAAGTCCTAGAAATTTACCTAACAATAAATATTCATTTTGTAATTTAGGCCACACTAAATTTTATCCAATAAAATTAATGACTTGAACTAAATTAATTAAACGTAACCCAAATTAAATTAGCACCAAATTAAATATACCAATTTTATCTTTTTACCGAAGCATGCATCTAATGTGATTTTGCAAAAGATAAAATAAACATACCACTATGCCGCAATGTACGAGGAAAAACCAACAATGTGAAAAAACCTCAGACGACCCTAGCCTTAAGTCTACTAAGTATGGTTTTATGATTACAAGACAAATAACTTAAACAACTCGACATGACTCCATCCAAGCCCCTGACGCGTCTTCTTGGAATCCACCAAAATCTTGGAATCCACCGAAATCTTGGAATCCACCAATGAGGCTTTTGGAATAACCGTCAACCCGCACCCGAAGCCTTTCTTCGAGTGGGAACGCCATAGTAACAAACAAGTCTTCTTATTTGTGGGATGTAGAAGTAAACCCAAACAACTCTTCAAGCGGTAGAGTAGAACCCGGTGTCAAATAAACTCCAAGCAAGATATATATATGTAGGGACTTGGATAAACTAAACAAATGGGTGTGTATGTGTTTTTGGAGAATTTAATCCATAAAAATCAAACACAAAACATGGAACTTTTTCTTGAATTTTTTGTCTCTGGAAGATTCTTAGAATGTGAAAAAGTTGGTTTGTAAAGGTTGGTTCCCACACTTAGTAATTATGTCAAAAAGTAGTGGGAACATGGAAAAAACTGCTAAAACTTCCAAAAAAACGGTTCCCGCCAAAGTCGTTCGAATGATATTTTCGTTCGAACGACATTCTCATTCGAACGACTTTACTAACGATGTTCCAGTGAGAAGAAGAAAATCTCGTTAGAAGTCTATTTCGAACGACCTGGGAATCTCGTTCGAACGAGATTCCAGTTCGTTCGAACGACGTGTCAGAAAATGCAATATTCATTTTAAGCCCAAAACTTTTTATGAAAAGTTCTAAAAAATATTTTCTGAGTAAACCAAAGTCGTTAAAACTATTTAGAATTTTTTTATAAAATACACCCAATTAATTTCCAAGCTCCTATATATATATATATATATATATATATATATATATATATATATATATATATATATATATATATATATATATATATATATGATGCATTCATACCTTAGGAGCATTGGAACTAATGTTGTTAACGTAGAAACGAGGCACAATAAACTCGGCATATGATGAAGCTTTATAATCTTGGCTGCTACGTCTTCAACTAACACATCATAGGCTTGGATGGATACACTTGAACACTATCCTATGACTCAAATGTTTTTGTCCGGAATTGAGCCAACACTACATTAAGACTCAATCGGAGACATGTGTCCTTACAAATCTCCCCCTTTGGCTACTCCAGGACAAAAACCAAACAAAAATTCTAAAGGGCCGTCAAGCTCTACTAGACTTAAAAAAATATCCCACCCAAAATAAAAATTACATATCTTGACTCAAAAACCTAGGGAGCAATATCTTTGTCGAAGAAAGTTGCCATTTAGAAGAATTCCTACACACTTAAGAAAACTATCAAACGTATAGGAAATATCAAGAATATTAAATGCATGTAAAATAAACACTCCACCTAAATTAATTCTCCCCTTTATCAACTATGATCAACCTAAGAAGGTCGCGACTCCCCCAAAGTTAAAATGTCCTAAACTAAGATACGATTATAATAGGATTAGATACCATCTCTCCCCCTATCATTCTCCCCCTTTTTGTTCAGTAATAGACAAAGGATAAAAACTAATTTAAATACGATGAAGCTTAGAGTAATAAGAGCATGAAAGCATATGGGTAACACAATCAAAACTAATCCATACATAAGATACCAAAGTGATACAAAAGATACTAAGTATGTGATATCAACAATAATATGCAACAAGATAGATACCAATTATGAATTTGACGCATAGATGGACTAGAAAGCGAGGCAAAGAAAAATAAATACCATATATATGTAGACATAATGAATATCACTAACGCATACTCACATATATAGGTATAGACACCACACATAACACAAAATACAATAAGCTTTTCACACTCGTATGGCAAAAATGGGTCATATGGAAACGGAAGTGTAGAGGTGTGAACTAATAACAATTAAATTTAGACCCAATCACTTAAAATATGTTCACTAAGTTCCCATTTGATTGAAAATTTTATCACATTTGAATATAACCTCATGTGACAATATAGATTGAACTCGATGAACAAACATACACAATGCATACAAGCCTAGAATTTCGATCATTCTACAAACCAATAGAGTCATGACATTGAAAGTACAACTAAGATAAACGGACATTGTGCAAACCGTTGATATACCATCCAAACTCCCTCAATTTAAGAATATTATTTTAATCTTTTGAATGAATAAATCAACTAAACAAAATAGGCCTTGGAAAATATTTTCTTTTAATGCCATTATTCTTTTAGGCCTTTGGACCACGTGTTTCTTTTAGGTCCAAGCAAACGGTGTCTTACTTAAAAAGGATGATATTTCCTTTTCGAGCCCTTCCCCGTGCACATTTATATATATAAACTTTTATCGCTCAATTCTCGCATGCAACGGATTTTAACATGTAGTAGTCCTCCTAGGTCACATAACATGTAGATGACAAGATTGGTAGGAGAACACCTCACACAGCTCAAATATACATGTGAAGTTATAATTTCACGTGAGCTCATGCATGTGTGAATTGAGGCATATAAAAATAGAATCCATTATATCAACAAAAAATCCAACTGCTCCATGTAAGCATGGTAAAAAACATTTTAAGGATTGAAAATCTAAACCAAAAGTTCTAGCCATATGAAAGTGAAAAAGAAAGGATTCAAACACAAGTATATAGCACATAAAGTGTGTCAAACTAACATACACAAAAAAAAAAAATTCTTTTTGAGTTTTTGAAAATTTTTAACCAAAAACAAAAGATATTTACTCAAAAGATAAACAAAAATTATTTGTATTTTTCATTAGGCCCAAATTACTAAAAGGTGAAGCACAAATGATAAACAAAAATATTTTTGTATTTTTTCATTTAATACAAACTAAAATGAAAGAACTATAATACAAAAGATAAACAAACATCATAATTCTAGCATGTGATATGTGATCAAGCAATTACTAGAAAATAACTAAGAAGCATAAAATTAGCATGATAATATAGCATGAAGCACAAAAGCTAAAGTATGCAAACAACTATCACATTCAACCTTTAGATTTAGCAAGGGAGGTATCATGTGAAAGTAAGTGAGAATAAAAAATCCTATCATGTAAAGCTACTAAATCGGATCTCCTAACCCAAACTAATGATGAATGACGATGTCGGGAAGTAGGAATCTTGGCTACCTTAGTTGCCTTACATTGGGACTTTCTAGGACCTCGTTTAAGATCAAAATAAAATTTCCTAAGATGACCTTTTCGACTACAATGTGAGCACCTAAAGACTCGGTGAAAAGACTTACCTAAGGAATGATCTATAACATTATTCCTAGAGGATTCTCCTAAAACATTGGTTTTGGCTTTAGTGGTGGAATCGTTGCAAGAATTTAAGCCTAAACCACAAGTGTCATTTTTAATTTGGACCGTTCCTAAGATTTTATCTAATTTCTCCGAACGACTCTCCAAATCAAATTTGACTCTACTTGAGCCTCTCACTTTCTTCTCAAGCTTTACAATCTTAGACTCAAGAAAATAATTTATCTTTTCAAACTCGAGAAGCTCATTTTTCAAGGATTCCATCAAACCTGTAAGGCCATCTCTCTTACCTTCTACATACTCAAGCTTCTCTCGAAGAGCTCTCTCACGTGTCCTAAGGTCTTCAACTAAAACACTCTCATTAATGACCTTGGCACGCTCTTTCAAACTAGCTTCTAACTTCAAATTTTTTCTTTTTAATTTAATAGATTTTTCATATAGTTCTTAAAAAGCAATTTGAAGTTCACTCACATCAACCTCATTTTCACTTTCACTCTCTCTTTTATTCTCCACTCTCACCACCATCATCTCTTTGGGATTCACAAACAAAGGCCTTGGAAGTGTCATGTGTTAAAATTCTATCAATAAATGAATGCTCACTTTCACTCACACGACTTTCCATAAAATCCACAAAGTTGGGCTTAGTGGGGGAATCGGGTCCCTCTTCCTTATCACTATCACTAAGGGTTGCATTGTAGGAAATTGGTTTCTTACCCTCTCTCTTTAGTTTAGTGGGGAACTTTTTTTCCCTATGGCCATACCCTTCACAACAATAACACCTATTTGACTCGTCCCTATTTAAATTCTCATTAAAAGTTTTAGGGATCTTCTCGGCTTTGTCATGCTTAGAATTTTCAAATTTCTTAAAATCAATTTTAAATTTATCTTTGTTAAATTTAAGAAATTTATGAAACTTCCTAGCAAACATAGCCATATCTTCCGAGTCACTCTCACTTTCACTCTCTACTACTTATTTTTCCTCCTTTCGGGCTTTCAAAGCAACTCCCTTATCTATTTTCTTTTCAATTTTAGAGGGAAACATGTCTATTTCATAGGTTTGTAGATCACCTACGAGATCTTCTAATTTTGTAGAGGCTAAAGTGGGTAAAGAATTTAACACGATCACCTTAGGAATAAATCTATCGGGTAGGGACCTTAAAATTTTCTTTACTACTCAGTTGTCGAGTATTTTCTCTCCCAAATTAAAATATGAATTAACTATATCGAAAAGTCTAGCATAAAATTCATCAAATATTTATTTTTCATTCACTTTGATGGTTTCAAATTGAATGGTGAGGTTTTGGAGTTTAGAAGCTTTTACGACACTAGTTCCTTCATGAGTGAGTTGTAAAATATCGCAACCTTCTTTAGCGATTTAACACGTCATAATGCAACGGAATTCATCCGGTGTGACCGGGTTAAACAAGGCATTTAAACCTTGAGAATTAAAATTTGCAAGTTTAAATTCATTCTCACTCCATCTATCGGTAGGTTTGGAAACACATTCATTTTCAACTAAATATGTAGTTGGGGACCACCCGTTAACAACTAACAACCAAACCCTCTCATATAGAGACCTAAGTGTCGATTTCATACGCATTTTTCAATACACGTAGTTGGAACCATCGAAAATAGGAAATTTTGAAAATGGAGAAAATTTCAT
Organism: Sambucus nigra; assembly: GCA_949130495.1. Lineage (NCBI taxonomy): Eukaryota > Viridiplantae > Streptophyta > Magnoliopsida > Dipsacales > Adoxaceae > Sambucus > Sambucus nigra. The sequence continues at coordinate 349,575,724 of OX422223.1, read as the reverse complement.
TTTAGCCAAAAAAATTTGAAAGGATCTTAACGCAATAAATTAGCGCTCTGGCACTGATACCACTTGTTGGAAATGATGACCCCAATTATAAAAACTTTCACTTTAAAAATATAATTTCCTTTTAATGCGGAATAGAGATGGTTCAACTAAACAACAACATAAACAAGAAGAAATTTCTTCACAAATTAAAACTAAAGTAAAACAAATTTTAATTCTTCCAAAATTAAAATTATACTCAAAATCTAATTTGTGAATTTTTACTTCAAGCCCAAAAATCAATTTAACCCAAGGCCTAGAAATTTTCCTAACAATAAATATTCATTTTGCAATTTACGACAAACCAAATTTTATCCAATAAAATTAATGACTTGAACTAAATTAATTAAGCGTAACCCAAATTAAATTAGCACCAAATTAAATATATCAATTTTATCTTTTTACCTAAGCATGCATCTAATGTGATTTTGCAAAATATAAAATAAATAAACCACTACGCCGCGATGTACGAGGACAAACCCACAATGGGAAAAAACCTCGGACGGTCCTAGCCTTAAGTCCACTAAGTATGGTTTTATTATTACAAGACAGATGACTTACACAACTCGACTTGACTCCGTCCAAGCCCCTAACGTGTCTTCTTGCAACTACCTCCGCCTAGTCGACAATCCCGGAATCCACCGAAATCTTGAAATCCATCAATGAGGCCTTTGGAACAACCGTCAACCCACACCCGAAGCCTTTCTCCAAGTGGGAATGTCGCAGCAACAAATAACTCTTCTTCTTTATGGGATGTATAAGTAAACCCAAATAACTCTTCAAACGGTAGTGTAGAACCCGGTGCCAAATAAACTCCAAGCAAGATATATATATGTAGCGACTTGGATAAACTAAACAAATGGGTGTGTATGTGTTTTTGGAGAATTTAATCCATAAAAATCAAACACAAAACATATAAGTTTTTCTTGAAAGTTTTTCTCCCTCGAAGACTCTTAGAATGTAAAAAAGTTGGTTTGAAAAGGTTGGTTCCCGTACTTAGTAATTCTGTCAAAAATTAGTGGGGAAAAAGTAGTGGGAACATGGAAAAAACTGTTAAAACTGCCAAAAAACGGTTCCCGCCAAAGTCGTTCGAATGATATTTTCGTTCGAACGACATTCTCGTTCAAACGACTTTACTAACGATGTTCCAGTGAGAAAAACTAAATCTCGTTAAAAGTCTCATTCGAACGACCTGGGAATCTCGTTCGAACGACGTGTTAGAAAATGCAACATTCATTTTAAGCCCAAAACTTTTTATGAAAAGTTTAAAAAATATTTTCTTAGTAAACCAAAGTCGTTAAAAATATTTATAAATTTTTTATAAAATACACCCAATAAATTTCCAAGATACTATATATATATATATATATATATATATATATATATATATATATATATATATATATATATATATATATATATATATATATATATATATATATATAATGCATTAATACCTTAGAAGCATTGGAACCAATGTTGTTGACGTAGAAACGAGGCACAATAAACCCGGCATATGATGAAGCTTTATAATCTTGGCCGCTACGTCTTCAAGTAACACGTCATAGGCTTGGATGGATACACTTGAACACTATCCTATGACTCAAATATTTTTGTCCGGAATTGAGCCAACACTACATTAAGACTCAATCGGAGACTTGTGTCCTTACAATAACAGTAAAAACTATGAAAACCCCAGATCTAACACCATCACCAACAATTATAGGAAACCTCTACAGTCTAAATCTCTTAAATCAAATGCATTTTTTCAATAGGAAATCAAACGCATTTTTTCAAATTAATTGCGTCGGAAGTAGGAGTATATACCTGTTTCAAACACGGTCCAGATTTTGTCGATAACGGATGCATCGATGACGAGGCTCTGAGTTCAAAATAACACATATACATATCTGAGTTTATACCTGTAATTATGCATCGATGACAAGGCTATGTTTCAAACACGGGCCAGATCTAAAATAAGTGTGTTTCTCTCCCCAAAACCCCTATATATATACCTATATAATCTAGTGGTGTTTCTCAACGCTTTTTTATAATTTTGCATTTCAATCCCTAACCTTGACATTCTGTAATAATAAGGCCCAAAAAATCCTTACAGAGTATAACACGCCACTGTTGTTCATTTTTTTCTAGTTTTAAGAAGGCATTGATTGTCTCTCTTGGTAAAAGCTAACCTTAAATATGTGTTATTTGTCTCCCACCCTTCTCTGTCAAGTCTGTTTTTTCCTTCTCAAATAATATTTATTTACCTTTTGTTTTTAGATATTTATGGTGTATTTTATTGGATGAATTTTTGGTACACACTGCATGTTCAAAATGAAGGAAGGCAAACCATTAATTTCAAGATGGATCTTGTGATTTATTTTCGTCTCAATGTTTGGGGTCAAAATTCCCAGGTCATCTATGATTTTGTTCATGATCATTTTTTCTTATTCTCTTACCATTTACTGTTCATGTCTAAACACATATTTGTATGTGCTCTAATATTTACAGTGAATACATGTTTTTTTAAACGAAGGTGGAAAAGTCTTGGTTCTAAATCTTTTTGGGAAATAAAAAATGTGGTCTTATATTTACATCGAAGACATATTTGTGTGTGCTCTAATATTTCCATGTATGGTTTGTTGAAGGTTTTTTACTAAAAATGTTTTGGTCTTATGTGTTTCTCATTTTGCATTTTTTTTTAATTTTTTTTAGGTTGTAAATTAAATTCATGGGTTTACAGATGACATGAAGATATGGTTTGTTAAGATTTGATTTCAATGTTTATATTTGTTACATCATTTTCTTTCAGGGAATGTATTTGGACTATACTAGGGGTGAAGCTTATTGAAATTTAGGATATTCTCTTTTAACAACTGTAGATAATTTCAATTTTTGTCTCACATATGTACTATACCTATTCTCATCTTTTTCACTCAAACCACTTTCTTAGGTAGTGAAAAAATGGGGCGAAAGCCCTTGATTATGTGCCTAGGCCTTTTGGATTTATCGCCCATGTTGATACATCTTCTTAAAAGCTTTGTTATTCATAACAGTTTAGGTACCCATATTTCTTGAGAAAAAATTTTTTTGATTTTATCTTTGATTAAAAGCCTACGCTGTGTGAGATTAGCTTCAATTTCATTGCAGGAGGAAGAGGGAAAATTTATTTGAAGTTGCAACTTCTCTATAAATAGGATTTTGGCTGAATTTCATTGCAGGTTAGGTGTTTGAGTAAATCTGTGAAACACATTTCAGTTTGTAAATTTGTGCCACGCTTTTCAGTTTGTAAATTTGTGCTACAGATATCTTTTTTTGGTTGCATCTTCTGTTTTCTCTTCTCATGAACCGGACATGTCATATTGATTACTATTTTTCTAATAAAAATTTACAAATACATATACATGTGAAGGTTTTCCGTGATTTCTTTTATTATTCAGTATTGTTTATTTTTTCCTTCAATCATTTCTTTTATTTGTCTCTGGAATCATTTGTAGGTGGTTTCAACCAATACATTTAAGCACCATATGAATAAAGGAAGCAAGATATGCATATCCACGTGTAGAATAAAATAGATTGCCTTTTATTTCAATGCTCATTAGAGTTCAAGATGAATGATTCTTCTTTCTTAGTACATTCAATGTAGTTATTGATCTATTCCATTTCAAAATTCAAGGGCCCTTTTCTTTCCCTCTCATTGTATTTCCTCTACTTCATCAATAATCAAACCAAGTGCCTACAAGACTTTTTACATATTCTTAGGTTTACTAAATTAAGTTAATTTAATATTAACTTATTACGACTTTTTACAATTTAGTATTAACCTATTAAGACTTTTTACAATTTTGTTCCTTTTTTTCTAAAAGGGAAATAAAATTTGGTTTCTTTCATTTTTTCTTTACTATGTGTGGAAAATTTGATGTTACAGTATGTTTCTTCCCTTTGAATTTGTAATTTTTACTTTTGTATTTACTTTTTATTTATTTTTAGTTGCAGGCAATCCTGGCCACCAAAGATAATAGTTGTGAATCTCATATGTTAGGCTTTGCTGGCACCAGTCCATTTTCGGTCCTTCAAACTCATTTGTATGCAACCAACTGACTGAAAAGCTGACATATATACACAACTTGAAGCGCACTTTAAAGAGCCAACAAAATGTACTATCAAATTGTGCAAAATATAACATGCTTCTTTGTGCTCTCATTTGTATGGCGATGGCGAGCATCATGTGCTTTCAAGTACTTATGTTCTGCAGTAACTGATTCGAATGCCTTTCTCAACTTATTAGTAATTTTAACCTTAGTAGGGTCCAAATATTCATCTTCGGTAAGGTCATTCTCATTGGGAATATGACCAACATTTATGTAGAAAGAGACTATCTCTGGTGTTGAGTAAGGATTGTGAAAACATAATTTGTACATTCTTCTTCGCGGGGCCTTGGTGATAAGTGGTCAACACCACTTGACTCCTCAGCATCCACCAAGGAATTCAAGTCATGCAGGGGTAGTGTCATTTCCCCAATTCTTATTGTGGATTTGAGTGTAATGTTGTTGAAATTGATAAAAATTCATATTTAGTTATTACAATGTAAATTGTCTGCATCTTAGTACTTTCAAAGAGAACTCTGCCCAAATTTGGTATGTATGTACATAAACACGGTATATGTAAAAAAAATTACAAAAAAATTTCAATTTTTTTAAACCAATAGGTTCGTACAATAGGTTATTTCAAAAATTATTTATCTATTGCGAACTAAATGACTTAAGGTCCAATAAACCACGTACATTTTTGAAAATTTTCACCGTGCCTTCAAGCATGGGCATATATATATATATATATATATATATATATATATATATATATATATATATATATATAATGATATTGCATGTATAATTCACAATAAAATTATATACATACATGAATTGATAATATTTTTAATACATATGTAATATATGTATATTCTATATTATTCCATACATTAATTATACATGTTCAAAAATTATGTATAAGTATTATGTATGTATTGATAATATTATTTAACATATGGATCTTAGTATAATATATAATTTAATAATATAAATATACGTAATTTTGTGTGCATGCATGTATATATATATATATATATATATATATATATATATATATATATTATTTATAAGAGTTACACACATATTAATGTATTATGTATGTATATTATATATTAAGATATAAATGCATTAAAATTTAAGAATGAATAATTCTGAGTTAAAAAATAAAAAACAGAAGTTATAAAAAAACCTTTTGATGTTTTTTGCAAAACTTGATTATAACACATAAATATTATAATTCAGTGTTTAAAAACATGTTGTCAAATGCAAATTTTTATCAGAATTGTATTTAAACACAGAAACAGAATTATAGTTGCAAACCAAATAGGCCCTATGATTTAAAAAATAAACCTATAACTAATAATAGGCGTCACTATGTCCAAAGCTTCCTAAGCCTAATGAACCTAAAGATCTAATGGCTAGTAGTAGGCATACTAGCAGAATATCAATGATATAACAACTCATCTTAAAGCTTGCTAGGTTCCTAACAGGTCTCAGTTCATAGCAATCCTATTCGGTTATTAACAGAACCTATATAACACATTGGTCAAAACTAAATGGTTTGAACCTAGCAAATATGAAACGAACATATAAATCATAATTGACAAGAGGTCAAAATAAGCAATGATAGTTTAACAAATAAAAAAGTCATTTTTTAAAAATTCATCAAATCTCAACATAATTCTGAAAATTATTCTAAGAATAAGAAATTCATTTTAAACAAACCTTATACAAATTTTATTTAAAAAATTATTTTCAGCAAAAATAATCTAATTTCACTTTTAGACAAAAATATATTAGACACACTCAATAATATCAATCAATAAATGCATGAGTGCCTAATGTATGTCAAGTGAAATGTGCATCCACACGTGTATACCTTTACTCGGATATGTATGTTGAGTAGAGTCGAGGCATCTTCACAAATCGAGTAACGTTGCATGATGTACTATGGAGTGGGCTCGGACTAAAAGTATGTTTTGACACAACATCCAAATTAGTTGAAATGCTTAAATAATGTAGACTCAAGTAAGTCAAAGATTTAGGTTGTTTAATTCACTTCAATCCCTCTTTATGTCACCAAGTAGCCCCAAAACTTACCTTAGCCGACTCTGAAGACACATTTGGAAGTGTTCATATTCATCTTGTATTCCTTGAGTGTTAATGAAAATGTTATTTTGTCCCTAATTAATTATATTAGTTTAATCAATGTACATTTTAGTTAACTTAATATATTGATTTTGATGATTCCAAACATATTTTTATTTTCATGATTCAACATGCCTCGACTCTATTCAACGACATATCCGAGTAAAGGTATTTTTCATTTTTATGGCTAATAGGGATGTTCTATCACGTAGGACACGACACCACGTTGCATTTTGCATTTTTATCATACCTTATGATAATGTTGTGTTTCGTCATAATAAAATTATTTTTGAGTTCAAAATTTTAATTTGAAATTTTTATAAGAAAAATGTTTTTGTGAAAATAAGTTTGACACTAAATATATGTATATGCATGCGGTTTTTTATATATGTGCGTGACTTTATATATATGTGATATATGTGTGTGCATGTGTATCATATTATATATATGATATGTATAGTATTTAGCAGTTGGCATGTTATATATATATTATATATGTTATATGATAGGTATGTTATGTTATGTTATCATGAGCTCTTAAAAGCTTTTGATTAGTCAGGCCGATGTGACATTAGCAGGACATAGCTTTTGCCATGCCTGATTTTTTTTGTCAGTTGTTGATTTAGCTTTTGCCATGCTGTAGCTCCTCTAGAGTTGGCGTGTAGCCTTGACAATATTCATATAACAGGTGTATCTCCTCTAGAGTTGGAGTGTTGCCATACCTTAGCTACATGATAGCCCTGTATAAACTTTCGGCTATAACTGTTAACCCTAAGACTTTGTCATAAAAATATCTACATTTGCTTTGACCGAGTTGGACTCATCATTGTCTGTTTCGGCAGTAACAGCGAGCCATGCTTATTTGTTTTGAACCTCGTACCATGCTTCTGCCACATGCATGTGGCATTATCTGCTCCCACTCATCCTTCGGTCTTATCCATGTAGACCTGACTACACTTCTTTTGGTGTACCAGTTACTAGACCTGTCCTACTTGACCCCTTATTGATCTGTTTCATTTTTTTTTACAGCCTTATGGAAACCCTCGGTCATAGGTGACTTATTTAAGTGACGCATTTCTTTTACGAACTATACCTGCTCGTGAAAAGACTTGGACTTGACCATGTACTGGTTAGAAGTTATTTCTTACTAGCGTTTAGCTCAAGAAATATACCATATCTTCCAAACTTCTCAATATACGTGCTTTGTTCAAACTTTTGTCCATCAGTATAGTATTGATGTGGTACGACTGATATTATGACCGAGTAATATTTTACCAGCTATTCTGATTATATCTATTGGACAACTTACTTACACACCTACATTATATTCGTCTAATGTTGAGAAGTTGATTCTAAACTTTTGATTAATTAACTGCATGTACTTATATTATCTCTCTATGTGAAACACTCTTATCTTCTACACAATGGTATATACATGTTATTATTTATTCTTTTGTTTCGGACTAACATTTCACTTTTATACATCATATCTGTATTTTATTTCTTGGACTAATATATTCTTACAGGAGTTATTTTGGGATGTAAAAAGAACTCACTTTCAGTCCCATATTTTCAGATTACCATTTTTGTGCTACAACAGATATATTTTTATGGAGAAGATAAATATAAAGATTTGCAGATCCGATTGCAAAATCATTTTTCAGCTGCTCCATCTCAGAAAATCTGGAGCATTTAATGCTCAAAATGCATGAGTCTAACAGCTAGTTTTTGGAAGACACATTTAAAGATTTCAAGTGCTGCATTGAAGAACAACCCAACCAGAAAGAATATGAGCAAGACTTGAAATATTATTGAGAGCATTTATATTACTACTCAGCTACACATTCAAGAGAGCAATTAATTTTTTATCATCTGCTCAATCATTGAAGAAGAAGACTTGTGCCTACTTCAACATCATTTATTGAAGTCTGATTCAAGAAGGAGAAACTCAGATTACAAATTGTATTTTAAGGAGTTTCAGTATTTTATTCTGTACTACAAAAATTCAGATTTATTGTGAAGCTTTATTGAAGCTTCGGTTTGTACCGGTGATTGGTTCCTACCCGCAAGTGGGCCACGGGGTTTGAAGCTCGGAGTTAGATTGCAAACAGTTGTACGCGGTGGTTTGATCCTACCTGCAAGTGGATCAGGTTTAGTGAAGCGCAAAGGAGTCGGGGGCTCTAGGCGCGTGGACGTAGGCCGAGATTTGGCCGAACCACGTTAAATTTCGGTGTCATTTATTTTCCGCACTTTTATTTATTTATTTGCACATGCTTGCTTGAGTTAATATTTTCAGCACACTATCTTGCAAATAAATTAATTCCGAAATTTGACTAAATTAATTTTAAGGTTAAAATAATTATTTTTTTGAGTTAAATAATTAATTTCAGAATATCACTTTAAATTAAATACGAAAATTAATTTAATATTTCTAGAGTGTTAAAATCTGCATCTCTAGTTGCTTAAATTAGTTAGTTGCATTTATTTGATATTATTGGATTTATTCTTTATAGATTTATTAATCTGAAATTTGTTTAAGTGATTTAAATTTACTATTTTTCTAAAATATTAATTTGACTTAAAAGTTTGTAAAAACTCAATTCACCCCCTCTTGAGTATCTTTCTGGGCAACAATTGGTATCAGAGCTAGTGCTCTTCTTATTTATTTTGATTTAACAATCATAGAGTTAAAGATCATGGAAAACTTTTCTGTATTTATTTTAAATGCTGCACTCTACATTTTTATTATTTGTATGCTAAAATGTTTGATGTCTTGTAGTTATTCATTGTTTCATTATGTGAGAAGAAAATGGACACACACTCAACCTTGCATTTCAAGCTTTGTTTTAAAGGAAGAATTCAATCCTTGCTTATATGCTAATATTGATGAATCAAGCAGTGAGGAGACAAATGCTACTTGTCTCATGGCAAATGATAATGAGGAGGTAGACTCTAATCCTAACTCTAGTGATAGTGATGATGATAGTGTTGATGATTATGAGGTATTACAAAATGTTTTTGATGAATTATGTGAAAGTTTTGAAGAACTTAAAAAGAAATATATTGATCTTAAGAAGTCTCATTCATTGCTTTCAACTAACTATGATTCTATGTCAAATGATTTTGATGATTTGAAATTAGAAAATGAATCATTGAAAAATGAGATTAAAACTTTTAAAAAGGATAAATCTGTAAATGTTACTCACCCTCTTGAAATTGAAAATAATGATTTAAAAAGAGAGATTGATTATTTAAAGAAATCTTTAGATACCTTTACTAAAGGAAATGAATATTTTTATAAAATTATAGAAAATCAAAGAATTCGTTTTAATAATAATGGTATAGGATATGATGAACAAAATGAGAAAAAGAGTTATTCTAGTGTATTTAATAATGTAGCCTCATCTAGTCATCCTAACTCCTTATGCACATATTGTGGTAGACATACACATTATTCCAAATTTTGTCATTTTAGAAAAAGGAAGTACAAGAATACAAAATTAGCTTGGATTCCAAAGGAAACAACTATGTATGTTAACCCTTATCAACCCCACACATATTGGGTTCCAAAAGATAAAGTTTCTAAGTGCAAAATCGGTATTGGAACATGAACACATTTTTTTTGAAAATAAAATTAGTATTATTTTTTTTGTTTAATATTGTGATATATTACTTTCATATCTTATATGCTCATTAATGATTAATAATCTGATTATTTTTCTATGTGATTATCTTCATGTCTACATGCTTATTTGAAATAGACACCATTCATTACTTGAAAATATTTGTTTTGTGATTAAGGATTTATAATTTGATTTATTTCTTATTAATCTCTATGGTTGATAATGTGAATAATTTTTTAATGTCAAAGAATGCTATGGATGTTAAATTAATTCTTTGTATATGGATTAATAAAAAATTTAGTACATGATAAAATTGTCATTGATGATTATTATTTGTTACGTACATTCTAGTATAAGTTGCGTATCATTATTGATCTTGATGATTATCTTTTATTATGACTACGCTTGAATTTTTTATAAGAAAATGAATTCTGAAATTTTCTATTTAATATTGCTTTATGGACCTAACACATTCTTGGATGGAAAAGAGAAAATCTTTAAAGTTGTGTAGGTTGCATTTTGAAATGGAATGTGGATTTTCAAGGCATATGATTTGGTCATATTACAAATTTCAAGTTTCATTGCCTAATGTTGGAAATGCCACACTTGGAAGAAGTTTCATGAATATATCTTTGGTATTGGTAAGGTGGTAAGGAACACCATTCATGAATTTAAAATCATATATTTGTTGATGATTTATTTTATGATATATTTCCATGCATTGAATATTTGTTATATCATATGAGCTTGTTGATAATTTAGTATTCACATGTAAATTTGTATATTTATTATTCTTGATAATTTTATGTTATATGACATATACACTTGATTTTGATGATAATTTATTTTTTAAGTGAAAATTCATAATCTTTATGTTTTATATACCTGGACATATATTTGTGAATAATATTGGATAAATTCATGACTTTATTGTAAATTAATCTGAAACGAAAATGTCTTTTTAAAATTTATTAGTCATATGAGCTACATGTTAATATTGTAACATTCACGGTGAATATTTTTTTGGAAGATAGTAACATTTGTGTTATGTTTAAATTGAGAAATAACATGATCAACAATTAGTATCATTTGTGAGATTTTTCAAAAATGATTTTATGAAGTCAATTTTTTTTAATAATATTTTATCTCATGAAATAGATGCACCATATTTGTTATATGCATGTTTGCCTAAATTGGTATTCCTTAGGGGGAGAAAAAAGTTTATTGAAATTTGTTTGATTATTTGTTCGAAAATTGCTTGATCATAACTTTGATATAATATTATGGATCTCGCAATTCAGTTGATTATTCCGAGAATTTTAGCTCGTATCTTCAAAACGGCAAAGCTTGAGCAAAATGCTATATATATTTTTTTACTATTTCTAACTCATGTTATGTGCTTATTTCAAATTATTTGAAAACATCGAGTTATGAAATGTTTATTTGTTGTGCACTTGAAAGTTTACATCATGATGATTTTTACAACAAATTGATATTGCGCCTACTGAAAATTTATACATTGCAATTTTATTACATTAGTGAGAAAATTAATTATGCACATTGTTATATCTCTCATAATTACATTATTTGAGAACATTAAGTTATTATTTCTATTTTTGCGTAAAAAGTTATTCTGAGGAACTATTGTGTGCAACGCACGATTAATGTGTGACTACAAAAATTGGTATCATTTATCATTTTTTTTACTTATGTATTATTTGTTGATATTTTTGTCTATCTACAAATTCAAATACATGCTATGAATATTTATGATGAATCTATGTTGACACATGTGCGTATTGAAAATTTCATGCCCTTTGCAATTTATGGTTATATCCCATGCATATATTATTTTTGATAGGGGGAGCTTCACCCTTTTTTATCCGTGACACTGAATTTATATGAAAAATCTTTTTGATAATGTCAAAGGGGGAGAAATATTTATGATTCACTAATTGAGCTTAATTTATACATTTTATGGATTATTGTGAATCATTGTTTGTCATCATCAAAAAGGGGGAGATTGTTAATGAAAATGTTATTTTGTCCCTAATTAATTATATTAGTTTAATCAATGTACATTTTAGTTAACTTAATATATTGATTTTGATGATTCCAAACATATTTTTATTTTCATGATTCAACATGCCTCGACTCTATTCAACGACATATCCGAGTAAAGGTATTTTTCATTTTTATGGCTAATAGGGATGTTCTATCACGTAGGACACGACACCACGTTGCATTTTGCATTTTTATCATACCTTATGATAATGTTGTGTTTCGTCATAATAAAATTATTTTTGAGTTCAAAATTTTAATTTGAAATTTTTATAAGAAATTTTTTTTTGTGAAAATAAGTTTGACACTAAATATATGTATATGCATGCGGTTTTTTATATATGTGCGTGACTTTATATATATATGATATATGTGTGTGCGTGTGTATCATATTATATATATGATATGTATAGTATTTAGCAGTTGGCATGTTATATATATATTATATATGTTATATGATATGTATGTTATGTTATGTTATCATGAGCTCTTAAAAGCTTTTGATTAGTCAGGCCGATGTGACATTAGCAGGACATAGCTTTTGCCATGCCTGATTTTTTTTGTCAGTTGTTGATTTAGCTTTTGCCATGCTGTAGCTCCTCTAGAGTTGGCGTGTAGCCTTGACAATATTCATATAACAGGTGTAGCTCCTCTAGAGTTGGAGTGTTGCCATACCTTAGCTACATGATAGCCCTGTATAAACTTTCGGCTATAACTGTTAACCCTAAGACTTTGTCATAAAAATATCTACATTTGCTTTGACCGAGTTGGACTCATCATTGTCTGTTTCGGCAGTAACAGCGAGCCATGCTTATTTGTTTTGAACCTCGTACCATGCTTCTACCACATGCATGTGGCATTATCTGCTCCCACTCATCCTTTGGTCTTATCCATGTAGACCTGACTACACTTCTTTTGGTGTACCAGATACTAGACCTGTCCTACTTGACCCCTTATTGATCTGTTTCATTTTTTTTACAGCCTTATGGAAACCCTCGGTCATAGGTGACTTATTTAAGTGACGCATTTCTTTTACGAACTATACCTGCTCGTGAAAAGACTTGGACTTGACCATGTACTGGTTACAAGTTATTTCTTACTAGCGTTTAGCTCAAGAAATATACCATATCTTCCAAACTTCTCAATATACGTGCTTTGTTCAAACTTTTGTCCATCAGTATAGTATTGATGTGGTACGACTGATATTATGACCGAGTAATATTTTACCAGCTATTCTGATTATATCTATTGGACAACTTACTTACACACCTACATTATATTCGTCTAATGTTGAGAAGTTGATTCTAAACTTTTGATTAATTAACTGCATGTACTTATATTATCTCTCTATGTGAAACACTCTTATCTTCTACACAATGGTATATACATGTTATTATTTATTCTTTTGTTTCGGACTAACATTTCACTTTTATACATCATATCTGTATTTTATTTCTTGGACTAATATATTCTTACAGGAGTTATTTTGGGATGTAAAAAGAACTCACTTTCAGTCCCATATTTTCAGATTACCATTTTCGTGCTACAACAGATATATTTTTATGGAGAAGATAAATATAAAGATTTGCAGATCAGATTGCAAAATCATTTTTCAGCTCCTCCATCTCAGAAAATCTGGAGCATTTAATGCTAAAAATGCATGAGTCTAACAGCTAGTTTTTGGAAGACACATTTAAAGATTTCAAGTGTTGCATTGAAGAACAACCCAACCAGAAAGAATATGAGCAAGACTTGAAATATTATTGAGAGCATTTATATTACTACTCAGCTACACATTCAAGAGAGCAATTAATTTTTTATCACCTGCTCAATCATTGAAGAAGAAGACTTGTGCCTACTTCAACATCATTTATTGAAGTCTGATTCAAGAAGGAGAAACTCAGATTACAAATTGTATTTTAAGGAGTTTCAGTATTTTATTCTGTACTACAAAAATTCAGATTTATTGTGAATCTTTGTTGAAGCTTCGGTTTGTACCGGTGATTGGTTCCTACCCGCAAGTGGGACACGAGGTTTGAAGCTCGGAGTTAGCTTGCAAACAGTTGTACGCGGTGGTTTGATCCTACCCGCAAGTGGATCAGGTTTAGTGAAGCGCAAAGGAGTCGGGGGCTCTAGGTGCGTGGACGTAGGCCGGGATTTGGCCGAACCACATTAAATTTCGGTGTCATTTATTTTCCGCACTTTTATTTATTTATTTGCACATGCTTGCTTGAGTTAATATTTTCAGCACACTATCTTGCAAATAAATTAATTCCGAAATTTGACTAAATTAATTTTAAGGTTAAAATAATTATTTTTTTGAGTTAAATAATTAATTTCATAATATCACTTTAAATTAAATACGAAAATTAATTTAATATTTCTAGAGTGTTAAAATCTGCATCTCTAGTTGCTTAAATTAGTTAGTTGCATTTATTTGATATTATTGGATTTATTCTTTATAGATTTATTAATCTGAAATTTGTTTAAGTGATTTAAATTTACTATTTTTCTAAAATATTAATTTGACTTAAAAGTTTGTAAAAACTCAATTCACCCCCTCTTGAGTATCTTTCTGGGCAACATTGAGGATTTTGAAAATCTTTGTTAAGTCCTTGATGTGATCGGTTGCCTATTTTTTTTCTAAGGATATCATCAATGTAGACCTCCATAGTTGCTTCGATCTAGTTCTTAAACATCTTGGTCATAAGAAGCTGATAAATTATCCCAACATTCTTCACACCAAAAGTAATTACCTTGTAGCAGTAAAGCCCTAAGGTCGTGATGAACAACGACTTCTTATGATCTTAAACAAATAGTGGTATCTCATGATATTCGGAGTAGGCATCCATGAAACTGATATGCTAGTGGTCAACTTTGTATCAATAATTACTCTCTTCTTTCTGATCACGGTGGTATTAAAAATCCAGTCCAAAAATTAGACTTCTCTTATGAAGCTATCTTGGAGGAGGTTTTTAACTTCGCTTTCCATAATTCTTACTTTTTCTAGTGCTGACTTTCAGGTCTTTTGTTTTATCGATCGATGGGTCAAATCCATATGTAGCCGATGATAGGAAATGTTTATATCTATACTCTTGAAATCATAAGGTTGACACACGAAGACGTCGATGTTAGTCCTGAGAATATAAATTAGTTGTTCTACTTATTCCGTAGTTAATTATAATCTGATAAAAAAGATTTTATTCGATTGGGAAGAATCTAGGGGAATAGTGATTAGCTCATCCATCACTCTCTCATAAGGGTCTAATCTTTTTTCCTCAACCCTCGGCCAAACACAATTTGGTTTTTACTTGAGTTGATCATCCTTTGAATTGTCATCGTTCGAACTCTTATTTGATGGGTCACTTTTTATTTTCATGGTAGATACAAAGCAACCGTGAGTTTTCGCTTGATCTCCGCTGATCTCCACCACTTCCTAATCGCTGAGAAATTTCAATTTATGGTGAAGATATAATGGGATGACCCTCGTAGTATGGAGCCAACTGTTGCCTACAATGACATCATATGGTGAGTTTGATTTGGATATCTTAAGATTCTATCTCTCAATTGAGAGGTCTAACCTTGACAAGTAGGTTGACCTTCCCCAAGGGGGTCTCCATATCCCTATTAAAGACAATTAATGGTCAATCCTTTGTGTCCAGATCTTAGACGGTGTAACCATTTTTTAGCAATAGGTCGAGGTACATGATTTCTGGAGAACTCCCTTAATTGACTAGTATCCTCTTAACGCCAATTTCTTATAAGTAGAATTAGAACCAGGGCGTCCTATGAGGGATATTCATATCGACTAGTTCATCCTCGATGAATATTATTATTCGATCAACATCTAGATCTTAACTCCCCCATTTAGCTAGCATGAGTTTGGACACTTCTACCTAGAAAGCATCTTGGATGCGAGATTTAATCATCATTGTTTCTTTGAGCTTCTTTCCTGTGCACTATAAGGGATCGATGTAACTGTGTAAGGCTACCACCATTCTCTAAGGTGGGAGTTCATCGTCCTCCCCCACTATATGTGCTACATTTACCCATGTTGAGGACTTCAACTTCACTGACTCAATATATTCCTTCATATGCTCGATATGCATTATGTCCTCTAGGTGCCGCTTAAACATCTTGTTGTTCTCCATGATATGACCATAGTCCCGTTGGTAAATGTACTTGAAACTATTATCCTTATCATTTGAATCACTGTCTATCTTGGTCATCCTCTTGAAATGCAACTTGTCCTTGATATGTAAAATCAACTTGTAGATGTGCTCTTTCAAGAAGGTATACATTGCCTAAAAGATTTTTTTGTTGTTCTGTTTCTTGTAATGTCCCTTGATGACATCATTTTTAGTCCCTTTTTTACTGGGGTTAGTTGATTTCCTCCCTTAGAGAAATTGTTTGAATCTTTCTTCTTAGACTCCTTAGAAACCTGATCGACCGGAACTTCCACAGTGAGTAACATGTCCTCCACTTTAGGGTATTTTCTCTATACACTCCATAAGGTTGTCCATGGTTGAGGATAGCTTCTTGGTTAAGGACTGGTAAAGTTTATCAAATCTAGAGAGCCTAAACTTAAAGGACGAAATGGCTAGCTAATCATTGCAATCATCAATCCCATTGAATAACTCACACTAACATTATGCGTACTACCTTAAGGGATCCCCCCCTTTTCTCTTCTAAGGGAGATTAGTGGATTGACCTCTTTAAACTCTTTGTTACTAGGGATGAAGCTAGCCATAAACTTCTCAAACAACTATTTGAATGAGCTAATCGACCTAGGAGCCAATTTCTCAAACCACTTAAGACTAATTTTTCTTGGAGTAAAAGGGAAAACTTGACACATAAGGGCATCATGGTGACTCCACAAAGACATAGCTTACTGATAATGTTTAATATGATGAGCGGGGTCTTTCATTCCATCATATAAGATGTGCTTTGGGATGTAAAACTTCTTTGGTGGTTCGAACATTTTTATCTCCAGAATCAAAGTTGAGGTAGAATCGTATCGTAATGCTCTAGACTTATGGGAGTGTGTCCCATCAACTTTGTATCGCTTGGAGGATGAGGGGACCTTGAAGGAATCTATCCCATCCAAATAATTCGTGCATTATATTATATGCAACTTTTGGTGTGAGAACGATGAGATTGGTAAGTACTCATATTATTGTTGGGAATGTTTTCACCGTAATGGGAGTCATGACTTTCCCACAGACAATGCCAAATTGTAGGGCATATAAAACCCACAATAAATGAAATATTATTTATTCTCTTAAGAATATGAATGCAGAAACAGTAAATGACACTTGATGTGCGTGGTTCAGTAGACCGATTTTCCTACGTCTACGGGAAAGGGAAGAAAAACTATTTATTAACTATGAAGAACAAAAGACGATTGGAGTGATATGGTTATTAGCTCAGAGTCTAATTCATCACGAATCAAATTAAAAATCGATACCTTAAAATAGAGTGTTGTCTCATTTATTTATAAATAGAATGTTCCTGCATATCTAGATCTCTCTACTTCGATTTTATCTTTGGGTGGTAGTGTTTTATTAGGATTAATTGTCCATGTTGTATATGATCTTCGTAGATTATGAGTTACATTTATTCCCCCTTGACACCTAAATGCCACATTTCGACCCACGTGACATGATCAATCACATTTTCCTTCAGCGTCCATAAATAGAAACCTTATTTATGAGGGAGGGTGTTTGTGAGAAAATCCTTAACAAAATACTTTGTACTCAAAGATGAGATCTGAACTAGCATTCTCTATCACCCCAATCTTTTTTCCTCTTCTAATGTAATCAGTCTCTTTGCCCTGTGGATGTAAGGCGATTAAGGCTGAACCATGTATACATGGTGTTATCTACATTATGAATTGCACTATGGGTTAAATAAATAAATATATAGATTACTAAATTGATCCACACACTCATGCACTTGTATATATACTCACGTAAGAACTTCTTATGGTGCAGACTCCGGAATATGCTATTTTTTTTAAATTAGTAAAAAAAAATGTTCTTTTTATTAAACTTCATGGATATGATTTCGAGAGTGAGAAGACCATCTTTAATTTTTTTCATCAAAAAATTCAATTAAAAAGTGGGTGAGACGAGGTGATGTGCAAAAAATGGAATGAATACGCATTTTCGGCTGTTGAAATTTTAGTGATCATCTCACCCACTTTTTGATTAAATTTTTTATGAAACTTCATGGATATTATTTTGACAGTAAGAAGATCATATCCATGAAGTTTCATCAAAAAATTCAATTAAAAATTACGAGAGATGGTTGTCAAAATTTCAAGAGCCGAAAATGCATAGTTATACCATTTGTTTTGCATATCACCTCATCTCAACCACTTTTTTTATGAAAAAAAAAGATGATCTTTTCACTTTGGAGATCATATCCATGAAGTTTTATAGAAAAAAATTATTTTTTTAATTATTTTAAAAATTGGTATGTAACGAAATTTGCACCATAATGAGTCCTTACAGGTTAGAGAGAAAGAGAGACTCACACATACCACGTATAAAGTCCACTCGTGCGAACCGTTTTTTTTAAATAGTAAAAAACAAATTGGGTTGAATTTTTTTAATGTTATTTAACATTTTAGTGATCTCCACAAAAAACAGCTCAAAATAATCGTCGTCCCACCCACCTACTGAAATCCTCGTCTGAATGCCTGAATCATCGTCGGAGACCATCTGAATCATCGCCAAATTATCTCTCTCTCTCTCTCTCTCTCTCTCTCTCTCTATATATATATATATATATATATATATATATATATATATAGCACCATTGCCCCTGCTTGAGAAGAGGGTTTTTTACTGAAAGAAATGGAGTGTTCGCTGAAAAAAATGAAGTTCTCGTCGGAAAGAATGAAAGTTTTAGTGAAATACTAAATTTATCGGTTTTGATTTTTTTGTCAAAAAATATACAATATGCGTGATTTTGAATAGATCTCGTGAGTAGTTTGTAAATATATAAATTTTGTGAATTTTAAATTTGGAGATTTGAAGTGTGGAGACAATGATTATGCAACACAAATAAATATGAGAGAAGTAATGACCAAGAAAGAACAAAGAAAATAAAACGCCAATCACACAACAACGGATGTACGTGGTTCAGCAAAGATGCGCCTACGTCCACGGTGGTGCAGTCAGTATTATTTCTCAATATTCTGGAGAATGAGTACAGAGAATACAACTTGTCCTTTGCCCTGGACCTAGGGTTTAATTTATATATGTGTATGTTAGTTAGTGGAAATGATGGGTTCCTCCATATTAGCCATCTTCCCTTTAACTTCACTTCATGGGATCGTGCTCCCCTATAACTTCCCTTCATGGGATCGTGGGGAAATTGGATCAATACACAAGATGAGGGGCCTGGACTTTGGGCCGCTAGGGCTGGGCTACTCGTCCAGGCCTATAGCACTAATTTCTGGGTACCCACAATTACCCCTAAATTTGTTGTGCCATGCATGTGGGCCCAACAAATTTAAATGATTAGCCATAATAGCCGTGTTGCGATTCCTCGGGCGCTGTAGAGTCGATTTCTGGCAGCAGCCGCTTCGCTTACTGTGCGATATGATTAGATTTTGAAGGTTTTTTGGAATAAGGCTCATTTCTTTTCGTCGTTTCAGCTTTTCCAGCACTCTTCTATCTTCTGAGAACTCTTGCGCTTCGTACCTTCTACTTTCGATCTCCATTCTCGTTGCTTCTTCGTCATTTGACTTGATCTTCTGTCTTGTAAGTCTCTCGTGCCCTTTGCATTTTCTCTTTGGTTTGTAGCTTTTCTTGTATTTTCCAATGGCGAAGATTGGAAATAGGTCAATCTCGGAATTTAGAAAATTCTACAACATTCCTGAGTGGGTGGAGATTGAGTGTTGTGCCTCACCTCCTAGGAACGTTAGGGATATAGAGGATGCCCACTGGATTCATGCTTTGTTGCTTTCCCAGGGGGGACTTACTTTTCCCCCTAATGATCTGTTTTTGCATTTTTTTTAGCTATTTTAGTATTGTACCTGCACAATGTTCACCCAATGTATGGAAAATAGTGAACGGCGTGCATAGGATAAATTAATTGTATGGCACAAGGTTAGGGCTTGCCGAGGTCTGCTTTTGTTACTTCTTCTCTCGAACTAGTTAAGGTGTCATGTACCTCAAAGCTAGGAGCCCTGATAGGGTATTGGTAGTAAATCTACCTGATTCCCATAAGGACTACTGGCAGGAAGGTTTTCTTGTTAGGAATTGGCAGTTCTCTCCCCAATCTGAAGGGTCAAGGTCTGAAAGATTCACTGTTACCTTTTATGGGGAAGAATATATAGGTAGATATTTGTACTGTTGCTTCAATCTCTGCTGACTTATGACTTTTTTAGCTCCTTTCTGCGTTTTCTTTTACAACGAGGTCAAGGAAAGTGGAGCCTGCTCTTAGCGAGGTCCGAATTTCTGAGTTGGTTAAAGCTTGGAACATCAGAGAGCCTTTGGGTGACGGCGAGCATCCCAGATCTGCTGCTTTCTTGTTAGAGTATAAGAACGTAGGCTCCAGCTTCATAGCACGACCTATGGACAGTGTTCTAGATTTTGCTTCCCTCGAAGAGACTACTGCCGAGCTAATCCAGTTGGACGAAGAGGAGATGAGCTCTGAAAGTGAGCCTGTCGGTAATCTTGGCGGAGGGAGCTCTGTCGGTAGCAGTTCTTCTAATTCTGAGGAAAATTCTGAAGATCAAGGATCGTCGAGCACTTCCAACAGTTCTGGTGAAGAGATGCCTCCCATGAAGAATTTGATCAGAGATGATGACGATGATGATGACGTGCTCCTTGCACAGAGGTCCAAGAAACTGAAGTCAGCACCTGGGGTTATAGCTACTGGTTCTCAGCCTTCTTCTCAGGAGCAAGAGAAGAAGAGGAGAGAGGAGGAGCAGGCGAGAGAGAGGGAGAGGAAAAAGGAGGAGGAGAGGAGGAAGGTGGAAGAGAAGAAGAAAGTGGAGGAGACAAAGAGAAGGGAGAGAGAAAAGGAGGAGGAGAGTAGGAAGATGGAATCGAGGACCAAAACAGGTCAAGCCCTGGTCCCAGTATCTTCCTTGCCTGAGGGGGCTTCGGTGGCCACTTCTCCTCAGCTAGCCCCTGCGCTGCTCGAGAGAGCAGTCCTTCCTGCGGATCGCCAGAGGGCGTTGGGGTCCGATCAACTGGCTCTGCAAGCTAGCCAGAGGCTTGCATTGGTAAAGTTCTCTTCTAATTCTTAATTTCTTTTAACAAGTCTTGATGGTTTCTTCTTCTTGATTTCTTCTTTATTCTTTGCAGTTTGTGACCGACTTCGCTGTGCTCTATCGCTCTCGCGACGAGCTGGTGAGGAGGAGTGGTGAGCTGGAACAACAAAAATCTGCTCTGGAAGCCAGGGCCTCTCAGCTGGAGGCCGATCTGAAGGCTGCTGATGCAGCTCGAGTTTCATCTGACCTGGCCCTTGTCAATTATGCTCGTGAGAGAGATGATGCGGTCAGGGAGCTGGGCGAGCTGAGGAAGGCTTATGATCTGGTGTGCACGAGCAAGCTGGACCTTGTAGAGAAGAACAGGGTTCTGGCCGAGCAACTGGAGGCGGAGAAAGCCCAGGCAGCCACCCTTAAGGAGGACTCGTACAACTCTGGCTGGGCTGCTGCGTATGAGGAAGCTGAAATTCAGATAGGCTATATCAGTCGTCTGAACTTCAAGAAAGGGTGGAATAAGGCTCTCGTGGCTTCTGGGGTGGACGTTGCATCCCCACTCTTTGACGAGCATGATGTTGATCGGCACTGATCCTGCCCCAACTGCTGAGGACCCTGCCCCAACTGCTGAAGGCACTGATCCTGTTTCTCAGGCGACTCCTGATGACGCTCCTTTGGTTGAGAGGACAGAGGACACCCCTACAGAGGGTAATGCCCCTGCTGATGCTGATAAGGACAAGGGACCATCCAGCTCTAGGCCACCCGAGGTTGCTAATTGATAGGGCTGCTTTGTATTTTTTTCTTTTTCAATCTGATGTAACCTCGTTCCTTATTAATGAAAAGACTTCATTTTTGTTTATGCTGATCTCTTTCTCTTATCTTTCTTTTACTTGTAGTTGGTTGATGTTGATGACTATATTCCTGCTACCTCCCAACTGAGTAGGACTCTTGATCCTAATGCAAGCCCTGCTGTTCGCCAGGCCTTTGTTAGACTTTGTAAGTCACTTAGGTCTAGGAATCAGAAATATAAGGAGCAATCCGAGTTGGTGGCTAAGTTGAAGGATAGGCTCCAGGAAATGGAATAAATCGATGCCTCAGTATAAGAAGAAGTTAGTGCACTGAGAGCAAAGTTACTGGAGGCCACCGAGATTAACCAAGTTGGGGAGTTCTTGCAGCAGGAGAATGAAGACCTGAGGCGGGAGGTCTCTAAGCTTAAGGAGCATTCGCTGAGCACCGTTCCAATAGTCCTGCAAGGCTCTTCTTCGTCGCAAGCTGCTCGGCCTCCCCTCATGCGTGCTGGCAGGAGGGCCAGGGGTAGGAACAGGGAAGCCGTCGAACAGCGGGAGATTGGGGAGCTGCGCGACGATGTTCGACGAGCTTATGTAATTGCTACTGGGCTCCAGAGGGACGTTTCCCGACTGCGGCATCTATTCAAGAAGGGCCCTCGCCAAGTGTGGTCTGATGGCTACGATCAGGGCTGGCTGGATGCTCCCACGAGACTATCAGAGTTCGAAGAACTTTCTTTCATCAGAGGGTGGTTGAGTGCCCTGAGAGAGCTGCAGGTCCCGAGGAACTCGGTGTTATGGTATCGACACGAGATGTCCTCCTCCATTCTGATGCCCAATCCATTCAGGAGGGATGATCGATGGATCCCCATTGATGCTATTCCCCGGCAACTATTGGAGTTGGACGCAAATGAGGTCGTGGAAGAGCTAGCCCCCGCTCCCGATAATGGAAGGAGAGCTAAAGTTGCTGATTATCTTGATCGGAGGCTTCCACCTCCTTGAGATTTTGTTATTTTTTTTTTATAATGTAAATTCTTTGGGCGAGCTTCGCCGACTAAACATGTATTATCATTGTTTGTAAATATAAAGGATTAACGAAAATTTCGCGTTTTGGGCAATTTTGCCGACTAAACGTGTTCATCCAATCTTTTTATATTTTCGCTGCTTCATAATCCTTTTTATTTTGTCATGCGAGTGTCCCCCCAGTCCAGTATAATGCAAGAATACCATTGTGCCCTCACTTTACCTTTTAGGTTATGTCGTCACACTCCCTTAGGCCTAAGTAGGGCAATTGGCGAGGACACACCTGGTATTGGATGTCTTCATCCGATCAGGATTTTGTTTAACCAAAGTAGGTTTGATGCCTAAGAATACTCTGTAGGGTTTCATATATTGCCAGGCGCAATGCTAAGAGGTCTGTCGTGCTTCATGACGATGACCTGAGGAGGGATGTTCCCCTGCTATGTCGACTATTATGCCTGTGATTTGGAAGGGATGTGTAAAAAAATATAACTGTTACTAATTAGGGAGTGATCAACTGAGAGATTTTCATTAGTGAAATGGGAAATGAACTGTCCTTTCACATAACGAATACAATAAAAGATTTAATAATAGAATTCCTAAAAATAGAATTTCTTGAGATTAGCTGCGTTCCATGCTCGTGGTATCTCCCTACCCTCCATCGTTTCCAAATGATAGGCACCTTGCAGGTCAACTCTAATTATCTTAGAAGGTCCTTCCCAGCTTGGGCCCAGCTTACCGTCTGATGGCTTCACTGTGTTGCCCAGGACCTTTCTTAGAACATAGTCCCCAACTTTGAATCTCCTCGGGTTGACCCTTTTGCTGTAGTGCTTCGCGAGCTGTTGCTGATAGCTTGCTAGTTTCACTAGGGCAAGTTCCCTGCGCTCGTCGGCCAGGTCGAGTTCATCGAGCAAAGCCTCATCGTTCTGGCCCTGTTCCACAAGGTCGGATCTCATTGTTGGCAATCTCGCTTCTAGTGGGATGATTGCCTCCATACCATATGTTAGTGAGAATGACATTTCTCCTGTTGCTCACCTAGGAGTCATTCTGTATGCCCATAGGATATGCGGTAGCTCGGTTGCCCATGTGCCTTTGGCTCGCTCTAACCGCTTCTTTAATCCAGCGATCACTGCTTTGTTGGAAGCTTCAGATTATTCGTTGCTTTGAGGGTAGGCCACCGAGATGAAGTGGTGCCTGATCCCGTATTCGTTGCAGAAGTCCTGAAAAGGGCCACTCTCGAACTGTGTTCCATTGTCAGTGATGATGGTTCTGGGAATTCCGAGTCGAGTGATTATATTCCTCCATACGAACCTTATCATGTCAGCATCTCGGATGTTCGCCAGTGGTTCTGCCTCAATCCACTTGGTAAAGTAGTCAGTTGCAACCAACAGGTATTTGCGATTGCCGGTAGCGGTGGGTAGTGGTCCCACGATGTCCATTCCCTATTGGGCGAAAGGCCAGGGGCTGGTCAGGGATTTTAATTCGCTGGCGGGTTGGTGGACCGTAGGAGCGTGAAGTTGGCATTTCAGGCATTTGCGAACATATACTGCGGAGTCCTTTTGCATGTATGGCCACCAGTAGCCTTCCTTCATTGCTCGGAAGGCTAGAGACCTTCCTCCGACATGACTTCCACAGATTCCTTCGTGAAGCTCGTGAAGAACTGCCTTGACATCGCCTGGGTGGACGCATCTAAGGTAGGGACCGGAGAAAGATCTTTTATACAAGTCGCCTCCTGTGGATAAGTGAAAGCGAGCAGCTTTGACCCTTATTTGGTGGGCAGTTCTCTTGTCCTCTTGAAGCGTTCCGTCCTCTAAATAGTCCTTCAAGGGATCCATCCAGCTGGGGGCTGATTCCAATTGGAGTATTGGTTCCGCGTTTGGCAGCTCACAGTTGGGGTAAATGCTTGGGCAACTGAGGAAATCGATAGGGATAACCCTTTGAAGGCTAGAATCAACTGCCGAACTCAGGGCTGCTAACGCATCAGCGTGGCTGTTTTGCCCCCTGGGAAACTGCTAGATGTTGATCTCTTCAAAGCTCGTCATTAAGTTTTTCACCAAGGAGAGGTAGGCTGCCATTCTCTCATCCTTTGTGTTATAGTCTCCACTTATCTGGTTGGAAACTAGTTGCGAATCGCCGAATACCTGCAAACGCTTTGCTCCCAGAGTTTGCGCTTTTTGGAGACCTGCTATTAGGGCTTCGTATTCTTCTTCGTTGTTGGAGGCTGCAAATCCCAGCCTGATTCCTTGCTCAAGGACTGTGTTTTCTGGAGTGATGAGAATAATTCCTACCCCAGCTCCCTTTGAGTTGGAGGCTCCATCAACGGACAGTTTCCAGCTTTCCACTGTAGCTTGGTTGTTTTGCTCTGTTGGCTTAGGCTGGTCGGAGGGTTCTTCGCCTGTGAATTCAGCTATGAAATCAGCGAGGATTTGACCCTTGATAGCTGTCCTTGGTTGAAATTAGATGTCAAACCGGCCGAGCTCGACTGACAATTTAGACAGTCTGCCTGACAAATCCACCTTCCTTAGGACAGCCTTGAGGGGGTGTGATGTAAGGACGATGATCGTATGAGCTTCGAAGTAATGCTTCATCTTTCTCGAGGCTATTACTAGGTCGAATGCGAGCTTTTCCAATGGTAGGTAGCGCTACTCGGCATGTAATAAGGTTTTACTCGCGTAATAGACGGGATGTTGGATTCCTGTAACTTCTCACATTAGCGCCGAGCTGACAGTATGACTGAATACAGAGAGGTAGAGGTACAAAGAGTCCATTTGTTGTGGTATGACAAGCAGTGGTGGAGTGCTTAGGTAGGACTTGAGCTCGTCCAATGCTGGCGAGCAATCTGGGCTCCACTCTACTGTTTTGCTGCCCTTTAAGAGTTGGAAGAAAGGCTTGCATCTCTCGGAGGATTTAGAAATGAAACGATTTAGAGCAGCGAGCATTCCAGTGAGCTTTTGTACATCCTGGATTGTGCGAGGAGGTTGCACTCTGTTGATTTCATCAATCTGGTCCGGATTAGCCTCTATGCCTCGCTTGCTGACCAAATACCCAAGAAACTTCCCTCACTGGACACCGAAGGAACACTTGCTCGCATTAAGTTTTATTCGGTACTTCCTGAGGATTTCGAAGGTACTTGACAGGTCCGAGAGGTGATTCTCCTTCTCCTTGCTCTTAACGAGCATGTCGTCGATGTAGACCTCCATTGTGTCTCCCATTTGATTCTTGAACATTTTAGTAACTAGTCGCTGATAGGTTGCCCCTGCATTTTTTAGCCCAAAAGGCATGACCTTGTAACAATATAAACCAACCATCATGATAAACGCCGTTTTGTCCTGATCTGGGGCATACAAGGGAATCTGGTGATATCCTGAGTACGCGTCCAGGAAACTCATTCGTTCGTGAGCTGCGGTGGCGTCTACTAGTTGGTCTATTTTTGGAAGAGGGAAGCTATCCTTGGGGCAGGCTTTCTTGAGGTCAGTGAAGTCTATGCAAACTCTCCACTTTCCGTTGCTTTTCGGAACTACCACTAGGTTGGATAACCATTTGGGGAATTGCACTTCCCGTATGGATCCTGCATCCAGCAGTTTTTCGACTTCTTTTTCTATTGCTCTGGCCTTCTCGGGAGCAGTTCGCCGTGCCTTCTGCGTTATCGGCTTGAATATGGGATCGACGTGCAACTGGTGGCAGACCATATTGGGATCGATTCCTGGCAGCTCATAAGGTTCCCAAGCGAAAACATCTATGTGGCTTCTGAGTAAGGTTGACAACTCCTTTTGCTCTTGGTCGGTGAGTGACGCTCCGATCAAGAAGACTCTGCTATTGTCGCCTTCCCTAGCCGCCACTTCTACCAGGTCCTCGACGACACGCTCGGAGGGGAGGAGCCTGGTCTCTTCCACTCCAGGCCTTCCATATTTTAATTGCTATTTGGAAGGAATTGCACCTTCCTCCACTTTTTTGCTGGGTTGATCGGCTTTTTTCTTTGGCTTTGGTCGGATGGCCGCTATGAAGAACTTCCTTGCCATCGCCTGGTCACCGTGTATCTCCATTACTCCTCGCTCGGTAACATATTTGAGCTTCTGATGGTAGGTCGAGGAGACTGCCTTCATCGCATGAAGCCATCCCCTGCCGAGGATGGCCTGATACGGTGAATCAATGTCGACCACCAAAAACTCGATCATATTGGAAACATTTCCAGCCCGCACTGGCAGTACTATTTTGCCTAAGGGCATGGTCATTTTTCCAGCGAAGTCGACCAGAGGAACAGTAGCTCCCTTTAGGTCGGCGACGCTCAACTTCAATTTCCTGAACAGGTCGATGTACATTACTTCGGATGAGCTTCCTTGATCGACGAGCAGCCTGTCGATGTCAAAGTTGGCTATCCTGAGTGTAATGACCAAGGCATCATGATGTGGGGTCCTTACTCCCACTAGGTCTTCATCCGTGAAAATAATATGCTTGTTGTAGTTGATGTCTTCTGCTCGCCGACGTTTTCCTGACTGTGATTTTGCTGGATCAATCTGAAAAGCTTGCATTACCGCTGTCAATTTCTTTACCTCCATTCGAGCTGAGTTCCCTTGTATTTGCTTGACGTCAGATACTCCGTGGATTACTGCGAATTCATGTCCGGCATCATCCTCCAGCACGTTGTCGGGTTTCGCCTCTCTGTGGGCAGCCACTTTCTCTACCTTCTTTTCCACAAAGTCATTCAAATGTCCAAATTGGGCTAACTCCTCGAGGTGGGACTTAAGAGCCTTGCAGTGCTCGGTCTTATGCCCTCCCTCTTTGTGGAAAGCGCATCTTAATGCATTATTTCTTTTCGAGGGGTCTCCTCCCATTTTTCGGGGCCATTTGATAAACAGCTCATCCTTGATCTTCGCGAGAATTTTGTAAATTGGCTCTTTGAAGACGGTGTTGATCGCCTGGAATGATTTTGTTACGTCAAGGTTCCCTCCGTTTCGGGAGCCATTCTTGCCCCCACTCTTTCCTCCTTTCTTCTGGTTCTCAACTTTCTCACTTCCCTTGGTAGTGAGCTTGGCTCGACCGTTTTCTCCTACATTAAGGCGGGTGACATCTTCCACCTTTGCGTATTTCTCAATCCGGGCCATCAGGTCGTCAATGGTCATAGCTTCCTTCTTCGTCAAGGACTGGTAAAGGAGGGAAGAGCTAGGTAACCCAATTTTGAAGGAAGCCACTGCCACTTCTTCCGCGTAGTCCTCGATCTCGTTGAATAACTCCCAGTACCTCTTAGCATAGTCTCGGAGTGTTTCTTGAGGCGTTTTATTCATGGTTAATAGAGCATCCATCCTTTTGGGATGGGAGCTGTTGGTGATGAACCGGGCCGTAAAGAGCTCGGCCAAGGATTTGAAATTTCTGATGGATCGGTGAGGGAGTTTTTTGAACCATTTCTGGGCCACGTCATGGAGGCTCGAGGGAAAAATACGGCATATCAGTGCATCCCGGTGATTCCAGAGGGTCATGGCCTGCCGGTACTGCCTGACATGATCAATGGGATCAGTCTTCCCGTCGTAAATCTTGAACCTTGTAATGGCAAATTTCTTGGGAGCCTCTTCCTCTTCAATTTCCCTCATGAAGGGTGACTTCATCTGGGTCTTGAGGGCTCTCCTGGCGAGTTCTCTGGTCGACCTGGTGCCGCGGTGAGCTGGATGTTGGTCCATTTCTCTGCGGACCAGGTTCCGTATGTTTTCGTCGCTGCGAGCAGGGCTCTGGTAGCGGCGAGCTCTTCTTAGTTGTTCACGGAGGTCATCGTCTGAGTCGCCACCTTCGACCCCTTGATATTCCCGTTTAGGGCTCCTTCCTCGGCTGCGAGATTTTCTCACCTGAGGGCTAGGAGTGCGATAGGGGTGTCTCCTGGTATCAGGACGTAGCTCTTTCTCCAGTCTTTCCAGTCTTCTTTTCAAGCGAGCATTCTCAGCCTCGTATCTGCGAGAAGACTCCCTCTGCTCGTGGAGCCTTGCCTCATATGCATCAATCAATCTCGATATCTGCGTGGACCCTGCTGGTCCTTAACCTTCTTCTGAGGCTGGCCTTTCCGAGCGAGCCCCACGATCTGAACGTCGGACTTCAGACCTAATCCTACGAGGAGCAGGTGGCTCCTGAATATCTCCTGCTTGAGGAGCGTTGCTGCTGTGACCAGACATCTTAGATTCTTTTCTTGGCGTGGGCTCTTCTCAGGGAAAGATGAACGTTTCCCACAGACGGCGCCAATTGTGGAGACAATGATTATGCAACACAAATAAATATGAGAGAAGTAATGACCAAGAAAGAACAAAGAAAATAAAACGCCAATCACACAACAACGGATGTACGTGGTTCAGCAAAGATGTGCCTACGTCCACGGTGGTGCAGTCAGTATTATTTCTCAATATTCTGGAGAATGAGTACAGAGAATACAACTTGTCCTTTGCCCCGGACCTAGGGTTTAATTTATATATGTGTATGTTAGTTAGTGGAAATGATGGGTTCCTCCATATTAGCCATCTTCCCTATAACTTCCCTTCATGGGATCGTGCTCCTCTATAACTTCCCTTCATGGGATCGTGGGGAAATTGGGTCAATACACAAGATGAGGGGCCTGGACTTTGGGCCGCTAGGGCTGGGCTACTTGTCCAGGCCTATAGCACTAATTTCCGGGTACCCACATGAAGTTATGAACTTTTTAAATTTGATGAATTTTTTGTATGAATTGTATGTTTTTAGTATATTGACTAAATTTATAAAATTGTATAATATGTCCTATTTTTATACATTTTTAAATTGAATTTGACCTTTATCCAAAAGTTCCTAAATTTTAAGGACTATTAACCAAAGATTTTGGGTTTTTCAAACATTTGTCCTCCCTAAAACAGTTTACTTATCCTATTTAATTTGATTCTATATTATTTTAAATAGTATTTTGATTGATCATGTGCAAGTTGGTTAATGAAATATATATTAAACTCAAATTCAAGTAAGAAAAATACTAAAGTGAAAAACAGTAAATTGTAAAGATACCAAGGCACGAGTAGCTGACATCAACTCCTCCACCGACCTCATTATTAATCTAATCAATGGGACCCAGTACCAACCCAACACAACCAACCTCTACCTCATAACTAAAGATCAGATCTCTATCATTTCCCCCATTCTCTCTCTCTAAAAATGGCAACAAGATGTGAGTTCTTGTGTGAAATCATTTTGGCAATCGTACTCCCACCACTGGGCGTTTGCTTCAGGCGTGGTTGCTGCACCGTAAGCACCCCCCCCCCCCCCCCTTTTTTTTTTTCTGTGTCTAAGTATATGTTTAGAAACAAATGATGGATGTTGAATTTGTACACTTTATTGCAGGTAGAAGTCTTGATATGCCTGTTGTTGACAATCTTGGGGTACGTTCCTGGGATAATCTACGCTCTCTATGTCCTCGTCTGGGCAGCCGATCCCGATCTGTCCCGTGACGATCACTACAACACGCTTGCCTAGTGACATTATTATTTTCCCTTTTCAGTATCTCTATCTTATTATTGTAATCGAATCTTAATGATTATGTAACATTTTGTATTGTGTTTTTGTTTACCTCGTTTATTCATTCCGTGTCCAATTGAGTTTACCCATACTTCACTGTACTACCTTAAATTTAAAGGGAAATGCTCTACTATAAGTAACGAAAAAATAAGTGTATGGATGATCAAACTTCAGTGATATTTTAACACCAGACGGTAATATAGCATAAAGAAATTGCTACAACATGCAATTGAAATAATAGAGGAGAAGGATAAAAATTAATTAGATGGAGCAAATTGTACCATCCGTTTTATCAATCTTCTTGGGTCCTCACTTCTTCATGAAATGATATTTGTACCTTTATTTTAAAAACGAATGGCAAATTTGTCACAACAAAGACTCCATAGTTATGCTTTCCCAAAACTCCCTTTGTGCAAAGCAACCTGTTGAGTTTGTGACTAAATCTCTTAATAATATTCGTTTTGAAAGTTTTAGACTAGCAATAGGGATGGTATACTTGATTGATACATCTTTTATACCTCAAATTATATTCATATCTTGTCATGTTTATAGTATGCTATCTATGGTAATGGAAAATAAACGTTAGATAATGTTAAAAGGCACCTCTCATACCTAGTCAATGTAGGATTACTTGTCAAGACGGATGGTTCATTCATTACTTTTCACCCTTGTCTATTCAGAAATATTATTTTGTTTGAATATTTAACAGAATTTTGGGTGACAAACTGACGTGTCAGTTTGTTATTAGTTGGTTCATGAGATCCGCGCCTCAAAATCAATCAATAACAAACCGACACGTCAGTTTGTCACCCAAAATTTTGTCAAAAATTCGAGCTCCCTAAAAGAACTCTTGTCCATTTGAGCCAAAATGGAAGATAAGAGAACATCCATATATTGCATATTATCATCTTTACGCTTTAGTTGTTTTTAGTCACTTAATCTGAAGTCATATATTTTGTGTAGATTTTGTTATAGATATTTTTATTCTTTGAATCTAGGATCAAATATTGTTAGTTGAGCTATATTTTACACTCTTCTTATTTTCGATTCTAGGTGGGGTGTTTAGATCTTTTTTGTGGTTAGAATTTTCTCCAAAGAGTTCAAAAGTATTCTACGAAATATGTACGTACTCGAAGAACTTTCACCACAAATATCCAAATGGGGAGATTGAAGCCCCTTTTGATAGAGACTCTCATAGGCTTCATTGAGTCTAGACTATCAAAGTGTTCAACTAGTTTCGATAGTTTATGCAAAATAGTTTCCTTTTGGTCGGAGCCCAACTTATCTTCACAACATGATTCTAGTTGATAAGATTAAAGACACGCACCAATTGAGATATAGTGAACTCCACACTTCATCACTAACTTTTCACACACATGCGTTCATATAATTTTTGCAAAATCATTATCACTCTTTAGGCATTTAACTAATTTAAAATGAATTTATTTTTGTAAGGACAAATTTTCAATTGAGTCAATTTATATGTATTGGCTTAGTTCCATACAAAACTCTTTGAGTCATAGGATATAATTTGTGTTTGTGACCTTTGAAGTCTATGACATTTTTGTTGAAGACGTAGCGGCCCTATAAAAGAGATCACACCGTTATGCCGTGTTTCGTGCCTCGTTTTCGTCATCAACATTCTAAGGATATCTCAGGTATGAATACATATTTTATTGTCGAGCCTTGAAAATTTAATATTGAGTGTTAGAATTTTGTTAAATTATTTTTAAAATCTCTTTATATTTTTTGTAGAAAAATATTTAAATTTTCCAGGTCATTACAACGACTTTACAGTGTCGTTCGAAAGAGTTTTGGGATGTCGTTCGAACAACTTCTAGCGAGGTTATTTTTTCGTCTGCCCTGACTTCTCGTTAGAAGTCTCATTCCTATCTCGTTCGAACGAGATGGCTATGTCGTTCGAATGAGATTGACCCACGTTCGAATGACCGGAGCAATTTTTTTTCAATGTGCCACTTTTTTCATGCAGTTTTCTCCATAACTCCTCACTAATTTTTCTGAACTAGTTATATAGTGCGGGATTGCAATTTTATTGTAGACTTTTCCATCCCCTTAGAGGGAGAAATACTTTTAAAAAAAAAACTATTAGGTTTTTTTTTTAAGATTCATGAGTTAATTTTCAAATCAAAACTCAAGTTTACACCCCATTTGTTTTTATCTCAACATAAATGTATATTTTGAGATAAAGTTTTGGCACCGAATTTACAATTCTCTACATTATTGAAATTATTTTTGCGGATGATTCCATGCTCGTTGGTTCTCATAAGGTGGATTTTGTATGTGTGACAATTGTTGTACCCCATCAGTGGAGTCTGAGACGTAGGTGGACTCCTGCGTTGTCACTAGGTAGAGGTTGAATGAACGAAGAGCGTCAAGGCTTGCGACGCCATTGAGTTGTTATGTAAGTATTTTTTCATGTCATTTTGCAATTTCGTACTTAGTGGACTTGTGGTTGGGTCGTCCGAATTTTTTCCGTTGTGGATTTTTCTCGTACATTGCAACGTTGTGGTTGTTTATTTTATTTTGCAGTTCACCTTGATGCATGCTTAGGTGAAAAAAATAAAAAAAATTTAGCCATAAAATGTTATAATTGGTGTTTACTTAGTTTGGGTAATTTAGTTTATGTTTAAGTTAGTTCAATCTTGAATTTGTTTGTGTAAATTTGAATTTTGAAAATTAAATTGAAGAAATTAAAATTCAAACCATTGAACTAACAATTTTGGTCATTAATAAGTTAAATCAATCATATACTTAATAATGCTAAAAATATGGAAAATGATATTTTGGTATAATAATGTGTGAAAACAATTTTGATGACTCTTCCTGAAGTAAAAATAATTTTTTAGGATTTTTAATTGATTAAATAAACATTTTTGTGTTTTAAAAATCATTTAGAAAGTATATTTCAATTCCTTAATGTGTGTTTTGTGTGTGCGTTATGTTTATTGTGTATTTGTTATGTGTTTGTGTTATATATCATGTGTTACAATCGTTGGATCACATTTATCGAAGGCTAAGATTTAGCTTTAGGGTTTTCACCCAGATCACAAACCTTAGCTGTAACTTATGTGTTTGTGTTATATATCATGTGTTACAATCGTTGGATCAAATTTATCGATGGCTAAGAATTAGCTTTAGGGTTTTCACCTGGATCGCAAACCTTAGCTGTAACTTATTACCTGCTTAACAGTTTTATCTTACTTGGTAAGCTTTATTTTATTCCTTTGGATTGATACTCATTTTGGTAGAAGCAATCATAGTCTTACATTCCAGCTAGTGGTTACCTCCTTCTCACTTCACATATATAAACCCTCATCTCGATTTCATCTCAAGTTGTTGGTCATTAGAGTTTCAGAATGGGGGGGGGGGGGGAGAGAGAATAAAGAGATAATAGATCAAATGTTTGGGTTTTAAAAACTTTGTTCAATCTTAATGAACTAGAGTTTCTAACCTAGATAAAAGTTCACTTTTGCACATATCTGTCTAGATTTTATTTTTTACGTTTTAGTTTGAAGTTAAATCTATTTTAAAATCAAACTTCTTGAGAACGTTTTACAAATCTCTTGAAACAGCTTTATATGCTTCACATCTTTAATCAGACCGGTGATTTTTGTGACGATTTGAGACCTTTCTCTTTATATACTATGTTAATACTTGTTTATAAAAAAAATATTTTTTTTCGAAAAGGGTTTTGAAAACTGAGTTCATTTTTTATAGATCTAGTTTATTAATATTATAGATTTGAAGCCTGATATTAAATATCCTTAAATATGATTTAAAAGCTTTGTAACATTATGGTTGCATGTTGAAAAATCCTATAATTTGTTCTCAGGATTGTTTGTAATATTTTAAGAGTGTTTGTGCGTGTGTGTGTGTGTGTGTGTGTGTGTGTGTGTGTGTGTTTAATAAGTACATTTAGCATAATACACTTCATTACACAACACTTAAGTTCACTATAAAGAAGTTGGTGTTTGGAGACTTATTTAGTTTTCAACAATTGTGGTGATGTTTGGATTCAGCTTTCAAAGGCGGTTCTTTTGTTTCTCCATATGGTTTTCATTTGTTTCTCCCGATGGTTTTCAGAGGGATTCTCATATTAGGTAACTTTTTTGCTTGTTTTTAATTTCAGTTGTAATATGAAACATAACTTTTGTTTTGAGTTGTGGCGTAAAGGCCACCATGGATGTTTCCTCGGGGGAGGTTTTCCCACATTACATTTGGTGTTATGACTAATTGTCTATTCTACTTGTTGTTCTTTACAATCTAAGTAACAAGGTCCAAAGGCCTTATATAATATTTTGGGTAAAAAAATTCATTAAAGTTTTTGTAAATAAAACTTGTTATACTTATGAGATACACATTTTGTGCTATCTTTAAATCTGTTTTTCAAGAATAATACTTCTTCAACAAACTTACAGTTTACAAAACACAGTTGATTAACTTTTTTAATCAATTTTCACGTGAGTGTTTTTTCAATTTACAGTTTTTCTTTCATTTAAAGTGGATTATAAGTTTATTATATCCTTCTTCCCAGTTTATTAAAAGTTTCTTACCTTTGCATTTGATTTCTTTTACTTTCTTGCTTGAAATTTCGTAGTGTAATCCTTTACTCTCAAGCATTTACTTTTCTTTGATTATAAAGCTTTCCTTTTATTTTTTAGTATGAACTTTACAATTTCTTTTGTCCTAGTTAATTGTAGAAATTTAGTATTCACATTAAAAAAAATTCTAAGCGAAGCACAAGTATTCTTAATTGAAGCATCAAATAGTACACAATTGTCTGATATTATCGCAAGGCTAAAATGGTTAGCTAGACCATAACCTTTCCTGGTATGTTCACAGTTAGAAATTAAACCTATTTAGCAAGCCAAGTGAAAAAAACACAAACAATTTCATATGGCAGGTTTTTGATAGAGGTGTTGTTATTTTGAAGAAAATTATCACCAAAGATAATCCAGTCGATATCTTGACGAAGGTGGTACCGGTGGTAAAGTTTGAGCATTTTTCACACTTGATTAATGTTTTACATTATTGATGCCATTTGGGGTTTTTTGGTTGTGGTGTTCGTACATGATTGAGTTAGTTCATGGGGTTACGATATTCGTTGGCCAAGGTCGATTTGTGGAATTTTTGCTAAGAACCTTATTGTCGAGTTTTTTCTGCCCAAAGGTGTGACCGACGAAGTTTGGATTTTCAGCAGCAAAGGTTTTCTCCTTTGGTCATGGATATGACCAGCGTTCTGGGGGGGGGGGGGGGGGGGCATGCGGAACTTATGACCAATGAAGGCCAAAGTTCACCACAATAAACAGGAGTTAGATTGTGCGAAAAATTGGGTCTTAAGTGAGGGTATTTTGGGCATTTGTCCCATATTTCCTCCCTTGTATAAATACAATTTTTTTGGGGTTCTAAACCTAATTTTTAGAGGAATCATTTAATTGGCATTAATTATTCTTACTATTGTATATACATTGAGAGGATTAATGAGCTTGTGTGATTTGTAACCCTTATTGATTCAAAAAAAAGAAAGGAAGTCATCGTCTGTAGATGTAGAAATATTGAGAAAAAAATATCACTATCATCACCCATTCCCCTACCCTAACCCCATACAATCAACATCAACAGCACGAACAACCACTTAATCCACCACCTTCATGCCCCCTCCCCCACATGACCACACACTTGCATTGGTGATTCGTGATGAGCGATAAACTTTGTAAATAAAGATTTTGTCGTTGTGTGTTTATAACCTAGCAAAAATTACAACTTGGAACACTATAGAGTGTAGAGAAAAGTAGGGATCGAATCCAAATGGAACATGATTTAGGATTAAATTAATTTATTACTTAAAATGGGGAAATAAAAGATGATATGGTCATCATTAAATTAAACTGGACACAACATTAAGTTAACTACTCAATATTAACAAAATGAGTTAAGAATCACTTTCCCATCTTGTATTAACAAAATGAATTAAGGTAACTAGTTCAAATCACATTTAACCGATCATATTCCATTGAGACTAAAAATCAAATATGAAGAGACCAAACTCAAAAATGAAAGATTAAAATTTCAATTAAGTATGGTGAAAAATTGATCAATATTGTAGTAAATCCTTAAATACTACATTGAAAGACAAAGGAAGTGAAAATGCTAAGGTACTCCAATATAAATACACAAGGTTTTAATTAAAAGTGATTCAAAACCAATGAAATTTCTACCATACATCCAATTTTATATGTATACACGGCTTAGGGTTTCAACCTGGGTTTTAAACATAGAATTCAATTATTTTATAAAGTATAGTTAAAACCAATTTGGTATGTAGATGTGAGTTAGGATATTAACCTAGGTTTTAAAAATTAGATTCGATTAAGTTATAAAGTATAATTAAAACTAATTTGGTATGTATACGCGAATTACGATTTCAACCTAGGTTTTGAAAATTGAATTTAATTTGGTCATAAATATAATTAATACCAATTGGGTATGTATACGCGGCTTAGAGTTTCAATGAGGTAGTGTTTTAATATTAGTTTTTAAACATGATAGGATGTTATATAGATTGTACTTGTGTCTGAGTTAACAAATGATTCAAATGCCCACGAGGATAAACTAACTTGTAGAAACACACATTTTGTTCACACATGGTAGGTAACGATTTCTATAAATTGTTATAGGTTATTGTCTATACAAGGAGTGGATGCGTGAGATAAATAAACTCGAGGATATGTACCGTAGAGGTTCTAACGAGTTTGTAAAATTTATAAAGAGATGTCTCAATGATGAAGAGTTCTCCTGTCCTTGTACACGTCGTAGAAATGGGTAAGTGTTTGAGTGGAAAACGGTCAAATTACATCTGATTAGATGGGAAATGCAAGACGATTACCAGGTATGGGTTTTTCATGGGGAAATACATTATCTTTTTGTCCCCGAACAACCTTCCCTAAAACCGTCAAGTAGGACAATTGTGGAAGGACATGAGGATCCCCTCATAGAGAATAATATGTTAGATGATATAATAGATGATTCTTACGAAGTTCATGTCATGGAAAATAGTGAGCATTTTAATAAAGAAGACAATAACTTTTGTTGTGGATATTCTATTGCTCATGACGGTGTTCGGATAAACCTTGACGATTGCTACTAAAGTTTGAAAGTCAAATCGACCCATCCATTTTACCCTAAATGCATAAAAGATCAAACAACTTTGCATGTCATGGTTGGTATGCATAGTCTGAAGAGTCGTTTTCATTTGTCTAGCAATAACATTACTGGAATTCTTGATTGGTTGAAGATTTTGGTCCCCAAAGAAAATAGGCTTCCAAATAGCAATTCGAGTATAAAGAATAGTTTAAAATGTTTGGTAATGAAGTATAAATAAATTCATTCTTTCATCAATGATTGCATACAATATCGAATGGAGTACGAAAATCTTGATCAATGTCCAGTATGCGGATCACCTTGATATGTTCTAGAGAATGATTCTAATGATAAGAGAGGATCTCTCTCAAAAGTTCCTCAAAAATTAGGTCGAAGATATTTTTACAATACCATAAATAGTGGAGGTAACGACTCGGCATGCTAAGGCAGAAATGGGGGATAACCTCATGCTTTCTCCTATAGACTCAACCATTTAGAAAGGCATAATTTTAATTACACGGATTTTCCTAATGAACAACGTAATATTAGTTTGCCAATACCAATAAATGGGTTCAATCTATATAGCCCTCTAAGCACTAATCAAAACTTATGGTGAATGATCTTAACACCCCTAAATTCCCTTCCTTCATTGTGCATGAGACTAGAATTTTTTATCTTGTCATTGTCCATACCTGGGCCAAAAGAACCCAGTGACGACATTGATGTCTAATTGGAACCGTTGGTAGAAGAATTAAATGAGTTATGGGTAGCGTCTCACTACACCAAAACTGTTGAATTTTCACGGTCATTGACCATGACTAGTCCAACCTGTCAAGGTCAAATGATCGTGACAAGTCTGGGTTTGACAACTTTTTTTGTCACAGACTTATCACGATCATTGACCATGACAAGTTCATTAGACTTGTCACGGTCTTTGACATTGACAAAGTTTATCACGGTTAAAGACCATGACAAACTTTAAAAAATTGTCACGAACATTGACCGTGGCAATTCCGTGACAAGTTTCCTTTGTCACGAACTTGTCACAGTCAATGACCATGATAAATCTGGGCAAAATTTAAAAATAAACTGCTGGGAAGTTTGGCCACTACCACTATCCAACAGTATATTTGTACCTGCTATAGAAAAATTATACCTGTTCAAAAAGCATATATCCGAATAAAATAGAAATAATGCACCAAATCATTCCATTTATAATTTAATATCCAAATAAAATAATGTCATCATAGTGTTTGGTGTAGGTTCGAGGAGGAAGGAAGGCCACATGATATACGCATTGAGACACCCCTTAATATGCGTCACGCCGCATTGTTTGGTCAACCACAATGCGAAGTTCTCCTTGATGGTTATCACATGCATGACGAGCACCTTGACCTCGATGTTTTGAAGAATACGATCATGAATTGGCATACCTGGGACTGTATTCAGGTCCCTTAACCCCCTCGCTATCCGCTTGCCATCAAATATGTTGAGTAAAAACATGATCATTCAATCGATTGTTGACATAGGTTGTTCGATGGGAGCCAAGTAGGGGACTGGATCATCAAGCGGTGAGTCCGCGCATATCGGTGATGAAAAAGCGATGTCCACGTCCTCTTCCTCATCCACCACCTTATCCTTCCCCTTGACCTTTCCGCCCAACTCACGCTTCATGAATGCATACATATCTAGGACCGTCGCCTCCAACCTTGATAGCTTCGTGGCATGCGTGTCCACCTAACGATCTAACTCGGTGTTGCTCGTCTCAAATTCTGATTATCCTAGATTTTACCACCCGTGAGCTCACCCCTCTTTACTTGGCTGAGTGTATCCATGGACAAAGATGCCTTATCAGTATCAGACTGCTACTCATGCACTTCCTTAAGCTTTGCCCAAAATGATAAAAAGCACACGATTTGTTAAATAAGTAAATAAAAGAATTATAACGTAATTCACAAAAATTAAACTATCTGATTACTTACAATCGTTGCCGTGACGCTCGGGGATGCCTCCTTATCCTTGCCCTTCTTCGTCTGAATTTCCACATAGGCATCGAGCCTATGTGGCCTACCTCCAGGTCCACTCCCCATCCCCTGAAATAAAATAATGCAAAATTAGTAACACAAAGTAAAATAATGCAAAATAACATATTTTTATAATTATAGAAAAATAAAAACTTACCATCCGGTGCACCACCTCGGCGTAAGACGTCCTGCCAGAGTACTGTACGTCCATATTTTTTGCTCGATTTCCCTTCCCAATTGGCGAGATGTCAATTATCTCTCCTCGATCTCAGTGTCAATGAACTTTTTCCATTGTGCCAATGCGATCGGCTCCTTCGACGGGACAGACTCACGCATTCTGAGAATGGAGATGCGGATCTTCCCAAAGTACAGGGCCGGTAAATTCTTCTTTCATGTCTTGTGTTGCTCCCTCAACTTCTCCAACACGGAATTGCGAAGTTCTGGGACAAGCTGAATTGTTCCTGTCAAACAAATACAAAACAAAAACAAAGTAAGTGTTAGTTGCGAATAAATATAAATATAAATATAAATATAAATATAAATACATTACCTGTAGTGCCATACAAATAGCTAACTTGAGCTCATTTGGGACCTCCCTCCAACTGGTGTAGCCCGAGCCGATTATCGTCTTCACCATCTCGATGGATCTAGATAATATGTCCTTCCTGTTCTCAATGTAGATTCCTAATTTTCTCCATTTGGAGAGCATAGGGGACGATGAGCCCTCGTTGCCTCCTCTACCGCCAAGCCTTAAAGAAGACATCATCATTATTATCCTTGCCTTAATCCCTGAAGGAGACAATTTCTGTAAAAATTATTGTTATTAGTACAAATACAAATGAATTAGAAGAATACAAACACACCTGCACACACACACACTTACACGCACACACACACACACACACCTGAAGAAGACGTACAAACATGCAAACCAACCATGGCATGTAAAGTTATTTGATCTTTCTCACAGCCATAATATAACAATTGGTTCGCATTAAACTTTAAACTTTGGTAGTCATCATCAAGGTTTATCCTAATATCTTCATCAGTCCGTGGTCGTTCCACTCTCGAACGGGTACTGACACGAAGTAATTTTAGGAAAAAGTTGAAAACTCCCCCTCCCCCTATTTTGAAAATAATCTGGTGGTCGTATCACTCCAAAAGTAACCAACCCAACAAATAAAGATAATAAAATTATTTATGGATTTATTAGTGTGAATTAAATTAAGTATTTAAAAAAAATTAAACAACCAGCTTCCATATCCAACCACATCCGTCCAATATACTCCAATAGCAACAACAAACCAACAAATGTGTATCCCATACTCCTTCTAATTCATCTACTCAATTAATTAAACATTAACAATTTCTAACCAATTTCAAACCTAAATAGGAGTATATAAACAATATGTATAATGTCAAACAATTTCTAACCAATTTCAAACCTAAATAAGGATATATAAACAATATTATAATATTAAACAATATAAAAATAATTTCTAAATGATTTCACACCTAAGTAAAAATATATACCCACTCACCCCCACCCTCGTACCCCCCCCACCCCACTACACCCCTGCTCCACCACCCCCACTGCCTCCCACCACACACACGCACACACACACTCTCTCACCCACCTGCACACACACCCACACACTGTCCCCTCCTCCCACCACACACACTACCCCCTCTCCCCCCTCCCCCCCAAACACCCACATACACACACACACATATATGCAAAGGAAAGAGAAAGAGAGAAAGAAAGTAACGTGAAATCATAGAGAGAGAGAAAGCAGTCGCTTAGAGAGAGAAAGAGGGAGGGAAACCAAAACGACAGGAAAAAATGGAGGAGGAGGGTTTTTTTTACAGAAAAAATTGCCACGGTTCTGTCACGATAATTGACGGTGACAACTTTATAAGATTGTCACGATCAATGATAGTGATAAGTCCGTGAAAAAAAATACTAGTTTTTTGTCAAGGTCATTGACCGTGACAAGACCTTGACAACTGTACTTGTCACAGACTTTTCACGATCAATGACCGTGAAAAACCGTTGTCACAAACTTGTCACAATCAATGACCGTGACAAGTCTGACCAGCTAAAAGGTGACAATTTGACCTTTTTGGTGTAGTGTCTATGAAAGTATATGACTCTATCAAACATGAAGAGTTCATAATAAAAGCTATGTTGATCCGGGAAATTCATGATTTCCCAACTTATGGGACTTTATCCGGATGTAATGTTTAGGGCTACTTTAGGTGTCTAATTTGTGGAGTGGAAACTGGATCTCAACATCTCAAGAATATTGGAAAAATTATTTATCATTCCCATAGGATATTCTTGTCTCCCAAACATAGGTTTAAATTTGATAAAGGCTATAATATTTTATTAGGTGGTGTCAAACATAATCTACCTCTGAGAAACCTTATAGGTTCAGAAATAGAAAGGAGGTCTTCCAAATGTGGAGATAATATGCCGGAGAAGAATCCTAAATTCAAGAATGTCAAGCATAAAAAGACCTATGTTGAGAATGAATATGAAAAAAAGATGGCATGGTTTCGAAAATCAATATTATTTGACTTTGTCATATTGGAAGGATAATCTCGTGCACCATTTATTAAATATCATGCATTCCTGAAAGAACATAATCAAACATATTGTGAGAACGTGCCTAGGTGAAAGTCATTCTAAGGATGGAGAAAAGTCACAACATGATCTTAAAGTGTTGAAAATTAGGTTGTAATTATGGTTGAAAGAAGGTTGTGGAGTAAGGAATATAATCCCCCTGAGGTATAGTGATTAATGAAAGGTGCTTTTAGACACACTGCATAATTTGAAAGCTCGGTCTAATTTTTCATCAAATTTGCAGAGGATTATGAGCTATGCCACATATGATCTATAAAAGTGTAAGTATCACGATTTCCATGTGATCATGAAACTAGTCCCTTTGTTGTTCAAGGATTGTTTCTCTAAGCATACAAATTTGCGGAGGGCAAGTATGGAGATTAACCTTTATTCACACTTTTGTGCATAAAAGTAATTAATCGAAAACACATTGTGGCTACAAAAGTAATTATAGATGAAGTAACTTGTGTGTTGGAGAAGTACTTTCCCCCGACATGATTCGACATTAGTATTCACTTGTTATTACACTTATGAGATGAGGCTCTTCTTTGCGACCCAGTAACATATAGATGGATGTACTCGCTTAAAAGATTGATGAAACTTTTCAAGTAGTATTTTAATAATACTAGGTACAATAAAGTATCCATCGTAGAGGAATACATTACTGCTGAGACGTATGTGTTTGCTAGGTAATATATACCTGACCCTAACATTGTAAATGATGGAGATGAGTTCGCAGATGAGGGTTGTTATGTCATGGGAAACGAGCTAAAGTGACAAGCTTACAATATGAGCGAGTGACGATGATTGGAAAGATTAAGTTCCTTTTGTAATTTTACTTTGTGTTGTTGTCTTATATACTTGTTCACCTTATTGTTAAATTTTTTCATTTAATGTAGAAAATACAATGTAACCGGGCACAACAAAAAATGAAGGATGGTTTCACATTCAGACAATGAATTTAGACTTTGGGTGTCACATGAGGTAATTATTAAGTCAAATATCCCTTATTAAATGATAAATAACTGAAAGCTTTAAAACTTATCACATTAATTTATGTAATCCATAATTTCAACTGTTGAAGAATGGGGATGCCACATCAAGGCTTCCTCATCTCGCCACTAGACCTAATTTCATAACACATGAGTATAAAAAATTATTGACTGAACGATTATGTATTATCGTCGAGGTTGTACAAGAAAAATATGTTGTTACGAAATAGAGGAATTTCATATAAGAAACTTACGCATTTGAGGGCGAGTGCCAAAGATAAAAACCTTGTTGAAGCAGAAATGACTTACTATGGTGTAATTCAAAATATTTTTGAAATAAAATATAATATTTCAAAGAGGTTTTGTTTTACTGTTATTGGGTGTGACACCTTGTAAAATCTAATAATAGGTTAATCAAATCTAAAATAAATAGTACAAAAGTTGATACAATTGAGTACCATTATAAGCAACTAATAATAAAATAAAGTGCATAAAGTAAATGACTGAACAATAATCAAGTAGATACCCAACAATATATGATACCATCACTAACATAAATAGTCTGACACATAATAGTAAAAATATCTAAACACAGTCCCAAAATATGAAAATAAAACTACTACATTAATCTGACAAAACAAAATGTAAGTATTAGTAAAGAGAGTGGGTACTCGGAATTGACACCTACATCCTAAAAACATAAGAGTGGTTTAAATGAAAATCGAAATATTCGGGCTGAGGTGACAATGGCGGCCTAGGTCCGAAAAAGTAAAGTCAACAATAATGTTAATATCAAGTCTAAGTAGAATAAGATTATAATTGAAATTGGGCTACAATAT
The DNA here is from genome assembly GCA_949130495.1 of Sambucus nigra. Lineage (NCBI taxonomy): Eukaryota > Viridiplantae > Streptophyta > Magnoliopsida > Dipsacales > Adoxaceae > Sambucus > Sambucus nigra. Next base: position 349,531,580 of record OX422223.1, on the reverse strand, counting down.
CACTACACATCTTCCGCTCATCTTTTAGTTATTTTTAAGTATATCACAACCCACATATCATATGCGTATAAACCCAAGCCCAAGTTTGGATCCACATTGCTACTACACTAACTATCTCCAGTGTATAAACAGATAAGTAAAGTTAGTCACAAAGTCTATTATTTACATAAGTACGGTTCCCGACACGTAAATTATAAATGGGCTAAACTCAACCCCACACATAACAAAGGACTATCCTTATCTCCGTCGACGATCACTCATGTGTACTAAGTATGATATTAGGTTGTCCCAAACCTAAGACCTCATCACTAACATAGGGTTAAATATCCGTTCTTTCCCGTCATTCATATAGACTAGCATACCCAAGACTATATGATGACAACCCTCATAAATTTCCCCTCAAGATACGGGTATGTCGACAGTAAGACCTGGGGTAAAAATGACCATGGTAAATTTCGTCTCTATCATCGGGGTACCATCATGGTTAATATTGTATGTGCCTCATAATGAAATCCCTCCTAATGCATCACCCATGAGCACTCATTCATGGTATGCATTGCATAAAGATACAAGAATAGTAAACCTACGAAAAAAAAGTTTTACTAACTCTTAACTTTTACTACTCAATCTACTAATCCTCATAACGTTGGGAATCTCACTCTAATAAAAAAATACAAATATTCTAAATAATATTTTCCCATAACCAATCCATAAGTCCCAAAATCCATCCAAACCAATGATTTTCCATCCTTGGTCTAAACCAGATGGGTCGATCGATCGATGGTCCCATATTTCATAATCTTCCTAGTGACGAGATTTAAACACCCAAACCTCCATTAAATTATCCTAATCTCATAGATCTAGAATGACACTGAACCTCCTTTATATATAGATGATATAATATAAATTCAAAGCTATATCTAACAATTTTACACAATCATGACATGATTAAAGGGTTAATTTTAAATCTAAGTTAAGAAACCTAAATTTATGTAATAAATCCTTTTTAATTGAGTTTCACATCAATTCATTCAATTACCATAGTTGTTTTACTAAATTCACAGTATAAGATCACTTCCTAATCATTCAATAACAATTCCATTTCAAGTTCTTGAAGAAATTAGCCAAAATTCAAGTTATGAATAAATCATGCTTTTCTATCAATTAAATTAATTACTCAAATCAAATAATTAACCCTACAGTTTATATTACAATTAAATTAATTAAGATTTCAATAAATATGAATATTTTAACCTAAAACAAATTAGAATCAATACTCCAATTAAAATTTCCTTAATCTAAATTTTGAAGAAGTTGTGCTAAAAGTCTCATAGCTCCTCATCTCCTCTTGAAGAAGGAGCCTTAGAGATCCCCTCTAATTCTCAAATATGAATTAGGGAAACCCTAATGACTCCTTATTACCTTTAACCCAAGAAATTAGGTTAAACCCCTACACGTGCCTCATTTAAATGAGTTAAAAAAACATCTTCAATAAGCCTAAAACATTGTCCAACTCTTATACTATCCCAATGGCCTAACACCCATGCTTTTAGACTAAAATAGACATTATATGTGTCCCTAAACCAAACCGTAACGCAACATAACTCAAACACTAATTTAACTCGAAAAGTTTAATAATTTAATCTATAAGAGCCTAGCAGTCCAATATCTACTTATTTATTAATTTAATGTGATACAACATTATAGGAAACTACTTCACGGTCGGTAAAACACGACACCGGGGGAATAATGCAAACAAGGAAACCATAGATACTGAATCCTTCACCTTTCCGTAATCGATCATAACACACAATCACATTAAAATATTTATTTAATGTTTTACCCTGTATTAAATCCGATTTCTTATATAATTTATATAACACATATAAACATATAACATAGTGGCATCACATGTCATGATAAGAAAATAAGATAAGATACTTTTCCAATTATTTAATGCATAAGTATGGGGTATTATATTGGGTAAGAGTTGAGGATAAAAAATCCTGTCAAATCGATTCAGGTACGAATTTGATATTGTTAGACTTATCCATGATGAAGATCAAGGAGCACGTGAATGACGAGACCTTTGTCTATGCATGTGAAAAGCTAAAGAAAATATCTCAGAGTATATTAACAACAAACCTTTGTCATCTATCTTACAGACACCAAAGCATCTAACCAATAGCATGGATGACCTGGATGCCCCTATCGAGTATCAATCAATTTTGGATAACAACCCAAACTTGAAATAATTTCTAGATACTTTACATGAGTATAGTTATTCGGGTGGTAAAATTTATTGAGGACTACAATTTATAATATGTAGTTTGAAACAATCTCAAACATTAATTTATTGTTCATTAACTCTAATGTTAGTTATCATATTAAAGCAATCATATGAGTATTTCCATTTGATTCTGATTGAGTATTTCTATTTGATTCACTAACGAAAACAAGTGGGTGGAATATTTTTGTGTTATTTAAACTCTTATATCCCGAACTTGAGTATTTTATTTTGACTTTTGTTATATATTATGCTACTAAAGCCTATTCTTATAGAATATGACTTCATCAGGCCATCAGGCCCTGGGAAAAAGTGGAGGTGGCGATGGATCTTCTAACCATAGGCCCATCAAGTTCGAAACGTATGGGAACATAGTTGAAAACAAGACAAGTCCACAAAGGAGGGTGTTATAATTTTTAAAATTAGTAATTAGTTCGGGTAAAAATATGGAAGGATTGTGGCCATGGAGCTGAAGATGGTTGTTTGGGGGGGCTTAAAGGTGTGAAATCTCAATATTTATATTAAATATTTGACTTTCATAAATGGATTTATTATTATGTTTTTAATGTTAATTCACCAACTTTCTTATATTATATGTTTTTGTAAACAACAATTCAACTTTCCCTCAGAAGCAAGTGATAGTGTATTGGCAGGTGTAGGCGGACAATGGAAGACATCGAAGAAAAAGTTGCATGCCCGTTATTTTGAGAAGGATAGATTTCGTGCTTGTATGTAGGTACACACTCCTGAAGAAGGAGACAATTTTGTGGGTCAACTGTAAAGTTTTATGAATAACAAAGTATCCAAGAGAAAGTTATCTTCTATGACTTGGAGAAGATTAACCGATCAAAGAAGGATAATGTGCACTACTCTGGGCGAACATCATATGCGGAGGTGGAGTGTTGGATCGTAAGTAAATTGGTCTAAATTACATTTTGTTTAGTGGTAAGTAAATTACTTAAACTTGATCGTACTTTACTTTAATTTGGTCTCATTTTACAGGAGTCTGGGAGTGGCCCAGGGGGAAAGCCACATAAGATCTACTCCTATATTAAAATTTGGACAAAAAGGGGCAAGTCTACTAACTGAAGGTCGCTGAGACCATCATAAGTTATAATTGAGATTATATTTTAAATTTAAGACTGTTAATTAATGTTCTATTTTATCATTAATAACATGTTTTATATTGTTTTAAGAGAGCCTAAAGGTAGTGCAAGACACCCAGAGTGATGTCGACAAGGCATCTCTAAGTACGGATGCACTGGGCCAAGGGTTGGGCTAATATAGAAAACATTATACTCGGGGTGTCTGCTCCTGGATAAGAAAGTTGAAGCTGATGGGCATAACTTGCAGTAACAGTGGGCTGCTTTTCGAGTTCTATGTATAAAAATTATCCACGTACTCGAAATTAAAAAGTCTCTAACAAACGATGAACCACATGTTCAAATGGGTCAAATGTGCAGTCACGGATAAAGAGAAGGGTAAGGCGAAGGCGAAGGACAAAGTAAAGGGAAAGGAGAAGGCGGATGGGGGACCACTATTCCATCCTCCTTATCGACTCTGACAGACTCATAATTGACGCACGGCATGTACTCTATCCCCAACCCAACTATCCCGAATTCATTTGAGCCAAATAGGGAGAGATTCTATATTCTTGATATACGTGAAGGCAACCCAATTTCTAATGGATTTGAAGTACATGATCATCACTCCTGGTACCATGGTGCATAACTGTTCACTACAATATTTTGAGTCTTGGGTTCGGGTGATGGAGATTATGGTGGGAAAATAGGATGAGATATTATAGTTAGACCAACAAGCCGGTGTCAAACATGTTTACATCATGTTGGGGGCGTACATTATTTCGTTGACTTTTACCTCAATACTTATAAAGTTTTTATAGGAATTGGTATATTTAAAATTGGTGCATTTTAAAAATTATAGTAATTAACTTGAAACATTAATTTGGTTTGATATATCAAATTGGTGTATTTTGGTTTTGATTTTATTGATATGTCATATGTCATATTATATTGCTGATTGTGTTGATGTTATCTTGAATAAAAACAGAACTTATTTGAAACAAGTTTACTGCTACCCAATAATTATTTTTTCACGTTCTATAATTTTGTCACAATCCTTAACTGTGACAAAAATAAGTTGTCAAGGTCATGGACCATGACAAAACTATAGAAAAAATAAGGGCCATTCGCACGACCTTAATTTTCGTATGTGTACATGGACATCATACATTTCATCACTAACTCCCATCGTGTTCCTGGGTAAAAGTCATCCATACGCATGGGTAAGTTTAGACTTGTCACGATCAAAGTCCATAGCAAGACCATGATAATACAAAGACTTGTCAAGGTCAAGGACTATGGCATGATTATGATAATAATTATGTTGTCACGATCCTTGACCGTGACAAGTCTTAGTCACCCCCATCTGTTAGCTATTTACTCAGTGTAAAAAGGATCATGATAAGAGTAAATTATCATGTGCAATGACTGTGACACAGGCCCTTGACCATGATAACTCTCTTTTATCAGTATCCTTGATCGTAAAAAAATGTCCGAAATGGTGTGTAAGAGCAAAATTTATAATTGCTCATTATTTAATTTTCTTTTGTCTTATCCCGTTACACCCCACTCCACAATCATGAACGTTCTGAAGTCTTTAAGTGAAGAAGAACTAGTGATCATATGCAATAATCGAAGATTGAGTGTCTCTACTTTAACCGGGAAAGTTTATGAGGAGGTTTATGGAATTTATCTTTACCAAGGGTCTTTTTTAAGAGTTTTAATTTATAAATACTTTTCAATTTTTTTTAATTTTTTTTTCAAGAAATTTTATCTTCGTTAGAATGAACTTATATGTCGTTCAAACGAGTTTCCTCTACTCGTTAGAATACTATGGTGTTTCGTTCGAATGAATTCTTAACTCGCGTCTTTTAGCAGGCTCTGGAATGTCGTCCGATCATTTGCTAGAAGTGCATCTGAACAAGATGGGGTACTTCGTTCAAAAGAGATGTACCTTCGTTGGAATGAGTACACAAAGTTTTATTTTTAACTGATTTCAAATACAATCTTTCATCTCTATCCTTAAGAGATATCTTTACCTATAAATAAAGATGCGAGGATGAATTTGTTTTTAAGCCTTTTTAGAGTTATTTTTGTGATCATATTTTCCAAATTTTTCATCGAAAACCCTTGGATCATTTGAGACCACTTTACCAGACTAAGAAGAACATATTTTGAGTTCTAACCTTGTGAAAATTATTTCTTTAATGCTGATTTATGGAATTGAGGCTCTACTACTGCTGAAGAATAAAGGAATAACAATTCCTGAGGCTGCTCAGTTGATACCGAGGCAAGTTTTACTTGCTGCGGGGTGATGCTAGACTGTGCCATTTGATGTGGAAGATTCAAAGGCACTACTGCATTGAGCTTAGTGGAGCTCTAAGTTGTTTGTAAGTCTCTACTCATCTGTCATGTCTAACACATTACTGAAATATAGGTTTTTCCCAAAAGGAATATTTCCTTTATCCTCTTTTTTCGTTTTATTTTGGTTTGGATGTTTGGTTTGTGTTTTAACTTCACATTATCTTGCATGCTCACATAAAATTAAACAAGTTTGGATAAAAGGATTTTTTTGTGTGTGTGACCTACTCTACGAACTATCCATACAACCCGCATTTTCATGGTGTAATTTTATAATTAAATATTTCAATCCTTTTGAGCATTTATCCATTGTGTGGCATTATGGGCCCCAGGTACAGGGGGAATAAGACTTCGTGTAACGGCGTGTGTGGGGGAGTGCTTGACTCCTGGTCCTTCCCCTTACCCCAAGTAGGGTTATCAGTCTAAGGTTGGACTACGTGACTTGCCCCTGGAATATATTTGACATCATATCCAGTATTAGTCGCACACCCCTAATTTTTAGGCCTGGTCCTAAGTCTGCTTTGTACGATAAGGGGTTCAGTTGATTTGTTCAGAGTTGTTAGTTTTTTATATACCAAAATAAATAAAAGATTCATGCTAGACCTTTCGGGCTAATCCTAAAATAGGTGTTAAGTCTACAGTTGGTCATGAGATTCTTATAGTATGGGTTTGGGAATCGATTTACGAGTGGGGAAGGTATTAAACACCCTATTTGTTATGTATGCTTCCTAAACTCTATGCTTATTATTACTCTTTACATTAATTGACTATTTTTTAACTGGTTAAGAGATCTTAGCTTGACAATCCCTTAAACTTAGATGGATGCTTAGGTAGGAACATGTTATCAGCGAGAGGTGTATGAATATCATTTCAACTGATACAGGTACATAAGGGTGCTTGTGTATGACTATGTCTTGTATAATAGGTGGCCATTGGTACGTATGTAAGTGTACGAGAGAGATAAACTTTGAGATAGTTTGATATTTCCTTTAAGGTTTGAGGAGATATAAAAAGGTGAGAGGTAGGTGCATCTCTGTTACAATTGGTGTATATATGTTTGCAAATTTGTATGCATTTAAGCACTTGTATATGTATATTTAAGGGATACCGCCTTGAGAGAGTTTAATATATTATTTTAATTACTTAGGTGTACTGAATAAAAGTCGATAGATATGTGCATCTCGGTGGAGAAAATATATCAAGAGACATATTATTGAGGCTTGAGCTCTCGACAAAGACTTAGTATTGTGCCTACCCTCATGTGGTCATGCGATCAAAGCCTACATAGTTTGGTTTTTTCACATGCTCTAATGTGATGTGTGTGGAGAACATGGGTAGGGAGGGGAAGGGAGGGTGTATGGAATATCATGATCGGATTGAACCCTAGGATGCCTGATATTTACACACAACCTTATAATAGATGGGTGATTATTTGCTGTAAGGCATTGTCCTTCAGACTAGTTTGGAGGTGTATTAACTATATTTAGTATAGTTATGGACCAGAAGCCATTGACAGATATTTAAGTATTATCGACATGGCTAAAATCCCGAGGGTGTCATAATACTCAAGACCTTTTCTTCATTATTTGTATTGGGGACGAATGCATCCCTAATAGACAATATCCTAAGAGTCGTATTATAATAACTGAGCTTCACGAGTTTGGTTCAGTATAGCACCTATGTACCCAAGGATACTTGAGATCAAAGTGTACATAGTTCCAACAATGGGGTTGGAGAATATATATGGGTTTGGATTATATATAGAGGGGTTTGTATTAGGCATGGAGGTATCCCTAAGAAATAATACATCAAGATATGTATAATGAAACTTGGGCTTCACGAGTTTAGTTCGGTGTAGCGCCTTCTTACCTAAGGAGACTTAGTATCAAAGCCAACGTAGTTCCAATAAATGGGGCATATATATAGGTGTAGGCAACAGGATACCGGGTATATAATATACAACATTATGGTATTTAAGGAGCCTAGTCCTTAATAAAGTATTTCCACCGTGTTGGATTAATATATATATATATATATATAAAGATAATGTTTAATTGGAAGCTAAAATTTATCGAGTATTTGGATATGAAATCACACATTTGGCTGTCGTTGCATTGACAGGTTTGATTTGTTTGGATATGTGGTGAAAGTAGTCGAATTTTAGACATTGGCACGGTGAAAAGTTTTAGACTAACACGAATCACGGACACTTCCCACAAAATGATTTTGCAAATTATGTTTTCATGTTTTATAATTGTTGTTGTGGCATTTAATCGGCATTGTTTTAACATATGGCTATGTCAAGTCAATTAACATAGGTGCTCGATTAGAAATGAGGATTTTAAAATATAAACATTGTAAATTGCATGCCCGGACTTCTAAACGAGGGGTGGGCTAAAAGATGTAAACATATATTTACAATTTATTACAGTATATATACGTGGAGTATTGCTCCAAAATTTGAGTAAAGGTTATTTACCCTCACGAAAAAAAGTCGAATTTTTTATGAGGGGATTGCCCCTTTTTTCGGTCTTTTTCATTCGTGCGGATCTTCTTCCTCTAAAAGTGTTAAGTTTTACATTTTTATTGTCCTCAGATAGGCAAAGCTTCGGATAAAAGTGTTTGTCTTTTCAAATTTTTTGCAGAGATTTTATTCTTTTTTGGGACTTTGCAAAAGTATGAGATTTTCTTTTGAGGAGAAAGTGACTTTTCTGAAGTACAAGCTTTCTCGGGACATTTAGAATGAGATAGAGTATCTCAGACGCTCGGGAGAGAAGAAAGTTAGAAAATCATGATTTTTAAAGATCCTTAAGTGAGAGGTGGGGGCCTCTATTTATACAAAACTAGGAGGGTCCTTCAGCAGTCCTCTAAAAAGACAAGGGTCGTTCTTGTATGGATAGGATCGAATACTCTGATAGTCCTTCTTCGGTAGAAGGACCCTCAAGCCTTTTGACGATCGGCAAAACGTTCATGACTAAGGTTTTGGGCTCTTTATCAATTATTTTTCTTTTCACTTTTGACCCCAATAATTTTTGCATTACAAGTTTTTTGGTTTTTTTGGTATTCATTTGGGGTGGTTTTTCTTCGGGACGTAGGTGAGGTCGAGTTTAGGGTATCCAGGGTGTTTTTAATCTTGATAACTTGGGTGAGGTCAGTTTAAGGCATTTTGTCAAGTGGGACATAATGAGTCACAACCCCGATTGTATATCGGGGTATCCACGGAGGTGGTCGACTAATGTTTAATTTATGTAGGTCCATGGTCAACAAAACGACAAAACGTCTTGGTCATCTAAAACCTAAAAAAGGGCTATATCCTTTGGCTTGATCCATTTCTCTCGTTTTTTCTCTCAAAATATTATTGTTGTCTTCTTCTATGAGCATTATTTTATCCACTTATTCATGGATCCATTAGAGTATGCTGGGTTTAAAGAGGATGCGTTACATGACTCGAAACTGAACCAAGAAGATGAGGTTGCATGGGACGTTGTGGTTTAAGTGGTGCGGGATGGGCTAGTAGAGGCAGAGCCTTGACCGGAGGAGTTACGTTTGGGTCCTAAGGAGCATAAGGGTTTGGGGCCTTTGATGATAATCAGGTAAGGTTAGATTGGCGTAGAGATACACCAGCGCCTATGGAGCGAGTGTCTTATGACCCTCCATTAACTTTGGATGAGGGGAAACTAAGGTTCTCTTATGGGTGTGTGAGTTCCGCCAAAATCTAGAGTATCGTCCCCATAATGCTCCTCAAGTCAGTCCTCGATTTCTTTTATTCTTGTACATTTATTCTTTTTGTAATTTCTTATTTTGGGAACGTGTTCATTTTCTTTCTCATATCATAAAAATGTGGTAGGTTTAAGTACCTATTGTTTGTTTATATAAAATGAAAATATTATTTTAAGATAGAATAAATCTTTTTAGGGAGAGTATCTAATGTGGTGGTCGAGGGACTTTCTAAAAAAATACTGATCATGGATACCTATCTAATTTTGACAAGAAAAACATGTATATTGAAATGATATAGGGTGATTCCTATACTATTTGTAACAAGTATAGTATTATGTTAATTTCATTTTTTGCTTTGTGTGCATCCTAGTATGTTGAGGGGCTGGCTAACTCTTTGGTCCATCTTTCTTGGTTTGCTGAAAATCTAGAGTGATGTAGATGTGTAGTGTTAAATATTTGGAGAAGGAGAAAGATCCAACGGGGTTCAGGATATCTTAAATTTTTATTTTGATTTTAGCAAAGATTAAAAATATTCATATCCCTCTCTTTTAGGTTGCTAGGAAGACCATACATAGGGACACAAGGTTTTGTCGATGTCTATTATGTGTAGGATTTCTTCATGACTCGTTAAACTTCTTCGTTAAAGAGAAGTAGCTTAAGTGTAAGTGGGGGGCGATTCAAAACACGGGAGGTGGAAAGATCTGTTGGCCATAGGGTGCCTTGATTTTAGCAATGATTCAAAATATTCCCATCCATTTTATTTTAGGTCGCTAAGGGGACTAGATGTAGAAATGTAGGATTTTGGTGGCGTCTATTAGGTGTAGGATTGCTTCACAACTTGTTAACCTTCTGGGCTAAAGAAAGGTTACTTAAGTGTGAGTGTGGGACTACTCAAACATTGGGAAGGAGAACGCTCCAATGGGTATAGGGTACCTTGACTTTTTTAATTTGATTTTAGTAGAGATTCAAAATATTCCCATAATTATTTTAGGTCCTTAGGGGGACTAAATTTTGAAACCCAAGGTTTTGGTGGTTTCTATCGGGGGCATGATCGTTTCATGACTGGTTAACCTTGTTGCTTGAAGAGAGAGAGCTTAAGTGTGAGTGTGGACTGATTCAAACACGTGGAGGGAAAAAGATATGATGGGTTTAGGGTACCTTGATTTTCGACTTTAATTTTTAAGAAAGATTAAAAATATTCTCATCCCTTATATTTTAGGTCACTAAGGGGACCAGAGAGAAAAATGTAGGGTTTCAGTGGCTTCTATTGGGTGTAGGGTTGCTTAATGACTAGTTAACCTTCTTGATTGAAGAAAGGTATCTTGAGTTTGAGTGTGGGGTGACTCAAACACGGGGAAGGATAAAGCTACAGTGGATTTAGGGTACCTTGATTTTTGACTCTAAGGTCAGTGGGGGACCGAATTAGTTTGGAGCATAGGGCTCCCTATTTTTAGGTCACATAAGGGACCAAGTGATTTTAATGCGCATGGCTTCCTATTTAAGGTCACATAGGGGACCAAGTGCTTTCAAAGCGCATGGCTTCCTATTTTAGGTTTCGTAGGGTACCGAGTTATTTAAGATAATAGTTATAATATTATTCAAATTTATATGGTAAATAATGGAAAATATGCGTAAGAATAGAGCGAACTTATGCACTTTTTATTAAAATGGTCATGACGCATGAACACACATATATGTAATAACTAAATAAGGATATATATATATATATATATATATGTATTTGTGTGTGTGTGTGTGGAAATAAAAGCACCCTGTATTTTTGAGATTTTTCTTTTTGGGGAGAGACGACTTTATCCTCTTGATGGTGAGCCATTATTCTGCGCTGATGTAATGTAAGGGAAAGGAGTTCCCCTTTATTTTCTTCTAAACTGGAGGGAGCCATTTGACGTAACTTGAGAATTTGAGTTTTGTCCTTTAGCCCGATAGGGTGCTATTTTTGTAGGGGAATCTTAGTGAGACTTCGTATTGATGATCTCTGTCCCGAGATGCGTGTTTTTATTAGAGAGAGGGTTGTTTGGTTTTTGCTTCTCTAGGAAGAAGTGTATAGGGATAGCATATTTTCCCTTTTATAGGATTCTTTGGTTTTCATAGTATTATCCTTTGTGTGTAGTCTAAATAAGACCATGCGAAGTCCTTAAAATATCCTACAACACTATTTTATTACTTGATATTTAACCTTTTAGATCGTGTCGATTCTTCTGGAGTAACAGCACAATGACTATAGATCGTTTTGTATAATAACATGAGTTTTTTTTTTTTATATTTATATAGATCAGGCACAAAATATTATCTCGGGTTCCCTACGTATCTACAATTCAAAGGTAACGGTGAGCCCATAAATTTGAACGTCTGGAATAATAATATAGAGAAGAATCAGGTCTACGTAGTTCTTTCTAAGAATGTATAAAAGTTAAGCTCTTAAAGCTATTTAGTTGAATTCGAGAAAAAAGGTTGATAGGTCATATAGGATGTTTGATGTGGGTTGGGAACGTTATTGGTCTTGCATAGTCTTCCCTTCCCACGATAACCAAAAGTTCGACCTTTTTCCTTTTCACTCTAAGTTTGTTTAAGGAAAGAATTTCTTTAATCGGTCGAGATTGAAGACTTCGAAAAATGTGACTCCATCGAGATCAACTAAGGTAGATGCCCCTCTAGAGTTAATTTTGGTTACTAGATAGGGTAAACCCCAGTTGGGTGTGAATGTACCTCCGGGAGTCTGAGAAGGTTTGAGATTCTCTTTGAGGACTAGGTCTCCCTCTTGGATGTTTCTCTCCTTGACTCGTTTGTGGAATGTCCAGGCGATACGTTGTTGGTATCGTAAGTTGTGGTATGTTTATTTTAGCCTCCTCCCATCAACTTCTCAATATAATTTCTTTTAAATTCATTAAAATTTCATGTACTGATTAGGGCTATTTCTACATAGCGGATTTGGACCCATTTGATTTTGGATACTTGACTTTAGAGCACGAGCCTTAGCGAGGCCACCTCAAGTTCGATGGGTAGGAATTCCTCCATGCCATAAACTAGTGAGTAGGAGTGTCCCGATGGAGTTTTTCTATGTATTACGGTCACCTTGAGGGAGTATGGGGGTTTATTTAACCAATCATTGTAGGTTTGGATCATCTTGTTGATGATTTTTTTGATATTTTTATTAGCAGCCTCAACTGCTCTATTGGTTTGATATCTATAGGGATGATTTATGCCTAGTGATCCCATATTCTTGTAATAGGTTGGAGACCTCCTTTTTGAAGTGAGATCCATTATCTGATACTAACTCGTCATGAGGTATGCCAAAGCGGTAGATGGTGTTTTACCGTATGAATTTGGCCACTTTTTTAGCATTTAGAACTCCGTATGATTCGGCCTCAACCCATTTAGTGAAGTAGTCAATGGCGACTAAGATGAACTCATTCCTCATAGAGGCCTTAGGAGTGACATTTCCTATGATGTTGATCCCCTAGGTGGAGAACGACCAGGGTGAGCTCATGCAATATAGATCTTGAGGAGGTAAGTGTTATCAGGGGTATATAACTAACATTTGAGGCACCCCGTGACATACTCAGTGCACTCCTTTTTCATGGTGCTCCAGTAGTATGACTTCCAGAGTATTTTTTTGGAGAGGGGGATCCCACTCATGTGTGGATCACATTTTCCACTATAGATTTTATCCATAGTTTCGAAGGTTTCCTCCCTTATGGCACATCGTAAGGGAATATCGCCAAACACTCTTTTGAAGAGTTGGTCCCCACAGTTAATGAGTTGGGTTACCAATCGCTATAGGGTAAGTCAGTCATCGGAGGATACATCTAATGGGTTTTGAGTTATGTTGAGCAAGTTCCATATATGCTTATACCATATTATAGGTCCTATGGTAGTTTCTTCGATGGTATCAACCTCAAAGCAATACAAAGTTATGTTCCAACTAGTTACGCTGCATGTCATCTTTGTGGTTCCATCTGGCATGTCGATCATCGAGGTCAGGGTGGCAAGTGCATGTACAAAGTTATTTTATCTCTTAGGAGGAAGTGAAATTTGAGACCTTCGAATTGCGAAGCTACCTCCTCTAAGGAGGCATAGTATGATTGTAGTTTTTCATCCCAAATCTTACATTTGCCCAATATTTTACTGATGACTAGGATGGAATCCCTGTAGGCTTTTAGGTCGGTGATTCTCATTTCTAAGGAAATTTTTCGACCCATAATGCAAGCTTCGTACTTATCTATGTTATATTTGTGTAGACACCCCATCTTAGGACTCTCCTAAGCATCTCTTTAGGTCCCTAGCACTCAACCATTCATTATAAACTCTAGGTCATACTCCGAGTACCAATCTACTGGCCATCGGATGCTCTCGGGCCCCGTTTGACTTCGGTCAACTTTGTCATCAGAAAAAAATCTCAATAAATCTTTGAAGGGCTCTGAATCCCCTTTTCAACGGTTTTCCTAGTGCGCGAATCGGCCTTACAGTTCGGACTCCGTTTTACTATCAAAAATTGATTTGGAGGCCATCGGACACTCTTGGGCTCCATTTTGACCCTAATAAACTTCTTCTCCTGAGCCAAAACTAAATGGATCTTCAAAGGGCTCTGAATCCCCTTTCCAACAGTCCATCCCATGCATAAATTGAACTTATGGTAGGAACGAACGATATATTTTACCCCAAAAACTGATTCAGAGGCCTCCGAGTGGTCCCGAGCTTTATTTGACTTCTGTTAACTCTTCAGATTGAATGATCCTGAATGATTCTTTGAAGGTCTCTAAATATCCTTTCCAACGGTCCACCCTGGACGCAGATCAACCTTATGGTATGGACGAATGACCCATTTTACTCTGAAAGGTCATCGACATTTCTGAGTCCCATTTGTCCAAGGTCAACTCTCCAAGCCGAATAAGGCTAAATGAATCTTTGAAGGGATATGAATCCCTGTTCCAATGGTCTGCCCCATATGCGATTCTGACTTATAGTTTTGACGAACAATCCATTTTCCTCCGAAAACTTCCTATCAAGTCACCAACGGGCAGTTTTGGGCCTCGTTTGATCTCGATCAAATCTTAAACTCGAGAGTGGCTTAATGGATTCTTATATGTATCTTAATATCCTTTCCAACGATCCACCCCGTGCATGATTCTGACTTATAGTTCGCATTTTACTATCATATTTTTGAAAAACCTGCCTTAGACTACTGAATTGCAACCCCAGGATCCTACCTATCGGCAGTGTGACTAGGGTTCCATGTCAATAGGCAGGTGAAGAACCATGCCAATCAGCACCCCCTTATCCCTACATATAAATTCCATGACCTCACTTTGAAAAATACAATTCAGGACATCCGAACATCCCTCTCAAAAATTCAGATAGAATTCTCTCGAATTCAGAGATATTCTTTCCTAAATGGCCCATATCCCCCTTCCTTCCATCATTTTCCTACTCTTTTGAGTAAATTCCCACCCACATCCTCAAACCACCATCACTCCACCTTGAGGTCAGCGCATCTACGAGGAAGATCCACTTCAAGCCATTAAAAGGAGGTCCATTTCTTCCTCTTTGTCTTTAATTTCTCTTAATTTTGCATTAGTTACTTCATCTTCTCTTTAGTATCTTATTTCATTACATCACAAATTTTAATTCTAAATTTTTATTATTAGTATTCTAACATACTTCATTTTCATAGAAAAATCCCAAAATAAGAAAAAGAGGGTTCACTCGTAAATTCAAAAAGGGGATTTCTCATCACACTTTCTCATACTAAAACACCTTTTTTCTACATACACACGTATAATAAAGTCCCCGATGGGATTTATGGGTTAAACACCACCTCATATAATTTTCAAACTATGTGGACTTTGATGCCCCTCGAGCTACGTAGATGTCTTAAGTAAATCCCTCGACTCGAGTCCTCCCACCTACATTTGTTATTTTAATCTAATATATTCATGATATATACATTTTATATGCTTGTTTGCTTGAGTCTTTTTCGATATATGCAATCGTTCTTCCATAGTGATTTGTGAATCAACAAACACTCACATCATATTTTTTATTAGTAATATTTTGGGAACACTCCTAAGGATGACCTCGCTCCTCCTTTAGCTATGACACGAGTCGAGTGATTACATCCTCCATTTTTATTATGCACAACACACAACACAGAGTTCTATGGGAGAAGATTAAGATATGCCCATGAGATATTGAAATAAAGGTATGGGTTCCTAACACCTTTCCATTTTGTAACTTTGTCCCTAGACCTTTGAACTACTTGGTTTCGTAAGCATTAGTGTTATCCTTGGTGTCATTCTCTTATGGCAACAACATTTATTTCGCTTGTTTTGTGCAAAATAGGTTGGCTACTTTATCTCTGCATATCACCCCACATCGACGACGGCCGAGCGCCCCTATAAAGGATGCAATCCCACCCGCGCGCCGGAATAGAAAATGGGGGAAGGAATGAGGAATCCACCTTTGGAGGCCCCAATTCCAGGATGGACATAGTGGCAACTCTGCTGGGAACTTCTATAAGAGGGTTAGACTCTATTTTTACATGGGCATTATTCTTTTCTGCATGTGTGCATATGCGCCTACTTGTATGTTCCCTTTTCTCATCTCTTTACCTTTTTGCATATATTTCTCTCATGTATATATCACTTTTTACTCACTTGTACACTTCACATACTTGTATGTACTCCTCATGTACACTTCACAAACTTGCAATTAGCTTCACTTTACACTCACATACTTCATACACTAATTAGAATATCCACGCTTAGGCTTTACTAGAACACAAACACACTCTCTACACTTGTGTATATGCTCACATGTCACACACCACTTGTAGTTGATCCATGCATAGGTTCAATACCACACACACTCACTTGTATATACTCCCATGACACATACTCACATATATCCATGCAAATTATAGTTTTCATTCTAAATATACTTATATATGCTCCCCATTTAGTATAGTTTTCCCTTTACTCAACATGTAAATAAAAAAATTGATAAAAATTACTCTCTCTTCATAATATGTTAATTAAGACTCTTTTGCACACTACATCACCAAAGAGCATGGATATTAACCAAAATCTTGTCCCGTACTGGGGGGTCACTTTGTGATGGGCATTGAACCTATATGTCGCAGTTAGCCTAAGCGATTTGCCTCTCACCTTCCATTGTCCTCGTACCTTCGACGTATATTGAATGGTTCCCCCCGCATCGTACCACTTGATCGAACTCGTGACGGGAGGTATATAGTAGGAAACTTATTCACGTACGTCAAGTCTATCGAATTCACCCTCACACGTACTATCACCATTAGGTACATAATGAGGTAATTCACGTACACTGAGGTATATCAAATGAGTTGCCCACACGTACTGATGAATGATTGCCTTTATAGGCAAGATATATATATCGTGGAAGTCATACCAAAGGGGAACCTTTTCACTAACCCAAATATTGCATAAACCTTATATAGATATCAAGCCTAGGGCACTCATATTTAGTTTGTCCATTACCATGCGAAACTCTGTTAAAATTCTGAATTGGCATACCTCCTGAATTTTCGCACAATTTCTGCTTTTTGTTTAAAATAGGACCTATCTGTGAGCTTGGAAACAAGTCCAACCGTGTTTTATATATTTTTCAAATCCCATTTTCCCATGCTTGGGTCCTGTCCAACATTTTTTCTGCATTTAGGAAAACCTAACACAAGTGAAAACCTAATAATAATCATGTTGAGATTCCTCTCCTTTTTCTTCCTTTTCCAAAATGTAAAAAAAAAAAATTCTTATCCTTCCAAAATAACTAAAATTTTCTCCCCCCTCTTTAAAAAATAAATTCGAACCATTTTTCCTCTTAGATTCATCGTAAACCTGATTTGGCTTAGCTTCTCATTGGCTTTGATCTTTCGTTAAACTGCTTCGAAGCTCTATAGGATCTTTTGCTACCTCATCCGAGTTTGGGTTCTACCTTCACAAGCACTTCATGGAGAACATCGACCAAGCACCGAATGTGCAACTCGATCTGATGACCATCTTAGCCTAGCTCAACACCAATATTAACAACCTTTAAACCGAGGTCTATAAAATACAGCATCATCGAGATCCAATTCTCGAAGAACCCGAGGTTTTATTTCCTCTAGCCATGGGTCCACCCACTTTTGAGCCTGTTTGGGTCCTCAAAGATTATTAACATGCTACGTGTGCCCCACCTACTAATGGGCCACTACCAACTTAGCTCCCTAACCCGAACTCGCCTAACCAGGGGCTAATATGCTAATATCCACATATCCTAAGGAGGAGGAACTGAATAAGGTCAAGAATGACCTCAAGTTGTTATCGAAGAAGTTTAGCCAGGTCAAGATATTCGGGAACTATATGGACCATACCCATACGTCTCCATATCCCAAAGCCAGAGTGCCAGAGAAGTTCAATATGCCATCTATCGAGAAGTTCAGGGGAAGCGGACCCCCAATTATTTACCTTCGAAGCTATCACCAAGACATAACCCTCCTTGGTGCCTCAAAGAGATAATGACCCAGATATTCCAACAGACCTTGAAAGAGACTGCCCTCTATTGGTTTCTATCTCTCAAATAATTCAGAATACGTAGTTGGGAGGATGTCTCTTTAGAATTCATATCACAGTACAGGTACAATGAGGAGATAGGGGTTATGCAGAAATACATGCTCCACAGACCTTTCTAGGAGGAACAAGTCATTATTGTGAAGAAGAACTTCTTACCTCATATCCGATCACCCATGGAAGGAGAGTACTACCCCCACTTCTGAGCCCTCCAAGAAGATGTTATAGAAATCAAGGAAGGCATTGCCAAAGTTAAATCTGAACAAAAGAAAGTGATCAAAAAATCCACTCCTCTAAAATATGAGAAGCTCACCAGCACTACAGTCTCAACCATCAATAATATCTCCTAACCTACTACCTCTTGGGCACCGTAAAGTCACCCCAACTCTACTAAGAAAGAATATACAGAGCTCCATGCTCCCCTGTTAAAAGTCTAACAAGCCCTACTGAGCCGAAACCTCATTAAATCCTTGGACCCTCATCTACTACCAAACCCACTCCCTAAAAACTTCAAAGCCTATGCCCGTTGTGATTTCTACCAGTCTGTCGGCCATACTACAAACCAGTGCTTCCATCTTTAGAATGTGATCTAAGGTTTAATTGATTAGGGTATCATCACCCCAATAGTTAATCCTAAACACAACACTACTCATAACCCACTTTTAACCCATGAAAATGCCATCTTTCTAGAGAATGACCTAGAATTTAATCTATCTGCTCAGATTGTGCCTAGCAAAGCACCTATCATACTCATAATTTCACAAAAACTGCTCAAAGTTTGCCTATATTTTCTCCTACACCCCACCTGTTTCACCGACCAATATCTATCACTCCTCACAAGGGCTTTGTATTATCGTTCATACCCAGTGTGAAGGGGAGGATATGGAGTTACCTTCTGTATTAAACCAACTTTTGGAGTTTGAGCTGAAATTGCCTACATAGATGATCGTTGATTATTGCAAATTCAATGGATTGTTCATGGAAGCTCAAAAATGGGACTGGGAGTCGAATAATTGGGTGGTACCCATCGATGAAGTCAGTCTAGATAACGTAGTGCAGATTATGGCCGATGTGTTTCGATAGACAAGAAAAAATTGCACTATTGATGAGATACTCACTACTTTGAAGCTTCAGGAACAGTTAGTCCCTTAACTACTACACCTCCTCATTGACTGGGAAGATGTGTATGATGAATCTTTCGAGGTTAATGAATTCATTTATTTCTCTTGGAAAAAGGATAGTCTCCATTAGATGGGGAGACGACTTTAACAACTCAGATGACGAGTCTAGTCAGGAAGACACCGGTTAGTAGCCAGTTTGTATGGGATAATATACTTTAAAGATCTGTTGGGGGAAATCAACAACGTGGTTGTTCAACCAAAAATAGATGAAGACATGGGGTTACTATTCTTCCCCACCTCAATAAATTAGATAACAATTAAGAAGACACGACAAAGACCCATATCCACATGTGACCAAGAAAAATAATGTAAAGGGAGTTGCTGAAGAACTTCCCATGCCAAAGATGACCATTGAAGAAAGTAAATTCCTTGATCAACTCAAGAGAACCCAATCCAACATCACCTTATAGGGACTTTTCATGTCCTCCAAGTTGCACCATAATGCTATGATAAGACTTCTCACCAGGCCTACAATTTCTCCTTCCACCACACCTAAAGAAGCCTTGAACATGGTTAGGTCCTTGGCTTCTTCTTGACTCCTTTCCTTTTCTAAAGCATAGATACCAAAGATCGGCATTGACCCTAATTATGCCCTCAATATCTCCGTTGAAGTGTTGGTAAAGATAGTCTGACTCTCGCTTGTTGATAACGAATCTTTCCATAAATTTTCTCTCCGAGAACCTTCAATTGATTGGGTTTGAGAGTCAATGATTTCACTCCTACTTCCGTCGTGGTGCGTGCTTACGAAATTACTAGTCGAGAGGTAGTGGGGTCTATAAAACTCACAATACGGGCTAGCGCTATCAATCATGTCACTAAGTTCCAGGTTATTAACATACCGATATTTTTCAACCTTTTTCTTGGCCATAGTATCCGAGGGCTATTATCTTCATAACATTATAAACTAAAATTCTTTGCCAATGGTCAGGTTATCACCATCTTGGGGGGTGATGACAGTTCAAACACTGTAGTACTAGTAATCCGAGATTAGAGATCCAACATGGGATGAATGACATGCTTCTATCTGGCTTCATAGTCAACCCGCTTCCCCTTCCAGCAGGAGATAGTTTTAAAGATCGGGTATGCCCGGAACACAACCCTCATGAAGACATCAACGTGATTTAGATGTTTAAGGACATGCACTTCATGCCCGAAATAGGGCTAGGGCATCGCCAATAAGGGATCCTTGAGCCCGTAGTCCTGAAAGAGGCCTTTCCCCATGTGGCGTGGGCTACCAACCCTCACCAGAAGAATTTAAATCCCTTCGGTGGCCACAACCATAAAAGAAGAAAGGACTATCCAGAAATACTCTTTAAATGGAAATTTTATCATGGAAGGTGAAGACTTCCCTTTTGGAGGTTTTCTCGAACCATGGTATGACCACGTTGATAATTATGGAGGATTTTGAGGAAAGAGATTCTGAGGACCCATTTAATATGCAATCACTGGGGATGAGTCTCTGCATGATCTCTTCAGATGTCGTGCCTTTGTACCCATCTACTCAGATCAATGCTGCTAACATGTCTCCCCTCAACTGGACATTACACCAAAATGGTAAAATTTTCACCTTTTTAATGGCCAAGCTTGTCACGGTCTTTGACCGTGACAAGCCCGTGATAAAGACTTGTCATGATCAATGACCGTGACAAGTTAAGTTTGTCACAGACGTCTCATGATCAATGACCGTGACACGTCCGTGACAAGTCTGTCACTAAAAAAAACCTCCCCCTTCTTTTTTTCCCACTGAATTCATTCCCTCCATTTCTCTCTCTCTCTCTCTAGCGGCTGCTCTCTCTCTCTCTCTAGCGGCTGTTTTTTCTCTCTCTCTCTTTACAAATTTGTTATGTTTTCTCTCTATTTCTCCCCCATTTATGTATACGTGTATGTATATGTCCGTGTGTGTATATATGTGTGTAAATGTGCATGTGTGTGTGTGTGTGGTGTATGTGGGGGGGGGGGGGGGGGGAGGCAGCAGGAGTGGGGGGAAGGGAGGGGTATATGCGCATGTGTGTGTGTGTGTGTGCGTATTATGCGCGTGTGTGTGTATATGTGCGTATGTGCATGTGTGCGTTTTTGTGCATGTGTATATGTGTGTGTGTGTGTGCGTGTAGTGGGCAGGGGCAACGGTGGAAGGGGGAGGGGGATAGGGCAGGGGGTGGGGCTGAGCGGGGGGTAGGGGGTAGGTTAGGGGGTGTATATATGAGTGTGTGTTTTTTTTTAATTAAATTTTTATTGGTTTATTAGATATTGCCCCTCATATTGTAGTGCCCCTTGTAAAAGAATTGATTGATTTAATATTGATTGGTTGTTAATTTTTTTTGTAAATTAATAATTAGTGCCCCTTTCATATGCAAGTAGGATTGCCCCTCATTATAAATTAGTAAATTAATAATTGTGTACGTTAATTGTTAGTTTAATTGATGAAAATAATTAATTGAGTAGATGAATTAGAAGGAGTATGGGATACACATTTGTTGTTGCAATTGCGGTTGGATTATAGTGGATCGATGTTGGGTTGTTTAATTTTAAAAGTGGCATGACCACTGGATTATTATCCATATGTGGGTGGGATTTTTCAACTTTTTTTTAAAATTACTTTGTTTAACGAACAATATATATATATATAGTATGATAATTAAATGAAACATACTTGAAACTACATATAGTGCACATAGATTCTAGCCTTCTAGTTCTTATGCGTACGCATTCAATAGCCCTTAGACCCGCTCGAGAGTCATTACCCCTTCAATGAGATCTCTTGAATTGTCCTATTTGGACAGTTTGAGACTGCATAATTTCTATATAATAATATTCTTAGTGGTTTATAGTTATTACTTTTGGAGAACGTTCTGCAGTCGTATCCTAATGTTCTCTGGGTACATACTAGATTGACAAGTGTGAATGTTATTTCAAATGATCAACTGAAATAATACTCACACTTTCCAATCTACATCGTGTACTTGGAGAACTACGGGGATATGCTGTCGATTTTTTCTCAAATCGTAACAATGTGCATGAGCTGTTAAGTATATTACAGAAATATGCGATCTTGAATGGGATATGACCACTCACCCTTTAGATGATGGAGGAAATATAAATTAAATGAAATTAAATTAAACATACTATAAATCTAAGTTTGAATTAGAATTTGAAATTTAAAAATTGAATATAAATAAGACATAATTAAATGAAACATACTATAAATATAAGTTTTGTTTATACTAATACATGAATATACGCTTCTTACCTTTAATAGGTGATTAGTTGTGGTAGTTGTGATGGGATATCCGAAATACAAAGAGTGGATGGGTGAGACAAATAGAATGGGGGATGTGTATCGCCGATGTGTTAATGAATTTTTGAAACACGCAAAGAGATGTCATAATGATGAAGAGTTTCTGTGTCTGTGTGCTAGGTGTAAGAATGGTAAGGTGTATGAGTGAAAACCAGTTGAACTACATTTGTTAAGACCGGTAAGCAAGATAATTATCGATTTTAGAGTTTTCAATGTGAATTAAAATTTCCTTTTGTCCCTGAACAACCTTCACAATAACATTCAACAAGTAGGATAAATGTAGAAGAGGACGATGTAGATCATAACATGTTAGAGGATTTAGTTGATGATGCGTACGGAGTTTATGAAGCAGAGGAGAATGAGGTTAATAATGATGTACAAGGTTCAAGTGATCGTGAAGATATCATGATAAACCTTGAATATGACTACCAAAGTTTAAAATTTAAGGCGACCCAACTGTTATACTCTAGTTGTGAGAAGCATCAAACAAATTTACATGCCATGGTTGGTTTGCACAGTTTAAAGACGCAGTACGGTTTATCTGGCAATAGCGTGACAGGAATTCTGAAATGGGTGAAGGGGTTACTACCCAAGGAGAATAGCTTCCCAATAGCTATCCTGTTATGAAGAACAGTTTGAAAGGTTTGGGAATGAAGTAAAAATCGATTCATTCGTGTGTGTGTGACTACATACTATACCGAAAGGAGTATAAAAATCTCGATCGTTGTTCGGTTTGTGATGAACCTAGATATGTCTAATCTACTAGTAAAGAAGGAAAAAGCTCAAAAGTGCCTCAAAAAGTGTTGAAATATTTTCCCGCTGGGACTAGATTAAAGCGATTTTTCACAGTACCATGGATAGAGAAGGCAATGACTTGGCATGCTAGGGCAGAATTAGGGGTAATCTCATACGTCATCCTATTGATTCTACATCTTGGAGGAGGAGGAATTATGAGTATCCCAATTTTGCTCGAGAACAGCGCAACATTCGTTTGTCTATATCAAAAGATGGTTTCAATCCATTTGGAAATCTAAGCACAAATCAGAGTGTATGGCCAGTGATCCCATCCCCACTCAACCTCCCTCCTTCATAATGTATGAGACCTGAATTTTCGATGATGTCTTTATTGATACCTGGGCCAAAGGCACCAAGTGATGACATCAACATCTACCTGTCTCCTTTGGTAGAAGAATTAAATGAGTAGTGGGAAGATGGTGTGCAATCATTTGACTCTTTTAGAAAAAAAGAAATTAAGTTGAAAACTATGTTGATGTGGGCAATTTATGATTTTCCAGCTTATGGGACATTATCCGGTTGTGCAGTACATGGTTATTTGGGGTGTCCTATTTGTGGAGAGGAGACTGAATCTCTTCGTCTATCCTCTAGCTAAAAAATGTATACCATTACCATAGGAGGTTTTTACCCCCAGCTCATAGTTATAAATTTGAGAAAGGTTCCAATTTTTTATTGGGCAGGGTTGAACATAGGCTACCGGCGAGACAACTTTCAGGTTTAGAAATTAAAAGTAAAACTTCTGAGTATGGCCCTAATATGCCAGGTAAGAATCCCAAATTTAAGAATGTCAAGCATAAGAAGTCACCAACTAGGAATGAAACTGAGACAAGAAAGGCATGGTCTAAGAGGTCAATTTTATTTAACTTGCCTTATTGGAAGAATAACCCGGTGCGCCATGTATTGGATGTGATGCATGCAGAGAAGAACTTCGCCGAACATATTATGGGCACTTAACTTGGGGGGGGGGGGTCATTCGAAGGATGGAGAAAATTCACGAAGAGACCTTAAATTGTTGAAACTTAAGCCACAACTATGGTTGAAAGAAGATAGTAAAGGAAGGACAATAATTCCCCCTGGTGCGTTTACTTTGACGAGTGGGGAAAGAAAGGTTCTTTTAGACACAATATATAATTTGAAAGGTCCATCTAATTTTTTGTCCAACTTTTAAAGGATTGCGAATTATGCTACTCATGATTTACATAAGTGTAAGTCCCACGATTGTCATGTGATAATGTAATTGGTTCCTCTATTGTTTAAGCACTGTTTCTCCAAGCACAAAGATTTGCGGAGGGATGTTATGAAAATTAGTATTACCTTCTCACTCTTGTGTGAGAAGGTAGTCAATTGAGAACACATGGTGGCCGCAAAATTGGCGATGATCGAAGCGATTTGAGTGTCTGAGAAGTACTTTCCCCCGTCATTCTTTGACATAAGTGTTCACTTGTTGGTACACCTATGCAACAAAGCACTTCTTTTTGGTCCAGTTAGATATCGGTGGATGTATCCATTTGAAATATTGATGAAAGTTTTTAAATATTACGTCAAGAATATGCGATACATTACAGGATCAATTGCAGATGAAACATCACCGTGGAGTCATCAATATATACTCGAGAATATATGCCTGACTCGACCATCGTTGATGACACTGATGATTTTGTCAATGATGGTGGTCATGTGATGGGAAAACTAGTGAAATCAATGAGTTTCAACATGAACAAGTAGCTCGTTATCTCTTTGACACACATGAAGATGTCGAAAATGAAAAAAAGTAAGTTTAAATTATTTAATGTTTAACATTATTTTAGAATATGTTAGATTATTTAAATGTTTAACATTATTTTAGAATATTTTAGTAAGTTTAGTTTTGGAATATGTAGAAAATATGAAGCATGTGAGAACAATAAAAGATGAAAATAATGGTACAATCAAACAACGAATTTTGGCTATGGTTGTCACAAGAGGTAATTATAATGAAAATGGTTGTTATATAACGTTACATTACACTCAAACTTTACAACTAATCTAATTAATTTATCTATATTCTCAGCTCTTACAGACTGGTGATGCGACATCAAGGCTTGTTCGTATAGCCACTGGACCCTTGTTCGTGGCACAAGAGTACAAAAAGTATCAATTAAACGGTTACATATTCGGCGCAAAACTGTACGAGAAAAGTAAAAATGTACAGAACTCGGGCATTTCATACAAGGCTCTTACTTTCTTTCGAGCGAGCACAAAAGATAAAAACCTTGTTGAAGCTGTAATGACTTACTATGGTGTAATTCGAAATATATTTGAATTGGATTATAAGCTTCAAAGAGGTTGTATTTTACTGTGACAAGGTACGAGTTGAGGATAAAAATGCTTGTAAAGTTGATCCTGTCACCAATTTGATCATGGTTGACTTGTCCAAGTTGAAGAGCAACGACCACGTGAGTGATGAGTCGTTTATTTGTGCATTTCAAAAGGTTAACCAAGTGTTTTACTCAGAGGATATCAACAACGAGCCATGGTCAATTTTCCTACACGCGCCAAAGTGTCTAAATAGTAGTGTGGATGACTTGGCTGCTCCTATTGAATATCAATCAATTTTTTATGATAACCTGAATTTGAAATAATTTTTCAATTTGTAATAAATATTCCAATTTGTACTTTATCAATCCATTTTTAATTAATTTTCACTTTATCATTTTCACTATTGTGTAGTGTGCGTGTGTGTGGGCGGTAGGGGTGGGGGTGGGGATGTTTCGGATTTTTAGTAATTGTACATATTATGAGCTAGATGTTGTTGTTTTGGAATTCAAAATTGAGATGTTAAATAATAAAAATTCATTTGGATTTGTAGTAATTGTACATATTTGCATTTCTTCTTCTAATTCATTTTGATTTGTACTAATAACAACATTTTTTTACAGCAAATGTCTCTTTTAGGTATTAAAGCGAGGATGATGATATTGATTGTGATGATGTTGTCTGGGCTCGGAGGTAGCGGAGGCGAGGAGGGCTCCTCGGACCCTAGGCTCCCCAAATATGGTAAATTGGGGATGGACATCGAGAACAAGATGGGGCTATTAGCGAGATCCTTTGAGATGGTAAAGACGATCACGGCCTGGGGTACACTAGTTGGAGGGAGGTGCCAAATGAGCTCCAGTTAGCTATTTGGGTGGCATTACCGGTAATGAATTTATATTTATATTTATATGAATATTTTAATTTCAATTTTGATTTCGATTTCAATTGAGATTTTATTTTATATTTATATTTATATTTATTCGCAACTAATATTGTATTTGTTGGACAGGAACAATTCAGCCTGGATCCAAAGTTACGCGATTCTATCTTGGAGCAATTGAGGGAGCAACACAAGACGTGGAAGAAAAATATGCGGACCTGGTACTTTGTGAAGACACGAGAGTCCGTTATCCGAATGCTTGAATCCATCCCGTCGAAGGAGCCGATCTCATTGGCACAATGGAAAAAGTTCATTGACAATGAGATCGGGGAGCGACAATTGGCATCTCGCCATTCGAGGAGGGAAAATCGGGCAAAAAATACAGATGTGCACTACTCCAGTCGCCGAGGTGGAGCATAGGATGATGGTAATATTTAATTTTTCTATAACTACAAAAATATATTATTCTGCATTATTTTACTTTGCGGGACCGATACTAATTTTACTTTATTTTATTTCAGGGGACAGAGAGTGGCCCTAGGGGTAGGCCACATAGGCTCGATACTTATGTGGCTATTCGGATGAAGAAGAGAAAGGATAAGGAGGTTTCCCCGAGAGTCGCGGCCACGATTGTAAGTAATCCGACAGTTTACTTTTTGTTAATTACATTATAATTTTTTATTTACTTATCTTACTAATCATGTGCTTTTTGTTGTTTTAGGCAAAGCTTAAGGAAGTGCATGAGTCGGAGTCTGATACCGACAAGGCATCTTTGTCCACAGACGCACTCATCCAAGTGCTTGGTACTGATCGTAAGGGGAGGACAAGGGGGTGAGCTCGAGGGTAGCTAAATCTATGATCATCGGATTGGAGACGAGCGACGCTGGGTTGGCTCGAACGGTGGACTCACATGACGCGAAGCTGTCTCATTTGGAGGCGACGGTCCAACATATGTTCTCATTCATGAAGCGTTCGTTGGGCCAAAACCGTAAGGGTAAAGGGAAGGAGGAGGAGGAGGAGGAGGAGGAGGTGCACGATGACGAGGATGTGGACCTCACTGCTTCGTCGCTGATACGTGCGGACTTTGATGATCCACTCCCCTATTTGGATCCCTTCAATCGACCGATGTCGACACTTGGTTGGTCGGGCGTGTTTATACTGGACATATTTGATGGCCAGCGGATAGGGCGAGGGTTGAAGGACCCAAATACCGTCCAGGGTATGCCAGTTCATGGGCATTTGCTTCAAGACATCGAGTCTAAGGTGCTTGTCATGCATATGATACCCGGGAAGGAGAACTCCCCCTTGTGGTTTCACGAAAAATGTGGCACGATGTATATTGCTGGGTGAGTCAATTCGTATATCGTGTGGCCTACTAAGCTCCTCAGAGCTAACCTTACCCTAGACATGTAGTGACATTATTTGAATTGAATTGTTTTTAAGTTGTTATATTTGAATTATATTTGGATTATATTGTTATGCATATTATTTTGAATGTATATTTGCATTATCTCTATTTTATTTGGATATATGATGTTTGAACAGGTATAATGTTGCTATAACAGGTACAAATATACTGTTGGGAAGTGGCGGTGGCCATACTGCCCAGCAAATTTTTTTTAATTCTTCCCAGAATTGTCACAGTCATTGACTGTGACAAGTCCGTGACAATTATCCTTTGTCACGGACTTGTCACGGTCAATGACCATGACATTTTTTTTATTAAATGTCATGGTTATAAACCATGATACAACTTGTCACGGTCATTGACCGTGACATATCCATGATAATATTTAAAAACTTGTCATGGTCAATGAGCATGACACGTCCGTGACAATTTTCTTTGTCACCCCCAGAATTGTCACGATCATTGACATTGACAAGTCCAACTTGTCAAGGTCAATGACCGTGACAATTCGACAGATTTGGTGTAGTGGGAATACCATACCTATCCAACCTGCCCAAATTCAAGTAGACACTGATGTCTACCCTATCTAAATATCTTCATCTGATGTTGTTGTTCCCTTTTATGATATTAATGTAACCAAGACCTTTTTTGATGAGGATCTTAATGCTGTCTTTTCCTGAGAATGAATTAAACGAAGATTTTGAGTATCTTGTTGTGCCTTACATTAATTATCCTGATTCTAATCAAACTCTTGATGATAGTAATTTTGTAAATGAACAATTCTTAACTGATCTTAATAGGGAGAATAAAAAATAACATAATTGCGTTCAAATTAATGGTGATGAAATTGTTGTTATTAATCTCGGTTCTAGTAGCTATCAATGAGAGATTAGGATAGGGTCCACCTTAACAAGTATGATAGTGCTTAATTCAAAGAACTATTGAAGGAATTCATGGATATCTTCACATGGTCCTACGATGATATGACCGACATTGACCCAAAATAGCCTAACATTAGATCCCAACATTCCCAAAATAAAAATTGCTCAAACAGAATTTACGGAAGCTCTGCACCGAATGGTCGCTCAAAGACAAAGAAGAAATGGTCAAGCAAGTGAACGACGATTTCATTCACAAAGTCGAATATCCTACAAGCCTCACCAACATCGTCCTTGTGCCAAAGTTAGGAGGGAAAGTTTGCATGTGCATCAATTACTGGGATTTCAATAAGGCATCCCGAAGGACTATTACCCGTTACCCAACATTGACATGATTATGGACAATATAGCTAGCCATGCCTCAAGTCATTTGTCGATGGATTTTTTGGATACAATCAAATCAAGATGCACCTTGACCATCAGGAGAAAATCGATTTTATCACCCCATAGGGAACCTTTTGCTACAATGTCATGCCATTTAAACTTAATAACATTGAGGCTACCTACCAGAGGGTTGCCACTACCATCCTACATGACCTTATAAAAAAAGTGGCTGAGGTCTATACAGACGAAATGATCATCAAATCTAAGGCCCGAGAAGGTCATATTCCCTCCCTTTAAAAGTTTTTCAAGCAACTGCGACAATACCAGATGCAGTTAAACCCACAAAAATGCATTTTCGACATCACCAAAGGAAAACTCTTGGGATTCATGGTCAGTGGAAAGGGAATCTAGGTTGACCCTACAAAATTGAAAGCCATACATGAGATGCCACCACTATGGACGGAGAAGAAAGTCATAGGACTCCTGGGAAAATTATAGTACATCAGTCGGTTCATTAGTCAGCTAGCTTCTATCTACAAACCCATTTTCAATCCTCTCTTGAAGGATTCTACTAAAGTATGGAATGAGACCTACGAAGAAGCCTTTGACCAAATCAAGCGGTACCTTACCCAAACTCCAGTCCTAATGCCTCTATAACCAGGTCTCCGCCTACTCCAATACCTGATCGTGATAGATACTATAGCATATATTTTGCTAGCCCAATATATTGAAGAATACCGAAAGGAAAGAGCTACTTACTATGCTAGCTAAAAATTAGATGGGTATGAAGTTAACTGCACTTCTTTGGAGAAAGCATATGTCATCCTGGTTTGGATCACACAAAGATTACGACTCTACATGCTTGCCTTCCCCATCAGACTTGTGTCTCTAATAGATCCCATCAAGTACTTGCGAGAAAACTTCGCTTTGTCTAGTCGAATGGACCAATGGTTGATGTTGTTAGCCGAGTTTGATATTGTGTATGTTACACAGAAAGTTATGAAAGGGAAAGCCATCTATGACTACCTTATTGATTACCCCATGAAAGAGGTAAATGTTTGGGTCTCTGAATTTATGGATGAAAATATTCTCTACAACTCTCAAGAGGAGCTCAGATGGAAAATGTTCTTTGACGGAGTTTCCAACAAAAAAAGATACGTCATTGGGATAATCCAGATTTCCCCTGATGACTCTCATACCCCAATTACCATCAAGCTAGATTTTTCCTACACGAATAATATAATCGAGTACGAGGCATTCATGATAGGACTCAAGATTTCCCTCCTAAAAGGAATTTGGTACCTAGACATCTATAGAGACTCTTCTCTTATCATCAATCAAATCCTCGGAAAATAAAAAGTCAAATATAAAAAACTCCTACCCTTCTATGCCCACCTAGGAGAACTGGACTCCCAGTTTAATTATGTCACCTTTACTTACCCCAAGAAAAAAATGGCCTAGCAGATGCCCTAGGCACCTTGGCCTCTATGGTCGACATGCCCGAGGGGATAACACTGGCCCTTTTCCTAGTTCCCAAAGAAGCTAAGATTACGTATTGCTACCACATCGAACTTTTTATCGAGGAAGATTCGGATATGGTCGGGTTATGGTACTATGACATTTGACTCATCCTCAAACATAATAGGTATCCTCAAGACGCCAATAAGAAAGACTGTGCCACCCTTCGCGAACTGG
Source organism: Sambucus nigra (assembly GCA_949130495.1). Classification (NCBI taxonomy): domain Eukaryota; kingdom Viridiplantae; phylum Streptophyta; class Magnoliopsida; order Dipsacales; family Adoxaceae; genus Sambucus; species Sambucus nigra. The sequence continues at coordinate 349,500,716 of OX422223.1, read as the reverse complement.
TTGCCCAATATATCATCTGCGACAAAGCACTGTTCAAAAGAAATTTTGATGAAACCTATTTGCACTGCATTATAGGGGGTGATGTTGAAGAAATGACGCAAAAGTTCCACGGTGGGGAATGCGGGCTCCACATGAATGGTCATGTGCTTGACAAAAAGATTATCCATCATGGGTACTTTTGGACCACTAGCATTCAAGATTACATTGCTTATGTCTAAAGATGCCTCAAATAATAATAGTTCTCCAATCTCCAACATTTTCCTCCCCATGAGTAATACAACATGACCTCTCCTTGGACCTTCTCCACCTGGGGTATAAACATAATAGGTAAAGTTACTCCCAAAGATTCAAACGGTCATAAATTCGCCAAATGGGTTGAAGCCGAGTCATACGCATTGTTGAATGCCAAGAAAGTGGCCAAGTTTATCAGAAAGAACATTATCTATTGATACATAGTTCCCCATGAGTTAGTTTTAGATAATGGGATCCATTTCGAAGTAGAGGTTACAGAACTAAGAGGCGAATAGAGGATTCAGAGACATAAATATTCTCCCCACCAACCTCAACCCAATGGTGTTGTCAAAGCCGCCAATAAAAGTCTCAAGATTATAATTAGCAAGATGACTAAAAGTTATAGAGATTAGACCAACTGAATCCCTTACGACCTCAGGGGCTACCGTACTTCAATCAAAACACCTATTTGGGCTACCCTTTATTCTCTAGTATATGACATGGAAGTAGTGCAACCCGCTGAGCTGTAGATACCTTCCCTTCGCGTTTTGATCAAAAGAAAGGTTGATGAAAAAGAATGGCACCAGAGCCGCTTAGAAATATTATATCTCTTGGATGAAAAGAGATTGAAGGCTATATACCATATATAGGGATACCATCATCATATAGTGTGATCATTCAATAGGAAGGTCAAAAATCGTGGTGTCCAGGAAGGAGACCTTGCCCAAAAAAAATTAGAGAACTTGTTTGGGACCCAGAGCAATATTCAATACAAATTGGAGAGGCCCTTACATAGTGAAGAAGATTCTCTCAGGAGGCGCTTCTATGCTCACAGACATTGATGGAGAAGAAACGGTGCGTCCAGTCAACTTGGACCATCTCAAGAAGTTTTACCACTAGTACGAAATCTCAGCGTGCTTCGACTCTTCTCGCCCCTACCATTCTCTATAAAAAAAAATCATTTCCTTCTATCAATAACTACATGGGACCTGATCCTCTCAATAAAAAAATTCTTTTCAAACTAAAGATCATGAGAATTTTCACAAAAGCCCAGAGGTATGTAGGCAACCCATACGTCATACATGGGTTCGATCCCTTTCTTTTCACAAAATGATATTCTTTTCTAACCTCCTCAAACGGCGATTCATTTTATCATTTATCAGAACAAAAGGATTATGTATGCCTTAGAATTTATTATAGATAATTCAAATGTAAAACTCATCAAGAGGCACAATAAAATATTTTCTAAATAAACTTTTATTTATAATTAGGGATAGTGCTGCTGTTACAAAAAGTATTAATGAAGGGAGTCAAACCAACCATCCCTCTTCGCTAACTAAATTGTTCCCAAACAAACCTAAACCATAACCAAACTACACAAAATTATCCCTAAATTCAAAAACATCCCAATAACCATAGCTTCACAAAAGTCACTAAAAACTTCACAAAACGCTATGTTCAACTGCAAGACGGTCCTGCTTCATCATCATTACTAGCCCCTAGAGGTCCCAAACCTCCCATTCCTGATTGGTACCTAATATGCACTCTATGGAGTTGTACGTCCGGATAAACCTGGACAGAGCCATAATACTGTCTTTTATGGTGTCGAAAGCCATGAACCACCTATTATCGATCTCTTCCACTAGGATCGTCTCTACTACCCACTTCCACAACCATTTCAGTTAGTCCTTAGATACATATTAGGCTCCTCCCATAGGTTATGATGGACAGATAGATGGATGATGGCACTGCCACAAAGAGCCCAACATCAACCTCAGCGACTTAGTTAAATCCTCCACGGGGAAGAAATTTATTATATGAGGGGGCATGATTTGTTCCCACCAGAATTGGCGCAGGTTTTTCCATGAAAAATAAAAAGAAGTCTGCCAAAGTTCCACTAACTGCACATATCGATAATCTTTAAGTTACAAGATAGGGAGTAACCCCCTACCATGGCACCGACCAACAAAGGCATCGGGCTCCATGCTCTACAAGCCAGTTAACCCAACTCTCCACAAATGGGTCGAAGCTGAAAAAAGGCCGGATAGAAAAATTGGGCATAACCACCAAAGGGTACTCCAAAGGGGACACCAGGTGAAACCTCTTCTCAAGCCACGTGAACAGAATTACGGGGATCCCCCTCACAAAGTCAGAATGACCCTCCTTCTAGGCATTTGGGTCATTCAAGGTCTCAGCCAGCACCCCTGCTGTGGGATTATGGCAAAAAGGCATCCAGGCTGTTATCGAAGCAACCTGAGGATCCGCAGTCAAGTCCCCCATCACCAATAGTAGCCTCGCAGTTAGGCCTAAGGCGACAACCCTAGTAAAGTTGGCATCCTCAAAACCCCTCAGATGCATGGAATACATAACCACCTGTAAAGAAATTGCCCCCCTGCTAACCAACGGTTTATCCACCGAAGGAGATATGTGAAGCAACTCTAACAAGAAAAATCATGGAGAACGGGAGAAATCAGGCATAGCCGCTGCCACACTAGGGTTGACCCCCAATATGGCCGAAAACTCCTCATAGGTGGGACAGAACTCTTCCAAACTAAAATAGAAAACTTGATCTTCAGGGTACCAGAATTGCACTACTGCAGCCAGCAGGTTCCAATCAATAGCAGGGTTGCGCCACAAGGAAACTCGACGCATGCTGAAAGCATTATAGTCTACATTATACAAGCATATATTATCCAGACCATCGAGATACGAAGCAAATCCTTCATGCATGGGAAGATCCATTTGATAAGGAGGAATTTAGAACAAGAAATAAGAATGTGGTTATGGGTGGAAAAAGCCTCATCCTACACCCCCCCTTTTATACGTGAAAACTTTGGCTAAAAACAAGGGCCTTAAAAACTCGAGCAGAATCCAACGCCACCAGAGTACTCTGAAGTGAAGGAAAGTGCAATCAAAGCCTAGGTATGATTTGGCTTGACCCCTATGACAATAAGCAGGTCAAGGGGTATGCCAATCGGTAACCCCCTATTTTGAAAATTTTCATCTTTCCTTTTTTTTATCCAAATCAATTTCAAAAAAAAATCCTCATTTTAATTTATTCAATTTTTTCTCCCAAGAAAATCATTTTCACTCAAAAAAAAAATCTTTGCCTTAAATTAACCATTTTTACTCCTTTGAATAAAAATAAAGAAATCTCATTTGAAAATTATAAGTGCATATAGGATAGATCACTAAATCAAGAAAAATATCCCAAAAAATGCATATTTTTATATATTACTTCATTGAGTTTACATCTTGCAGATAAGAAAAATATAAAACAATGGCGCTCTGCCCGAAACCACAATATTTGTCTCTTTCTCTCTCCAAACCCTTAACCCCCCCGGACACGCTTTCCCTGGAGATGAGCAGTGGATCCTCCACTCCCAAGACCCAAGACCTCATAAAAAGTGGTAGGCGTCACAAAGCATTAATGACCTGAGCTCTTAATATATTTCGACATAGAGGACATCCAATCCTTGATATCCCTTAGCCAAGTAGTCGACACCCGAACGTACTGCAAGAAGTAACAATAGAAGGCAAATCAATAAGTCAAGAATCCAAGGAAAGTCAATTGAACAAGAAGAGATAGAAAGAGATATACCTCAGGCCGAAGGGCCTCGTCGGTAAGCCTTGTCAATCCATACACTGACAGGTGAGGACGATGTTGCATGCTTAATGACTCCCTACTGCGCAATCGAAAATTATAGGAAGGGGGAGTAAGACCAATAATAGAATCCTCCTCTTCCACCATCGACATGCCACCACCTGTATTGTGGGCTGATATCACCAGCGTACTAGTCGCCCTGTCCAAAACCGTAGTAGGTGGAGGCATGTTCTCCACGTTGTAGATACATGGATGCATAAACTAGCTCGTCACAAAGTCCAGGTGGTCATAACTTATCGTCGTATCTGTGTCGAGCAAGTAAGGCTCTTCAATCATAATCGATGCTCGAGTGTCATCCGACATATCTCTCACCCACCTCATGTACATTAGGATCATCGATGGTGGGACCACCAAGTCCTCCCCCAAGATCTGCCAAACCACCCTCTCACTTAGGTACTAAACGTATCCAAACTCATGTGTGATTAGTCGCCACATCTGTGCATGTAGTTCCATTACCCACATATCATATGGGGTCACCCCCCAGGGGTAGAAGGTTACCCGCAATCCCAATAGAGAATCCGTATCTATTAGGTAATGGAGAAACCAAAGGACTCAGAGATAAAAAGATAACCTGATCACTCGTCAGGGCGTTCAAAGTCTGTCGTACGACCGCCATGGACAAAGCTTGATGCGACCTCCTGTTGGACTTTTGCCAATGGAACATCCGTCAGAAGTCCTCAAGTTATCATCCTTCATGGATAATAACCCTGCATTGTAACCTATCACCTCATACAACCACGTTTGTAAAAGACATGAATCAACAAAGAAGAATGAAAGGAAACACATAAAAAGGAAAATGAATTCAAGATTACCTCCAAAAGATACGTGGCCCCTATAAAGGTCTGCTGGAAGCACCGACTGAAAGCATACAACGAAAAATAAAGGGAATCTGAGGTTAGTCTCCCCCAGTCATATATACGGACCTCAAAAATCGTTCGCAAAAATGACAAGAATTAGAGATGGACGACATCGCTGCTCATCGCCACCAGAACACCACCCAATAGAAGCCAAATATGCAAACGAGTTGTCTGCCTCACCTGCCGCATGTTAGCCACATCCACCCTCCTCTATAAAAGAGTCACCCTCAAATAAGAAATACGGATCAAATCCCTAGAAATGATCCTACCCACATCACCCAACGTCACCTGCACTGCCTCTGGTGTCAACCTCAACATATTTGAAATCCTCCACACTCAAGACCCATAAACTACCGAAGATCTATGGGAGTCACCGTCATCTCCCCAAAACCAAGATGGAGGGTGTGGGTAGTGCTCCATCACCTCTCTCCTAGAGCGTACAAAATTGCAGTAGAACATGGTGTCTCATCCAAAGCCTCCTCTAAGCGACCAAAACCCATATAAGAGACTATCCAGCGTACCGCACATAAAAGCTTCTCCCAAATCTCCTTCAACCCATCGTTCCTCAAGATCGGATAACCTAAGGAGAGACGTTAATATTCAAAGGTAAAGTAAGAAAAATTCGCATCTAATCACAAAAGAAAACATGAAAAATGAAGTGGAATGCCAAAAGTCACTACACTTACATAGCCACTAGGGTTCTTCACCTGTGACACCCCGCCTAATTAAATATCGAGTGATCAGTCATTTATTAAATTAAAATCAAGGTTAACGGTAGGTTCATTCTTATCATCACTGTCACAAAATAAAATTTCCAATTTAAACAGCCTAAATAATTAAGCCAAGTTTCAAAACAATTTGAGCCTTATTTCTATTTTATTTAATTCCATTAAGAAAACCTTTTCAATAATTAACAGTTTACGAATCATATAAATGTTAAAGATGGCAATGAACACGCAAGAATTTAACCATTCAGATAAACCAATCCCAAGTCTAGAAAAAAAACTACAATGAAATCATCGTGACAAGAATTACGTTCCAAAGAGTACCAAATACTGAAAATAAAAGAATAAAAATCTCTGACAAATGCAACTGAAGAGGGAAACGGGCGACACATGCCCTAAATAATCAGAACTATAATAAGACTGGAGTCAATCAACGAGGTCCTCTAAGCAATGGCCTGCAACTTCTACCTAAGCTACAGCGCGTCCGTTCAAGGGAATCTAAGCCTGACGCCCATGTGGCTGGGCACCTGTAATATATATAAGAGAAAAGAAATAACAGGAAATGGGTCAGAGCCTGAGTGTAAAACAGTATAAAAATAGTTTAGCAAGTATTCAGAACGATTACCGGCTAATGAAACAACCATGTTAGTGTGCGACGCTCTCTTGAGAAATTCTCACCTCTCTTTTAGTGTGCACGCCTACCGTACTATTAATCTTAAAAACTTATTTTTACTTAACTTTCCCATAAGTTTTCATTTCGATAAATATCGTGGCTAAAATAATTAATTTCTAAAAATTAATCTCCCTCATATATCTTATGTTATTTAATATAACCCAGTGATGTCACAAAATTCCCAAACACTTATAATAAAGTTGGAGTATTTATTCATTACTTAATTACTTTTATGCACGGTAGAAAGTTCTCATACTTAAGTGTGTGTGTGTGTGTATATATATATATTAGTCACTCATATAATATATATACTATCAGCACCCCACATAAAATCTATCGTGCTGGCATACTCTGCTATCAAGTCCCCGTATCACTCGTACTACGGGAAATACTAGTTGGAAATCACTCTCGAACTGTATTAAAATAAAACACATACAAATGGAGGTGAAGTATAGTTCCAAGTCACTAAGAGGTCAGCACATACCCTCACGTCTCTTAGTACCATCTGACTATCACTCAAATAGCCTATATCAAGGATACTATCTTCTAGGGTACAAGTCGTTATCCCCCATAAAGGCCCAATCGAGATAAGACTATCCCGGCGCGAAAACCCCCATGATAGCAAGTAGCTCGGGTATGATTATTACATAGGTATATAATATATGCACAATCACACGGTCATATATATATATAAATAGTCACATTTATAAATTAGGTGCTCCCACGACCCATAATTATAATTATCCGTTACGGGTTTACCTCTACAACCTGCTCTTTTCCAGTTACGAGTTTCCCTGCTCTTTTCTAGAAGTTATGACGAAACCTGCTCTTTTCCAGTTACGGGTTTACCTTTACAACCTCAACCAAATCTCCACTAACGGTTCCCAAACTCCCAATTAATAATACTACAAGTACCATATACCTAACTACATGATTTTCTACGTAAAACATGTCCGAAATCATCAAGTACCATGATTTAATGGGGTAAAATTCACATAAACTACAAGAACCTTAATTTTCTTTTAGTTTCCTTTCTTTCAATTATTTCTCATATTTCTTGCTTCTAAACCCATACAAATTCGTGGCTTATCCTCTACATGTGATTTAGATATCCAGAATACGTCTACTTTCTCTACAACATATGATTTGTAATCTCCAAAAATATAATTTCTTTAATGAAACATGTTCTAAACAATCCTAGACTAACGTGATTGAAACATTAACTAAAATAAATCAAGATAAATACTTGCCTGGAATTTGGGTTTCTGAATTGTGGACGAAAGAGGTATAGTTGCGTTCCTCGTCGCGTGATCTACGCTTTGGTGATGGTGGCGGTGCAAACGGGTGAGTCTTTGGACTTGAGTTGCTTTGAAATATCTCCAACTCCTTCTCTAATGGCCGTTCTTTGATTTTGTGTTTGTTAACCCTAGAAGACAACTCCTAAATGCTAATATATCCTTAGGAAATTCGTGGGTTTAATTGCCCAAAAATGTAAAATGTTTATAAATCCCTCCTAGAATGCCCATTAGGCTTAAAAACGCCCCGAGACCCGAACTAAACCCCTGGGTGCATTATTTTAACTATCTTGACCCTTCCAAACATATTGGCGCACTCGAAAAGACCATACGGGCGACTTATAATTTATTCACTTTAAATAATAATAATTTAATCTCGACATGACACAGACGCATCCCAATTTAATTTCCACAATTATCAAATAATACACTCATGATAATTTCATAAATTCGATTATACATATTACTTTATCCATTAAGTAATATTCAATAAATTCCCAATAATTACTAAGCCTCATCACACTAGTAAATTCGATTATACATATTACTTTATCCATTAATTAATATTCAACAAATTCCCAATAATTACTAACTCTCATCACGCTAGTAAATATTTAAAAAAAATTTGGATTAATATTAAATTAATATCTCAATTTAAATTTAATAAATTCCCAAATTTAAAGGTTATAAAAATACGGGGTATTACATACTTCCCCCCTAGTAATGGAATTTCGTCCCGAAATTCGGAAAATAAGGCATACCTAGTAAAAATAATTCTGGATATTTCTCGCTCATACCTGCCTCGCGCTCCCAAGTGGATTCATCTATATTATGATGCTCCCACTGGACCCTAACAAATGAGACTACCTTCGACCTCAATTTCCTCTTGCTATGGTCTAGGATAGCCACTGGTCTCTTCTCGTAAGAGCTGTTGGGCTGTAAATCAATCTCCTCTATCGCGATGTGAGTATGGGCCATGTCATCCTAAAGATATCGTCTCAATAAAGAGATGTGGAACACATCATGAATGCGGTGCAAATGCTCTAGCAACCCCAATCTGTATGCCACTGGCCCAATCCTCTCGATAATAGGAAATAGTCCCATGTACCTCGGAGCCAACTTCCCTTTCTTCCTGAACCTCATCACTCCTCTCATAGGAGACACATGCAGTAATACTTGGTCCCCCACATCAAACTCTCAGAAAAACCATTTTGCATCGCCGTAAAGCTTTTTTGGCTATCCTGGGCTACCCGAATGCGACTCCTGAGAAGCTCAGTCCTAGTTGAAGTTTCCTGAATCACCTCTGATCCGAGTAATTTGTTATCCCCCACCTCTAGCCAACAAGCAGGAGAACGATAAGGCCTTCCATACAATGCCTCAAATGGGTTCATGCCGTTCGTGAAATGGTAGGAGTTATTATAAGCAAACTCCACTAGTGGAAGATACGACTCCCATCCTCCTCCAAAATCAAGGACACACATGCGTAGCATATCCTCCAACATCTGGTTGGTATGCTCTGTTTATCCATCCGTCTGTAGGTGATAAGTTGAACTTAATCTCTACTCTGTACCCATGGTCTCCTGAAAGCTCTCCCAGAAGCGCGACACAAATATCTTATCTCTATAAGACACGATATCCAGGGGCACCCCATATAGCCTAACAACCTCGACAATGGACAACTGTGCATATTGAACCATGGTATAGTCTATCTATACTGGTATGAAATGAGCTACCTTGGTCAATCGATCCACTATAACCCATATAGAGTCGTGACCCCGTTATGATGTAGGCAACCCAGTAATGAAGTCCATGAAAATACTCTCCCACTTCCACGTAAGTATTTCCAATGGCTGAAGTAATCCCGACGATTTTTGGTGGTCTACCTTTACCATCTGGCAAGTAGAACACTTGGACATGAACTCGGTAATATCTTTCTTCATCCCACTCTGGTATCTTTCTTCGACCAGTACTATCGCCTCATATCCTGATACATCTTATCCCCTCTGGTATGTGCCGCAAATCTGGACCCGTGAGACTGTATCATCACTGCATGACGTATGTCTTCTCCTTCTGGGACAACTAATATCCTATTAAAACTCAAACCTCCATCAGATCTTACTGAATAGGACTCATCACCCTCAACTAGAAGCCGTACAATTTTCTCCTGACAAAACGAATCCACTGACTGTGCCTGTATCACACTCGTAACAATCTCTGGTGTGACCGTCATGATCGATACAAAGGAACGGGCTACCGCGTCCTGGTGACCCAACTCTTTCCACTCTGCTTTCCAGACGTCCACTACATCGCCCACCGGTCTACGGCTTAACGCATCAGTAACCACGTTAGCCTTTCCCAGATGGTACTGTATTTCGAACTGGTAGTCCTTCACAAACTCCAACCACCTGCACTTACGCATATTCATCTCTCGCTGAGTAAACAAGTACTGCAGTAACTTGTGGTCTTTGAACAAGAGAAACTTCTCCCCCAACAAGTAATGTCTCCAAATCATCAATGCAAAAACAACCGTTGTTAGCTCTAGGTCGTGGGTGGGGTAATTCTTTTCGTGAGGCTTTAGCTTGCGGGAGGCAAAAGCTATAGCCTTTTCCTCCTTCTGAAGTACTCCTCCGAGTCCCCGTAAAGAAGCATCAGTGTACACCAGATACTCTACTCCCGACTTGGGCGAAGTAAGAACTGGTGTCGAAGTCAACTTATCTTTCAGATCATCAAAAGCTAATTGATAAGCATCATCCCAAACATACGGAATTCCCTTGCGAGTCAGATTCGTCAACGGACCCGCTATCCTCAAAAAGCCTTGGATGAATCTCATGTAGTACCCGACTAGCCCCAAGAAACTACGGACTTCCATCAGTGTCGTGAGGTGTCCCCACTCCCTCACCGCTGACACTTTGCTCGGGTCAACTAATATTCCCAATTCTGACACAACATGCCCCAAAAATTGTACCTCATATAACTAGAATCCGCATTTCTCATACTTGGCATATAGCTGATGCTCTCGTAGAGTCTGAAGAACCTGCCTCAAGTGCTCGGCATGATCCTCCTCAGTGTGTGAATATATCAGGCTGTCATCTATGAAAATAATGACAAACTGATCTAAGAACTCTCTGAACACTCGGTTTATCAAGTCCATGAATATGGCTAGAGCATTTGTCAACCCAAATGGCATGACTCTGAACTCATAGGATCCATATCTTGTCAAGAAAGTAGCCTTCAACACATCCTGATCCCTAATCCGTATCTGATGGTATCCAGATCTCAAATTTATATTCGAAAAGAATATTGCTCCTCTCAGTTGGTCGAACATCAATTCGAGGCAATGAATACTTATTCCATATCGTGACCTTGTTCAGCTCCTGGTAGTCTACGCAAAACCTCAGTGAACCATCTCTCTTCTTCACAAACAACAATGGAGGGCCCCAAGGTGAGGTACTCCTACGAATGAAGCCCTGACCTAATAGTTGATCTATCTGATCCCGTAACTCCCTCATTTATGCTAGAGCCATACGGTATGGTGCACATCCTATCGGTCGAGTGCTCAGCATCAAGTCTATGATGAAATCTATCACTCGACTGGGGGGTAGGCCTAGTATCTTCTAAAATACATCGAAATACTCACGAACGACTGGGATATAATCTAAGGGAATTACGACCTCCTTAGAGGTATCCTCCTCTATGTAGTACAAATGGGTGGAAGATCCTCCCTCTAGGCGAGGCATCGCCACCAAAAATATCTCCTGCCCCGAAATGGCAAAGATGATACTCCCACCGAAATAATCTATCGGCTCTGTATGCAACGAGCCAATCCATGCCAATAATAATATTGTGCTCATGCATCTCTGTGACTAGCATGTCTCCTGGTAAAATTAAGCTACTAATCTCTACTCCTACACCCCGACATATAAAGAAAATCAAAGACCCATTCCCCAGTGGTGAGTCTACGCAAGCCACAGTGCTCTCTGTTGTGTCTAATAACCCTAAGGCCTTTGCAAAATGAGTAGCTATAAAATAGTGCGACGCCCCAGTATTAAATAAAACCCAACCTATAGTGCCATGGATAGGAAACGTATCCTCAATCGCGGGTGGTGCTTGAGGTTCTGCTGCCTGGTGGACGTTATAGACACGTTCGTACTGCAATTGCCCCTGCTGAACTGGAGTTGCTGGGATGGCGGGTAAGACTGGAACTTGAGCTGGTGCTGGGAGGGCGGCTGAAAAAAGCGGCCTCTGCAGCTCATTACAGGCACCCTGCTTCTTTGGGGCCCTATCTCCCTCTGGGCAATCCTGGCGCCTATGGCAATTCTTGCCACATCCTAAACATCTTCCCCAGAAGTTACCTCACTTCTTCCCCTGCTGACCACGACCCTGTTGGTCATTACCGCCCCGCCACTGGCCCTACTGGAAATATTATTGACTTTGATGGCCTTATTGCTATCCCGGCTGCTGACGGTTTTGGCCCTGTTGGCTATGCTGATTAAACTAGCCCTACCTGATTCCCCTAAAACCCTGTCTGGAGTCACCTGATCGGAACCGCTTGGTAGGGTCCCCCTGATAAGAACTCTGCTCACTGTGACGGGTCTGCCCTTGGGCTGCTGGTGCCCCACTAGTACTACTGCCCCTGTCCTGACCTGCTGGCTGGACTCCCCTACTCATTTTCTCCCCTACAGATGGCAAAGCAGCATTGAGTACATCAGTGTAGTTACTCAATGATAGATTGCCTATGAGGTGCTGACGGATCCTCCAGGACAATCCATCTACAAATAGCAATATCTTCTTCCTCTCTATGGGTGCCTCGTATGGCACTATAGTGAGAAACCTAGTAAACTCCTCCTCGTATTCTGTAATAGTCATATTCTTCTGCTTCAGATTCAGTAACTTCCACCTCATCTCAGTCTGCACGGTGGATAGGAAGTACTTGCAGTCAAATCGTGCCCAGAATGAATGAATCGTGATATTGTCCCTCTCCTTTAAGGTGGTAGTGGACTCCTACCACTGTAAAGTGGCCCCCACTAGCTTGAAGGAAGCCAAAAGTTGTCTCTGTACGTCACTGCACTCATACATGTGCATATGCCTCTGGATATCTTTCTTCCATTGGCTGGCAACTACTATGTCTGAACTACCCGAGAACTCCGGGGGATACGCCTTCTAAAAGGCGTCTCTAACCCGCTCCCATGCAGATGGAAGTTGTGCTGGTACTGGCGCCACTGCCTGAATCTGGGGTGGAGCCTGCTGCACTACAGCTAATGCGACATTCACCTCCTGAGCAATAATAATGGCTACCTCATTTGCATTCATCATCCCCTGAGCCGGAGCTATTGGCTTCTCGGCTTGGGCATTCCTGTCTCGGGGTGCGACTCTTGGAGGCATATGAAATGATAAGGAAGTTTATTAGTCTACAGTTATTATCAAATCTCGAATAGCTGAAGATGTAAGCGTAAATACAAGAATACAATAGTCCTAAAAATAGGCGTCTATATCAAGGACGCTAAGCTGGAAGCGAAATAAGTCGTACAGATCCTAAAGGACACTAGAACCTGATTCTCTGATACCACCTCTGACACCCCGCCTAATTAAATACTGGTTGATCAGTCCTTTATTAAATTAAAATCAAGGTGAACGGTTGGGTCATTCTTACCATCACTGTCGCAAAATAAAATTTTCAATTTAAACACCCGAAATAATTAAGTTAAGTGTCAAAACAATTTAAACCTTATTTCTATTTTATTTAATTCCATTAAGAAAACCTTTTCAATAATTAACAGTTTATGAATCGTATAAATGTTAAAGATGGCAATGAACACCTAGAATTTGACCATTCAGATAAACCAATCCTAAGTCTAAAAAAAACTACAATGAAATCATCATAACACGAATTACATTCCAAAGAGTACCAAATACTGAAAATAAAAGAATAAAAATCTCTGACAAATCCAACTGAATAGGGAAACAGGCGACACATGCCCTAACTAATCAGAACTATAGTAAGAGTCGAATCAACGAGGTCGTCTAAGCAATGGCCTGCAACTCCCACCTAAGCTCCAGCGCATCCGTTCCAAGGAATCTAAGCATGACATCCCTGTGGCTGGGCACCTGTAATATATACATATATATACAAGAGAAAAAAATAACAGGAAACGGGTTAGAGACTGAGTTTAAAACAGTTTAAAAATAGTTTAGTAAGTATTTAAAACGCTTACCGACTAATGAAATAACCATGTTAGTGTGCGACACACTCTTGAGAAATTCTCAACTCTCTTCTAGTGTGCACACCTACCGTACTATTAATCTTAAAAGCTTATTTTAACTTAACTTTCCCATAAGTTTTCATTTCGATAAATACCGTGGCTAAGATAATTAATTTATGAAAATTAAGCTCCCTCATGTATCTTATGTTATTTAAAATAACCTAGTGATGTCACGAAATTCCCAAACACTTATAATAAGGTTGGAGTATTTATTCATTACTTAATTACTTTTATGCACAGTAGAAAGTTCTCATACTTAAGTGTGTGTATATATATATATATATATATATATATATATATATATATATATATATATATATATATATTAGTCACTCATATAATATATACTATCGGTACCCCACATAAAATCTATGGTGTTGGCATACTCTGCTATCAAGTCCCCGTATCACTCGTACTAAGGGAAATACTAGTTCAAAATCACTCTCGAACTATATTAACATAAAACACATACAAATGGAGGTGAAGTATAGTTTCAAGTCACTAATAGGTCAGCACATACCCTCACGTCTCTTAGGACCATATGACTATCCCTCAAATAGCCTGTATCAGGGATACTATCTTCTAGGGTACAAGTCGTTATCCCCCATAAAGGCCCAATCGAGATAAGACTGTCCTAACACGAAACTCCCCCAGATAGCAAGTAGCACGGGTATGATTTTTATACAGGTATATAATATATGCACAATCCCATGGTCATATATATATAAATAGTCACATTTCTAAATTAGGTGCTCCCACGACCCATAATTATAATTATCTGTTCTTAGCACATTTATTTGATTATTTAGCATAACAGACTCGTCACTTTTATTCTCTTATATGAGTTACCCCAGACTTACTTCTCATCTCTCGAAGTATTCTATCACCCTAAGTATAAATTCAATAGGAACTCACTTACCTTCTGGTCTAACTCCCTTACGGTCTCGACCTTTTATTAAACGCACGCATGATTTCATCTACATATGAATAACTCCTCGTTAACCCGTAATCTCATCCTACATTAAATTTCACTCAACGGGGTCTACCCAGACCCTACTGGTCCTCTTTATATCACATTATGTTCTAACAATAGAAATTAAGGGTTTCTACGCATTTTAATCGGATTAAACCAACAGAAGAAAAATATGCAGTTTTCTAGGAGGGGCCGATCGATCGATGTAAAGGGGTCGATCGATCGATCGTCGATCGATCAAGCAGTTATAACAAAACTTGTTCTTTTCCAGTTACGGGGTTACCTCTACAACCTTAAAAAAATCTCCATTAACGGTTCCCAAACTCCCAATTAATAATACTACACGTACCATATACCTAACTACATGATTTTCTACATAAAACATGTCCGAATTCATCAAGTATCATGATTTAATGGGGTAAAATTCACATAAACTACAAGAACCCTAATTTTCTTTTAGTTTCCATTCTTTTAATTCTTTCCTAGATTTCTTGCTTCTAAACCCATACAAATTCGTGGCTTATCCTCTACATGTGATTTAGATATACAGAATACATCTACTTCCATATGATTTGTAATCTCCAAAAATATAATTTCTTCCATGAAACATGTTTTAAACAATCCTAGACTAACATGATTGAAACATTAACTAAAATAAAGGATGATAATTACTTGCTTGGAATTTGGGTTTCTGAATTGTGGATGAAAGAGGTATAGTTGCGTTTCTCATCGCGCGATCTATGCTTTGGTGGTGGTGGCGATGCAAACGGGTGAGTTTTTGGACTTGAGTTGCTTGGAAAGCTCTCCAACTCTTTCTCTAATGGACATTCTTTAATTTTGTGTTTATTAACCCTAGAAGACAACTCCTAAAGGCTAATATATCCTTAGGAAATTCATGGGTTTAATTGCCCAAAAATGTAAAATGCCTATAATACCCTCCCGGGATGCCCATTAGGATTAAAAATGCCCCGAGACCCGAACTAAACCCCCGAGTACATTATTTTGACTATTTTACCCTTCCGGATACATTGGCGCACTCTAAAAATCATACGGGTGACTTATAATTTATTCACTTTAAATAATAATAATTTAATCCTGACACGATACAGACGCGTCCCGATTTAATTTCCACAATCATCAAATAATACACTCATGATAATTTAATAAATTCAATTATACATATTACTTTATGTATTAAGTAATATTCAACAAATTCCCAATAATCACTAACTCTCATCACGCTAGTAAATTCGATTATACATATTACTTTATCCATTGAGTAATATTCAAAAAATTCTCAATAATTACTAACTCTCATCACGCTAGTAAATATTTAAAATAATTTTCGGATTAATATTAAATTAATATCTCAATTTAAATTTAATAAATTCCTAAAATTTAAAGGTTATAAAAATACGGGGTATTACATCACCCTAGACGAACGGTGGTGTGCCAGCTCTCACAGAAGAGTATGCTCGTTAGCAATGAGCTCAAACAGATAAAAGAGATACTCGTCTCCTAAGGCAAGGGGCGCCTTAGACTACCACTTCAAGCCAGCCCAATCATCGATGGCTAATCAAGCATTGTTGTACACCTCACTTGAATTATCCATTTGAAGTCTTGACGAAAGAAGGACTTAGGAACAATTTCTAGAGAGAGAAAGTAAGAGATGAAAATACTTAAAGGTGAGGAAATGGGGAGGATTCGCTCCCTTTTTATAGAAAGCTAAGGGGTCTGCCGATCGGCAGCCCCCGTGACCATGTCGGTTTCTAGGTGTCTTTTCCCATTCTCAAGGAAGCACATGAATCCGTGCCCTTGCCGATTAGCACCCCCAGGACTACCTATTGGCACCCCATCCAATTTTCATACAAAAAATGACAGAAAGTTCAAGAAAAATCCCAAAAAATGCCTAAATATCCCAGAAAATATAGAACCTCAATGTTCTCAGGAAAATCATTTTTTGGAGCACCAAGATCCTTATAAACTCTTAGAATGCCCGACGAATTAATTTTACACCCCTATTTCCAGCATAAATTCCCATCCAGGTTCATCTTATGAACCCATCCTCAACATGTTTCGCAAGAAGAACTAACGTTGGGTCTGCATCTAAATTTACTATTCCCCAGCCTAAACATCCCCCATTGGAGTTGTAAGACAACATAATCCCCAGTCGGATATCTTAAATTCCCTAGTGAAGTCCCAAAATGACGCAATACCCAGAGGAATCGCAAATGCATCTGGAGCCCCAAGATGATTCAAAAATCCACACGAGAGCAACTACCCCGATTAAAAATTTAGGTCCTCAGAATTGACCTCGGCCCTCAGAATTGGTCATCACAACTTTACGCCCTAAAAATTGACCTCGTCCCTCAAAATTGATCGTCACAACTTTAGGTCCTCAGAATTGACATCAGCCTACAGAATTGGTCGTCACAACTTTAAATCCTCAGAATTTATCATCACAATGTAAGGTTCTCATAATTAATCTCGACCCTTAGAATTGGTCGCTACAAGCTTCAAGTGCTTAAAATCGACCTCGACCCTTAAAATTAGTCATCCCCCAGCGCAACTTTAGAAATGAATTCGACTCGCCTAATGGTTATCCCTATTCCCTTAAAATAAATCTTCACACATCTTTGACCCACTGAATTGGTCATCGTCGTCTCTTTAGGTCCTCAAAATCTACCTGGACTCGCTGAATCAGTTAACCCATCCTTTAGGTCCTCAGAATCGACCTACTAATCATCTTTACTAATGTCGTTGTAGTGTCAATCATTCGAAGGTCTTCACTTATTCCAAGATCAACCTCGAGTGGCTCTCTATAGACACCCCATCTTAGGACCCTCCTAAGAATCTCCTTAGGTCCCTAGCACTCACCCATTCGGTGTAAATGCTAGATCATTATCGAGTACTAATCTAGAGGTCTGTAGGCCCCTTTGACTCTAGTAAACTTTCTCTACGGAGAGAAAACTCAATGAATATTCAAAGGGCTCAGAATCCCCTTTCCAATGGTCCGCCCCATGCGCAAATCAACCTTATGATTCGGACGAACAGTCCGTTTTACTATCAAAAACCAATCTAGAGGCCACTGGGCACTCTCGGGCCCCATTTTGAACCCAATAAACTTCCTCACCTGGTTAAAACTTAATGGATCTTTGAAGGTATTTGAATCCCCTTTCTAACGATCCATCCTGTGTGGAAATCAAACAAACGGTACGTTTTACCTCGAGAACTAATTCGGAGGCTACCGGGTGCTCTCGGGCTCCGTTTGACTCCTGTTAACTCTTTATCTTGAATGCGACTGAATAAATCTTTAAAGGGCTCTAAATACCCTCTCCAATGGTCCACCCCGTGCACGAAGTAGCCTTACGGTATGGACGAACGACCTATTTTACTTCGAAGGGTTGTTGGACATTTTTGGGCCCTTTTTGACCAAGGTAAACTCTCCAAACCAAATGATATTGAATGAATCTTCAAAGGGATCTAAATCCTCTTTCCAATGGTCCATACCATGTTCCATTCTAACTTACGGTTTGAAGAAACGATTCATTTTCCTTCAGGAACTTCATGTTCATTGACCAACGGGAACTTTCTATCCTCGTTCCACCTCGATCAACTCCTGAACCCGGGAGTGGATCAATTTATTAATGAAGGTATATCAATACCCTTTCCAACAGTTTACCCCGTGCACGATAATGACTTACGTTTCGCATTTTATTGTCATTTTTCAAAAAACCTGCCTTAGGCTGTCAAATGCAACCCTAGGACCCTATCTATCAACAGTGTGTCTAGGGTTACATGATGATAAGAAGTTTAAGGACCATGAAATTGACACCCCCTTGGCCCTATAAATAGATTCGATGACATCACTTTGAAAGACACACCTTAGGACACCTCAACATCCCTCTCAGAAATTCAGAGAGAACTCCCTCGAATTTAGAGTCGGTCTTTCGTAAAAGGACCATATCCCATATTACTTCCATCATTTTCATACTCTTTTGAGTAAATTCCCAACCACCTCCTTAAACCACCATCACTCTACCTTGAGGTCAGTGCGTCTATAAGGAAGATTCGCTTCAAGTCATCATAAGGAGGTCCATTTCTTCATCTTTGTCTTTAATTTCTCTTAATTTTGCATTAGTTATTTAATTTTCGCGTTAGTATCTTATTTCATTACATCACACATCTTAATTCTAAATTTTTATTATTAGTATTAGCACATACTTTATTTTCATAAAAAAAAGAGGGTTCACTCATAAATTCTGAAAAGGGATTTCTCATCACATTTTCTCCCACTAAAACATCATTTTTCTACACACACATATATAATAAAGTCCCCGATTGGATTTATGGATTAAACCCCACCTCATAGCATTTTTGAACTACGTGGACTTTGATGCCCCCAAGATACGTATGTGTCTTGGCTAAATCCCTCTATTCGATTCCTCCCACCTACATCTGTTATTTCATTCTCCTATATTTATGATATATATTTTTATATTCTTGTTTACTTATGCCTTGTTCGATATATGAAATCTTTCTTCCATAAACAATTTGTGAATCAACAAACACTCACATCATATTTTTTCTTAGTATTTATGGAGAAGATATTCTTTTTGGGGAATTTTACCTCATATTGGTCTTCCTCATCTAATAGAGGTTGTCTTATGAGGAGTTCAGAGATATCTCGCCTTTTAGTGGCTTTCAACGTGACATATGTGATTTCTAATTCAAATATCGTTTGCAACCATTTAGCCATCCGTCTACAGAAAGGGGGTTTCTCAAAGAGGCATTTCAGGGGATCCATCCTTGAGATGAGCTATATGCTAAAGGACATCATGTAGTGTTGTAGTTTATGAGTAATCCATACAAGGTATACACAAGCCCTTTCAAGGGCAGTGTATTTGAGCTAATATGATACTAGTTTTTCGTTGACATATTAGATGGCACATTCTTTCACAGAGCTTTTGACAGAATGTACTAACATGGCTCTAGCAGCCGTATTAGTAATGGTCATGCAGAGCCAAAGAGTTTACCTTGATTGACGAGGAACTAGCACCAGTGGATGTGTGAGGTACTTTTATATTTTCCCGAATTCATTTTGGAATTTAACATTCAATTATTTGGGTGAGCCCTACTTGAGTATTTTGAAAAAAGGGTTTACAAATAGTGGTGAGTTGGTAGAAGAGCCGATTTATGAACTATACTTGTCCTAGGAACCATTTGACTTTCTTTTCTATTCTGGGTGGCAAAATTTCCCATATGGTTTTAACCTTGACAACATCTACCTCGATTCCATTTTTACTAAAGATGAAGCCAAGCACTTTACCTTTAGTGACTCCGAAAACATAATTTTGCAGATATAGACTAATTTTTAAGAGGTGTAACCTTGGTAAGAATTTATGGACTCCCAGGATATGTCCTTCTTAGTCTTTGGATTTAATGATCATGTTGTTCACGTAAACTTCCACTTTCTTATGTATGAGATCGTACATGATGGTTGTCGCCGCTCTCTAGTAAGTTAGATCAACATTTTTGAGACAGAATGGCATGACTCTATAATAGTATCTATCCAAAGGGTAATAACCATGTTTTTTGTTGATGGTCAGGATGCATTCTGATCTGATTATAGCCAAATAATCCTTTAATGATGGAATTAGACCCATTACTAGCTATGTTGTCTACCAATAAGTCGATGTGTGGTATGGGGAATCATCGTTGGGCTAGGCCCGATTGAGATACTTATAGTCTATGCACATTCAAACTTTATCATTGGTTATTAGTATGATATTGGCTAGCTAAGGAGGATATTGGATCATCGTTCTTAACTAGGGAGGACCCTATTTATAAATGTTTGGTGTTTTGGTAAGCGCCCAAGTTTATGGTTATTATATCATCCTCATTGGAGGCATATGTATGTTTTGAATTTGGTCAAGTTTTTACAAGTGTTTTACACATTTTAAGTGCGCAAAATTATCATTATTACGAGTGATTTTTAATCCATTGTTGGATTCAATATCATCACATAAAACAGATACAAGAAAATACTAGAAATCATTGTTTATTATTCCATCAAAGGAAGGGAGGAGACCATTAATAATAACGAAAAATTCTTCTTTATAGAGGGATACATTAGGATAGGGGACTTTATCTAATAGGACAAACTCAAAGGACACCCATACGATGGGTGATGAAATCCATTTTGTATATGTCCAGTTCTTTAATACCGCAGTTCTCGTGATGTTGGTTAAATATGACATATTCTATTTAGGTTCCTTTGGAGTGACCTTTGAGTGTTTGGTAACCTCGGGGATGAGTGCGTGCTAATAAATGTGGTGTTTCTTGAGAAGGTCATTCTTTCCCTTGGGGGTGTCCTTTAAGAGTCTAGTCGAATTTGTGATAGGTTCTTTATGAGGGAATTCCTAGGAGAGGGTTTTCATCAAAATCTGTTGACTTTCCTCATTCGATTGATAATACCATGAAGGTTTGTTAGTCATATAATGGGGCTCGATCAAAGGAGGTCTTTCAAGAATGCGGGTTGTGGAGTTTAGCAAGCGGAGGTAGAGATTGAGTTCAGGGATGCTGATTAACCATACTTGCTTTGTAGTGGCATCTCGGGTGGCTAAGGCAATGTACCAATTGTGGAAGTGCCTTACGAGGGTTAGGTCAGTGGTTCTTAACATAACTACTAGAGCAGTCTCATAAAGGAAATAATGTGGATAAATCCCATTCGGGATTAGGATGGCGAACCTTCCAATCTTCTTTGTTAACCCACAATCTACGTACAATCCCCCCTCATAGAGGATATTCATTCTTGGTTATAGAGATCTTTTTGCTTCATCTTACTATTTCTCGAAGACCCCGTGAAAGGGGAAGTCTTCTCCCTGTAAACGAAAGTCCCTATTCCACCCTTAATGAGGTTCTTTAAGGCTTTTGGTTATGGCTCTGCGATCAGAGGTGTACCCAATATCGGATTTTCCCTTGTGTCTATAACGGTGATAGCTTCGAGGGTTCCTTGTTAATTTCTTTTGAGGCCAAACCTGGGTATATATCATATTTTTTGGATGATTCGATGAATACATCATGAATGAACGACTCCTCTTCTATCATCTGTTCAAGTAGTTTGACTCAAAATCTATTAAGGAAGATATCGCGGTAGTCCTTATGGGTGCCTTGAAGTAGGTTAGTGATACTATTGTCCACCGTGGCCTAACTATCTTCTCCATGAATGGTGATGATATCGATGTCGAACGGGAACCTAAATTTCATGAGGAGTGAAAAGGGCAATGCCTCCATGGGATGTATCCAGGCTCTTTCGAGTAGGAGGTTGAGGCTGGTCGGGATGTCGAGTACTTAAAAACTCGATATCACGCTTGATAGGTCATATTATGATAGTAAGGATGATGGCCCCCAAGACCTCTTACTGGGTGTTATCATAGGCCCTAATGGCCGTGGAAGACCGTGCGAATTCTGAGGTGGTGTATCCCAAACCGATAGCAATGCGCAGGGGTCACATATTGATGGTTGATCCATTGTCTACTGGTACTAAGGGTACTATCTGTCCGCGAGTATCAGTAGTAATGTGCAATGAAAATCGGTAGTTATGGCCTTGCATGGGAAGGTCTTCATCTGAAAAGATGATGTGATGTTACATAGTGATGGAGCTGACGGTGACTGAAATTTCTTCCAGAGTGGCATCTGTATACAAAATCTTATGGCAATAGGCGTATGAGGCTATCTTAGTGTTCCTAAGAGGTGGTTAGAAATTCCCAGATAGTGATTTTAGATAATGTTCACCGAAGTTTCTCCAGGATTTTGTCATTTTTGAGGAGTGGGTATGTCAGTTATAGTGGGGGACCTCCCTCTTTATTAGTAGGGTTTGATGGATTGGAGTGTCTTCCTTGTCCATAAGTAGCACAAGTTTTGTTCGAGTTTCTTAGTTAATTCTTTCCATGTGGAGAATGAGATTCATTAAGGATTTTGGGTTGGATGCAAGCGGTGTTGGCTTTGGAGCCATGAATTTGGTCCAATCCAAGATAGGAGTCTATTTTTGGCTCTTGGGATATCCATCCCAGGCAATTGAGGTGGATAGAAACATGGGGCTATCTACCCATTATATAACTTTATTTGATTTTATCAGAGGGGTGGAGATTTCTACCGCCATGGACATGATTTTGTCTTTTGTATGATTTGGAGACTTTGGTGGGACTTTTATATACATTGAGGATCCCTACCAGCTGTCGTTGTCTAATGTAATTTCTTGGTATTCCTCCTCATCTGATGTGGCATCCAAGGCAGCTTTTTAGTGCTCCCTGTTGGAGGATGGGGGATTTAGCTCTCCTAGATCCATTTCTGTCATGCTGTTGGCATCTTTACAGAAGACATAACCATAGTATTATTAATATTTTTGTTTATTTTAACCCCAATGGTGATATTTCATAGACAAACCTAGTGAAGGTCGGCACAAACACCCCGTAATGAAATCTGTCAAATTTTCGGGGAGCGGGATCGACGAGTTCCATTTCATTTGTATATGAATATCTCCGTGAAGGAGGCCATTTGGTGAGGATGACCTCGACATGTCATCTTATTTAGTAGTTCATTAATACAGGTTATATAGGCGGCATATAAGTATACGTTCTCATTACTACATCATCTGTCAATGTAATGGTATGACTAGGGGATATCCCTAGTATGTAGAGGTCATAGGTCTATCGGGAGATGAGCAGATCCAATTTACTATTGGGATTAGTGGGGTCTGCCTTGGGAAGAAGTTTCTCATGGCTATTATATACTATCATAGAGATAAACATGGCATCCCGTACTCCAATGGGTAAGTCAACCCATCCAGTGGATCGAATGCTTTGAAAAATGTTGATACTAGGATGTTAGAGTTACCCTATGTTGTTGAAGAACTAGAAAGGCAGCCCTCCATATGATAGACGGGGTGGTACACTATATTCGATGTGACCTCACTTTTTCATACAATAATTTTAATATTCATAACGCTCTAGCTGATCAAGCTCCTCTGTATCCGATCCTAAATTTTTAGTCTCAAATACTAGGGGCTTTGAAAAGTGTAATCCCTTGTTCATGTAGCCCGAGGCCTTTTCCTGGGGAGTTATCCCACTGTTTTATTATTTCCCATACCTAAGGGTTAATGGTTCATTCATATCCAGGACACGAGAATGTATTCCCTTTGATAATGTGGAGATGGTCAAAGAAATCGATAATCCCATATTCGGGTATGTAATTGTAGTACACATGGTTGGGATTGGATGTTGGGGCTCTCGAAATATATTATGGTTGGCTAAAGGTGGTTCCCCTTATAGGTGGGAAGAGTATAGGTTTTGGGCCTATTAGTTACGAGGGGTCAATATCACTCCCGTTATCTATTAACATCATGTGGATGGTGATCGAGGGGTAGACCTGTGCCTTAGGTCCTTGGTGAGGGGCTCTAATGAGTTTTCTATATTGTAGGTTATACTCTAACTCAAACAGAACTTGGGGCACTATGATCCCTTAGTTTTTACGGAGTCGAATCCACCTTTCTTTCAAGATATTCGTGTGTGGTGCGTATGAGTTATGTCATTGATTGGCCCTGATCTGGGTTTCCCAAGCGATGTCTCATCGGACGAAATGGGCTCTCAGTATTTTCTCCTCCTCGTAGAGTAATTGGTGGTGAGTTTTAAACTTCCAGCGATGTACAATTTATTGCAATATATATAATTAGGGTATTGCCCCAAAATTTGGGCAGAGGTTCTTTACTCTCACGATAAAAAGTCGACTTGTTGTGAGGGAAGTTTCCCATTTTTATGGTTTTTTTCAGTCAGACAGAGATTCCTCTAGAAGTGTGGAGTTTTGTATTTTTTCCTGTCCTCAGTTGGGCAGAGCTTCAGCTATAAGTGTTTAGTTTTTCGGAATTTTTGCAGAGGTTTAACTCTTTTGGGGACTTGGAAATGACTTTGCAAAAGTATAAGCTTTCTTTTTTAGGGAAAATAATTTTTCTGAAATACGAGCTTCTGCGAGACTTTTAGAAGGAGCTCAAGTATCTCGAATGATGGGGGGCGAAGAGAATTAAAAAACTGGATCGTTGTTGGATTTTTGGTCTCTTGGTTATTTTCAATGTTCTTGAAATGAGAGGCGGAGGCTCTATTTATAGGAAACTGGGAAGGTCTTTTTGTCGCTCGGTAGAAAGATGAGGGTCCTTGTTATTAGATAAGGATGCGATGTGTATGGCTAAGATCGAGCGCTCTGAGAGACCTTCTACCAATCGGTATACGGACCCCAAAGCCTTATGTCGATTGGCAGAATGTTCCTGGAAAATGTTTTGGGACCTTTTGCGATTATTTTTCTTTTCACTTTTTACCCAATTAGTTTTTGCATTGCTGGCTTTTTGGTACCCATTTGGGGTGGTTTTTCTACGGGACTTATGTAAGGCCGAGTTTATGGTCCGAAACTTGGGCGAGACCGAATTTAGGGTATCTAGGGGTGTTTTTATCCTTGATAACTTGGACGACGCCGGTTTGACACTACACCAAAAGGCAAAATTGTCATCTTTGAGCCGACCAGCCTTGTCATGGTCAATGACCGTGATAAGTCCGTGACAAGGATTTGTCACCGTCATTGACCGTGACAAGTGCTATTGTCACGGACTTGTCACGGTTAAAGATCTTGACAGGTCCATAGCAACTTTCTTTACTAAAAAACATACCGCCTCTTTTTTCCCACCGTTTTCGATTCCCACCAATTTTCTCTCTCTCTCTCCCCCCTTTGTATATGTGTGTGTAGGACTGCATGTGTGTGCGTGTGTGTGTGTGTGTAGGTGGGTGGGTGGGTGTAGGCGGGTCTGCGAGTGTGTGTGTAGGTGTATGGGGGTGGGGTAGTGGTGTCTTTGACTGTGACAAGTTTGGGTGTGACTACTATCTTTGTCACGGTCAAAGACCCTGACAAGTCAGCTGTTTTGGTGTAGTGTGAGGCATTTTGTCGGCTGGGATAGAATGAGTCATACCCCTATTCCAGATCGGGGTGTCAAAATTATGAAACATTTTTGCCTTAATAAGATTTACATGTGTATCCTTTGGGGTAAGAAAAATAGTTACAAATCATTCTTTGAAATAATGAATCTTGTTTTGCCGAGATTCAATCGTCCAGAGTTCATGTGGCAAACACTTCATCTATTGAAATGTATCATATATTTTTAGTAATCATAACTTTATTGAAACCAAGCTACACACAAACAAAACCCAAATGACGCCTACAAGTCTCCACAAATTCTAAAACGAGATAACAAAGAGGATACTTCTCAAAGAGCTGCAACGTTTTGTGTAGGCCTTATTAGATTTGTTGATAACGATTCAAGGCTATGTATCTTATGATTGTATTACCAAAATAATTTCTATTTGCTACAACTTTCAGGTGTATGGTATATATTCATGGTACGAAATGGACTCTTGCTAAATTTGAATAATATGCAATTTCGTACATATATACTTTACTTATTTGACTTTATGATCATTTACATTTTCAATTGCACATCCCTTATTCCATGTGCCAATCTAATCTATATTCGGAGGCACGACAACCGAGAGATAAATAGATGATATATCTAATAATTTTCTACATGAATTTACATATTTGAAACTATTTATCAATAATTTTTTTTTTTGGCTTTAGTCCCATCTACATACGTGTATTTACGCTTCACTCCCATGTATTTTTAAAATTGTAAGAAGCCATATAAACGCCCAAAATTGTCTATAACTTCCGTGTAATCATCCATCCATTTTTTTATAAACAATGATACTTGTCCAATATAAAACCAACAACTAAAAAAATAAAAATATTAGAATAATAATAAATAAATTATTATAAATAAAATTAAATACTTAAGACTCCATAAAAAAATCTAACAGTTATGTGCAAGTTGCTTAAAGAGCTCAAATTCGATCAATAAAAAAAATATTAAAGTAAAAACTATTGGATTATAAAGACATTTCTAGTCAAACAAATCCCAAAATATCGAAGTTATCAAATCACGACGAGCTCACACGAAGTCCTCCACAACCAACCTCTTAATTAGTCAAAGCAAACGGATCGAAAGCCGAACTCCACCTCTTAAAGATAACATCTTTTTTGTTTCTTCTCCATTAATTCTATCTCTTTCTCTCTCAAGAAAAAATGGCATCAACGTGTGAGATGTGCTGCGAAATCATACTAGCAATCATACTCCCTCCACTGGGCGTTTGCCTCAGGCGCGGTTGCTGCACCGTAAGCCCCTCTTTTTTTTTTTTTTTTTTTTTTATCTCTATACATATATTCTAGTATGTATTTAAAGAAATGGTGTATGTTAAATTTGGATATGTTTTGGCAGGTGGAGTTTTTTATATGCCTGGTGTTGACTATCTTGGGGTACATTCCTGGGATAATCTACGCTATCTATGTGATAGTATGTTTCGATCGCGATTTGTACCGTAATGATCACTACCACACGCTTGCCTAGTGCCACAAGATTATCTGTGTGTTCGGATTGTAACTAAATCTTATGATTATGTTGTATTTTTGTTTTTGCTTACCTCGTTTGTTCATTTAGTGTCTGATTGCTACATAGTTCATTGTACGACCATAAATTTGCCTTCTTGAATATATGTTTATGCATAATTGTGGTGAATAATACCGGATGAAGATGTGTTAAGAGTTTCAAAATACTAAATTGGAGAACTTTGTTCTTTTAATTGTTTGTCGGCACTAAATATTTTTATAGGTTCCCCGTATCCAGATCCTTGAAAGAAGGATGGGGATGGATTAGAAGGTGAAACTTGTAACATTTGTTTTAGCCCGTGTATGGGATGAATTTAGGAGTTATAATTAGATCAACATAGAAATTATTCAAAATTGACATGATATGTTTCGTTAGTGTTGAATTTTTTGACACAAAGTTATGTTTATGTTGTGTTCATGACAAATTTTGACTCATATTAATCGAGTTATCGTATTTTCTCATGTTATTTGTATTTTCGTGTATTCTCGTGTTTAATTGTGTGTATGGAAGGCTTTAGGAGTGATAATTTAAGATAGCATACCAGGGGTTAACACGAAACCCCGTATAATTTATTTAAAATTGACACAATATGTTATGTTAGTATCGATTTTTTGATATAAAGTTGTGTCGTGTTCATATCAAAATTTTGATTCCTATTGATCGTGTTATTGTGTCTTATCGTGTTGTTCGTATTTTCATGTACTACCGTGTTTACTTGTTTGTAAAATTTGTTTTTTTTTGTTGTGTATGGTATTTTAATGAGTCGGGTTGTCTCGTTTTGGGATTGTGATTTTCTTACATGTGATTTCATAAGTTTCGCGAGACCTATTTAGTCAATTGGATATGGTTATTTATGATTGTTGGACATTTGTGAAAATCATTTTTTTTCCATAATAACACTTCCAAACCCTTGTTATATGCACAAACGGTACAAATTTAATGACTTAGATGTTTTGAATAATTAATTTTGTTTTGATGGTACAATATGTAATACATATGATTTGGCTAAAATTAAATTCATTAATATTGTATCAGTAATACTATAATTAATAAATTTAAGGTTTTTTTTTTTAACATAAAAATCACTTTATAATGTTATATTTGACATAACCTTCAATCTTTAAATGTCATATATGGTCGTACCCAGTACACAACACTCCCGCTTCACTACTAATGTCTTATGCATAATCTTCAAAATTCTAATAGTCCTCTAACTCCTTTAGTGGTCCTTTATTTGATAATTAGACTTAATGATATTTTCTGATCAAAATACCCTCTAATTACCCCAACTTCATCTCATTCGCCATATTAAAGACGAACTCAAATCCACCATCTTCACTACATTGATTACTTCGGTCGATAACTGAAGACGTAAATTCTCGCCACACCCCCTCAACCAAAATATCTCAAATACCCAACCCTCCCCATAAAATCCTTATATCTCATTCTCACCTCTAGCTTCACAAATGAATCAACAAAAAACAACCATAGGTGTGGCAATAATTAATGGATCATCAACTCAAGACATCACATCGAACCCATTTTAACACCAGCATAAATGACAGCCTCTCCCTAGACCTCAATACTGATGAAATTTATCTTGCTTTGAGATCCGCAAGGGTTTCAAATCTCGCTGGCTACTCGAATCCCATTCTGGCGTTAACACGACAGCTACACTAGCCGCTACCACTACCATTACCCTCGACGTTCAAAGAAACCTCTCACTCGGGTTGAGACTCGATCGTTAGAGCTTCATGAGAAAATTTGTTCGTAGTGATTTTTTTCTTCTTCTCGTTTTTATGTCTATGTAGACCACCAGGGGATAGAATGGGATGAGATTGTGATGGTGGGTGTGGTTTTTGGAGAAGGAGAAGTTGGAACGAAGTTTGAGGCGACGGTGGCGACGTTGATGGGAGGTTTTTTTAGGGGAGTGGTTGTAGGGAAGCTAGAGTTATGGGGTTTTGTTGGGAGTCTGTTTTGTTTCTGGGGAGTGGTTGTATGAGTAGGTGTTTTGGTGATAGAGTCCATGGGAAAAGAAAATTGGGATTTAGGGGAGGATTTGGTGGGAAGAGGAGGGGAGGGTCATGGCGGATGTGGGTGGCAAGGATTTTGAGGAGATGGTTTGAGTGAGAGGATGGATATGAGAGTATATTGGTCCTGAAATATGGTTGGGGTTAACTTTAATTATAAAATAAAGGTCAACTAATGGAGTTGAAAGTCTATTAAGTTTTGGGGGGTACGTCTAAGACATTGGTAAATTGGGGGTTATGTCAAATATAACATTATAAAGTTGGGGCTACTTAAAAAAAGACTTTATATTTAATTCAAAATATAACGATTTAGATTATTAAAATCTCGTTGGAATGTAGGGAAAATGGACAAACTTAATATTGATCCAAATTTGGTTAAGAAGGTAATTGAGAATTTATGACATTGGTGGGGAGAGGTGGAAGTTTCTTAAAATAGGGATGAGATGATTACTACGGATGGTGTATCCTATAATTCCCTTTATCATGGAGTCCTCGTCCGAAAGGACACCAAATATGAATAACAAATGAAGCATTAATTGTTAACTTTTTCATAGTATGATATGTGTACCTTATCTTATAAACGAATTACGCATACAATTAGATGCCCAAGTTATAATAATAATAATAATAATAATAATAATAATAATAATAATAATAATAATAATAATAATAATAATAATAATAATAATAATAATAATAATAATAAAGCCCTACATTTTTTGAAGATTCCCCTTGTGCAAAACTGCTCTGCAACACCCTGTAAAATCAATAACTATATTAATAATTTTATATATAAATAATATGATAGTCAAAATAATTTGTATCATTCTAAGCATTAGTGAAATAAAATAAAACGATAAATATGTTGACGGTGCTTAAAAAAATATTACACAATCCACATTTGATACCAATCCCCAAACTATAATATATAAAACTACACACTAAAATAAATAATTGTCTAGACAAAGTGAATGTCTAACTACGAATAAGTAAACTGGCTCCAATATAAGTAATTTTAAACGCAATAATTCAACTGACTAGTACTGAAATGGAAACTAGATACTGGAAAAAAATGCAATAAAAAGAGGTGGGCATGCAAGCTATACACCTACATCAGAGAATGGAAAGTTGGAACTGAAACTGGAATGCTGAAAAAAATAAGGGTTGAGGTGGGTGCTGCTGCCTAGGACCTAAAAAAATAGTTCCACAAATAGAATTAAACGTATAAAGTCTACAATGAGTAAAAATGTAACTAAATTTAGCCACAATAACAATAATGCATCGCCCCATCGCCTTGTCGTATGATAATTGTTTATAAATTAACTCAACCCAAACAATCTAAATAAATCATGCAGGTCTGATCCCAATCCCAGGTTACATAATCATATATCTTCTCAAGCATTCATTATTTACAGGATTCCAAAGCTAGTATCTCATCTATACATATCTAGTATAATTATATTATCGTGGAATAAAATTATATAATCCAATAACCAAGTGAGTATGCCCCACTCACTTACAAAACATTTAGGCTATGTTGAAACCCATAATCAAAAGCACAAAAGCCTATCCATATTGCCTTTGTGGATCACTCGTGCATAGTAGGTATGATCACTACACCAAAATAGCAAAAATGTTTCATTTTTGGGCCAATCTTTGCCATGGTCAAGGTTTGTGACAAAAAAATATGTGTTTGTTATCACGGATCTCGACTATGAGAAGACCGCGAGAAGATTTGTCATGGTAGGCCGCAACAATTTTTTTTACATGGTCAAGGACCATGGCAATACTAACGATCACAATTTACTTAAAACCCTTATTTTCGACCTCATTTTTTATTTTCCTCTTCCCTCTCATCATCCAGGCTCTCTCTTCTAGGTCAGAATCTCTCATTTCATTCACTCAAAACGTATGATTATATATATATATATATATATATATATATATATATATATATATATATATATATATATATATATATATATATAGAGAGAGAGAGAGAGAGAGAGAGAGAGAGAGAGTAAGTCTCACCTACATCATGATATATACATTACACCATACATTATATTTAGTTCTAGGCCCTAAGAAATCTTTTTTTCAAATTTTTTATTTTTCTTTTGAAATTAACCTTCTAATAAACTCATGTTCAAAAAGTTAGGTCAAAATACATTTTGTAGCTACTTTTAAAAAAATCACAAAAACTTGTTAGCATAGACTCTTTTAAATAAGGTATTTTGAACAGTTTTTTCTGGATTTTTTTAAAAATAGCTACAAAGTGTATTTTGACCTAATTTTTTGAACATAAATTTATTGAAAGATTAATTTCAAGAGAAAAATAAAAAATTTGAATTTATTTTTTCAGAGTCTACAACTACGTGTAGGGGTGTTCACGGGTCGGTCGGTTCGATTTTGATCGGGTTTTTTGGGCCGAACCGACCATGTCGGTTTTTGGAGGAGGAGAACCAAACCGAACCGAAAATGCTGAAAAACAGAATCGAACCGAACCGAATCGAGTCGGTTTTTGACAGGGCCGGTTCAGTTTGCCCGTCGGTTTTTGACAGGGCCGGTTTTATACAGGGCCGGTTCGGTTTTTTCCTTTATTTTAATAATTTTTTTTTTTTTTAATACCTAATGTAAATATAAAATTAAAAAATATAATATAATATGTCAACACTAATATAAATATCATATAAAATATAAAATTAAAAAGTATAAAAATTAATTCGGTTCGGTTCGGTTCAAAATCGGTTTTTTTATGCCAAAACCGAAAACCGAACCGACCCTGTCGGTTTTATACCTGATTAAACCAAACCGAACCGACCCTAAAAAAACCCGGCCCGAAAATTTTCGATTCGGCTCGGTTTTGTCGATTTTTTTGCACACCCCTAACTACGTGTGATGTATGAATGATGTATAGATCATACATATAGGAAAATTCTCACCAACGTCATTATCTATACATCATTCATACATCACACGTAGTTGTAGACTCTAAAAAAATAAATTCAATTTTTTTATTTTTCTCTTGAAATTATATATATATATATAGATAGATAGATAGATAGAGAGAGAGAGAGAGAGAGAGAGAGAGAGACCCTCTCCTGTAAGGACTCCTTATGTTGCAGACTCCAGTAAATACTATTTTTTTAAAATAGTAAAAAAATGAATTTTCTTATGAAACTTCATGGATATGATCTCCACGGTAAGAAGATCATCTCCAATTTTTTTTCATCAAAAAATTCAATAAAAACTCCGTTGAGATGAGGTGATATGTAAAAAAATGGTATAAATATGCATTTTTAACCGTTGAAATGTTGGGTCGGCGCCAGCCGCTTTATTGATTGATTTTTTTTTATCAAACTTTTTGTATATATATATATATATATATATATATATTGTTTTCTTATTCTTTGAACTCATGTTGTGAAAAAAATACGTTTGAACATTCAAACCATTTCTCAGTACAATATGGATATTTGACTTTATATATATGTTTGGGTTTTATTGTAATATGTTTTTTTATTATAAACTAGTTGTATATACATGTATGATTTTGATATTATTGGAAATAATTTGTGCAAAAACTAAGTCTGAACATTCTAAAAATTCATCATTAGAATCTGAATATTT
The DNA here is from genome assembly GCA_949130495.1 of Sambucus nigra. Lineage (NCBI taxonomy): Eukaryota > Viridiplantae > Streptophyta > Magnoliopsida > Dipsacales > Adoxaceae > Sambucus > Sambucus nigra. The sequence goes on along the minus strand of OX422223.1, from coordinate 349,467,837 downwards.
GACTTTGATATTTATTTGGGCGTCAATATAATGTGTTTTTTTTTTTTTGTAAATGTAATCATTTTAGTTAAAACATATAAATTGTGGGTTTATTTAAAAATGTGAGGGATTTTCGATGTAAATTTCAAAGAACATAAAGAGCGTTCTTCAATCATTTTTAACGTTCTCCAAATGTTTATAGATTTTGAAAGTTGGATTCGATTAGGTTATAAAGTATTATTAAAATCCATTTTTCATGTATATGTGGTATATGGTTTCAACATTGAAATGGCACGGGGCTTACAAAACACATTATTATTATTATTATTATTATTATTATTATTATTATTATTATTATTATTATTATTATTATTATTATTATTATTATTATTATTATTATTATTATTATTATTTATTATTATTGTTTATTATTATTATTATTACTATTATTATTATTATTATTATTATTATTGTTGTTGTTGTTGATACAAAAATTAGTCAGCTGATGTGGACCAATAGTATAAAGACACGTGTCATCCAACATGGCGTAAGTTCAGTGTACCGAGCTACTCAGAATACCAAGCTACTCAATATACCGAGCAACAACTAGTTAGGAAAATCAAGCGACAAAGACAGATTCAATGAATATTCTTACCATGTATAGATGTATATCCCTATTTAATAACGGCATAATTGTCAATTCCTACTGAAATCCTAAAGGCTATAAATACATTATAATACCCCCATGGCAGGGTAAGCGATCATAAGCGAACATAATCAAGATTAAGGCAAGACACCCAGTAATACAAGACAGTGGACGTAGGCCATTTCATTAAGGCTGAACCACTTTGAAAATGTCTTGTCTCATTTATTTAATCATATTTATCTGTGATTAATTAATTAGATTAAATCTAGTTTTTTACATTTACAGATTGGCTTCGTCTGTGGGAACGACTATACGTAGCATTTTTCACTAAAAATTTATCATACATGGTGGAGATCCTAGGATCTAGAAATAGGAACAATGACGAGAATCCTCCCAACATTTCTGCTCCTCCAAATGTCAACGATATCACAGAAATCCTAGAAAACTAAGCCGGGGGAAAATAACTATGCAAGAAACCATGCGACAGTTCATTCAAACTGTTCAAAATGGAGCATCTGCCCAATCAGGTCAATGAAGTGCTCATAGAAGCATGCGTCCACCGTCTTCGCGATCTAGACTCACTGAAATCCATCACACTGGGAGTTCGAGTGATCAATCCGATCACCCTGGTTTAACTATTCCTATAAGAATTTTGGAGTCTCAAGAAAATGTCACTCTAATTCCAGAACGAACAAGCACTTTGGAAAGATGGAGCAGAGTTTCTCCCTTCGACCGTTTAGGCCCCAGGAGGAACAGAAATCACCCTCGGATTACGTCGAGAAATTCTCAATGACCAAATGACTTGAGGGAAGGCTCAACCCAATCACATCCAAATTCTAGGCCTGCAGCTCTCATAGAGAGATCCCAAGTGGAGAACTCTGCGCGATCTGTTGCTCGAGCAAACATAAATAAGTCAGATGCTGGAAATGATGCATGGAAATGATCTATTCAGAGATTAGAAGACATGTTAGGAGTGATGGTTAATGCTAAAAACCCTCCCCAACGAACCTTTATCAAAGGACATCCATTCGTACAGGCAATTGTGGATTTCCCCACACCATTAAAGTTCAAAGCTCCCGTGGTCACGCCGAAGTACGATGGAAAAACTGATTCTATTTTCCACATCGAACAGTACCAAGATGCAACAGATATTTATGCAGTCCCCGACGAAATGAGGTGCAGAGCATTCTCGGGAACTATTACCGGATCCGCTCAGATATGGTATAACATTCTTCCTCGGGGGCAAATAGCAACCTTCCATCAATTGGCTAACTCTTTATAGGAAATTTATGTTTTGGTGCAAAGCCAGTCAAAAGAGTAGCACAACTGTTGAGTGTAAGGGAAAAGATAGGAAAAAACACCAGAGACTATATAACTCATTTTAACAATGAGAAACTCGAAGTCATTGACTATGAGGAGAAGACAACCATTACAGCTCTCATGAGTGGTCTTTTACCAGATAAACTGTACTACACCTTGGACAAGGATCCCCCAAATCCATGGATGAATTGATGGCTAAAGCAGCCAAAATTATGAACCCCGAAGAAGCTATGGATGCGAAGAAGAATGCTGAGGCAAAAAAAACACTAAAGCTGATGGAAAGTCAGAGAGGAAAGATCACAAGCATAACGGTGGGAGCAAACTGTCAAAAGGCAAAGAAATGTTGGAACACTTGAGGAAGTATACAAATTATACTCCCTTAAAGGTGGATATAAACCATGTTCTGGAGGAAATCAAGAACAATGAGGAACTAAATTGTCCAGAAAAATTGAGATCAACCCCCGAAAGAAGGGATAAATCCAAGTATTGTGAGTTCCATAAAGATCATGGCCACACGACCAAGTAGTGTGTAGCACTCCAAAATGAGATAGAGGCACTCATTAGATGAGGAAAGCTGAACATGTATGTTGATCGCCAAAATGGTGGGAGGACCAACAACAGAGCTCGAAAGAGGTCGAAATCTCCTTGCCGACCAAGAGATGATAAGAAAATGGACCATAAAGATGACCCGAAAGATGACCCCGATCTCCCAAAAAAGCCAAGACAGCCCGAGCGTGAGGTATTTTCAATCCGTTTTGGTTCATTCTATTGTAACATGATTATAGGTGGAGACGCAGGACGGGATGATCATACCGCTGAAAGGAAGGCTTACCTCAATGAAGCTCAAGCTTTTTCCTACATACAGCGTATAAATTTGGCAGAAGAAGATCGCCCGAGGAAGGTTAACAAAGATAAGGTGGTTATTGGTTTTTCTAAAAATGATCTAGAAGGCGTTTTGTATCCTCATGATGATCCTCTAGTAATAAAAATGAGGATGAAGGACGTAATCATTTCAAGAGTGCTGGTAGATAATGGTAGCTCGACAGACATCATGTTCCACCCTTGCTTTCATAGTTTGAACTTAAAACTTGGTCAGTTGGAACCGTATCATAGGCCCCTCATTGGGTTCTCTGGAGAATTTTTTTTCCAATTGGGACGATCAAGTTAGACATTTTTATTAGTACATGTCCTGCTTGCCGATCAGAAAAGGTGTGTTTCTTCGTGATGAATAAAAATGTCCAGTCAGCTTATAATATAATCATGGGGATAGTAGGCTTAAAAAAGTTTGAGGCAGTTCCATCCAATGTACATCAATGTTTAAAGTTCCCAACCAACTTTGGGGTTAGAATTGTGAAGGGAGATAAAAAAGTAGCTCGGGAATGTTACTACTCATCTACCAAGAAAGTAAAATTAGAGGATCCCAGGAAGAAAACTAGTACTTATCAAGTGGATGAATCTGATGAGTCTGAGATTGAAACCTTAGACCCAAGAGATGAAACGAAGCTTGTTAAAGGCTAGCTCATGGAGGAAGCAGAAAGCATTATTCTGGATGACGAGCAACCAGAAAGACCAACTCAGATTGGTGCTTCACTTGATCCGATATTGAAGCAAGAGCTGGTGGCATTTCTGAAGCAGAAAAAATAAGCCTTCGCGTGGAGTCATGAAGATATGCCGGGAATAGACCCAGCCTTCTTATGTCACGAGCTCAATGTCAACAAAGAGATCGAACCAGTGAAGCAACGAAGAAGAGTCTTTAGTCCAGAGAAGAATCAGGCTATTCAAGAGGAAGTCGAAAAGTTGCAAAAGGCCTCTTTCATCGTATACGTCAACTATCCTAAATGGTTAGCTAATGTTGTGATGGTAAATAAGAAGAACAAAAAATGGAAAATGTGTGTGGACTTCACAGACCTGAATAAAGCTTGCCCAAAAGATCATTTCCCTCTGCCCAGGATAGATCAATTAGTAGATGTAACTTCGGGGCATGAATTGCTAAGATTTATGGATGCCTACTCCAGAAACAATCAAATTAAAATGAAGCCAAAAGACAGGGAAAGTAACTCTTTCATTACTCCAAGAGGAACATATTGTTACAATGTTATGCCTTTTGGTCTTAAAAATATAGGTGCTACATATTAGCGGCTGATGAACAAAGTGTTTGCAAAGCAGATTGGAAAAAATATGGAGGTATACATCGACGACATGTTGACAAAAAGCAAGAAGGTTGCTGACCATATAGCTGATTTGAGTCAAATATTTGATCAGTTGGAGAAATACCAGATGAAGCTAAACCCGACCAAGTGCGTCTTTAGCGTACAAGAAGTCATGTTCCTCAGGCACTGTTCTAAAAAACCCGCCTAGGCTCCGCCTAGGCTTAAGGCTTGGGAGAAACGCCTCGCCTTACGCTTTTCATGCTTTATTCTTAGTAAAACCCTTACGGCGCACTTTTTTCTAAACACAACAATGCCTTAGTGAAACGATGTCGCCTTTTAAAGAATTTGTTTACGAACTGGACCATTATCTTATTCAAAATAATCAGATAGTATTTTAATTTGCATATATTCAGACATATTTTTATGATATGTGCATTTTTTGTATTTTAATAGCCTTGTTATGGTTAAAAATATTAAAATATATTAAGAAGGCCTAAATGCCTTTTTACGCCTAGGCCCGCCTAGGCTTCTAAGGCTTAAGGCTTGGCCTCCACGCCTCAATCATGCCCCGTATGTTTTAGAACCTTATCCTCAGGTATATTGTGAATCAAATAGGTATTGAAGAAACTCCCGAAAAAATAAAAGCCTTGCTGTAACTACAATATCCAACCACCAAGAAGGAAGTGCAAAGTCTTACGGGGCGTGTTGTAGCTCTCAACAGGTTAGTCTCTCGAGCAACTGATAGATTTCTTCCATTCTTCAAGGTACTCAAAAAGACCTTTGAGTGGAATGACGAATGTGAGAAGGCGTTCTTAGAGTTGAAAAGATACTTGGGGACACCTCCTTTATTGTCCTAGTCAGTGGTAGGAGAAAAATTATACTTGTACTTGGCTATTTCAGAAAGTGCATTCAGTTCAGCTTTGATAAGATTAGAAAGCGGAGTGCAAAAACCAGTTAATTATACGAGCAAGGCATTCAGGGGAGCAGAGATTAGGTATCCAAAACTGGAGAAGTTAGCATTGTCATTGATTGAGGTAAGTAGGAGGATGAAAACATATTTTTAAGCCCATACAATAGTGGTGTATACTAACATGCCACTCAAACAGGCTTTACATAAGCCATAAAAGTCTCGAAGATTGATGTATTGGGTAGTGGAGTTAGGGGAGTACGACATTATCTATGAACCAAGATCCTCTCTCAAATGGAAGCTAGTGGCGGATTTCATTGCTGAATTTACTTACCCAGATGTCTCCGATCAATAGGGGCTAATGCAGAGCAACTCCTAGATGCTAGAGGAGCAATAAAAACTATCCCCGAGCAACTCCCAGCAGCAAAATTGCCAGAAGGGATGACCACTGATCTCAGAATCCTTTAGTAAGGTGGACAAGTTGAAAAATAAGTATGAAGAGAGGAATAATAAGATATTTCATCAAGGGATTTTGTCAGACCAAGCGTTTGATGATGATATCCCCATATGGAATTTATATATCGATGGATCTTTGTGTGTAACAGGTAGCGGAGCTGGAGTTATTCTAACCAGCCTAGATGGGATAGATATAAAATATGCTCTGTGTTTCCAATTCCAGGCTTTCAATAATGAAGTTGAGTATGAATCTGTAATTGTGGGCCTCAACTTATCTAAATCATTGAATGCAGAGCAAGTTGTGGTGTTCAGTGATTCGCAACTAGTGGTAAATCAGGTCCTAAGTCTTTAAGCTGCAAAAGGGGAGTTCATGTCGAGGTATTTAACTAAAGCTATGGGGATTGTGTCCAATTTGGCTGCTGTCCAGGTGATTAGAATACCAAGATTGGAAAATTCAAGGGCAGATGCCCTTGACCGGTTAGCTTCAGCTACGTGTACTGAGCTACAAAGAACAATTCCAATTGAGATACTTACAAGCAGAAGTATTGATGAAGATTTGAAGGTGAATTTTATCACTTTGGATATGGGACCCTCCTGGATGGATCCCATCAGAGCTTATATTGAAGAAGTTACTTTACCAGCCGACCAACTGGCGGCCAAGAGGTTGAAGTGTAAGGCTTCCAGATATGTCTTAAATAATGGAGTTTTATACAGAAGAGGTGTGATAGCTGGTCTGCAAAGATGTGTTCACCCAGCAGAAGTTAAAGATCTCATAGAGGAAATTCATGAAGGATCTTTTGGAGCTCACGTAGCAGGTAGAACTCTTTTACAGAGAATAAATACGCAGGGGTACTATTAGCCAATAATGCACGCTGATTGTACAACTTATGCCAAGAAATGTGATAAGTGTCAACGATTCTCAACTATACGAAGAACTCCTCAGGCACTACTAACACCAATCACTTCAACTTGGCCATTCGCTATGTGGGGAATAGATTTGGTCGGGCCTCTGCCAACTACAAGAGGACGATTCAAATATTTGGTGGTCGTTGTTGATTACTTCACAAAATGGGTGAAATCTGAACCTCTCATCGATATGGCCTATGAAAGGGTCTATTAATTCATCTGGAAGAATATTATCTGCAGATTTGGTCCGCCCCATGCTTTTATCACCGATCACGGTACCCAATTTGACAATGATGCGTTCGCAGCATACCTACTGAATTAGGATTACCTACTCATAGGGTGCTTAATTTTAATTCCCCAGTAAGTTATTTGATGAGGCGCTTGGACTTGGATATTCTCGAAGAAGTCAGAGAAGAAAAAGCAATCCGAAATACAGCTTATCAGAAAAGGACTTCCATAATCTATAATAAAAGGGTCAAGAAATGTGATCTCAAGGAAGGCGATCACATGCTTAAGAAAGTAATTCAAAAAGACAATAAGTTGGAAGCTAATTGGCACGGACCCTATCGTGTCACAACTGTTGTTCGACCTGACACCTACATAATAGAAACTCTTGCAGGTGAGGAATTTAAAAATGCTTGGAATGCAGAGCACCTACGAAAATACTACCACTAATGTAACTGTACTTGTACCCAACTGTTTCAGTATGAATGAAAACGATGATTTCCCCATCCGTTTGTTTTATTTTTTTTCGGATTACTAGTGCTACACACTACTACACTTTACTTTGTAGCAACAAAACTTATTCTATCAACTAAACGTTAGTCGACATAAGCGCAAACAACAATAAAGTTGGTCGGCGTTAGCAATCACCAACTAAAAGTTGGTCGATATCAATAACCACCAATTCAACATTGGTCGGAATCCAATAATGTTGGTAAAACAATCGAGCAAGGCAAGGCCTGTTTGATTATGGGTGACCCAAGTGGCATCTGAACTAGGCAAGAAGATGGGTAAACTATCCACTGCCTAGGCACTAGGGCAATTATTTACTTAAATGATTGTTACAACTAAGCAGAAACATGGGATAAAAATAATTCCATGCTTAGGCATTTATGGGTGATAAATCACTACAACTAGGCAAACACATGGGACAAAAGTTCCATTGTCTAGGCAATCAGATCAACATAGGGAAAACTACCCATTCAAATATATATATATATATATATATATATATATATATATATATATATATATATATATACCTAGTGATTGACAAAGTACAACATTATTATAGTTGATCTCATGTTATAAATAAAGATTACCAAGATAAACATCATACAATTAATTTATTTCCAAGGAAAAAAATTACAAAAAGATGATTTTTCTTCATTAAACGATCATTAATGAAATACAAATAGCTTATTCTGCTGGTTTCTTTCCTTCAGATTTAGATACAGGATCCATTCCAGCTGGAGGATCATCTAACACAAAATAAGAGTTAATAAAGTTCAAATCCTGCAATATTTTAGTGTTGCTCGTACTCAGTCGGTCAAGAAAATATGGAGGTCGGAATATCTCAAAATCTTCATGAAGATTGTAATCACCAAGGTATTTGGAAATCAAAGACTGAGGAATGGAACTAACTGGAATTCAGCTAACATATAGTTTAAAAGGAGGTATCGGTAGGTCAAGAAATCTAGGATCACACCAATCCCACAGTTATGTTCCTTACTCAACTTTCATCACTGTTAGAGCGTTCATCCATCCATATTTATACCCCTCATTGTTTGATTATTTCAACCTAGCATCAAGATGGTATAAAGCTTCATTGTATCCTTCCATCCAGAATTCTTTGGGTTGCCTGTGAAACTGATAAGTCAATCATTCAACATGTTGATGAAGCCTCTTCACCAAGTTTTCTTTACTCTCCAACGCAGAAATCTGATTGGAAACTTGCTCGGTAAGAGTTTAAATTGTCTGGGACATCTCAGTTAAAGCTTGATTTTTTGCCTTCAGTTGAGCAGCTTAATTTTTTGAAGCTTATTGAGTTCTACTCTCTTTAAGGCTACTCCGGCCAGCTTTAGCTCTACTCCGGGAAGAAGATGCAGGTTTGGCTCTTTTCAAAGCTTCTAATTCTTCTCTCAACGAAGCATTTTCAGTCTCCAAAAAGGAAAAACCTTCATCATTGATAGGGATCAGAGCTAAAGAGGTAGAAGCAGATTTTAGCTATCTCAGTTCTTCTTTCAAAGCATTATTTTCTTCCTCCAGCAACTTAGCAATGTTTTTGTGATCTTCAATCTCAAGCTTTGGCACTCTCTCTCTCTCTCTCTCTCTCTCTCTCTCTCTCTCTCTCTCTCTCTCTCTCTCTCTCTCTCTCTCTTATTATAGGTCGAGATAAATTTGTCATAACCCCGATTAGTGCTCAACTGTTGGTACTTCTTCTTATAACCTTCATGCAGAAGAGCAGTGGCTTCTTTGTGTTGAAGTTGAAGTTCTTCAATAATTCCTTTAAGATCTTTAATCATTTCATAGTAAGCCACGTTATTTGCTACAACCCGATCAAGTAGACATTTTAAATATTGGTAAGCGTCAATTTCTCGCTCAGAGGCATTAGATCCAAGAATATCAATTATTTGTGCTTCAGTGAAATCTGTACAACCAGCTTTGAAGTAATCAATACACTTCTTCATCAACTCTATGTCATGAGCTGACAATAGTTCCATCCTGGCAATAAACTAGCAAGGAAAAGTAAAAACAGATCAACAACAACACAACTATATTGAATAGTAAAGAAGAAATTCAGACTAAATAACAAATTCCATTTTATTGATCATAAGAGGAGAGGGTACAACCAAGGTACAAAATAAAAGAGAAAAGAAACAAATTGTCGAACAACTTTACACTTTCTCCTTATTCCCTAAAACATCCTCTGCTGATTTTGAAGAAGGAATTGGTTGCTCGGTGGGCAACTGGCGTTGCTCGGTAGAAGTTGTTATGTGCTTAACTTGCTCGGAAGATTGAGGGATAGTGGCAGCAGGTATTTGTTCTACTATCATCAAAGAAGATTCATCAGATCCAACTTCATTTTCTTCTTCTTCTTCAATAGCAGGAGGAGGGCCGTGAACATATATCTGAAATAGTTCAGAATCTTTAGCAACGTTCAAATCCTTTAACGTTGTAACCCATCCATCCCTAAAGAATTTTAAACTTGCATACTCCATTTGAGTAGAGGCAGTAGTTACACCTTTGTTCCACCCCTTGTCCCAGCCAGATCTAAAGGACTTTTCACGGCAGCCCTAAGACTTTCTTCAATAAATTTTACTTTCTGTTCAAGATCTTTCTTACGACGCCGTTCAGCCTCTTCAAGCTTGCCTTCAACTTCCACCTTGCCAGACACGACAACCTTCAATTTTTCCTCTATCTCCTTGGAAATATTTATAGCCTATTGCCGAGCTAGATCAACCTTCTTACCAGCTTCCACAGCTTGTTGTTGAGCTGTCTCAGCAGATTTAATCTTATTTTCCCAAAAAGTTTTGTCATCCTCATACTTCTTCTACTCCGCTGGAAGAGGTTGTAACTTTGATAGCTTCATCCTTCTCCAGGATATTATTAAAATACACTAAAAATTGCAAGATGAAGAGAACCTCAAATCAGAATGTGAATATTATATGAAGAATCAAAACGACAGGTATAATGGCACTTACTGATGCAAGGTGTTGGGCTGCCAAGTCAGTGACTTTCTCCCAAGGAGTAGAAGTCTCAGCAGCTCGACAATCAGGAAGAGTTCCAGACCAGATCAATTTCTTGGCCAAACCATGAGTAATGAGTTCCAGATAACTGGCTCTTAAAGAAGGTATCTCAACCCCAGTAGATTGAGCAGAAGCATCTACTGTCTTCTCAGCAAAACCCCTTTTTAATATTTTCAAAGGAGCAACTTCAATCAAAGGTTCTGTCTCTTATTGACCAATAACAACCCCTTTAATCAAAGGTGCTGCCTCTTTTGGAGTAATAAGGGGCTTCTTGCTGATCTCCTTGACAGTCATGACTACTCCCCCAGATGGAGCCATATCCTTTTGCTTAGTCTTTTTAGCTGGGACACTTTCTTTGCTCTTTTTTCCCCATCAACACCAGGGATAACTTTGGCAAAGAGATCAGGCATTCTCCTCTTCTTTGTCATCAGGTCAGCAATAGAAGTACCCAAATCAAAGGAAGATTCTTCAACAATTGAAGAAGATGTTGGATCCTGCTTAAGATCAATCACCAAAGGAGGAGCAAGAGGTTGAGCAATAAAAGAAGAAGTGGTGTTCTTATAGCTCATAAAATAGGAAGCAGACCTCACGTGCTCTCCAATAATTAATTGATATAAACCCCAGATGAGCTTCAAATTTTTTATATTAATATCACTTTCTTTTGGGGATTTCCTTTTACTATCAACTGCAAAACAAAAAGTAAATGTCAGTGACACATTTTATCAAACAAAAACAGAGCTAATTTGAAAAAAAGAACAACCTATCCCATTTCCATAAGGTGGACATCTGGGACCTTGGTACTCGTTTTCCCTTTTAGTGGGGGGTGTTGCCAATTTTTCATCACAACTCTATGCTCAAAATAATCCATATTAGAATCAGGGATATTGACCACTAAAGCTCTGTCAGAAAACCTAGTTTTTAAATAAAAGGTGGTGTCGTTGGTGACCCATTTATAACAGTACATAATTTTAGGAATCCTTAGATGAGTTCCATGAATTTGATTCAACCTATGTACGCCATTAACTACCCTCCATGTATTTGGCGCTACTTTTGCAGGAATAATATCACAACACCAAATCTGCCTAATTGTCATGGTCATTGACCTTGACAAAAGTTGTCATGGACTTGTCACGGCCAATGATCGTGACAATTCTGGGTTGAATTTAAAAAAAATCTGGTGGGTAGTATGGCCACTGCCAGTGCCCAGCAGTATATTTGTACCTGTTATAGCAACGTTGTACCTGTTCAAACATCATATATCCAAATAAAGCCTTGATAATGCAAATATACATTCAAAATAGAAACTATTTAAGAAGAAACAACATCACCATCAATTATCTCAAATCTACAAACTATTTAGCTAGAAAATAGATTTTGTACCGCGACGTTCGGGGACACCTCCTTATCCTTCCCTTCTCGTCCGAAGAGCCACATAAGTATCGAGCCTATGTGGCCTACCCCCAGGGCCACTCCCTGTCCCCTGAAGTAAAATAAAGTAAAATTAGTATCCGCTAATTTGAAATATAAATCTAAATATAAATCTAAATCAAAATTGAAATTGAAATTGAAATTGAAATTGAAATTGAAATTGAAATTGAAATATTCATATAAATATAAATATAAATATAAATATAAATATAAATATAAATATAAATATAAATATAAATACATTACCTGTAGTGCCACCCAAACAGCTAACTTGAGCTCATATGGCACCTCCTTCCAACTAATGTACCCCGAGCAATCGTGTCAAATATAATTCCCTTCATATCTGAACACTAAGAAATGCCATAATCGTATGGAGTTATGCTCTGCAAATTCCTTCCAACCGTTGTGTAGCCAAAAATCACCCGTTGAAGTTGTCAATTCCACCTTCCATATTTCCCATGTTTTGCTAGAGGTTCCAAGTGGTGGAATTGACAACTTCAACTGGTGATGTTTGGCTACACAACGGTTCGGAGGAATTTGCAGAGCATCACTCCATAAGATTACGGCATTTCTTAGTGTTCGGATAGACGAAGAGATTCAGTCTCCTCTCCACAAATAGGACACCCCAAATAACTATGTACTAATCACCTATTAAAGGTAAAAAGCGTATATTCATGGATTAGTATAAACAAAACTTAGATGCAGTTGGAATATTTATGTATTAATCTCCTCTCCACACACGCACACTACACAAGAGTGAAAATGATAAAGTGCAAATCAATTAAAAGCATTAAAAATGGATGTTTTGATACAAATTGGAATATTTATTACAAATTGAAAAATTGTTTCAAATTCGGGTTATCATAAAAAATTGATTGATATTCGGTAGGAGCAGCCAAGTCATCCACACTACTATTCAGACGCTTTGGCGCGTGTTGGACAATTGACCACGGCTTGTTGTTGATATACTCCGAGTAAAACACTTGCTTAACCTTTTGAAATGCACAAACAAACGGGTCATCGCTCATGTGGTCGTTGCTCTTCAACTTGGACAAGTCAACCATAATCAAATTGGTGACAGGATCAACTTTACAAGCATTTTTATCCTCAACTCTTACCCAGTCACAGTAAAATACAATCTCTTTGAAGCTTATATAATGCAATTCAAATATATTTTGGATTACCCCATAGTAAGTCATTTCAGCTTCAACGAGATTTTTTATCTTTTGCGCTCGCTCGAAAGAAAGTAAGAGCCTTGTATGAAATTCTCGAGTTCTGTACATTTGTACTTTTCTCGTACACTTTAGCGCCGAAAATGTAACCGTTCAATCGATACTTTTTGTATTGTTGTTCCACGAACAAGGGTCCAGTGGCTAGATGAGTAAGCCTTGATGTCGCATCACCCGTCTTTAGGAGCTGAGAATATAGATAAATTAATTATATTAGTGGTAAAATTTGAGTGTAATGTAACGTTATATAACGACTATTTTCATTATAATTACCTCTTGTGTCAACCACAGCCTAAATTCGTTGTCTGATTGTACCATTGTTTTTTGTCTTTTATTATTCTCATAGGCTTCATATTTTCTGCATATTACAAAATTAATCATGTATAAAATAATCTAAAATATTGTTAAACATTATAATAATCGAAACTTCCTTTTTCCATTCTTTGACATCTTCATGTGTGTCAAATAGATAACGAGCTACTTGTTTATGTTGCAAACTCGTTAATTTCACTCGTTTTCCCATCACATGACCACCATCATCGGCGAACTCATCAGTGTCATCAACGCTAGTCGAGTCAGGCATATATTCTCGAGTATATATTGATGACTCCACGGTGATGTATTCCTCTGTAATTGATCCTGCAATGTATCGCGTATTCTTGATGTAATCTTTAAAAACTTTCATCAATGTTTCAAACGGATACATCCACCGATATCTAACTGGACCACAAAGAAGTGTCTCGTCACATAGGTGTACCAACAAGTTAACACTTATGTCAAAGAATGCTAGGGGAAAGTACTTCTCCAATACACAAATCGCTTCGATCACCGCCAATTTTGCGGCCACTATGTGTCCTCGATTGACTACCTTCTCACACAAAAGGGAGAATGTAATACTAATTTGCATAATAGCCTTACACAAATCCTTGTTCTTGGAGAAACAGTGCTTAAACAATAGAGGAACCAATTGCATGATCACATGCCAATTGTGGGACTTACACTTATGTAAATCATGAGTAGCATAATTCACAATCCTTTGCAAGTTGGACGAAAAAGTAGATGTGCCCTTCAAATATATTGTGTCTAGAAGCACCTTTCTTTCCCCACTCGTCAAAGTAAGCGCACCAGGGGGAATTATTGCCCTTCCCCTACTATCTTCTTTCAACCATAGTTGTGGCTTAAGTTTTAACGATTTAAGGTATTTTCGTGCATTTTCTCCATCCTTCGAATGACTCCCCCCAAGGCAAGTGCCCACAATATGTTCAGCAAAGTTCTTCTCTGCATGCATCACATCCAATACATGGCGCACCGGGTTATTCTTCCAATAAGGCAAGTCAAATAAAATTGACCTCCGAGACCATGCCTTTCTTGTCTCAGTTTCATTCCCAATTGGGGTCTTCTTATGCTTGACGTTCTTAAATTTGGGATTCTTACCTTGCATATTAGGGCCATATTCAGAAGATTTACTTTCAATTTTTGAACCTGAAAGTTATCTCAGCGGTAGCTTATGTTCAATCCCTCCCAATAAAAAATTAGAACCTTTCTCAGATCTAAAACTATGAGCTGGGGGTAAAAACCTCCTGTGGCGATGGTATACATTTTTTAAGCTAGAGGATAGACGAAGAGATTCAGTCTCCTCTCCACAAATAGGACACCCCAAATAACCATGTACTACACAACCGGATAATGTCCCATAAGCTGGAAAATCATGAATTGGCCACATCAACATAGCTTTCAGCGTAAACTCTTCTTTTCTAAAAGAGTTAAATGATTTCACACCCTCTTCCCATAACTTATTTAATTCTTCTACCAAAGGATTCAGGTAGACGTCGATGTCATCATTTGGTGCCTTTGGCCCAGGTATCAACAAAGCCATCATCGAAAATTCAGGTCTCATACACTGTGAAGGAGGGAGGTTGAGTGGGGCTAGGATCACTGGCCATTCACTCTGATTGGTGCTTAGATTTTCAAATGGATTGAAACCATCTGTTGATATAGCCAAACGAATGTTACGCTGTTCTCGAGCAACATCGGGATACTCAAAAGTCATCCGCCCCCAGGAAGTAGAATCAATAGGATGACGCATGATATTACCCCCTACTTCTGCCCTAGCATTCCAAGTCATTTCTCTGCAATCCATGGTATTGTGAAAATTGCTTTAATCTAGGCCCAACGGGAAAATATTTCAATACTTTTTGAGGCACTTTTGAGCTTGTGCCTTCCTTACTAGTAGATTCGACATATCTAGGTTCATCGCATACCGGACAACGATCGAGATTTTCATACTCCTTTCGTTATAGTATGCAGTCATACACACAAGCATGAATCGATTTATACTTCATTCCCAAACCTTTCAAACTGTTCTTCATAACAGGATAGCTATTTAGAAGTGTATTCACCTTGGGTAATAAGCCTTTCACCCATTTCAGAATTCTCGTCACACTATTGCCAGACAAATCGTACTGCGTCTTCAAACTGTGCAAACCAGCCATGGCATGTAAAGTTGTTTGATCTTTCTCACAGCCAGAGTATAACGGTTGGGTCGCCTTAAATTTTAAACTTTGGTAGTCATCGTCAAGTTTTATCGTGTTATCTTCACGAGCACTTGAATCTTCTACATCATCAGTAACCTCATTCTCCTCTTCTTTATAAACTCCGTACGCATCATCAACTAAATCCTCTAATATATTATGATCTACGTCGTCCCCTTCTACATCTATTCTACTTGTTGAAGGTTGGTCGGGGACAAAAGGAACTTTCAATTCACCATGAAAACTCTAAAATCCATAACTATCTTGCATACACGATCTTAACAAATGTAGTTCAACTGTTTTCCACTCAAACACCTTACCATTCTTACACCTAGCACACGAACACGGAAACTCTTCATAATTATGACATCTCTTTGCATATTTCACAAATTCGTTAGCACCTCTGCGAAACACATCCCCCATTCTATTTGTCTCACCCATCCACTCTTTGTATTTCGGAAATCCCATCATAGCTACCACAACTAATCACCTATTAAAGGTAAACAAAACTTAGACTTATAGTATGTTTCATTTAATTATGTCTTACTTATATTCAAATTCAATTTATAATATAAATTTCTATTTCCTCCATCTCCTCTAAAGGGTGAGTGGTCCTATCCCATTCAAGACCGCATTTTTCTGTAATATACTTAACAGCTCATGCACATTGTTACGATTTGAAAAAAAATCGACAGCATATCCCCGTAGTTATCCAACTATACGACGTAGATTGACAAGTGTGAGTGTTATTTCAATTGATCAATTGAAATAACAGTCACACTTGTCAATCTAGTATGTACCCAGAGAACATTAAGATACGATTGTAGAACTTCCTCCAAAAGTAACAACTTTAAGCCACTAAGAATATTATACAGAAATTATACAGTCTCAAACTGTCCAAATGGGACAATTCAAGAGATCTCATTACAGGGGTAATGACTCTTGAACGGGTCTAAGGGCCATTGAATGCGTACGCATAAGAACTAGAAGGCTAGTATCTATGCGCACTATATTTAATTTCAAGTATGTTTCATTTAATTATCATAATATATATATATTGTTCGATATACAAAGTAATTTTCAAAAAAAGTTGAAAAATCCCACCCCCATATGGACAATAATCCAGTGGTCATACCACTTTTAAAACTAACCAACCCAACATTTACTAAACAAAATAATCTAACAGCAATGTCAACAACAAATGTGTATCCCGTACTCCTTCTAATTCATCTACTCAATTAATTCATTTCATCAATTAAACTAACAATTAAAGTATACAATTATTAATTTACTAATTTACAATGAGGGGAAATCCTACTTTCATATGAAATGAGCACTAATTATTAATTTACTTTCATCTAAAACTATACAATTAAAATTACAATTAAAGCTATACAATTTATTAATTAAAGCAATACAATTGTTAAGATTGCCCCACCACACCCCCACCCACCCCCACTCCACTCCACCCCCACCCCACCCCCTGCCCCCGCCACACACACACGCACACACCTGCACACACACACACACCCCACCCCCTGCCCCCTCACCCCACCCCCACCACACCTACACACACACACACAGCCCACCCCACCCCCTGACCCCCTCCCCCATCACACACCACCACACATATATATACACACACATACATATACACACATATATATACACACATGCACACACATATAGAAATGAAAGATAAAGAGAGGAAAAAAACATACCTTAGAGAGAGAGAGAGAGAGAGAGAGGGGGGGAAAACCAAAAAACGGTGGGAAAAAAGAAGCCTAGGGATTTTTTTATTGAATACATTGTCAAAGTCGTGTCAAAGTCCTTGACCGTGACACAAAACGCGTGTTTGTTATCACGGTCAATGACCGTGACAAGGGTGGCCGGCTGAAAGGTGACATATTGGAAAAATTCCAAACACAGGGGATTAGGCGGGAAAGAAAAACCACATTCTGCTACAAAAATAGAAGGAAACCAATGTCCCTCAGCTAGAGAAAATAAATCAGGAGGGCAAGGAGGTTCTTCCAAAACAACTCAAGAAGGAATCCCAAAGTGAACTCTAAACTTATCTAATGACTCGATAAGATAAACCATGATGACTAAAGCAAAGAAAGAATAAGGAAAGAAGAAATTATTACAGAAGATTAAGGAATCAGCTAAGGTAGATGACTTTAAAGAATGTTCGTAAAAAGAAAATGAGAAGTCACGGAGTTTGGAAACAATATAGAAAAAGGTAGAAGACAATCGTATTTTACCGCCTTTATATATGCTGCTTTGGAAAATGGGAAATGTACTGATCACAAATGACGACGATTGCATTTTCGACGGCTAATCAATGGAAAAAGAAGCAAGTACCCAAGCATTTGCCAAAAATTCTAAATATTTACAAGTTTTCCATTTCGCGCTCAAAACCGTTATGCTAAGTGGAAAATTTCACAAGTGTTGCAGTTCTGTAATTAATCAAGACGTAAAAAAAGTGTGTCCAAGCAACTTTTGGGTAAAATGTTCCACACCCTCATATCAAAACTCAACTGTGAAACATTGGGGGCTTCTATTGATACAAACATTAGTTAGCTCATGTGGACCAATTATATGAAGACACGTGTCATCCAATATGGCGTAAGTTCAGTGTACCGAGCTACTCAGAATACCAAACTACTCAATATACCAAGTTACTCAGCTTATCGAGCAACTGGTTAGGAAGATCAAGCGACAAAGACAGATTCAATGAACAGTCTTACCATGTAAAGATGTATATGTCTATTTAATAATGGCATAATTGTCTATTCCTACTGAAAGCCTAAGGTCTATAAATACATTGTAATACCCTCATGGCAGGGTAAGCGATCATAAGCAAACATAATCAAGATTAAGGCAAGACACCCAGTAATACAAGACAGTGGACGTAGGCCATTTTATTAAGGATGAACCACTTTAAAAATCTCTTGTCTCATTTATTCAATCGTATTTATCTGTGATTAATTAATTCGATCAAATCTAGTTTTTTACATCAAAAATTATTATTCCATACTTATTAAGACTTAACCTCGTTATTATTATTAATTAAGTTGTTAGTTAGGTTATTAATTAAGGTGCACTTCTGTCTGAGTTAACTAATAATTTAATTACCCCATGTGACTAAACTAACTTTTAGAAATAACTGGTGCAGTCATGTGACTCACGAGTGAGAATTGGGTAAAAATTTCCAAAATTAGAAGTCAATGTACAATTAGTAATTCGATTAATGTGTTCAATGATCCAAACACTAAAGCCAAACTCTTGTTAGCATGAAAAAGTGTTGTTCAGAGGGAATTAATTTTGTCAGGGCATCAAAAGTGGGTTTTAATCAATGTTGTGTGGAACCCTTCAGTTGAAACTCAAGTTATTAGGCGGGCTTTCTAGATTAGCCAAATTTTATCCATACATACCTTTCCTTTGAACAAGGCTATAAGGTCGACTTTAACAACCGATGAAGTCGTGTAACTCAAGGTGTGAGAATTTGGTATAAATTCAAATATCCAAGGCTTAATCTTGAAAATTAGGCATTATAGTGAGAAAATAAAATTTAACAAAATTGCCTGAAAAGAGTCATGATAATGTCACATGACACTAAACTATCTTGTAGAAATAATCCGAAAGAGTTGAAATAGTTTTGTGTGATTTAAATTATGATATCTTGATTGAATATTTTCATTTGATTTATGTTATATTTTATTCTACTAAGTCCTATTTTTTTTTACAGAATATGTCTACATATGGTCATAGGACCTGGGGACAAAGCCCCGAGGGAGGGATAGTTAAACAAAATACCCGTTAAATTCGACAAGACTAAGAGAATAATTATAAATAAGATGGATTTAATATCGAGGTTTAGAGAATTAATGAAATTAATAATTGGTCCCGGGTACAATAATTGGAGGAACGTGCGCAATGACCTAAAGATGGACATTTGAGGAGTACTATAGGTACTAAAACCTCAATGTTTATATTAAATATGATTTCCTATCATATTTTATTATATGTTTGTTGAATTTTAATTCACTAACTTTCTTATATTATATGTTTATTGGATAATAACATTTCAAATTTCCCCTAGAATGTCGGGATAATTTATTGGTCATTGCATGTGAGGGGAAGATATGGACGAAGAATTTGCGCACCCGATATTTTGAAAAGGACTGATAGTCTGTGATGTAATAGAGGACACCGTCTAAGATAAATACTGGATCACATTGGCCAATTGACAGAGGCTTATAGATTTTGAGGCATCTGAAAGCCAGTTGTCCACCCGTGAGTCGGAGAGGGCTAACCGGTAAAAAAAATGGATGTGTACTACTCCGAGCAGACATCTTATGTGGAAATGGAGCATATGATGGTAAGTAAATTTATTTAATTTGGTCACTTTTATTTCAAATTAAAAATTTATCATTAATTTAATCATTGTAGGAGTCTGGGAGTGGTCCGGAGGGAAAACTATATAGATTTGATTCTGATGTAAAGGTTTGGATAAAGAAGGGCGAGGTTGTTAAACCATAGATCGCTGAGACTTTGATAAGTTATAATTTAAATTGTATTATCAATTGTTGTAATTTATTGATATTGGTTTTAATGTCATGTATTTTATAATGTGTTGGAAGAGGCTAAAGGGAGTGGACGGTTGCGAAACTAATGTTGAAAAGGAATCTATGAGTACAGATGAACTAAGCGAAGTGTTGTGCCAAGATAGAAAAGGTCGTACTTGTGGTGTCAGCTCTCAAATAGGAAAGTTAAGGCTAACAAGCCTTGATTACGGTCGTAATGGGTTGTCTTCTAGGGTCAATATATACATATCGGCAACGAAATCAAATTTGAATAATCTCCAACAAACCATGAATCATATGTTCGAATGGTTCCATCTATAGATCCCATGTGGAAACAAGTATACAAGGAAGGGGACGATAGAGGATAATGAAAAGGGTAAAGAGAATATTAATGGTGGGACCGATACCCCATCACCCTTACCAATGATGGACAACTCACCATCCCCTTACGATATATATTGTACCCCAAACCCCATTATCCCGGCTCCATTTGATCCAGGCGGGGAGAGATTCTATATCTGTGCAATGCATGGAAGATCATAGAATATCATGTGAGATAGGGATCCAAGAATTACTACGATTACCATGGTGCCCGATAATCCACTGTAGTCTTTAGAGTCTTTGGTCAAAGTGATTGAGGTGTTGTTGTGAGATAGAGGATGAGGTTTTAAGGTTGGACAAGGAATGAGGTGTTAGATTTATTGATGGCTTGGTGGGGTCATTTGTCAATTGGTGACTTTTTCCCCTTAATTATTGATATTTTTTTTTATTTTGATACTTATAATTTGTAATTAAATTGTTGTTTTGATGTAATTTGGTTTGTTAAATTTTGTATTTGGTTTAATTACTTTTAATTTCATATTATATTGTTGTTATTTTATTTGAATAAGAATAGGGGTTTTACGATTTTGTCATAGTCCCTGATGGTGACAAATCCCTGACAAATTTTAAGGGAATTATCACGATCAAAGACCATTGCGAGTCCTATTATTGTCATGGTCCTTGATTGTTACAAGACCATGACAGGGCAAGTGCTATAACAGTCGAGAAATTGATAATCCTTAAGTTTGACAATTTTTAGGGTTAAGGGCTGTGATAATAAGGTGTTGCCATGGTCAAGAACCGTAATAAAGGGTTATGTCATGACTAGACTTGCCACGGTCCTTGACGGGGAAAAATTCTTTTTGTTACGATCAATTACCATGACAATTCAGTTATTTTGGTGTAGTGAGTTATAGGTCATCTCGACCCTATAACCTCAAACTATCAACTAAGGGAATTAACTACGCCTTCCCACCAGTTATAGGGCCCCATACCCAAGGTTATACAAAAGGATTCCCAGATTTGTCCTACTCGGGAGATGGGTACATCAACATGTAGGATCTTGGAAAATGGGACCAAGGTAAATCTCATCTCATGGTAAAGCTCACGCGAACAACGAAGTATGTGTAACACCCCATAATTCTAAAGCATATTAAATTACATATGTGCACGTAATTTTAATTAAACCGAAAAATAAATTGGCTTAAATAAATATTAATTAGTGAATAAAAAGGATTAATATTTATGTATATTATATTTATGTGTGTGATAAGTAAATGATAACGTATTAAACTAGATTATGTCGTAAGTGAGTTAAGGTGACAACCTTATCAGTATTTTATACAGGACACGAGGGTAGAGTCGTGTCGGGCATGAAATGAATTTTTACATTAGATGTATCCGATGGTAGTTTTGGTGCACCGATGGTTCAAAATGGATCGAAATAGTCTAGAATAGGTACCTGAGATTTACAATTGGGTTCTGGAAGCTTTTTAGACTAAGTGTGAGCCATAAGAGGGCGTATGGGTCATTATACCTGAGGGGGATGAACCTAGTTTGAGATTAGAGAGTTTGAGGTTAATATATAATAAAGGTGGATAGAGGAGGTATGCTATCTATCTGCCCAAACTAGCTACGGTTGTGAGAGAGTGGGAAAAATGAAGAGAAATTGGAAAAGAGGCAAAAGAAAGGATCCGGGGAGGAAAACTATCATGTTCGGGTTGAAGATCGTCACCAAATGAGGAATTTCAGAAAAAGAAACTCATAATCCATCATCTCTAAGGCAAGTATTTACTTGCTTTGATAATATTATGTAGCTTCATATATTCATGCAACTTTGGTGCAGAATAAATGATTTTCGGGTTGGGAATCTAAAATAAACCCGGGTTTTAAATTATATGAATGATGGGAGATGAATCTAATGATGCTTATATGATGAATATGTTATAAATATATAAAGAAATATCAGTTCTCAGATGAATTAAGAAGAATAAACTAAATCTTGAAACTAGGGTTTAGTATGACAAACATTATTGATTTAATTGGTTATTAGGTGAATTAGATGTTGTTTCGAGATGGTTTTTACGTAGAAAACTATTGGATAAAACTTGACACGATCAAAAATGTGTCTAGTGTGCATGCTATGTAGGCTCAAGTGCAAGCTTGTCGCTCAAGTAATAATTCGATAAGTTGGGTATCGATCCTCAGGAAAATAGGACGAACGGAGTCATAACGACGTTGGACAGACGAAGGAAACCTAACTTTGACTTTAAAAAGAAGGAAAAGGTGATTTGATTTGCGAAACAACTATAACTATATGCACTTTTGAAAATGATTAACTAATGAAATTATGAATGCAATTCTTCTACTGCAGAATTTCGAACGACTTGACTAAAACTTTAACTATGGATGGAGAAAGATAGGTCAGGTTACAATCCCCCACACCCTAGGAATTCACTTTTTAAGATACTAGATTCATAATTAAAGATTTAAATGAATCCGACTTTTTAATACTCCTAAGTATTACATATATGAGGGATCGTAGCCCGCACAGTACGTAAGCAAAGGTTGAATTAAAATTCGGTCTTTATTTCTCCTAAGTATTACACATATGAGGGATCATAGCCCGCACAGTATGTAAGAAAAGGTTGAAATAAAGTAGTATCGTATGAACTACGATACAATTCATCTAAGGTTTTGATTTTAAATTCTATTTCCACTATCGTGAATTACATTGGGTGGGGTTCATGCACCCCAACCCTTGAAAACTTAGCCAGACATATTAAAACTGGAAGAAAGCATTTTTTGGATGATAGAAAACATTTTTACTAACACTTGAAGGTGAAGAAGAATGAAATGACTCACCATAGAAATAACTAGTGCAGATATGAAAATAAGAATTGGAGTAATATTACTTGAATTGCAAAACTGAAAGAAAACTAAGGTTTCTTATTGTTCTTCTTCTCTAAACTGATTACAAAGCTTCCCTAACGAATAAGAAGCCTCCTCATGTCTAGGAGGAGTTTACAATTTATAATCTACGAATTCTAAGAGTTTCAACTATGAAGGATTCTAATTTTACAAGTGGATAAGTTCGAATTTTCGATACCATCACCGATCCTATTACGGGGGTTTGGTTCGGTTCCATCTTTGAGAGCCTTTATAGGAGGTTCTTCAAGCATAGGATCGGTTCATTTTTCTCCTCTTCGATTCAGTTCCGTCTTTTCGTGCTTTACAGGAAGTTTTCCAGGATGGGATCGGTTCTTTTTCCAACCCATGTGGTTCAGTTACATCTTGTTAATTCTTCACAGGAAGTTTTCTAGGATGGGATCGGTTCATTTTCCTTCCCTTCGGTTTGATTTCATCTTTTCAGGAAATTTTCCTCCTTGTATTTTTTGAAGCTTTTGTGACTTTTGGTCCGGATCTCGGATTAGGATTCCGATCTTTCCTTGTGCACTGAATACCTAGAAAATAAATAAGAAAAACACGAAACTCGGCGTACTAGTTAGAACTCGTCAAAAGCGATGATATGAGATAAATCCACTCAAAATACACTTTACAGAGAAATAAAAGCATATAAATTAAGGGAATAAATGAGAAGAATTTATGCCTAATCAAACCCCCTAACTTAGAACTTTGATCGTCCCGAGCAATGTAAAAAGAATCAAAACCTAGTCCAACTATAAAATGGGATAGAATACCTCATTAGCATATGCAACAAGCCTTTAAACCCCTAGGTTACCCTAGTAGGACGAGTTCTGTCTCGTGAGGGTTTGCAGTGAATATACCCACAAAATTTGACTCAAAGAAAAATTCAAAATACCTAAAATTATATAATTCAAATTTTCCAGAAAATAGCCATCATCAATTCATGTTCAAGAGTCTCAAATCATAGTGCGTGTGTGCGAAGCCATAAATTTAACTGCGAATTTCCACCGATTAACCCTTGTGTTACTTATCCAAAAATTCGTTTTGATTAAAATTCTCACGGAGTTCTCTCACAAACGAATCACTCGGACTTTGGCTTATTCTCTTGGTATGCGTGATTTATAAGAGTAAATGTATTGGAACCAAGTTCACACACACAAGTAGAAAAACAAAAATTTATGGTAACTGGATCTCATCAACGGATTACGGTTATAAGAAAGCGGGAACATTGCCTCTAATTCATATTTTTTATCTCTTTTATATTCTTTTTGTGTATTAGCTCTCCACGCGATAACCAATTTAGCAGTTTGGACTGGGCTAGGACTTTTTCGGGTTAAAGGTGTATTGGGTAACATGGAAATGGTACAGGAAATTAGGAATTGGAAATTTTTTCGTATAATGTCCGTTAATGCTTTTCCGGGTTTACGCTCATTTTTTCTTTTGATTTTTCTATATTTTTTTTTCTGTTTTTCATGCCTTTTCTTTTCTTGTTATTTTTGTTGAGCATTTTTCTATTTTTTTCTTTCCCCTTTTTGTTGCACTTTTCGAGCTTAAATTCGAACTTTATCATTTTTCACAATTCCGGGCCAATTGGGGTTTTTCAGGTTGTCAAACGAAAAGAAAAATTATTCGGCTAAATTTGGGGTTACAAAAAGGATAATTTTTCACTACTTTTTTTTGCCAGTATTTTTGGGTGACAAACGAGGCCTACTTGATTGTCCGAAATACTAATTGCGTTACCATATGCATCTCGAGATGAATTAAGTTTAGAGATCTATTTGGCACATTTTTCAAGGCAATATCACACACATTTTCCATAACCGATCAAAGTGAAAGAATTGAGATCCTTGACGACTCATGAGAACGCTGGAAAGAACTTTGAGTTAACAATTAACTCGAATTGATTTTTAAACTCACAAAAATGATAGGTTCGAAATCTCACCAGGTTAGTTAATCTCCACACTTATTCGTTAAGTCGTCTACGTTCGCCTAATTTCCATCCTTGGTCAATTTCGGCTTTGCATATCATGTTTTTACAATTTGAGACTTTAAAACAACTTTTAATGATATTTTTGAAAAATTTGAATTCCAATTTTTATTTATTTTGAAGAAAAATATTTTTAGATTTTTAAAGGTTTTATGATTTTTTTTGAAATTTCTGGGCATTTTTGAAAATTTGTGAAATTTTAGAAAAACGCACTTGCGACCCCCCCTTAACTTAGACTTTTGCATTGTCCTCAAGGGAAAAGGACTAAAATCTAACTCAAGGTGAATTTAAAAGTGCGATAATATAAAACACACAAATGAGACAGAAATGCAGAATTTTTTTATAGATACTTAACACCTGTGTTACAAAGGAGAGGGGAGCACACAACTAACATTTGTAAACAACCACCACAACACACAAATAGAAAACAACAGACAAGGGCTTCACTGGGGAGGTGGATTTGAGGGTTCGGGTGCACTGGGATCATACGAATCATAGAAGAAAGTTGGAGGGGGTCCACCGAAGTTGAGCTCGTATAAATGGGATTGGAGACGATGGATCATGCTCATGTCCTTTAGGTAGGCCTCTTGATCCCGATTGTATTATGTGAGGAAACCGTCAAAATGAGTTTCCACTTCTGAAAGGCGCCTATAAAAATCTGCACCCGATGGCTCAAAGTTCGAGTCATCGTCCTCGTCGTACTCTTATTCTTCTGCCCCGCCCATCTCGACATCCTCAGCCTCGGGCTCTTCAACACGGATCTCTTCCTCTGCATCTACATCAACCACCTCCCGTTATTCTCGAAGGGCAACTCTCTACTAGGCACTCCTAGTGCGTGACACTTTACCAATGGGCTCTGGGAGACGTGGGAAGGCACGAGGTGGCTGGATATCGGCATCGACAAGGAGGGAGGTTATGAGACGTGCATATGGGAGGGGCACCGCACCTTTTTGCTCCAAGGCCACGTAAATAATATCGGTGTAAAGCATGCGGTCCAGATTGAGAGTGAAGTTTGGATAGAAAAGGTAGTACACGAGGGTAGCTTTGTGAGGGCGCATCGCCAAGTCGCTTATGGTTTGAAGCAAGTTGGCGCACACAATATGGAAGGTAGTGAGCGCCTTATCGTTTAGGTGTCCCACGGGGAAGGTGCCCCTTTCCCAAATCGCATTGGATGCGAGACGGTCGATGCATTCTGTTTCGGGATGGTAGGGGCATTGGTGGGGTAGTCATAGATGTCCAGGTGTGGTACTACCTTAGCAAAAAGTTTGCGAGCTAAAATGGCCAAGGAAAACGGGATGGGTCGACCGTCGACAAAAGCTTGTCTCTCAAACTCGCCCGTGCAGACGAGTGAGCCATAAAAAGATCGGACCTCGTCGGCCCACACGACATTGTGTGGTTTGGCGAGGTATTACGTCCACCCCCTCCGGTTGAAAAGGGTGGCGACCCAGCGGTGCAGCTCATCCCAGTTGACGATGCGGTCGATGTGCAGTTGGCGGGAGAGGCTGAAATTTTTTTCGCACCATAGGCGCTCCATGTGGGAGCGGTATTACCCATTACCGTTGGGCAGAATCTAGGTGAACATATATTTTGGGGGAAGAGCGTGATTGGCCATGGAAATAGCTGGGAATATTTGAAATGGGAGAGAGATAAGGTTAGAGAGGTGAGATGACATGGAGGTGTGGATGGAAAGTTAGGGGGGTTTGATTTATAGGTGGTGGATAGGGTTGGGGGGAGAGAGTTTGGAGGGAAAAGGGGAATGAATGTTTGGGGGGAAAGAGGGGAATGAATGGAGGGAAAGAAGGGGATAGGGGGAAGGGGTGGTCGCCTCGGGAAGAAAAAAAACTGTAGAACCTGAACCGATCCTATTAGGGGGATTCGGTTCGATTCACCTAAGGCAGAACCCTCTCACCCAGAATGCTGAAACTAGAATCTCACACCCTCGAATTTATGGATACTTTCTCACTTACTCTCCCATGTGGATTTCTTGATTCTGTCACGACGTGTGTATTGGTGTGACTAATCTGAACCCTCACCTCACGTTACCTATCTTTGGACTCTAACTAATCCTCCTATGCAAAGCTACTATACACAAGAATTCACCCCATACGTGTCGGCGGTGCGACGATCTCTCACTTCAAGCTCATTCTACCCCATAAACGGGGTCCGATAACCAAATGGTGTCCATCTCTTCTACGCATGCCTCAATATAAATCTTTAGGCGTTATCCATTGACTTTAAACGTGTTCCCCTATTTTGGGTCTTCCAATTCTACGGCTCCGTGGGGGAATACGCTTTTCACAACCAAAGGACCAGTCCATCGGGATCGCAATTTACCCGGAAATAGATGAAGCCGGGAGTTATAGAGGAGTACCTTTTGTCCTGATAGAAACTCTTTTCGTCGAATAATTTTATCATGTGCTAGTTTCATTCGGGATTTTGCAATCTTGGCATTCTCATACGCATCATTGTGTATCTCCTCTAACTCATTCAGTTGAAGCTTGCGAGCTTCACCGACTTTGTCCCTATCGTAATTTAATCTCCTAATGGCCCAATATGCTTTGCGCTCCAAATCAACGGGAAGACGAAAAGGTTTTCCATACACAAAGCGAAATGGGGACATTCCGAGTGGGTTCTTGTATACGGTATGGTAGGCCCATAGCGAATCATTTAACCAAAAGGACCAATCTTTTTTATCGGGATTAACGGTCTTCTCTAGTTTGTGCTTGATTTCACGATTTGCTAATTCGACCTGTCCATTCGTTTATGGTTGATATGTCATTCCAACCTTGTGAAAGACACCATACTTCTTCATAAGTCTTTCAAACGGCTTGTTGCAAAAGTGTGTACCGTTATCACTGATTATTGCTTTAGGTGCTCTGAAGCGAGAAAGTATGTGTTCATGTAGTAACTTTATCACCCCTTTATTGTCATTAGTCTTGGTAGCTATAGATTCCACCCATTTAGAAACATAGTCTACCGCGACTAGGATGTATAGGTAGCCAAAGGAAGGGGGAAAAGGGCCCACGAAGTCAATACCCCAGCAGCCAAAAATCTCAATGATGAGAATCGGGGTTAATGGCATCATGTCGCGTTGGGTAATTACCTCCATCCGTTGACACTTGTCACAAGATTTACAATAATTTTTAGCATCTTGGAACATTTTGGGCCAGTACAAACTGCATTGGATAATTTTAGCGGCTGTCTTCTTCACAGAAAACTAACCTCCATATGCTTCCAAATGACAGATTTGGATGACTTTTGGGATTTCGTCATCTGGTATACATCGTCGGATGATTTGATCAGCGCAATATTTAAAAAGGAATGGATCATCATAGAAAAGCATGCGCGACCAAGTAATGAACCTCTTCTTATCTTGCGGTGTCCAATCAGGAGGGACGGCTCCTGTGACAAGATAGTTCACTATATCCGCAAACCAGGGCAAAGAAGAGGTGGCAAAGAGTTGTTAATCCAGAAAGTATTCGTCTATGGGTGTAGGATCACTAGGTACGTCAGATGAAAGCCATGATAAGTGATCGGCAACGACGTTTTCTACTCTTTCTTATCTTTAATGGAGAGATTAAACTCTTGTAGGAGTAGGATCCACCTTATGATGCGCGGCATTGTATCCTTCTTCACAAGTAGATATTTTTAAGCCGCGTGGTTGGTGAAACAAGTGATGGGGGAACCGATAAGATAGGACCGAAATTTGTCGAGCTCAAATTCTATCGCTAGCAAATCATTCTCCGTCGTATAGTAATTGATTTGAGGGCCGATAAGGGTCCGGATAGCGTAGTAGATGGAATGAGCTTTATTATATTTTCTTTGGCCCAAAACAGCCCTATCGCATAATCGCTAGCATCACACATAAGCTCGAATGACAGGGACCAATCTGGAGCTTGTATAATGGGAGCAGACACAAGCATGTTTTTAAATTTTTCAAAAGTGCTTTGTCATGCTTCCGTCCATTCGAATGGGGTGTCCTTCATAAGAAGGTTGCTTGAGGGTCTAGCAATGGCGATACAGTCCTTAATGAACCTTCGATAAAACCCCGCGTGGCCCAAAAAGGAGCGCACGCCTTTCAGCAATTTAGGTGGGGGTAGGTCAGCTATGACATCTATTTTTGATCGATCCACCTTGATCCCTTTGGATGACACGATGTGGTCAAGAACTATACTCTAGGTTACCATGAAATGGAATTTTTCCCAATTTATCACTAAGTTCTTTTCCACACATCGGGCTAGTACCTTCTCAAGATTGGGTAAACATAGGTCGAAGGAGGTGCCAAAAACACTAAAATCGTCCATAAACACCTCTAGACCTCTATCAACCATGTCACTGAATAAGCTCAACATGAACCTTTGAAAGGTCGTCGGTGCATTACACAAGCCAAATGACATACGTTTGTAAGCAAATGTTCCAAAGCGGCAAGTGAATGTAGTTTTCTCTTGATCAAGTACATCTACCTCAATTTGGTTATATCCGGAATAACCATATAGGAAGCAATAATAAGGGTGGACCGCTACTCTTTCAAGCATTTGATCAATAAATGGCAAGGGAAAATGGTCTTTCCTAGTTCCCGCATTGAGTTTCCAGTAATCAATGCAAACGCGCCATCCAATGATGGTACGTTGGGGAACTAACTCTTCCTTGGAATTTTTAATCATAGTCATGCTCGAATTCTTCAAGACGAATTGAATGGGGCTCGCCCACTTGCTATCCGAGATTGGGTAGATAATCCCAACATCCAACAACTTTATAATTTCAGCTCTCACCACATCTTTTATCGTGGGGTTTATCCGTCTTTGCATTTCTCTCGACGGCTTAACATCCTCTTCAAGGTGAATCTTATGGGTGAAAATTAGAGGGTTTATACCCTTCAAATCAGCTACGCACCAACTAAAAGTACTTTGGTGCTTCCTCAAAATCTTTATTATTTTACCCTCTTGCTCTTCATCTAAGCTAGAGGAGACAATAACAGGAAATGTCTCACCTTTACCTAAGAAAGAATATTTAACATTAGAGGGTAGTTTCTTCAACTCGAGAGTCGGGAATGTGTGGCTAGAGGGCACCATGCGTGCGTCTCTTGGCGGTAACTCTTCGAATCGAGAAACCAAATTAACATCTCTCGCATACTCGTTCGACGCTCTCTCATCAAGTAAGCCTCTCAACTCCTCTATCTCCCTCTCAAACTCAGTGTAGGCTCCCTCACTCTCATGATTAGAAGCTAGGAACGCTTCTAAGGAATATCCACAGTAACTTTCCTCAAAGCGTTCTTATACAATCTCCTCAATTAAGCTCACCGCGTGAACATCATCTTCTTCCCCTGCTTGTTGGGCTATGTTGAAGATGTTTGTTTCTAAAGTGATATTACCAAAAGTGATTTGCGATTGACCATTTCTATTATTGATGACTGCATTAGACGTGGCTAAGAATGGGCATCCAAGGATGATGGGAACATGATTTTTTGAGGTGAAGGAAGGATCCTTGTCCCAAATGACAAAATCTATCGGGAAGTAGAAAGTCTCCACTTGGACTATCACGTCCTCAACTATACCCCTTGGTATCTTCACGATTTGATCTGTTGACTAGAGAGTGATCCTTGTGGGCTTAAGATCACCCAGATCAAGTTTCCTATAAATCGAATAGGGGAGGATATTGACACTTGACCCTAAGTCGAGTAAGGCTTTTTCGAATTTGTTCTCTCCAATGGTGAAGGAAATGGTGGGGGCACCGGGATATTTATATTTAAGTGGGAGATCATTAAAAAGGACCGAGCTCACATTTTGTGCTAGAAACACATTCTTCTTTACCTTCATCCTCCTCTTGACTGTTAATAAGTCTTTAATGACTTTTGCATAGGATGCAATTTGCCTTATTACATCGAGGAAAGGTAAGTTCAACTTTACGTTCTTAAGCACTTCCAGCACTTCTTCACTTATGGTTCCTTTATGAGTAGAAACAAATCTTTGAGGAAATGGTGAACTGGGGGGGGGGGGGGGGGGGTTACAACTACCTCGGGCTCACTAGTGTTTTCCTTTTCTCTCTCGTTCAAGGAGATATCGTCGGCCTCTTTCGTGTCGGGCGAATTGTACTTGTCTTTTTAAATGTTGTGTGAGGGTGGTGATAAATCAACAACTCTCCCACTACAAAGGGTGGTTATCGCTTGGCAGTGCTCCTGTTGTTTGGTAGAGGTAGAGATAACACTAGGTTGACCTTTGGGAGGTCATTGTCCTTGGGTAGGAAACTTACCCTTCTCTTTGATGCTCAATGCAGATTGCATCTTGGAGATGTTCGCATGTATTTGGACGAACATGCGGTCATTTCTAGCATTGGCTGTAATTTGAGAATTTATGAATTGGTTCATTGTATCCTCGAGGCTCCGCCGTTGTGGAGCTACATATGGGACTGGAGGTGGTGGCGCTTGTTGGTATTGAGGAGGTGGTGGAGGTGGGATAACTTGTGAATGTGGGTTCATCGCAACTTGTGGTTGTCCATAGTTGAAACTAGGATGGTCTCTCCACGAAGGGTTGTAAGAGTTACCATGAGGGGCATTAAAATTACCCTTGAATCCTCCTATAGCATCCACCTGCTAGGTGTGCATGGCCTTGTAGGCATAGATTGTCGGGTATGCCTTTGTGGAGTAGCCCGCCTCATAGATAGCACACATTTTTTCTTTTGAACCATAGCTGGATCTGGAGATACTTCTCAACTGACCATTAAACCACTCTTTTATATCTCTTTAATACTGATCGAATCGACGGTCTATTAAGGTATTACTATCCAAATGGTATAGATCGAAGGTAGTTGGATTGATAGATGGTTGTTTAGGTCGAGCATGGTTGGGATCAGATGTGTCCCATGCTAAAGTAGTCTCTGTGACATACTTAAGATGGGCCTCGGCATCACATGAGTCTAAATTCCAAAAGGGTCTTTCACACATCGTTTGAACAAGTTTTTTGGAAGCTATTGTCAACCCATTATGGAAGAAGGATATCACTAGGTGTTTGTTAAAACCATGATGGGGGCATGCGCTTACTAACTCTTGGAACCGTTCCTAATATTTGTCAAAAGACTCATTATCGTGTTGTCAGAAAGCTTGGATTGGAGTCTTGGCAGAGTTGGCCTTGTGATGCGAATAGAATTTTGAGACAAACTTGGACTGCATATCTCTCCAAAAAGTGATGGATTTCGAGGGTAGAGACCATAGCCAGGTCATGGCTTTATCCTTTAAGGAGAAAGGAAAAATCTTTAGGCGAATGACATCTTACATGAATGTTTGATCACCAAATGTGTCACATGCCTCTTCGAACTCACGAATCTGTATCATCCTACTTCAAAAGTGGAACTAACCGGAAGTATACGGAAGTAAAATGAAACTAGGGGTGACAGTCCGCTCAGGAAAAGTAAGTCTTTCATGGGATGATAGGGAATATCTCCCTCTCTAGTACCGAAACTCGTTGCGTCAGACATCATAGTCGCGCTCTCTTCAAATGATTTTGTGTACTCACTCGGTGTCCTAGAGGTGTGACTTGAAGTTTCACTCAGGGTGTAGCTACCAATAGAGTGCTCAGGACTAGGAATGGGAAACCAGAATTATGGGACACGAGGTGTGTGGGGGCTATAAGAGTTATACTCAACTATAAGATTTTTGTGGATTCTGACTGGAGTATTGTGAGGAGTCTGAGTGTGTTCAGGATTTTGCCTTAAAGGCTTTGAGAGATGATGAAAAAAATATTTTTGTATATTTTTGATTTTTTTTATGTTTTTGGATTTTTGGAAATTTTTGGTCAAAGTTTTAGATTGACTTTATCTAACCTAAGTCTACCTAAGTCCCCGGTAACGACGCTAAAAACTTAATGCGACCATAAATGTGTCTAGTGTGTGTGCTATATAGGCTCAAGTGCAAGCCTGTCGCTCAAGTAATAATCCGATAAGTCGGGTATCGATCCTCGGGGAAATAGGACGAATGGAGTCGTAACGACGTTGGACAGACGAAGGAAACCTAACTTTGACTCTAAAAAGAAGGAAAAGGTGATTTGATTTGCGAAACAACTACAACTATATGTACTTCTGAAATTGATTAACTAATAAAATTATGAATGCAATTATTCTACTGTAGAATTTCGAACGACTTGACTAAAACTTTAACTATGGATGGGGAAAGATAGGTCGGGTTACAATCCCCCACACCCTAGTAATTCACTTTGTAAGATACTAGATTCAGAATTAAATCTTTAAATGAATCCGAATTTTTAATACTACTAAGTATTACATATATAAGGGATTGTATCCCGCACAGTAAGTAAGCAAAGGTTGAAATAAAGTAGTATCGTATGAACTACGATAAAATTCATCTAAGGTTTTGATTCCAACTTCTATTTACACTATCGTGAATTACAACAGGTGGAGTTTATGCACCCCAATCCTTGAAAACTTAGCCAGACATATTAAAACTGGAAGAAAGCGTTTTTTGGATGAAAGAAAACATGTTTACTAACACTTGAATGTGAAGAAGAATGAAATCACTCACTATAGAAATAACTAGTGCATATATGAAAATAAGAATTGGAATAATATTACTTGAATTGCAAAACTGGAAGCAAACTAGGGTTTCTTATTATTCTTCTTCTCTAAAGTAATTACAAAGATTCCCTAACGAATCAGAAGCCTCCTCATGTCTGGGAGGAGTTTATAATTTATAATCTACGAATTCTAAGAGTTTCAACCATGCAGGATTCTAATTTTACAAGTGGATAAGTTCGAATTTCCGATACGATCCTATTACACAGGTTCAGTTCGATTCCATATTTGACAGCCTTTACAAGAGGTTCTTCAAATATAGGATCGGTTCTTTTTCCAACCCATTCAGTTCGTATTAGTCTATTATGCCACACATAATAACATGTATACACACCTACCTAGGTTAAAGCCTCTTTCAGGTGTTATCTATCAAAACACAATCTTGTGCTGGAATAGCGAACCCAACAGGTGTTATCTCCAACGACGAAGAAGGAAGTACAAAGTCTCACAGGACGAGTAGCGACACTCAACAGATTTGTGTCACGAGCAACTGATAGATGTCTCCCATTCTTCAAGACACTCAAAAAGACTTTTGAGTGGAATGATGAATGTGAGAAGGCTTTTCAAGACTTGAAGAAATACTTGGGAGCACCTCCATTGTTATCCAGGCCAGTAATGGGAGAAAAATTATATTTGTACCTTGCAGTGTTTGAAAATGCAGTTAGCTCGGCGTTGATCAGAGTGGAGAATGGAGTACAAAAGCCAATTTACTACATAAGTAAGGCCTTTCGAGGAGCAAAGATCATATATCCAAGGCTGGAGAAATTGGCATTGGCGCGGATTGAGGCGAGTAGGAGAATGAGGCCATATTTCCAGGCTCATACGATAGTAGTATATACTGATATGCCATTGAGGCAAGCCCTGCATAAGCCAGAAAAATTAGGAAGATTGATGTACTGGGCAATAGAGCTCGGTGAATATGATATACTCTATGAACCCAGATCATCGCTTAAAGGGCAGGCTGTAGCAGATTTTATAGCGAAGTTCACCTATCCTGATAGCTCCGAGGAACAAAAGTTGCTCACTGATCAACTTGTGAATGTTACAGGATCAACAAACACAGGCTCAGACCAATTCCGATTGGTAAAAGGGCGTGTGGATGTTACAGGATGTGACGCAGAGATAGTTGTGAGGACTCCGGACGAGAAATACGAGTTGCTCGCTGATCAACCTGTGGATGTTACAGGATCAATAAACACTAGCTCAGGCCAATTTCGATTGGTAAAAAGGCAAGTGGATGTTACAAGATCATTAAATTCGGGCTCAGACCAACTCCGGTTGGTAAAAGGGCAAGAAGAATCCGAGAAGGAAATGAAGCAACAAATATTTCACCGAGGAACTCTAACTGATCAGAAATTTGAAGACGAGTTACCTATATGGAGACTATATGTAGATGGCTCATCTTGCACTGCAGGATGCGGCGCGGGGATAGTTTTGAGCACTCCGGATGGGGTCGATATGGAATATGCCTTGCGTTTCCAATTCAAAGCTTCCAACAATGAGGCTGAGTATGAAGCCATGATTGCAGGACTTGGTTTAGCAAAAATTATGGAGGCGCAACAGATTATTGTCTTCAGTGATTCTCAATTGATCGTAAATCAAATGTTGGGAGTATATGCAGTTAGAGGAGAATTAATGATTAGATATCATGCAAAGGCAAAGGAACTGATGTCAGAATTTGCCGCTATTCAGCTGATCAGAATACCGAGAATGGAGAATGCGAGAGCAGACGCCCTAGCTCGACTAGCATCAGCAACTCGCACCGAGCTACGATGAACAATCCCAATTGAAGTGTTAGCTGGTCGGAGCATAGATGAAGATCTGACGATGAACTTTATCGCCCTTGATTTAGGACCATCTTGGATGGATTCCATCAGGACGTATATCGAGGAGGGAAAATTGCCAATTGACAAGCTCGCTGCCAAAAAATTGAAGTTTAAAGCTGCTCGGTATGTATTAACTAATGGTGTTTTATATAGACGAGGAATTATGGCAGGTTTGCAGAGATGTGTACACCCCTCCGAGGTGAAAGAATTAATTGAAGAGATCTACGAAGGGTCTTGTGGAGCACATGTAGCAGGCCGGACGCTTTTACAAAGGGTAATGACGCAAGGATACTACTGGTCGACGATGAGGTATGATTGTATAGCCTACGCCAAGAAGTGTGACAAGTGCCAGCGCTTTTCCTCCATCCGAAGAACTCCACAAGCATTGTTGACACCCATAACTTCCCCTAGGCCATTTTCCATGTGGGGAATTGACTTGGTTGGGCCACTGGCAATGACCCGAGGAAGGTTCAAGTACCTCGTCATCGCAGTGGATTATTTTACTAAATGGGTAGAAGCTGAGCCACTCATTGACATGACGTACGAGAAGGTGTACCAATTTTTTTGGAAGAACATCATTTGTTGATATGGTCTACCTCATGCCTTCATCACAGACCATGAAACACAATTTGATAACGATGAGTTTGACGCCTATTGTCATCAATCAAATATTTTGAAGGTCCACTCAGCACCAGGCCATCCTCAAAGCAATGGACAAACTGAGGTGACAAATAGAACGCTGCTAAATGGCTTGAAGAAAAGATTGGATGATGCAAAAGAAAACTGGATCAACGAGTTACAATCAGTACTTTGGGCTTACCAAACTACTCCCCGAGTAGCAACTAGAGAATCACCATACATGCTGGCGTTTGGAAGTGAAGCTGTCATACCTGCCGATTTGGGCCTTCCAACACACAGGGTACTAAATTTTAATTCCCCTGTCAGCGACTTAATGAGAAGATTGGATTTAGACATGCTCGAGGAAGTTAGAGAAGAAGCATCCATTAGAAATGCTGCTTACCAGCAGCGAACAACTTTGTTCTACAACAAAAGGGTGAAGAAGTGCGACCTGAAAGAAGGAGACTATGTGCTGAAGAAAGTAATTCAAAAGCACAATGAGCTGGAAGCAAACTGGCATGGACCATACAGAGTTACAGAAGTTGTTCGACCAGGAACTTATCGAATAGCAACTTTAGAAGGCGAGGAGTTTAAGAATGCATGGAACGCAGAGCACCTACACAAGTATTATCAGTGATGTATATGTAACACAGTTCCATCAGTATGAATAAAATGAAGATATTCTGCTAAAGTCTCTCCTTTTATTGAGAATTTTTTGGGGAACACTAGTGCTACACACTACTCAGCAAAACTCGGCAAAGCTCAGACTGCTCAGCAGCAAAATATTCCTAAAAATGCCAGCTTCGGTTGGTTAGGAAACAAAATATTCCTAAAAATGCCAACCTCGGTTGGTTAGGAAACAAAATATTCCTAAAAATGCCAACTTCGGTTGGTTAGGAAACAAAATATTCCTAAAAATGCCAACTTCGGTTGGTTAGGAAACAAAATATTCCTAAAAATGCCAACCTGTTTGGTTAGGAAACAAAATATTCATAAAAATGCCAACCCGTTTGGCTAGGAAACAAAATATTTCGAAAAATGCCAACCTGTTTGGCTAGGAAACAAAATATTCTCACAAATGCCAACTTATGTTGGTCGGGAGGTAAGATTATTCCGGAAAGTGCAAAAGTTGCTAACTATGGCTGGTCGGGGATAAAAACCCACCAACTGTAGTTGGTCGACAAAGAAAATTTACCGACCTTGGTTGGTCGGAAACATTTGAGAGAAAAGTCTACCAACTATGGCTGGTCGGGGATAAAAACCCACTAATTGTAGTTAGTCGACAAGCATAATTTAACGACCTTGGTTAGTTAGAAAAATTTTAAACATTTTTATACTCGTGACTTTATTATTAAGTGATCGAGCAATATTATTGAGACTTGAAACTTTTTAATTATTACTGAGTTGGTCGACAAACAACACAATATTGTTATCTTTTTAACAGATATGCATAAATATAAAGTGTTTGATAATTACAAGACAATAGCAATCAAGATTTGCAAACAAAAATGAAAGTCTTTCATTGAATTCAAAATAAATTACATTGATAATGAAATTACAGTTACATTGACATGTATACTAACTATTACATCAAAAATTCCTATTCTACTAGTCTCTTCCCCTCTGCTTTTGACACAGGTTCCTCGCCAGCAGGCGGATCATTTAAAGACAGAGGAGAATTGATGAAGTTGAGATCCTTTAACATCCTGACATTCGTCACGGATGGTCGATCTAAGAGATGCTCGGGATGAGATACCTCGATTTGAGAATGTAAATTGTAGTCACCGAGATACTTTGTAATTAAGCTCCGAGGAATGGCCCGAGTAGGGATCCAATCCATGTCCAAATTATATGGTGGCACAGGTAAGTCGAGTAACCCGGGATCATGGTAGTCCCACAGATAATGACCTTGTTCGAGCTTCACCACACCTAAGGCATTCAGCCAACCTTGCTTGTAGCCCTCATTGTTGGCATTCTGGATACGATCATCCAAGTGGAATAGTTCTTCGTTGTATCCAGCCATCCAGAACTCCCTGGGCTGTTTGTGGAATTGATATGTTAGCCTTTCTAGCTGCTCGTGGAGATTCTTGATGAAAAGCTCTTTATTCTCCAAGACTGACTTCTGCGCAGAAAGCTATTTTTCCAGGTCCCTAATCTTCTTTGACATATCAGACAACGCCTGGTTCTTCTCCATTAATTGGAAAGCCTGGTTCTCTAAGGCAGACTGAGTCCTCCGTTCCTCGATAAGAACCCGAGATGCTCTTGCTCGTCCCCGAGGAGCTCTTGCTCGTCCCCGAGAAGATGTGGAAGGACCTGACCTCTTCAAGGTGTCCAACTCTTCCCTTAACTTGGCGTTCTCAACCTCTAAAAACGAAAATCCCTCATCGATCACTCGGATCAAGGCACTAGAAGTGGAAGCTGCAGACTTCAATTGTGACAGCTCCTTTTGCAGGTTGTTGTTTTCCTTTTCCAGCAACTCAGCAATCTGTCTACATTCTTCGACCTCACCTCTCAAGGTTCTCTCTCTTACATCGTACCCAGCAAAAAGCTTCTCGTATCCCTTATCGATAATGATTTGCTGGTACTTCTTCTCATGCAACAAAGTAGTGGATTCTTTGTATTGAAGCTGAAGGTCCTCGAGGGTGCTTTGAAGATCCTCAATCATTTCATAATAGGCAACGTTATTGGCTACATCCAGATTAAGCAGACACTTCAGATATTGATATGCTTCCACTGCTTGTTCTGAAGCGTCCTGGCCGAGGATATCGATAACTTGTGCAGCACTCAGGTCTGTGTGACCAGCCTTGAAGTATTCATTACATTGTTGCAACAACTTTGTAGCATGGGCAGATAGCAGTTCCATCCTGGCCAGAAACTAGCAGAAAAAGAAGAGCAATCATCAATAAGAAGAATAAGTAGAGTATGAATGAAAGATAGACAACAGTATGCAAAAAAGTTCAAGTTTTATTAGATCATAGTTCAGAGTTACATCTTTTGGGTTACATTTGATAAAGAGAAACTCGAACAACACTACACCTTTTCCTTATCTCCCAAAACCTTCTCGGGAGGTTGGGATGAAGAGGTAGGTTGCTCGGAGGGAAGGGGTAGTTGCTCGGGGAGAATAGGAAGTTGCTTAGAGGAAGAAACAATTTGTTGATTTTCCTCGGCAGCAGGCTGGATGGCTAGGGCATGATCTCCCATCACCATAGAAGATTCTTCAGATGTAGCTTCGTCCTCTTCTAACTCTTCTAAAGTTGGAGGGGGACCAGGGATATGTCTCTGGAAGAGCTCGGAAGACTCGTCGACCTTCATCTCCTGAAGGTCAGCAACCCATCCATCCCTAAAGTATTTGAGACTGCCATAGTCCACTTGCGACACCATGGCAGCCAACCCATTGTTCCACCCCTTGTCCCAGCCAGAGCTGAAAGACTTCTTCACAACCATCTTCCTCTTCAATTTCTCCGAGGAGAGCTTCTCGGACAGCAGTTTCTCAGCAACCTTCAATTTATTTTCTGTTTCCTCCTTCTGTCGACCTACTTCCCGAAGTTGAGCCAACTCCTCCTCGGCAACCTTGAGTTTATCTTCAAACTCTCCTGCAGTTTTGAGTTTCTCTTCAAACTCCTTATTTTCCTTCTCCAAGGCATTTATTCTCTTCTCCAACTCTTTGGAGGCATCAACAGCCCGAGCTTTTTCTTGCTCGGAGGAGGCAAGTTTCTTCTCCTAGACAGCTTTGTCATCAGCATATTTCTGGCGAGAATCTACCAGAGACTTGGTAGCTTATTCCAAAGATCCCTCCACACTGGACGAGGAGCAGGAAGCCTTAATCGCTTCATCCTTCTTCAGGATTATATTGAAGCAGCTCGTCAACTGTGAACAGAAAAAGAAAGCAAGTTAGAAATAAAAATGACAAAGGAAATATGAAAAATTCAAAGTAAAGAGACTTACAAAAGCAAGGTGATGAGAAGATAGCGAGGTGAACATATCCCGAGTAAGGTTTTCTTCAGTACCTTGGACCTCGGGAATGATCCATGATTTTATCGAGCTCATGGCAGATCTCGAAGGAACAAAAGTTAGAACCCCAGTTCCAACAGCTGGGGGCTGAGTAATGGTGTCAGCCAAATTGACCGAGGAGCTCTTCTTCAGCCTCCTCGGGGGAACAGGTACAGATTCAACCAAGGAAGAACCTTTGGTCGGTGATATCACAATCACCTCTCCAGGAGTAGCAGAGCTGCTCGGAGCCACTGCGGGCTCCTCGACAACTTTAACAGGAGAAGCTGGAGGAGCTGCATCAGTCTTCTTTGTCCCCTCCCTTGGGACATCAATCCTACTCCTTTTTTCCTCCCCAGAACCGGAGGCAGTTTTCTCAAATAGGGTAGGAGGTCTTCTCTTTTTCATCCTTTCACTTAAAGGAATATGAGATTCTGGGGATGAGCTTGTGGAAGCTGGTACCGGCTCTGATTCACTTATCACTAGACGAGCAGTGAAAGAAGTGGTGTAGCTCTTGTACTGGAACAGATACGAAGCTGATCTAATGTGCTCATCGGCAACACTTTGATGCAGACTCCAGATAAGTTTCAAATTCCTTATATTGACATCTGCATCTTTTGGACACTTTCTCTTGCTACCAACTGCAAATAAATAAACATTGTTATCAGTGGCACATTTTATCAAACACAAAAGAAACATGATTTCAAAAAATAAAAATAAAAATAAAAATAACCTATCCCATTGCCATAAGGAGGGCATCTGGGACCCTGGTAAACCTCATCTCCAGTTAATGGAGAGTGTTGCCAATTTTTTATGACAACCCCGTGTTCAAAATAATCCCTATTGGCATCAGGGAGATTGACTACTAAGGCTCTATTTAAAAATCTAGTTTTTAAATAAAAAATATTATCATTAACTGCCCATCTATAGCAGTACATGATTTCAGGAATTACTATACGAGTTCCATGCACTTGATTTAATCTATGCACCCCATTAACTATCCTCCATGTGTTGGGGGCTATTTGTGCAGGAACAACGTCAAAGTACTGACAGAATTCCAGACACACGGGATTTGGTGGAAAAGAAAATTCACACTCAGCAAAAAAGAGACTGGGAAACCAATGTACCTCAGCCAAATGGAAGTAATTAGAAGGCTCAGAAAGCTCTTCCAAAACAACCCATGAGGGAATGGAGAAATCAGAACGAAACTTCTCAAGAGACTCAATAGGGTAAACCATGGTGAATAAAGAAATGAAGAAGAAGAAAGAAGATCTTACAGGAAAAGAATGGATCCGCTGACAACGAACAATGGAAGAGATGAACGCACAAGAGAGTAGGAAGAGACGACGTAAAACTCGAAGATAATAATTTGAAAAGGTAGAAGACGATGGGAGTGTCTGTGAAGTTTAAATACATTGCCTTGGGAAATGGTGAAGTAATGATTACAAAAAAAGATGATTACGTTACCGGCGGCTAAAAAGATGAAAAGTGGCGCGGGAATCAAAGCGGACAACGGCGGCTAAAAAGATGAAAAGTGGCGCGGGAATCAAAGCGGACAACAGCGGCTAAAAAGACGAAAGGGGACACGGGAATCGAAGAACGCAGAAAAGTCCAAAAAAGCACGATTCTACAAATTGGGAAGGAGAAATAAATACAAGGGAAACACTCCTAAAAATCAGGAAGACTATTTAAAGCTACCATATTCCGAGAAAGAATGTTCCATACTCCTCAAATTTTGAACTATGAAACATTGGGGGCTTCTGTTGATACCAAAATTAGTCTGCTGTCATGGACCAATCATATGAAGACACGTGGCTATCTACGTGGCAACAACCAACACTTCCGAGGAACCCACGCGCTCCGAGGAATAAGACTACAACGAGGAAGACTAGTTCCCCGAGGAACTCACTCGCTCCGAGGAACAATGCCTCTCTGAGGAACTCTTGAGTACCGAGAAGCTTAGGCGGTTCGATAAACTCAGGCGGTCCGAGCTGCATCACGAACAAAGCATTAATAGCTGGATAACCAACAGTTCAACTGATTCATTAAATGCTTATCATTCAGACGCACACGCAAAGAGGGCATTAAATGTATTACCCTTTCATATGTATATCATTTAATGTATTACCCTTTCACATTACAGCCTCAGGGCTATAAATACATTGTACAGTCCTCATTGTAATGGGGACCTGGATCCGAATCCAAACCCTGGAATCGAGAGAGGAATTTCTTGAGAGAATTTGTAATCAAGAATTCCTAACACTCAGCAATAACACAACAGTGGACGTAGGCCATTCTTATAAGGCTGAACCACTTTAAAATCTTTTGTCTCATTCTATTTATCTGTGATTGAATTATTAGAGTGATCTAATTTTTTACATCAACAGATGGGATATGAGGTTGGATGGTGATGTATGGATGAATGACGAGTGATGGATGTGTATGAGATGTGTGATAGGAGTGTTCAATACATGAAGAACAAATGTATTTATTTCAAAACTAACTACTAACTACAAACTCTCTTTCTTTTCTTTTTTTTTCTCTATTTTTTCGATTTTTCTTTTCTTTTTCTTTTTTTTTATATTTTTGCTATTTTTCTGTTTCTCTCTCTCTCTCTCTCTCTCTCTCTTCTTTTCAAACCAACAATGAAGACATTTACATTTGAAATCACACTCTTTTTCTCAAAAAAAAATAATGGATGATATATAAATGGAGTGGGGAATGTGTATGGATGCTGAGGGGAATAGATGGGAACATGGGTGAAGTGAATGATTAGTGTATGGGTGAAAATATAATGATCGGGACAAATTTCAAGACACATGTTTCTTACAGCTCGAAAGTGATGTCGTTCTTAGTGATCAAGCCAAAAGTTTATGAAAAATAATGAGATCATACAACGATTTAAGGTGCGGACCCAAAAGAAGTTGAATCAACTTGTGACTCGAAGATTGCGTAAAACACTCTGAAAGGGTGAAAGACACAAATATCACAAGCTAAAGTCTCTACTAGTGATCCTAAAGGTTCTCTTCGGAATTGTAATACTCCTCAACTCTAAATCGTATTTACTTGATAAGTGCGCATATTTTTTTGAATCTAGAAATTCATAGTGCAACATGCCTTGTTATGTATTACATAAGATATTTAGAAAAAATATTCTATAGCTTGATTCTTAGACTTAATAGGATGGATGATAGAAAATTCACGTCAATGATTGAGATGAAAGAAACTACACAAAAATTTAAAAATCAGGTTTAAAAATCAATATTTTTCAAAAGAGGTACGATTTTGATAAAATTCCCCACCCCAAACAAAAAGGAGCATCGTCCTCGATGTTAAGTGAAGTGATTTTTAAAATTGAGAGCATAAGGTAGGAAAGACATTACTAGAATCAACCGCTAATGAATTGTACAGATGTAGCCAAGAATAACCTGAATAAATGATAAGAGAAAACAAAATATGTACAAGTCTATAAACATGGCAAACACATAGGGTGATGTGAAACACCACCCCCAAACAGGATGAGACTCGTACAAGAAATCACGAGTTGCCTCCTGGTAGCGCTAAGTTTAATGTCTTTACCCAGACCGAAGGATCTCACCCTAAGGATAAGAACTATTAAAGCGCGGGGCGACAGAAGAATCAAACAAGACTG
Source organism: Sambucus nigra (assembly GCA_949130495.1). Taxonomy (NCBI): domain Eukaryota; kingdom Viridiplantae; phylum Streptophyta; class Magnoliopsida; order Dipsacales; family Adoxaceae; genus Sambucus; species Sambucus nigra. The sequence goes on along the minus strand of OX422223.1, from coordinate 349,424,048 downwards.
AAGCGTCAGTCTAGTCTGATCAGGTCTAAGAATGGTCAATGCACTTGTATGGTAAAGTACATCACATAATGCAAATCATCGGTGGACCATGGTTGGGTGGGGATTAGGGTAAGGGTGAGGGTTATGAGGTATCAGCTATGGGACTTGTTGAGCGTAAAGGTGAGGGAAACAAGGTCCCTATAAGAATGGTTCTCAAGTTGGTGAGGGAGGCAAAAGGGTTTGGTAAGTGGAATGGGTTGGGCCTCAGAGAAATCACACGACCGTTCTATGAATGGGCGATGATAATGGTCGCGCCGTGACACACCAGGGAGGTGTCGATGGGAAAAATCAACACCACAAGATAGTGGCGGGCATAGAATAGCAAGCTCGGTGTCACAGAAGTGGAGAGTATCACCACATATACTCTCATGGATGGTGGAGGGTGGTTTTAGGTAAGGACCTAGATAAACATAGGTGAACTGATGAGGAATAATGACTAGGTCCAAACAAGGTGGTGGTGGAGAAGGTGAAATAATGGGTGGGTCGGGTGGGATAAACGGTGGAGGAAGCTAATCCAACTCAAGTGTGGGAGACACACACTCATTGGGAGGAGTAAAGGAATACTCACAAGGGAGTGTGGTTTCTAAAGATGGAGTGATAAACTTCTCCACAAGAATATCGTCGGTGAATGTAGTGGGTGGGTAAGATGTGGCACCAAGATATAAGATAGAGGAATCACTAGAAATATCGGGCTCAAAGGGAGTCATTCATGGTGGGACATCATCCATATCCGGATAGTTAGGAACTATCACGGATTCTATCTCGAGAAAATGGTGAGCACTCGTAGCCAGAGCTAACCTAGGATAAATTTGTTCCTCGGGAGCACAAGGGTGAAGCTCAATAGGTGTAGACTCGAAAATATTTTGGAATTCTATGGGAAAGGGAATTGGAACCTCAAATGTGGGTTTCTTTGGATTTAGCGGGAGAAAATCAGTCTCACTATTGAAAGGTACATCAACACAATTGTCGACTTGGGACCCTGACCATGGAATGGTCTCAACTTCGAGATTATCGGGGTGGTAGGGTTGGTCACACTCAAAGTCAGTGGCACAAGACGATGCATCATCATCCCACTCGGGTGCAACAATGGGTTCACTTGGGATGAAGTTCGACTCTCACCCACACTCAATTTCAATTAACCTTTGTTCAAGCCTTTGAAGAGCTTGATTTAAGATTTGAGTGACTTTCTCTTGCTCGAGTATGAACTTTTGCAAAAGGCTTTAGAGAGAGGATGTGGATGGTGGTGATGGTGGTGGAGTGACGGGTGGTGGAGGTGGACACAACTCGGTACTATCATTACTATACGGAGAATACTCATATGAAGTGTGTGGAGTGGGGACAAGTTCATCATATACGAAAGGATCACCTTTGTGAGAGAGAAATGGGTGATATTCAGTGGGTGCATAGTGAAGGAACTGATCATGAACAATTGTACAAAGTTGCCATGATGACTATTGCAACGTGTGAGGATCCACAACATCAGGTTGGGACTCGTATTGCGTGAAAGGGTGATCAGGCCTCCACGAATAGCTCGGTTACTCACACAACTCGATATGAGATACGTCGGGATAATAGGCTGAGGTGGGTTCCGGAACAGTGTAATATGGATACACATGTTCCATGGTGAATTCGTAGGGATATGAAAAGTACGGACACTCATGGGACAAGTGACCGACATAGGAACAATGGGTACACGACAAGGTATGCGACACGTCGACACTTGACACCGACGGTGATGGAATATGAGGTGCGTGCATAGATGGGTCAAGAGTGTCAATGGTACTCATGAGAGAGGTGAAACCACTAAAAATATCATAAAGAGACGGCTAGGGATCAATCTCACACGTGTCGCGTGACAATGAAAAATGACAAAAGTAGTCCCGTAAGGGACGTTCTTCGACCATGTGGATAGAAAAATATATTTTTTTGATTTTTAAAAATTTTCAAAAGGAAAGAAAATATTTTTAGATTTTTTTAAAAAAATAAAGAAAGAAAATATTTTTGGATTTTTTTAAAAATAAAGAAAGAAAATATTTTTGGATTTTTTAGAAAAATAATAGAAGAAATATTTTTGGACTTTTTTTTTTGGGAAGAAAAGATGGAAAAAAATATGGACTCTTTGAATTGACGATCTAACTAAAACCGACTACCGAAAAATTAAATTCGACACACACACGTCAAGAAGAATTCCTAACTAGCACATAGCCAATTTTTATCTTTAGATTTAGTGAAAGGGTAGTTAAATTTTAATTAAGTCCGTGGGTGATAAAAAATCATGGAATTATCTGAGTGATCGCCTTTGCAAAAATAGTCTTCTATTGGGCTACTTAGTTGATTTGTTTTAAATTTAGTGATGGCTAGGGTAGCACACAATGGTAAGCGAGTGAGTCGGGTGATGAAATACCTTCTCGTGGGTGACCGGGTGTAGGTCTTAGTAATTTAATTCATCACACCATTCGAAAATAAATGCAATAATAAAATCCCACAAGAGCACGTAATCACACACAAGAATTGACTCGCTAACAGGAGAGGTGCGAGGGTTTAGAAATGTACCTCCCATGATTTTTAGGCCATGGGGTGCCGAAAAATTTGAGTCGACCAAGGGGAGATTACCCTAGTCTCAGTCGGCCCCGGAAGTCCTACCGACCGAAAGTAGAGAGACTTATAAATCCTCGCCTTTGGACACCCTCTAACTACATTGTTCGGTTTTCCTATCACGCATTCTTCGATTATTACAATTTTTAAAATGAAAAATAAAAATAAGGTGTCTCTATGCACTACAATACAAGCCAAGAATAGAATAATCCTAATACAATCCTTCTAAAAATATAAAAATGGTACAAAAAATAATAAAGTACAAAAAATAAATGAACTACAACTTTAAATTCGCTTCGAGCTTCACGAGCCCAAGAGTGGCAACGATGCCATTTGATAGAAAGAAATTTTTGGTGTATTTTTCGTCCTTGCTTGAAAAGCTCCTCTAATCAAAATCATGGATTACCTACAAAATATAACAATATAAAGTGTAGAGCGGTAAGTAAGGATGTCAATCCACATCAAGGGGGTAAGCTAGAGAAGAACTCAATTGTAATTCAATTTTTATTTACTTTTTGAGATTTTTCTTTTCTATTTTTTTAGCTTTTCAAATATTAAGACAATTTTTGGTGAGAAGAAGTGAAATAACACTTAACTAAATCAAAGATCTAAACAATTAACTAAAAAGTGACTAAAAATAATGAACTAAGTCTAACACTAAAATAAGAGAATAATTGAGGAAGCAAATGTGAGAACAATAAAGGAATGTGATTACACCATAAATTTTAGCTATTCTAACTAATTAATTTAATTATTTGAATCCTCCCAAATTAATACCAAAAATACAAATCAACTCTCATTGCAAGTGTAATTTTAATAGTAATCCTTTAGAAAATTAGGTTTACCCCCCCCCCCCCCCCAACTCTAAAAAACAGACCTACACTCCTTTTAATAATCACCCGCTAGGATCGATAGATTAAAATTTATGTAAATCTTAGAAAATAAATTTAGAGTTGAAATTCAAGTAATAATACCCCACTTAAGAAACCCTTATCTCTAGTTCGAATCTAAAATGGGTATTACAACTAGAATTTCGATTTTCTCTCGAAAATCATTTACCCTCTCTCGAGGCGTAAATTTAGGGGTGGGGGATCAAAATTAATATTCAAAGGGAATTTTCAAGTAATCAAACTAATTAAATAAAAAAAAACATCAAATAAGGGTTCCCCCCACCCCTTGAAAGGGTATCTAGCCTAACTTGATTTTAAGCATGATGAACAAATAATAAAGGCTATAAATAAATAAAATAGAAGGGTAAGAGGACAAATCTTCAAACAAGTCTCCTTGATTTGAAAAATTGGACTCTAATCCTCCATTGAAATTGAGCAACATCCATTCAAATTGAGCTTTCCACAATATTCAATTACATACAAACACTCATTTGAATCACTCAACAATTAATTTCTCACAATTCTCTAAAAAAATAAAAACTATTTACAAAAATAATTTTCTAATCTAACCTATCTATCTATAAAAAATTCTCTCTCTATTTACATGATAATTCTTCAAATGGGGTCTTCCATCTTATATATGCACATGGAGATAAGGGGTTAAATATGGATGTATACTTGGGTGTGCATGTGGTTTGGGTGTGTCATGGATTGTGTGAGGTAATGGAAGTGAGGGGGAATAAAAATCTTATATGGGTGAGGGGTTATTTTGGGTATTGGGTTAGAAGAGGTTAGTTGGGGGTATAATGGGAAAGGGATAATGGTTGGCTTATTTGGCACATGGGGGTATTGTTTTTATTTTTGGTTCATTTGAGTTTTGTCTTGACAGGTAGAAAATGATTTTGGTTTGGGAGGTCAAATGGGTTTTGTGGCTAGGACACAGTTAGTGCTCGGGTGAGGGGCTATTGGGAGTGGAGGTCATGGGTAGGATGGGGATGACGGGTCTCGGGTTATGGGGTGGATCAGGTTGGTGTCTGATCAGAGGCAGATGGGTTGCCAGTTCAGGTAACAGGTGCGGGGTTTGGGGTAGGTTTAGGGATAGGTTTAGGCTCAGGCGAGGTTACGGGGTAAGGTAATTAGCTCCTGAAATTGCACAGTTTCCTCGAAATTACGCATTTGAACACCTCAACCTCAACGTGCATCCAAGCCTACACAATATACAATAAAGCACATAAGGCCCAAATTATCGAGAATTAGCAACTAAAATAGGTCTATTCGGGGTATAAAATGTACATTTTTGGGTTCTTATCATCTAGCTTCAAGAAGGGTTAGAGCACAGCCCTAGTGAAGACCAAGGTTCCAGCCGACTATGAGCTCTTCGACGATCACCATCCTCGTTCTCCCCCGAGGGTTAAGGAAGAAGCTACTACAAGCATCCCATTCGAATAGGCTAATGATGTGGTGACCCAAGGCAATACGGTCGAGATCGAGGAGTAGATGGAGAAAAAAGTCCCTCTAGGTTAGGTTTTATGGTTCCTCGTACTTTTTCCTTTTGGTCGTCTATAAGGTCTCAACCAATTTTACTCTATTATCAATTAAAGGACATTTATTTAGTTGTGGTGTGTTTGAATGCATTTGTTGAACCTTTTTATTTTGTGTTTATTCATGTTAGTAGCCTATTGCCAAAGTAATTCCCCGTTTTACTGGCAACCTTGATAATTTACTTGGTCAGAACATAAGTGCTCGATCTCTTTGAGCATTTTTTTTCCATCTACAAGGCTTTAAAAAAGATGGCCAAGGCTTATAAGGATTAGTTAGTCTTGGTAACCAATATGAAGGATGACTTGAAGGATGTTATCTCTTTAATGCAGGAAGAAATAAATAGTTTGAAAGCATAACTTTTCGGAGCAAAGGATGTAGGGGAGGTCAATGCTCTAATCCAGTCCAAAAATGACGATCTCAAGAAGAATATTACTAACTCCAAGGTAAATGTGTAAAGGGCTAACGTCATGGTGATGGGGCTCATCCGTGACATGAAAAAGATTTGTTATTTATTCAGGATGGGCCCCTAAGTAGCCTAGTTAACTGGTTATGATGAGGGTTGGCAGGACGCTCCAGTAAGGCTACATGAGGCTCAAGATGTAGCCTATAAGCATGGCTCCTTGAAGGTAGTGAAGGAGACTAAAGACTCTCAACTTTGGTACATGTACTATATTGATTATCCAGCGTATAGGCGACCTCCCTTTCACTACACCAAATCCTACGAATAGTCACGCTCGGTTGGTCACAGCCCAAGTCCGCGACCATCTAGTCGTGGACTTGGGCTGTGACCATCTCAATTTTTGGCGTGACTATATTCATTACCACGCTGTGTCATGGATGCTCTGAAAGTGGTCACGACCCAAATCCCTGACCAATGTGAGTCACGAACTTGGGCCATGACCAGGTCGTGACCATCTTATCACTAAATTCGTGCCAAAATTTCCTCCAAGCTTGGTCGCGGATGGGTCACGGACTTAGACCGTGACCATAGGCATGACGAAGCACAAAACACACACACTGAGAGTCACGGCTGGGGGTCGTGACCATTTCTTGACGTGGGTCATAGATATGGGTCGTGACCATAGACAAATTAATGGGTTGATATGGTTTCATTAAAGGGTTTCGCAGGTGGGTCGCGACTGAGAGCCGTGACCTGGTTCAATCCTAAAAAATACTTCCTTCTTTTACCCCCAACGCTACCTTCATTTCCCCCTAATAAAACCCTACACAAAATTCTCTCTCTATCTATCTCTCGGCTACACTAAATCGAAACCCTACACAAAATAAACAACACTGCCTTCATTTCCTTCATCTCGACTACACTAAATCGAAACCCTCCCTCTCCCTCTGTCTTTGCGGCGAAACCTCTCTCTCTCTCTCCTCCGCACGTAGCAAAAAGCAGCGGTGGCGGGAAAAGAAGGCAAGAAGCATCATTTTTAGCAGCGGTGGCTCTAAATAGCGGTGCTCAGAGCAGTAAGAAGCAGAAGCATGTCATTTTTTCAGTTTGTTTTCTTATTTAATGTTGTTGATGAAATTTTAAGTTGTTGAATTTAAATTTGAGTTGTTGCCAAATTGTTTTGCTCAAATTGGATATTATATGAAATTTTATTATTTAAGTTTTTGATTTGTTCATTTTGATTTGTTGCTCAAATTTTTTTCTGATTTTTTTAGGCCAAAAAAGATGCATAAAACTCAAAATAACCCTAAAAAATTGATTTTATACTGCTCAGTTTGATTTGTTTCTTTTTAACTTTTGTGTTCCTGTATTAGGGGTATGTTGTTGTTTTTCTTATTTATTAATTAAGGATTTAAGGGAAGTCAAGTGGAAATAAAGAGAAAAAGTTAAAAAAATATAAAAATTTCAGTAAGATCAATAGTATGTGAGCCCTAGAGGGATTTGTGTGAATGGGCAGTAAGGGTTAAATGCTTTACTAACAAAAATAATAACGTATAAAGAGAATCATATGTTGTATTATACTAGGTTTTCTCGTATGAAAGGCATTTTTTTTAATGTAAACTCAATTTGCTTGTCATTGTTTGAAATTAATGTACCATATTCCACAATAATTACTAATATTGGTTTCATTATAAATAGTTTTTATTTTAATTTCACTTATATAAATGGTCCTTAAATTAAGAGACTCAAATGGACGGATTATTTGGACCAATTGTAAGATTGAACTGTATGGAAAATTCTTGCAAAGTTTTGTTTTCTTGTTTCTTCATTCTTTTTTGGTTACTTTATTTACTTAATGCTAAGAAGATGGAAGAAATTAGCGTATGTAATCAAACTGATAACAACCATATTTGAGCAATTATATTATAGTACTCCATATTTTTATGGATCAATTTTCAAAACGTCCCTCAAATATTTTTAATACACATTTAGCCCAAGCCTTTTTATTTTCTTCCAAAAAGTCGCTCAAACACCCATTAAATCAGTATTCTCTTATTTTTAAAGGTCCGCCCAAGCGGCATTTCGGGGCACTTTTTGAAACAAATAAAAAGGCTTAGACTAAATGTGTATTAAAAAATATTCGAGGGACAATTTCGTATTTGCCCATATTTTTATTTAATGATACTTTGTTGAGGCCAACTACTACTTTATAATTATACGACAAGGATGAAGATAATTAATATTAATTTGGTGCAACCAAACTGAACAGTAGATTCTTTTCACTTGTTGCGCTCATTTGTTAAACAATATATTTTTATTAAGCAAAACTTTACTATATATGATTTGATTAGATATTAATAGTATAACTAGTCTTTCTTAATTATTTAATTTTAGCATGTAACTTAGATGGAAAATGGAGGTTTACAACATTAGGTAAATGATATTTTAACAATGTATCTAATTTAACATTCTCAAACCTTGCTTTGTTTTGGAAATACTAGACTGCCTAATAAATAGCTGAAAAGGCCCTTCAGTGTGAACTTTAGGTAAAATCAACTTTGTTCCAATTTTTAGTTAAAAATTAATTTTAACTTCTTAAACCATAAACATGCATCTAAGTGATTAAATACATTCGAAGAATAAAGCATGAGGTAAAAGAAACAATTTCAGGAAAAATCCCCGAAGGGCAAAACCTTTTTATTTCACTATAATTTGTAAGACACAACTTACACAGATTACAATGAAATAGGGCGACATATGAAATACCCGCAGGTGTCAGTTTCGATGTCGTCGGCTTAAATCTCCCACAAGAATTCCAGGTGGTCAATAATGAAGAAGAAAATGGCTTCTTAACAATTTACTTCATAAGGACTCCCTCCACAATAGCATGCAACTCTTTGGTTGTAGAGTTCTCCCCACAAAGTGCAAAATGGTGTAGTGACTGAATTGTCTTCCGGTAAACGCATTCAAGATCACTAACTTTGGAATTGAGTAATACGATCTTGAATAAACACCGGATGATGAAAAAATGTATGGGAATAAGTTTTCGAAATTGTTCTATCTGCTGAAACTTTTGCAGAGACGTTTTATTTATAGCTAAGCAACACAGAGTCCAAGAAAACAAATACACAAAAATCGAGATACCCATGTGTATCCATAAATATCTGAATGGCAATCATTTGAATCTCTGAACACTATATCTCTCAATAATATACCTATACACACGAGACATAAATAGATACCCAAGTGAAGTATGGAGGAACACAACAGGTATATCATAATAAATACTCCCCCTACATGAAATATATCTCCCCCTGTTTGCCTGGAATAGACAAAAGGTGGGACAAACACACCAAATCTAGAATGAATATATGAGAATGAAAAACATGGTTATATAAACAATATCAGTATGACAATCGATAGCAAAAGATAGCAGTAACTGAATAATAATGAGAGAATCACTAAAACTGCAAAATGAACTATACATCCATGCCATAAAATAAATTCAATGGCGATACAACTGTCCATAAGAGTACATCACATCTGAGAATAAATAAATACAACAGGATTCTCAATGTCTCAGATACAATGAAAACAAATTATGGCTATGTATCAGTAGGAGTATCATCATCAGCAGCAGCAACATCATTAGTGTATGTAGATAAAATATGGCCAAGTCCAGAGGATCCTGCGCCTCTCAGCTTCTCTCTCTGCCGCATCTCATCAAAGAATTCCGTCATCCTGGACTCAGCACGAACATGAGCTTCATCCATAGCATCAAATCTGGCTATGATAGTGTCATACAGCTTGGTATGGGCAGCTACATGTGCCTGTAAAGTATAAACCTCATCCTCAATAGGACGTGTAGGTTCAGGACTGGGGAAGACTCCCTCAGGGGGTGGAGCTCTCGCTCTCACTACCTGTGGAAAATGACTATTTGAACGAGTGAAAGTATTATGATCAATAATATCAGGCGTAAGGAGACACTGATCACCCTCTAAAATAGGAACCCCAGCAGTAGTGCAAAGGGTGGACATGAGAATCCCATAAGGAAGATCAGGGCGGACATGTGTGGAACCACTGACTGTAACAGAAGATATAACTCGAAGCATGACAGTCGGTAGATTGATATCCCACCCCTGAGAAACATGGTACATGAAATAGACAATGTCAGACCCAATCTGAGTATGATTTATCCGAGGATAAATAAATGCTGACAAAAACCTATTAAATACACGGAAGGTAGGGTAAAGCTGGCGATGATACATTGTAGTACCTGCCTGGGGAATCTCCCAGAAGAAATGATGCAAAATATCATTATATGTAGGTCCATCGTCGGTAAAACGAGTAAATACAACGCCTGGGATACGGGGAAGGTGTAAAAAAGCAGTTATGTGATCTACTATGATGAGAATAAGAACGCCACGAACAGCAGAAAAGATCCCCTCAACGTGGGGAAGAGCGGGAAAGAAGAACTCTCGAACAATGTCCGAATAGACAACCCCACAAACTGAAAACACATAATCCCAACCCCTATCAGATAACTAGCGCGGAATCCCTAACTCATGAAACTAAGAATACCGAAACACCCTCTCCGAAACAACAGACCAAATGTGGAGACCCAATAAGCAGTAATGATTATACTCAACACGAGTGGCCCACCTCACTGGGGAGTACGGGGCCTACTAGCCTGAGATATCTGAGCACGAGAAAATAGTGGTGGCTCATCGAGTCGCCCTGAAGGGGCACCACAACGTCTAGGTGGCATGATGAAAGAGTGTAATGTGTGATGAGTGTGAGGGTACAGTCTCTGAGGAACACACACATACCTAAAAACCTATCTCTGTACAACCATCCAATCGAACCACCGCGAACACTAGCCACTATCACAACAAAAAAAATCAAAAAAAGAATTCTAAAGAAGCAACCAATCTTATCAAATGATTTCTGAACAAAGTCAAAAGAAAACCACGAACTGAATTACCTTGATATCTCTGAAAAAGGGGAACTGCTCGCTGGAGGTACACAGTCTAAAAGGATGGAGTAAATAAATCTCTCGAGGGACAGACGTCGGGGAAACAACCTCGAAAGACACACATGCCGGAGAACCACACGTCGGGGAAACAACCTCAATGGTTGATACACGCACTCAAGACAGAGATACGAAGAAAATGGGTAATACTTGAGGGATGATAGAGATGTAGATCATGAAACACGAAGCTTTCAAAAAGTGTTAATGGCGATTTTTTGAACATTTGCTGTAGTCGTCGCTTGAAAGAGAATGGGTTTTGAGTGAGTGAAGAGAGAACGACGTTTTAATTCAAACCCTGATCTCGCTTGATGTCGCTCGAATGAATTTAATATGTCGCTTGAATGACGTGTTCGCGCGACATATGATGTCGTTCAAACGAGATTATAAAAATTCCAGAAATACCCCCAAAACAGTAAGAATTTGCCCAGTGAAAAAATTATCTCAAAACAGTGCCTGAAAAGCAGAAATAGACTAAAAATAGACTCCAAAACAGAAAAGAAAACAGAAAATAAGGTAAAAAGACTAACGAAATTACATGTTATTATAGGACGAATGTGCTCTAAACATGAATGTGGACAGAATGGGTGTGAGCTACAACAAATGAGTCACCATTTCAATACGTTGAATCGATCAAGAGGTTCTAATTGATAGCAAGAAATCATCAAACTTCATCAAAGCCATTTGTGACAAAGTAGGTGTGAGTTTAATGAACTACACTGACAACATGCACACAAGTCCGGATTATTGACAATTCTACAAACAATAGCCTCATGATACGATGTTTCAACGTAGGATTCGTGGTGCAAACCCATTTAAATTTATCTCCAACCAAACTCCCTCATATATATGAATTTTTCAAGATCTTTAGAAATATCTATCAATCTCTATGATTAAGGCGTGAAAAGTGCGGTGTGTCAAAATGCCGATCGTTGTTTTCGTTTCACCTCCTCAATACAAAAAACCTAACTTATGGCTACACTCAACTGGTGAGTATAGCGGTAAGTCGGGTATCAAAAATCCACATAGACGAGTTGCTAGAATTTATAGGATTTAATATTCCTAAATAAAAGTGTAAAAGATGATTATGGACAAAAAGGAAAAACATGCATAAAAAGGGAAATATTAATCTAGGCGAGTGTATTAAAACTAGATTAACAAAGCGGTAAAAACTCTAGGTCGCATCGAATATCCCTTACCTGAGTTAATTAGTATAAAATGGTCACATGGGTCGACGAGTTATTTAGAATGAATCTCGCTTCGACAATTAATTGAACCAAGGGTTGTCACACCCCTAAATCCGCATAAAAGCCTAATCCGATTTTGGCGTCAACAAATACCCCGGAAATTACGCACACAAGGTCTTAAGCACAGTACATACATGATCTGCCCCGTCAAATCTCCTAGGCATAATAACTAGAACAATGCACCCGAAATAGACCCGCAAACACCATCACCAAAGCAAAGCAACGCATCAATCTGAGTGAGTTCAATTCAAATACAACCTAATTTAAATTAGCTAGAAAGCATATTAAAAATGCGGTAAATAAACGCGGTAAAGTTACACTAGAAAGAAAGGAATCAAATCATGTAAACCTAAATTAGAAAGCATGTAAATTAACTAAAAAACAAGAATTAAGGAAATACAACCTATATTAAATGGAGAGGATGATGAATAGTGCAACTTACAACCCTAATTGGATGTCAATCCAAAGAGAAATGAAGAGGAACTCTCCAAAACCACCCAAACCCTAAGCTACTCTAACCTAAAATGAATTATATAATTTGATATATGATATTTACAACAAAATTGGTATTTATAGTAAGTGGAATTAAAATAGAAAAGAAAAGAGAAAAGAAAAGAAAAGCCAAAATATCAGCTGGAAACAGGGGATCGATCGATCGATCAAAATTATCGATCGGTCGATGGTAAAAAATCAAGCCCACGGTCTCCCCACGATTGGAAAAAACTGAAGGATCGATCATTTTGATCGATCGATTGATCAAGCAGGGCTACTTCTCCTTTCCTCCTGTTTTGGTGTGTTTGTTTTTCCCTTCCGCTAAAATCGCTGTAACTTCTTCATACGGACTCGGAATCACAGTCCATTCACGGCCACACAAAGATTTCGAGGAGGGCTACAACTTTCGTGATGTTGGGCCAGGTACCCAAGTTGTGAAAAGACTAAAACGCCCTTGAACGTGCGATCGCGTACGAAAATTGAGTGGAATGCGTCCGAACTTCATACTTACCATCCAAATACCTATAAAAGCTCAATTAACCCCTGCAAAACATGTTAACATAGAAATCCGAGATTGTCTGGTTAACGATCATAAATATAGGGAATAAGATACCCGAGGGGGCTAAAATGCGTAGGTTTGAGGGATGAAATACGTAATATTTGCGTCGTATCACAACCATAACTTACACATTGCTAGTCCCTAGCAATGAAATATGATGCAATAAGAACTACAAGCAAACCAAAAGCAGAAGATACTACAAAAGTATGGTATTAAAGCAAAAGGCCACTTTTGCAGGCGATTCGATTGCATTTAGCATATGCAATAAGCCGTTAAACCCCTAGGTCACCCTAGTGGACGAGTGTCGTCTCGTGAGGGTTTTTAGGGATGATACCCACAAACATCACATGGTTTCCTTAAAATAAGCCCAAACCAACATGCGACAAGCCCAATAAAAGCGAAAAAGATTTCATACGCATTATTAGCAAAGTGAATGAATTCAAACAAAAGTCCAAATCATTGACATTATAGAATGCACCTCATAGAATTGAAACCTTAAAATGTGGGAGGGGAGCGAGCACATGCAAAGTATGATTTCGAAAAAACTTATTTAAACCGGATAAACATTAAAGCAGGTATACATTCAATCCTCACGGGCATTACACTCATCAAGAGAATTCACTCGAAATAGGGAGGTAACACACGGAACATGCCGTCATAAAGAGTAAATGTAAATAGAAACTAGGCCGCGCACATGTCACAAATGAAGAACTCTATATATAAAATGAAAAATCGTAATCTCAATGAAAGATACCACCCATTAAAATAGGTGAAATGTATTTTCAAAGATTATCAAAACTACTTAAACCTTTGAATTACATCTACTTAAGATCACATAGGACTTTAATAGGGTTGTAGTGTAGGCTAGGCTAGGGTACGAAATGAAGGATATGTATGTACGGATTCGAAGTGTTCTGAAATGAAAACTCGGGATAATGGGAAAATGCGAGCAATAGCAAAATTGGAAAAAATAAGTTCCAAAAAGGCGTTGGATATAACAATTGGAGAGTAATCAAAGCTTATTGGACTATTTACACAACATTTACAACTTCTTTTTTTCTTTCTTTTCTTCTTTTTCTCATGTTTTCTTTTGTTTTCTTTTGCTTTTTGCTCTCTTTTTCATCTCTTTTTTCACATCTCTTTCTTTTCCTTACTTTTCAAACTTTCATATGCCTAAATTGCAACCGACATCACAACAACAACATTCAATCCCAAGTAACAATCCAAACAAAGGTGTGGAAAGTGTATGTATGGTTTTAACTCCAATTTGGAGTTGGTTATAGGATTTGGGTTATGAAACGAAAGGCTAATATTTAGGCTCAAAGGGGTTGACGAGGGGAAACATATAAGGTGAGGTCAAGGCTAATATGGATGATATAACAAAGATGGCCTATGATCATTTCAGAAAGTTTACGCAATTCTCGAGTCAAAACAATATATCAAAATCATGCTCAAGTATTACATTTCATAAATGAACTCAATTAATGAACGATCTAATGAAAGAATAGAGATATTACCAACGAATTCAACGTTTTCAAAGAGGAAAGAATAGTGTATACACTCACAAATGATGAAAGGTACAAAGCTTACTCGGTGTAAGTATATACAATGCAACAAAAGATTACCAAGTTATTAAAATCTTAAACCAAATTATTAGAACGATAAAAACGCATGTGCTCATGGGATTAAAGTTTAATTCATGAAGTTATTCATAATATAAATGATGGAGGACTAAAGTCTAATAACTTCTAAAATTGATAACATGCATCATTAGGTTGTCTATTGGATCGGGCAATTATTAAAATTTATCATCGAAAACAAAGGCAAAATGCCCAAAAAAGGAGAAAAAAGAAAGAAAATATTTTTGAAATTTCAAATTTTTCTAAGAAAAGCCTACTAAGTAACTAACATGTGAGCAAAAGCATGGACTAAATAAAGAAATGGATAAAATATCCCACACCCCCTAACTTAAAACCTGACATTGTCCTCAATGTAAATTAAGAACCAAGTCAAAGAGAGGAAAATAGCGATATTACCCAAAATTGGAGCGATCCCCATAAGAACAAGTCCAGAGAATCTACAAAACAAGTTAGTACCGAGAATAGAAAAAAAATAACATAAAGTTAACTAATTACACTATAGTAAATCAAAAAAAAGAAAAAAATAAAAAGAAAGAAAGAATAAAAAGTTAACTATATACAACCTACTATTTAGGCTTCACACTAACTGTCCACTAGAAGTCTAAAAAGATGAGGGTCCACCGCAAAAACGATTTGACTTTGGAGGATAATCGGTGTACCCTCACACTCAAGCATGCCTTCCGAAAAATATGAATTCCGTTTGAACAACGGAAGGGATATGTAAGGCGAAAGAAAGGAACCATCATCAATTAAATATTTTGAAGGGACGATGGGGGGTTTGGATTGAACGAATGAGAAAAATATGTGGGGACCGAGAAAAGCAGAATAACCTCCCAAAGATTTAGCAAGCGGAATGGGAGGTGGCGCACACAAAGGCAAAGATGCGGTCGTGGAGGGCGAATCGAGCAAGTACTCCTCATCGGCGGAAAGGTTTAAAACATTAAAGTTTGAAATCGAATCATTGGGTACTTGTGACGGTGTGATAACAGAAAATGAAAATGGGGAGGAGAGAAATTCAAACTCATGAGATGAATCATCGCATGAATATTGAGTTTCGAAGGAAATTGTAAGGACATAATTTTATAAATGTCCGGATAGAATCTAGGAATTTTCTGTTTTTCCTAGATCACTGTTTATATGTCTAATGCCGCTACATAAGGCTCGATTTCACATAACGGCCTCAATCCGAATTCCGAGAATCATGCATTTATCATATCTATCGAGGTTCCCACATCGGCCTCAACGAATTCACGTTCCATGATTTTAGGCTCGAATTGCAAGAGATACACATGTGAAGTCAAAACAGGGAAATATGGCTTAATATGGAAGTTAAAGGGGATTTTCGTAATTATACAGCCACAGTCCGGAGGACCGATCAACTGGAAAGTTGAAGAGATTGCCACAACGAAGATACTGGAAGAAACGGCACCTCAATCTGAGCTACGGTGTAAAGTTATAACGTTTTGAATTTGGAGAAAAACACTTAAAAATATGCTAAAAATTTTCCAAGTGTTCAAACCTCCAAGCGAGCGAATTTCCCCGAACCCAGCCCGAAGAGGTTCGGGGTCCCTGTAAGCTGGCAGATTCCTTGTGACAAAATGGTTGTCTCCACTCAAAAACGTTTCCAATACTTTGAGTATAATCCGACCATATTTCCTCCATGTTTTATGAAAGGTGTTTTGTGAGCCCTAATCCTTCCTATATAATGCACACTTCTCTTCCATAATCACTTGCACATTTTGGAAGAATTTCAAGAAGTCATCTACACTCATTTGGTGTATTTTGTGGAGAAGCCAAATTCTTCTTCATTGCTGCCCATCTGGAATTCTTGCAGGAGATTCCAGTCGACGACATCGGAACCGACACCTTCGGGTATTTTTATATGTCACACTTATTTTCATTGTAATTCGTGTAACCGTTATTTACAAATTATAGTGAAAATAATATGGTTTTGGCCTGCAGGAATTTTTCCTGATATGTTGTGTCACATGCTATATTTATTATAATTGATAAATCATTCTGACGCATGTTTTAGGATTTAATTTGAAAAACAGTTTTTAATTAAATAATTACTTTATTTGAACAATAGTGCACTCTTCAAATTGGTACCAGAGCCAATTACACAATATACCGTGTAATTTTCCGCAAAATTTTTCTAAGATATCAATTTTCTGAAAAATTAATTTTTGAAAAAGGGCGTGTTCAATGGAGAAATTATATAATAAAATGCCAGTTTTTGACAGGTCAAACTATGCTTACTGGAAAGCCCGCATGAAATCTGTATTAAAATCCATAAATGAACGTGTTTGGATTTTAGTAGAAAAAGGGTGGACTACTCCCTCCGTCACTGCTAATAATGTGACTAATTAAAAATCTGTGACTGATTGGACTGAAGAAGATTTCAAATGGTCATCTTTTAATTCTAAGGGTTTAAGTGCTATTTTCGAATCCGTAACTCCTGACGAGTTCCGACGAATTATGACGTGCTCCACGTCAAAAGAGGCATGGGATGTTTTGCAACTCACCCATGAAGGAACTAATGTTGTAAAAGAATTTAAACTGCAAAATTTAACAACTCAATTCGAAACTATCACCATGCTTGAGACTGAATGTTTTGATGAATTTTATGATAGGTTATCTGATATTGTTAACACCAGTTTTAATCTTGGTGAACACATTTCCAATGCTAGAGTTGTTAAAAAGATTCTAAGATCACTTCCTAAGCATTTTATCCCTAAAGTCATTGTGCTAAATTTTATAGGAAATTTAAACACGCTTAAATTGGAGGAACTTGTAGGAGACTTACGAACTTATGAAATTGATATGTTTCCTAAATCCTCCAAACCGAATGATAAGGGTATTGCACTTAATGCTCAAGCTAGAAAAAGTGAGGGTTCGACAAGAAAGAGAGTTGAATCATCTAGAAAAAGAGAGATAGAAACGTTAGATTCTGAGTGTGATTTTGATTTAGATGATTTGAAATTTCAAGAAAATTCTCAAATTTAAGAAAAATGAAAATTTCAAAGATAAAAAGTTTTTTGAGAATAATAAGAAAAATGAAAAATGTTTTAAATACCCTCCTAAAGATGGAGAGAGATGCTATGAGTGCGACGGTAAAGGACATAGAGCTTTTGAGTGTGCCACTAGACTAAATAGACTTGCAAAAGAAAAAAATAAAGCTATCCTAAATGCTACCCTTAGTGACGACAGTGAGGTCGAGTCGGTGGACTCTAGAGACGAGTCACTGCATGAATGTAACTTCACCGCATTCATGGCTAGTCATACGTCTAGTGCTCCTCATGACGATGAGGATGCTACTTCACAAGGACTCCTCGACAGTGAGAACGATGTGAGTGAGGGGGAGGATGATGCAAGTGAGAGCGAGTATAAGCTTCAACGCGCCTACGCTGAGTTATATAATGAAACATTTAAAACCAAAAAGCGTAATAAAATGATGGTTCTTAGGATCACCACTTTAAAAGAAGATTTAGAAGAAGCGAGAAAGAGAGAATCCTCCACCTACACTACCTTTATTGAGAAAGAGAGCTTGTTTAGAGAAAGAGAAAGACTATTTGGAGAAAGTGCGAGTAGTTTTGAGAATGAGATAGGGGACTTAACTAATCAAGTGGCTAGTCTTACGAGTGAGCTCCATTACTCCATGGAAACTCGGAAGAAACTTGAAGGCCTTATTACCCAGCTTACTCATGATCTTGAAAGAGCATGGAAAGTCAAGGTACAAATCGAGGACAGATCTGGAAACATGGGAAAGATGCTTCTCGGCCCCGCTTTAGGTTTTGGTGATAGGCAAGGAATAGGTTATGATGGTTCCACCACATCCCAAATTGTACCTAGACTAATTCCTGAGTTTACTACCACTCCATATGGCCATCGTCAAAAACCACGTAGGAGAGTTCGACCAAGAAAAGCAAACCATGGTCCGCCTAATACTGTGTTCTTTTGTACTTATTGCAAAAGAAATGGCCACCTCAGGGAGTTTTGTTATAGTTTGGGTCGGACACGACGTACTACTACTCCACCACATCATACTGACGATTTTGCCAATCTGAGAGAGCGTGCTGAGTTTTTAGTTGCCACATCAAAGAGTTTGATGGAGGAATTCCGACGGATATATTTACCGTCAGTGAATGCTTCTTGCATCCCGGATAAAACCAACAACAACAAGGGTATACAAAAGGTTACCACATCTTGAGTGCCTAAGAAAGACGAAAAGTCCCTTGTTGTTCATGTCGCTCTCAAAGCGCGTAATACCTCACAGTGGTATTTTGATAGTGGTTGCTCCAAACATATGACAGGTGATGTCTCATTTTTTTACCCACCTAGAGGATTATAAGTATGGAAGAGTCACCTTTAGAGATGGGAGAAAATCTAGCATTGTAGGACGAGGTACAGTAGTTTTACCACGATTTCCTAAGCTAGAGAATATTTTGTACTTCAAAGGTTTGAAGACAAACCTTCTCAGCATAAGCCAGCTGTGTGATGATGACTTTGCCATAAAGTTTGACCAGGACTTATGTAATGTCTATAATCAATTTGGTAAACTTTCAGTGAAAGGAGTGAGGACAAAAGATAATTGCTATGGGATTGTGTCCACATCCCCACTTGCTTGCAACAGTGCCACAATCACTCCTATGGATCTGTGGCACCAGCGTCTAGGTCACATGAACGTAAGAGATTTGTCACGTTTAGCTAAAAAGGACCTATTATGTGGTCTTCCATCTCTTGGAAAGCCAACTTCCACGGTGTGTGGACCCTATCAGATGGGAAAACAAATCTGTAGTCCTCACCGGAAGCTGCATTCCATTACCACCTCTCGTGTACTTGAGTTAATTCACATGGATCTTATGGGTCCTACTCGCACTGAGAGTCTGGGTGGTAAGAGGTATATCCTCGTGATGGTAGACGATTTCTCCAGATATTCGATTGTTGAATTTCTGAGAGAGAAATCAGATGCTGTTGAGTTTTTAATGACCAAGTGTCGTGTCCTGTAAAATCAGCACGGTGTCACTATTAACAGGATACGTAGTGATAATGGCACTGAATTTAAAGAAGCAAAGGTTGATCTTTACTGTGACAGTCTTAGAATCAAACATGAGTTTTTTCTGTGAAGACTCCTCAGCAAAATGGGATTGTTGAGAGAAAGAATAGAATGATTCAAGAAATGGATAGATCTATGCTTTTAAGTCGTAAGGTTACTAGGAGATTTTGGACAGAGGCAGTGTCTACTGCATGCCATACGGTGAATAGGGTCTACCTACGTCCACACACACTTAAGACGCCTTATGAATTGTGGACTGGCAAGAAACCAAACCTAGCATATTTTCGTGTCTTTGGGAGTAAATGCTACATCCTATGGGATAGAGAGAAATTAGGAAATTTTGACTCCCGGAGCAACGAGGGAATATTTCTAGGATATTCATCAAATAGTAGAGCATACCGGGTCTTTAACCTGAAGATATCCAAGGTTATGGAATCAATAAACGTCACCGTGCAAGATGACGAACCTTCTGCTTTTATTGATTCTAGCCTTCAATGTGAGGATGAGGACTTTTCTGACAGTGATTTACTTGTCCCTCACCCACATTCTTTGGACTCTACTCCTGTGTTAGGGGACACGCCTTCTTGGGTTCGAAAGAGTCATGATCCTTCTGCCATTGTTGGCGATCCCAACTTAGTAGTCAAGACTCGTGCTCAGCTAGAGAACATTGTTATTAATTTTTATTACACGTACATAATCGAGCCCAAGAATCACAAAGAAGCACTCAAGGATGAACACTGAATATCTGCTATGCAGGATGAGTTGCTTCAGTTTAAAAAGAACAATGTCTGGGAACTAGTCCCCCAACCTAGTGAGACTAATATGATAGGTACCAAGTGGATTTTCAAGAATAATATGGATGAAAACGGTACCATTATCAGAAATAAAGCTAGGTTGGTCGCTCAAGGCTACACCAGATTAAAGGTGTAGACTTTGGGGAGACAATTGCTCCTGTTGCGAGGCTTGAGTCCGTCCGCTTACTACTCGCCATCGCATGTCATCTGCGCTTCAAGTTATATTAGATGGATGTCAAGAGTGCCTTTCTTAATGGCATTCTATAGGAAGAGGTTTATGTGTTTCAACCAAAAGGGTTTGAAGACCCCATGCACCCGGAACATGTTTACTATCTAAGGAAAGCCTTGTATGGTTTGAAGTAAGCACCCCGTGCTTGGTACGAGAGGCTTACTTCCTATCTCTTAGCCCGTGGCTTCAAGAGAGGGGGAGTTGATATGACGTTGTTCGTCCGGAGAGATGACGGTGATATTTTGGTTACCCAGGTCTATGTGGACGACATAGTCTTTGGATCCACATGCTCCCATCATGCTCACCACTTTGAGGAGGAGATGAAAATTGAGTTTGAGATGAGAATGTTAGGTGAGCTTACATTCTTCCTTGGTCTCCAGGTTCATCAGCTAGAGGATGGGATGTTCATCTCTCAATCCAAGTATGATAGAGACCTAGTGAAGAAATTTGGTTTAGACTATGCTAAGCATGCTCGTACACCTATGAGTACTTCTATCAAGCTTAGTAATGACACTTCAGGTAAGGACGTAGAGCAAACCTTGTATCAGAGTATGTTAGGTAGTCTTATCTACTTGACTGTTAGTCATCCCGACATTGCCTTTAGTGTTGGAGTCTGTGAGCGATATTAGGCGTCCCCAAAAGAGTCACACTTACCTGGTCTAAAATGTATTATCAAATACGTGAGTGGGACTCTCTCATATGGTATTTGTTACTCCCCTAATACCAATGACCGTTTGTCCGCCTATTCATATGTCGATTGGGTCGGGGATGTAGATGGATGTAAGAGCACTTCTGGTGGGTGTTTTTATTTTGTGTATGCTCTTGTCTCTTGGTTGAGCAAGAAGCAAAACTCCATCTCTTTGTCCACTGCGGAGGCTGAGTACATCGCCGCCAGGAGTTATTGCACACAACTCTTGTGGATGAAACAAATGCTGGAGGATTATGGGATTTCATAGGACACCATGACCATTTCCTGTGATAACACGAGTGCGATACACATATCCCACAATCCAGTCCAGCATTCGCGCATAAAGCACATCAAGATACGCGAGCACTTTATACGACAGCTTGTTGAGGAGAAAGTCGTATCCCTGAGTTACGTCTGCACCGACCGTCAGTTAGCCGATATTTTCACGAAACTTTTAGAAGTCCTTAGATTCGAGTGTCTTAGGAAATCTTTAGGAATTTGCACAGTTTACTGAGGGGTTGATCGGTGTCTAGGATAGGATGCTTTGTCATGTTTATATCATATGATTCCTATTGCTAGATTGTATCTTGTGTATTATTATTATTATTTTTTATTATTTTTTTTAAAAAACGAAAAGATAAAAAAGATTCTACCCTTTACAAAAAAATTTAGAAAAGAACAAAAATTTTATTTTTATAAATTTTTTTAGAAAAGAACAAAAAGATTTTCTTTTTACTTTTGAAAAGAACAAAAAGATTTTCTTTTTACTTTTGAAAAGAACAAAAAGATTTTAGTATTTGCACCTTTTATGGATGAGCATTTAAGACAGCCAAGTCACAATTTCATTTCATTTATTCATGTGACTATTTGATAGTGTTTTGGGATAATATATCTTGTCATCTTTGTGCTTTATAATGTTTGGGGTCATTAAGATGTAATTAAGTGTTACTTCCTATATGATTGACTTAGGATTTCCTTTATTGCACACATGCACGGATTTGTTTGATTATTGTACTTGTCTTATCACATGTTGGTTGGATGTTTTCACTTCAATCCTGTCCTTAAAACGAACCAGGCGTGATAAAACTTGATAAGATAGGTGTGCATGTAAAAACCGTTTGGTGAGACTGTGTGGTATTTTAAAAAGGGGAGGGGCTGCGAAAGGTAATTATCTATCCTTTGCGCAAAAGCCACCGTTAAAATGGACCTAAAAAATTGAGGAATTTTATTATCTGGGGTCCAAAGAGGTTAAAAAAGCCTGAAAAAATTTAAAGGCATTAAAAAACATTACATGCCAAATACGGGCCATCAGGTTTCACCATCAATTCTCCAAAGTTTGAGAATTTAGTTTATCACCTCTAAAAGAAAATATATCTGAGGGAGTTTGGTTGGAATATTTAAACGGGTTTGCACGTCCTTGAAAATCTTGAAAAAGCATTAAATAGTTTTGGACGTTATTGGTGTGGAAATCACTTTTACTTTGATTTGTTGATTTGATTAAGACGGTGTCATCTAAATTCAACAATTTTTACACCTAAGGATACTTTTGATGTTCATTCGTTAGGAGTACACGTATGCATCATGCACATATGATTGATTGAGTCTATTAATCTATCAAATGTGTTCACACCCCTACATTTACGCTATCATCGACTTGGTTATTTTTATGTTCTTTCATGGAGTGATTCCTTTTTATATTGTGTGTCCAAAAATTGAAAAAATAATATAACATTCTTTAATTCTTTTTGTATATTTTGTGTACAAATTTTGACAAAATTCAAATATAAAAGATTCTTTGTTGTATATTTTGAAAAACAAAATTCAAAAAAATAGAACATTTTTTTGTGACATTTTCTATATTTATGCCTCTCATATCTGTCTATTTGGGGACATCATAAAAAGGGGGAGTAAATCATGTGCTGAATTGATCTTTGATTTATTGCATATCATTTTAAATCAAACTATTGTGTGTCACGGGTATTTGTTTTTTCTCATGTGTCTAGGTACAAATTTGATATCTATTGGATTTCACACCCTGATGAGAAAAGCTTTGGGAGCACACCCTGTTGAGAAAAACTTTGGGAGTTTTTGTTGAATTAATGAATTGAAGATGTTGAAGTTTATTTTCGGAAGTTTTCATAATTCGAATTTTTTATGTATCTACCGGCATAGACATAGGGGGAGATTTGTAAGGACATAATTTTATAAATGTCCGGATAGAATCTAGGAATTTTCTGTTTTTCCTAGATCACTGTTTATATGTCTGATGCCGCTACATAAGGCTCGATCTCACATAACGACCTCAATCCGAATTCCAGGAATCATGCATTTATCATATCTATCAAGGGTCCCACATCGGCCTCAACGACTTCACGTTCCATGATTTTAGGCTCGAATTGCAAGAGATACACATGTGAAGTCAAAACAGGGAAATATGGATTAATATGGAAGTTCAAGAGAATTTTCGTAAATATACAGCCACGGTCCGAATGACTGGTCAATTGGAAAGTTGAAGATCTCGCCGCAACGAAGATGCTGAAAGAAACGGCACCTCAATCCGAGATACGGTGTAAAAGTTATGACCTTTTGAATTTGGAGAAAAACACTTAAAAATACGCTGAAAATTTTCCAAGTGTTTAAACCTCCAAGTCAGCGAATTTCTCCGAACCCAGCCCGAACCGATTTGGGGGGGCGAACCGGTTTGCAGGGTACCCGAATCGGTCCGGGGTCCCTGTAGGCTGGCAGATTCCTTGTGAAAAAATGGTTGTCTCCACTCAAAAACTTTTTCAACACTTTGAGTATAATCCGGCCATGTTTCCTCCATGTTTTATGAAATCTGTTTTGTGAGCCCTAATCCTTCCTATATAAAGCATACTTCTCTTCCATAATCACTTGCACATTTTGGAAGACTTTCAAGAAGTCGTCTACACTAATTTGGTGTATTTTGTGGAGAAGCTGAATTCTTCTTCATTGATGCCCATCTGAAATTCTTGCGGGAGATTCCAGCCTACGACATCGGAACCGACACCTTCGGGTATTTTCGTATGTCACACTTATTTTCATTGTAATCCGTGTAACCGTTATTTACAAATTATAGTAAAAATAATATGGTTTTGTCATGCGGGAATTTTTCCTGATATGTTGTGTCACATGCTATATTTATTATAATTGATAAATCATTCTGACGCATGTTTTAGGATTTAATTTGAAAAATAGAGTTTAATTAAATAATTACTTTATTTGAACAAAAGCGCACTCTTCAGAAATAATATCATTTTCAATGAAATGTTCTTCTTTGGGAGCCAAAGAAGAAATCATTTCATTGCAAATAGATATTACATCATTTTCATCCTCACTTTAAATATCTATTATGCAATGGGCAAAGTCTAGAATGGTTTGTTCCAAAGTAGACACAAAATCTTCATTTAGTTCAAAACATTCCTCGACTTCAAAAGTCTCGGAAGCAAAATCATCGTCGGATTCGAATAATAAATCCAAGTCTTGCTCCCAACAACGATTTTCTTCCCGATAACGGTTTTCAATTTTCTAATTCTCAAGCATACACAAGCCCTCACCAAAAGTCATAGGTCGAGGTGCGGATACTTGAAAATGGGAATTTTGAAAACTATTGCAATTCATTTCAAAATTCCTATTATAAGGAGGTAAAGGCCCAAAATCATTATCATCATCATCAAAATTCCAATAACCCAAGTTTTGAGATCATTATACTCGCCCAAAGTAAATTTTGAATTTGCAACTTTTTGGGATTCTAAGTATTCACCATATTTCAAAGGTTTGCAAGAATTTTGACAATTATCATAATGATTACCGAAAGAATTGGAATAAGACATGCTTACCCCAAAAATGACTCGAAGTGGCGAACTCCACAAAGTAGGTGCGCGCGCGATAAATTCAAGTGTTTCTAAGTGATCAAATGTGGAAGTCCTATAAAAATATTAGCGAATAATACAAATAGAATGAAAATACTATGAAATACTGAATCAAATAAAGTCTAAAAGAAACTCATCCCCGGCAACGGCGCCATTTTTATTAAGGCGTGAAAGGTGCGGCGCGTCAAAACGCCGATTGCTGTTTTCGTTTCAACTCCTCAATACAAAAAACCTAAATTATGACTATACTCAACTGGTGAGTATAGCGGTAAGTCGGGTATCAAAAATCCACGTAAACGAGTTGCTAGAATTTATAGGATTTAAAACTCCAAAATAAAAGTATAAAATATGATTATACCCAAAAAGGAAAAAGATGCATAAAAAGGGAAATATTAATCTAGGCGAGTGTATTGAAACTAGATTAACAAAGCGGTAAAAACTATAGGTTGCGTCGAATATCCCTCACCCGAGTTAATTAGTATAAAACGGTCACATGGGTCGACGAGTTATTTAGAATGCGTCTTGTTTTGACAATTAATTGAACCAAGGGTTGTCATGCCCCTAAATTCGCATAAAAGACTAATCCTATTTTGGCGTCAACAAATACCTCAAAAATTACGCACGCAAGGTCGTAAGAACATGACATACATGATATGCCCCGTCAAATATCCTAGGTGTAATAACTAGGACAACGCACCCGAAATAGACCTGTAAACAGCATCACCAAAGCAAAGCAATGCGTCAACCCGAGTGAGTTCAATTCAAACACAACCTAATTTAAATTAGCTAGAAAGCATATTAAAAACGCGGTAAATAAACGCAATAAAGTTACACTAGAAAATAAGGAATCAAAGCATGTAAACCTAAATTAGAAAGCATATAAATTAACTAGAAAGCAAGAATTAAGGAAATACAACCCATATTAAATGAAGAGGATGATGAATAGTGCAACTTACAAGCCCAATTGGGTGTCAATCCAAAGAGAAATGAAGAAGAACTCTCCAAAACCACCCAAACACTAGGCTATTCTAACCTAAAACGAATTATATAACTTGATATATGATATTTACAACAAAATTGGTATTTATAGTAAGTGGAATTAAAATAGAAAAGAAAAGAGAAAAGAAAAGAAAAGCCAAAATATCAGCTGGAAACAGGGGATCGATCGATCGATCAAAATGATCGATCGATCGATGGTAAAAAATCAAGCCCACTGTCTCCCCACGATTGGAAAAAATTGAAGGATCGATCGATCGATCCTTTTGATCGATCGATCGATCAAGTAGGGTTGCTTCTCCTTTCCTCCTATTTTGGTGTGTTTGTTTTTCCCTTTCGCTAAAATCACCATAACTTCTTCATACGGACTCAAAATTGTGCACCGTTTACGGCCACGCGAAGCTTGAGAGGAGGGCTAAAACTTCCATGTAGATGTTAGGCTAGGTGACCAAGATGTGAAAAGACTAAAATGCCCTTGAACGTGCGATCGCGTATGGAAATTGAGCGGAATGCGTCTGAACTTCAAACTTAGCATCCAAATACCTATAAAAGCTCAATTAACCCCTGCAAAACATGTTAACCTAGAAATCCGAGGTTGTATGGTTAACGAGTATAACTATAGGGAATAAGATACCCGAGGGGTCTAAAATGCGTACGTTCGAGGGATGAAATACGTAATATTTGCATCATATCACTCTACTTAGAGAAAGTCCTATTGGCCCAAATTATGGCGTTTATTTCTTTTTATAGCCTTGATTTTATTTTGGGCTCTTTTAAATGGTGGCTTTCACGACTAGTCAATTTTATACTCTCGCATCCCTTTCCCGTGAACACTCATCATTTTTTCAATATCAATTCTAACGGAAAACGGTTCTTACAAGCACACCTCCTCCTTAAGTTTACTTACGCGTGGATGACAAAATTGAGATAAGAACATCTCCCCAAACTCAAATATGCAAGAGAAGTCAAACATTCATATAAACTCGTGCATGTGTGCAAGGATGGCATATAAGCAAAGTCGAATCAAAATGCATATCAAGTTCGAAACAACCCCATAGTGCAAAGGTTAAGATCATTCTAAGCATCAATAATAATGGCCAAATGTCCTAGCCACATTAATAATGAAAGGAAAGGGAGGGGGGGGGGGTATGAACACTAATATCCCATATCAACCATGTAACCTCATGACTCAAAAGCAAAAAAATCTTTTTGTATTTTCAAAAGTTTTTATAAAAAGTAAAATCTTTTTGAATTTTTGATAAGACTCAAATACATAACAAAAATTGGAAACATGACATAACACTAGTAAAATATAACACATAATGTAAATACTAGTGTATGACAAACCAACGACCAACCTCAATCGAAATATGAAACATGAGGGGAACCACGAGCAATGATGCGAGAATCACCAAGCCTAATACCTAATGCTTCTAAATCCGACTTCTTAACCCAAGTAGGTGTAAACTGACGAGTAGGGGCATTGGGTATCGGAATGGCTTTAGACGTTCTAAGAGCATGCTTAAGATCGTAGCAAAATTGTCTAAGATGACCTCTCCTACTGCAATGAGTGCAAGTGTAGACACGGTGAGGAGCATGTCCTTTAGGCCGATTATACCTCACGTTCCTAGGTGGCTCTCTCCTAAAGTTCCTAGGCGGCTCTCTTTTTTGCACGGGTTTGTCTTTGGGAGCAGGTGCAACATGGTTATCGAAGCCAATACCACGCCGATTATCTTTAATTTTGACGGTGCCTAAGATTTTATCTAACTTTTCAGACCTAGCCTCCAAATCAAACTTAACTTTACTCAAATCTCTCAATTTCTCCTCAAGCTCACCTATCCTTTACTCAAGTAAACGTGTAGAGTTCTCAAACTCAAGAAGTTACTTTTCCATAGTCTCCATCAACTCTCGAAGACTATCTCTCTCACCTTCGACATATTCTTGCTTCTCTCGAATTTTCTTTTCACGTGCCCTAAGATCCTCAATTAAAGCATTAGAATTATTTATTTCTATGGCACGTTCTTTCAACATAGATCCTAATTTGACGTTTGCTTTCTTTGCTTTTAAAGTTTCTTTATACAAATCTTTGAAAGAAGTTTGCAAATCTCTCTCGTCTTCGCTCTCATCCTCAATCACCTCACCCTCACTTACAGGTGTATCAACTTCTATGGCTACGGAAGAATCATGCAAAGGTAAGTGTTTATCACTTACATGACTAGCCACAAAGGTGGGAAGTTCACGCTTACTATCATAAAAGTTTTCTTCTTTGGGGTCACTATCACTAAGGGTAGAAACATGATTTATCGGTTTATTAAAATTCTCCCTAAGTTTAGTGGGACACTCATCTATCCTGTGACCAAACACTTCGCAGTAAAGACACTTTTCACAATCACCCTTATTAACCAATTTTTTAACAAAAGTTTTCATGTATGATTTCCAGTTAGATGATTCAAACAAGTGAATTCTAAAATCATCAAAACCACCGAAAGGCATACCTAAAGACAAGGATCACAAACACAATAAGATTGTGCAACAAGCTCTGATACCAATTTGGAAAGGCCCCTTAGTGTGAACTTAGGTAAAATCAACTTTGTTCCAATTTTTAGATAAAAACCAATTTTAACTTCTTAAACCCTAAACATGCATTTAAGTGATCAAATCCATTCGAAGAATAAAACATGAGGTAAAGGAAATAATTTCAGGAAAAATCCCCAAAGGGCAAAACCTTTTTATTTCACTATAATTTGTAAAACAACTTACACGGATCACAATGAAATAGGGTGACATGAGAAATACCCGCAGGTGTCGATTTCGATGTCGTCGGCTGAAATCTCCCACAGGAATTCCAGGTGGTCAGCAATGAAGAAGAAAATGACTTCTTCACATTATACTTCATAAGGACTCCCTCCACAATATCACACAACTCTCTGGTTGTAGAGTTCTCCCCACAAAGTGCAAAATGGTGTAGTGACTAAATTATCTTCCGATAAACGCGTTCAAGATCAATAACTTTAGAATTGAGTAAAACGATCTTGAATAAACACCGAATGATGATAAACTGTATGGGAATAAGTTTTTGAAACTATTTTGCCTGCTGAAACTTTTGCAGAGACATTGTATTTATAACTGAGAAGCACAAAGTTCAAGAAAATAAAAACACAAAAATCGAGGCGGCAGGTCGTTCGAGCGAGAAGTGATCTCGTTCGCGCGACATGTGAATGTCGTTTGAATGACTCACCATCTCGTTCAAGCGAGTTACAGTGTTTAAATTAATATTTTTCCTTTTTAAATAAATCCTCGAACTTTCTTTAAACTGTTTGCAACTCAGATATAATTTTTTAAACATAAAAATATTTATTTCCCAAACATTTAAATCACCCAGCTTTTAATCAACATACAAAATTACACCACTACTACAAGTATTCGTACCTGAGTGATCTTAAACATATGCAACACATCTTAACTTGAAATCTTCTTCAGAGCTTGAATTGCACATTCTTAGACTTGAACTATGTTGTAGGCTTCAATTAAACTCCATAATAAAACTAGCCCAGACTTAATTTATTTTGTCCGGAATTAAGCCAATTAAAACAAATAGACATGATAAGAATTATGTTCTTATAATAGCAATTGGAACTAACAATGAAAACTATAAATTATGATATTATTATCATCTTGCCACCAATCTTCTAGAATACACATCAAAGTTTGGGACTTCCTAAACCAAACAAGGTATAACAAAAGTACGATTTTATGTTGCTGAGGAGGGAGGCATTAAAGAGGTATTTGAATTCTCCCTCTCTCTCTCTCTCCCCCCCCCCCCCTCCCCCATTTGAATTCCATATTTATTTCTCTAAGTCATATTGTTTTATTCATCTTGATGAGATGCTCTAAAAACAGGGGACTAAGATTGACAAGATACTCAAATTTGTAGTTGATGATGCCATATTGGAGGAGAGCATTATTGGTCGTTGAATCCACCATTCAAGTGGTCAATACCACACAAAATTTGCACCTCCCAAAGTTCATGGTGTTGATAATGTAATTTGAAAGTTCTATATTAACTAATAATATTGGGATCATTTTTACTTACAAAGATCATTATCCAGTGTGCCCCAATTGAACCTACTTAATGTTTTTTTGCACTTCAAAGAGATATATGACTATTGATTAGAATGTAAAATAATTTCTCTCACTTTATGCTGATCAGTAGTCAACACCATGAACTTTGGGAGGTGCACAATCAACAAAATCGATTTGGGTAAGAGAACATATCAATATGACCATTTACACCTTATTCACATACAAATAATTTTTGAACATATCAATATGACCATTGGCAAATGTGATGCATTTTTCATTTTTTTGTTACAACATTGCGATATATTTTTTTCACTGGTCTGTTTTCTAAACGAAAGAATTTTTTGAATTTGCTATTTCATATATTAGGGTTTTCAATTGTGTAAATGTGCATTAAGATATGTAAACATGTCACGTTTTTATGGTTTTATTTTTTGGTGATCATCAGGGAAATTATGAGCAATGAAGAGGATAAGAGGTGTCCGCTATGTATGAAATAGATGGACTGGACGAATCAGCAATTGAGATGTGGTTATTAGGTTTGAAAATGTGGTTATCAGGATAAGAGGTGTTTGTTATTTTTATTTTTTATGTACTATACGAGTATTTAGGTCTAGGTCGGCATGGTGAACACTCCAGACACAGGACTTTGGAAGGAGTTCCTTCATCCAATGACGTAGTATTTTTCCTTTTTCATTCTTTCGAAGAGATTATGAATTGCCTTTTTTTTTGGTTATTAATTTGAAATATGGTCTGAAAAGCATGTGTGTGTTCCTTTTTTTTCTTTCTTTATTGGGGGTGGGTGAGTGGGTGGGGTGTGAGGGGGTTGCTTTATGCCTCAGTTTGTTGAGGTCGATGGTTGAATCAATGAAATTTATGAAGATTGGTGAGTTAAGTTCAAAATCCATTAACTCCTCACATCGATTCCACCAAGTCCTTATCGAGTTTTTCTATAACAAGCGTTTTGTATACCATAAACCAAAATCATATGGAACATCAAAAATTAGTAATTGGTATAAATTGGTAATTGGTTTGTCTCTCTAATTGCAGCAGTGACGACCCCCTTTCCTTTTCCTCGCATATTCCGGTGACTCTCTCTCTCTCTACACACATTTCGGTACATCTCTCTCTCTCTCCCTATATATATATATATATATATATATATATATATATATATATATAACAAGTAATGAGGGTGAAAACGTAATAAGTAATCATGTACAAGTTGATTTAGATGATTCTCGTTACTATAATTGTATACAAGTTGATTTAGACACCTCACACGGGACTAATATATATCTTAAGGACTGACTGTGCGATCACGGGGCTCTCAATTTGAGAATACGATAATAATTTAAAAATATCCAGACTTAGGCTTAAAAACAAATAGCCCCCGAAGGGCCTCGTGAGAGGCACCAACACCTCACACGGGACCAATGTAATTCTCACGGACTGACTGCCCGATCACGAGACTCACGATTTGAGAAAATGACAATAATTTGTAAATATGTAGACTTAGGCCTAAAAATATGGTGTCAAAGGTAAAAACCCCGAAACAGCCCCCAAACTTCCCCATAAGAGACACCAACTCCTCACACGGGACTAATGTAACTCGTTGGAACTGACCACGTGATCATGGGTCTCCCAATTTGAGAATACGATGATAATTTAAAAATATCTAAACATAGGCTTAAAAACATTGCATTAGAGGGGAAAACCCCAAATGGCCCCTGAGAGGCACTAACACCTCGCAGGTGACCAATGTAACTCGTAGGAACTAACCACGTGGTCATTAGACTCTCAGTTTGATAATATGATGATAATTTGAAAATATTTAAACTTAGGCTTAAAATTGTGGCGTTAGATGGTGACACCTCGAAACAAACACCCTTTCGGCCCCTTGAGAGGCACCGACACCTCGCAGAGTAGCAATGTAACTCGTAGGGACTGATCGCGTGATTAAGAGACTCCCAATTTGAGAATACAATGATAATTTAGAAAAATCTAGACTTAGGCTTAAAGACACGATGCTAGAGGGGGAAACTCCGAAACAGCCCCCGAATGGCCCTGTAAGAGGCACTAACACCTCGCACGGGGCTAATGTAACTCGTAGGGAGAAACCGTACGATCACGGGACTTTCGATTTGAGAATACGCTAATAATTTGAAAAAATATAGACTTGGGCTTAAAAACAAGGCGTTAGAGGGTGAAACCTCGAAACAACCCCTGAACGAACCCGTGAGAGGCACCAACACCTTGCACAAGACCAATGTAATTCGTAGGGAGTGACTGCACGATCACAACACTCCTGGTTTGAGAATACAACGATAATTTGAAAAAATCAAGACTTGGTCTTAAAAACAAGGTGTTAAAGGAATAAACCCCAAAATAGTCCCCTAATGACCCCATGAGAGGCACCAACACCTCGCATGGGACCAATATAACTCGTAGGGACTCACCGTATGATCACAGAATTCCAGTTTGAGAATACAACAATAATTTGAAAATATCTAAACTTAGGCTTAAAAATAAGGAGTTAGAGGGCGACACTCCAAAACAGCAACCGAACGGCCCCGTGAGAGGCACTAACTCCTCACATGGGACCAATGTAACTCGTAAGGACTGACCGCATGATCACATAACTCTCGGTTTGAGAATACGATGATAATTTGAAAATATCTAGACTTAGGCTTAAAAATAAGGCCTTAGAGGGCAACATCGTGAAACAACCCCCGAACGGCCCCGTGAGAGGCACTAACACCTCACACGTTACTAATGTAACTCGTAGGGACTCACCGCGTGATCAGGGAACTCCCGATTTGAGAATTCGATGATAATTTGAAAATATCTAGACTTAGGCTTAAAAACAAGGTGTTGGAGCATGAAAACTCAAAACAGCCCCGAACGGCCTCGTGAGAGGCCCCAACACCTTGCTCGGGACCAATGTAGCTCGTATGGAATGATCGCTTAATCACAAGACTCTTGATTTGAGAATACGACAATAATTTAAAAATATCTAAACTTAAGATAAAAAACATGGTAATAGAGGGCGACGCGTCGAAGCAGCCCCTGAACTGCCCCATGAGAGGCACCAACACCTCACACGAGACCAATGTAACTCGTAGGGGCTGACCGCGAGATCACGAGACTCCCGATTTAAAAATACGATGATAATTTGAAAATATCTTGACTTAGGATTAAAAACATAGCGTTAGAGGGAGAAACCCCAAAACAACTCCCAATCAACCCCGTGGGAGGCACCAACACCTCGCACAGGACAAATGTAACTCGTAGGAACTGACCATACAATCACTGCACTCCCAATTTGAGAATATGATGATAGTTTAAAAATATATAGACTTAGGTTTAAAAATGGCATTAGAGGGTGAAACCTCGAAATAACCCCATGAGAGGCACCAACACCTCGCACGGGACCAATGTAACTCTTAGGGACTGACCATGCAGTCACGGGACTCCCGATTTGTAAATACGATGATAATTTGAAAATATTTAGACTTAGGCTTAAAAATATGGCGTTAAAGGGTGAAAACCTAAAACAACCCCCGAACGGCCTCGTGAGAGGCACCAACACCTCGCACGGGACCAATGTAACTCATAGGAACTGATCGCACTATTACGCTACTCCCAATTTGAAAATACACCGATAATTTGAAAATATCTTGACTTAGGATTAAAAACATGGCGTTAGAGGGTGAAACCCCAAAATGGTCCCGTAAGAGGCACCAACACCTTGCACGGGACCAATGTAACTCGTAGGGAGTGACCACATGATTTCAATACTCGCGGTTTGAGAATAAAATGATAATTTGAAAAAAATCTAGACTTGGACTTCAAAAGAAGGCGTTAGAGGGTGAAGCCCAGAAACTACCCCCGAACGGACCCATGAGAGGCACCAACACCTCGCATGGGACCAATGTAACTCGCAGGGACTTATCGTGTGATCACGGGACTCTCGGTTCGATAATATGATGATAAATTAAAAATATCTAGACTTAGGCTTAAAAATAAGGCGTTAGAGGGCAACACCACGAAACAGCACCTGAACAGCCCCGTGAGAGGCACCAACACCTCGCACGGCACCAATGTAACTCGTAGGGACTGACCACGTGATCACAAGACTCTAGGTTTGAGAATACGATGATAATTTGAAAATATCTAGACTTAAGCTTAAAAACAAGGCGTTAGAGGGTGACACCGCGAAACAGCCCTCGAACCGCCCCGTGAGAGGCACCAATACCTCGCATGTTACCAATGTAACTCATTGGGACTAATCGTATGATCACAGAACTCCCGATTTTAGAATATGATGATAATTTAAAAATATCTAGACTTAGGCTTAAAAACAAGGCGTTGGAGGGCAAAAACCCAAAACAACTCCTAAATGGCCCCGTGAGAGGCCCCAACACCTCGCACGGGACTAATGTAACTCGTATAGACTGACCGCGTGATCACAAGACTCCCGATGTGAGAATACAATTATAATTTTAAAATATCTAAAGTTAATCTTAAAAATATGGCATTAGAGGGCGACACATCAAAACAATCCCTGAACATCCCCGTGAGAGGCACCAACACCTTCCATGAGACCAATGTAACTCGTAGGGACTGACCACACAATCACGGGACTCCTGATTTGTGAATACGACAATAATTTGAAAATAACTTGACTTAGGCTTAAGAATAAGGTGTTAGAGGGAGAAACCCCAAAACAACTCTTAATCGGCCCCGTAAGAGGCACCAACACCTCGCATAGGACCAATGTAACTCTTAGGAACTGACTCTACAGTGACGAGACTCCAGATTTGATATTGTGATGATATTTTGAAAATATATATAGACCTAGGCTTAAAAAAATGGCATTAGAGGGCGAAACCCCGAAACAATCCTATGAGCGGCACCAACACCTCGCACGGGACCAATGTAACCCATAAGGACTGACCACGCAGTCTTGGGACTCCAAATTTTAGAATACGAAGATAATTTCAAAATATTTAGACTTAGGCTTAAAACTTGGTATTATAGGGAGAAAATAGGAAACAACCCCTGAACGGCCTCGTGAGAGGCACCAACACCTCGCACAGGAACAATGTAACTCGCAGGGACTAATCGTGCAATCACGGGACTCTCGGTTTGAGAATAAAATGATAAATTAAAAATATCTAGACTTAGGCTTTAAGTCATTACAGGGCATCACCACGAAACATCCCCCAAACAACCCCGTGAGAGGCACCAACACCTTGCACGGGATCAATGTAACTCGTAGGGAATGACCGCGTGATCACAGGAATATCGGTTTGAGAATACGACTATAATTTGAAAATATTTGGACTTAAGCTTAAAAACCAGGCGTTATAGGGCGACACCGCGAAACAGCCCTCGAACAGCCCCGTGAGAGGCACCAATACCTCGCAGGTTACCAATGTAACTCGCTGGGACTAATTGTGCGATCACAGAACTCCCAATTTGAGAATATGACACTAATTTGAAAATATCTAGACTTAGGCTTAAAAATAAGGTGTTGGAGCATGAAAACTCAAAACAACCCCGAACGGTCTCGTGAGAGGCCCCAACACCTTGTACGGGACCAATGTAGCTCGTATGGAATGATCGCTTAATCACAGGACTCTCGATTTGAGAATACGATAATAATTTAAAAATATCTAAACTTAAGATAAAAAACATGGTAATAGAGGGCGACGCGTCGAAGCAGCCCCTGAACTGCCCCATGAGAGGCACCAACACCTCACACGAGACCCATGTAACTCGTAGGGGCTGACCGCGGGATCACGAGACTCCTGATTTAAGAATACGATGATAATTTGAAAATATCTTGACTTAGGATTAAAAACATAGCGTTAGAGGGAGAAACCCCAAAACAACTCCCAATCAACCCCGTGGGAGGCACCAACACCTCGCACAGGACAAATGTAACTCGTAGGAACTGACCATACAATCACTGCACTCCCAATTTGAGAATATGATGATAGTTTAAAAATATATAGACTTAGGTTTAAAAATGGCATTAGAGGGTGAAACCTCGAAATAACCCCATGAGAGGCACCAACACCTCGTACGGGACCAATGTAACTCTTAGGGACTGACCATGCAGTCACGGGACTCCCGATTTGTAAATACGATGATAATTTGAAAATATTTAGACTTAGGCTTAAAAATATGGCGTTAGAGGGTGAAAACCTAAAACAACCCCCGAACGGCCTCGTGAGAGGCACCAACACCTCGCACGGGACCAATGTAACTCATAGGAACTGATCGCGCGATTACGCTACTCCCAATTTGAGAATACACCGATAATTTGAAAATATCTTGACTTAGGATTAAAAACATGGCGTTAGAGGGTGAAACCCCAAAATGGTCCCGTAAGAGGAACCAACACCTTGCACGGGACCAATGTAACTCGTAGGGAGTGACCACATGATTTCAATACTCACGGTTTGAGAATAAAATGATAATTTGAAAAAAATCTAGACTTGGACTTCAAAAGAAGGCGTTAGAGGGTGAAGCCCAGAAACTACCCCCGAACGGACCCATGAGAGGCACCAACACCTCGCACGGGACCAATGTAACTCGTAGGGACTTATCGTGTGATCACGGGACTCTCGGTTCGATAATATGATGATAAATTAAAAATATCTAGACTTAGGCTTAAAAATAAGGCGTTAGAGGGCAACACCACGAAACAGCACCTGAACAGCCCCGTGAGAGGCACCAACACCTCGCACGGCACCAATGTAACTCGTAGGGACTGACCACGTGATCACAAGACTCTAGGTTTGAGAATACGATGATAATTTGAAAATATCTAGACTTAAGCTTAAAAACAAGGCGTTAGAGGGTGACACCGCGAAACAGCCCTCGAACCGCCCCGTGAGAGGCACCAATACCTCGCATGTTACCAATGTAACTCATTGGGACTAATCGTATGATCACAGAACTCCCGATTTTAGAATATGATGATAATTTAAAAATATCTAGACTTAGGCTTAAAAACAAGGCGTTGGAGGGCAAAAACCCGAAACAGCTCCTAAATGGCCCCGTGAGAGGCCCCAACACCTCGCACGGGACTAATGTAACTCGTATAGACTGACCGCGTGATCACAAGACTCCCGATGTGAGAATACAATTATAATTTTAAAATATCTAAAGTTAATCTTAAAAATATGGCATTAGATGGCGACACATCAAAACAATCCCTGAACATCCCCGTGAGAGGCACCAACACCTTGCATGAGACCAATGTAACTCGTAGGGACTGACCACACAATCACGGGACTCCTGATTTGTGAATAAGACAATAATTTGAAAATAACTTGACTTAGGCTTAAGAATAAGGTGTTAGAGGGCGAAACCCCAAAACAACTCTTAATCGGCCCCGTAAGAGGCACCAACACCTCGCATAGGACCAATGTAACTCTTAGGAACTGACTCTACAGTGACGAGACTCCAGGTTTGATATTGTGATGATATTTTGAAAATATATATAGACCTAGGCTTAAAAAAATGGCATTAGAGGGCGAAACCCCAAAACAATCCTATGAGCGGCACCAACACCTCGCACGGGACCAATGTACCCCGTAAGGACTGACCACGCAGTCTTGGGACTCCAAATTTTAGAATATGAATATAATTTCAAAATATTTAGACTTAGGCTTAAAACTTGGTATTATAGGGAGAAAATAGGAAACAACCCCTGAACGGCCTCGTGAGAGGCACCAACACCTCGCACAGGAACAATGTAACTCGCAGGGACTAATCGTGCAATCACGGGACTCTTGGTTTGAGAATAAAATGATAAATTAAAAATATCTAGACTTAGGTTTAAAAACAAGTCATTACAGGGTATCACCACGAAACATCCCCCGAACAACCCCGTGAGAGGCACCAACACCTTGCACGGGACCAATGTAACTCGTAGGGAATGACCGCGTGATCACAGGAATATCGGTTTGAGAATATGACTATTATTTGAAAATATTTGGACTTAAGCTTAAAAACCAGGCGTTATAGGGCGACACCGCGAAACAGCCCTCGAACAGCCCCGTGAGAGGCACCAATACCTCGCAGGTTACCAATGTAACTCGCTGGGACTAATTGTGCGATCACAGAACTCCCAATCTGAGAATATGACACTAATTTGAATATATCTAGACTTAGGCTTAAAAACAAGGTGTTGGAGCATGAAAACTCAAAACAACCCCGAACGGCCTCGTGAGAGGCCCCAACACCTTGCACGGGACCAATGTAGCTCGTATGGAATGATCGCTTAATCACCGGACTCTCGATTTGAGAATACGATAATAATTTAAAAATATCTAAACTTAAGATAAAAAACATGGTAATAGAGGGAAACGTGTCGAAGCAGCCCCTGAACTGCCCCATGAGAGGCACCAACACCTCACACGAGACCAATGTAACTCGTAGGGGCTGACCGCGGGATCACGAGACTCCCAATTTAAGAATACGATGATAATTTGAAAATATCTTGACTTAGGATTAAAAACATAGCGTTAGAGGGAGAAACCCCAAAACAACTCCCAATCAACCCCGTGGGAGGCACCAACACCTCGCACAGGACAAATGTAACTCGTAGGAACTGACCATACAATCACTGCACTCCCAATTTGAGAATATGATGATAGTTTAAAAATATATAGACTTAGGTTTAAAAATGGCATTAGAGGGTGAAACCTCGAAATAACCCCATGAGAGGCACCAACACCTCACACGGGACCAATGTAACTCTTAGGGACTGACCATGCAGTCACGGGACTCCCGATTTGTAAATACGATGATAATTTGAAAATATTTAGACTTAGGCTTAAAAATATGGCGTTAGAGGGTGAAAACCTAAAACAACCCCCGAACGGCCTCGTGAGAGGCACCAACACCTCGCACGGGACCAATGTAACTCATAGGAACTGATCGCGCGATTACGCTACTCCTAATTTGAGAATACACCGATAATTTGAAAATATCTTGACTTAGGATTAAAAACATGGCGTTAGAGGGTGAAACCCCAAAATGGTCCCGTAAGAGGCACCAACACCTTGCACGGGACCAATGTAACTCGTAGGGAGTGACCACATGATTTCAATACTCTCGGTTTGAGAATAAAATGATAATTTGAAAAAAATCTAGACTTGGACTTCAAAACAAGACGTTAGAGGGTGAAGCCCAGAAACTACCCCCGAACGGACCCATGAGAGGCACCAACACCTCGCACGGGACCAATGTAACTCGCAGGGACTTATCGTGTGATCACGGGACTCTCGGTTCGATAATATGATGATAAATTAAAAATATCTAGACTTAGTCTTAAAAATAAGGCGTTAGAGGGCAACACCACGAAACAGCACCTGAACAGCCCCGTGAGAGGCACCAACACCTCGCACGGCACCAATGTAACTCGTAGGGACTGACCACGTGATCACAAGACTCTAGGTTTGAGAATACGATGATAATTTGAAAATATCTAGACTTAAGCTTAAAAACAAGGCGTTAGAGGGTGACACCGCGAAACAGCCCTCGAGCCGCCCCGTGAGAGGCACCAATACCTCGCATGTTACCAATGTAACTCATTGGGACTAATCGTATGATCACAGAACTCCCGATTTTAGAATATGATGATAATTTAAAAATATCTAGACTTAGGCTTAAAAACAAGGCGTTGGAGGGCAAAAACCCGAAACAGCTCCTAAATGGCCCCGTGAGAGGCCCCAACACCTCGCACGGGACTAATGTAACTCGTATAGACTGACCGCGTGATCACAAGACTCCCGATGTGAGAATACAATTATAATTTTAAAATATCTAAAGTTAATCTTAAAAATATGGCATTAGAGGGCGACACATCAAAATAATCCCTGAACATCCCCGTGAGAGGCACCAACACCTTGCATGAGACCAATGTAACTCGTAGGGACTGACCACACAATCACGGGACTCCTGATTTGTGAATACGACAATAATTTGAAAATAACTTGACTTAGGCTTAAGAATAAGGTGTTAGAGGGCGAAACCCCAAAACAACTCTTAATCGGCCCCGTAAGAGGCACCAACACCTCGCAAAGGACCAATGTAACTCTTAGGAACTGACTCTACAGTGACGAGACTCCAGATTTGATATTGTGATGATATTTTGAAAATATATAGACCTAGGCTTAAAAAAATGGCATTAGAGGGCGAAACCCCGAAACAATCCTATGAGCGGCACCAACACCTCGCACGGGACCAATGTAACCCGTAGGGACTGACCACGCAGTCTTGGGACTCCCAATTTTAGAATACGAAGATAACTTGAAAATATTTAGACTTAGGCTTAAAACTTGGTATTATAGGGAGAAAATAGGAAACAACCCCTGAACGGCCTCGTGAGAGGCACCAACACCTCGCACAGGAACAATGTAACTCGCAGGGACTAATCGTGCAATCACTGGACTCTCGGTTTGAGAATAAAATGATAAATTAAAAATATCTAGACTTAGGCTTTAAAACAAGTCATTACAGGGCATCACCACGAAACATCCCCCGAACAACCCCGTGAGAGCCACCAACACCTTGCACGGGACCAATGTAACTCGTAGGGAATGACTGCGTGATCACAGGAATATCGGTTTGAGAATACGACTATAATTTGAAAATATTTGGACTTAAGCTTAAAAACCAAGCGTTATAGGGCGACACCACGAAACAGCACTCGAACAGCCCCGTGAGAGGCACCAATACCTCGCAGGTTACCAATGTAACTCGCTGGGACTAATTGTGCGATCACAGAACTCCCAATTTGAGAATATGACACTAATTTGAAAATATCTAGACTTAGGATTAAAAACAAGGCGTTAGAGGGCGATACCCCGAAACAGCCCCCAAACGGCCCCGTGAGAGGCACCAACACCTCGCACGAGACCAATGCTACTCGTATGAATTGATATGATGATAATTATAACTCGTATATGCAATTTTTAGCTTGAATACTATTTTTTTAAAACTACTTGGTTACGGATATCATTTCTTTTTTGTATCCTATTTTTTGCAGGATAACATTGTATTTTTTGGTTTTATGCACGTGGAACACATGAAGAAGGCAATGGTTTACAACATGTAGATTGTTTATTTAATGTTGTTGACAATTAGGATTATGTTTTTTATGTATTACGGCCGTGCGGGATTTTATAGTTTTATTGTTTAGTTTTATGGCCGTGCGGGCTTTTATAATTTGATTATTAAATTTTATTGTCGTGTGGGCTTTATAATAAGCAAGTTTTATATTAAAAGGGTTTGGAATGTCCAGAAAATAGACGAAACTGTATC
The DNA here is from genome assembly GCA_949130495.1 of Sambucus nigra. Taxonomy (NCBI): domain Eukaryota; kingdom Viridiplantae; phylum Streptophyta; class Magnoliopsida; order Dipsacales; family Adoxaceae; genus Sambucus; species Sambucus nigra. Next base: position 349,382,536 of record OX422223.1, on the reverse strand, counting down.
CAATTTTTTCTGGTCAGTGAATTATTAAGACGTATAATATTTTTAAGTTTGTATGTATATTAGTTTATAAATAATGCTCCCGATTCGCAATTTGTGATTTTTTTTGTTGTTTTGCCAATAATAAAATTTGTAACAACTCGCGCGCATCCAACGTAACACGTAGTAACCGTCCGCGCAGTCCATGACCATTTTTTTCTATCGCGCATAAAAATGGTTGCAACCAAAGTCCATGACCCCCAACTGTGACGAAAAATGGTCGCGGCCAAAGTCCGTGACCCACATAGCGGCGAAAAAAATGGTTTCGGCCAAAGTTCGGGACCCACATCGCGATAAAACAATGGTTGCAATATGGGTCACGGACTATGGCCGCGACCATTTTTTCCCGTTGCAGTGTGGGTCATGGCCCAAGTCCGCGACCATCTATCATGACCCCCGATTGGTCACAGACTTGGGCCGCGACCCATGAAATTGGTCACGCCCACAATGGTCACGGTTCAAGTCTGCGACCCACAGTCTTGGTCAGGAATTTTGGCCGTGACCATTCGCCAGTTTTGGTGTAGTGTTTGGGCGTTATGAAAAGTGGGTCTCTTTGGATGCCATTCCTCTCTAACTTAATGAGAACTACCTGGAAGGTCACGAAAGTGACGATAAGTACCGGTCAGATCCTAATGACAGTCGAAGGAGTTCGATCGTAGAATTCTTAGTGAGTCGACCATAAATAGTTATAATGAATTTTTGTATTGTTTGGAGTAGCTCCTGTAATTAGTATCTATTTGTAACTTGTAACAGGACATTGTCATATGTTAAAATTAGTTCCAATTTTGCAAAAATTTTCATTCCTTTATGCCAAGCATATGATATATTTATCTCATCTTACCTTTTAGGTCGTGTCGTCACACTACCTTAGGACTACAATAGACAATGGAAAAAACGCACCCGCTGTATGGGCAGTCCACCCATTAAGTATTTTTTTGGACCAAACTAAGTTGGCTATTTACCTAGGGATCCTCCATATGGATTTTGACTTCCTGAGAAATTGAGGTCATTTGTGTTGGCGGTGACAAAGACCTGAAGACTTTAAAATTTAATTATAATAAGCCAAGTCACCATTGTAATTAAGTTAAAGCCTGATTGGCGCCTAAAAAGACTAGTGCTAATTTTGATCCTGCTACTTGGGAACAATGTAAATAATTAAATGACTAAGGAATTGAGCGAGTGAAAAAAAGCCTTTATTCATATCTTAAATAAAAAACTACGAGCAAGATGCATTTTTGAAATAAAAATTTACAAATAAAACTAAGTTGCTAAGAATAAAACTAAAAGTAGAACTTCTTGAGGTTAGCTGAATTTTATGCTCGAGGTGTCTCTCTACCCTCCATTATTTCTATGTAATAGCCTCATTTCAAGTCATCCTTAATTACTTTGAATGGAACTTTCCAGTTGGGTTATAACTTGCGATTAGACGGCCTTTGGCGCTGCCGAGGACCTTCCCAAGGACATAATCCCTGACCTGGAATTTTCTTGGATTGACCCCTCTGTTGTACGATTTTGCCAATTGTTGAAGGTAGGAGGCCAGCTTGATCATGACTTGTTCTATTCGTTCATTTATTAGATCAAGTTCGGAATGAAGGGTTTTGTCATTCAATCCTTGCTCGATAGCATTCATTCTCATGATCGGAAGAATTATGACTTATATTCCATATGTGAGGGGGAAGGGTGTTTCCTCAGTAGACCTTCTCGGCGTGGTGAGATTTTCCCAGAGAATATAAGGGAGATCATCCACCAAAGTTCCTTTCGATATTTAAAGCCTTTTCATTAAGCCTTCGAGCATCATCTTATTGCAGTCTTGTGCATGTCCATTACTTTTGGGGGTATGCCAGGGAACTGAAGAAGTGCTCGACTATGTGCTCGTCACCAAAACCTAAAAGGTCCCACTTTCAAATAGTGTACCATTATCTGTGATGATGGTCCTGGGTTCCCCAAAGGGGGTTATGATGTTTCTCCAAATGAACCTGATCATGTCGACATCCCAAAATGTTCGTTAGTTATTCTGGCTTAATCCACTTAGTGAAATAATTGGTACCAACCATAATAGATTTATGATTCCTAGGCGCAGTAAGTAGCGGTCCTATGATGTCCAACCCCCATTGTGCAAACGTCCATGGACTAGTCAATGGCCTCAAGTCAGTGGCTGGTTAATGGAATATGGGGGAGAATTTTTAGCACTTCTCACGCTTTCGAACATAAATGCATGTATCTTTTGACATGTATAGCCACCAGTAGCTTTCTTTAATTTCTTATAATGCTAGAGACCTTCCACCTGCATGTCTTCCATAAATCCCATCATGAAGTTTGTAAAGGACTTGGTCAATGTCCTTTAGGTGTACGTATTGAAGGTAGGGGCCTGTAAAAGACCTTTTGTAAAGATTTTCCTCAGGACCCAGGTAGAAGCAAGCTGCTTTCATCCTGACTTGATGAGCCTATTTCTTGTTGGTTGGTAGTATCTCGTTTTGTAAGTATGCGACGATTGGATCCATCCAGCTCAGACCCATTTCAATAAAAAGAATGTGCTTGGATGCCATCACTTTGTCTATGCTGGGTTTGGTGAAGAATTTCACTTCGATTGTTCTCCTAATATTGGAGTCAACTTCTAAGCTTAGGACTGCTAGGGAATCTACATGGCTATTGTACCCTCGGAGGAACTGTTGAATGTTGACCTCCTTGAATCTTGAAATTAGCTCACGTGCCACTGTGACATAGGATTCCATTCTCTCATCATTTATGTTGAAGTCCTCGCGAACTTGATTTGACACTAGTTTCGAAGAATAGTACACTTCGAGTTATTTTCCCCCTGATAAATGGGCTTTACGTAGTCCGGCTATATGGTCTTTGTACTCATCCTCATTATTTATGGCTTCAAATCTTAACTTGATCCCATGCTCGATCAATGACTCCTCTCGAGTCACTATGAAGATTCCTACTCGTGCTCCTTTGGAGTTTGAGGCGCCATCTAAGTACAACGTCCAGCTCTCAGAGTGGTCCTTCTTGTGATCTTTTGATTGTTAAACTATCAATTGGTTAGTTAGGACTTTCCTTATAAATTTTTCTATGAAGTGAGACAATATCTGCCCCTTGATTGTTATCCCCAGTTGAAAATTGATGTTGAATCTCCCAAGCTCTACCGACCACTTTGACATGCATCCAAAAATGCCGACTTTGGTAAGGATAATTTTAAGGGGGAATGAAGTGATGGCAGTGATGGAGTGGGCCTCAAAATAGTGTTTGAGCTTTTGAAAAGCTATCACTCGTGCATAAGCCAACTTTTCGAGCGGTAAGTAGCGCTGCTCGGTATTAAGGATCATTTTTCTGGCATTGTAAATGGGGAAATATCTTACCTCTTTCTCGAGAACCAATACCGAATTGACCGCGTGGCTTAAAACTGTAAGGTAGAGGTAAAAAGGATCCCCTTAATCAGGGATTACCAATAATAGAGGTAGGACTTGATTTCTTTGAAAGACCTTGAGCATTTATCATTCCAGGTGAGGCCCTTCTCTTTCTTGATTAGCTGGAAGAATGGTCGGAAACATTCAGATGACTTCAAGATAAAGCGATTAAATGTTGCCAGCATCCCAGTGAGCTTTTGGATTTTGCGCAATGTTTTAGGCGACTGGACATTATTAATAGCCTTGATTTTATCAGGATTTTCCTTAATTCCCCTTTTGCTGGCTAAGTAACCTAGAAATTTACCTAACTAGACCTTGAATGAGCATTTGCTTGCGTTGAGATTCATTCAGTGGCACCTGAGGATCTCAAAAATGTTGGACATGTCTTCGAGATGGTCTCTTTTTCTCTTAATTTTGACGAGCATATCATCAATGTATACTTCCATCGCTTCAACATTTGCTATTTGGACATCTTCATGACAAGTCTCTAGTACATGGTTCCAGTATTATTAAGGCCGAAGGGCATGATATTATAACAGTACAAGCCCAATGGGGCTTTAAATGAAGTCTTATCTTGATCAGGGCTGAATAAAATAATCTGGTGGTACCCCGAGCAAGCGTCCAGAAAACTCATTCGTTCATGGGCTGTAGTGGGGTTGACTAGTTGATCTATCTTTGGTAGAGGGAAACTATCCTTGAGGAAAGCTCTGTTGAGGTCGGTGAAGTCTATACAGACTCTTTAGGTACCATTGCTTTTACGAACCACGATTAGATTCAAGGGACACTTCAAAAATTAAACTTTTCTAATGGACATTGCCTCCAAAAGTTTTTCTACTTCCTTTTATATCGCTTTTTCCTTTTCTTTGGCTGTTCTACAACCCTTTTGTACATTCGACTTGAATGGAGAATCTATGCAGAGGTGATGATAAGCAATCTTAGGATCAATCCCCGATATATCGTATGGCTCCGATGCAAATACATTTAGATTGCAGTTCGAAAAGGTGATCAACCCCTTCTCTCATCATCAATCAATGTTGTACCAATCAAGAACTTCCTCTCTGGTCAGCTTTTATAAATAATAATCTCCTCCCATTTTTCAATGACCCTATCAACGAGGTGGATCCAGTTCTCCTCCACCCCTAGTCGACCATGTCGTAGTTGCTATTTTAAAGGAGTAGCCCCATCCAGGAGTGTCTCCGAAAGAACTTATTTATCTTTCTTTTTCTCCTGCTTGGGCCTACTAGTGATGATGTAACATTTTTTAGTAATGGCTTGTTCATATCTTATCTCTATTACTCCCCGATCTATAACACACTTGAGTTTTTTGTGGTAAGTTGAAGGGACGTATCTCATAGCATGAAGCCACCCTCTGTCGAGAATGTGTGATAGGATGAATCAATATCTACCATCGGGGACTCAATGAGCTTCAAAATATTCCCTACCCTTACAGGCAGGACCACCTTCCCTAAAGGAATGGTCATTTTTCCTGTGAAGCCGACTAAAGGGACAATCACTTCCTTTAAGTCAGACATTTTGAGCTTGAGCTTATGGAAGAGTTCCAGGTACATTACTTCTGAGGAACTTCTCTGGTACACTAGTAACTTGTTCACATCCTAGTTTGCAAGCCTAAGAGTTATGTGGGGTTCTCACCCCGACCAATTTTTCCTCCCTAAAGTTATAATCCATGTCCTCTAGTCGCCTGCGCTTACCAGCTTGGATTTTGACAAGATCAAGCTGGAAGGCCTCCATCATAACTGTGACCTTCTTGAGTTCCATTCGAATTGTATTTCCCTGGATTTGCTTAAGTTCAAATGCCTTATGTATTACGGAAAACTCTTATCCCGCCTCATCATCTAGGACGTTGTCTGATTTTTGGTCGCTATTGGCGATGACCTGATTAGACTTTTTGTCTATGTACTTAGTCAAATGCCCCGCCTGAGCCAAATCTTCTAAGTGAGATTTCAGTGCCTTACAGTTCTCTGTTTTGTGTCCGTTTTCCTTGTGGAAAACACATCAAAATGTGTTGTTCCTCTTGGTAGGATCACCTCCTATCTTTTTTGGCCACTTAAGAAACTGTTGGTCTTTGATCCTCACTAGGATCTTATAAATTAGTTCTTTAAAAACTGTGTTGATGGCTTGGAAAGATTTGGATAAATCATCTATATCCCCATTCTTGGCACCGTTTTGCTTCTCGTTCCCCTTCTTGGGATTTTTCTCTTTGTCACTCCCTTTATTCCATGACTAATTTTTTTCTGGATGGTATGGAATATGTCCTCCACTTTGGCATACTTATCAATATGCGATATAAGATCGTCAATGGTATCAACCTCCTTCTTGGTGAGAGACTAGTGCAGCCTAGAGGTAGGGGTAAACTGATTTTAAAAGATGCCACGGCAACCTTCTTTGAGTTGTCTTCTACTTTATTGAACACCTCCAATTAACGCTTGGTGTACTCGTGTAGAGTCTCCTATGTCTTCTTCCTCATTGTGAGCAGTAAGTCCATCCTCTTCAAAAGAAAGATGCTAGTTATAAAGAGAGTAGTAAAGGCATCTACGAGGACCTTGAAGATCTTAATAAATCTATAGCGTAGACTCTCGAACCACTTTTGAGAAATGTTGCCCAAGATGGAAGGGAAAATATGGCACATCAGTGCATTGTTATGACTCCATAAGGTCATATCTAGCCTGTATTGCCGAATATGATTTATAGGGTTTATTTTTCCATCATAGATCTTGAACCTTGGTGTTGCAAACTTCTTCGGGGATTCCTCCTCCTTAATGGATTTTGAGAAATGAGACTTCATCCAGGTAAGTAGGGCTCTTCTTGCCAGCTCTTTTGTAGATCTGGCTCCTTGGTTAGACCAGGCTCCTTATGTACTCCATGTAGTGCTCCTTATCTCGGTGGTGCCTCCCTAGGTGATTTCCATGTTCTGAATGCTCTTAGTCATGCCCGATGTTCCTTCCTCGACTGCAAGTCTTGCTTGCCCAAGGGCTAAGAGGTCGACCATGACGTTTTTGGTTTTTCTGGTGAGTTCTCTCTCCATTCTTTCTAGTTACCGCTGGAGGCGAGATTTCTCCTCAATTTGAGGGCGAGTTGCCTCCTCCTATTATTGAAGTCTGTATTCGTATGCGTTGACCAACCATGACATCTGGTTTGATCTAGGTTTCCCGTGGCTTTCCTCTAAAATTTATTGCTCTAGACTAAATCTTTTGTTCCCACCTTGACAAACTTTAAACCTGGCCCTAAGTGAAGCTAGGTCAGCTCGCAAGTCACCGGGTTGGGGTGAAATGTTTCGGTGGTAGGACATCATAACTAATCTTTTGTATGGATTGATTTCGTAGAAAGGAAATTCATTCAGATAAACGACACCAATTATAAGCGCAGTTAATCATAATTAACGAATTCTAGAAAGAAATTAATGAAAGAATATGCAAATGTCACACAGTAGACAAATATACATGGTTCAACAAACTACCTACGTCCACGAAGAGATCACCATGTTATTATTTATGTCTCTCAAATTTTCGAAACATACATCTACCTTAGCCTTGGGATATGGGTTGTATTTGTAATCTTGTAAATCTAAAGCAGTTGAGTTATTCAAGGAACTCCCTTGACATTATATTGGCTCATGTGGTGATTCCTGATTATCAGGTTCAAGATTTTGGGTAACTAATATGATCTCATTAAGTGATAATTGTTTCGTATTTATCCAAGTAATAAATCTTGTGTCAATCTTCCTTATTGACGGATAGGGTTGGACTGGCGTGGTACATTATTTGGCTTGCTCGGGTAGGTTAAAATTAGGCTTAATTACGGTTTGGAGCCCATACAATTTTTTTATATAAATATTTCAAACATACGACATATAATCCTTCAAATATTTTGTGATAGTGTGGTTCTTTACGAATGTCAGTGGAATCAAGACGATTTTGAAGTTGCTTGAAGGAAACATATTTAATCGTTTGATGAAGATATAAGTATGTTGAGATTAGCGTCGAAGTTATAGAGGTCTCCGACTCACTAGGAATTTTTAAAAAGAGGTTGATGTGTGAGTTAGGAATGGTCAAAACAGATATGAAGGGGAGGGGTACAAAATTAAGAGAGGCAGTGTTGGTTAAATAAGAGCTTAGTAAAACTTCGAACACACAATATAAAGAAACAAATTGCACCATTATTGACGAGAGATATTTAAATGGAAAGGAGAGAGAAGTGCCATGTGGATTTGGGTGAGTTAAAAAATTTGTTAAAATTATTTTTTAATTTTATAATAAAATTATGGCGAATGAATAAAATCATTGCTAGGGTATAAAAAAATAATTTGTAGTACATTTAGGTATACATATAATTATCAATTGATTTAATTATCGCCTCAAAATAATATATAGCAACTTAACTACTCTTATGGACGTAGATAAATTCAATATTCACCAAAAATCCCCTTTTCACACCTTATTTACATGAAACTGGTAGATCTTAAATTATATACATATAGGTAATAAAACCTCATCACCCGTTTGCGAAACGAGATCAATTAATATTTCAATAAATATATTATTCCTTGTTTGAAAGGGATTTTAGTTAAATTTGAATATAATTTCAATTTGTCTATATACTTAAATGACTCAATTTTATTTTTACATTAATATTCAATGGGTCGGTCCTAACTATATATAGTTGGACAAAATACTAAGGAAGAGACTCAATTTAGGCATTTATTGGGTCAAAGATGCATAAAATTCCATTAACTTTTAATTAATGCACCAAGTTCTTTTTCCATTATAGAGCACATATATTTAAAAAAATACCCCACACTCATACTCAATTTTAACTCACTTCATTTTCTCTAAAAATAAACACATAACCACTATCTCTCTTGCTAGCAGCTCCACCCCCACCCCCTCCCCACCCCACTGAAGACTCGCTTGAACAGTTCGCTGAAGAAGCTCATTGAAGGCTGTCAAACATCCTTGTCGAATTCTCTCTCTCTCTCTCTCTCTCTCTCTCTCTCTCTCTCTCTCCCATCTATTTCTTTTCTTTTTCTAGTCCACGCCAGCGGCACCATCGCTGGAGCCTGATAAGAAGGTTTTTTCGGCGAAAATGGAGGTTTTATAAAAATAGTAAATTTATTTGTTTCGATTGTTCCATAAAAAAATATCGAATATTGGTGTTATTTGATAGATCTTGACAAGTGCATTCCAAATATATAAATTTTGTGAACTTTGGGTTTATAGATTTGAAGTTATGGATTTTTAAAGATTTGATGAGTTTTTTTTTTATAAAAAATGAGGTAGTTAGTTGTCAAAGATATTTTGGGGGTATGTTGATCATTTTAATGCGCGAAGATCCTTGACACCAATTATCCAATCAAATGATCTCTTACATCATTGTCAATAGGGCTTACTAATTACCCCTCAATTTATAATACTATTTACCTAGGTTTACATATTTGAAAACTATTATCCAAGGAGTATCTCACATCGTTTATAAATTTTATAGAGAATTTGGCTCAAGGTCATGTTCCACCCTATATTTTGATTTATAGGACACTGGTTTTCATGTTTATAAATATAGTCTCTATGGTACAATAATATTCATTTGTGTGGTTACTTTAGAGATAATAGTATGCGAAACAGGTAAATTGTCATTTGTTTTAGTTAAAAAGATATTTATACTCTTACTCATACCCATTTAAAACTCACTTTCTCTCTTTCCAAACATAAACACATAACCGTAACCTCATCCTACCCCTCCCACTGGAATCCTCGCCAGAACATTTTGTCGAAACAGACAGAATACTCACCGTGGATCGTTGGAACTCTCGTAGGAGATCGTCAAAATTCATCTCTCCCTCGTTTCTCTTTCTTCATCTATTTCTTTTCTTTTTTTGGTCCGCACCAGCAGTGAATAAGGTTTTTTACGAGAAAAAAATGGAGTTCTTGCTAGAAAAAAGGAGATTTTAGCGAAATAGTTATTTTATCCGTTTTAATTTTTTTGTCAAAAAATATCGAATATGGGTGTTGTTTGATAGATCTCGATAAGTAGATTTTAACTATATAAATTTTGTGAATTTTGGATTTGTGGACTTTTAAAGATTTGATGTTTTTTTTTTTATGAATTGTCAAATGGTATATTAGTTATTTTAATGTTTTTTTATATATGAACTAAATTTATAAAATTGTGTACGTTGTCCTATTTTTACACACTTTTAGGTTGGATTGGACCTTTCCCCCGAAGTTCCTAAATTTTAGGGGCATTTACTTAATAGTCCTGTAAGGACATAATTTTATAAATGTCTGGGGTAGAATTTAGAAATTTTCTATTTATCCTAGATCATAGTATGCATGTCTGATACCGCTACATTCGGCACGTCAACACGATCATCCACGACGGCCTTGATCCGAATCCGTGCATCAACCATCTTCACACGTGCATCATGCTACATGCGACGTGCTTCTCAACTGTTCCCACTACTCCACTTCGCATTATTGGTAAAATGGTTTATTGGAGTTGTTTATATTTGCATAAATATTTGAGAATTTTTTCAGAAAATATTTTTCGAAGTCTGATTTGTTTTTAACAAAAAGCAAATTTTTTTCTAAGTGTAGAAGTGGACCTGCCTTGGTCGACGATCTTGTTCAAACGACATTGCTCTGTCATTCGAGTGACATGAGCATGTTATGCGATCTCGTTCGAACGACATCTCTCTGTTGTTCCAGCGACATGAGGATGTCGCGCGATCTCGTCGAGTGTCGTCGTCGCCTCAATTTTTGTATAAATATCTGAGTGCATTCTATAAGTTTTCCAAGTCTTTTTCGCACACGATTTCTGCATTATACAGCCTAAAAAACAGACTTCATGTTTTAAAGTTTCATACCTTCTTTATTCACATAATCATTCCCATATATGTATGTGAATCTTTAAACCTTCAAGAGGATCATTTTTACTCATCTAGTGTAACTTGTGGAGAAGCCGTTTCTTTTCCATTGATGCCCACCTGGATAGGGAAAAATCCAGCTGAAGACATCGGAACCGACACCTGAGGGTATTTCGTATGTCACTCTTATTTTCATTGTAATCCGTGTAAACCGTTCTTTACAAATTATAGTGAAGATAAAAATTTTTGCCCCTTTGGGGGATTTTTCCTCATTTGTGTGTTTGTCTGTGATTGAATGTTCTTGCATGATCATATTGTCTTCAACAACACCTAGATGCATGTTTTAGGATTTAATTGAAAAATTGAGTTTAATTAAATAATTTCTTTGCTTGAATAAAAGCGCACTCTTCAAATTTGTATCAGAGCCAATTACAAAATTCTACATTGTAATTTTCCACAAAATTTTTCTAAGATATCAATTTTCTGAAAAATTGATATTTGAAAAAGGGCTTGTTCAAAATGGAGAAGCTATATAATAAAATGCCAGTTTTGACGGGACTAATTATGCTTATTGGAAAGCCCCGTATGAAATCTTCTTTAAAAGCCATAGATGAAAGAGTCTAGATTTTGGTTGAAAGAGGGTGGACACCTCCCTCCATCACTATTGATAACATGACTAATTTAAAATTTGTGACTCCATGGACTGAACAAGAATTTAAATGGTCAACTTTTAACTCTAAGGTTCTTAGTGCTATTTTGGATCCGTCACACCTGACGAGTTCCGGCGAATTATGACGTGTACCACGTCAAAAGAGGCATGGGATGTTTTACAACTTACCCATGAAGTAACTAATGCAGTGAAAGAATCAAAATTTCAAAACTTAACAACTCAATTTTAAACTATCACCATGCTTGAGTTTGAATGTTTTGATGAATTCTATGCTAGATTATCTGATATTGTTAACATTAGCTTTAATCTTGGTGAACACATTCCTAATGCTAGAGTTGTTAAAAAGATGCTAAGATCACTGCCTAAGCGTTTTATCCCTAAAGTCACTGTGCTAAATTATATGGGTAATTTAAACACGCTTAAATTAGAGGAATTGGTTGGAGACTTACAAATCTTTTAAATTGACATGTTTCCTAAGTCTGTTAAACCAAAAGATAAGGGAATTGCACTTAATGCCCAGGATAGGAAGAGTGAGGGATCGACAAGAAAGAGAGTCGAGTCATCTAGAAAAAGGGAGAAAGAAAGGTCTGATTCCGAGTGTGACCTTGACTTAGATGATTTGGCCTTGTTTGCAAAAAATTTCAAGAAAATTCTCAATTTTAAGAAAAATGGAAATTTTACAGATAAAAAGAATTTTGAGAAAAACAAGTTTGAAAAGAAAAATGAAAAATATTTTAAAAACCCTCCTAAGAAAGACGGTGAGAGATGCTATGAGTGCGACGGTAAGGATCATAGAGCTTTTGAGTGTGCTACTAAGATGAACAAGCTTGCCAAAAAAAAGGGCAAAGTTGTCCTTAATGCTACCCTTAGTGACGACAGTGAGGTCGAGTCATTGGACTCTAGAGACGAGTCATCGCATGAGTGTAACTTCACCGCATTCATGGCTAGTCATGTGAGTACCTCTAGTGCTCCTCACGATGATGAGGATGCTACTTTACAGGGATACCTTGACAGTGAGAACGATGTGAGTGAGGGGGAGGATGATGAAAGTGAGAGTGAGAGTGATCTTTAACGCACCTATGTTGAGTTATATTCTGAGTCATTTAAAACCAAAAAGCATAACAAAGCGTTAGTTCTTAGGATCACCGCTTTAGACAAAGATTTAGGATAAGCGAGAGAGAGAGATATAGTCCTCCACCTGCACTACCTTGAGAGAGAGAGAGTATGCCTGTGTTGAGAGAGAAAGTCAGTTTAAAGAAAGAGAGATTTGTTTTGAGAAAGAGAAAGGGGACTTGACTAATCAAGTGAATAGTCTTACAAGTGATCTCCTTTCCTCCCTGGAGAATCGAAAGAAACATGAAGCCCTTATAGCCCAGCTTACTCATGATCTTGAGAGAGCACGGGAAGTCAAGGTTAAAATCGAGGATAGATCTAGAAAAATGGGAAAGATGCTCCTCGATCCCGCTTTAGGTTTTAGTGATAGGCAGGGAATAGGTTTTGATGGTGCCTCCACGTTCAAAATTGCACCTAGACCGGTTCCTAAGTTTACTACTACTCCATATGTCCATCATCAAAAACCACAAAGGAGAGTTCGACCAAGAAAAGCAAACCAAGGTCCACCTAAGACTGTGTTCTTTTGTACATACTGCAAGAGAAAAGTCCACATGAGAGAGTATTGCTATAGTTTGGGTCGGACTTCACATACTTATGCTCCACCACATCGTACTAGTGATCTTACCAGTCTGAGAGAGCGTGTTGAGTTTCTAGCCGCCACATCAAAGAGTTTGAGGGAGGAATTTCGACGGATGTCTTTGTCGTCTGTGAATACATCCCACCTTCCGGCTAAAACTAACAACAAAAAAGGTAAACAAAAGGTTACCACGTCTTGGGTACCTAAGAAAGATGAAAAGTCCCTTGTTGTTCATGTCTCTCTCAAAGCACATAATACCTCACAGTGGTATTTTGATAGTGGGTGCTCCATATATATGACAGGTGATGTCTCATTTTTTACCTACCTAGAGGATTATAAGGAAGGTAAAGTCACCTTTGGAGACGGGAGCAAGACTAGCATCGTAGGACGAGGTACAATAGAGTTACCACGATTTCTTAAACTAAAAAATGTTTTCTATGTCAAAGGTTTGAAGGCAAACCTCGTCACCATTAGCCAGTTGTGCGACATTGACTTTATCGTAAAGTTTGACTGGGATGCGTGTAATGTCTATAATCAAGTCGATAAACTTTTAGTGCAAGGGGTGAGGACGAAGGATAACTTCTATGGGACTATGCCCAAATCCTCACTTTTTTGCGACAGTGCCACGATCACTCCTATGGATCTATGGCACCAATGTCTAGGTCACGTGAACTTTAGATATTATAAGATAAAAGCCTAAAAAAGACCTAGTACGTAGCTTACCAACACTTGGAAATCCAACTTCCGTGGTTCATGGACCCTGTCAGTTGGGAAAGAAAATCTATAGTCCCCATAGGAAGTTACATTCCATTACCACCTCCTGTGTGCTTGAGTTGATTCACATGAATCTTATGGGTCCTACTCGTATTCAGAGTCTGGGTGGTAAGAGGTATATCCTCGTGATGGTAGATGATTTCTCCATATATTCGATTGTAGGTTTTCTAAGAGAGAAATTCGATGTTGTAGAATTTTTAACGACCAAGTGTCGTGTCCTGCAAAACCAACACGGAGTCACTATTAACAAGATACGCGGTGACAACGACATAGAATTTAAGGAAGCAAAGGTAGATCTTTACTGTGATAGCCTTGGAATTATATACGAATTTTTGGCCGTAAGGACTCCTCAGCAAAATAAGATTTTTGAGAGGAAGAATCGGACGATTCAGTAAATGACTAGATCTATGCTTTTGGGTCGTAAGGTTGCTAGGAGATTTTAGGCAGAGGAGGTGTATACTACGTGCCACACGCTGAATAAGGTTTACATGCGTTCACACACACTTAAGACGCCTTATGAATGGTGGACTGGCAAGAAACCCAACCTTGCATATTTTCGTGTCTTTGGGAGTAAATGCTACATCCTACGGGATAGAGAGAAATTAGGAAAGTTTGACTCCCGGAATGACAAGGGAATTTTTCTTGGATATTCATCAAACAGTAGAGCATACCGAGTTTTCAACCTAAATAACTCTAAGTCTATGGAGTCAATAAACGTCACCGGGCAAGATGACGAACCTCCAGCGTTTGTTGATCCTAACTGATATGCCAAATATAACACCTCGGTTGTGGAACCCATCCAATATATGATAGCAGTTATAAGCCATAGCGGTCTATCTCGCTAGCATATATCACAGGGTGCCACACACCCTGTGATAGGACGCACCCCCTCTTACAGATCGCACACCTTATGACAAGCCGCATCCTCTCTTTACAGGTCTCGGTCTTTGCACCATCATAGCCACTTGACAGCTGTCCACCTTCTAGAAGGATTTCCTACTTGTGAGACTCATACATATGTCACGTGACTTGAGCACGAGACACACCTTTACACCTCATATAAATAGAGGCACTCACCTCATTATTGAGGTAAGGGAACAGAGAACTCATAGGTTAATCCCTACCCAACTCTACTAGAGCACTGGACTTGGGGGCTGACCCCCTACCGCAGCAGCACTGGTCATCCTTCAGGCCACATCTAGGGGGTCCTGTTTGGCCACTATCATGTATTCTCTTCCCCTCATTCTATTGTGCGCCATTAATGGCATTGTAAACTTGTACAACAACATATGTATAATGAGAGTAGAGCACCAAAGTGGACGTAGGACTATTTTAGAGGTTGAACCACTCCATATCCTGTCTTTATCCTTATTTAGTAGCTTTGCATTCCTATTCTACACTTTACACTTGACTTGCTGATATGACATCTGTCTATGTACGATTTGTCATATCAACAATCTGGCACCGTCTGTGGGAACGAGATATTTCAATCTTTTTTCTCTATGTTTTGAGTTCTTAAACACCTTATTCTATCAATGGGGATCCTTAGGATCGTCATCTCATGAGAAAATTTTTGTTATCGAGCTCTGTTTTATATTCACATCCTTAAGTGGGTATATCTTATAGTCAGATTTGTTCTTGGGTCATCATTTTGAGACCTTAGATCTATTTCACATACCCATGTGATATCATTTCATTTATATAGTGCTGAAAAGCATGATGGGAGTCATCCCCGAAAGGATGAATGATTAGGGAAGAATTATATTTACCCCCTTTTTGTTGTTCTTGACCTGTGACCTAGGGTTTATTATTGAAAATGTGTCGTTTTGTGCATCGTGAGGTTATCCTCTCACTTAACAGACCCTAGTAAGTATGCTCTCCACGTATTGGGAGAGAAAAACTTAGTCTGGGCTTAAAATTTTGGGGATTTCTCCCTTTGCTGCAAAGGAGGGGATGCGGCCGAGCAATTCAAATGCCTTTATGGCCATGGCCTCTACTAACACGACTGCATTACAGAAGTTTCAAAACATCAGGGAATGGACTCAGATGGTCTCCAGCTTAACCTTGGTGAATATCATACAAAGGCCACGACAGTGCACCTATGTGCCTTACTGGCCACAACCTCAGCAGTAATACCATCTATCAGTGCAAACGCTGCATCCCCATTTCCTACTTGGTTACTCCAATATTTATGAGCTTACTTATTTCTGTTAGTTTTGTCTCAGATTATATATACTTTGTAAAGACTAACAAAAGAAGAAAATGGAAGGAGAGTCCAGCCAGAGCACAAAAGTCAAAGATGAGATTGTACAGCTGTACAATCAACTCAACCATATTTATGACAGTAATGCCTCACTCCAGACCCAGGTCAACTATTTGACTCAGAGGGTCCTCATGCTAGAAGTCGCGGCCTCATCCAATGTAGGTGAGGTACCTAGGAACATTTCTTCAATGACCTTCATTATCGTGGTAATACCAGAGGATTCTTTCACAGAAGCAATCAGTAGGAGTCAATAAATGAAATCAGAGAAGACAGAAGGGAGATCTAAGGCCTACATCCCATTGGCCTTCCCAATTGAAGACATTTTTTAGTCCATTAAGGAGGACAAGCTGCTGAGGTGTCCAGAGAAGCTCAAAGTTCCACCCCACAATAGGAACAAAGCCAAGTGGTGCAAGTTCCATCTGGACTATGGCCACAACACTGAGCAGTGCTATGCACTAAAGGATGAAATAGAGAGGCTGATCGGCCAAGGGATGCTAGATAGTTCCCTCATATATGTTTAGGGGATACAACCTAGTCTCACATACCACACGCACATTCTTTCATGCTTATGTCTTATATTTCATCTGTTTCTACTTTACAATGAAAACTCTTCCTATGCTATTTTAAATTAAACTTTGTATTGTCCCTATATATATATATATATAAATATATATATGTAATCAAGTTCACTTTATAGTGCTGTATTTTGATTTTTCAATTACATTAAATGTTATCTCATAAAAGACCATTTTATCTTAAACAGATCTCAATTTGAGATAATATGTTATATGGGGAATGAGAATATCTAAATGGGCGCAAAATGCCCGTCAACGCACCTGATTATCCGAAATCAAGTGATAATTGAAAATGATGAGAACAACTACCTATATTGGTCTGCAGCATCAATCACAAGGGCTTCCAATGCCCATTCTTGGCTATCCAGATGCGTCATTAACATGGGGAAGTTACTCCCCTGGTAAACATCATTAACTTAGTGAATATGAGACCAAACATCATTAACTTGGTGATCTGATGTTAGGTTGGGGAAGCATCATAATACCTAGCCCGGGAAGGCCTAAAAACAACCCACAGGGGCCGAAGACTTGATTGTATACGGATAATCCTACATTTGAAGGGACCAAAGACTTAATTGTGTACGGATAACTCTATTATAGCCTGGGAAGGCTTTATATATATTCGCAAAGCTTGGGGAAGCTTTTTAATACCTAACCCGGGGGGTTGATAATACCCCAATCGAAGCGACTAAAGGGAAGCGATTTAATTGTGTGTTGTGAATTACAAAGCCTGCCAAAGATATGGAAGGATGGCCTCAATTACTTAAGGGATCTTAAAAGGTGTCTCAACCTTATCAGTATGGATACAACCATTAAGTGAATTCATTAAAAAGACACGACAGTTAAATTCGGGTAGGATTGGTTACCTGTCGCAGCTCTGTTCAAGGGAAGCTACAATCATAAAGCTACAGCAGACTAAATACAGACACTTAGAGTTGCCGCAGCCATACCCAAAATCATTGGTTTTTATAATGAGGTAGCAACATATATGAAGAAACCATTTGTATAGTGGTTCCGTGGCCTTAATCTATAAAAGCATCAGTTCGATCATCATGGCATTAAGAAGAATCAAACATTTATTTTTAAAAAAAATGGTTGCATCCTTGATAGTAAAGAGTGGACAAAGATCTATAGAGAGCATTCATCCAAGTATTGAAGCTAGTAAAACAGAAGAATAAAAGGCTACTAGAAGAGGAAGTAGATTGTCAACATTAAAGGTGGTCGCAGCCAAAAATCTTGACAACTATTAATGTTAAGATTACAGACCATATATGCAAAGTTCAAAAATTGGAAGGGACGCATCCCTATATGGATAAGCAGTTCAAAAATTTTAGATTATGCCGGCTATAATATGGGCTATAGGCTCATTGGGTCGTGTCATCGTTGACATCCCCTTCATCACCTTTCGTAGCTATTTCGGTCTCTTCATCCGCAATCACTACCTCAGCCTCCGCCCTCAATTTGGCTTTCTCCTCGGCCGCAGCCTTGAGCTCAGTTATGCATTGTTGATGCTCTACATCACCAAGTACCCAGCAAAGAATCGTCTCTTTAGTCTTAGGGAATTTCTTTATGATTTTGTGCCCGAGATCTTGGTAACTACGGAGATAGGCCTTATTATTTATAAGATAAAAATCTTTGGACCCCTTGAATGACTCCACATTGCTATTGATGTCCAGTTGAAGGGCTTCGCTATGATCCCCATCCATTTTCTTGATTATCACGTCATGGGCTTCAGCATCACGAGTAGCCTTGGTCTCTAACTCCTCGTACCTCTTTTGAAGGAGTCTGAGCTTATTGCTAGAAGACTCTACGACTTGATCAGCTTTCGCGGCTTGGGCCTGAGAGACCTTGATCGATTTTGTGGCCTGGTTGAAATTTTCCTCCGCTTACTATTTTGCTTTGATTGAAGTGTCAAAGTTTATTTAAGCTGCCTGAAGATCCACGATAGCAGACTATTTTCCAGCTTCGAAGGAAGAATTCCTTGCATTCTCCAGGTCAGTGGCGTGTACCCTCTCCGCAGCCTCTTTTAACTTTTACAAGGCCTCATACTTCCTCTTTTGAGATATCATAACATCTGCGGCATGAAAAGAGAATGAGTTAGAAGCAAGCTACAAAATGTAAAAATAGAACTGAGAAAGTACTTGTAGTTACCCTCAAAACACTATAGAGGCCATAATCCTCTAGGTCGTCATAATCCTCATCCACCAGTCTATCAAGGTCCGCGGCGTCAGGGACCCTCTTCATCCTGCGTGCAGCCCTCGTAGTAGTGTCCCATGAGGATTCAAGGTTTGGCTGTCTAAGTTGTGGCCGCAGACAACCATCAATACCAACCCTAGCGCGGCACTGAGGAGGCGCCAGGTTGGAATTAATTAAAATAATGGATGGCGTGGGGGAGAAGATAAATGGATAGGGGCGTCAGACGTTGACATCAGACCTGCAGCGACCACAATGGCTCTGATATCATCATCGAACTCAACTTGGGGTTGGGGTGTAGCAGGGATAGTTTTTTTGTGGCTTGATGTTGGGTCGCGGCAGGTGTATTTTGGTCACTCGAAGGGACTACAGCTGGAGCCTTGGTCTTGGGCCTCTTCCTTTTCTTGTGCCTTGCAGCGTTATTGAGGACATTTTTACCCCCATCCATTTCTTCCAGTTGGGAAGCCAAGAGTTCCCTATCAACTTCCTCACCTGAAAGAAGAAATGCAACACTAATTATCTGAAGTTTTAAGACTAATTTCGGCAAAGTAAATTATGGGAAGTTATTACCTTCCGCGGTCATCTCTTTTGGAATGGATTTGATGGGGAAGTAGCCTGCTTCAAATACAGCGACAGAAGTTACAAGTGTACTGAATTTCTTCTGCTCGACAGGAACGACCGCGGCCTCAGCAACTCTTTTCTCTTGTCTCTTGCTCAATTGCAAGTTGTCGAGAACTGTAGAAAACACTTCAAGGGTTATTACAGAAAGAATAATAAGCAATTATAAAGAGGGGATGCGGTTATATTCCAAATACCTATCTTAGAGGGGAACCCCCACTACTGCGGCATCCTAAATGATTTCTCCCTCTCGTTCTCCTGAGGGTGAATCTCCCACCCTTCTCTAGAGATGTAGAAATATGTTCCCTTCCAATTCTTTACACCGGTAGGCCTCCCAGAGTAAAGTCTCTTGTCCCTGCCGCGGACAGAGAAATAGTAGTACCTAGAAAACTTTACAAAGTTTTCTTTCGGGCGGTAGAAGTGGAAAAACTCCGCGGGAGTAATGTCTTTTTTGAATTGGTTCTCCCATAGAACGACAGTTGCAAGAATGGCCCTCCAGCCATTGGGATCTAACTGGGCTAGTGCTAATTTTATCATTTGAAAAATTCGTCTGATGGGAACAGGAACTGGCAGCGGCAACCCGTAAATGAAAGCATAGAGTGGGAAACATACCCCATTATCAGAAAGTGTCGTTCATGGCCTTTGATTCGTGACATGTGTTGAGCACATCAAGTTCTCTGGAAACTCGAAGGCCTCAGCTACCTGATCAACCCAGTTTTGGGTCATAATGTTGTGAAAATCAAGTGCAGTAAGAGGTCTCTCAATCCTCCCAGATGGGCCAGCTAGTTTGTCCCTAACATCAGTAGCACCCCTTGTCGCGACACCATCTTTTACGTCCAATGGTTGGTTACTAGAATTGGATTCCTCTTCCATTGGCGCGGTCTCAAAATCCCCCTTACAGGCAGAATCCGCAGAGTCTGAGTCTAATACTACGCAGTTGGCACAATTCTTTAGTTGACAAGGCCCTATTGACTTCAAGGGGGCACGAAAGGAAGTTCAGGAGGAGAGACTCCAAAATGTTTTGCCCAAAAGCCTCTCAAAAATTCGTCTGGGTCAAAGTTCATATGGCTGCAGCAATACCAGAAAAACAGAGTTCGTAGTTAGGTGTCGCAACCAATATGGTTCGAAAAAGACTCTAAGAAGCATTGAAAGGACTAGTTATATGAATTCTAGAATTAATAGAAATAATCAGCAAGATTGGCTAAATATGTCAAGTGTGGGGTTTTAGTGACCTAAAAGACAATGGTCGCCGCAGAATTTTGATTTGATAGGCGTTTTTTCCTTACCGTAGTTGCCAATGGCCTAAAACACTGCTGACCCTAATATAAGAACCTGAGGCCGTAAACATTAACCTATGGGCTTGAATCCACGGAATATAAATTTAAACCTAGGGTATTACCCTCAGAGTCTACCAGATGCAGCCCTCACCTATAATTACTAAAGGGGTATTCTACCATGCCACGACCTCTAACTCAAACAATTTAGTATCTAAATGTTGATTCATTTAAAAGATCGAAGACCCAGAATGTGAGGGGTTTATTCAAGAACAACAAGAACAGTTATATGATTCAATGCGATTCAACACAAATACAGGCCATATGATCTAAGCAGTGGAAGATTAAGGGTTCATTTCGTACTATGAAGATTGATTCAAAGAACGAGTTAGCAACAATTACAATTATTTGTCATGCATATGTGTTCGATTCTTGGAAATTACCAGATTATTCAATCAAAACCTTAGGTTTCTATCAAGCAATTGAGGGTTCTTCTCAGAAAACAGATACAATCCAGAAAAATCTAATATGAAGTTCAGAAATGTAGAAATTCATGTGTTCGTCTATTAAAGAGGTTGGGAATTGAAAAAATTACCTGGAAACGAAGAAACCAACGACACTCAGCCTTGAACCGCCTCAGAACCACCACGCGCAGCCTTGAAAAGTCGCCAAAAGAAGCAAGAGGATGAATTAATGGAGTTCATCTTTCGATATTATCTCAAATATTTAGAAAACATAATGAAGTCCACGGCTGGAACAATTTATATAATAGGGCACAGGAAGATGAAGCGTCGCCTTGTAAACGCCGCGGCACCTAAATCCTACTCAGCCTCAACCTCAGCCTCAATCACTATCTCTTGACACTACGGCCTGGGGGCTTATTGATATGGCAAATATAACAGCTCGGTCGTGAAACCCTTCTTACATATGATAGCAGTTATAATCCACGACGGTCTATCTCGTCAGCATACATCACAGGGTGCCGCACACCCTGTGATAGGCCACATGCCCTCTTACAGGCTGCACACCTTATAAGAGGTCGTATCCCCTCTTTACTGGCCGCAGTCTTTGCACTATTATAGCCACTTGATAGCTGTCCACCTTCTAGAAGTATTTCCTACTTGTCAGACTCATCCATATGTCATGTGACTTGAGAACGAGACATACCTTTACACCTCCTATAAATAGAGGCACTCACCTCATTATAGACGGAAGGGAACAGAGAACTCATAGGTGAAGCCCTTCCCAACTCTACTAGAGCCCCAAACTTAGGGGCTGACCCCCTACCGAAGCAGCGCTGGTCATCTTTTAGGCCACATCTAGGGGGTCCTATTTAGCCACTATCATGTATTCTCTTCCCCTCATTCTATTGTACGCCACTAATGGCATTGTAAACTTGTACAACAACATATGTATAATGAGAGTAGAGCACCAAAGTGGACGTAGGCCTGTTTGAGAGGCTGAATGACTCTATATCATGTCTTTATCCTTATTTAGTAGCTTTGCATGCCTATTCTACACTTTACACTTGACTTGGTGATATGAGGTTTGTCTATGTACAATTTCTCGTATCAACACTAACCTTTAGCGTGATGATGAGGACTTTTCTGACAGCGACTTACTTGTCCCTCACACACACCCTATGGACCCTACTCCTGTGTTAGGGAACACACCTGCTTGGGTTTGCAAGAGTCATGGCCCTGCCTGGATTGTAGGCGATCCCACTTTAGGTGTCAAGACTCGTGCTCAGCTAGAGAACGTTGTTAGTCACTTTTCTACACATCCACAGTCGAGCCCAAGAATCACAAAGAAGAACTCAAGGATGAACATCGGATATCTGCTATGCAGGATGGGTTACTTCAGTTTAAAAAGAATAATGTCTAGGAACTTGTCCCCCGACCTAGTGAAACGAATGTGATAGGTACCAGATGGATTTTCAAGAATAAAATGGATGAAAATGGTACCATAATCAGAAACAAGGCTAATTTATCGCTCAAGGCTACACACAGATAGATGGTGTAGACTTTGGGGAGACATTTGCTCCTGTTGTGAGGCTTGAGTCGGTCCACTTACTACTCGCCATCGCATGTCATATGCGCTTCAAGTTATATCAGATGGATGTCAAGAGTGCCTTTCTAAATATACAGGAGGAGGTTTACGTGGAGCAACCAAAAGGGTTTGAAGACCCTAAGTACCCGGAACATGTCTACTATCTGAGGAAAGCCTTGTATTATTTTAAGTAAGCACCCCGTTCTTGGTACGAAAGGCTTACTTCTTATCTCTTAGCCCATGGCTTCAAGAGAGTGGGAGTTGATATGATGTTGTTCGTCAGGAGAGATAGTGCTATTTTGGTTGCCCAGATCTATATGGATAACATAGTCTTTGTATCCACGTGCTCCCAGTATTCTCACCACTTTGAGGAGGAGATGAAAAGTGAGTTTGAGATGAGCATGGTAGGTGAGCTTACTTTCTTCCTTGGTCTCCAGGTTCGTCAGCTAGCGGATGTGATGTTCATCTCCCAATCCAAGTATGCTAGATACCTAGTGAAGAAATTTGGTTTCGACTCCGCTAAGCATGTACAAACACCTATGAGTACCTCTATGAAGCTTAGTAAGGACACTTCAGGAAAGGACGTAGAGCAAACCTTGTATCGAAGTATGATAGGTAGTCTTCTCTACTTGACTGCCAATCATCCCAACATGGCCTTTAGTGTTGGAGTCTGTGCGCGTTATTAGGCGTCCCCTAAAGAGTCACACTTACTCGCTCTTAAACCTATTATCAAATACCTGAGTGGGACTCTCTCCCATGGCATTTGGTATTCCTTTGATACCACTGATCGTTTGTTCGCATACTCGGATGCTGACTGGGATGGGGATGCAGATGGATGTAAGAGCACTTCTAGTAGGTTTTTTTACTTTGGTTCTACTCTTGTCTCCTGGCTGAGCAAGAAGCAAAACTCCATCTATTTGTCCACTGCAAAGGTTAAATACATCGTCGCCGGGAGTTATTGAACGTAACTCTTGTAGATGAAGAAAATGTTAGAGGATTATGGGATTTCACAGGACACCATAACCATCTCCTGTAATAACACAAGTGATACACATATCGCGTAATACGTTCTAACATTCGTGCACAAAGCACATCAGAATACGCGAGCACTTTATACGTTAGTTAGTTGAGGAGAAAGTCGTATCCCTGAGTTTCATACCCACGAACAGTTAGTTAGCCGATATTTTTCACGAAACCTTTAGATGCCTTAAGATTCGAGAGTCTTAGGAAGTCTTTAGGGATTTTCACAGTTGACTGAGAGGATGGTCCGTGTCTAGGATAGGATGCATTATCATGTTCATATCATATGATTCATATTGCTAGTTTGTATCATTTGTATTATTATGTTTGTTTCCTTTTTGTTTGCACCTTATATGGATGAGCATTTAAGATAACCGAGTCACATCATTCACTTCCATTTTCAACGTGACTGTTTGATAGTGATTTGAGACGCTACATCATTGCATCCATGTGCTTTACATTATTTGGAGTCTTTGAGATTTGATTAGTGATATCTTTCTACATGTTTGGCTCCTTATCTCCTTTATTTCACACATGCATGACTTTATTTGAATGTTGTACTTGTCTATCACATGATGGCTTGAGTGTTTCCATCTCAATTATGTCTATACAACAAACCATATGCGATAAAACTTGACAAGATTCGAATGCATGTAAAAACTATTTGGTGAGATTGTGTGGTATTTTTTAACGGGAGAAGGGCTGCGAAATGTTCATTTTTCCTTTGGGAATACTAAGCCACCTTTAAATCGGACATAAAAAATGGAGGAATTTTATTATCCAGGGTTCAAAGAGGTTAAAAGAGCCCGAAAAAATTTAAAGGTAATAAAAAGTAATTCATGCCACCATCAATTCTCTAATGTTTGAGAATTTAGATCACCTCTTTTCAAAATATAAATCCGAGGGAGTTTGGTTGAAGGATTTAAACGGGTTTGCACTTCCTTGAAAGTCCTGAAAAAGCATCAAATAGTTTTGAACGTTATTGGTGTGGAAATCACTTTGAGCTTTGATTTGCTGATTTGATTGAGTCAATTTATTATAATTCCATTTTTTTACACCTAAGGAAGATGTTGAGTTCATTCGTTAGAACGTATCCGATATTCGTTGTGCACATATGTTATGTTTGTATGCATTGATTTTCCTATCGAATTTGATAACACCTCTACATTTTCGCTATCATCGACTTGGTTGTTTTGTGTTTGTTCATGGTGTGATTCTTTGTTGTATATTTTGTGTGAAAAAATTTGAAAAATTCAAAAATAGAAAGTTTATTACCTTGTGACACTCTCCATTTGCATTTCTTTGTGCTTCTCATATCTGTCTATTTTGGGACATCATAAAAAGGGGAAGAATGAATTATGGGGGAGAAGTGTTTTATATTTGGTTGATTTATCAATGATTTTCTTACTCTTAATTGATCTTTTATTTTGGCATATCATTATATTTCAAACTGTTATGCATTATGGGTATTTGCTTTATCTCATGTGTGTATATACAAAATTGATATTTATTGGATTGCACACCCTAACTAGATAAGCTTTGAGAGTTTCTGAAGCGCTGAAGATTTGAAGATGTTAAATTTTGATTGACGACATGTCAGCTAGTATTCTCAGTTTGAAGGTTTAATGCGGATATTATCTTATATGTCATTTTCTTTATGGAGATAGCATAATTCGGATTTTGTATGTTTGTACCGGCATAGACATAGGGGGAGATTTGTAAGGACATAATTTTATAAATATCCGGGGTAGAATTTAGAAATTTTCTATTTATCCTAGATCACAGTATATATGTCTGATACCGCTACATTCGGCACGTCAACACGATCATCCACGACGGCCTTGATCCGAATCCATGCATCAACCATCTTCACACGTGCATCATTCTACATGCAACGTGTTGTTCAACCATTCTCACTACTCCACTTCGCATTATTGGTAAAATGCTTTATTGGAGTTGTTTATATTTGCATAAATATTTGAGAATTTTTTCAGAAAATATTTTTCGAAGTCTGATTCGTTTTTAACAACAAGCAAAAAAATTTCTAATTGTAGAAGCGAACTTGCCTCGGTCGACGAGCTCGTTCAAACGACATCGCTCTGTCGTTCGAGCGACCTGAGCATGTCGCGCGATCTCGTTCGAACGACATCTCTCTGTCGTTCAAGCAACATGAGGATGTCGCGCGATCTCGTTCGAGCATCGTCGCCGCCTCGATTTTCGTATAAATATCTGGGTACATTCTACACATTTTCCAAGTCTTTTTCCCACACGATTTTTGCATTTTACAGCCCAGGAAACAGACTTCACGTTTTAAGGTTCCATACCTTCTTTATTCACATAATGATTCACATATATGTATGTGAATCTTTAAACCTTCAAGAGGATCGTTTTTACTCATCTGGAGTAACTTGTGGAGAATCCGTTTCTTTTCCATTGCTGCCCACCTGGAGAGGAAAAAATCCAGCCGACGACATCGGAACCGACACCTGAGGGTATTTCATATGTAACTCTTGTTTTCATTGTAATCCGTGTAAATCGTTCTTTACAAATTATAGTGAAAATAAAAAGGTTTGCTCCCTTGGGGGATTTTTCCTCATTTGTGTGTTTGTCTGTGATTGAATGTTCTTGCATGATCATATTGTCTTCAATCACACCTAGATGCATGTTTTAGGATTTAATTGAAAAACTGAGTTTAATTAAATAATTTTTTTGTTTGAACAAAAGCGCACACTTCAAGTCCCTTAAACATTTATTCATACACGTTTAGTCCAAACCTTTTATTTTGTTCAAAAAACTCACTCGCCACATAAAAACATTAAAAAAAGGACACACAATACCCATTTACCCACCTCCTCCCCCCCCCCCCCCCCCACTGTCGGATCTCCGGCGGCGTCGCCAGAGCGCCAGTGAGGGTCGTCGGAGCTCCGAAAATGGAGATGGAGTTGGGGGTGGGATAGGAGGGAGGTGGGGAGGGGGTGCCACTAGCGTGAATTTTTTAAAATATGAGAATATTGGGTAAATAAGTATTTAAAAGATTAAATAGGTTAAATTAAAAATGAGTGTCTTTTTAAAAAATATGTATTTATGTTGGAGAGTATTTGATAATTGACCCTAAATTTTATTGTGTTTTTTTTTTGTTTTTTAATTTTTCCAATTAATTAGATATCAAATTCAAATTCAATTAAAAAAAGAAAAGAAAAACTAAAGTGGAAAAGAGTACAAATATCTTAGATATTTAGGCACGACGAGCCGACATGAAGTCTCCCATCAATATCTAAATAATGAAAGGGACCCAACCCAACCTCTACTTCTTTTAAGATCAGACCTCTATTGTTTTTCTCCATTAGCTCTCTCTCTCTCTCTCTCTCAAACAAACAAAAAAATGTCATCAGGATGCGCTACCTTTTGTGAAATCTTACTAGCAATCATACTCCCTCCACTGGGCGTTTGCATCAGGCGCGGTTGCTGCACCGTATGCCCCTCTTTTTTATCTCTATAAATATAACTTACTATGTATTTATTTAAACAAAATATGTATGTTAAATTTGGATATATTTTTGCAGGTGGAGTTTCTCATATGCCTGGTGTTGACCATCTTGGGGTACATTCCTGGGATAATCTATGCTCTCTATATCATCGTCTGGGCATCCGAGCCCGGTTTGTCCCATGACGATCACTACCACAATCTTGCCTAGTGTCACCCCATCATTTGTATCTCTATCAATTTACCTCTTCACTATCTGTGTCTTATTGAAATCGAATCTTTCAGATTTTATGTTGTATTTTTTGCTTATTCTCTTCTTGTGCACTTGTACTACCTTAAATCTTTGATAATGGGAAAGCAGTAGTGTACTGCGTAATGAGAAAGTAAGTTTGTGGATGATTATACTTCAGCTAATTTTTAACACCAAATGGTATTGCAACACAAAGAAATTGCTACAACATCCGATTGCAATAATAGAGAAGGAAATAAATTTGTTTACTGAGAGATCTAAGATTATTTACCAATAAATTAATTAGATGGAACAAATTGTCTAAACCAATGTCCATTACAACCCATCCGTTTTATCAATCTTCTCCGGGGTCCTCACTTCATGAAATGATATTTGTACCTTGTCCTAAAAACGAATTACAGATACAATTAGAATGCACAAGTTACAATAACAAAAACTCAGTACAGCTATACTTTCCGATAACTTCCTTTGTGCAAAGAATAATTCTATGTTTACCTAACCGTGTGTATAAACCTCAAACTTTGTGGAACTTTTTATTCCATAAAATGAGGAGTTCTCTACCAAAAATGTCTTTTTGTAACTTTGTTATTATATATATTTTAAAGGGGTTTTAACCTTTATTTGACTTAATCTCTATTTTATTAATATTTTTTATATAACTTTCAAATTTTTTACATCATTAAAAAGTCTTAATTTGATAATTATATTTAACACCAAAAATATAATTTTCTCCAAATTACCATTATTTTAAATAATACCTCGTCCCCTTCGACTTCTTTCTCAAATCAAAATCCTAATTTTTCATCAAATTTTAAATTCTAAAATCAAATCAAACTAATATACGAAAGATAAAAGGTTCAATAAAAGAGTAAAACATCATTTTGTAGGTATTCAAAATGTTGGGTGGGTTTTGTAAGTCATGCAAATTCACTCGCTTCATCCAATTTACCATTTGAGAATTCAAACCCACGGTTCAAGTCATGGGGACAATGAAACCTAGTTGGGAAATAATAATTGCGCAACTTAAAGATCTCAATTAATTGTCAAAGCAGATTACTATCAACGCCCACAGAGAAGCATTACCACGAGCCAGAATTACCTCTTTACGACAATAATTGAAGGTACCCTTTTACTTATCAAATTACTATACAGCCGATTCTCAACCTTTTTAATCGATTCTCAACCTTTTTAATTAATACTTTACTTTTTTTTTTAAATTACGATTATTTTTTTTCACATAACCCCCCAACATTTTGAATATCTACAAAATGATTTATTACTTTTGTGAACTCTTATCTTCCATTTATTAGTTTGATTTGATTTTATAATTTAGGGTTATGAAAAATTAGAATTTTGATTTGGAGAAAGATAACGTGAGATGAGGTTTTGTTTAAAATAAAGGTAATTTGGTGAAAACAATATGTTGGGGTTTAAATCTAATTAGCAAATTAACATTTTTAACAGATTATGATGGTGTTAAAAATTTGGAAACAATGTCAAAGACACTAGCAAGGGTAAGTTAAACAGCACATTAAGAAATGGGGGTTAAGTAAAAAAAACTATTTTAAATCAATCATTAGACATTTACTAAAACAGATATTTAATAAACATAGTAATTATTGGAGATACATGAGTATTGTAAAGTAAGTTAAATTCCTACAGTTAATAGTATGCCATGCGCACAAGCCAGACAAACGAAAATAACAAAGAGATTAATGAAATTACATACGCAACGCAAGATATACGTAGTTCATCAACGTGTTTATGTTCACGGGGTTTAGGATTTGCTCTTTATTACTTTATAAAACTAGTTGGCAGAGTTGTAGCTCTGCTTAACAACATAATATCAAATGTACTCTTCAACGGGGGGAGGGTTTACATTTATAAAGAAGCTTATGAGAGTCTTAAGCTCCGTTAATAGCTATGCCTAAAAGTTCGGACCTATCCTTTATCAATTTCAATTGTTCCAAGTGATGGATATATGGGAGCTTTCTATAACGTGGACTCTTTATTAACTTGAAGTGTAAGAAGCCTTGACGCTCATGCCGAGCATGCGCCATCATAATCATGGTCCCCATAATTGCCCCAAAAGCTCAAGGTTGTTTTAAGAGCATATATAATGGTGGAGAAGGATGAAACGTATCTTTACAAATTAAAAAGGGCGAGGTAAGGAGAAATGGTAATAAAAGTTCCAACGAACAAGTGTTGTTCGTAGGAAATAAAAACAATATTTTTTACGAACAACATTTGTTCGTAGGAATTGTTACGAATAAATGTAGTTCGTAAGAACCCAATTTATGTAATAAAAATTAATTATTTATAGTTGATACGAACTTTATATGTTCATAGGAGTTCCAACGAAGTTCGTAGGAATTCCTACGAACAAATGAAGTCCGTAGGAAGTATTTACCAATTTAGTAGCCGTTTAGTAAATTTAGAGAACCGCTACCATTTCTCTTGCAAAATTTATTGCCTCTCGCCCACCACTGCAGACCTTTGAGTTTGTAACTTTGCCATTTTGTGTGTCTTTTAGCTCAACCATTGTGGATGCCCTAAGGTCACTGGGCTTTGTTATATCTTAAGTTGGTTATTGATTTTGACAAGTTTTCATACTTAAGTGATTGTTGCATGAAATCTTTGTTGGTCGGTTGGAGGTTAATTTTTTAGTTACCCTTAAAACTAGAGATTTTTTTCTCGTTAAGTGACTTAAGGGAACGTTGGTAAATAGGGCATCTTTAATTGGCGGCAAACTGTCGCTTCGATAGTCGCCATACGCGATTGTGATCGATATACTTTGGGGGAACCATAAGGGAACTTCTCACCACAAGATAATGATTAACACTCTTTTCCTCGCTTTCTTGTTCATTTTAAAAACCTTCAAACTCTCAAATGAGAGCTTTTCACTGTCGTCATTTCGTCTCTAAGAACTCTCGAAATTATTTCTTCATTCCAATCGCTTTTTTTAACTTCTTCACTTTCTGTTTTAAATTATTTTATTGAGTTGTCCTCTTTAAACATGGTGTATGTTATCGATGAAAACACTGTGGAAATATTCAAACTTAACCATGAAATCACCTAGTGATTATCTGTAGGATTAGATGAGGGTCTATATAACCTTTGCGCCCTTTTCTGAAGGCTATTGGTTACCTTCAATATTTATTACTGAATGTGGGATCACTTTTCTTCGAATCTATTATTTTTGGAGTTCTGCCAATATTTTGATGTGGTCCCGGACGAAGTTGCTCTAAATATAGAAAGGATCGTTAATGGGCTTTACTGTATTAACAAACTATATAGAACCCATCTTGGTATTATTGAAATTACGTACTGTTACCACTGATGACAACCACTGATAATATGAATTACATAAATATGCGGGTTGCTAACTGGGCCTTCATCGTGAATTTCCCTGATTCCAATAAGGATTACTGGGATCATGGGCTGATTATGAAGAGCCGATAATATTATGCTCTTCTTGGGGGTCTAGCATACGATGGGCCAAGATGGTCCCAGGAATGGATAAGATTAGGTTAGATAGAAATTATGTCTTTAACATTGTAATCATATTTTTATTGAGGTTTAACACCTCCCATTATTAGTGCTTTTTCAATTAAAAACAAAATATCAGAAACTCGTCTTATTAAAAACTATATTGTTCTTTTCTCTGTCGTGCAACAAAAAACAAGAAGAAAGTCCCTCATGAAGGTGACATTTACTTTTTTTTTTTTATCTCTGAACAATTTGGGTTATTCAACAGAGAGTTAGAATAGTTGAGAATTTGAGGTCTGTGGCATTTCTTCTCTGCTAGAAGAGTTCTACCGCCTCTTTCATTGTGAGGCCAGTTGAAAGAACATCAGTTATCCTCATTACCTTAGGCGACCTAGAAGCTTCCACCTCCCAAAAAATAGAAGGTGGGGGATCAAACGAGGAAGGATCATCGTCTTCCTTTAAACCATTATAAGTTTCATTGGTTTGTTCTACTATTTATCCTAGTGTCATGGCCAGGATAAAGGTTATGAACTCGTTCGCCTCAAATGTTAGTACTAAGTCTCCTCTCCATGCTAGCCTATTGAAAAAAATTAAAGATCTTTCTCGATCGGAGAGTATGAAGAGTGAAGTTGGGATTCTAATAACCCCATAGACATCGAGTATTACCCCTATGAGGACTATGATCCCCTTTCAAAGAGGAAAAAAATGCATCACATTCATCATCCCCTACTAGACATTGTGGGGGAAAAGAATGCTAATAAGGGAAAGAGCGTTGCCTAATCTGTTAGTGCTCGCCCCAACCTGGATCGAGACTTGATTCATTCAGGGTTTTTTCATGCTAATAGAGCACCTGCCTATGCCTTGCCCCATGATAAGTTATCGAAACATGCCAATTACAATCTCTCCATAGTAAGTTGATCATTCTATATCATTCGTCTGTATTTGTTTCTTACTCTCACACTTGTTTGCCTGTTGTTTTACATCTCCTAATTGATTATGATAAGTTGTTGGATAAAAATGGTTGGTTATAGGAATCCTCCGTTGATGTGGATGTCGCCTTTAAAAAGTTGGGCAAGTCTCTGGTGACTACCAGATCATTGAATGCCACCCAGGTGATCGAGACGCTGAAGCTTGGTAAAAAGTTTAAGAGTCTGGAGGTCGAGAAGATCAAGCTTCATGAGAAAATTGACTAGTCTACTGCGCTGGTGGACGATGTCGAACATGCCAAAAAATATGTCGAGAAGGCTAAGGTCAATGTCGATCTCGCCAAGATATAAGCTAATAAGGCCATGTATAGAGTTGAGGAGGCCTTAACAGGCATGTCAAAGTACAAATATGAGGCCTTTACTCGTGGTTGGGATAAAGTCTTAGCCAATGTCAACAAACCAAATCACATACCTTATAATGGATTTTTTTAATAACGGTTAGGAAGACGCTCTTGTCAAGGTCAGCACTGCTAAGGTTTCTGACCTCTTTAAGGAGAACAACGTAGGATCTCCTCCTCAAGTTGAGGAGGAGGACGACGATTATGATGAGGGGATGGTTGGAGGTAAATATGTTGCTAATGAGCCTATTCAGGTGCAAGTTGAATAAGATGATGTGACTGGGGTCGACCATTTGAAGATAATACATATTTTGTAACTTTTTGAGAAGGATAAGGTCTGTAAGAATGCTCCTTAGAACTGTTTTAGGAAGAATTGTATTTCATTTTCCTTTGATGAATGATTTGGGGGTTTTCCTCCTATTTGTAATATTTTCAATGAAATTCATAATTTAATCCAACTGCTGCCTTTTTATCAATCTTTACATGTTTTCTTCCATTTCACAAGCATATATATTTGACCACTTGTTCATGTAGTTTAACGTAAGACTTTCAGTATTGGTCATTGCTCAGAATGACTTTCAAGAAAAACATGGCATACTGTTCATTGATGGTTATGATGAAGATGACGAGGATGATGACCTCGACTAACACTTAGGTCTTGATGTGTTTGTCCAAGAAAATAAGGCATACTTAGAGCTTCGTCACCTCTTTCATCGAGCAATGGTAGATTAAGCTTCCCTTTATGACATGAGTTTGATTGCCCAAAGTAGTCATAAGGAGTCGTATAGCCCATTTGAAGCCCTACTTTGACCAAAGGCTTACCAAACTAAACAAAGAGAGAGGATTCGATAAGAAACTAGCCATCATTGAGTCTGCTCACTCGAGGATAAATTTAATTCTTCACGCTGACATCATGGGTTCCAGTAAGGTTGCCACTATTCGAAAAAAGGAGGACAATTATCTAAGGGATGAGATTGGAAGACATACAAAATTCAATTTGTGTGAGCATGATAGTGAAAGAGTTTCCTTTTCATAAAAAGAGAATGCTTAATTAAAAGAGGAGCTATAGAATACTCGAAAGTCTTTAAATGACAGAGTTGCGGGTATTAAGGGTTCACTTTCATCCCAGAGGAACAAGGATGGTCGTCTAGAAGAAGAACTAGAAAATACCAAGAACTTTTTTCTTAACAAAGTGACGACCATCAAGAGTTTGCTCGAGAAGTTTGACCGCCTTATATTTCAAAATTCATAAGAAACCTCGTGACGTATGGATGGATGTCTATGACGAGGCACTTCTTAAACGTTGGATAAATGACTTCACAGTGGTAAAGGTTCCACAATATTCTGAGTTGTGGTATTGGTAAAACCCAAGTTTCCTTGATAAAAAATAGCCTCCTTATAAGCTTAATGTTTGATGGATCCTAACGGATGCCATTCTAGTTAGCTTGATAAGGAAGTACCTAAGAGACTATGACCTTGATGTAGGCGATGATCTTTACTGACCTCAACACTTGGTCGGCAGGGTAAGTCATAGGGGTCCGTTAAATATCAGGGATATGTCTGTGACCATTACTCTTATAGGTTAGATTTTTCTCCAACTGGAGTTGGGATGCCATAGAATGAGTCATCACAGTTTCCTAGTTGATCCAGTTGTATTTATCATTTCATTGTAATTTGTTTTTGTTTTCAATTTCCTTGTAATAACTTAAAATGTTAATGGATTTTTTTTGCATTTTTCTTCCGTTTATGGCGTGTGGTCTTATGGTTTTACATTTTAGAGTATATCATCATATTAGACCTTAGGCCTAGATCCAAAAAAGAATATATGCACATGTTTATAAAGTCGTTCCCTAGTAATGATTTTTGTGACCTAGTTGGTATTGAGTGCCTAAGGTTTCCCATCAGTTGGAAGCCATTTTTCATATTTTGTTGATCGACAAAACACTTTGGGTTTAATAAAATGTTAACCGACCAACCCATTAGTCTTATATGCAGGCATTTAAGTTTAGAGTTGGTTTATGGTCGTTCAATTAATCAATCTTAAAATAAGACATTTGAGAGAAGATAATCATCACGACAATAAGTAACATGTCAAAGAAACTCATTCTACAAATTGATTTTTTTTATCAAATAACCATTTGTCTACCACTTGGAACAATGCATAGAGATAAATGCGAGAAGTGTAAAATAACTTTTTAAAACTAATTCGAGATTGAAATAAACTAAATAAGATTAGTCATAAACATATACTTTAAAATTAAAACTTCTTCAAATTATATGCATTTCAATATTGGGGAACCTTTCCTCCCTCCATTGTTTCTAATTGGTAGCCTCCCATTAAGTTGTCTCAAATGACTTCGAATGGTCCTTCCCAGTTAGGCCCAAGTTTTTTGTCTGAGGGCTTCGCGGTGCTGCCCACGATATTTTTAAGTACGTAATCCCCGACCTTGAATCTCCTTGCTTTCACCCCCTATTTACTGCTTGGCCAATTTTTACTGGTAAGAGGCAAGCTTTACAAGAGCCAATTCCCTTTTTCCGTCAGCTAAGTCAAGCTCTGCTCTGATCGCTTCATTGTTGAGGTCTTGGTCAACTAAGGTGGACTTAATGATAGGTAGACCTATTTTCATTGGGATGACTACCTCAATTCAATAAGCTAAGGAAATTGGTGTTTCTCTTGCTGATCATCTGGGCATTGTTCGAAATCCCCAGAGAACATGGAAGGGCTGGTCGACCCATTGGCCCTTTTTTCTCTATAATATTTTCCTTGTTTCTTTGAGGACTGTCTTATTGGAGGTTTCCACTTTCTTTTTTCACTAAAAGTAGTCTACTGAATTGTAGTAGTCCTTTATACCACACTCATCGCAGAAGCTTTGGCAGAAGTTTCTCTCAAACTGAGTTTTGTTGTCCGTGATGATGAATCAAGGGATGCCAAACCATTTTATGATGTTATTAAATATGAACTTGGTCATGTCAAAATCTCGGATGTTCGTCAAAGGTTCTCATTCAATACATTTAGAGAAGTAATTTATGCCCACCCATATATACTTTTTTCTACGAGAGGAAATATGTCGATGATATTAAGCCCCTACATGGAAAAAGGCTAGGTATTTGTGAGGGACATGAGGTCACTGGCTGGCTGATGAACTGACAACGAGAAGAGTTGACAGTTTTTGCATTTTCTAACATTAGAGACCGCTTCTTGTTGCACATATAACCACCACTACCCTTATTTCATAGCCCTAAATTCCAACGACCTTCTCCCAGTGTAGCTGCCACCTATCCCCTCATGCAACTCATAGAGATTATTTTTGGCATCTTTTAGGTGTACGCATTGGAGATAAGGCTCTAAAAAGGAGCGCTGATAAAGCTTATGTTTTGTCGACAAATGAAAATGAGCATCTTTTACTCAAATCATATACGTCTCATTTCTATCATCGGATATGATATTGTTTTTCATGTAAATCACTATTAGATCCATCCAGATCGGGGCCCTATCAATGTCCATAACATGATTGGTAGATTTTTCCCTATTCATGATGAGACACTCTAGGTAATCTACCTCGATCGTCCATTTCATATCCCCCTGACAGCTTAATCAAGTGTGGCAAGTGCATCTGTGTGACTTTGTTCCCCTTTGGGAATTGATGTACTAGTAAATGTTGGAATTGGACAAACAATTATTGAGTTTCTTCAAGGTATATGTCCATGATCTCATCCATGGTGTTGTAGTCTCCTAATATCTGATTTGATACTAGCCTTGACTCACAAAATATATCGAGGTGATGGGCACTTAGGGAAAGCTCTTTTCGCAATCTGTCGAGCAAGGCTTCATAGTCATATTTATTGTTAGAGGTTTAGAATCACAAAAAAATTGGTTGCTCGAGAACAGTATTCTCTGAGGATACCAGTACTATCCCAACTCTTTCCCGTATGGAATTTAAGGCTCAATCAACGTATAATACCCATTTCTCACCTTCTTTGATCAATTATCTGACGGGTTCTTCACTTTCGGTGCTAGTCTCCACTGATTCTTAGTTGTTTGAAAATTTGACGATGAAGTATGCTTGAACTCGACCCTCGACTAGGGTTACAGGTGAAGATTGAATATCAAACCTTTCAAGTTCTACTGACCAATTGGACATCCTTCCAAAAAATTCAACCTTACTGAGCATTGCTTTGAGAGGGAAGGAAGTTAGAACAATGATAGTTAGTACCTTGAATTAGTGTTTCAACTTTTTGAAGGCTATCACCAATGGATATACAAGTTTCTCCAATGGGAGGTTCTCTTCTCAGCATTGAACAAGATTTTTCTCGCATAGTATGGCCATCCCAAGGGGGATAGGAGGGCTTCTGCCTCTGTGCATGTGCACAGGATAATAATCTTTCTCAGGGCGCTTGGTCATCATCAATGTGGTGTAATATGTAGATATAAAGTCCCCAACCTATTTTGAATAAAACATGATAAAGAAATGTTTTCTCCTTAAGAGAAACGACATCAAGGACAATGTTGACGCTTTCAAAGGTTCGGGGACTAAGTTACGAAATGGGAAGGTTTTAGGCACCCATCCCGCCCTTTCAATCTCTCATAGGCATGTGTTAATCTTCTAATGTTAGACTCCGTGAAGTGTGTGATTATGTGCATAATATAAATGGAGAATGGAATCATTCAACTCGCATCATGGAAAAGGACAAAGTGAATTCATCCTTAGGAGTGTTCCTAAAATAATAATTCAAAAAATAATGTAAGTGTCTACTAAGCTACAAGTCGTATTGAAAGAATGAATGTATATATATATATATATATATATATATATATATATATATATATATATATATATAAACACTGTAACAAATGTGTATAAGGGAGGAGTCGAGTCTAGGGATTTACCCATGATGCCTACATAGACCAAGGGGAATCAAAGTTCACATAGTTCGAAAATAACGTAGGGTGGGATTTAACCCATAAATTCAAACGGGGAAATCTCTTATATGTGTGTATGGATAAACATGCTTTAAGTGTGACAATGCGTAGTGAGAATCCATATACTGGAATTTATAGGAAAACCCTCTTTTTCTTGTTTTTCAATTTCTTTATGAAAATAAAGTACGTACAAATACTAATAATATTGGTTTTAGATTAAGGTATGTGATTTTATAAAATAATACACCAAAGTAGAAATAATGCAACAAATGCTAAAATAAGAGAATTTAAAGACAAGGATGGATAATTGGAACTCTTTATGAAGACTTGAAGTAGATATTGATTGTAGATGCACTGATCTCTAAATGAG
This sequence comes from Sambucus nigra, assembly GCA_949130495.1. NCBI lineage: Eukaryota > Viridiplantae > Streptophyta > Magnoliopsida > Dipsacales > Adoxaceae > Sambucus > Sambucus nigra. The sequence goes on along the minus strand of OX422223.1, from coordinate 349,345,252 downwards.
GTGATGGTGGTATGAGTATATGGGAGGAATTTATAAAATGAAGTATGAAAATAATGGAAGAAATGTGGGAAATGGGCTTTTTAAGAGGGGAACAACTCTGAATTTGAGATAATGTTCTCTGAATTATTGAGAGGGATGTTCAGGGGTGATCTTCAAAGTGGCCTCTATTTATAAGGCCAAGGGGTGCCAATCGGAAGGATCCTGGACCTGCCTATCGGCGTAAAACTCCAGACACACTACCGATAGGTAGGGTACTGAGGGGTGCCATTCGACAATCTGAGACAAGTTATTCAAAAAAATGGTAGAAAAATGAGAACCGTAAGTCAAAATCGCACACGAGGTGGACCATTGGAAACTTTATTTAGATCCCTTTAAGAATCCGTTGAGCCAATCCCATGTCTGAAAGTTGACCGAAGTCAAATGGGTCTTAAAAGAACTCATTGGTCGCTAGATAGGAAATTTTCAAAAGAAAAGGGATCGTTTATCCAAATCGTAAGGACGATTTGTGCACGGGATGAATCTTTAGAAAGGGTATTCATAGCCCTTTGATATTTCATTCAGCTTCGTTCAGTCCAGAGAGTTGACCAAGGTCAAACAGGGCCCGAAAGTGCCTATGACCTTTCGGAGAAAAATGGGTCGCTCGTCCATAAGGCTGACTCGCACTCGAGGTGGACCATTGGAAAGGGGATTCAGATAAATTTAAATATTTATGAGCGTAACTCTACCTGGAGAGTTGATAGGAGACAAATGTGTACTGGGAGCACTCGATGGCCTCTATATCAATTTTTGGAGTAAAACAGATTGTTCGTCTATACCATAAGGTCGATTCTTGCATGGAGCGGACTGTTGAAAAGGGGATCCAGAGCCCTTAAAAGATTCATTAAGCCTTTTCTTAGGCGAGAAAGTTGACCGGAGTTAAATGGGACCCAGTAGCACCACTGTCTTCCAGATCGGTACTCGGAATATGACCCAAGATAGGGTGTCTATAAAGAATCGATCGACGGGTGATCTTGGAACAAGAAGGTCATAAAATGATATACACCACATTGACATTGGGGAAGATGATTTTAGGTTAATTTTATGGATCTAGAGGATGAGGGTTCACCGATTCAGAGGGTCGAGGTTAATTCTGAGGACCTAAGGAGACAAAGATGATCGATCCAATGGGTTGAGGTCGATTTTGAGGACCTCTGAGGAACTAAGGATGTGGGGATAACCATTTCGATGGGTTGAGGTTAATTTTGAGGACCTAAGGAGATGAGGATGGTTATTTTAGAAGGCCGAGGTCAATTATGAGGACTTAAGGGGACGAGGATGATCGATTCAGTGGGTAAATTATGTGTTAAGGTTGGTTTTAAGGGGCCAGAGAGACCAATTCAGCGGGTCAAGGTTAATTTTGAGGAACTAAGGAGACGAAGATGACTAGTTCAACGGGTCGAGTTCGATTCTAAGGACTTAAGGTTATGCTGGGATGATCGATTATGAGGGTCGAGGTTAGTTTCGAGGAATTAAAGTTGTGATGACCAATTCTGAGGGTCGAGGTTAATTCTAAGGACCTTGAGTTGTGACAACCAATTCTAAGGGCTAAGGTCAATTCTGAGGACCTAAAGTTGTGACGACCAATTCTGAGGGCCGAGGTCAATTCTGAGGACATTATGTTATGATAATCAATTCTATAGGGAGAGGTCAATTCTGAGGACTTAAAGTTATTACGATGACCAAATTTGAGGGCCGAAGTCAATTTTATGGAGATTAAATTTTGATGACCAATTTTTTGTGCCGAGATCACTTTTGAGGACCTAAAGTTATGATGACCAATTCTTAGGGGCGAGGTTATTTATGAGGACTTAAAGTTATAATGACCAATTCTGAGGGTCGGGGTCAATCTGAGAACCTTAAGTTGGGATGACTAATTCTGAGGGTCAAGGTCAATTCTAAAGACCTAAATTTATGACAAATAATTTTATTGGCTGAGGTCATTTTGAGGACCTGAAGTTGTGGCAACCAATTCTAAGGGCCAAGGTTATTCTAGAGAACTAAGGTTGTGACGACCAATTTTGAGGGTCGAGTTCAATTATGAGGACCTTTAGTTACGAGGACCAATTTTGAGGATCGAGGTCAATTCTGAGGACATAAAGTTGTGATGACCAATTCTGAGGACCGAGATGAATTTTGAGGACCTTGAGTTGTGGCGAACAATTCTAAAGGTTGAGGTCAATTCTGAGGACCTTAAGTTGCGACGACCAATTCTGAGGACCGAGTTTAATTCTAAGCACCTAATGTTGTGACGACCAATTCTGAGGGCCGAGGTCAATTAGAATGATCTAAAGTTATGATGACCAAATTTGATGGCGAGTCAATTCTGAGGACCTAAAGTTGGGACGATCAATTCTGAGGACCGAGGTCAATTTTGAGGACCTAAAATTGGGATGAAAATTCTGAGGGCCAAGGTCAATTCTGAGGACCTAAATTTGTAACAAATAGTTTTAAGGGTCGAGGTCAATTCAGAGGGCCTAAAGATGTAATGACCAATTCTTAGGGTCGATGTCAATTCGTAGGAACTAAAGTTATAAGACCAATTCTGAGAGTCGAGGTCAATTCGGAGGGCCTAAAGTTGTAGCACGGGGAATAGCTCTCCTTGGGAAATTAAATTATTTTGGGGGTGCAGGTGCACTTATGGTTTCGTTGGGGATTGTTTTGTCATGAGACTCCACTTGCAGGATGTCTTATTTTGGGATTTCAGTTGGGGAATTGTAGCAGACTTGGATGCGAGTGCATCGTTAATTCTACTGTGTAGTATGCTAAGGATAAGATCGTAAAATTAATCCTTCCGAGGATTTTGAGATTTGGTAAGGTCTTAGTTATCCAAAAATGATTTTCTTGGGGAAAATAATGTTCCATATTTTTTTGAAATTTTTAGAAATTGTCTTGGCAAATTATAGAATTTTTTAGCATTTTTTGTACCAAATTTTAAAGGGACTACCGGTAGACAGGCTTTAGAGGGTGCCAATCGGCAATGTTACAGACTCTTTGGCTTCCTCAGAAAGAGAAAAAGGTGGTTACCGATCGGTACGGGCTGGGGGCTATCGATCGACAGGCCTTTTAACCTTGTATAAAAAGGGGAAATTCTCGCCCTCTTTTACCCTTTTAGTGTTTGAATCTTATGATTTCTCTCTCTAAAATCGTTACTAAGTCCTTTTTGCTTCAAGACTTCAAATGGTTGGTTCCTCAAGTGAGGTGTACAACAACGAGTGGTTGGTTATTAATGATTGGGCCAGCCTAGAGTGGCGGTTTATGGTGCCCATTTCATTGAACATTGATAATGCCTTTGATTTGTTTCAGCTTGTAGCTGATGAGCATATCCTGCTATGCGAGCCTGCATATCACCGTTAGCCTAAAGTGAATAACCCTAGTGGCTTTGTAAGTAAATCTATTTTTAGTATTCCATTTTACTTTTCTCTTTGTTCTTTGTGCTAATGGAGGGTTTTTATTCTTCTTCTTTTTCTTCTTCTTCTTCTTATTCTTCTTCTTCAATATTTGCAGACTGACATTGCTCCTTCGAGTATTCTGTCTTGGGGGATGACTGGGCTGAAGGAGGTTTGGGAGAAGATCCCTGTTGATGTGCACTCGATGGTTTCATACGTCAATTTTGGTCATTTGGTCCAGGCTTTGGATGAGACACTGCGTTTCGCTTCGGTGTTATGTGCTCTGGAGGAGAGGTGGTGGAACATTACCCACACATTTCATCATGGCTTCGGGGAGATGACCGTTACTCCCATTGAGGCCCAATATGTTATGGGGGTGTATTGTGAGGGGGTACAAATAGTCATGGATTACACATTATGGGTGACACTAGAGGCAATGCATGTGGCGTTGGGAGACATGAGTAGAATTGTGTCGGCGTATTCTACATATTTGTTTAAAGGGAGATGCTTTTTATCAGGAGGGTGGTTGTGACCGAAAGGTGGCAAGTGAGACAGACAGTCCGTCTATTTATTTTGTTTTTGCTTAGTGACTTCTTAGTGGCGATGAGCGGCAACATTGTCTATCTTTGGTTCTTGCCATATTTGAGAACAATTTCTGACGTCCAGCTATATGATTGGGGGAGATTGACTTTAGCGTACCTTTGTTCTTCTTTGGATTCTTTCAACCAGTGCTATCGGTAGACTTTTACGGGAGTCATGTATCTTTTACAGGTAACTTTGTATTTTTTTTTCTTTTTATTCATTTTCTTCCGCTCTTCTTTTGTTCCTTTTGTTGATTCATATCCTTTGTAGAAGTGGCTCTATGAGTTAATTGCACACAATGCAGGGTTGATGGCCCTAAAGGGGGAGGATTTGGTGGACTTATACCTGACGTTTCGGTGGAGAAAGTCCAACCAGCGATTGAATCAGTCCATATCATTGACGGATGTGAAGTGGGTTCTAAATGCCCTAACGAGCATTAAGGTTATCCTTTTGTCCTTTCTGAGTTTTCCTTAGCATCTTTATTTATTGAGTAAATATTGATTCTTTGTTTGGAATTGCAGCTGACCTTTTACCCTTGGGGGTGACTCTGTAGGATACGGGGGTGACGGACCTACATGTGCAGTTGCGTAGGTTGATTGCGCATGAGTTTGGGTACATCTGGCACCTGGGAGATAGGGTGGTATGAAAGATCCTAGAGGAGGAGGCGGTGGTACCACCATAGGTGCCCCTATGTATATGAGACAAATGAGAAAGATGTCTGACGAGGCCAAGGTGGCAGTAATGATTGACAAGCCCTATACACACTACACGGATATAATAGCAAGCTATAAATATCTAGATTTTGTGACGAGCTCACTAATTCCCTCATGTATCTATGATGTAAAGAACATGCCTCAACTCTCCACGGCTTTGGGTAGGGGTTCAAATGCGCCGGTGGGATTGGCCCACAGCACAGGTGGTAGCACGTCGGCGACGGAAGATGAGGCTCTGATAATTCAGGTTACTCCCCCTTCCTACAATGTTTACTAAGTAGCGGGGAGTCACTGAGCATGCCACACCGTCCTAATGCGTCAGTGTCTAGGTTGACAGGGCTTACGGATGAGGTCCTTTATCTCAAGGTATAGTCTTTCTTTTCCTCCTTTTTGTTGATTTTTCTTTGCATCTTTACTGGCTGATTTCTCTTTTTGTTGTTGTTTCCTTTGCTTGCAATATGTTCGGGTGTCGACCAACTGGCTGAGGGATATCAAAGACTAGATGGCCTCAATTTATGATTATATTAAGAAGTCATATCCTTCCTACTTTATGTCGTCTATCACTTCAGATAATGGTTCTAGTTCTGGAAGTGGAGGATCCACCGCTCATCGTCGGGGAAAGCATATCCGCCATGGAGGTTAAGGGTTTTAGGGGAAGGTTAAGGATTCGGGTGGAGACAAGTTCTATGATTTCCTTGAGGGAAAGGTCTCCTTCCTAGACATTACGATCCTTGACTTTTTGGTTGAATTATCACGTTATCCGACAATAGTATTGTTGCATACGGTGTAAAGCCTTAAGTCTCTTTTCATCCAAGAGTGACAGTTAGTTAAAGCGGCTCTGATCTCAATCTTCTTCGTTAACTTTTCTTTCGAGCATGACGCATAGGGAAGGTATTTCTAGATCAGCGGGTAACACTGCTTCCATGATTTACACTAGAGAATAAGGGGTAGCCCTAGTAGATATTCTAATTTAAATGCAGTATCCCCAGAGGGAGTAAAGGATTCGATCGCCCCAATCTCTATAATTCTCTATCATTTTTCTAATTATGTCTTTAGGGCTTTTATTGGCACCTTCAACAGCACCATTGGTTAGGGGTCGATAGGGAGAAGATTTATGTCTCTGAATTCCATACTCGTCGATTGATTCTGTTGTGACACCCCGACTAATTAAATACCGGGTAGCTACTCCTTTATAAAATTAATTCAAAATGCCAAGTTGGCTCAGTTAATAGCATCACTGTCGAAAACATTTTATTATTACTAACCACCTAGTATTTAAAAAGTAAGTGCCAAATTTTATTAAATCTGATTAACATGCAACAAGAGTAATGAATAACTAAATAACACCATTCACCATACTGAAATGAAACGAATAACCATCACAAAATGTAAATAAACTCTGGAGGAAAAACTCCTCAATACAAATCCCACAACAGATAAGTAAACTGAAGTAAATAACTAAAACTGAATACTGAGCAATACATGCTAGAGTCTGAAAACTGAAATGTAAAAGATGCTCTAAATAGAAATGGGCAACATGCCCTACAACTGATAGATAGTGACTCTGGAATCCAAAAGATAGAAGCGTCTACATGCAAATCCCTGTAGCTTCCACAAACCGCTACAGCTCGTCACCTGAATGAGGATCCTATGCTTGGTGTCCTTGTGGCTGGGCACCTAAAATAGTTTTACAAAAAAAAAAGATTTGAAAAGCAAACGGGTCAGAGCCCGAATGTGGAGTTATTTTAAAAACCTGCAAGTGCTTTAAAAACATTTAAAACATTAAATGCAAAGTACATGTTAGGACGTACACTCACATTATATTCTCACCTCTCGTCTATCTGTGCACTCCTAACGTAAGTACCCATCTATAACGACATAACCAACTAGCTAAGTGACATAATAACTAGCTAGACTATCATAGGACCTATCGTTATTACTTGGTTCTATTAGCATTATAATGCTTGTAATTAAATAGGGGTTTAACATAAACTCAGATGCTCAATATGCAATATATATACTACTAGCGAACCCATTATGTTTCTCAAAATAATACCGTGATATATATTCACTACATTGACATGAAAGTTCCCATTAAATTAAGTGTATATTATTCACATCATAAATATACAATATAAGCACCCCGAGAACTAAGATGCGGTGCACACATACTCTGCTATCCATGCCGGTACATCACGTACATAAGGATCACATATTCCGAATCTCTCAGGAATAGTTCTCAGATAACAACATCACAAATAATGGAGGCGAACACAGTCACCATCACATGGGTCACGCACATACCTACGCTCCCATGATCAGCGGACTTATTAATATCACAATAAGTCTTTCAATGACCTATGTTCATCGAGGTACCAGTCTAAATCCCCCCCCCCCCCCCCGTAGGCACACAAGGATTAGAGGGTCCTAAGCGAACGCTAACCTCCCGTGATAGCAAGTATGGTAGGTATGTCATACACACAAATACTATATCAATACTAAGTATACACGCATCTTAGTAATCACCGTAGTATAATTGTAATACTCTACATCATTATACCATTTCCAAACTTATATATTTCAAGTCTCTCGTTAATATAAAGTTAAATTGCCGACACGTCTCACGCCGTAGTCCCTTATCCTTAAAACCTATCTATAACAGATTATTAGGTTCCGATTATTCCCGAATATAACATCTTTATTCCTAAGGTCTTTACTTCTGCTCTAAACCTTATTTCATCAAATTACACAATTTTGCACTATTAACCCAAACGTTACCTCTCTAACGAATTTCAATAACCTGGAATAATTCCTCGAATTGCATTCTAATTACAGTCCACTATAATAATCACACCTACTGGTCTTCCTTAAGGGTGAGGGTATTTATAATCTCCAAACATATTCTCCGAGGGTTACCACCATTAAAATCAGATTAAGGAAAAATTTTACTCATTCTGGGAAGGTCGATCGATCGACCTTGACCTTCGATCGATCGATTGTGGTCGATCGATCGACTGATGAATGTCGATCGATCGATTACACAGGTATGGTTACGGACTGCTTCGATTTGCAGATTTGAAAACATCCCAAAACTTATTTTTAAAGCATGATTCTCTAATATAACGTTATAGTAATGTTATATAACCATCCTACAATATTACTAACGTCCACAAATCAATATTTCAACAACTAAAGGCTACATATGGATCAATCTTCATCAAAAACCTAGTTTTCCAATTTATCTCAAGAACATTCATAAACTTCATCTTAAATCCGTTTTTGGTATAACAAAAGTCAGTAATTCTCTTAATATAATCTTCCAGTAACATTCTTCATGCAACCTATATCCCAAAATTTAAACTAATAACTCCAATCTTATGGGTTTTTCATTATCTTTCAAGAACACACAAAGTTTTTGAATAATCTAACATGGAAGAAGCATTCTCCGAAATTTAAATGGAATAAACCGCTTGCCTTGATTGTCTCTGGATTTGGTGTTGGATTTGTAAGCTCTTTCTGCAGATTTTCTGCAGAATTCCTCCTCTTTTCCTTCCTCTCTAAGCTTTCTTCTTCCAAAGGTGGCTATGGTGGCTAGGGTTTCCTTTGGGAGAGTTGGAAGACTAAATGATAACCTACGTAGCTTTCTAGGTTAATAAGGGTTGGTTATGGGCTTAGTGGGTCTTATCCACATCAGATTTAATTAACCAAATTTTCGTCACTTTTAATTCCTCAAAACGTGAAATTACCAAAATACCCTTTAAGTTGCCGGTATGGCCTAAAAATACCCCGGGACCCAAACTATACCCCCGGCTAGTGTTTTCTGACTATCTCGACCCTTCCGGACGCGTTGGCGCCCTCAAAACGACCATACGGATTATAGATTTTAAATTCACTTTTAATAAACAAAATTTTACACCGTGACGCGACGGTCCCACGCGTCTCAACAAAATTCTAAAAAAAATGCCGTATATAAATCTCACGACAATTTCCCAAATTCAACATTCATATGAAACCATATATGCATATACTTAAATACCAACTCGCATCTCGTTAGTATTTTTAACCCGGATTAATTTCCAATTAATACGCATTTAATTAATTAATCCCATAAATAAATATAGCCAAAAGTACGGGGTATTACATACTTCCCCCCTAATAACAGAGTTTCGTCCCGAAATTCGAAACTAGAAAGTACCTGTTAAAAATAGCTCTGGATAACGTTCGCGCATCTCATCCTCGCGCTCCCATGTGGACTCCTCGACATTGTGGTGTCGCCACTGAACACGCACTAACGGTACTATCTTTGATCGCAGTTTCCTCTCGCCTCGGTCCAAAATAGCAATCGGCTCCTCCTCGTAAGAGCTATCCGGCTGGAGGTCGATGTCCTCCACAGCAATGTGAGAATGAGCCAAATTATCTCTAAGATATTTCCTCAACGAGGAAATATGGAACACATCGTGAATCCGATGCAAATGCTCCGGTAACCCAAGTCTGTACGCAACCGGTCCGATCCGCTCAATAATAGGAAACGGCCCCACATACCTCGGTGCCAACTTCCCCTTCTTCCCGAAATGCATAATCCCCTTCATAGGAGATACTCTGAGCAAAAACTGGTCCCCCACTTGGAACTCTCTGAAAAACCTCTTCGCGTCAGCATAACTCTTCTGCCTGTCTTGAGCTACCCGAATGCGACTCCGAATCAGCTCAATCCTTGCCGAAGTGTCCTGAATCACTTCCGGCCCAAGTAGTTTGTTGTCCCCCACCTCCAACCAACATGCTGGGGAACGACAAGGCCTACCTTACAGTGCCTCAAACGGAGCCATGCCAATAGTGAACTGATAGGAGTTGTTGTAAGCAAACTCCACCAGTGGAAGGTACTGCTCCCATCCACCCCCGAAGTCAATAATGCACATGCGTAGCATGTCCTCCAACATCTGATTAGTGCGCTCTATCTGTCCATCGGTCTGCGGATGATAAGCCGTACTCAACCGCAATTCCGTGCCCATTGCCTCCTGGAAAATCTCCCAAAACCTCGAAACAAATATCTTGTCTCTGTCAGACACGATATTCAGTGGCACACCGTGAAGTCTCACAATCTCTGAAATGAAGAGCTGGGCGTATTGTCCCGCAGTGTAGTCAGTCCTTACGGGTAAGAAGTGAGCGACCTTGGACAACCTGTCCACAATTACCCAAACGGAGTCGTGACCCCTCTACGACGTGGGCAACCCCGTGATAAAGTCCATGGATATGCTCTCCCACATCCACACCGGGACCTCCAACGGCTGTAGTAATCCTGCTGGTCTCTGATGATCCACTTTTACAAGCTGACAAGTGGCGCATTTCGAGACGAACTCGGCGATGTCTCTCTTCATACCGCTCCACCAATACTGGCGTCTCATGTCCTGATACATTTTGTCCCCTCCGGGATGTACCGCGAACCGTGAGCCGTGCGACTCTGCCATCACATCGTGTCGCAATTCTTCCCCTTCCGGAACTACCAATCGCCCATTGAAGCGTAATCCCCTGTCTGAGCTGACGGTATAGGAATCGGCTCCCTCTGCTAGTAATCGAACTATCTGCTCCTGACAGAACGAGTCATTAGCCTGTGCCCGTACAACCTTCGTGACGATCTGTGGCGTAACGGTCATCACAGACATGAAAGATCGGGCCACTGCATCCTAGTGTCCCAATTCCTTCCACTTAGCTTTCCACACCTCTGCCACCTTATCTGCTAGCCTACGGCTCAACGCGTCTACTACTACGTTAGCCTTACCCGGGTGGTACTGGATGTCGAACTGGTAGTCCTTCACAAATTCAAGCCACCTACGTTGCCGCATATTCAATTCCTTCTGCGTGAATAGGTACTGTAGGGACTTGTGGTCCGTGAACAGCTGAAACTTCTCCCCCAAAAGATAGTGCCTCCAAATCCTTAAGGCAAATACTACCGCTGCCAACTCCAAATCATGCGTGGGGTAATTCTTCTCGTGAGGCTTAAGCTTATGGGAAGCATAAGCTATGGCCTGTCTCTCCTGCTGCAATACACCTCCCAGTCCTTGCAAAGACGCGTCGGTGTAAACCAAATACTCAACTCCCGGTCTTGGTAATGCTAACACAGGTGCTGAGGTCAACTTGTCCTTCAATTCATCGAATGCCAACTGACAGGCATCACTCCAAATGAACGGCACACCTTTACGAGTAAGATGTGTCAAAGGACCTGCTATCTCTGAGAAACCCCGAATAAACCTCCTGTAGTATCCTGCTAAGCCCAAGAAACTACGAATCTCCGTTGGTGTCGTGGGCTGTCCCCACTCCCTCACCGCTGATACTTCCCCGGATCCACAGATATTCCCCGGTCGGAAATGATGTGTCCCAAAAACTGGACTTCCTTCAACCAAAACCCGCACTTCTCGTATTTTGCATACAACTCGTTCTGACGGAGTGTCTGCAAAACCTGCCTCAAATGCTCGGCGTGCTCCTCCTCTGTCTGAGAGTAAACCAGAACAATGAAGACAATGACAAACTGGTCTAGGAAATCCCTGAACACTCTGTTCATCAAGTCCATAAACACTGCTGGAGCGTTGGTCAAGCCGAAAGGCATAACCCGAAATTCATAAGAACCATATCTCGATAAGAATGCGGTCTTCGAGACATCCTCCTCCCTGATACGCAACTGATGGTATCCCGACCTCAAGTCAATTTTCGAGAAGAAAGAAGCTCCCCTCAACTGGTCGAATAAGTCATCGATTCGAGGCAACGGATACTTATTCCGTATCGTGACCTTATTCAACTCTCGGTAGTCCACGCACAATCTCAGTGAACCATCCCTCTTCTTCACAAACAAAACTGGAGCGCCCCAAGGTGAGGTACTCCTGCGAATAAAGCCCTGTCCTAACAGCTGCTCTATCTGATCCCGTAGCTCTCTCATCTCAGCTGGAGCCATACGGTACGGTGCACGTGCTATAGGTCTCGTACCCGGTAGCAAATCTATAACAAAGTCTATCTCACGACTGGGTGGTAAGCCTGGTATCTCCTGAAACACATCTGAGTACTCCCTAACAACTGGGATAGAATCTAAAGGAATCACAACCTCCTTAGAGGTATCCTCCTCTATGTAATACAGATGAGCGGTCGATCCTCCCTCTGGGCGAGGCATCGCCACTACAAACATCTCTTGCCCCGGAATGGCAAAAACAATGCTCCCACCAAAGCAATCAATCATGGCTCTATGATCAGCGAGCCAATACATACCGATAATCACGTCATGAACATGCATATCTAATACTAACATGTCCGCAGGCAATACCAAACCACCAATCTCTACCCCCACTCCCCGACATATAAAGAATATAAGTGACCCACTCCCCAATGGTGAGTCGACACACGTCACTGTGCTCTCTGCCGTAGCTAACAATCCTAAAGCTTTCGCGAAGTGTGTAGCTATAAAACAATGTGTAGCACCCGTATCAAACAATACCCGACCCATAGTGCCATGGATAGGAAACGTACCCTCGATCGCGGGCGGTGCCTGTGGAACCGCAGCCTGGTGAACGTTGTAGATACGTCCATACTGTAGCTGCCCCTGCTGAGCTGCAACTTCTGGAATAATCTGAGGCGGTGCGGGGAGAGCGGCCGGAAATATAGGTCTTTGCGGCTCCTGGCGAGCACCCTGCTGCTGTGGGGCCCTGCCCCTATCAGGACAATCCTGTCGCTTATGGCCAGTTTTTCCACAAATAAAGTACTTCCCTGGAAAGTTTCCCCCTCTCCGCCCCTGATGCCCCCGGCCCTGGTGGCCGTTTCCATTCCTGCCTTGGCCCTGCTGGCCCTGATTCCCGTTCTGCCCCTGTTGGCCCTGATGGCCGTTTGGACCCTGATGGCCCTGACGGAAACCTCCCTGTCCCTACCTGTAGTTCCCTGACCAGAACCTCTTATTATCCCCCTGCTGGGAGCCCTGCTCAGTCTGTCTCTGCCCCTGACCGGTTTGTGCCCCACTGGCACCATGTCCTCCAGTCCTGCCCTGATGGCTAGACTCCCTTGACCGTTTGCCCTCGGCCATATGAAAACGGTGGTCCTGGCAGTGTAATAATGCAGCGTTAACCACATCAGAATAAGTGGCCAATGATAGGTTCTCTAGCAGATGCTGACGGATCCTCCAATTCAACCCATCAGTGAACTTCTCGATCTTCTTCTTCTTCTCTGTTGGAATCTCGTCTGGAACGATATTCAACAGGTTAGTGAACTCGGCCTCATACTCGGCCACTGTCTTGCCCTCCTGCTTCAAACTCATCAGCTTCCTCCTCATCTCTGTATGAACTGCCGACGGAAAGTACTTGCGGTCAAACCGCACCCAGAACTCCTGAATGGTGAGGGTATCCCTCTCCTCCGCGGTGGTAATGGACTCCCACCACTGCAGTGCAGATCCAACTAGCTTGAAAGTAGCTAGCACCTGCTTCTGAACATCAGTGCACTCATGCATCCTCAAGTGCCTCTGCATGTCTTTCCTCCACTGGCTCGAGACTACTACATCTGAGCTTCCTGCAAACTCTGGCGGATGAGCTTTCTGAAAAGCGTCACGTACACGCTCCCAAGCAGACGGGAATGCATTAACCTGTACTGGCACGACAACCGGCGCCTGAGGTGGTGCCTGCTGAATCACGGCAATCGCGGCATTTACCGCTTGGGCTACTATAGCAGCAACCTCAGCGGCGTTCATCATGCCCTGAACTGGAGCGGGCTGGGGTTCGGGCGTTGCATCCCTGGGAACTCGTCGTGCACGTCGTGGAGGCATTCTGAAATAAGAACAAAGTTTATAAGTCCACAGTTTATAAACTTTAAAATAGCTGAAGAACAAAGTGTACACAAAAAGAGTACAACAGTCCTAAAATATAGGGCTCTATATCAAAGAAACGTAGCGGAAACATAATAGCCGTACAGATCCTAAAGGACACTAGAACCTGATGCTCTGATACCACCTGTGACAACCCGACTAATTAAATACCGGGTAGCTACTCCTTTATAAAATTAATTCAAAATGCCAAGTTGGCTCAGTTAATAGCATCACTGTCGAAAACATTTTATTATTACTAACCACCTAGTATTTAAAAAGTAAGTGCCAAATTTTATTAAATCTGATTAACATGCAACAAGAGTAATGAATAACTAAATAACACCATTCACCATACTGAAATGAAACGAATAACCATCACAAAATGTAAATAAACTCTGGAGGAAAAACTCCTCAATACAAATCCCACAACAGATAAGTAAACTGAAGTAAATAACTAAAACTGAATACTGAGCAATACATGCTAGAGTCTGAAAACTGAAATGTAAAAGATGCTCTAAATAGAAATGGGCAACATGCCCTACAACTGATAGATAGTGACTCTGGAATCCAAAAGATAGAAGCGTCTACATGCAAATCCCTGTAGCTTCCACAAACCGCTACAGCTCGTCACCTGAATGAGGATCCTATGCTTGGTGTCCTTGTGGCTGGGCACCTAAAATAGTTTTACAAAAAAAAAAAGATTTGAAAAGCAAACGGGTCAGAGCCCGAATGTGGAGTTATTTTAAAAACCTGCAAGTGCTTTAAAAACATTTAAAACATTAAATGCAAAGTACATGTTAGGACGTACACTCACATTATATTCTCACCTCTCGTCTATCTGTGCACTCCTAACGTAAGTACCCATCTATAAAGACATAACCAACTAGCTAAGTGACATAATAACTAGCTAGACTATCATAGGACCTATCGTTATTACTTGGTTCTATTAGCATTATAATGCTTGTAATTAAATAGGGGTTTAACATAAACTCAGATGCTCAATATGCAATATATATACTACTAGCGAACCCATTATGTTTCTCAAAATAATACCGTGATATATATTCACTACATTGACATGAAAGTTCCCATTAAATTAAGTGTATATTATTCACATCATAAATATACAATATAAGCACCCCGAGAACTAAGATGCGGTGCACACATACTCTGCTATCCATGCCGGTACATCACGTACATAAGGATCACATATTCCGAATCTCTCAGGAATAGTTCTCAGATAACAACATCACAAATAATGGAGGCGAACACAGTCACCATCACATGGGTCACGCACATACCTACGCTCCCATGATCAGCGGACTTATTAATATCACAATAAGTCTTTCAATGACCTATGTTCATCGAGGTACCAGTCTAAATCCCCCCCCCCCCCCCCCCCGTAGGCACACAAGGATTAGAGGGTCCTAAGCGAACGCTAACCTCCCGTGATAGCAAGTATGGTAGGTATGTCATACACACAAATACTATATCAATACTAAGTATACACGCATCTTAGTAATCACCGTAGTATAATTGTAATACTCTACATCATTATACCATTTCCAAACTTATATATTTCAAGTCTCTCGTTAATATAAAGTTAAATTGCCGACACGTCTCACGCCGTAGTCCCTTATCCTTAAAACCTATCTATAACAGATTATTAGGTTCCGATTATTCCCGAATATAACATCTTTATTCCTAAGGTCTTTACTTCTGCTCTAAACCTTATTTCATCAAATTACACAATTTTGCACTATTAACCCAAACGTTACCTCTCTAACGAATTTCAATAACCTGGAATAATTCCTCGAATTGCATTCTAATTACAGTCCACTATAATAATCACACCTACTGGTCTTCCTTAAGGGTGAGGGTATTTATAATCTCCAAACATATTCTCCGAGGGTTACCACCATTAAAATCAGATTAAGGAAAAATTTTACTCATTCTGGGAAGGTCGATCGATCGACCTTGACCTTCGATCGATCGATTGTGGTCGATCGATCGACTGATGAATGTCGATCGATCGATTACACAGGTATGGTTACGGACTGCTTCGATTTGCAGATTTGAAAACATCCCAAAACTTATTTTTAAAGCATGATTCTCTAATATAACGTTATAGTAATGTTATATAACCATCCTACAATATTACTAACGTCCACAAATCAATATTTCAACAACTAAAGGCTACATATGGATCAATCTTCATCAAAAACCTAGTTTTCCAATTTATCTCAAGAACATTCATAAACTTCATCTTAAATCCGTTTTTGGTATAACAAAAGTCAGTAATTCTCTTAATATAATCTTCCAGTAACATTCTTCATGCAACCTATATCCCAAAATTTAAACTAATAACTCCAATCTTATGGGTTTTTCATTATCTTTCAAGAACACACAAAGTTTTTGAATAATCTAACATGGAAGAAGCATTCTCCGAAATTTAAATGGAATAAACCGCTTGCCTTGATTGTCTCTGGATTTGGTGTTGGATTTGTAAGCTCTTTCTGCAGATTTTCTGCAGAATTCCTCCTCTTTTCCTTCCTCTCTAAGCTTTCTTCTTCCAAAGGTGGCTATGGTGGCTAGGGTTTCCTTTGGGAGAGTTGGAAGACTAAATGATAACCTACGTAGCTTTCTAGGTTAATAAGGGTTGGTTATGGGCTTAGTGGGTCTTATCCACATCAGATTTAATTAACCAAATTTTCGTCACTTTTAATTCCTCAAAACGTGAAATTACCAAAATACCCTTTAAGTTGCCGGTATGGCCTAAAAATACCCCGGGACCCAAACTATACCCCCGACTAGTGTTTTCTGACTATCTCGACCCTTCCGGATGCGTTGGCGCCCTCAAAACGACCATACGGATTATAGATTTTAAATTCACTTTTAATAAACAAAATTTTACACCGTGACGCGGCGGTCCCACGCGTCTCAACAAAATTCTAAAAAAAATGCCGTATATAAATCTCACGACAATTTCCCAAATTCAACATTCATATGAAACCATATATGCATATACTTAAATACCAACTCGCATCTCGTTAGTATTTTTAACCCGGATTAATTTCCAATTAATACGCATTTAATTAATTAATCCCATAAATAAATATAGCCAAAAGTACGGGGTATTACATCTGTGACCTCGGCTTCGAAGTGAGTCCATTATCTAATACTAACTCATATAGAACTACATATCGACAAATGATTTTCTTTCTTATTAACTTAGCCACTTTCTTAGAAATCAGCACTACATATGACTTGACTTTAAGTCATTTGGTAAAGTAAACAATGGCGACCAGGATGAATTGACCGTTTGAAGCTTCTAGAGTAACCTTTCCTAAGCCAGGGAGAGGTCATGTTATATAGTTCTCGAGGAGGCTAACGTTGAAGATTGGCAAAATTTTTGGCATTTGAGACATCTATAGATATAATCAGTGCAATCTTGAACCATGGCGGTCCAATAGTATCCTTGATGGATGATCTTCTTAGCAAGCATAAGATCGTCCATGGGGGGCCCACATTCCTCACTGTGGATCTTCTGCATCATTTTATCAACACCGTCCCTTGCTACGCAATGCAAATGGATTCCATCGAAGTTTCTCCTAAAAAGTTCTTTATCACAGTAATGTAGTGGGAAGCTAGTTTGTAAAGGGTCGTATGGTCTTTCTTATCTATGTCTTAGGTATATCTACCATGTTTGAGGAGGCTCTAAATGCCATAGTACCATAATTCGACCATATCATAATCTTCCTCGGTGACAAGATGAATGTTATATTAATGGGTGGGCATAGCTTATTTTTAAATCAAGAAAGGGGCCATTGGTATTCCCTCAAGCATGTCAACTATGGAGGCCAGGGTAGCAAGGCATCAGCTTGCCAGTTCTTTACACGCAACAGGTAATAAAAGGTGGCCTGTGTGAACTAGGAGACCAGATCTTCTAAGTGGGCATGAAATGGTAGGAGCTTCTCATCTTTGACTTTCATTTTATGAGGATTTGGGTGACGATGAGGGAAAAGTCTCCGTATACCTCTAGGTGTCGAATTCCTTTCTTAAGGAAGGTTTTGAGGCCTATAGTGCATGTCTTATACTCAGCTATGTTGTTGATGCAAGGGAAGTCTAGTTTGATGGCAATGGAGGTGTGGAAGTCATCAGGGACAAATGGGAGTATCCCACTGTCGTATCATTTCTTGTTGACAGCTCTGTCAAAGAATATTTGTCATCTAAGGTACTCTTAAGAGATGCAAAGAATATCTTCATCCGGGAATTCAGAGACCCAAATATCGGTTCCTTCCTTGTGGTAATAAATAAGGTAGTCGGAGATGGCTCTTTCTTTCACAGCCTTTTTCTTGATGTATACAATATCAAATTTGTCTTAGAAGATCAACCAACATACCATTCTACTGGCCAGAGCAAGATTCTTTAGCAGGTATTTGATGGGATCCATTTGGGATATTAGTCTGATAGGAAGTCAAGCTTATAGTACTGTAACTTCTGCGTGACATAGCTAAGGGCAACACATACTTTCCCCAAAGTAATGTAGTCGACCTCTTACCTGGCCAATTTCCAACTGGCATAATAAATGGCTCTTTCTTTACAAGATTCTTTAATGCGTTGGGCTGGCAAATCCCCTTCTGTGGTATCTGTTATGGTCAAGTATAAGAGGAGGGGGAGACCTAGCTATGGAGGCATAAGCATTAGAGGTCGGGAGGGGTATTTTTTGATTCGGTCAAAGGATTTTTAGCAGGCCTCATTCTGGACTTTGGTTGAGTCTTTTCGGAGAAGTTTGAAAATGGATTAACATATAAAAGTCAGTTGATTAATGAATCGACTGATGTAGTGTAGTTCTACCCAAGACTCTTTGGGCTTCCTTCTCCATCCGTGGTGGTGGAATCTTAAGTATGGATTTTAGTTTGGCAGGGTCTGATTTTATTTCCCTCTCACTAATCATGAATCCCAAGACTTTTCCTTTCGTGACACCGAAAATGCACATCTATGGATATAGCTGCATCTAATACTATCGCAGTTATTTGAATAACTTTTGAAGGGATAGAATATTACCTTCCTGAGTCTTAGTCTTATTGATCATGTCTTTTACATAAATGTCGGCCTCTTTATGAATAAGGTCATGCAGGATAATTGTGGAAGCCCTTTGGTAGGTAGTCCCAACGTTCTTGAGTCTGAATGGCATGACAATATAGCAGAAAGTTTCCCATGGGGTGATGAAGGCAGTCTTCTTTTAATGGTCAGGGTGCATCTTGATCTGGTTATATCCGATGAATCCATCAAAAAATGACTTGACAGCGTGGTTGGCCGTGTTGTCCATGGTCATGTCAATGTTGGGAAATGGTTAATCATCTTTTGGGATTCTTTATTCAAATTCGGATAGACGACGCACATATGAATTTTTCCTCCTGAGCTTGGTATAGGGATGATATTGGCGAGCCATGTTGGGTATTTATCTATGCGAATGAAATCCACTTTTAATTGTTTGACCACTTCCTCTTTGACCTTAAGCGACCATTTGATACAGAGTTTCCTTAGCTTCTGTTTGACCGACTTGCATTATGGGAATATCAGGATCTCATGTTAAGCTATATCTAGGTTAATTTCAGGCACAACATCATTGGACCATACTGAAGTCATCCATAAATTCTTTCAGTAGTTCTTCAAATTACGTACATTCATACTCCTTAAGGGTGGACCCCATCTTAATCTCGTGCCGATGGCTACTAAAACTGAGATCAATAACAACAGTCTTATCATCATTAATTTGAACACGATTATGTTATTTGTTATTATCCTTATTGAGATCAGTTAAGAATTATTCATTTGCAAAAGCATCATCATCAAAGTTTTCATTAGAATCAAGACAAGTACTGTAAGTCACAACAAGATACTCAAAAGCCTCATTTATTTTATTTTCAATAAAAAAATTATTGAGAACCTTGTCAAAAGAGGTCCCGATTACATTGTTATCAAGAAAAGAAAAAATAACATTAGGTGAGGAGACTTGGGTAGGGTAAACAGCATGGTCGGGTTGAATATAAGTAGGCTGGACTAGTATGGCATTCCTGTTGAGGATAGGCATGTCAGCAGCTTTTATTTATCACGGCTTAAATCTGTGATTTCGAATGAGTATTCAAAATCAGTTTTCTCAGAGACCTTGGTACTTGTCACGGCTTTCTTGTTAAGAGGTTGAACTTCATGTTTGTAGTCTTCGACCCAAGAGTTACTATCGTGAAAGAAGATTTTCGGCCCTAGCTTCATCTTCTTGACAACATGGTCGTACCATGATTTAGGGAAACCATAGAAGGGGAAGTCTTCACCCTCATTGACAAATCTTTCGTTCAAAGAGTCTCTTGAAATAGTCTTTTCATCTTCCAATCTTCTTTTTAGTCTCAGTCGATGGACTGATTTGAGTTCATCTGGTTAGGGTTAGTCACCTAGTCCACATGGGGTAATGACCTCCTTTAGAGCCATAGCTCAACAATCCCATGCTGGCGTCACCCTAGACCCATTCCGAGCATAAAGTGCATTTTCTTGAACATCTGAGTCATATTGACGTTGCTATGAGGACTGTGTTCATGACATACTCGATCTCTTATGGTATCCCCTATTAAGCAGGGAAGTGTATCAATTCTAAAACCAGGGAGCAACAAGTCATCCATCCCATGATGGATTCCAATACTGAATTGCTAGTGTTGGCATTGTCTATCTTCGTCCCCTAAAATGGTAATGATCTGACCTTTGGTGAAGAACTTCAGTTTTTTATGAAGGGAAGAGGATAGCCCTTGGATGCTTTGGAGCCATAGACGGCCAATGAGAAGATTGAAGCATGCAGGTATGTCAATAACTTGAAAGTTAATGCCATGATTGATAGGGCCATACCCTAGTGTGAGTTTTATGTACCCCATTAATTTTCAACGGGTATTGTCATAAACACACATGGCAGTAAAAGTAAGAGTTAGAAAACTGACTTTTAGTCCCAAATAAATGAAGGTTCTGAGAGGACAAACATCGAGAACAAATTTGTTGTCGATAAGTGAGAGTGTGACTGTCTTTCTCATAACTTCAACGGAGATGTTGAGAGAATAATTGTGATCAGGGCTGAACTTCGGTATCTCTTCTTCAGAAAATGAGAGGAGTCTGGAAGAGGTTAGGAACCAAACCATGTTTACTGCTTCTTCGAGAATGGTGGACGGAGGGATTGTGGGCCTTGTGAGGCGTTTTATCATGACATTATAGTGCAACTTAGAGAACATGAAAAACCATTATAAGGTGATATTGGCTCGGGTCTTTTTGACTGATTAAGTACTTTTCTTTCTTCGATGGTCATTTCTGGCATAATAAGTTCTTTAGCAAGTCCCTTTCCTTTGTCTGTTTTGGTTGGATGAGGAATCAGATCTTGATAGTGGCTTCCTGACCTGGTCATGTGGTTCACTGAGGAGGTAAAGAATAAGAATCCCATAGCTTCATCTACCTCGGGCTGAATGGATACTTTATTAATTTTCCCAAAAGGATATTTAAAGGATATCATTCCACATAGATTGGATACTGGTCAGACATCTTCCTGACTTGGTTCACCATCTGAGCTATTAAAATCATCCCCCCATCTGGTTGTGACTATGTCCTCTTGACGAGAGTAATCAATGCATTCAACAAAATCAATGGCTTTATCGTATAAATCTTCTCACACAGTTAGGAGGTGTAGGAGTAAAAGGACTAACCGTTCCAAAAACTTCAAAATGGTGAGTAACTCAGTGCTGCATATTTCACTTGTCTGTCAAAATATGTCAGTCATGGTCTATACCACATTATCTAGATTGACTTATTCAATAGGTTCTATCCATTCATATGATGCTCGAGACCACTTTTGAGCTTCCATAAATACGACACTAATTTTTGGACAATCAACGATCTCGATAGGCAATTTAACAGAAGCGGTGGTGGAGCTTAGGGGAAGTTTAACTGAAGACCGAAGCCAATAAGGAGCCAGGCCAAATCGGGTATACGATCGAACTGAGAAGAAAAATAGTTCGAATTTATTTTTAAAAAAAGGAGGAAGAATTTTTTTGTTATTTTGGAAGGAGGAGAAAAAATATTTTTGGCATTTTTGGTTCTCGATAAAGTAGGGAAAAATGAAAGGAGTCTCGTCATGATTATTATTATTAATGATTTTATTAAGTTTTCACTTGTATTAGGTTTGCCTAAATGTAGAAAAATGCTCGACATGAATCGGGCCTGGAAAAATAGGGTTTGAAAATATTGAAGAAACGGTTTGACTTTTTTCCAGGCTCGTAGATAAGGTCTTATTTTGAAAAAAAAAAGCAAAATGGCACAAAATTTTGGATGGCATGCCGACCCGGAGTTTCGACAAAGTTTCACATGGTAACCAGCAAACTAAATATGAGTGACCTAGGTTTGACGCCTATAAGAGGTTTTTGCACTTGTTAGGTTAGTGGAAGGGTTCCCCCCTTCGGCATAACTTCCACGATATAGCTCTTGCCTATAAGGGCAATCATTCATCGGTACGTGTGGACATGACATTTGATATACCCGAGCGTATGTAAATTGCCTTACTATATACCTCATGGGGATAGTGCATGTGAGAGAGAATTCGATATACTCAACATACGAGAATGAGTTCCTAGATATATACCGCCCGTCGTGAGTTCAATCAAGTGGTATGATGCAGGGGAATTGATCGATATACGTCGAAGGTATGAGGTCAATGGAGGGTAAGATTCATATCGTTTAGGCTAACTATGCCCGCAGGACCAGCGCCCATCACAAAGTGACCCCCTAGTACGGGACCAAAATTTTGTCAATATTGGCATGGTCTTGGTGACGTAGTGTGCGAAAATTCATGAGTCTTAATTAGTATATTATGGAAAGAGAGTATATTATTTTTTTATATGATGAGTAAAGGGAGTACTATACTAATAAGGGAGCATATAAAAGTATTATGAAAAGTAAATCTAGCATAAAGCATGGAGACTATACTAGACATGGATATATGTGACTGAGCAAGTGACATGGGACTATATATAAGTGAGTGTGTGCGGTAGTGAGTCTATTCATGGATCAACTACAAGTGGTGCGTGGTATATTTAAGTGAGCATGGATATATATATATACAAGTGTGAAAAGTGGGGGTATGTGCCAGTTAAGCCTAAGAATGGATTTTCTAAGTGGGTTGTGAAGTATGTGAGTAAATTAAAGCTAAATGTAAATGTGTGAAGTGTACATAGAGAGTATATACAAGTGTGTGAAGTGTATAAGTGAGAAGTGATATATACATGAGGTAGATTTACAAAAAAAGGTAAATAAAGGAGAAAAGGGAACATAAATGTAAGTGCATACTAACACATGTAGAAAAAAATAACACCCGTGTAGAAAATAAAGTCTAGTCCTCTTAAAATTGTCCCCAGCAGTGTCACCACTGTGGAAATTCTGAGAGGGGCTGGGAGGGCTTCCCCCTCTATTCATGCACGTAGAATTGCACCCTTTATCGGGGCGCTCGATCTTCGTCAATGTGGGGTAATGTCTAAAGATAGAGTTGACAACCTATTTTGTACAAAACAATCAAAAGAAATGTTGTCGCCTCGAGAGAACGACATCAAGCACAATGTCGATTCTTACAAAACCAAGTAGTTCAAAATTTTGGGAAATAAGTTACGGAATGGGAAGGTGTTAGGCATCCATCCCACCCTTTCGATCTCTCATGGGCACGTGTTAATCTTCTCCTGTTAGACTCCGTGAAGTGTGTTCTTATGTGCATAATATGAATGGGGAAATGAATCGTTCAACTTGAGTTTTGGAAAAGGACGGAGTGAGTTCATCCTTAGGAGTGTTCCTATAATACCCCACCCTAATATTTTATTATTTCCTCGTATAAGTTTAAATGATATGAGAACCTTGGGATTTGGATTATGTTGATTGGGTTTGTATATTTGACTATTTTTAGGGCCCTCATAATGATTGCTGGTAGTTTTGGGAAAAAATGAGAAATTTGGAGAAATTGAAAAAGGGTCATTCAAACAAGTTCAGAGTCGTTTGAATGAGAATCATAAGTCATTTGAAGTGGGTATCGAATGAGGGTCGTCTACATAACAGGTATGGGTCGTTCGAAGGTCATTCAGAGGGCGTTCGATGCCTTTGTCATTCGAACGAGATGAAATTCTCGTTCAAATGAGGTCGGCCAAATTTTTATATTTTGGCTTAACCTTGTGTTTTATCGCATTTTGGGCCATTGGATGGATGAGGTGTCGAATTCTAGCGTGCCCAGATTGGGAAAAATGGGGATTTTAAGGAGTAGGGGTGTTTTTATAGGGGTTTTTGAGTTTATTTTGGTTATTTGAAGTTAGAAGAAGAGAGAGAGTGGGGGATGGGTTTCCTCCACCATTTTCTATCATTTTCTCCTCTCAAACTATCACTCCACCACCACATATCCACCTTATGTAACCATATCCAACTAATCTGCCACTATATCCAAGCTATAGATACCCATTTCCACTATGGAGGAATGACGACATGAATTTTAGAGTGTTGTTGGGGGTGTTTGGGGAAGATGGAGAAAGAAGATCAATAGAGTTTGAAGGGTTTTTTTGGAAGCTTAATGGAGCATGATTTTGGAGTTGGACAACCTCTTTGAGGTCACCTTAGGAGGAAGGAGGTTGCCATCTTCCTAGACATTTCAACCAACTATTTTGGAGCTCCATTTGAGGTGGGAAACATTCTACACTCATATTTATGACTCTATATGCATATGAGATATAAGATTGATATTCTCATGATTTGTAAGAAAATGAATTTTAATGTTTTTGAATAAAAATGAGATATTTCAAGAGAACTTGGTGTTTAAATTTGTTTATGAAATAAAAATGTTGATTTGATAAAAGTTGTACATTTGTTGAGCTTTGAAGAAATTAAAATGTCCTATGGTCTTGAAAAGTGTATTTTACAAGTGTTATGAATTTCTAGAATAAATTATGTGTTTAACCCATTAAATAGGATTTTGAAATTTAAAATTCACCTTCTCATGCACATAAACTTATAGTATTTTATTGATGAACATAAAAACAAGTTCAAAGAAGGTTTTGTTAGTTTTAAACATGAAAGAAGAAAAAAGATAGAAATTCTAGTCTTCAAAGTGTGTGGAAAAAGGGGATAAAGTGTAATAAGTGTAAGGTTGTTAGACTAACTATGTTAATAAAAGGAAATGATGTTTTCTTATAAAAGAAGTCTTTGATTGTAATTAGGTTTCTTTAATAAGAAATTAAAGACATGTTTAATTTGGAGCATGGTTAAAAAACTGTTGAATAAGTGTTAATGGTTAATGAAAGTTAGTGTGTATAACTTAATAATGTTTTGGAAGATTAAGACTTATGAAACAAGGATAAGAAATAATGGAACCAAAAGGGTAAAATGGCAATTTTACAAAAAGTGGAATATTTTTATGGAATAAAAATATTAAAAAAGGGTGTTACACAAAATGGTCCCAAATGAACATGATTTGGAATAAAATCAAGGCTAAAGTGTAAAGGACAAGAAATGATGATTTTCAAAGTGTAACACAGATTGGTGTGAAACCCTGAGTTGCGTCTTCGGTTGGGTAAAAAGGAAAAGTGGAATAGTGTGGTCATTTGAAAAATGTTAAAACACATTGGAAAGGAATTTGGATGACACTGGGATAATTAAGGAGGGACCAGAGCCCTGGGGTTAATGACCCAAAAACCATTGGCCAGAGCATATGGTGGCGTCAACGACGATATACAGCCTGTTAAAGTACGCAGTTTGTTGGAAGATTTCGAGAAAAAGATAAAAGATTAAGGAACATGTTAAGAAATGGATTATGCAGTGTAAATGTGTATAAATGTTCCGGTAAAGGATATAGTGGACAAGAAATGTGTAAATTGATTAATGTCCATAAAGTAAAGGGAAGGTGGAGTATAGTGGTAAAATGGGTCGTTAAGAAACGCAAGAGGTTTAACCCATAATTAACAAAAGGGTGTGTTGTGAAAGGTTTTCAAAAAGTTAAATAAGTATTTTCTAAAACGGTGTTCGTGTGTGTTGAAAGGGGTGATTTTCAATGAAAATACTAATATGAACTGGTTAAAGTGAAAAGGATTAAATAAAGTGTAGTTGTTCCAAGTATTTAACTGTGCATGTTGAATTAAAGGAGAAATGTCAAAATAAGGAAGGTGAAGTCTTTCGTAAGATTAAGGTAAATTAATCGGGATAAATAATATTTCTAGAAAATAAATATGTTTCCATGCATTAAGTGTGTGAGTCTCTCTCTCTCTCTCTCTCTCTCTCTCTCTCTATCTATCTATCTATCTATCTATCTATCTATCTATCTATCTATCTATCTATCTATCTATCTATCTATCTATCTATCTATCTGTCTATCTATCTATCTATCTATCTATCTATCTATCTATCTATCTATCTATCTATCCCTCTCTCTCTCTCTCTCTCTCTCTCTCTCTCTCTCTATATATATATATATATATATATATATATATATATATATATATATATATATATATATATATAGTAATTGCAGGTGAACATAGGTATAATGTGTTAGAGTCTTCTTTTTGTCGTTCGATTCTATATTGTATTTGTATAATTCTCACTGAGCATTCAGATCGCACCCTCGTCTTTATTATGGCATGTTGGGTGCGGTTTCGTATTTTGAGGGCGTTACATAGGTTAGTGGAACATTTTGTTTACGTTAGTAGCTCTGTATTCTTGGATTCCAGGGACACTTCCCTTGGGCCCCTCACGTAATTTTAATTTTAAAACTGGAATCACATGCTAAATAAGTGAAACATTAATTAAAACAAAACTGGTTTAGCAACATTTTATAAGTTGTTTCATTACAATTCACAGTTAACACTCGAGTCGGACCAATTTTACTACGGGTAACCCATAATTCTGGGTCGGTGGTTTGCAGTTCCTAAATTAATAATTCAAAATATAATGTAAGTGTTTGTCAAGTCCCAAGTTTTTATGCAAGAACAAATGTATATATCTGACAAGACACAGGCATGCAAGAATATGAAATCCATTAAGAATGTATAGATAATAAAAACAATGTAACAAATGTGTATATAGGAGGACTTGAGTATAGGGATTTACCCATAACACCTACTGTGGCCATCCCCGATCCTCGCCAAGGCGGGAGGGCGCTTGGAGGAAGGATCCTCGGGTCCCGCGCATCCCTCTCGGGAGCGCTTCGACCGGCGTCGTTTGAGATGAGGTGTAAAAATATAGAGAGATTCAGAGTCGCCAGTCTATTTTACTCAAAACAGATAAAAGAAAAAGGGGAAGCCACCCCGAAGGATGGAATCCAAAGACATACTGGTGCATGCGAAACCAAAATGATTCGAGAAGGGTTCGGAGGCTAAGTTACGAAATGGGAAGGTGTTAGGCACCCATTCCGCCCTTTAGGTCTCTCATGGATATTTGCTATTTTCCTTTATTTTTTTCCGTGATATGTGTGTATGTGTATATATATAGTGGAGATAGGAATCCTCTACTTGTATCATGGAAGAGATAAAGTGAGTCATCCGTAGGAAGGTATAAGAATAATATTAGAAAATAAGATTTACGCGATTACCCTTACGTTGATCGTTATAATGAAACGATACCGCATATGGAGTAATACGTCACTAAGAACAATTATATACATACACACACACACACACACACATATATATATATAAGAAAATTAGATTTAGAGAAGATAGAAAATAAGAGAAAAAAGACTCGAGTCTCGGGTTTTACCCCGAGATGCCTACGTAGCCTATAAAGGCATCAAAGTCCACTTAGTTCGCATACAAAATGAGGGGTGGGGTTTATCCCATAAATCCAAATGGGGGATCTCTTATTTTTTTTTGGGGGGGGGGGGGGGGGGGGGGAGTGTTTGTAGGAAAATGTGTTTTCAGTTATGAGAAAAGTGTGAGAAAAGTATGAGAATCCCTATTTGGAATTTATGAGCAAACCCTCTTTTTCTTATTTTTTGGGTTTTTATTTGTATGAAAATAAGAGATGTGCAATAATACTAAATAAAAAGTATATTAGGATGTGTGAGATGAGATAATAAAAAAGTGCTAAGTAATAAAACAAGTTATTGCGAATTTAAGAGAATTTAAGAGAAAGTTGAGAAAGTTGGACCTTCTTGAAGATCTTGAGATTGATCTTGAATGTTGGAGAGCAGCCCTTGCACTTGGATGATGATGGAGAGTGTATAATTCACCAAGTTTGATGAAAATAATGATGAAAGTGGAAGTAAAAAATGGATTTGGAAGTTGAAATCACGCTGCTGTCGAGAGAGGTTTCTGAAATTCGCCGAGAGTGATTTTTATCAGATCTGGGCTCCCTTTGCAAATGAGGTGAAGGCCTCATTTTATAGGCACAGGTAACTGCCGATCGACATAGACCTGTTCCTACCTATCGGCAGGTGCCGATAGGCAGGGTCTAGAACTTGCCATTTGGCAGTGCGTTTCAGGCTTTTTCGGAAAATCAGCCGCCGAGGGCAAATCGTTGGTCAGAATCACGTATGGGGCATACCGTTGGAAAGGTAATTTAGATACCTTTTAAATTACTTTGGACCACTCCCGGGTTCGGGAGTTGACTTTGGGTCAAATATGGCTCGGAAGCGTTTGTCGGTCCATTGGACGAAGAATTATTCAGACGCAAACGGATCGTTCTTTCGCATGGTAAGTACAAATCGCGCACGAGGCAGACCGTTGGAAAGGTTAGGATATTTAATTCGATAATACAAATAGTTTGACCCGGTTTGGAGAGTTAACTTTGGTCAATCGGGCCTGGAAAGCATCCGGTGACCTCTTAGAGTCAAACGGATCGTTCGTTCGCATGGTAAGTCGAAATTGCACACGGGATGGACCATTGGAAAGGGGATTCAGTGCCCTTCGAAGATTCATTTAGCCTCGGTCGAGATGAAGAGTTGACTTAGGTCGAATAGAGCCCGGGAGAACCTAGTGGCCTCTAGGTCAGGTTTCAGATGCAAACAGATCGTTCGCCCGCATGGTAAGTCGGAATCACACACGGGGCAGACCATTGGAAAGGGGATTCAGGGCCCTTTGAGGATTCATTCAGTCTCAGTCGAAGTGAAGAGTTTGACATTTTGGTCAAATTAAGTCGGGGAGTGCCCGATGGCTTCTAGGTCAGTACTCGAGATATGACCTGGGTTTGTAGTGATGGAGGGAGGTGCTAGGAACCTTAGGAGAGTTAGGGGGTAACGGAATGTGGTGTCTATAGAGCCCCTCGATGGGTGAGTTTGGAACAAATGAGAACCGTCGAATGGACACCACATGATGCTTTAGAGGGAGTACGAACGATTCAGAGGGTCGAGGCCGATTCTGAGGACCTAAGGAGTATGCTAGGGATGACGATTTAGGTCGATTCTGAGGACCTGAAATGATGCTGGGGGATGACCAATTCTGTGGGTCAAAGCCAAATCTGCGAGCTGAAGGTGAAGATCTAATAACCGAGGTCAATCCTGACCTAAGAGTGGTGACGACCGAGGACCGAGGTCATTTCTGACCTAACTCAGGTAACGATCCAAGACCGAGGTCAATTCTGACCTAAGAGTGGTGACAACCGAGGACCGGGGTCAATTTTGACCCAACTCAGGTGACGATCCAAGACCGAGGTCAATTCTGACCTAAGAGTGGTGACGATCGAGGACCGGGGTCAATTCTGACCCAACTCAGGTGATGATCCAAGACCGAGGTCAATTCTCACCTAAGAGTGGAGATGATTGAGAACTGGGGTCAATTATGACCCAACTCAGGTGACGATCCAAGACCGAGGTCAATTGTGACCTAAGAGTGGTGACGACCGAGGATCGGGGTAAATTTTGACCCAACTCAGGTGAAGATCCAAGACCAAGGTCAATTCTGACCTAAGAGTGGTGATGACCAAGAATCGGGGTCAATTTTGACCCAACTCAGGTGACGATCTGAGACAGAGGTCAATTCTGACCTAAGAGTGGTGACGACCAAAGACCGAGGTCAATTCTGACCCAACTCAAGTGACGCACCCAACTCAGGTGACGATCCAAGACCGAGGTCAATTCTGACCTAAGAGTAGTGACGATCGAGGACCGGGGTCAATTCTGACCCAACTCAGGTGACAATCCAAAACCGAGGTCAATTCTAACCTAAGAGTAGATGAAGATTGGATTTGATTTTGCTGGAGAAAGTGCCTTGTGATTTTGATTTGAGCTCAGGAGCTGATAGCTAAGGAAGCTTTTGTTTCTTTAGGAGACCTTGTGAGGGAGGGAACAACCTATTTTGATGCTGGAAGAACTCAGCTGAGGAAGTGATCAGGCGATCCTTAGAGATCCTCAAGACCTTTGTCGGGAGGAGATTTCACTTGGTTTTTGAGGATTCTGCTGGGGAAGAGTGGTTTCGCTTGAGGGAACGCAAAATTTTCGTGGTGAAAATGTTCAAAATCCATCCTGGGATTTTTTGGAATATTTTGGGGATTTTTCGAGGCTTTCTGCATTTTCTAGGAATTTCTGTATGAAATTTAAGGGGGGTGCCGATCGGCATGGTATGAGAGGTGCCATTCGGCAGTGGCATAGACTTTTGGGCTACCTCGGGAAGGTAAGGAGTCAGTGTCGATCGGTATGGTGGGGGGAGGTTCCGTTCGGCATGGCGCTTGGCATTCTATATAAAGGGGGCGAATCCCTTAATTTTTTCACAACTTCTTTTGATTTCTCTCTTTCTGCGATTCCTGTGCAAGTCGTTCTAGCATTCCGATCTTCAAGAAATGGCCATCTTTATGAGCACCGTAGTCCATAGGGAGTGGTTGACCGTTGATGACTGGGCGAATGTGGATTAGAGGGACATGGTGCCTCTTGCTTTGGGGAGTGAGAACTCCTTTGATGCGTTTGAGCCTGTTGCGGATGAGCGGACCTTGCTGCGGGAATCATTGTGTCATCGCTCTTCGAGAGTGATTCCTGACGGTTATGTAAGTAACCTGACCTTTGGAATTCTTCTCTTTTTGGAGATTTTTCTTTCTTTCTTGACTTTTTTCTTTCTTTCTTGATGAAGTAATGGGAATCATCGCGTCATCGCTTTTTTCTTTTTATTTCATGCAAAAGTGATGTAACACAGAAAACAAATATATGCAATGCAATGTAGTTTTTTTTTATCTTTTATTTAATGATGAATGAATGCATGCACATGCGCTTTTTACTTTGTTGCTGAGACCGTGAAAAGGAATATTTTTGGAATTTTTTTTAAGGAAATTTTTTAATTAAAAAGGGAAATTGTATAAGGAGGAAAAGGGATTTTGAAATTCTGTTGAGAGTATCAATTTATTTTTATTGACTTTTCTAATTTGACAAAAGAGGAAAAAGGGAAATTTCTAAAAATGGGAGGGTTGCCGATCGGCAAGCACCTTGACCTGCCTATCGACAGTTCAGTCCAGTCTCATCAATTCAAAGCTTTGAATGGTACCCTCTTCAGCCTTTGGTACCTTGTGGGGTAGGATTCCCTTCGATTTCTATAGGGCTTATGTCTCTTGTGTGGGTTCTCAAGTATAAAAAGGGGTAATGGAGGAGTTTTTCATCACACCTTGGCATTTTCACTTACTTGCCCACTATCTCTTAGCCTTGCAAGATGGCTCTCCTAGGTAGCATTGGGTTTTCCAATTACCTCAAAGCCTTGGAAGCAATGTGCTCCTATAATGTCGACTACGATGCTTTCAACATGCGTCGAGTCTTCTTGTGGCGTAATCGGCCTCTTGAGTGGAACGTGTTGATGGCGGCGTTACAATTCTGGTACCCCGAAGACCATGTATTCCGCTTTGGGTTGGACAAAGTTTATCCTACCTACGAGGAGTTTTCTGCCATGCTGGGTGTAAATCCCAATGTTACTGTGGCTTTTCCCGAATTTTCTCATTTTCCAAGGGATTTATTGGTCGGGCTTCTTCATATTTCGCCCTCAGCGGACAGATCATTGGTTATTGGAGGAATGATTTCCCTCCCGACGGTGCTGCAGTCCGTGCATTTTCGAGAAATGGGTGATGCTGGATATGCTAGAGCTGTTGCTCTGGGCCTGGTTTCAAAATTGTTGCTAGTAACTGGAGAACTGCAGGTGGAACCACAACTTGCAGCCATTACTTCATGGATGTCATACCGTCACAATCTTGTGGTAGTGATACTGGAGGAGACCTCGAATGGCTTAGATACCTGGGGAGAAGGTCGTTCTGACATTTTGAAGGGTAGCCCCGTAATGTTGTTCATGTGGTTGTCTGAAAGGTTCCGCTTGGCGACTCCTCCAGAGTATCCCTTTTCGGCTGTACCCAACTTCTTTTCGCGCCACTTCCTCAGCATTGGCCTATATGTTGAGAACTGGGAGAATTGGCTTGTGGAGCATGGGGCTCATGGTCTGTATTGGTCAGTGCCTTGGTGGGGGTAGTTGCAGCCTGTTCTGGAGCTAGGAGAGTATTCATATGTGGGGCTGGTTGGTCTCAGGCAGACCTCCTTTTATTTCCCTTGGAGTCTTCTGCGCCAATTTGGTTGGGCACAGATCGTGTCACCTCAGACCTTAAATTTCTTTCCGGTAGAAGATTTGACTGAGTGCCTGCGTCTCTTGCTTGGATCTCTGTAGGAAAATCGACGTTCGTCTACCCGTCCCTTCCAGTTTTTTGAGAAAGTTTGGCATGCCCCCAAAGATTATATGAAGTGGTTGTGGAGGAAAGTAGTTAGCAAGATGTTGGCAGTGGAGACTGGACAAAGATGGTTTGTTTTATCCAACACTATGAAAGGGGTGTTGTGGTCTTTTCGAAGATGGTTAAGGCTCATCGGTCCATAGAGTGATTACAGCACTCTATTCAGGCAGGGGAAACTTGAGGACCTCAGGATGTAGATGATGAGGGCACATGCTCCTCTGGTAGTTATGGGTAGGATTCTTGGAGAATTTATTTGTGTGATAGATGTGGGGATTTTTATTTGGCTTTTATGGTAGTAAGGGGAAGGGAGTTATCCGTTCATTTTCTTATGTAATCTGTACTGTAATTTCTTATTAATGAAATAAACAAGTTTCTGATCATCCAGATGTGCCTTTCGATGAATTTTGTATTTTGAATTATATATACCGATCGCTAAGGCATACATAATCCTTTTGTTCAAGCATTTTTAGAATGAACCGCCGTTCTCGGAGGTAAGAAAAGAATAGTATTTTGTGAGAAAGAAAGGGCCACACTCATGTGAGGTGTATGAGCTGCCTACGTACCTCTAGGGTTTTGGAATTTTTTTTTATCTGTTTGAAAATACTTTTTGCAGAGGATCAAGCCCATGTAGTTCTGGGTAGAGGAAAATGAAGATTGTTCTTTTTTTTTAAAGAATAGAAGGGGGATGAGAAGAGTCATAGCGCACCGAGATTTCGGACTTAGGGGTAGAATTTCTTGAGACGGTCCAGATTGACTGGACGAGCCATCTGTTCCCCATCTAGGTCAGTGAGCATGGCGTCACCGCCGGATAATATTTTCTTCACAATGTAGGGGCCACTCCAATTAGGCTTGAATTTCCCTCTGGGGTCCCAGATGGGTTCTATTATCTCTTTGAGGGCTAAATCTCCCTCTCGGACACCGCGGTCCTTGACTCTCTTGTTGAATGATCACGCTATTCAGCGATGATACCCTTATATGTGGTAAAGAGCTTTTAATCTTCTTTCATCTAGGAGGGTCAACTCGTCAAGGCGGCTTTGGCACCAATCTTCTTTGCTAACTTTGCCTTCGAGCATGATGCGTAGCAAGGGTATTTCTAGCTCCACAGGTAGGACTACCTCCATGCTGTAGACCAGGGAGTAAGGGGTAGACCCAGTAGAGGTTCGGATTGAGGTTTGGTAGCCCCACAGGGCGTACGGGATCCGGTCGGCCCAATCCCTACAACTTTCGGTCATCTTGCTAATGATCTCTTTGAGGTTCTTATTGGCAGCTTCGACGACTCCATTGGTCAGAGATCGGTAGGGAGAAGATTTGTGTCTCTGAATCCCGTACTCGTTGAATACTTCTATGACTTCTGCTTTGAAATGCAACCCGTTATCTGACACTAGCTCATGCGGGACCCCATATCGGCAGATAATATTTTTCTTAAGGAATTTGACCACTTTCTTGGCGTTCAGTACTGTGTATGACTCAACTTCGACCCATTTGGTGAAGTAATCAATGGAAACTAGGATGAACTCATGTTCATTTGAAGCCTTTGGCGTAACCTTCCATATGATGTCGATACCATAGGTGGAGAACGACCAGGGAGAGGTCATGTTGTATAATTCTCGCGGAGGCAGGTGCTGAAGATTGGAGAACTGTTGGCATTTGAGGCATCCCCGAACATAAGCGGTGCAGTCCTGGGTCATGGTGGTCCAGTAGTAACCATGTCGGATGATTTTCTTGGCAAGCATGTGACCGTTCACGTGGGGCCCGCATTCCTCGCTGTGGATTTTCTGCATTATCTTTTCAATCTCAGCCCCAGCGATACAATGTAGATGAGTTCCATCGAAGTTCCTCTTGAGTAGAGCTTTATGAGAGATGATGTACTGGGCGACCAGTCTTCGGATGGTTGTTCGGTCTTTATTGTTGGAACCCTCGGGATACCTACCATGTTTGAGGAGGTACCAGATATCATACTACCAGCAGTCTACTAGTTCGGGATCTTCGATGGAGGCAAGCTCAATATGGTAGCAGTGGGTTGTTTTGTCTTGCTTTCGAACTAGGAAAGGGGTCATTGTTATTCCTTCGGGCATGTCGACCATGGAGGCCAAGGTAGCGAGAGCGTCGGCTAGGCTATTCTTTGCTCGGGGTAGGTAATGGAAGGTGATATCTTGGAATCGGGAGGCTAACTCTTTTAATTGGGCATGAAAGGGTTGGAGCTTTTCGTCCTTGACTTTCCACTTTCTGAGCACTTGACCGATGATAAGGGAAGAATCCCCGTAGACATCAAGGTATTGAATACCTTTTTCAAGAGAAACCTTGAGTCCTACTGTACATGCCTCGTATTTCGTCATGCTGTTGGTGCAAGGTAAATCCAATTTAATGGCGATGGGAGGGTGGGAGTCATCTGGGGCGATCAGAAGTATCCCAATTCTAAATCCTTTTTTGTTGGCAGCGCCGTCAAAGAACATTTCCATCAAAGGCGGTCTTGAGTGGTGCAAAGGATGTTTTCATCTGGGAATTCGGAGATCGAAACATCTGCTTTTTCTACGGGGTAATCAGCGAGGTAGTCAGAGATGGCTCTTCCTTTAACAGCTTTTTGTTTGACGTATACGATATCAAACTCGGTTAGGAGCATCAACCATCAGTCCATTTGACTGGATAAGGCGGGTTTCTCAAGTAGGTATTTGATGGGGTCAATTCGGGATACAAGTTTGATGGGGAAGGCGAGCATGTAGTGTCGTAACTTTTGGGTGACCCAGACAAGTGAGACACATGCCTTTTCCAAAGAAGTGTAGTTGACCTCGTACTTGGCCAATTTGCGATTGGCATAATAGATAGCTCTTTATTTACGGGAGTCCTCAAGGTATTGGGCTAGCAAAGCCCCAGATGCAGTGTCGATTATGGTTAGGTATAGGAGCAAAGGGATAGCAGGCTGTGATGGCATGCACACTGGAGGTTGGGTCAGATATTAGTTAAATCGGTCAAAAACTTATTGGCAGGCCTCGTTCCAAACATTGGTTGAATCCTTTCGGAGGAGTTTGAAGATCGGTTCACAGATAGAGGTTAACTGGCTGATAAACCGGCTGATATATTACAATTTCCCAAGAAAACCTCAGACTTCTTTCTCTGTTCGGGGAGGTGGCATCTCAAGTATGGCCTTCAGCTTTGTAGGATCTGCTTCTATCCCCTTCTCGCTGACCATGAATCCCAAGAGTTTTCCCTTTGTAATGCCGAAGATACACTTCTTTGAATTAAGTCGCATCTGATACTGTTGCAGTCGTTCGAAGAACTTTCGGAGAGGGAATATGACCTTCTCTAGTTTTGGATTTAATAATCATATCATCCACATAAACCTCGACTTCTTTGTGAATAAGATTGTGCAGGATGGTTGTGGCAGCCCTTTAGTAGGTAGCCCCAGAATTCTTGATACCAAATGGCATAACGGTGTAGAAAAAGGTTCCCCATGGGGTGATGAATGCGGTTTTTTCTTGGTGGTCTGGGTGCATCTTAATTTGGATTTATCCAGTAAACCCATCGACGAATGACTTGAGAACATGACTGGCTGTGTTGTCCACGATCATGTCAATATTGGGTAGTAGATAATCATCCTTTGGAGAAGCTTTGTTTAAATCTCGGTAGTCTACACACATTCGCACCTTCCCCCTGATTTCGGCACAGGTACTATATTGGCTAGCCATGTGGGATATTTAATCACACAAATGAAGACCACGTTTAACTGTTTGACACCTCTTCTTTGACCTTGAGCAACCATTCGGTGCAGAGTTTTCTCAATTTTTATTTAACCGGCTTGTAATCTGGGAGAGTAGGGATCTCGTGCTGAGCTATTTTAGGATCAATGTCGGGCATATCATTATAGGAACATGCGAAGACATCCACGAACCCCTTCAGTAATTCTTCGAGTTGTGCGCGCTCATGCTCGTCAAGGGTGGCCCCTATCCTAATCTCGCGTAGTTAGCTACCAGAACCGAGATTAATAACAACAGTCCCTTCTTCATTAACTTGAATGCAGTTATGTTGTTTATTATTAACCTTATTTAGATCAGTTAAGAATTGTTCATTTGCAAAATCATCATCATCAAAAGTTTGATTAGAATCCAAGCAGTTAATGTAAGGCACAACAAGATACTCAAAATCTTCATTTATTTCATTGATAGGGAAAACAACATTGAGAACCTCGTCAAAAGAGGTCTCGATTACATTTGAACAAGGATAGACAACAGAAGAAGAAATAGTGAAAACATTGGGGTTGGGGGAGATTTCAGGAGGCAGAACTGGTGCAGCACGCCAGTTGAGGAGAGGTGTATCAACAACTTTAATGAGATGGGATGGATCCCTTGACGTAGTGCCTGAACGAACCATGTAGAATGCCAGCCCCAGTGTCTGTAAGTTGAAGGAATCTTCGGAATCACTTTCCTCAGTCTCTTCGGTATCTTTGATGAGTGATTGTACTCGGTGTTGGAAACTTTCGACCCATGGGTTGCTATATTGGAAAAAGATCCCCATTCCAGGCTTCATTTTCTTATCTGTGTGGTCGTACCACGATTCTAGAAAATCATAAAAGGGGAAATCTTCGACTTCTTTGATGAATCATCCATTCAATAAGCCTCCTGAGATAGTTTGAGGGTAGTCTAATCTTCTCTTTGGTCAAGACTGGTGGATCATTCTGAGCTCTTGTTCTAATAGTTGATACCCTAAGCCACAAGGAGGGAAAGCTTTCTTTAATTTGATGGGCTCGAGTATCCCTTGCTGCCTTTTCCCTAGTCCCAGTCCGGGCATGAAGTGCATTTTCTGAACATATGAATCACATTAACATTACCATGAGGGTTATATTTTGGACAAACCCTTTCTTTGAAATCGTCCCCTATCGGGAGTAGGAGTGGCTCAACTCGAAATCCTGATAGGAGCATATCATTTGACCCGTGCTGTATCTCAATGATTGGAGTGCTGGTGCTTGCACCCTCGACATTTTCATCATCGCCCAAAATGGTGATGACTCCCCCATCGGCCAAGAACTTCAATTTCTAAGGGAGTGAGAAAGACACACCTTTGATATTGTGGAGCCAGGGTCGTTCGAGCAACAGGTTGAAACAAGCTGGGATGTCTATGACTTGGAATTCAACGACAGGGTTTATAGGGCCAACTCCTATTACAAGTTTTATGGATCCCATTACCTCCCGTAGGGTATTATCGTAGGCACGTACAACGATGGAAGTCGGAGCAAGGTCGCTTTCTTTCAGGACTAAACACTTGAAGGTTCTTAGCGGGCAAACATTCAAGGCGGCTCCGTTATCGACAAGGGAGAGTGGCACGGCCTTCCCTATAACTTCGACGGAGATGTTGAGTGCATGATTGTGATTTAACCCAATTCTGGATATTTCTTCTTCAGAAAATGATAGCATTCGGTTAGAGGTCAAAGATCCGACCATATTTACCGCTTCTTCTGGTGTGGTAGAAGGAGGAACTATGGGTCCAGTGAGAAATTTGATTAAAGCATTTATATGTAGATGGGAAGACATGAAAAGCCCACATAGAGTGATGCTAGCTTGGGTTTTCTTCAGTTGATCGAGGATCTTGCTCTCCTCAATGGTCATCTTTGGCATAGGAAGGTTTTC
Organism: Sambucus nigra; assembly: GCA_949130495.1. NCBI lineage: Eukaryota > Viridiplantae > Streptophyta > Magnoliopsida > Dipsacales > Adoxaceae > Sambucus > Sambucus nigra. The sequence goes on along the minus strand of OX422223.1, from coordinate 349,307,364 downwards.
AACGCCCTTCCCTTTGTCATTTGCTGGTAGTGAGCTTGGAACCTGGTAATGTCTCCCTGATCTGGTCATGTGATTTACTGGAGAAGGGAAGAATATGAATCCCATTTCCTCATCAATCTCAGGTTGTTCTGCCACCCTGTTTGTTTCTCTAAGGAGTTCTTCAAATGATATCATCCCACATATGTCGGCTACTGGGACGGCTCTTCCTGAAGCTTATTCTTCGCTCGAATTTTTGAATTCTTCCCCCCATTCGGTGGCAACAATTATGTCTTTGCATGTAAAGTCAATGCATTCCACAAATTTAACGGCTTCTTTATACAGGTCCTCCCATCCTGGGGGGATATGTGTGGTTGAAGTTACTTGTAGCTTTAAAGCGTCAAGTAACCCGGTGATACTGCAAATGCTATTAGTTTGCCCGAATAACCCAGCCATAATCTGGACAACATCATCTAGGATGACTTTGTCGGTTGGTACCACCCATTTGTCTGAATCTGGGCCCACTTTCGTGCTTCCAAGAACAGTGTGCTGAACCTCTGGCAATCGATGACCATCTGTGAGGGCAATTTTAGCCCGAACTCTAGGAGTTGGTTTAACACTTCTGATAATTCCATATTCCTATTTTCACAACGGGTACGAACATCGATGCATGCTCTGGTAAGGAGTGACAGTGCCTGATCAGTGAGGCTAGTAGGGTGTAGGAGGAAATACGGGAAAATTTTGAGAGGTTTAGGAGAGTATATGGGTGTGATTTGAGATGATGGATCGAAATATGGGTTTTGTTCTAAGAAGATGGCATTGGTATTTATGAGTGGGTTATGAGTAGTGTTTGGTTTAGGATTGGCTGGTGGGGCGATGGTACCCCGGTCATTGAGATCTTGGATTACGTTTCGAAGGTGAAAGCATTGGTCGGTGGTATGGCCAGCAGTTTGGTGAAAGGCGCAATGAGCATCGGCCTTGAAGTTTCTTGGGAGTGGATTTGATAATGGACTAGGATCCAAGGGTTTGATGAGGTTTCGGCTCAACAGGGCTTGGTAAACTTTGGAGAGGGGAGAGGGGAGCATGGATCTCAGTGTATTCCCTTCGGATGGGGGAAGGGAGGCTTTTTGGGGACCATGATGTGGCTGGTTGAGAGATGTTGTTGATGGTTAAGACTGTAGTACTAGCAGGATTGTCATACTTTCTAGAGGTGAACTGTCCGGACACCTTCTTTGGTTCAACCTCTGTTTTAACAAGGCTTTCCTCGATTTCTACTCCAGCCTCTCTGAGAGCTCGGAAGTGGGGATAGTATTATCCTCCCATTATCGCTCAGACATGGGGAAAAAATTTCTTCGTCACTATGTTGACATGTTCCTCCTCAGATGGTCGATTGGTCATGGTAGCTGCTTGCGCCCTCCACCGAGTTATGAAGTTACTGACTGACTCCCCTGGATTCTGTTTGAGAAGCTCTAAATCACGATGGGTGACCTCAAGCTCTTCGTTGTATTTGTACTGCGACATGAATTCTTGGGATACATCCTCCCAGCTACGGATTCTGGATTCCTCAAGAGATAAAAACCATCGGAGGGCACTATCCTTCAAAGTTTTCTGAAATAATTGGGCCATAACCTCTTCAAAATCCCCTAGTAGAGTCATGGAACGATGATAACTGCGAAGATGAACAATCGGGGGTCCACTCCCTCCAAACTTCTTGATATTTGGCATCTTGAACTTCTCGAGCAACCTCGCTTTAGGATAAGGAGACATGTGTGTGTAGTCCATATAATTCTCAATGATCCTGAATTGGTCAAACTTCTTTGTGAGCATCTTGAGATCCTATTTGACTTTATTCAACTCCACATCTTTTGGATCAACGACCACAGGCAGGTTAGCCGTAGGCTGGGCAATGTTTGGCATTGAAAGCTGGGCAGGCAGCAGCCCATTGACATGAGGGACATGTGGAGCGTGCTGATATTCTTTTGGAACCCAGATAGGCTCAGGTGGACCCATAGCATAAGGGAACAGGTCCTCGGGCTCTTGAGGAATTGGAACTTATTTTCATTGCATCTCTCAGACCTCAATTTAGAGGTTGTCAATCTTGGACACGAGCTAAGCTAGGACTGCCATCAAATCCGGTTGTATGACTGGTACTTGATCTGTATTCTCCATGGAAAGTGAATGGATTTTGGACTCGGAAGAAGTAGTAAAGGAATGGATGAAACTACGGGGTGATTTAACTGAAGACCGAAGCCAATAGGGAGCCAGGCCAATGGCTTACAATCGACCTGAGAAGGCGTAGAATGAGATTTATTTTTGAGAAAAAGGGAAGAAACTGTCTTTTTGATTTTTGATAAAGAAGGGAGAAATTTTTTTGGATTTTTGATAAAGAAAGGAGAAATTTTTTTGGAGACGGAACTCAACATGATTATTATGATTATTATGTTCTCACTTGTATTTAATTCTCCTAAATGCAATGCCGGACGGGACCTGAGCCTGGAAAAGTGGGGTTTTAATATATCCAAAGCTATGGTTGGACTTGTAACCAGGCTCACGGACAGGGTCCCATTTTAAAAATATGGGAAAATTTGGGTAACAGATTGACTCGGAATTTCGGCAGAGTCTCGGGTTGAAACTGACAATCTAAAGTGCGTGTACTAGGTTTGACACCTATATGCGGGTATGCTGTTGGTTGGGTGAATCGGCATGGGTTCCCCCCTGTGGCGTGAATTCCACGATATACGTCTTGCTCTTGCGGGCAATCGGTATGTGTGGACAATCCATTTGATATACCTGAGTGTACGTGAATTGCCTCACCATATACCTCGTGGGGACGGTACGTGTGATAGAGAATTCGATATACTCAGCGTACTTGAATGAATTCCCTGCGATATACCTCCCGTCATGACTTTGGTCAAGCGGTGCGATGCGGGGGAACCGTTCGATATACATCGAAGGTACTTGGCCAATGGAAGATGAGAGTCATATCGCTTAGGCTAACTGCGACCTGTTGTACCAGCGCCCATCACGAAGTGACTCTCCAGTTACTGGGTAAATTTTGGTCAATAACAATGCTCTTTGGTGATGTCGTGTGAATCATGTATGATTCTCTTATTAGTATCTTATGATGAGAATGCCTTTCATGATTATGCCAAACAGGGAGCAAAGTACAAGTACCCAAGGTACACCAAGTATGTATAGGTGATGCGTGCAACATACGGATATATGTGATCTTAGGTGCACGTGGTGTGAAGTGTACATGGAGAATATTCTACAAGTGTGTGAACATAAGCATAAGCATGGGATACACATGAAAAAGGGGAACATGCAGATATAGGGGAAAAATAAACAAATATAGCATCCATGTAAATAGAGTCAAGCCCTCAAAATATAAGAAATATCCCCAGCGGAGTCGCCACTATGGCCATCCCCGATCCTCGCCAAGGCGGGCGGGCGCTTGGAGGAATGATCCTTGGGTCCCGCACATCCCTCTCAGGAGCACTTCGGCCGGTGTCGTTTGAGATGAGGTGTAAAAATGTAGAGAGATTAAGAGTCGCTAGTCTATTTTACTCAAAACGGACAAAAGGAAAAGGGAAAGCCACCCTGAAGGATGGCATCCAAAGACATAATGGTGCATGTGAAACCAAAATGATTTGATAAGGGTTCGGAGGCTTAGTTACAAAATGGGAAGGTGTTAGGCTACCATTCTGCCCTTTCGGTCTCTCATGGATATTTGCTATTTTCCTTTATTTTTCCCCGTGATATGTGTGCATGTGTATATATATAGTGGAGATAGGAATCCTCGACTTGTATCATGGAAGAGATAAAGTGAGTCATCCGTAGGAGGGTATAAGAATAATATTAGAAAATAAGATTTACGCGATTACCCTTACGCTGATCGTTATAATGAAACGATAACGCATATGGAGTAATACGCCACTAAGAACAAGTATATATATGTATATATATATATATATATATATATATATATATATATATATATATATATATATATATATATATATATAAGAAAATTGGATTTAGAGAAGATAGAAAATAATATAAAAAGTGAGAAAAAGGACTCGAGTCTCGGGTTTTATCCCGAGACGCCTACGTAGCCTATAAAGGCATCAAAGTCCATGTAGTTCGCATACAAAATGAGGGGTGGGGATTATCCCATAAATCCAAATGGGGGATCTCTTATTTGTGGGTGTGTGTTTGTGTAGGAAAAAGTGTTTTGAGTTATGAGAAAAGTGTGAGAAAAGTATGAGAATTCCTATTTGGAATTTATGAGAAAACCCTTTTTTTCTTATTTTTTGGGTTTTTATTTATATGAAAATAAGAGATGTGCAATAGTACTAAATAAAAAGTATATTAGGATGTGTGAGATGAGATAATAAAAAAGTGCTAAATAATAAAACAAGTTATTGCGAATTTAAGAGAGTTTAAGATAAAGTTGAGAAAGTTGGACCTTCTTGAAGATCTTGAGCTTGATCTTGAATGTTGGAGAGCAACCCTTGCACTTGGATGATGATGGAGAGTGTCTACTTCACCAAGTTTTATGAAAAGGATGATGAAAAGTGGAAGTAAAAAAGGGATTTGGAAGTTGAAATCATCCTGCTTTCGAGAGAGGTTTCTGAAATTCACCAAGAGTGATTTTTATCAGATCTGGGCTCCCTTTGCAAATGAGGTGAAGGCCTCCTTTTATAGGCCCAGGTAAATGCCAATCGGCATAGACCTGTTCCTGTCTATCGGCATGTGCCGATAGGTAGGGTCTGGAACCTGCCATTTGGTAGTGCGCTTCAGGATTTTTTGGAAAATCGGTTGTTGAGGGCAAACCGTTGGTCAGAATCTCGTACGGGGCATACCGTTGGAAATGTAATTCAGAGACCTTTGAAAGTCCTTTGGATCGCTCCCAGGTTCGGGAGCTGACTTTGGGTCAAATATGGCTCGGAAGTGTTTGTCGGTCCATTGGACGGGCAGTTGTTCGACCGCAAACGGATCGTTCATCCTCATGGTAAGTCCAAATCACGAAGGAGGTGGACTGTTGAAAAGGTTAGGAGATTTACTTCGACAATCTAAAGAGTTTGACCCGGTTTGGAGAGCTAAATTTGTTCAACCGGGCCCGGGAATCATCTGGTGACCTCTTGGAGTCAAACCGATCGTTCGTCCGCATAGTAAGTCGGAATTGAGCACGGGATGGACCGTTGGAAAGGGGATTCAGTGCCCTTAAAAGATTCATTCATCCTCGGTCGATATGAAGAGTTGACTTACGTCGAACAGAGCCCAGGAGCACCTGGTGGCCTCTGGGTCAGGTTTCAGACGCAAACGGATCGTTCGTCAGCATGGTAAGTCAGAATCGTGCACGGGGCGGACCGTTGGAAAGGGGATTAAGTGCCCTTAGAATATTCATTGATTCTCGGTTGAGCCTAAGAGTTTCACGTTTTGTTCAAACTGAGCCGGGGAGTGCCCGATGGCTTCCAGGTCAGTACTCGGGACATGACCTAGGTTTGTAGTGATGGAGGTAGGTGCTAGGGACCTTAGGAGAGTTAGGGGGTAATATAATGGAGTGTCTACACCTATGTAACTCAAGGGGCATAAAAGTCCACGTAGATTGAAAATAATGTTGGGTGGGGTTTGACCCATAAATCTAAACATGAGTTATAAGAGATATAAGATTGATATTCTCTTCAGTTTTAAGAAAATGGGTTTAATGGTTCTGAATAGGTTGCCATCTTCCTAGACATTTCAACTAACTATTTTGGAGATCCATTTGAAATGGTAAGCATTCTACTCTTAGATTTATGGCTCTATTTTTAGTATTGGTCTTTCTTTTAGAGATTAAGAGTATTATTCATAAGAGATACAACATTGATATTCTTATAAGTTGTAAGAAATTAGGTTTAATGGTTTTGAATAAAAATGAGATGTTTGAAGATAACTTGGTGTTTAAAATTTTTATGAAATAAAAATGTTGATTTGATAAAAGTTAGACATTTGTTGAGCTTTGAACAAATTAAAATGTCCTCTTGTCTTGAAAAGTGTATTTTGCAGGTGTTATGAATTTCTAGAATAAATTATGTGTTTAACACATTACAGGGAATTTTAGAATTTGAAATCCATCTTCTCACGCATATAAACTAGTAATACTTTGATGTATAGCATAAAAACAAGTTTAAAGAAGGTTTTGTTGGGTTTAAGTATGACAGAAGAAAAAAAAACAGAAATTCAAGTCTTCATAGTGTGTGAAAAAGGGTTGAAAGTGTGATATAAAAGGAAATGGTGCTTTCTTATAAAAGTAGTCTTTAAATATAATTGGGTTTCTTGAATAATAAAGTAAAGACATGTTTAATTTTGAGAAATTTTGAAAAGGTGTTGAATAAGCGTTAATGGTTAAAATATTGGGAAGTTGGTGTGTATAACTTAATAATGTTTTGAAAGATTAATACTTATGAAATTGGAATAAGAAATAATGGAAAAAAGTATAAAACGGTAATTTTACATAAAGTGGAATATTGTTATGGAATAAAAATGTTTAAAAAGGGTGTTACACAAAATGGTCCTAAGTGAACATGATTTGGAAGAAAATCAAGGCTAAAGTGTAAAGGACAAGAATTGATGATTTTCAAAGTGTAACACAAATTGGGTTGAAATCTCGGGTTTCGGCTTTGGCCGGGTAAAAAGAAAAAGTGGAATAATGTGGATATTTACAAAATATTAAAGCACGTTAAAAAGAAACTCAAATGACACCGAGATAATTAAGGAAGACCATGAGCCCTAAGGTGAAAGACCCAAAGCTACTGGCCAGAGCATATAGTCGCATCGGTGGTGGTGTGGAGCACGTTAAAGTACGCAATTTATTGGAAGATTCCAAGAAAAAGAAAAAGGAATCCGGAACATGTCAAGAAATGGTTGTGTAGTGTAAATATGAATATACATCCTAACTTGAATGAATCAATAAATGTTCTGATAATGGATATAGTGGACAACAAATGTCTAAATTGATTAATGTCCATCAAATAAAGTGAAAGTAACGTATATTGGTAACATGTATCGTTAAGCAACGTAAAAGGCTTAACTCATAATTAATACGAGGGTGTGTTGTAAAAGGTTTTCAAAAAGTTAAATTAGAATTTTCTAATACGGTGTTTGTGTGTGTTGAAATGGGTGTTTTTCAATGAAAATACTAATGGGAATTGGTTTAAGTGAAAACAATGAAATAAAGTGTAGTTGTTCCAAGTATTTAACCGTGCATGTTGAATTAAAGGAGAAATGTCAAAATAAGAAAGATGAGGTCTTTCGTAAGATTAAGGTAAATTAATTGGGATAAATAACATTTTTAGAAAATAAATATGGTGTTATGAATTAAGTGTGTGTGTGAGTGTATGTGTGTGTGTGTGTGTATATATATATATATATATATATATATATATATATGTGTGTGTGTGTGTGTGTGTGTGTGTGTGTGTGTGTGTGTGTGTTCTTTCTATTGTTTGATTCCATATTGCATTGGCATAATTTCTAGTGAGCATTCATATCGCACCCTCATCTTTGTTATGACAGGTTGGATGCGATTTTGTGTTTGAGGGCGTTACACAGGTTAGTGGCCCATTTTATTTACGTTTGTAGCTCTATATTCTTGGATTCCGGGGACACTTACCTCGGGTCCCTCACATAATTTTAATTTTAAACGGGAATCACATACTAAATAAGTGAAATATTAATTAAAACAAAATTGTATTCGCAACATTTTATAGATTGTTTCCTTACAATTCACACTTAATTCTCGAGTTGGACCTGGTTGACTACGGGTAACCCATAATTCTAGGTCGGTGGTTTGCAGTTCCTAAAATAATAGTTCAAACTATAATGTAAGTATTTGTAGAGTCACAAGTCGTTATGGAAGAGCGAATGTATATATCCAACAAAATACAGGCAAGCAAGAATATGAAATCCATTAAGAATATATAGATAATCGAAACAATGTAACAAATGTGTATAAGGGAGGACTTGAGTCTAGGGATTTACCCATGAAACCTACGTAACCCAAAGGGCATCATTTTCCATGTAGTTTGAAAATAACGTAGGGTGGGATTTGACCCATAAATCTAAACGGTTGTTATAAGAGATATAAGATTGATATTCTTATGAGTTGTAAGAAAATTGGTTTAATAGTTTTAAATAGGTTGCCATCTTCCTAGACATTTCAATTAACTATTTTGGAGCTCCATTTGAGGTAGGAAATATTCTACTCTTAGATGTATGACTCTATTTTTAGTATTGGTCTTGATTTTAAAGATTAAGTGTAGGATGCATAAGAGATATAATATTGATATTCTTATGAGTTGTAAGAAAATGGGTTTAATAGTTTTGAATAAAATTGAGATATTTCAAGAAAACTTGGTGTTTAAATATTTTTATGAAATAAAAATGTTAATTTGATAAAAGTTGGACATTTGTTGTGCTTTGAAGATGTTAAAATGTCCTCTTGTATTGAAAAGTGTATTTTGAAAGTGCTATGAATTTCTAGAATAAATTATATGTTTAACACATTAAAGGGGATTTTAGAATTTAAAATCCATCTTCTCGTGCATATAAACTAGTAATATTTTGATGTATAACATAAAAACATGCTTAAAAAGGTTTTGCTGGGTTTAAGCACGAAAGAAGAAAAAAGATAGATATTCTAGTCATAAAAGTGTGTGAAAAAGGGGTTGAAAGTGTGATAAGTGTAAGGTTGTAAGATTCCAAGTGTTAATAAAAGGAAATGGTGCTTTCTTATAAAAGTAGTGTCTAAATGTAATTGGGTTTATTGAATAAGAAGTAAAGACAAGTTTCATTTGGAGAAATTTTCAAAAAGTGTTGAATAAGCGTTAATGGTTAAAACATTGGGAAGTTTGTGTGTATAACTTAATATTATTTTAAAATATTAATGCTTATGAAATTGGAATCAGAAATAATGAAAAGGGTATAAAACGGTAATTTTACGTAAAGTGGAATATTTTTGTGGAATAAAAATGTTTAAAAAGGTTGTTACACAAAATGGTCCTAAGTGAATATGATTTGGAAGAAAATCAAGGCTCAACTGTAAAGGACAAGAATTGATGATTTTCAAAGTGTAACACAAATTGGGGTGAAATCCCGAGTTTCGGCTTTGGCCGGATAAAAAGAAAAAGTGGGATAATGTGGACATTTAAAAAATATTAAAGCACATTAAAAAGGAACTCAAATGACAATGGAATAATTAAAGAGGGCCCGGAGCCCTAGGTTGAAAGATCCAAAATCACTGCCCAAAGCATATGGTAGCATTGACAGTGGTGTGGGGCCCATTAAAGTACGCGATTATTGGAAGATTCTAAGAAAAAGATAAAGGAATTGGGAACATGTCAAGAAATGGGTTGTGTAGTGTAAATATGTAAAGACAGCCTAACTTGAATGAATCAATAAATGTTTCGAAAAGGGATAAAGTGGACATGAAATGTGTAAATTGATTAATGTCCATAAAGTAAAGTGAAAGTAAAGTATATTGGTAAAATGGATCGTTAAGAAACCTAAGAGTCTTAACTCATAATGTTGTAAAAGGTTTTCAAAATGTTAAATAAGCATTTTCTAACACGATGTTGAAAGGGGTGATTTTCAATGAAAATACTAATGTGAATTGGTTTAAGAGAAAATGATAAAATAAAGTGTAGTTGTTCCAAGTATTAAACCGTTCATGTTGAATTGAAGGAGAAATGTCAAAATAAGGAAGATGATGTCATTGGTAAGATTAAGGTAAATTAAAATAATGTTTCTCAGAAATAAATACGGTTTAATGCATTAAGTCTATGTGTGTGTGTGTGTACGCATGTGTATTTAGAGTTGGTAATTTTTGACCTGATAACCCGTTTACGGTAGTAACCCAAAATGACCTGAACATGACCCGATTAGCTTGTATATATTTAGAAGTATCCAAAACTTATACTAACATAAAAATCAACGTGACCCAAAAATGATACGATTAACCCGAATTGCCACGCCTATGTGTATTGTAGTTGCGGGTGCACATAAGTAAAGTGTGTTGGAGTCTTTTTTTTTCTGTTTGATTATATATTGCATTTTTATAATTCCCACTGAGCGTTCAGATCATACCCTCATCTTTGTTACGACAGGTTGGATGCAGTTTCGTGTTTTGAGGGCGTTACATAGGTTAGTGGCCCATTTTATATACGTTAGTATCTCTATATTATTGGATTCTGAGGACACTTCCCTCGGGTGACTCACATAATTTTAATTTGAAACTGGAATCGCATGCTAAATACGTAAAACATTAATTAAAATAAAACTGGATTAAAAACATTTTATAGGTTATTTCATTACAATTCACACCTAATGATTGAGTCAGACCAAGTTGATTGTAGATGCGTTGATATCACAACGAGGTGATGGTGGTATGATGATATGGGGGGGGGGGGATTTACTAAATGGAGTATGAAAGGGATGAAAGGAATGTGGGAAATGGGATTTTTAGGAAGGGAACAACTCTGAATTCGAGATAATGTTCTCTGAATTGCTGAGGGGGATGTTCAGGGATAATTTTCAAAGTGAGGTCATGGACTCTATTTATATTTATAGGTCCATGAGAGGCTCCGATCGATAGGGTCCTGGACCTGCCTATCATCATAAAACTCCAGACACACTGCTAATGGGTAGGGTATTGGGTGTGCCATTCAACAGTCAGAAATAGATTTTTTAGAAAAACGGTTGTAAAATGTGAACCTTAAGTCATAATTATGTACAGGGCTGACCGTTGGAAAGGGTATTCAAATATCTTTAATAATTCATTGAAACACTCCCGGGTTCGAGAGTTAATCGAAGTCAAACGGGGATCGAAAGCGCCTATTGATCACTAGATAAGAATTTTTTAAAGGAAAATAGATCGTTCGTCCGAACCGTAAGCTAGATTCACATTGGACGAACCATTGGAAAAGGTGTTTAGAGCCTTTTTATATTTCATTATATTTCGTTCAGTCTAAAGAGTTGACTGAGATCAAATAATGCCCAAAAGTGCCCATGACCCTTCGGAGAAAAATGGGTCGTTGATCTTCAGCGTAAGACTGATTCTTTCATAGGGTGTACCATTGGAAAGGATATTCACAGACCTTTAAATATTCATTTATCTTCACTCAAGCTAGAGAATTGACCAAAGTCAAACAAGGCTCAAGAACACCCGATGACTTCTAGATCAATTTTGGGGTAAAACGAATCATTCGTTCATACCGTAAGGCCGATTCGGGCACGACGTTGACCATTGAAAAGGGGATTCAGAGCCCTTTGAAGATTCATTGAGATTTTTCTCAGATGATAAAGTTTAACAAAGCCAAACGGTGTCTGGGAGCACCCGGTGGCCTCCAGATCAGTAGTTGGAGTATGACCTAGGGTTTGTGATGAAGGAGTGAGTGCTAGGGACGTAAGAAGGTTATTCGGGGGTTCCTAAGATGGTGTGTCTATACATAGTAAATGGGATCCAGTATCCCTTTTTTTCCTTAACCGAAGTCGAGCAAACTGCGTTACTTGACACTGCCATGTACAAGTGCAAAGATTCCTAATCATCATAAATGATCATTAGTGGTGGTCTGAATAACTATTTTTTCACTTCTTCAAGTTCATGGTTCATTCATTATTCCATTTTTCCTTTATTTCTTTCCTAAGTGCTTTAAATAATGGTCGACACTTTTTGAGGATCTTGATATAAATTGATTGAGTGCGATGAGTATGATGGTCAACTTTTTCACCTCATGCATAGTACTGGGGGGCTGCACCTTCCTGATGGCTTAAAATTGGTCGGGGTTTTCCTTGATACCTCTTTAATGACTTGGTATCCAAGGATATTTACTGATTTTACTCCAAAGGAGCACTTGATCGCATTTAGTTTCATCCTGTTAGACAAGAACTTAAAAAGTTTTTTCTAAGTCAATGAGGTGATGTTCTTCCCTCCTATTTTTCAAAAGAATGCCAACTATGTAAACCTCCATTATATCTCCTAACTGCTTCTTGAACATATTTGTCACTAATATCTAGAAAATTTACCTGATGTTCTTCAATTCTAACGGCATCATTCTGTAGCAATATAGCCCCATTGTGGAAATGAATAAATACTTTTCTTGGTCAGGGGAAAATGATGGGAGTTTATTGGTATCCTGAGTAGGTATTGAGGAAGCTCATACGTTCATGATTAGTGGTGGCATCGACCAACTGATCTGTCTTGGACAAAGAAAATGTATCCTTTGGGCATTCACGATTGAGGCAGTAATGCCTATGTAGACTCTCCACTACTTGTTACTTTTATTCGCGACTACTAGTTTGATATCCGCTTAAGGAATTGAACTTCCTTTATGGACTACACTTACAGAAGTCTCCCCATTTCCTCCTCAACCACGTTGTACTCTTGGGTAAAGTTCATCATGCTTTTTTAGTCCCTGGTGGATGTAAGGATTGCATGTGGATCCTGTGACACATTACTTTTGGATCCATTCTTGACATGTCATATAGTTGCCAAGAAAATACGGCTTGGTTGCTTTTGAGGAAAACCACTAGTTCTTTTTTCTCTTCTTGCATAAGTGAACTTCCAATCAAGAACTTATTCTCAAGTTGATTGTCATTAAATGCTACCTCTTAAAGGGTATTTATAACACGATTGATAGGAGAAACCCTGGTTTCTTTAATACCAGGTCGCCCATACTTTTGATGATATTTGGAGAGTACTGAGCCTTCCTCTAGCTCCACATATTTATCCATCTTATTCTCCTACTTTGGTCAGATGGGAGCTCTGAAATATTTATGGGCCAAGACTTGGTTACCTAGTATCTCTATGACTCTCTCGTTAGTGATGCACTTTACCTTCTGGTGGTAAGCCGACACAACCCTCATGGCATGCATCCATCCTCTGTCGTGGAAGGAATTTTATGGGGAATATATATCTACCATGAGGAACTCCATAAGATTAAAATGATTTCTTCTTGGATAGGGAGGACGACCTTCCCTATGGTAAGGGTTATCCTTCATACAAAGCCGACAAAAGGTACAATGGCCTCATGCAGGTTTTCAATATGTAGGTTCAAGTGGTTGAACATTTCGAGATACATAACATCCCAGGAGCTCCCCTGATCCACCAATACCTCTTCCATATTCCAGATCATCGTCAATGAAAATAATGTGCTTTGAATAATAGATATATTAAGGTCACCGACGTTTTCCCGCTATGGACTTGGGCGGGTCAATCTGAAAGGCTTCCATAATTTTTGTGAGTTTCTTTACTTCCATCGTGAGGGCATTACCCTTGATCTGATTTAGGTTTGACGCCCCTTGAATCACTGCAAGTTCATGACCCAAACATTCATCCAAAACATTATCTAGTCTTGGTTCCCCATGGATAACTGGAAACTCGTATCCCAAGCCATCATACATGTCATTATCTGGTCTTCAGTCATGTACAAGCCATGCTTCATCTTTCTTATTCTCTATGAAATATTTTATATGCCCAACCTGAACTATTACCTAAAGGTGGGACTTAAGTGCCTTGAAATTTTCAGTCATGTGACCTTGAACTTTATGATTTGCACATTTTAGTGCCTGGTTTCTTTTCTTGGGGTCGTTGAATATCTTTTTGGGACATTTTAAGTATTTCCAACCTTGAATTTTATAAAAGATCTTGTATATTTTTCGTAGAATACCGTGTTAACACCCTTACACGTTTTTTACCCTTCTTCTCATCTTATTTTTGCTTTACTTTTTTTTCCATTATTTATTGTTTTCCCCCTTTTTGTCCCCGTTCTTGGAATGATTTTGTCGATCTCCATCCCGACCAACTCAGTTCAATTAATCTTCAACCTTGTCGTATTTTTTTTTATCCTTTTAGTGAGTTCATTAATCGTAATGGCCTCTCGCTTAGTGAGGGTTTGGTAAAGTATGAAACTGCTCGACAGACCAATTTTGAAGATGCCACCATGACGGTGCAATCCTCTACTTTTTATGCACCTCCTAGTACCTTTTGGCATACTCGTGGAGTGTTTCATGAGGCTTATTTTTTATCTTTAGAGTGAATCCATCCATTTTGGATGAGTGCTACTAGTAATGAATTTGGTCTTGAGGGACTCGACCAGCTTCTTGAAGGAGGCTATCGATCAGTGTGGTAACTACTCAAACCAATTCTGGGTAGTGTCTTCAATATTGGACAGAGATATACGGCACATCAATTCTTTGTTGGTGTTCCAAAGTGTCATCTCTTGGCGATATTTCCTAGCATGATCTGTATGATCAGTCTACCCTTTATAGATCTTGAATCATGGGGGAGTCAAATTTTTGGAAGGCTTAAACTCCTATATATTTAAGCTAAAAGGCGATTTCATCTAACAGACAAAGGCTCTTCTCCCTAGCTTCTTGTTAGTGTGGGCCCCTTTATGGTCTGGATGTATCTCTACCTCTCTTTTGATGAAATTACAAAGCGCTTTGTCTCCTCATCATTCATTAAAGTGTGGTCTCCTTTTAGGAGACCTCTGGAGAGGAGAGGCTTATTTGTGTCGCTTAGTACTCCTTCCTTGACTGTGAGCTCTGCTCTCTTGAGGGTAAGGAGTTCGCAAGCCATACCCATGCTTACACTTATCCTTATGGGCTTCTCTTTCTAGCTTATTTAGGAGCATTTTGAGTGCAACATTTTTATCCTATTGGTCCCTACTGGTAGCCCTTTCATCTCGAAGGCACTTCTCATATTTATCGATGATCCTTGAGATCTAGTTAGATAGTGTAGTACCCCGTATTTTTATGCTATATTAATTTGGGGATTTATTAAAGTTAATGTGAATGAATTATTTAATAAAAATCTGGAAATTAATTATGTTATAATTATTAACGTGATGAGAGTTAATAATTATGGGAAATTTGTTTAATATTACTAATGAGAAAAGTAATATATTATATTGGGTATATTGAATGTCATGAGTGAGTTAAATGACAATTTCGGAAATTTAAGTCGGAACGTGCTCGTGTCGCGTCGGGACTAAATTTTGATAAATAAAAAGTGAATATTTTATAAGTTGCCCGTATGGTCATTTTGAGTGCGCCAACGCGTCAGGAAGAGTCGAGATAGTCAGAAAAGTGTACCCGGGGGTGTAGTTTGGGTCTCGGGACGTTTTTAGGCCTAATTAGTACCCGGGAGGGCATTTTAGTCATTTTACATATTTGGGTAATTAAACCCACGAAAATCAGCAACCTATATCAGCCATTTAGGTTAACCATTTAGGGTTAGAATATTCAGAACCCTAGTACGGCCATTGGAGAAGAGAGGAGAAGGCTCTCAAGGCAATTCAAGGCCAAAAAGCCACCCGTTTGCACCGCCGTCACCGCCAACGCGTAGATCGCGAGACGGGGAACGCAACCACACCGGATTCATCTGCAAATCAGAATACCAAAAAAATCTTAGGCATGTATTTATCTTGCGTATTTTCATTGGTGCAATTTTCATATTAGTTTAGGAATGATTAGAGATGAAAAATATGGAAGAAAACCCAATTTGTGTTAGGAAAATCCATGTAGTATTGATTTATATGAAAATTCTAGAAACCTTGCCATGTAGAGGAATGTAACCACGAAATTTTGATAATTATAAGAAGGAATTTCTGAAGAGAATTGGTTAGAAACCGATTTAAGAGAATTTTAGTGTTCTTGATAATTAATTAACTTTTGGGGCTGTTAATCCTTGATTAAATGATAGAAATACCCATGCCTTACGTTGGAAACATCTGATATATTGTTATAATGTTAGTAGTAGCATTTTGGGACGTTTGGGTTTGGAAAATATGGATTTGGATGAAGAAAAGTGTTAGAACCCGTTACTGCAATTCTGCAGAAATCAAAATACCTGCTTGATCGATCGATCGAGCATAGAACTTCGATTGATCGAAGGTTCGATCGATCGAGTCCCAGACCTCGATCGATCGACCCCTCCTGACATACTCCTATTTCCCTTGTTTAATTAGTTAAATTAAATTTATCGTGAAATAATTCTTGGGTATTCTTAATAAAATGTTTTAGGAGATAGGAAAGACCAGTAGGACATATGAATAAGTGTTGGGAACTTTATTATAAGACGAGAAGTTTGCTTTTGGGATAATTGTATAATGAACGATGAAATTACGTATTTCAAGTGAGAGATTATGGCGAATAGCTACGATAGTGAGTATAGGTATACCTACTGAATTTTCTACTCGGAAGGATAGAGTCCACGAGTGTCACGTAATAAGTGAGAAAACTCTTCGAGTTAAGGTTAGTGATGAAACTTTATACGTAATCCTAATAATGTGAAATTAAGGATAAATGTTATAATTATGGGTGACGAGAGGAACCTACATTAATATGATAAAAGTGGTATATTTATATGATTGTGTGTACATATATTATATACATGTGAAAATCATGCCCACGCTACTTGCTATCCCTGAGGTTACCGCGCTGGGACAGTCTTATCTCGATGGGACCTTTATGGGGGATATTAACTTGTACCCTAGAAGATAGATGTCCTTGGTACAGGCTATCGACGTGATAGTTCAGACGGTCCTAAGAGACGCAGGCATGTGCCATCCTCTTAGAGACTTGGAATCTATTCTTCGCCTCAATTTTTTTTGTGTATGTGTTAATACAATTCGAGAGTGATTCCGATTGTATTCCACTTAATATGAGTGATATGGGGTTTTGGATAGTAGAGTATGCCCGCACCATAGTTTATTTGGGGTGCTGTTATAATATATATATTATACGAGTAGTTAATATATATATATATGAATTTCTGAAATTTGGAACTACCTACTGTAAATTGATATGTAGGATATGGTTGATGACTCAAATTGTAAATACTTGTTTTGAGAAAGTATAATATCACACTAAAAAACTTTATTGACTAATAAAGTTAAAAGGAGAACTTTGGTTATTAATTGAAATATGCTTTTCAAACAATTGTATCGTTAAATTTTGAATCCTGCGAAATACCTAAGATAAGTTAAATCATTGGGGAAAGATAGCGTGTTATATGATGAGATAAACCATTAGTAGGGTTAGTGCGATAGGAGTGCACATTAGAAGAGAGGTGAGAATTTCTCAAGAGAGTGTCGCACTAATATGTTGTTGCATTGGCCTGTATCAATTTAAATACTTGCTAAACGTATTTTAAATCAAACACACTATCGGGCTCTGGCCCGTTTCTTTTTATCTCTCTCTTGTATATATATGTATGTATTACAGGTGCCCAGCCACAGGGGCGTCTTGCTTAGGATCCCTTGAAAGGAACATGCTGCAGCTTAGGTGGGAGTTGCAGGTCACTTGCGTAGACGACTTACTTTATTGACTCCACTTCTAGCACTCTCATTTATTGGGCATGTGTCGCCCTTTCCATTATTTCATTGTCATTGGGACATTTGTATTTCAGTTATTTCTATTATTGTCACTATGGGATTTATTCAGTTTGAATTGTGTTACTTTATATTTCGCATGTTGACATTCGATTGACGAATGTTTTAAATTAATTGGATTGTGTTCCAGGTTTATTGTGGTGTGATTCTTAATTGTTGAAATGTTGTTAATAAATAAATAAATAATTTTTCTTTAAATACAATTTGGTTTGAAAGGTTAAAAATGGTTTTGACACTTAGCTTAATTAATTAGGGTGTTAATTTGGATAAGTTTATTTTTACGACAGTGATGCTAAGAATGAACCAACTGTTCACCTTGATTTTAATTTAATAAAGGAGTGATCGCCCGGTATTTAATTAGGCGGGGTGTCACAGGTGGTATCAGAGCATCAGGTTCTAGTGTCCTTTAGGATCTGTGCGGCCTATTATGCTTTCAGCGTTGCTTTCTTTGATAGAGAGCCCTAAATACTAGGAATGTTGTGTTCCTCTCTATACATTGGGAATTCGTGCTTCTGCGATTTGTTTATTGAATGATGAACTCATCCAAATTTATTTAAATTTTCAGATGGACCGTCAATAAGAACTAGCTAAAACGGTTAAGGGAGTTAACGAGCAAGATCGACTCATACCTCAGGTATCCCCAGAGAAAGTATCAACCGCCGAGTTAGCAGGTATCGTGGCACAAGCAGTTACCACTGCAGTTCTACAATACCAAGAATGCGGCCTACAACTTAAAGGAGGCAAAAGACCTAGAGAGGTTAACCAAATGCATGTGACTAAAGCTGACAAATGTGTGAAGACACCAAAATTGCGACAACAAACTACCCAAGACCAAGTCAGTTCTAGTTAACAACGTGGTAAAATGAAGCAGTTTCGAAAGAGGAATAATGTTCCAAGTCAGCAAGGCCGACACCGACAGTAGCAGGGTCAGAGGGGGAGAAACTTCGGAGGCCGATGTTTCGTGTGTGGCACACATGGCCATAAACGCCAGGATTTCCTAGAAAGTGTTAGGGCCCCACAGCATCAGGGTGCCCGTAATGATCCACAGGGGCCACTTTTTCCAATCGCTCTCCCAGCACCAACTTAGGTACTAGGCCTGCCAACCTTTCTAGTAGCTCCAGTGCAGAAGGGGCAGTTACAGTACAGACATATCTATGATGTCCACCAGGCAGCCTCCCCACAGGCACCACCCGCGATTTGGGGTATGTTTTCTATCCATGAAACTTTGGGTCGAATTTTGTTTGTTACTGGGACAACGCATTGTTTTATAGCTACATATTATGCGAAGACCTTAGGGTTATTAACCAAAGTAGAGAGCATTATAACGTAGGTAGACTCACCATTGGGGAATGGTTCACTTTTCTTTATATTCCGAGGAGTGGGGGTAGAGATTGGTAGCTTGGTATTACCTGCAGACATGTTAGTTTTAGACATGCACGAGCATGATGTGATTATTAGTATGGATTGGCTCGCAGCTTATAGAGCCATGATTGATTGCTTCGGTGGGAGCATTGTTTTTGCCAATCCGGGGCAAGAGATGTTCGTAGTGGCAATACCTCACCTAGAGAGAGGTTCGACCGCTCATTTATATTAAATAGATGAGAATACCTCTAATGAGGTTGAAATCCCGTTAGACTCGATCCCAGTTGTCAGGGAGTATTCTGATGTGTTTCAGGAAATACCAGGCCTACCCCCCAGTCGAGAGATAGAATTTGTCATAGATTTATTGCCAGATACGAGACCTATAGCACGCGCACCGTACCGTATGGCTCTGGCAGAGATGTGAGAGCTACGAGATCAGATAGAGCAACTATTAGGCCAGGGATTCATTCGCAGGAGTAACTCACCTTGGGGTGCTCCAGTTTTGTTTGTGAAGAAGAGATATGGTTCACTGAGATTGTGTGTGGACTACCGGGAGCTGAACAATGTCACGATACGGAATAAGTATCCGTTGCCTCGAATCGATGACCTGTTCGACCAGTTGAGGGGAGTAACTTTGTTTTCGAAGATAGATCCAAGGTCGGGGTACCATCAGCTACATATTAGGGAGCAGGATGTTTCGAAGATTGCTTTCTTGACGAGATATGGGTCTTATGAGTTCCGGGTGATGCCGTTCGGACTCACAAATGCTCCAGCCATTTTCATGGACTTGATGAACCGAGTATTCAGAGAGTACTTGGATCAGTTTGTCATCGTTTTCATAGATGACATTTTAATATATTCACACTCCGAGGAGGAGAATACCGAGCACTTGAGGCAGGTTCTTCAGACTCTACGAGAGCATAAGTTGTATGCTAAGTACGAGAAGTGCGGATTCTGGTTGCGAGAGGTACAGTTCTTGGGGCATGTTGTTTCTGAGAAGGGGATAGCAGTTGACCCGAGTAAAGTATCAGCGGTGAGGGAGTGGGGACAACCCATGACACCGATGGAAGTACGTAGTTTCTTGGGGTTAGCTGGTTACTACAAGAGATTCATTCGCGGATTCTCCAAAATAGCGGGTCCGCTGACGAACCTAACTCGCAAGGGAGTACCATATGTTTGGGATGATGCTTGTCTGTTGGCTTTCGACGAGCTAAAAGACAAGCTTACTTATGTACCAGTCCTTGCGTTACCGAAGTCGGGTGTGGAGTACCTGGTTTACACCGATGCGTCCTTACGGGGACTTGGGGGAGTACTTCAGCAGGAAGAGAAGGCTATAGCTTTTGCCTCCCGCAAGCTTAAGCCGCATGAGAAGAATTACCCCACCCATGACCTGGAGTTAGCAGCGGTCGTCTTTGCATTGAGGATATGGAGGCACTATTTGTTGGGAGAGAAATTCCGTTTGTTCACAGACCACAAGTCGTTGTAGTACCTGTTCACTCAGCGAGAGCTGAATATGCGTCAGCGCAAATGGCTAGAGTTTGTGAAGGACTACCAGTTCGACATACAGTATCATCTGGGAAAGGCCAATGTAGTTGCTGATGCATTGAGTCATAGACCGGTAGACGAAGTAGCAGATGTCTGGAAAGCAAAGTGGAAGGAGTTGGGTCACCAGGACGCAGTAGCACGTTCTTTCATATCCGTGATGTCAGTCACACCCGAATTGTTACGAGGGTGATACAGGCACAAACCACAGACCAGTTTTGCCAGGAGAAGATTGTACGACTTCTAGCCGAGGGTGTTGAGTCCTATTCTGTTAGTTCTGATGGAGGTTTGCAATTTAATGGGAGATTGGTGGTTCCAGAAGGAACAGAATTACGTTATGCAGTGATGACTCATTCTCATGGATCCCGATTTTCAGTACATCCGTGAGGCGATAAGATGTACCAGGATATGAGGCGACAATACTAGTGGAGTGGGACGAAGAAGAACATTACTGAGTTCGTGTCCAAGTGTTCTACCTGCCAACTGGTAAAGGTGGACCACCAGAAACCGTTAGGATTGCTTCAGCCATTGGAAGTACCCGCGTGGAAGTGGGAGAGTTTTTCCATGGATTTTATTACAGGGTTGCCTACATCAAAGCGGGGCCACGATTCTATCTGGGTGATTGTAGACCGTTTGACCAAGGTGGCTCATTTTCTGCCGGTGCGGACAGATTATACCACGGGTCAGTATGCTCAGTTGTTCATCGCTGAGATTGTCAAATTACACGGGGTACCCCTGAATATTCTGTCAGATAGAGACAAGATTTTTGTGTCACGTTTTTGTGAAATCTTTCAGGAGGCTATGGGTACTGAGTTGAGGTTGAGTTCAGCTTACCACCCACAGACAGATGGACAGACAGAGCATACTAATCAGATGTTAGAGGATATGCTACGCATGTGTGTTCTCGATTTTGGAGGAGGTTGGGAGCCACATCTTCCACTGGTAGAGTTTGCTTATAATAACTCTTATAAGTTTACGATTGGTATGGCTCCATTTGAGGCTTTGTACGGTAGGACTTGTCGTTCCCCAACTTGTTGGCTCGAAGTGGGGGATAACAAGTTGCTATGACCAGAGGTGATTCAGGAGACCTCCGCGAGAATCGAGATGATCAGGAGTCGCATTCGGGTAGCCCAGGACAGGCAAAAGAGCTACGCCGATGCGAAACCGGGAGTTTAAGTGGGGGACCAAGTGTTATTGCGTGTATCTCCTATGAAAGGGGTGATGAGGTTCGGGAAGAAGGGGAAGTTGGCTCCGAGGTACGTAGGACCATTTCCCATCATCGAGAGGATTGGGCCGGTTGCATACAGGTTGGGACTGCCAGAGCATTTACATCGCATCCACGATGTATTCCACATCTTGTCGTTGAGACGATACCTTCGGGATGATATGGCCCATACTCACATTGCGATAGATGAGTTTGACTTACAACCTGATAGCTCTTACGAGGAGAGATCGGTGGCTATCCTAGACTATAGTGAGAGGAGATTGAGGTCGAAAATAGTTCCACTTGTGCGGGTCCAGTGGGAGCATCATAATGTGGAGGAATCCATTTGGGAGCGCGAGGCAGATATACGTGAGAGAATTCCAGAGTTGTTTTTACCAGGTATGCCTTATTTTCCGAATTTCGGGACGAAATTCCGTTATTAGGGGGGAAGTATGTAATACCCCGTATTTTTATGATATATTAATTTGGGGATTTATTAAAGTTAATGTGAATGAATTATTTAATAAAAATCCAGAAATTAATTATGTTATAATTATTAACGTGATGAGAGTTAATAATTATGGGAAATTTGTTGAATATTACTAATGATCAAAGTAATATATTATATTGGGTATATTGAATGTCATGAGTGAGTTAAATGACAATTTCGGAAATTTAAGTCGGAACGTGCTCGTGTCGCGTCGGGACTAAATTTTGATAAATAAAAAATGAATATTTTATAAGTTGCCCGTATGGTCGTTTTGAGTGCGCCAACGCGTCCAGAAGGGTCGAGATAGTCAGAAAAGTGTACCCGGGGGTGTAGTTTGGGTCTCGGGGCGTTTTTAGGCCTAATTAGTACCTGGGAGGGCATTTTAGTCATTTTAAATATTTTGGTAATTTAACCCACGAAAATCAGCAACCTATATTAGCCATTTAGGTTAACCATTTAGGGTTAGAATATTCAGAACCCTAGTACGGCCATTGGAGAAAAGAGGAGAAGGCTCTCAAGGCAATTCAAGGCCAAAAAGCCACCCGTTTGCACCGCCGTCACCGCCAACGCGTAGATCGCGAGACGGGGAACGCAACCACACCGGATTCATCTGCAAATCAGAATACCAAAAACATCTCAGGCATGTATTTATCTTGCGTATTTTCGTTGGTGCAATTTTCATATTAGTTTAGGAATGATTAGAGATGAAAAATATGGAAGAAAACCCAATTTGTGTTAGGAAAATCCATGTAGTATTGATTTATATGAAAATTCTGGAAACCTTGCCATGTAGAGGAATGTAACCACGAAATTTTGATAATTATAAGAAGGAATTTCTGAAGAGAATTGGTTAGAAACCGGTTTAAGAGAATTTTAGTGTTCTTGATAATTAATTAACTTTTGGGGCTGTTAATCCTTGATTAAATGATAGAAATACCCATGCCTTACGTTGGAAACATCTGATATATTGTTATAATGTTACTAGTATCATTTTGGGACGTTTGGGTTTGGAAAATATGGATTTGGATGAAGAAAAGTGTTAGAACCCATAACTGCAATTCTGCATAAATCAAAATACATGCTTGATCGATCGATCGAGCATAGAGCTTCGATCGATCGAAGGTTCGATCGATCGAGTCCCAGACCTCGATCGATCGACCCCTCCTGGCAGACTCCTATTTCCCTTGTTTAATTAGTTAAATTAAATTTATCGTGAAATAATTCTTGGGTATTCTTAATAAAATGTTTTGGGAGATAGGAAAGACCAGTAGGACATATGAATAAGTGTTGGGAACTTTATTATAAGACGAGAAGTTTGCTTTTGGGATAATTGTATAATGAACGACGAAACTACGTATTTCAAGTGAGAGATTACGCGAATAGCTACGATAGTGAGTAGAGGTATACCTACTGAATTTTCTGCTCGGAAGGATAGAGTCCACGAGTGTCACGTAATGAGTGAGAAAACTCTTCGAGTTAAGGTTAGTGATGAAACTTTATATGTAATCCTAATAATGTGAAATTAAGGATAAATGTTGTAATTATGGGTGACGAGAGGAACCTACATTAATATGATAAAAGTGGTATATTTATATGATTGTGTGTACATATATTATATACATGTGAAAATCATGCCCACGCTACTTGCTATCCCTGAGGTTACTGCGCTGGGACAGTCTTATCTCGATGGGACCTTTATGGGGTGATATACCCATTTATATCCTCGGCCTAGATGAAGATTACCTCCAAATGGACGACCCCTCAGGGGCCGACCCTTCATCAGGCTCAAGACGACCCCTCAGAGGGGCCGACCCTTCATCAGGCTCCAGATGACCCTACGAGGGGCCGACCCCTTCATCAGGCTCCAGACGACCCTACGGGTGGCCGACCCCTTCATCAGGCTCCCATACAACCCCTCAGAGGAGCCAACCCTTCACCAGGCTCCGACCGACCCTCCGAGGGGCCGACCCTTCACCGGGCTCCAGCCGACCCTACAAGGGGCCGACAGTACGAGGCCAAAATTGGGTCAGACTCACTACTGGAAGGAACTTTTCCCTCGGCCTTGGCTCATAGGCCGAGGGTGACTCATCACAGCGCGTGGTTTGGGAGACGCATGGAACAGTGCGCGTGAAGGCTCACATGGCACAGGGGAGATCGTTATAACAATATCACACCCTCACGTGAGGGGATATTATGTCATCATTTGGCATCTACAGGTGTCCACAGGGGATTGGCTAGATCATGATTCACATGCACCATGCATACTTGGGGGGTACACTACACCCCCCAAGACCTATATATACTTGTCACTTACAACCTTACAAGGGATCGATCAATTAACTGTAGCCCTAGCTAAAACTATGCTTGTACACACAGTAGAGAGAGAGAGAGGCTTATTTGCATTGTATCCAAGGCCATTAGTGCCCATACTTAGTGGATCACACACTCACAGTGGATGTAGGCCAAATTGGCTGAACCACTATACATCATTGTCTTATTTCCTTTTATACTCATCCCCTTCTACATACTTACACACCTCTATGGCTGCCATGGCTGCTACTGTTTGAGCTCACTATCACTTATCCGGTGGTGCTAAATCTTAGCATCATCAGTTTGGCGCCTTCTGTGGGAACGAGAAGACATCTCTTCCTTTGTACAGCTTGACCTCACTGGTCACTCTGGTGGTGAACCAACACTCCCCCTGAGAGGAGGTGTTTCACCATTGAAAGAGACCCACTAAGGTTCCCAAGCTCACCAGTCTTTTTTTCAGTTCAACTTTTCGTAGCTCAAGCACATGGAACCTGAGATGCCACCACCACCACTTCCCCCGCCGGATGAGGGGGGAAGACCCAGTTCCAGTCAGGCACCGCCTCAGTCTGAGATGGCTGATGTGGCGGCAGCCTTAAAGTCTCTGGCAGCAAGCCAGCGGATGATGCAGGAGCAGTTCACAGCTCTGAGCCATAACATACTAAGAGCACCAGGGGTTTCACCTGAGATGATTACTCCGGCAGCAGCTCCAGGACCGCATGAGGCCAGGGGACCACCCCAGGCACCACGCAAAGACCTTCCACCCCCTCAGCGGCGTAGAGATGTTGCTGACCCCCGGCATCTACGCCTGGGGAGGCAAGGAAACCCTTGCCCTGAGGATAGGTATGACGAGCTGGAGGGAGAGGAGGCCCCTATAGAATGCTGGGAACCATATGAGGTCTCCAACAATACTGTACGACCTCTCCCGGATAGTAGAGGAAAGTGCGGGAGACCAAACCCTGATGATCGCCCGAGAGGCTCTGCTTTTGATCGCTTGAGAAGGGGGTCGGCCTTTGAGAGGCTAGGCCCAGTAAATAACCTGCGGGAACAATTGTCCAGGCCAATAAGTGCTGCGAGGTCCCGGAGGGAGGCAGCAGATGGCCGACCCTAAGGATGAGATGACGGCCAAAGGGAAGTGAACAGCCGACACAGGCCTGCTGCAGCAGAACCCTCCGTCCACCTCAGAGAGGCGGCAGGGGATAACATCGCCCAGGCCGACCCTGTGAGGCCCTGTAATGACTCAATCCAGTGGTTAGAGGATAAGATCGGTGATATACTGAAGAGCCGAGACTCTCTTCAGAGGGGATACACCATAGGCTCACCCTTTATGGAAAAGATAATCAACTTCCCCATGCCATCAAAGTTCAAGCCACCTGTGGTCACCCCAAGATATGACGGAAGCACCAACCCCATCCACCACGTGGAGATGTACCAGTCAGGAGCAGACATATACTCTATCTCAGACGAGATGAGGTGTCGTGCCTTCTCTGGTACCTTGACAGGGGCTGCGCATGTCTGGTACACGTCTCTTCCAAAAAATTCCATTGAAAACTTTAAGCAGCTGGAAGACCTGTTCATCCATAACTTCTTCTTTGGGGTGAGGCCATGGAAGAAGACCCCCCACCTGCTCTATGTTAAGCAGGGGAAGAGCGAGAGTCTGAGGGACTACATAGCCAGATTCAATAAGGAGAAGCTAGAGGTGGAAGACTATGAGGAGAGCATAGCTATGACAGCCCTGATTGGAGGACTCCAAAAGGGGAAGCTATTATGGAAGCTTGCTGAAGACCCTCCGAGGACGATGGCTGAACTGTTGTCGACAGCAGGAAAGGTGATGGACGCCGAAGAGCCGATGGCTGCAAAATATGAAGACGAAAAAGGAGGTGCTAATGGAGGGAAATACCCTAAGAAGAACAAAGAGGGGAAGAAAAGGTCCACGGATGACAAGTTCACTGGGTACACCCCTCTGACGGTCAGCTGTGAACAGATTCTCAATGAGATAAAGAGCGACCGGTCCTTGAAGTGGCCTAAGAAGCTGAGGGCACCCCCCGGCAAGAGGAATAAGAACATGTGGTGTGAATTTCACCAAGACCACGGCCACGAAATGGACAAATGCTTTGCTCTGAAAGATGAGATTGAGTAGATGCTGAAGGAAGGTAAGCTCAGAAAGTACATCGACAAAGGCGCCTTCAAGAGGGGCCGAGGGGCCGACCCCAGAAAGAAGCGAGGCGATGCATGCAGAGAAGGTCCTCAAAAAAGAGGGGATGACCCTTCTGATGATGAGGACGACCCTGACCTCCCGCCGAGAGACGACCACGGCCCTGTCAAGAGGATTAATATGATCTCGCTCGGAGTGGGAATGATCTCCGGGGGTCTTGCAGGAGGAGGGTCTGAGGTCGCCGACAGGAAGGCCCATGTGGCTGAGGTCAAGGCAGTGACGAAGACGGTACACGCAACCTCCCTGGAGGTCAAGTCAGAAAAGAGAAAGAAGGTTGATATGGACACACTGATAGTGGGATTTTCAAGAATGGAATTCAAAGGCCTCTTAGCCCCACACGATGACCCACTCGTCATCACAACTAGGGTGCACGGATGCGAGGTGCCGAGGATCTTGGTAGATGGGGGTAGCTCTGCAGATGTGATGTTTTGGCCATGCTTCAAAGCCTTGGGTCTCATCCGTGCTAGACTCGTCCCCTACCATCATCCATTGATTGGGTTCAGTGGGGAAAAGGTTCATCCCCTTGGGGTATATGAGGCCGATGTGAGGATGGGGGACGAGTGGCCGAGACGGCTCACCAAGAAGGTCAGTTTCTTTATGATGGATGAGCAGGTGTTTTCGGCCTACAAAATCATGCTGGGGCGTGTGGCCCTCAAGGGGTTTGAAGCTGTGCCGTCTACGGTCCATCAGATGATCAAATTTCCTACCCCTTACGGGGTGGGGGAAGTTCAGGGAGACCAGACGACAGCGCGAGAATGTTACTACAACTCCGCTGAAGAAAAGGAGACACTCAAGAGGGCTACGACCACTTACAATATTGATACCCTAGACCCCAGGGATGAGACAAAGCTGAAGAAAGGAGAGGCCGCGGAAGAGGTAGAATCCATCATCCTCGACGAGGATGACACGGAAAAAACCGTCCAAGTCGGCAAGTCTCTGAAGCCCAATATCAAGGAAGACCTCGTTAAACTGTTGAGGAGAAGGTGAAGCGTCTTCGCATGGAGTCATGTAGATATGCCGGGAATTGACCCTGAAATCATGTGCCACAAGCTCAATGTGGTAAAGGGAGCGAAGCCGGTGAAGCAGAAGAGGAGAATTTACTCCAGAGAAAAATATGAGGTCATCATGGATGAGGTCAAAAAATTAGAAGACGCTGAATTTATCAGAGAGGTCATCTACCCCGAATGGCTGTCCAATGCAGTCATTGTCCCAAAGGCCAACGGGAAGTGGAGATTGTTCGTGGACTTCACAGACCTCAATAAGCACAGTCCCAAAGACAGCTTCCCTCTCCCCCGCATTGACCAGATGGTAGACGCTACCGCAGGCCATGAGCTCATGAGCTTCATGGATGCCTATTCAGGGTATAACCAGATCTTCATGAACCCTGAAGACTCGGAGAGGACAGCCTTCATCACCGACAAGGGGACATACTGTTACACGGTCATGCCCTTTGGCCTAAAAAATGCGGGGGCAACGTACCAGCGCCTCATAAGTAAAATGTTTGAAGACTAAATTGGTAAGTCTATGGAGGTCTACGTAGATCACATGCTGACTAAGAGTATAAAGGCCGAGGATCATGTGGCAGACCTGGAGAGGACCTTTAATACGATGGACAAATACCAGATGAAGCTTAATCCGGCCAAGTGTGTCTTCGGGGTCGGAGCAGGGAAGTTCTTGGGGTTCATTGTCAACCAAAGAGGCATCGAGGCCAATCCTGAAAAGATAAAGGCCCTTGTTGAAATGAAGACCCCCAATTCCATTAAAGACGTTCAGAGGCTCACAGGGAGAGTTGACACCTTGAACAGGTTCGTATCTAGGGCCACGGACAAGTGCTCGCCATTCTTCAAGATCCTTAGGAAGGCCTTCGAATGGAGTGAAGAGTGTGATGAGGATTTCAGGGACCTAAAGTCATACTTAGGGTCTCCCTTGCTACTGTCACGACCCGTGCAGGGTGAACGACTTTATGTGTACCTCGCCGTCTCAGAGTCGGCCATCAGTGCAGCCATTATGAGAGACGAAGACGGGATACAGAAGCATGTGTATTTTAACAGCAAGGCACTCCAGGGGGCAGAGCAAAGATACCCGAGGATGGAGAAGTTGGCCTACGCCTTGATCCATGCCACGAGGAAGATGAATCCGTACTTCCAGTCCCATACAATGGTCATCCTCACTGAATCTCCTCTTAGGCAGGTCCTACACAAGCCAGAAAAATCAGGTAGGTTGATGTCCTGGGCCATAGAGCTGGGGGAGTTTGACATTGTGTATCATCCTAGGACGGCCATTAAGGGGCAGGCATTGGCAAACTTCGTGGCTGAGTTCACTTGGGAAGATGATGAAGCCGAGGGTGAGACCCTCGTGAAGACAGATACACAACAAGACAGACCCACTGACACACCCGCAGATAGGGCTGAGACAAGCACCGCTAGAAGGAAAGCGGCTGAAAATGAAGAGGGAAGATACATCTTTAGACAGGGATCTCTCTCCGAGGGAAATTTCTCAGAAAAATACACTGTGTGGAGTTTCTTCGTCGACGGGTCCTCTTGCGAAAGCGGGAGCGGAGCTGGGTTAATAGTATCAGCACCCGACGGCACAAACATTGAGTACGCCCTAAGGTTCAACTTTAAAGCCTCCAACAACGAGGCTGAATATGAGGCCTTGGTAGCAGGCCTCTCCTTGGACAAGTCTCTTAGTGTCGGCCATATTTTGGTCCATAGTGATTCAAGGCTAGTAATGAATCAGATACTAGGAGCCTAGGAGGCTAAGGACGAGAGGATGGCTAGGTACCTTGAGAAGGTGAGGTCTCTACTGAAAGGCTTCAGAGAAGTGAAATTAAAGAGGATACCTAGGCTCGATAATAGCCGTGCTGATGCCCTTGCGAGGTTGGCCTCAGCAACTAGGACAGACATCAGGAGGACGATCCCAGTAGAAATTTTACTTCAGCCAACTATTAAAGACGCCGAGGGAACACTTGGCAATTGCCTATATGTTTCTCAGGAAGCTTCGTGGATGGACCCTCTGATCAGATACATTAAAGAGGGTGAGATGACAGAAGCAAGGCAAGAAAGGAAGAAACTGAGGCACAGGGATGCAAAATTCACTGTCATCGGAGACACCTTGTACAAAAAGGGGTTTTTGATCCCCTTACTTAGGTGTGTGCATCCCTCAGAAGTCCCTTCCATTTTGCAAGATGTGCACGAAGGATCGTGCTCAATCCACATCGGGGGCAGATCCTTAGCGAAGAGGGTGATCACCCAGGGGTACTGGTGGCCGACCTTGGGGAAAGACTCAACCGCATATGTAAAAAAGTGTGACAAATGTCAACGATTTGCCACCATCCCTCACCAGCCCCATCAGCCTCTTACTTCCATTACATCCCCATGGCCATTTTCAGTGTGGGGAAATGACCTAGTAGGACCTTTGCCTAGGGTCATCAATAATTATCGGTTCCTCATCGTAGCCATTGACTATTTTTTAAAATGGGTGGAAGCGGATCCGATGGTGACGATCACAGAGCAGAAGACCTTCCAGTTCATCTGGAAAAATATTATATGCAGATATGGTCTCCCCAACACCCTCATCTCGGATAACGGGACTCAGTTCAAGAATACCTCTCTACAGAAGTACTGTGAAAGGGTGAGTATCAAACAATTTTTCTCCACCCCTGGCCGACCTCAGGCCAATGGGCAAACAGAAGTTACAAACAGGAAAATCCTGGATGGAATCAAGAAGAGGCTTGAGGAGGCAAAAGAAATATGGGTCGAGGAGTTATATGCCGTGCTATGGGCATACAGGACGACAGTGAGGACCTCTACCGGAGAGACCCCATTCATGCTAGCTTATGGATCATAAGATGTCATCCCCACCGAGATTGAGTTTCCTACGCATAGAGTCCAAGTGTATGACCCCAGAAAAATGCGGAAGAGAGGAGACTCGACTTGGACCTGATTGAGGAAAGGAGGGAGGACGCTGAGATAAGGCAGGCCGCCTACCAGCAGAGGACAACAAGGTTCTACAATCAGAGGGTGAAACAGAGGCCTATCGCAGTGGGGGACTTGGTCCTCAAGAAGACTTGGCAAAAGCCCAACAAGCTTCATCCTAATTGTCATGGCCCATATAGGGTCACCGATGAAGTCGTCCCTGGGACCTACAGACTAGAAAACCTAGAGGGAGAACCTTTTTCCAACCCCTGGAATGCAGATCATTTGAAGAAATACTATCAGTAGTGTTGTAAGGTCTTGATAGACCATAATTGTAATAAGAGTTGCTCCAACAGAACACTTTGAAAATTAATGAGAAATATCAGTGTTTCCCCTCATCCTGTGGTCAGTTCTAGCACGCATGGAAACATCTACAGAGAACCACCCTCGGCTATAATGAGGGCCAGTGGAGGGGACGAACCCACCACTGTCCTCAAGAAAGACGAGGGAAGACTTTGTTGAAAACCATTAATTTGGTAAGTTGATCCCTCGGCTATAATGGGGTCCAGTGGAGGGGACGACCCCAACACTGTCCTCAAGAAAGACGAGAGAAGACTGTATTAAAACCATTAATTTGGTAAGTTGATCCCTCGGCTATAATGGGGTCCAGTGGAGGGGACGACCCCACCACTGTCCTCAAGAAAGACGAGGGAAGACTTTGTTAAAAACCATTAATTTGGTAAGTTGATCCCTCGGCTATAATGGGGTCCAGTAGAGGTGACGACCCCACCACTGTCCTCAAGAAAGACGAGATAAGACTTTATTAAAACCATTAATTTGGTAAGTTGATCCCTCGGCTATAATGGGGGCCAGTGGAGGGGACGACCCCACCACTGTCCTCAAGAAAGACGAGGGAAGACTTTGTTTAAAACCATTAATTTGGTAAGTTGATCCCTCGGCTATAATGAGGGCCAGTGGAGGGGACGAAACCACCACTGTCCTCAAGAAAGACGAGGGAAGACTTTATTAAATCCATTAATTTGGAAAGTTTATCCCTCGGCTATAATGAGGGTCAGTGGAGGGGACGACCCCACCGCTGTCCTCAAGAAAGATGAGGGAAAACTTCATTAAAACCATTAATTTGGTAAGTTGATCCCTCGGCTATAATGAGGGCCAGTGGAGGGGACGACCCCACCACTGTCCTCAAGAAAGACGAGGGAAGACTTTATTAAATCCATTAATTTGGAAAGTTGATCCCTAGGCTATAATGAGGGCCAGTGGAGGGGATGACCCCACCACTGTCCTCAAGAAAGACGAGGGAAAACTTCATTAAAACCATTAATTTGGTAACCTCATCCCTCGGCTATAATGAGGGCCAGTGGAGGGGACGACCCCACCACTGTCCTCAAAAAAGACGAGGGAAAAATTTATTAAAACCCAGTTTGGTAATTTGACTCCTCGACTATGATGAGGGCCAGCGCAGGGGATCACCCCTTGTTCACCCTTAAGAAAGACGAGGGAGAGGTTAGTGGCATTAACAAAGACAAAGCAAACCATACAAGAAGCAAATATGGAAGACAGTAAAGAAGACGATAGTATTAATGAAATGCCAGTTATATAAAATATCAAGTGTTCTACAAGTAAAGTACAAAAATGTTGATTACATTAAGAGGGTATGGGCTACAGACAGCCACCCTATGGGGAAATATCGGAGGGCAAAGCCTCAACATCCACCAAAGGGGTTTCCTCAATGACCATAACTGGCTAATCCTCAGATGTGCCGATCCCCTCAACCTCCACTTGAGATTCTAAATAAGTCAGAGCCTCGGCAATCATAGGGTCGTCAAGTCTGACTGCTTCAAGCGCAGGGCGGACCGAGGAGGCGACATCGCCAAACCTGAGGACGACCCACCGGCAGGCAGTCCTGATTCCTCTCTCCAAGTATTCAAGGCCAAAGCCTTGAAAGTCGTCAAAAATCTTATAAGCCTCAACAGCATCAGCCTCAGCTTTTTTGGTGACTGCTTCAAGATCAGTCTTATATTTGGCCTCCATGTTGGTCAAGGCCTCGTCCTTTTCCTTGAGAAGCAAGTCCCTGGCCTTAATGTCCTCGTCGTGCTGCCTTGTCAGCTGGTCCAGGATCCTTGCATGCTCAGTCCTGGTACTTTCTAACTCGACCTTTGTAGTATCTAAATCTACCTGCAGGTCGGCCTCATGCTAGATGTCCCTCTCGGCATCATGGATTTTCTCTTGATTTTTAGCCATCCATTTTGTTGCCGAGGTAAAGGCACACACAGACTGCACAAGAAAAATAAACACAAGTCAAGAGGGCGAGGAAATAGTTATTGAAAGAATGAAATTTAAAGAGTGGGTCAAGACCAATAACTTTGCAAGGGCGTGCAGACCATAGTCGTACACTTTGGCAGGAGGCATCTTTGACAGGAACTCGTAGTCAGAGGCCGAGGGTGCAGAAAACATTGAGGCCTTGGTTGCCCTCAAGTTTGCAATAAGTGATGAGGGCTCGGCCCTCAGATGATCCAGGTTTTGAGACCAGAAGGCCCCCATGCTGGATGAAGAGGCCTTCCCCTCAGATGCTTCGAACCTGGCCCTCGTCTGAGAATCTGGCCGAGGGTCAACAGGGGCCTCAGGCTCCTTTCTTTTATGGCTATCAGCGGTCGGCTCCACCACTGTAGGCCCAGCGGCCTTCATCTTCCTCGGAGCCTGCTGAGGCTCCTTTCCTTTCTTCTTTGACAAGCGTGACAATAAGCTGGGAGCAGTCATTTCCCAAAGATAGTCTGATATACCAGCAGGACGACCTGATAAGAGGACGACACGTCAGAAAAATGCAGAGATAAAGAGGAAACACTTCAAAAGTAAGTAAAGAATGGAAAATGTTCAGTATAACTCACATAGTTCTGTCAGAGGGCCGACCCTCAGACCAGCTTTTTTAAGGAACCGGGGGGTCATCAGGTCTTCGAATTTTGGAAGTTCACCCTCTCTCCCTCGTCCCCTCAGATACTCAACGATGTCTTTCT
The DNA here is from genome assembly GCA_949130495.1 of Sambucus nigra. Taxonomy (NCBI): domain Eukaryota; kingdom Viridiplantae; phylum Streptophyta; class Magnoliopsida; order Dipsacales; family Adoxaceae; genus Sambucus; species Sambucus nigra. The sequence goes on along the minus strand of OX422223.1, from coordinate 349,273,884 downwards.
CCTCCAGACTAAGTCCAGGGTCTGACCTGGCCTTCATGGAAGGGTTAGACCATCTTCTGGGGACCCTCGGACCATCGACGGTGAACTTCCACTCCCCAGAGATAAAGAAGAATCTCTTTTTTCAATCGTGGTTCGAAGTTTGCACCACATGGAGGAGTTTCTTCTCAAACCTCCTCGCCCCCAGATGATAGTATCCAGGCTGTTTGGACGAGGATGTGATATTGTAGCAGCCCAAGAATAGGTCCGCCGAGGGCTCGTCAGAGAAAGCATTCTTCCACAGGGAGATATAGCCCAGGATCGTCCTCCAAGAGTTGGGAGGAAGTTGAGAGGGGGCAACACCAAGGGCAGACAGGATATCTACGATGGTAGGATACAGAGGGAATCTGACTCCTACCTTGAACATTTGCTCATAAACTGCAACCTCTCCCTCTTCACAATCAAAAACCCTCTCAGACTCAGAGGGAACCCTCATAGTTATGCTGGGGGGGCACTCCATAGGCATGCCTCCATATCAAGAGGTCACGATCCCTAAGAGAGGAGATATAGGATGAGGCATGGGAGGTATTAATTTGGTCATCTGTATCATCGCCCTCGTCCTCATTCCCCTCTCCCTCGGCCTCATCATCTTCTAGAGGCCCCTGGAAGAAGGCCATCTGAAAGGCATGGGGAGATAGGGTTATCATAGGGACAGCCTCGGAGGGAACCACACCCTCGTCTTGGGCCTAGGTCAGATGTCTCTTTTCTCCCAGAAGGTCCAACGCCAGTTGGCGACGACACTCTCTCGTCCATCTCACTTGAATGACACTCGGCTGGACGATGGGACGACCCACAAGACTCGGACGGTTCAAATGGTTTTATTGTGGCAAGAGGAATGGGAAAGATGGGTCGTACCCAATTAGGGTCGGCCCCTCATCTCCTCTCTTCCTCTTCCTCTACTCGTCTGATCTCTGCAAAGAGATTCTCTCTCAAGGATGGGAATTCAGACGCTAAACTATAAAGCTTCCTAAGCATTAAAAGGGAAGACCCTACACTTGGAGAAATTTGGGGAACTTAACTACAAACAAGTTTGCAGTTGACCAAATTAGACTTTTGAATTAAAAAGGGAATTGATGGTTTTCACTCAAGAACACTCAAGAACATTCAAGAAATAGTTGCCGGAGAAGACACCGAAAAAAGCTATGAGATAACCCAAGGAAAATGCAGCCCTACGAGCCTAAAAAGAAAATAGAAATGAAGGTAAAAGAGAGCACTGAGGGATTAACTGATAAAGAGAGACCAAGAACTGCCCAAGTTGCTAAGCTTGAAGGATTGAAGGCTGCAGAAATGGTGATGAAAACTGGTAAAAGGCTAGAGAGAGAAGGCTTGGGCACGAAGAAGAAGAAGAAGAAGAGAGAGAGAGTTAAAAAATCTCTTAAATACCTTAGTAATGAGTGGGCCCATTGACCACGGCAGGACACAGCCCACGAGGAAGGCATCATTAGGGTGCAAAGCCCCAAGCAAAGTGTGCAGCCGCCATGCCTTGGAAACTGGAACAGCAATGAGTATCTGCCCAGGTGTCACTCACCTAACTGATCATACACGCATCTCAATTACAACATTATCCCTCAGCCATCTCAATAGCACCTATGGCTAAGGGCTAGGGGGTGATTGATATACCCGTTTATATCCTCGACCTGGCTGAAGATTACCTCCAAACGGACGACCCCTCAGGGGCCGACCCTTCATCAGGCTCAAGATGACCCCTCAGAGGGGCCGACCCTTCATCAGGCTCTAGACGACCCTATAAGGGGCCGACCCCTTCATCAGGCTCCCATACGACCCCTCAGAGGAGCCGACCCTTCACCAGGCTCTGGACGACCCTCCGAGGGGTCGACCCTTCACCAGGCTCCAGCCGACCCTACGAGGGGCCGACAGTACGAGGCCAGAATTGGGTCAGACTCACTACTGGAAGGAACTTTTCCCTCGGCCTCGGCTCATAGGCCGAGGGTGACATCATCACAGCGCGTGGTTTGGGAGACGCGTGAAACAGTGCGCGTGGAGGCTCACATGGCACAGGGGAGACCGTTATAACAATATCACACCCTCACGTGAGGGAATATTATGTCATCATTTGGCATCTACACGTTTCCACAGGGGATTGGCTAGATCATGATTCACATGCACCATGCATACTTGGGGGGTACACTACACCCCCCAAGACCTATATATACTTGTCACCTATAACCTTACAAGGGATCGATCAATTAACTGTAGCCCTAGCTAAAACTCTGCTTGTACACACAGTAGAGAGAGAGAGAGAGAGGCATATGTGCATTGTATCCAAGGCCATTAGTGCCCATACTTAGTGGATCACACACTCACAGTGGATGTAGGCCAAATTGGCTGAACCACTATACATCATTGTCTTGTTTCCTCTTATACTCATCCCCTTCTACATACTTACACACCTCTATGGCTTCCATGGTTGCTACTGTTTGAGCTCACTATCACTTATCCGGTGGTGCTAAATCTTAGCATCATCATGGGGGATATTGACTTGTACCCTAGAAGATAGATGTCCTTGGTACAGGCTATCGACGTGATAGTTCAGATGGTCCTAAGAGACGCAGGCATGTGCCATCCTCTTAGAGACTTGGAATCTATTCTTCGCATCAATTTTGTTTGTGTATGTGTTAATACAATTCGAGAGTGATTCCGATTGTATTCCCCTTAATATGAGTGATATGGGGTTTTGGATAGTAGAGTATGCCTTCACCATAGTTTATTTGGAGTGCTGTTATAATATATATATTATACAAGTAGTTAATATATATATATATATATATGAAATTATGAAATTTGGAACTACCTACTGTAAATTGATATGTAGGATATGGTTGTTGACTCAAATTGTAAATACTTGTTTTGAGAAAGTATAATATGACACTGGAAAACTTTATTGACTAATAAAGTTAAAATGAGAACTTTGGTTATTAACTGAAATATTCTTTTGAAACAATTGTATCGTTAAATTTTGAATCCTGCGAAATACCTAAGATAAGTTAAATCATTGGGGAAAGATAGCGTGTTATATGATGAGATAAACCATTAGGAGGGTTAGTGCGATAGGAGTGCACATTAGAAGAGAGGTGAGAATTTCTCAAGAGAGTGTCGCACTAATATGTTGTTGCATTGGCCTGTATTAATTTAAATACTTGCTAAACGTATTTTAAATCAAACACACTATCGGGCTCTGACCCATTTATTTTTCTCTCTCTCTTGTATATATATGTATGTATTACAGGTGCCCAGCCACAGGGTCGTCTTTCTTAGGATCACTTAAAAGGAACGTGCTGCAGCTTAGGTGGGAGTTGCAGGTCACTTGCGTAGACGACTTACTTTATTGACTCCACTTCTAGCATTCTCATTTATTGGGCATGTGTCGCCCTTTCCATTATTTCATTGTCATTGGGACATTTGTATTTCAGGTATTTCTAGTATTGTCACTATGGGATTTATTCAGTTTGAATTGTGTTACTTTATATTTCGCATGTTGACATTCGATTGACGAATGTTTTAAATTAATTGGATTGTGTTCCAGGTTTATTGTGGTGTGATTCTTAATTGTTGAAATGTTGTTAATAAATAAATAAATAATTTTTCTTTAAATACAATTTGGTTTGAAAGGTTAAAAATGGTTTTGACACTTAGCTTAATTAATTAGGGTGTTAATTTGGATAAGTTTATTTTTACGACAGTGATGCTAAGAATGAACCAACTGTTCACCTTAATTTTAATTTAATAAAGGAGTGATCGCCCGGTATTTAATTAGGCGGGGTGTCACAGATAGTTCAAGTTCATCGATCTCATATCTAAACCTATGAGAAGGAAGATGGTTAATGCCCCTCCAGGTTATCAATATTGTTATGGTTTAGGGGATATACCTTAGATCGTTAAAAACATGTTGCTGATGATCCTCCTGGTGATAGATATTCTTATGATCTTGGTTAGGTGAGTGAGACATCTTAGGAAATTGGCTAGTGGCAAAGAACTCAGATCATTCCCACAGACAATGTTAATTCTATATGGTTCATTCCTTAAATAATATATCTGATGCACACAAGCCAAACAAAAAAAAGTAATTGAATCACACACACGAATCAATATGTGCGTGGTTTGGCAATGTGCCTACATCCACGGGGTTTAGGGTTTTTACTTAATTACATTTTAGAACTATCGGCATAGTTATAGTATTGCTCGACAATATAATAACACATGCCTCTCAATGGGGGGTGAGTTTAAATTTATGGAGATTCTTAAAAGAATCCTAAGCTCCGTCAATATCTATCTCTAAAAGTTTGGACCTATCCTTCATCAATTTCAGTCATTCCAAATGATGGATATGTGGGAGTTTTCTATGACTTGGACTCTTCATTAACTTGGAGAACAATAATCTTGGTCTCTCGTAAATAGCACGTGCCATCATAATTATTGTCCCCACAAGTGGAATAAATACCAATGTAAAAATTATACGAATTTAAATTTATCACCAATTGGCATAACCAAATTATATCCTCAAATATTTAGGTTTTACAAGAAGTTTTTTATAAATATAAAAATTTATGGCCATTTTTTTCTTCATAAAAATATTTGTAATGACTCTAATAGGAAACTAGGAATCCCACGTATATTGGATGGATTTTTATTCCACCCACTTTCCCACCGAGGAGGGAATCTGATTTCATTGGGGTCACATTATATTGAAACTTAACCTAAAAAAATGCAATAATCTTACAGTTCTTAAGGATTGTTCAAAATGAAATAGATTCCACCCAACCTTATTGTGCACCAAATGATGCTTAAGGGAATTCATAAATTGAAGTGGCACTGATATGTTCCTAAAAACTAAGGAGAATGATCTTATTGATAAGTGTGGGTTTTAAGAGGTGGAAATATAAACTTTTCCACTAGTAAGGTAGACGCCATAAAACCATAGTGTGACTGGAAAAAAATCACTCTCATTTGGCTCCTTAAAACTAAAGGAGTTTACACAGTTAAAATTAGGTATTTTAAAGCCTAATAATGAGAGAAGAAAAGGCTGGCAATGACCCCTCCCATCTTTTAGACCCAATCGCAAGGTTTCAAATCTTATTTTGACAATTAAAGGCCCCCGTCTTTAAAAGGAAAAAAAATGTTGGGACTGATATAAACACAGAAAATATTTCAACCTAAAAACTTTGATTGAAAATGAATTAGAAAGTAAAAACAAGAATTATGTTTAAATCGTAAACTTAGGGCTTGTACTACTTTTGCAGATCTTATTATTGATCTAAATAAGGATAAATATGTAGACGAAGATGATGATCTTTCTACCCTCTTGAGATCTCTAAAAACCTTTCTATAATATACCAAAAGCCTTGAATCTTCTAGTGTACGATCCATCCAAAGTATGCCTTGTGTTTAGGCACTCCGAGAGATAAAAGCTTGGTAAAATATGAGAGAAAATACTTTCTCTCTCCTCAACCCTTCACAAAAACATGAATATATTTTTCCTCCCCCTTAATCCTCCATAATGGATGATTCAGCTTAAAACGCTAGCTTATACCAATATATATAGGTATAAGTCACGGGCTTGGGCTAAACTAGATTTTAGATAATCTGGGCCTACTACAAGGGTAATAGACTATACTAGGGATCTAAGACTAATTAATTAAATTGGCTTTCAAATAAGTAATCAAAAGTCTTAAATTAGATCTTCATAATTTATTTTCTTTCTACATTCAATCACAATTAATTTCACTAAATAATTACAAATGCACTCTAATTTAACTATCTAGAAATTACTCGGAATAAAGAAGTCTTCATTTGCAAAGTTGATATGGTACATAATATGATTTCCCAAATTAAGCATACACTGCCCACAGAGTCAAATCAATTCACCTATATTTGATTTTACTAACTTTTTATTTATTTTTATTATTCCAGATATAATTCAAATGACCAGGTTTAAGGGTGGAATTAAAATCATCAGTTTATCAAGTGCTTATCACAATCCAAGATCTTTTTTGGATGCAGATTACTCCTAATTGTGATGTCATACCTACTTGTACAATAATTTCCCAACTTCCACATATTTAGATCCAATAATATTTAATTGTACCCATTGTAGGGGAAAACAACTTGTGGTTAGCAAGTTAAGCGATTAGAAATTTAGTCCTATGGATGTTTTATTAATCATGCATTGAAAATAAAACAAGAGCTAAGATTAAATATTAAACCTAGGGTTTTAAGAATTTATAACATAATGAATCTTGTTGTAATTCGTATGAGGAGAAATTTCTTGATGATGAAGGTGATGATTTTTCCCATCCATGGTCTCCAAAAACCTTGTTTAACCTTATATAAAGCCTAGTTCTTCTAGTGTATGACCATCTCCAAATCTAGGTAGATGTGTGGGTAACTTTTGAGATGAAAACCCTTCTTTATAAGTAAGATATAGTCCTCTCTATTTAGGCCTCTTCGAAAAGAAAATATAAATAATGTTTTCTCTCTCCCTCTCAAACCATAATGAGCCCATTAACCTTAAACCCCTTCTCACACCTTTATATACAAGTACAAAAGATGGGCTTGGGATATACTATTTTTCGTAGAGTTTGGGCCTAACTACTGGGGTATTTGGACTACACTATGAACTAAAGACAAATAATCAAATTGGCTTCAAATAAAAACTTGAAAAGCCTAATTACTATTACCGTAATACATTACTTTCTTTATTTAATCATAATTAATTCCACTAAATAATTATGACTGCACTCCAATATAATTCTCTCAAAAATCACCCAAATATAATGAGGTCTTATTTTCAAAGTTAGACATAATATGATTCCCCACGTTTAGTGTTCGATACCCGCTTGGTTAAATATATTTGTTATTAATCGATTTTACCAAACATATAATCAATTTACTTGATTCTTAGACGTAACTTGTTCACTACTCCATGAGGATTATAAAATAATCCATCGATCGGGTTTTACTTGGTGGAAAAAAAAATCTATGTCTATCAAGGAAGTATCACCGTCTACCATTTCCCCTGGACACGAATTCCTCTAAATTATGATCTCAGACCCACTCATATAACTGCCACCTAATATGCGGGGATCATTTAATTCAATTTAATATTGAATCGCACCCACAGAAATCAAAGTGACAATTACATAAGCATTCCAATCCTCATAATTATTGGGATTAAGAGTCTTTTTGCATCCTTTGCAAATAATGTGATATTTCCTGAGTCTAATCTAGAAAAACCTTAGACTTAAATCTCACGGGTGGGCCCGTTCAATATATTCCTGGGATGTATGGATCATAATCCTCTGTTGAACTATTGCACAAATTATCGAACCATAAAACCGGTTTATCGTAGTTTGAGACATACTACCAGTATTGCATCATAGCAGTTCTCATTGGATGTCAAGCCACTATCTAGGTTGTGAACATTTCAATAGTGCTAGAACCGAAATCTCAATCTCCTAGTGATCAAATCAAATCCGACTCACAAAAATTCATACTGAGCTCTATTAACCAATATGACTTTAATATATTTAAACGAAATATAAGGCATTCTCATAACCGTGATTTTTATTTTAATATGAACTGACACACCTTTATCAAAAGGTTATTGTCATACATGATTTTAAGAATAAAATCCCAAAAATATCCCACTTAGTTTTAAAGCCATGTATCTAACTCCCAATCCATCTATGCGACAGTTTACTGCTTATCGATAGAGGATTATTGAGTGTTATTCGATACTATTTCGGTCATAAACTTAGTACCCACTTTGTTTGATCTCTTGAACTAGGTTAAACTTATACTCAATGAGCTTAACTCGCTTGTGGATTATAGGTTCTCTCAAACTTGTATGTACCGCTACGAACAATAAAGTGTAATAGGCAATTGCACTTAGAGGAACTTTACCCAAGTAACTTAGAAATTAACCCAGCTATATAACTTATTTAGTTTTCTCCGAAGTGATAAAAACTTTGGCCTCCCTATTGGAGTAAACTTCGTGAGTGTTTCACACTCCTCCAAATTTTAGCTTAACCTCCTTGAGAAACACGTATTTCGAAGTAGAAAACTTCAAATACTTATTCGACTAAAGACATTAGCCTTTGTTCATAAAGGGTACAAGACTATTAGATTGTAATATGTTAAAGTCATATAACCTATTTTGGTCTTTGGACATAATATATAGCATTCATGAGATTGCCCACCACCCAAGCATTAGGTATGTTCCTAGTTCCTTCCATCTATTAAGTTCCTTAAGACATTGATTTCCAGCCAAAATGATTTCATACTTAAAAATAGACTGTAAGGACACAAATTTCCAATTGAGTCTTAATGTAGTGTTGGCTCCATTCCGGACAAAAATATTTGAGTCATAGGATAGTGTTCATGTGTATCTTTCAATCCTATGACAAGTTTGAGTTGAAGACGTATCGGCCAAGTTCAACGTGAAGTCATCATCCTTGTCGAGTTTCAAGTGTCTTTTGCGTCCTCAACAATTCATCATATTTCAAGTCTCCAATAATGTATCAATGTTATATATATATATATATATATATATATATATATATATATATATATATATATATATATATATATATATATATATATATATATATATATATATTTGTAGAGACTTGTAATAATTTTAATGGGTGTAATTTTTATTTAAAATAAATTTCAGAAATTTTGTGTACTTAAATTGAAATATGGGTATTCTGTTTTTCGTTCGAAATTATCGTTCGAACGAGATTTGCTAACGAAGTTCACTTTTGTAGACTGAATTTTTGTTAGATGAGTCGTTCGAACGAAATGTTGTTCGAACGAAAAAGTCGTTCGAACGAGATTTCAAGCGGGAACAGTTTTTGGCAGTTTTTTCCATTTTTCCACTATTTTGTCCCACTACTTTTTGACAAATTATAACCAACTTCGGGACCAGATCTTTTCTAAGATTTTTTGCATTATTATAGAGAGATTTTGAGAGATAAATTCATGTTTAGAAAAGTCCCTTTTGTGTGTTTAATTTAGATGGGCTAAACTCTTTCAAAACATAAAAGATATACACCCATTTAGTTTGTTTAACATTCTAAGTTTTGTATTTATATATACTTGTCACTTGGAGTTTTGTTTGTCACCATTGGTTCATCTCTACCACAAGAAGGAGAAGTTTGGGTTTACTTCTATTTACAATAAAAGAAGAAGTCGTGTTTTTGCTGCGGCATTCTCATACGATGAAAGGCACCGTGTGTGGTTGACGAGTTTCCAAGAAGCTTCATTGGAGGAGTCGAAGGTTCCGACGGAGTCCGAGATTGTCGGCTAAGCAGGCGTTGGTACAAGAAGACGCGTCAGGGGCTTGGAGTGAGACGAGTCGAGTTGTGTAAGTCATCTATCTTGTATTTGTAAAATTCCGTACCTAGTGGACTTAAGGCTAGGGCCGTCCGAGATTTTTTCCATTTGGGTTTTCCTCGTACATCGCAGCATAGTGGTTGTGAATTTATTTTATCTTTTTGCAAAAATCACCTAGAATGCATGCTTATGTTAAAAAGATAAAAATTGGGTTTAATTCGCAATCTTTCTTAAAATGGTGCATGTTTAATTATTTGGGTAAGTTTATTTTAAGTTAATTTAATTCAAGTCGGCACTAAACTAATTGGATAATATTCTGGCCTAAATTGTTTAAACTTGATAATTAAATTAATTTGGTTTGAGTGAATTTAAAGTGTGTGTGTGTATGTATGTGTGTGTGTACTTTAATTCACTTTGTAGTGTTTAATTTTAATTTGTTTTAAGAAATTAAAATTTGTGTTCACTTAGATTTTCCATCCTTTAAAGAAAAGAAAATTAAATAAATTTTGAAAAATTAAATTTTGTTAGTAACCATCTTTATTCCGCACTTATAGGAAATTAAAGTGAAAGTTTTTTTAAAAAATTGGGGGTCCTAATGTTCCAACATAGACACTTTTCATGGAATCTTGATGCTAATCATGTGTATGCCACATTAATATAATCGACTTGGGATAAGCCCAACATCCTTTGCAACCGATCTAGTGAAAACTAGATAATAAAGATGTGTCTGGCTTGTCCTAAGTACTTTACTGAAAATTCGGACAACCATGATCCTAGGTAAGATTATACTCCCATCACGTTTCGGATTAGGCAAGCATTATCCACAAATTATACTAGAAATACCACCACATTTCTATAATGCTTCTTATATAAGAAAGTATTTTTTATCTTTGATCAAAATCAAGACTTCATTACTTGATCAAACTGAACGACCCAAGACCTTGATGTTAGATTAAGTCCATAAATGTATGTCACAATATTACATCACCTTTCTTTCCTGATTTTTTACTATGCTCTTGTAAAGATGACCAGTCTTAACGTCAAAAGAGTCCTTATAGAATTTAGAATGACTATCGCAACATCGTTTTCTCATAGTCAATCCCTATCTTTCTAACTCACAAGACTTGCGTTGAAGGTTTACACCTTGCTATCATTTTATCTTTTAACCTCTTGTAGGTACACTTGTACCCGATGGATCTTTCCCCATCAACAAGTCTATAAGTCCCAAAACATAATATGAATACATTAAATCCTTTTGGTATCCATAGTCACAAGTCAAAGTGTATCCATCCCCGATCCTCGCCGTGCTGGCGGGCGCGCGGAGGAAATGGATCCCCGGGTCCCACGTATCCCTCTCGAGAGCGCTTCGACCGGCGTCATTTGAGATGAGGTGTGAAAATGTAGAGAGATTCAGAGTCGCCAGTCTATTTTACTCAAAACAGACAAAAGAAAAAGGGGAAGCCATCCCAAAGGATGGCATCTAAAGACATACTGGTGCAAGCGAAACCAAAATGATTCGAGAAGGGTTCGGAGGCTTAGTTACGAAATGGGAAGGTGTTAGGCACCCATTCCGCCCTTTCGGTCTCTCATGGATATTTTATATTTTCCTTTATTTTTCCCCATGATATGTGTGCATGTGTATATATATAATGGAGATAGGAATCCCCGACTTGTATCATGGAAGAGATAAAGCGAGTCATCCGTAGGAAGATATAAGAATAATATTAGAAAGTAAAATTTAAGCGATTACCCCTACGTTGATCGTTATAATGGAACGATAACGCATATGGAGTAATACGTCACTAAGACCAAGTATATAGAATATAAGAAGATTAGATTTAGGAAAGATAGAAAATGAGAAACATGTGAGAAAAAGGACTCGAGTCTCGAGTTTTATCCCGAGACGCCTATGTAGCCTATAAAGGCATCAAAGTCCAAGTAGTTCGCATACAAAATGAGGGGTGGAGTTTATCCCATAAATCCAAATGGGGGATCTCTTATTTGTGAGTGTGTGTGTGTAGAAAAAGTGTTTTTAGTTGTGAGGAAAGTATTAGAAACGTATGAGAATCCCTATTTGGAATTTTTGAGCAAACCCTCTTTTTCTTGTTTTTTGGGTTTTATTTATATGAAAATAAGAGATTTGTAATAATACTAAATAAAAAGTATATTAGGATGTGTGAGGTGAGATAATAAAAGTGCTAAGTAATAAAATAAGTTATTGCAAATTTAAAAGAATTTGAACAGAAAGTTGATAAAGATGGACCTTCTTGGAGATCATAAGCTTGATCTTGAATGTGGGATAGCATCCCTTGCACTTGGATGATGATGGAGAGTGCTAATTCACCAAGTTTGATGAAAAGGATGATGAAAAGTGGAAGTAAAAAAAGGGATTTGGAGGTTGAAATCACGCTTCCTTTGAGAGAGGTTTCTGGGATTCGTTGAGAGTGAATTTTATCAGATCTCGGCCCCTCTTGCAAATGAAGTGAAGGCCTCCTTTTATAGGCTTAGGTCACTGCCGATCGGCATAAACCTGATCCTGCCATTTGGCAGTGTCTTTCAGGCCTTTTCGGTAAATCGACTGCTGAGGGAAAATCGTTGGTCAGAATCGCACACGGGGTAGACCGTTGTAAAGGTAATTCAGATACCTTTGAAAGTCCTTTGGATCGCTCCCGGGTTCAAGAGTTGACTTTGGGTCAACTATGGCTCGGAAGCGCTTGTCGGTCCATTGGACGGGGAATTGTTCGGACGCAAATGGACCGTTCGTCCGCATGGTAAGTCCAAATTGCACACGGGGTGGACCGTTAGAAAGGTTAGGAGATGTATTTTGACATTCCAAAGAGTTTGAACCAGTGTGGAGAGTTGACTTTGGTCAACCGGGCCATGGAAACATTCGGTGACCTCTTAGAGTCAAACGGATCGTTCGCCCGCATGGTAAGTCAGAATCGTGCACGGGATGGACCGTTGGAAAGGTTATTTAGTGCCCTTTGAATATTAATTCAGCCTCGGTTGAGCTGAAGAGTTGACTTAGGTCAAATAGAGCCCGGGAGTGCTCGTTGGCCTCTGGGTTAAGTTTCGGACGCAAACGAATCGTTCGTCCGCATGGTAAGTCAGAATTACGCATGGGACGGACCATTGGAAAGGGTATTCAGTGCCCTTCAAATATTCATTCAGTCTCAATCGAGATAAAGAGTTTGACTTTTTTGTCAAACTGAGCCGGGGAGTGCCCGATAGCTTCCAGGTCAGTACTCGGGGTATGACCTAAGTTTGTAGTGATGAAGGGAGGTACTAGGGACCTAAGGAGAGTTAAGGGTAATGGAATGGGGTGTATACACAAAGCAAACGTCCTTGTCTTGGAATGCCTCGTTATAGTTCTTGGGACTGGGTTTGTGTTTGCCAGGGATCATATTGAAATGATCACCCAAAACACTAACCATTCATGATGACTCGTGATCTTACCACTATGGCGTTTCCCTAATTTATCCCCAGTATAAATGACACATTACCCTGATCAACGGCAATGCTACCACTGTGGTGAAGTAGTGTTTTAGTGATAGCAAGTTGTATTTCATCCAATACGGGTGGTCTAACAACATTGGTAATATGATGTTTCTTTCTATATTGTAAGTCCAACTTACACTTGGTCCCGTGATTTTTTACATCATACTCCTACAATAATCGATCATTAATTTCATCAATGACTTTCTTTTGATTTGGATTATGATGTAAACTAGCTCTTTAAACTTTGGGATAACCAATAAAGAGACATACCTCTATTTTAATTTCTATTACCTTGGCTTTATCTACAATATGAGCGTCAGTCGCCCCCAAATTCGAACATGACCTAGAATAATCTTGCACCCACTCTAATGTTCAAAGCGAGACAAAGAGTCCGATTAAGAAGAAATTAAATTCAAAATGTATATATTTGTCTCTTAAGTAAAATCCCAATAAGAATGTTACAGTCTTGGATAACTAACCATGGACCTCATCATATCTAATATAGTATAAAACCCTCTTTCTTTCTCTTTAATGATTGTCCATCAATGTTATTCGTTTTAGTATTTTATAGTATTGGTGAGATAGACTTATAATGTATAACTTACTTTCCAATGTGCCAGAACAGATAAAAGATAACCAACTTTGACCCCCAAAAAATTAATAAAATCGATCAAATATTTATCCAAAACCAATTTAGAACATCGAAATCAACTTTTCTAAAACATATGTAATTTAAATAATTCACCTACACTAAATTTATGTCTACAACAAAATTCATAATACTATCCCTCCGATAATATAAATGAGTTAATATAATTGCCCATAACTTAAGATCATCACTCTTTAAAGTAATTGCCAGTTACATAGAACCGTTGCAACGAGTTGTAATCCTGATTTTTGGTTTCTGAGCAACATGTCAAGCTACCGTATATCGCATCACTTTTAAGAGAAAAATAATTACCTTTTCCTTTTCTTTACAAAGTAAGGAAATTCGAGCACCGTTGCTATAAAAGTTCTAACTACTTGTAGTGAGAATACTCATCTTTCAGCTATTCCACTAGTACCAAGGAATATAAACCTTCCTTAAACAAAATATTGTACTTGAGACTTAGCCTTATCCTCCTAATTCTATTTTGAGAGAGAAGTAAAGTTCTTCTCAAACAACTAAAACCAATCTTTGGCTACTGATGATTCTCACTCCCGAATTATGAAATGGTACTACGTTTCCCCGCCATGTTTAATCCAAAGAATCATTTGTTCAACCAATGGTAAAATCATTCTAAGGACATAATGATTACGTGAGTGTCATTAACCAATAATAACTGTCTACAAATTCTCATCAGTAAATTCCTTAAATCAAATATGTGCATATAGTTATCTCTTTAGGGGGATCGAACACATGTAATACATAATTTAAAATAATTACTATATATTTTAAAATAGTGTGATTCCATGATTAAAATAATTTGTTGGGGGGACAGACGAGCTAACGTGAGGAGTTAATCACATAAATTTTTTTAAAATATTGATGGGAATTTTGGATTAATTTTTTTTATTATCCCCTTAAGTCAAAACAATGTCCAAAATTATTTTCAATCCTTAAAACTTATTCAAGTTAAACATTAAAAGTATAAGAGTGAGAAAATGTTGAATTCATTTTTGAAGTCTTAGAATCATCCAATTGAAAACAAAAATTCAAATAAAAATAAGAATTGATTAGATTAAATTTTAAAGTGATATCCTTTAACAACTAATCTTTAAAAAACAATCTCCTCGGACATCCCCCTTCCCTTACGAGGTGAGATTTTTTGTTGGGAACTTAAATTACCCCACCTTGAACCAGTTAAATTAACATCTTTTATTATGTTATCTTGATAGTTGAGGAATCTTATGTCCAAGATAATGATTAGACAAAAAAAATTTGGTCTCACTTCTAATGACAACGACTCCGTTGAGGAGGATATCAAAAGTTGTGTATAATCATATACCATCGGTTTATTCCTTAAAATAGAACCTGCTCGTGATGGACTTCCCAGTTGGGGGGGGGGGGATCGAACTCACTCAAATTTTAATTCTCAAAATTATCACTTAAGAGTTTGAACGAATCCTTAATGCTCTGATTAATTTCATCCGTTGGGGAGCCAGTTCAAAGTTGAAGCGAGAAATTAATCACATTTGATTCATAAAATGCCGATGGAGAAAGAGTGATTTATGATGACACCCATCTCCCACTAGGTATGCTAAAACTTGAGGGTTTTGAAAACTATTCATTCAATTCTAAAAGACTGAATTTGAATCCTTGTTAATTTGCAATTAACTTGTATAAATTTAATTGTCACATCTCACAATTTTAATTTTTCAAAAATAAAATTATTTTTAATTTAAAAAAATGAAAATGAAAATGAAAATTTAATTTATACCATTATGTAAAAGGAAGATTTCATTTAAACTGAATTAGTAAGCTCTGATACCACTTGATAGGGAACATAAGCTCCCGAAAATACAAATTTTAAATTTCAAGAGGGATGGTTCATCGGAAATTTCAAATTTTAAATTCTTCAAATTAATTTTCTCTTCTTGAATAAGACTTCAATTAAAGTTGTAACATATGCAAACCAAACTAAACATGAATTTCTCCAAATTAATAATTTTGACTTGAATTAAAGTAAACTAAAATTAACCAATTTAATTAAGCTTTATTTACACTATTTTTGTGGTTAAACCAATTTTATCTTGTTACACCTAATCATGCATCTAGGTGATAATTTGAAAGATAAAAAACACAGCCACAACGCCGGGATGTAAGAGAAAAATTCACAAAGGGAAAAACCTCAGACGACCCAGCCACAATCCCACTAGGTACGTATTTAATACAAGGAAACAATAGAAGACTTACTCAACGACTCGATGCCCTCGCAAGCCATGATGCCCTTCGTTACTTCCACATGTGCTTAGTGATAATGCAGGAGTGCACTTACGTCTAGGAGTCCACCGATGGGGCACTGCTACCGTCAAGCATATGGATTCCATAATATGTACACCACGAATACGGAATCCTCCATAAGAAACAATCTCAATAGCTTATAGAATAAAATTCGGTGCCAAAACTCATCTAAAAAATATATCACGTTGAAACTTGGATCATAAAAAAGAATTGGGTGTAAACTTTGTTTTTATTTTGAAGATTAAACCATAAGTTTAGAACAAAACTCTCTTGAACGTTTATAAAGTTTCTCTCCCTCTTAGATGTTGGAAAAGTCTTTGAAAAAAGTTAACACCCACACTAAATAAATGATTGGGAAAAAGTAGTGGGAGGTTAAGGGAAAACTGCATTAAAAACTGTCAATTTTCACAAAAATTTCTCCGGTCGTTCGAATGACAATAAATCTCAGTCGAACGACATTTCGAACGGGAAATCAGCTAAAGAAAAAAGCGACCTCATTTGATATCTCGTTCAAATGACCTGGTAATCTCGTTCGAACTACCTGGGGGTTAGGTCATGGAGCTAGATATTTTCGATACGTATGCATGGCCACCAGTTTTGTTTTTATTTTTTATTTTTTTTAATTTGTTAAGAATTTTCTACGGAAAGGTGTCCGAGAACAATAGATTAAAATGAATTCAAAATATTTTAGCAAAAAAATTCTAACACCCAATAATAAATATCCAAGACTCAACATAATATAAATATTCATATATGAGAGATCCTTGGGATATTGATGAAAAAAACTCGGCACGAAAGACAACATAGGATGTGATCGCTTCGACTTTTCTGCTACGTCTTCAATAAAAAGTGTCATAAGCTTGAAAAGTCACAAATATAACTTTTATCCTATGACTCAAATAGTTTTGTTTAGAATTGAGCCAACGCATAGAAATTGACTCAATTGGAAATGTGTTCTTATAAATCTCCCCCTTTGGCTATTCCAGGACAAAAACCAAAATAAAATCTTATAGGCCGTCAATCTCATCTAAAAGACTCAACCCCAACCCAAAAGAAAAAAATATAGATCCTTGACCAACACATATTCTGAGAAGCTTTGGATTATAAACTTTGTTGCGTGGATGAAAACCTGCATACTTAAACACACCATCAAACGCATAGGGAATATAACAACATAAATTGCATAAATGATTTCTCCTCCTTTGTCTAACAATGTCTACTTAAGAAAGACGTCTCCCCCAAGTTAGATCTCCCCAAATGAAAAGAGTTAGATACCAATTCTCCCCTTTTTTGTTCGGAATAGATAAAAATTATTTGCATAAAATAATTAATTTCTCCTCAATTTAAACAAATTATCTTTAGGTGAATGCGAAATATTAAAATTTTCCAAATTTTATGTCTTAAACTTAACTTATGAAAAATCAATTTTAATTTACCAATTCTATCTTGTTAATCCTATTGCATGCATCTAAGTGATTAAAAAGGAACAATAAATAAATCAATCTTAAGAGACGCCGATGTACGAGGAAATCACTAAGAGAAAAAATATCGGACGACCAGGCTAGACAATCACTATGATCCGAAAAATGACAAGGAGATAATTTAGTATGACTCAACGACTCGATCACCCATAAGACCTAACGCCTCTTCTTCTCTTCAACGCTCATCCACTATGCAATGTAGGAGTCCACCTACGCCAGGTCCATAACACACGACTCCACATGTACCACGATATACACAGATGTAACCTTAGAAACCATCACCAAATCGGACCATGGACTTCACTGGTTCATCTTCGTACAAAGCACGCACGAAAGTAATATGTTCAATTGAATGAAGAACAAGACTCCTGTAAACATGTTCAAGATCATAAAAGTTAGATTTATGATATTCGATCTTGAATAAACTTCGAATGATGGAAAACTTTGGGAACTTTTTCATAAAACTGTTGGAGAAACATTTTGGCTAAGCATCTGTATGTATTTCTGAGTAGAAGAAGTCTTTTTATAATCAAACACGAATTTTGAGGTGACGGATCATTCAAACGACATCACCTTGTCATTTGAACGACATTAGGACATCATTTGAATGACATAAGATGTCATTTGAACGATAGCTAAAACTTGATTTTATATTAAAAACAATTCCTCAAAATTTCTAAAAATATTTTTTCTCAGAAATAATAAAAATACGTTTTCACAAATTATATTTTAAATTCCCAATATTTAAAACCCTTTTTTAAATTATCCATCATTTAAACAAGAATTTAAATCACATAAATCACTAAGAATCCATACCTAAGTGACTTAGAACTATCTAACTATGAAGAATTAAACTTGGCATGATATTATCTTCAAAGTTTTTATCTTAAATTCTTCAACTTGGAATGTCATACGCTTTGTGGGATCACAACTCAATAGCTAGACTAGACTCAAACTGTTTTTTTCGAAATTAAGCCAATTACAAACAAATTGGATCTATTAGAAAATTGTCTTTATAAATCTCCCCCTTTGGCTATTCCGGGACAAAACCAAAAAAAGTGAAATGCCTAAGTCAGGCGGTCAAGCCGAAACTATGTCCCATCCCATAAACCCAAAAATGAAAAATATAGGACACGGACAATAATTTGTAGGACCGATAAGCATGGATCTATCTAAATGTTATATAGCTAAAATCTAAATTGCTAAAAATACCTACACACATGAGACAAACAAACATATACCTAAGTGAAGTATGGAGGAACAGAATAATATATCAATAAAGCATAAAAAAATAACTCCCTATACATCACATATCTCTCCCCCTTTTTTCCTGGAATAGAAAAATCATGGGACGAACCATCACATGTGTAACAAATCTAGCAATAATGGAATATGATAAGCATATCTAGATAGACAGTCTAAAGTCAGTATTGTGAATACCATGAAAAAGTGGATATAAAAATGTAGCAGTAAACAAATATGGAGTGTATGAGTGTCAAATGAATATCCAATCTCATAATGGAATAAATATGACTACATAAATATAATATCCATGTCCAACAATGAAAATGTTCTGACAAGCATATCCAGATGAGATAAATACAAAATGTATCAAAAATAAGTACATCATAAATGCGAAGAAATAAATACATCAATAAATAAAAAAGTTATTGCAAATATGATGGAATCATCAGAAGAGTCTAAAAAATATTTAGACAACAGTAATATCATCACCAGCATCATCATCCTTAGCAGTAGCAACTACAGCATCATCAACATTAGCTCCACTAAAAATATCAGCATCATTGGGTCTCACTCCAGAGGATCCAGCACCACATCTCTGTGCGACACCCCGCCTAATTAAATACCGGGTGATCAGTCCTTCATTAAATTATAATCAAGGTGAACGGTTGGTTCATTCTTAGCATCACTGTCGTAAAAATAACTTTTCCAATTTAACACCCTAAATAATTAAGCTAAGTGTCAAAACTATTTTAGACATTACTTTCCAAATTTTACTTATATAAACCAACATTTTAAACTTTACGAAATTTCATAATTAAAGAATCACACAACAACTATACTGGAGCAAACAATCCAATAATGAAGCATCCAACTAAGTAATTCCAACATTAAAACTTAAAGGAAAAAAAACATCCCGATAGTAATAAATCTCAAAGTGTAAATACTGGAAATAAATGAATGACAATATCCAATGAACAACTGAATAATGGAAAGGGCGACACATGCCCAACTGAATAAATAGTGCTAGTAGTGGAATCAACAAATGAGGTCGTCTAAGCAAGAGTCCTGCAACTCCCACCTAAGCTGCAGCACGTTCCTTCCAAAGGATCCTATGTAAGACGCCCCTATGGCTGGGAACCTGCAATATATACGTATATATACAAGAGAGAAAAGAAAGTGGAAACAGGTCAGAGCCCGTTTGTAAAAACGATTTAAAATTTGTTTAGCAAGTAATTAAATTGTTTATTGGCCAATGCAACAACATATTAGTGCGACACTCCCTCGAGAAATTCTCACCTCTCTACTAATGTGCACGCCTATCGTACTAACTTTCCCAACGGCTTAACTTATCTTATTTTAGGTTGCTCGTAAGATTTATACTGACAAATCCAATTATTTAATAGGTTAATTTTATTTAAGAACAAAGTTCTCATTTAAACCTTATTTACTAATAAAGGTTCTCAGTAACACATTATACTATTCAAACACTTATTCCCCAATTGAAATAATTATTCATTTCTTACTTACCTTAAGCACAGTAGGTAGTTTCCAAATTCAGATTTAAATATATATATAATCCTCATATAATATATATATTCTAACAGCACCCCACATAAAAATTATGGTGCGGGCATAATCTGTTATCCAGTCCCCGTATCACTCGTACTAAGGGAAATACAAGTTCGTAATCACTCTCGAACTGTATTGAACAAAACATAAACAATATTGAGGCAAAGAATAGTTTCCAAGTCCAAGAGGTCAGCACATACCCTCACGTCTCTTAGGACCGTGACTATCGATCCGATAGCCTGTACCTAGGATTCCTATCTTCTAGGGTACGAGTCAATTTCCCCATAAAGGTCCCATCGAGATAAGACTGTCCCAGCGCGGTAACCTCAGGGATATCAAGTAGCGCGGGCATGAGTTTTACACATTTATAATATATGCACAATAACATAGTCATATATATACAACACTTATTCACATTTCTCAATTTTGTGTACCCACAACCTATAATTATAACTTCTTGTCCTGAAGACATTTTTTCTCACTTATCCCTTATAACGGACTCATATCGTTTATTACGGTTATCTCCCTCTCGTGATTTTTAAAGTAACCTCACCGTCCCAAATACTTAAATCTTCACACCTACACAACCCCAAAAATTTTGTACCAATCTGAATTCCTCGAATACTGGTTTTCCTCACTCAAATTAATCGACTTCTAAAATAGGGGTAAAAATAGGAATTTCCCTAAAAATTGAAAGTCTCGCTCGAACCAGAATGGTTCTCGCTCGAACGACTTCCACATGTCGCTCGAACTACTTCGATCGACTTGTCAATCTCGCTCGAACGACTTCGTGCGACATTGACATCTCGCTCGAACTACTTCGCGCGACATCGCGTGAACTGCACTATTTCATCTTCAATCTTTGGCAGATTCGTTTTCCACCATTTTTAAGCCTAAAAACCTCTATAGTTTAATCCCAAACGTCTCCTCTTCAATTCCAATCAATAATATCATGATTATATAACATTAATAACTTCCTAGAATCATTAATTCATCAAAAATCATTTAGATTACATGAACTCCCCAAATTAATTCGTAAGAACCCTAATTCCCAAATTTTCAATTAAAGAACCTAATCAACATCAATTCGTTCATTGATATTAATTCCAAATTTCTTAATACAACCTCTACATATGAAGGGGTTTCCAGATTATCATTTATATCATTACTACATGAAATTTTCCTATCTCCTACATGGGTTTTCTTCTATGAAACTCATCCTAATCATCCCTAGACTAACATGAATGATGCATTAACGAAATTAAGAAAGATAAACACTTGCCTAGTGATTTTTGGTCTCTGATTTGTGCTGAAATCAGTATGGTTACGATCCTTGCGACGTGATCTCTCGTTTGGCGGCGACGGTGGCGCAAACGGAGGGGTTTTCGGCCTAGAATTCCTTGGCAAGCTCTATCCTTCCTTCTCCAATGGTCGTCACTTTCTTTTGGTTGTGTTAACCCTAGAAGGAAACCCTAAGCATCTGATATAACCTTATAATTTTCGTGGGTTTAATTACCCAAAATTACGAAATGTCCAAAATGCCCTCCCGGGGTGCTAAATGGGCCTAAAAACGCCCGAAGACCCAAACTAAACCCCCGGATACATATTTTTGACTATCTCGACCCTTTCGGACACTTTGGCGCACTCGAAATGACCATACGAGTGACTTATAATTTATTCACTTTTATTAATCCATATTTAGTCCCGACACGACACAGGCGCGTCCCGACCTAAATTTCCAAAATTGTCATTTTATTCACTCGTGACATTTAATAGAACCAATATCATATATTACTCTGCTCATTAGTAATATTCAACAAGTTTCCCATACTTACTAACTCACATCACGTTAGTAATTATAAAATATAATTAATTTCTGAATTTATATTAAATAAATAATTCACATTAAATTTAATAAATCCCCAAATTTAGAAAGCGTAAAAATACGGGGTATTGCATACTCCCCCCCTAATAACGGACGTTCGTCCCAAAATTTGAAAAATAAGGCATACCTGGTAAGAATAAATCTGGGTATCTCTCGTGCATATCTGCCTCGCGCTCCCAGGTGGATTCCTCCACATTATGATGCTCCCACTGGACCCGTACAAGTGGGACTACCTTCGACCTCAATCTCCTCTCGCTATGGTCTAGGATAGTCACTGGTCTCTCCTAGTAAGAGCTGACAGGCTGTAAGTCTATTTAATCTATCGCGATGTGGGTGTGGGCCATATCATCCCGAAGGTATCGTCTCAACGACGAGGTGTGGAATACATCATGGATGCGATGTAGATGCTCTGGCAGTCCCAATCTGTATGCTACTAGCCTAACCCCCTCGATAATGGGATATGGTCCCACGTATCTCGGGGCTAATTTCCCGTTCTTCCCCAACCTCATCACTCCTTTCATAGGAGATACACGTAGTAATACTTGGTCCCCCACATTAAACTCCCGGAAGAACCGTTTCGCATCGGCGTAGATTTTCTGCCTGTCGTGGGCTACCCGAATGCGACTCCTGATGATCTCAATCCTCGCAGAGGTTTCCTGAATTACCTCTGGTCCGAGCAACTTGTTATCCCCCACCTCTAGCCAACACGTTGGGAAACGATAAGGCCTGCCATACAAAGCCTCGAATGGATCCATGCCAATCGTGAACTGATAAGAGTTATTATAAGCTAACTCTACCAGTGGAAGATGTGGCTCCCAACCTCCTCCAAAGTCAAGGACACACATGCGTAGGATATCCTCCAACATCTGATTAGTACGCTCTGTTTGTCCATCTGTCTGTGGGTGATAAGCTGAACTTAACCTCAACTCTGTACCCATAGTCTCCTGAAAGCTCTCCAAGAAACGCGACACAAAATCTTGTCTCTATCTGACACAATATTCAGGGGCACCCCATGTAATCTGACGATCTCAGCAATGAACAACTGAGCATACTGACTCGTGGTATAGTCTGTCAGCACCGACAGAAAATGAGCCACCTTGGTCAAACGATCCTCAATCACCCAGATGGAGTCATGGCCCCGCTGTGATGTTGGCAACCCTGTAATAAAATCTATGGAAATACTCTCCCACTTCCACACGAATATTTCCAATGGTTGAAGCAACCCTGACGGTTTCTGATGGTCCACCTTTACCAGTTGGCAGGTAGAACACTTGGATATGAACTCAGCAATATCCTTTTTCATCCCACTCCACCAGTATTGCCTCCTCATATCCTGGTGCATCTTATCTCCCCCAGGATGTACCAAAAATCAGGACCCGTGAGACTGGATCATCACAGCATGACGTAAGTCTGCTCCTTCTGGGACCACCAACCTCCCATTAAACCTCAAACCCCCATCAGAACTAATAGAATAGGACTCAGCACCCTCGGCTAAAAGTCGTACAATCTGCTCCTGGCAAAATGGGTTTGCGGTTTGTGCCTGTATCACCCTCGTAACAATCTCAGGTGTCACTATCATGACAAATATGAAGGAATGGGCTACTGAGTCCTGGTGACCCAACTCTTTCCACTTTGCTTTCCAGATGTCCGATACATCGTCTATCGGTCTACAACTCAATGCATCGGCAACTACGTTGGCTTTCCCTGGATGGTACTGTATATCGAACTGATAGTCCTTCATAAACTCTAACCACATGTGGTAACACATATTCAGCTTTCGCTGAGTGAATAAGTACTGCAGTGACTTGTGGTCTGTGAACAAGCGAAACTTCTTCCCCAATAAATAGTGCCTCCATATCCTCAATGCAAAAACGACCGCTGCTAACTCCAGGTTGTGGGTGGGGTAATTCCTCTCATGCGGATTAAGCTTGCGGGAGGCAAAAGCTATAGCCTTCTCCTCCTGCTGAAGTACTCCCCCAAGTCCCCGTAAAGAAGCATCCGTGTAAAGCAGGTACTCCACGCCCGGTTTAAGTAAAGCAAGGATCGGTGATGAAGTAAGCTTGTCTTTTAGCTCGTCGAAAGCCAATTGATAAGCATCATCCCAAACATATGGAACCCCCTTACGAGTCAAGTTCGTCAATGGACCCGCTATTTTGGAGAACCCCCGAATGAATTTCCTGTAGTATCCTGCTAATCCCAAGAAACTACGCACTTCCGTCGGTGTCGTGGGTTGTCCCCACTCCCTCACCGCTGACACTTTACCCGGGTCAACTGCTATTCTTTGTTCAGAAACATGTCCCAAGAATTGCACTTCACGTAACCAGAACCCGCATTTCTCATACTTAGCATACAGCTGATGCTGTCGTAGAGTATGAAGAACCTGCCTCAAGTGCTCGACATGCTCCTCCTCGGAGTGTGAATATATCACAATGTCATCTATGAAGACGATGACAAACTAATCCAAGAACTCTCTGAACACTCGGTTCATCAAGTCCATGAATACGGCTGGAGCATTTGTGAGGCCAAATGGCATCACTCTGAACTCATAAGACCCATATCTCGTCAAGAAAGTAGTCTTTGAAACATCTTGCTCCCTAATACGTAGATGATGGTACCCCGACCTCAGATCTATCTTCGAAAAGAAAGTTGCTCCCCTCAGCTGGTCGAACAGATCATCGATTCGAGGCAACGGATACTTGTTTCGAATTGTGTCCTTGTTCATCTCCTGGTAGTCCATACATAGCCTCAGTGAACCATCTCTCTTTTTCACAAACAAAACTAGAGCGCCCCAAGGTGAGGTACTCCTGCGAATGAAGCCCTGACCTAATAGTTGCTCCATCTGATCTCGTAACTCTCGCATCTCTGCCGGAGTCATACGGTATGGAGCACGTGCTATAGGTCGAGTATCCGGTAATAAATCTATGATAAAATCTATCTCTCGACTGGGGGGTAGGCCTGGTATCTCTTGAAATACATCGAAATACTCACGTACAACTGGGATCGAGTCTGAGGGAATCACAACCTCCTTAGAGGTATCCTCCTCTCTGTAATACTAATGAGCGGTCGATCCTCCCTCTGGGCCAGGCATCGCCACTACAAACATCTCTTTCCCCGGAATGGCAAAGACAACACTCCTACCGAAATAATCTATCCTGGCTCTGTAAGCTGCGAGCCAATCCATACCGATAATAGCATCGTGCTCATGCATATCTAAGACTAGCATGTCTGCTGGTAATACCAAGCTACCAATCTCTACCCCCACACCCCGTCATATAAAGAAAATTAACGATCCATTTCCCAATGGTGAGTCTACACACGTCACAGTGATCTCTGTTGTGGCTAATAACCCTAAGGCCTTCGCAAAATGGGTAGCTATAAAATAGTGCGTAGCCCCAGTATCAAATAAAATTCAACCCATAGAACCAGGTATAAGGAACGTACCTTTTATCTCGGTTGGTGCCTGAGATGCTGCTATCTGATGGACGTTACAGACACGTCCATACTGTAACTGCCTCTGCTTAACTGAGGTTGTTGGAATGTCTGGTGGAGCTAGCTTCTGTGGTTTATTACTAGCGCTTTGCTTCCGTGGGGACCTATTCCTCTCTGGGCAATCCTGACGCCTATGGCCATTTCTGCCACATTGGAAGCACCTCCTTCGAAACTGCCTCAATTCACTACGTTGTTGACCAGTCTCCCTTTTTTCCGGGTTTTGTTGGCCTTGATGAGAAATTTGCGGAAAAACTATGTCAGGGTGCGAACAATCCCTCCACTTGTGACCCGGCTGTACACATTTATAGCAGAGTCCCGAAATTTTTCGCTGGTCGGTTTGTAGTTTCTCCCCATTTTGATTCGAACAAGATTGATGTTTGTGACCGTCCATTCCATCACTGAAGCACCTCTTCGTGATTTCATTCTGACCCTGACTTTGTTGGCCCTGACACTTTTGGCCCTTTACATAAATTTTGTTACTTCTGGAACTGTCTCAATCTTGAGTGGTTTATTGTCGCAATTTCGGTGCCTTCGCACAATTGTCAACTTCAGTCACATGCATTTGATTAACCTCTCTAGGTCTTTTGCCTCCTCTAAGTTGCATGCTACGTTCGTAATACTGTAAGACTGCAGTAGTAACTGCTTGTGCCACAATGCCCGCAGATCCTAAGGACACTAGAACCTGATGCTCTGATACCACCTGTGACACCCCGCCTAATTAAATACCGGGTGATCAATCCTTTATTAAATTATAATCAAGGTGAACAGTTGGTTCATTCTTAGCATCATTGTCGTAAAAATAACTTTTCCAATTTAACACCCTTAATAATTAAGCTAAGTGTCAAAACTATTTTAGACATTACTTTCCAAATTTTACTTATATAAACCAACATTTTAAACTTTACGAAATTTCATAATTAAAGAATCACACAACAACTATACTGGAGCAAACAATCCAATAATGAAGCATCCAACTAAGTAATTCCAACATTAAAACTTAAAGGAAAAAAAACATCCTGACAGTAATAAATCGCAAAGTATAAATACCGGAAATAAAGGAATGACAATATCTAATGAACAACTGAATAATGGAAAGGGCGACACATGCCCAACTGAATAAATAGTGCTAGTAGTGGAATCAACAAATGAGGTCGTCTAAGAAATAGGCCTGCAACTCCCACCTAAGCTGAAACGCGTTCCTTCCAAAGGATCCTATGTAAGATGCCCCTGTGGCTGGGCACCTGCAATATATACATATATATACAAAAGAGAAAGAAAGTGGAAACGGGTCAGAGCCCGATTGTAGAAACGATTTAAAATTTGTTTAGCAAGTAATTAAATTGTTTACTGGCCAATGCAACAACATATTAGTGCGGAACTCCCCTGAGAAATTCTCACCTCTCTACTAATGTGCACGCCTATCATACTAACCTTCCCAACGGTTTAACTTATCTTATTTTAGGTTGCTCGTAAGATTTAAACTGACAAATCCAATTATTTAATAGGTTAATTTTATTTAAGAACAAAGTTCTCATTTAAACCTTATTTACTAATAAAGGTTCTCAGTAACACATTATATTATTCAAACACTTATTCCCCAATTGAAATAATTATTCATTTCTTACTTACCTTAAGCACAGTAGGTAGTTTCCAAATTCAGATTTAAATATATATATATATAATCCTCATATAATATATATATTGTAACAGCACCCCACATAAAACTTATGGTGCGGGTATACTCTGCTATCCAGTTCCGTATCACTCGTACTAAGAGAAATACAAGTTCGTAATCACTCTCAAACTGTATTGAACAAAACACAAACAATATTGAGGTGAAGCATGGTTTGCAATTCCAAGAGGTCAGCACATACCCTCACGTCTCTTAGGACCTTGATTATCGATCCGATAGCCTGTACCTAGGATTCCTATCTTCTAGGGTACGAGTTAATATCCCCCATAAAGGTCCCATCGAGATAAGACTGTCCCAGCGCGGTAACCTCAGGGATAGCAAGTAGCGCGGGCAAGATTTTTACACATTTATAATATATGCACAATCACATAGTCATATATATACAACACTTATTCACATTTCTCAATTTGGTGTACCCACAACCTATAATTATAACTTCTTGTTCTGAAGACATTTTTTCTCACTTATCCCTTATAACGGACTCATATCGTTTATTACAGTTATCTCTCTCTCGTGATTTTTAAAGTAACCTCATCATCTCAAATACTTAAATCGTCACACCTACACAACCCCAAAAAATTTGTACCAATATGAATTCCTCGAATACTGGTTTTCCTCACTCAAATTAATCGACTTCTAAAATAGGGGTAAAAATAGGAATTTCCCTAAAAATTGAAAATCTCGCTCGAACCAGAATGGTTCTTGCTCGAACGAATTCCACGTGTCGCTCGAACTAATTCGATCGACTTGTCAATCTCGCTCGAACGACTTCGCGCGACATTGACATCTCGCTCAAACTACTTCGCGCGACATCGCGCGAACTGCACTGTTTCGTCTTCAACCTTTGGCAGATTCGTTTTTCACGATTTTTAAGCCTAAAAACCTCTATAGTTTAATCCCAAACGTTTCCTCTTCAATTCCAATCAATAATATCATGATTATATAACATTAATAACTTCCTAGAATCATTAATTCATTAAAAATCATTTTGATTACATGAACTCCCCAAATTAATTCGTAAGAACCCTAATTCCCAAATTTTCAATTAAAGAACCTAATCAACATCAATTCGTTCGTCCATATTAATTCCAAATTTCTTAATACGACCTCTACATATGAAGGGGTTTCAAGATTATCATTTATATCATTACTACATGAAATTTTCCTATCTCCAACATGAGTTTTCTTCTATGAAACTCATCATAATCATCCCTAGACTAACACGAATGATGCATTAACAAAATTAAGAAATATAAACACTTGACTGGTGATTTTTGGTCTCTGATTTGTGCTGAAATCAGTATGGTTACGATCCTTGCGACGTGATCTCTCGTTTGGCGGTGACGGCGATGCAAACAGAGGGGTTTTCGGCATAAAATTCCTTGGCAAGCTATCTCCTTCCTTCTCCAATGGCCATCACTTGCTTTTGGTTGTGCTAACCATAAAAGGCAACCCTAAGCATCTGATATAACCTTATAATTTTCGTGGGTTTAATTACCCAAAATTACGAAATGTCCAAAATGCCCTCCCGGGGTGCTAAATAGGCCTAAAAACGCCCGGAGACCCAAACAAAACCCCCGGGTACATATTTTTGACTATCTCGACCCTTTTGGGCACTTTGGCGCACTCGAAATGACCATACGAGTGTCTTATAATTTATTCACTTTTATTAATTCATATTTAGTCTCGACATGACACAGGCGCGTCCCGACCTAAATTTCCAAAATTGTCATTTATTCACTCGTGACATTTAATAGAACCAATATCATATATTACTTTTCTCATTAGTAATATTCGACAAGTTTCCCATACTTACTAACTCACATCACGTTAGTAATTATAAAATATAATTAATTTTCGAATTTATATTAAATCAATAACTCACATTAAATTTAATAAATTCCCAAATTTAGAAAGCGTAAAAATACAGGGTATTACATCTCACGCCGGCGCATCTCCTCAAAGTATGTTGTCATCTGAGAATATTTAACGGTGTGAGCCTGGGAATCCGCCTCAAAATGAGCCAATAGAGAATCAATCAGCTTATCTTGAGTAGCAAGTTGTGCATGTACAAAAGAAAAATCACCCTTCTGATGTGGTGCAGTTATGTGAGTGTTAGGTTGTGTATCAACCAATGTAGGCTCAGTGTGACTGGAAGGATGAATTATGCACCCAACCACAGAAGAAGAGCCAGCAGCAGTAGGTGGAAATCTAGCTCTAGCCTCCTCTTATAAGTGGCTCTCTGAGTGTGTGACTGTGAAAGCATCGATAACAGATATTTTGGGTAGTAAAGGATAATCCTTGAGAATGGGGACTCGAACTGACATGCATATCCAAGAGATAAGGATACCATAGGTAAGAGCTGTCTAAACAGGGGTGCGATCAGTGATGTTAATAGTGGACATCACCTGAAGCGGTACGATGAGAAGGTCTATGTCCCACCCCTGGGATACTATGTACATAAAGTAGATGATATCAAAACCGATATGAGTATGATATCAAAACCAATACGGAATGATGGATGAAGCTGTCGATGATATATAATGGCGCCAGCCTGAGGGACCTCCCAGAAACAGTGTCGGAGGACCTCCTCAGAAGAGGGACCATCAGGAACAATGGACGGGAAGATAATGTCAGGGATGGGGGTAATCTGAAGCATAATAATAATGAGGTCAGCAGAGACAATAACATAATCGCCACGAATAGAAGTATGGAGTCTGGACGTAGTGCGAATGGCATGGAAGTAAAACTCACGAACAATGTCTGGGTAGATAATGCCATAGGCATTAAACATAGGCTTCCTGCCTCTCCTAGTGAGCTATCAAGGAACATCGTATAAAGGCAACTAAGAGACTATAAAGACTCTCTCGCGAATAACAAATCGAATATGCAGTCCGAGAAGGCAGTAGTGCTTGAACTCAACACGGGTGGCTCACCTCACATCATAGTATAAAGGTCTATTAGCCCGAGCCCACTGAGATCGTACCGAGGCCGACTTCTCCTCAGGATGTCCTGAGGGAGCACCTCATCATCTAGGAGGCATGGTAAATAGTGTATATAAGAGACGAAGAGTGGCGTTTGAATAAACGTGTGAGCAACTCAACCCAATATAACTAAAAGTCCTATATTCGTATAATGTCCAATCGAACCACCGCGAACACCAACCACAAACCACAACTAATCATAATAACCCTAATAAGCTGCAATAAACAGTACAGGACAAACTCAATTATGGGTATCTCAAAAATCCAAAAAGAGTATAATAATTAATTTTTCAAAAAAATTCTTTTTATAATTTGAAATACACATAGGGGAAACACACAAAAAAAAATTAAAACAAAATAAACACAGAAGCATCCCTAAGCAAAACCAGTTTGAAAATTTTAAATTAAATACATACAATCACACTGCTTAATTCAAAAATTGTTTGTAATGAGTATGTGTGTTTAACCCAAAAATTCAAATAAACAACAAGACCTAAACTAAACAGAACTGAAAAACTCTAAATTGTGATTTTTGATACCAATAAGGTAGTAGATGTGAATCGTACATAAAATGATAAAAGAAATGGTGTAAACAGACATGTAGATTCAATGGCACCTTATATCAAATAAAAAATCAACAACAGCCCCCCAAAAAATACCAAAAGAAAAAATACCTGCAGACAGAGGTGGAAACGATCAGGGGATGAACGGGGACGGAACTTCACCAAAGAAACCAACGTTTAGAGCTTCAAATAGAAATAATAGAGAGCTGGATGTTTGGAAAAGACGAATAGGGTATATATATATATATATATATATATATATATATATATATAGAGAGAGAGAGAGAGAGAGAGAGAGAAAGCACGATATATAGATGTCGGCAAAAAATGAGGATAAAAACCCTAAGTCCGATCTTTAAGTCGCTCGAATGAAAATGACCTAGTCATTTGAACGACAAAAATAGTCATTCTAATGACTAAAGAAAGTCGTGAGATCCATGTGATCAAATGACTAGAAATAGTAGCAAGTCGCGAGAAAAAGCTAAGAAATTACCTAAAACGCAACTAAGCATGACATCATTCCTAACCTCGCTTGAAGGGTTGCGCAATCCATTGATCAAATGACATGCCCTTATCATTCGAATGACGGGCAAAAGTCATTTGAATGACTTAGCGAAATTTGTCTCCCATTCCTAAACACAAGCAGCAATTGCCCAGCGAAAAAATTAACTCAAAACATCAACTAAAAATACGAGTTAGTAGCAAAATAGACTTAAAATCGAAATACATGAAACAACCATAATATTGAGTTACATGCTAACATAATATCGATGTTCTCAAACATGGTTATGGAATGTATGCGCGTGAATTGTAACCAATGAATCACAATTCCAACACATCGAAGTGATCAAGAAGCTTTAATTGATAGCTAAATTTTATCAAACTTAGTTTTAGCCATATGTGATAATTAATAAATTGAACTCAATGAACTAAGCAAACGACATTCACACAAATCCAGAATTTTGATGATTCTAACAAACAAATAGCGTCATGACACGATTTTTCAACATTAGGGTTTGTGGTGAAAACCCTCTCTACTTTTCCATCCAAACATCCTCATATGTTCATATTTATTTTTCTATAGCTTTTGAGGTTTCTATTTTCTCATTTGAGAAATCCTATTGTCCCTTTTTTGGCATATATGTATATTTTTAATGCCTTAGCTTTTTCTTAGTCTCTTTTACAACGGTGAATTTAACGACGAAGTTAGTATCTTCTCATAATCCTTTTCCGTGCACACTCATCATTTTTTCAAACCTAATCAAATCCATACAGATAACGGTTCTTACTTTCATACCTCCTCCTAAGTCTATTATAAGCATAGATGACAAAATTGAGAGGATAGATTACGTCTTATAAAGCTCAAATTAATATGAGAAGTCAAACATTCATGTAATCTTGTGCGATTGTGCAACGATGGCATATATACATAGTTGAATCAAAATGCAAATCAACTTCGAAATATCCCCATTTAGCAATGGTTAAGATCATTCTAAGCATCAATAATCATGACCAAATTTCCTAGCCACATGTATAAATGAAATGAAGGGGTCCAAGCACACCAATATGGCAAATCAAATATGTAAACTCAAGACACAAAAACTAAAAATCTTTTTGGGGTTTTCAAAACATATTGACTCAAAAGACAAAATCTTTTTTTATTTTTCAAATAATAAATGAAAAAAAAAATATTTATGTATTTTTCATTAAGACTCAAGAAGCGGAAAAATAGAATACAAAAATATACACGTCATAACCCTAGAAAATATATAGAAAGACGACACAACTAGAGTATGAAAAACCAAAGAACATGCTCAACTGTAAGATGTAATATGGGGAGAACCACGAGAACTAACATGATTATCACCGAGCCTAATACCTAAAGCCTCTAAATCCGATTTCCTAACCCAAGTAGGTGTGAAGCGATGAGTGGGTGTTTTGGAAACCGAAGCGACTTTATTCTTAGTCTGTCTTAAAATCATAGTTAAACCATATAAGATGACCTCTCCAAGAACAATGAGTGTAGGTGTAGATACGACGACGCGCATTTCCTACATGAGGATTATTCCTAATGATTCTAGTTGGCTCTCTCGCATGCATGGTTTGACTTTGGGAATGGTTGCAACATGATCATCGAAGACAATACCACACTTATCATTTTTTATTTGGACAGTTCCTAATATCTTATCTAACTTTTTAGACCTAGCCTTAAATTAAACTTACCTTACTCGAATCTCTGAATCTCTCCTCAAGCTCACAAATCCTAGACTCAAGTAAACATATAGACTCCTCAAGATCTAGAAATCCTTTTTCATGGCCTCTATTAAACTTCAAAGACTATCTATCTCGCCATTGAATTATTCTAGCTTCTTTAGAAGAGTCTTCTTATGTTCATTAAGATCCTCAATTAATGCATCAGTATTATTATTATCTATGGAACGTTCTTTGAACCAAGCTTCTAGTTTCAAATTAGCCTTCTATACGCTCAAAATTTCTTCTTATAAATCACAAAAGGTAACTTGTAACTCACTCTGATTGAAACCTTTACCCTCACCCTCATCGCCTTAACTTTCTTGGTCTTCACTAACTATGGCTGCAGAAGAATCATGCATAAAAATATCTTCATGAGAAGATTTTTCATCATCACTCACAAGATTAGCCACGAAGGTAAGAAGTTCTCACTTACTAGCATAAATTTTTTCCTCTTTCGGATCACTATCACTAAGGGTAGAAACATGATTGATCATTTTATCAACATCCTTTCTTAGTTTAGAGGGATACTCATCTAACCTATGACCAAACCCCTCACAACCAAGACACCTTTTAGAATCATCTTTTTTTACTAAAGTCTTAAGTCCATACTTCATACGAGTTTTCCAATAAGACCATTCAGACAAATGCGTTCTAAAATCATCAAATCCTCTACGAGGCATACCTAGAGACACGTGATCACTCACATAATAAAATTATGCGAAAAAACTTTTTGAATAAAATCAAGATCTCTCGATAACTTGGAACAACCTGCTCTAATACTAATTTGAGAAGGCCATTTAGAGATTATCTTTAGGTGAATGAGAAATATTCAAATTTTCTAAATTTTATGTCTTAAACTTAACTTGTGAGAAACCAATTTTAATTTATCAATTTTATCTTGTTAATCCTTTAGCATACATTTAAGTGATTAAACAGATAAAAATAAATCAATCATAAGAGACATCGATATACAAGGAAACCACTAAGGGAAAAAATCTCGGACGACCAAGCTTGACAATCAATATGATACAAAATATTACAAAGAGAGAATTTATTCTAACTCAATGACTCGATCACCCACAAGACTTTTCGCCTCTTCTTCTCTTCAATCGCTCCTCCACAGTCCAATATAGGAGTCCACTTATGCCAGTCCACAGCACATGACTCCACATGTACCTCGGTATCCTCTGATATAGCCTCAGCAATCGTCACTGAATCTGAACACGGACTTCGTCTCTTTATCTTCGTACATAGTACACACGGAATCCACCATAAGAAAGTAATATGTTCAATTGATTTAAGACCTTATTCCAGTAAACACGTTTAAGATCACAAGATTTGGATTTATGAGATTCAATCTTGAATAAACTTCAAATGATGGAAAACCTTGGGAAAGTTTTCGCAAAACTGTTGTAGAAACGTTTTGGCAAAGGTTTTGTATGTATTTCTAAGTAGAAGAAGTATTTTTATAATCAAATATGGATTTCGAGGTGGCAGGTCGTTCGAGTGACATCTCCATGTCATTTGAACGACATTAGAGCGTCGTTTGAACGACATAAGATGTCGATTGAACGACATCTAAAACTTGATTTTATTTTTAAAATAATTCCTCAAAATTTCTAAAACTATTTTAACTCAGAAATAATAAAAGTACATTTTAACAAATTATATTTAAAAACATTTAAAAATCATTTTAAATCATCCATCATTTAAACAAGATTCTAAATCACATAAATCATTAAGCATCCATACCTGAGTGTCCTAGAACTATTGAAATGTGAAGAATTAAACTTGGCATGATATTATCTTAAAATATTTAATCGCATATTCTTCAACTTGAAACATCATAGGATTTGTTGGATCACAACTCAATAGTTAGGCTAGACTCAAACTGTTTTGGCCAGAATGAAGCCAATTACAAATAAATTGACTCTATTGGAAATTTGTCCTTACAAACTTGGCAACACAAAAATAACTAGTCCACATAAAGAACAATAGATACCAGTTATGATGTGATAGCAAATTGACACCAACTAGAATGTACTAAGATAAGCATGGGATATCTGTGAAAATTAATGCAAGAAAAGAGATACTTATATGAACCAATAACATATAAGGACAACTAGACGAAAAAGTAAGGAATCAAAACAAATGATAACATATATATGAATAAATAAAATATATCAATGAAGCATTAACACACACATATATATATATATAGGTATAAAGACCATACAAGACAATAAACGTAATAATCTTTCCACACTCATATGGCATAAGTGTGTCTAAACCAAATGTGATAAATGAAATGAATGGGTGTGAACTATAGATAAAAGAGTTATGACCCAACACTTAAAAATGTTCACAGAGTTCTATTTTATCGCAAAACTTTATCAACTAAGATTTAGCATCATGTGACAAGATAATGTGAAGTCAAAGAACAAACAAGCACAATGTGCACAAATCTAGAATTTTGATGATTTTTCAAATCAATAAAGTCGTAATATAGTAAGCATAACTAGGATTCATTATGAAAACGCGTTGATCTTCAACCTACGTCTCCTATAAATGTATATAATTTTGAATTTTACACAATATTTTGCATACTACATATTAGCCTTGGAAATTTGCATTTTTTATGCCATATATTACTTTAGGCTCTTTTTATTTTTACAAATTGTGTCTATTCATGCAAAGACAACTTGTCTTTCGAGGACCAATTCCATTAATACACCAACTTTATTAAATAAATGATTTTTTTTTCTCAATCCAGGCAACGATTCTTACTTGCACAAATTTCTCATAGTCACAAAGCATGTAGATGATAAAGTTGATGGGAGAAAATCTCATTTATCTTAAACATACATGTGAAGTTGAAGTTCAAAAGAGCTAGTGCATGTGTGTGTGGATGCATATACAAAGATAATCCATTAACTAAATCAAAGTCAAACTACTCCATGCAAGCATGATAAAGAATAATTTAAGAATTAAAATTCATAACCAAAAGTTCTAGCCACATGGAATAGGAAAGTGATATATAATTCAAACACAAGGGTATGCCACATAAAATGTGTAAAACCAAACTACATAAAAAAAATCTTTTTGAGTTTACTAAATTTTCAAACAAATTTTAAAGAAAAAAAACTCAAAGAACTAATAAAATCTTTTTCTATTTTTTAATAAGACTTAATAAATGCAAAAATAAAATACAAAAGATACACATATCATAACTCAAGCAAAACATATCATAACTCAAGCAAAACATATATGATGAAGCATAGACTAAAATATATCTAATCAACATACAACTAGCAAGAATATAACACGATGTACAACTAGTATATGTAAACAAAGCTAACACAATCAACCTTTAGATCGAGAATAAGAAGTATCATATGCAAGAAAATGAGAATAATAAAGTCTATTATGTAAAGTCTACAAATCGGATCTCCTAACCCACATAGGTGTAAAGTGATGCTATCGAGTTTCGATGGTTTTGGTGACTCTACCCTTTCACTTCCTAGGATCGTTTCTAAGATAAAAAAAAACCCTCCTAAGATGACCCTTCCTACCATAATATGTGCAAGTGAAAGCACAGTGAGAAGAATTACCTAAGGGTTTACCTTTTCTAGCGTTCCTAGAAGATTCCCTCAAAATTATCTCTTTGTCTTCATTAGCAGAAACATTTTGAGTATCGAAGCTAATACCAAACTTGTCATTTTTCATTTGTACGGTGCCTAACATCTTATCTAATTTTTCAGACCTAGAATTCAAATCAACCTTCACACGACTCGAGTCTCTTAACTTATCCTTAGGCTCCACTATCCTAGACTTAAGTAAACTCTTAGTCTCTTCAAACTCAAGAAGCTCTTTATTCATAGCCTCCAATAAACTTCTAAGACTATCTCTATTGCTTTCAACATACTCTAGCTTCTCTCAAAGAGTCCTCTCTTATGCCCTAAGATCTTCAACAAAAACACTGTCATCATTTCCTATGGCACGTTCTCTCATCCTAGCTTCTAACTTTAAGTTTGCATTTTTCAATTTTAAAAATTCTTCTTACGAATCACGAATGGAAACTTGGAGTTCTCCCTCAAGAGAAATGCAAAAAAGGCCAAACCCCAATATTAAAGAAGTGGTGAGAACCAAAATCATTAAGGTATTGGATGTCGGGATTATCTAACCAATCTCGGATATCAAGTGGGTGAGCCCTATTAAAGTTGTCTCAAAGAAGTCGGGCATGACAGTGATTGAAAATGCTAAGGGAAAGCTAGTTCCCCAACGTACCACAACCAGGTGGCGCGTTTGCATTGATTACCGAAAACTCAATGCAGGAACTAGGAAAGACCATTTCCCCTTGCCATTTATTGATCAGACGCTTGAGAGAGTAGCGAGCCACCCTTATTATTGCTTCCTTAATGGTTACTCCGTATATAACCAATTTGAGGTAGATAGACTTGACCAGGAGAAAACGACCTTCACTTGCCCCTTTGGTACGTTTGCCTACAAACGTATGCCATTCGACTTTTATAATGCACCCGCGACCTTTCAAAGGTGCATGTTGAGTCTATTTAGTGACATGATTGAGAGAGGACTCGAAGTGTTCATGGACGACTTTAGCATTTTTAGCACCTCTTTCGATCGTTGTCTGGAGAATCTGGAAAAAGTTCTTACTCGGTGTGTGGAGAATAACTTAGTGCTAAATTGGGAGAAATTCCATTTTATGGTCACTGAGGGAATAGTTCTTGGCCACATAGTTTCATACAAAGGGATTGAAGTTGATAGAGCTAAGATTGATGTCATAGCCGATCTACCCACACCAAAATCGCTCAAGGACGTGAGCTCCTTCTTGGGCCACGTAGGGTTTTATCGAAGGTTCATTAAGGACTTTAGCGCCATCGCTAGGCCCTTAAGAAACCTCCTTATGAAGGATACCCCATTCGAATGAAATGAAGCATGCCAAAGTTCTTTTGAAAAATTGAAAAGCATGCTTGTTTCCGCTCCCATCATGCAAGCGCCAGATTGGTCCTTACCATTCGAGCTCATGTGTGATGCAAGTGATTTTGCAATAGGAGCTATTTTGGGCCAACGAAAAGATAAAAAGTCTCATGTCATCTACTACGCTAGACACACTCTTACCGGACCACAACTCAATTACTCCACTACGAAGAAGAAATTGCTAGTCGAAGTATTTTCTCTAGATAAATTTCGATCCTATCTCATTGGGTCACCCATCACTTATTTCACCGAACACGCAACTTTAAAATACCTCCTTGCGAAGATAGACGCAAAGTCGCACCTCATTAGGTGGATCCTACTCCTATAAGAATTTAATCTCTCCATTGGAGATAAAAAAGGAGTAGAAAACGTCATCGTCGATCATCTATCTCGGCTTTCGTCCGACGTACCTAGCGATCCGATACCCATAGACGAATATTTTCTGGATGAGCAACTCTTTGCTACCTCTTCTTTGCCCTCGTTTGCGGATATAGTGAATTATCTTGTCACGGGATCCGTCCCTCCCAAGTGGACACCGCAAGATAAGAAGAGGTTCATTACTTGGTCGTGCATGTTTTTATATGAAGATCCCTTCCTTTTTAAATATTTCGTTGACCAAATCATCTGACGGTGCGTACCGATGACTAGATATCGAAATTCATCCAATTTTGTCATTCGAAAGCTTGTGGAGGTCACTTTTTGACGAAAAAGACGGCCGCTAAGATTCTTCAAAGCGGCTTCTATCGGCCCAAAATATTCCGGGATGTGAGCAATGCTTGTAAATCACGCGATAGGTGTGAAAGGATGGGAGCGATTACCCGATGAGACATGATGCCATTAACCCCGATACTCATTATTGAGATCTTTGACTACCGGGGTATTGACTTCATGGGCCTTTTTACCCCATCTTTTGGTTTCCTATACATCCTTGTCGCGGCAGACTACGTTTCTAAATAGGTGGAATCCATAGCTACCAAGACAAATGATAACAAAGTGGTGATTAGGTTCCTACAAGAGCACATAATTTCCTTATTTGGCGCTCCAAAAGTGATAATTAGTGATAATGGCACACTTTTGCGACAAGCCATTCGAGAAATTGATGGGAAAGTATGGCGTCGTTCACAAGGTTGGAACCATATATCACCCACAAATGAATGGGGAGGCCGAATTACCGAATTGAGAAATCAAGCACATCCTCGAGAAGATCGTCAATCCCAACCGAAAAGATTGGTCCCTTTGATTGAATGATTCACTATGGGCCTATCGTATCGTATATAAAAATCCACTCGACATGTCCCCATTCCGCTTTGTGTATGGAAAACCTTGCCATCTTCTCGTCGAGTTAGAGCACAAGGAGTATTGGGCCATTAAGAGATTAAATTATGATATAGAAAAATCCGATGAAGCTCGCAAGCTTCAACTTAAGAGTTAGAGGAGATACGCAATGACGCGTATGAGAATGCTAAGATTGCAAAAGCCCGGATGAAACTAGCATATGATAAGATTATTCGACGAAAAGAGTTTAAACCGGGATAAAAAGTGTTCCTCTATAACTCACGGCTTCATCTATTTCTAGGTGAATTGCGGTCTCGATGGTCTGGCACATTCGTTGTGAAGAGTGTATTCCCCCATGGAGCAGTAGAATTGGAAGATCCCAAATGGGGGACGCGTTCAAAGTCAATGGACAGCGCCTAAAGCTATATGTTGAGGTGTGCGTAGAAGAGATCGACACCATCTGGTTGTCGGACCCCGTTAACGGGGTCGAGTGAGCATGAATTGAGAGGTCTTCGCACCCCCGACGTGTATGGGGTGAAGTCTTGTGTATAGTAGCTGCATGTAGGATAGGATGAGTGGAGTCCGTAGGATCACATCACACAAGCGGAGAGGAAATTGAGCACCAACACGTCTTACGAGGCGAGAATTTTAGAGCCGAATTTTTTTGAGGAGTAAGGTAATCAGGTCAAACAGGGGTCGGATCGTAAGTAGGAGCAATCGAAAGTCATCGAAGGTGGTTATACCAACCCATAGGGGAGATAGAACAATTATGGGGACCGGGCTAGTCC
The DNA here is from genome assembly GCA_949130495.1 of Sambucus nigra. NCBI lineage: Eukaryota > Viridiplantae > Streptophyta > Magnoliopsida > Dipsacales > Adoxaceae > Sambucus > Sambucus nigra. The sequence goes on along the minus strand of OX422223.1, from coordinate 349,233,829 downwards.
AGTCCTGGACACCCGGATTGGTCTGGCTTGGAAATTTTCAAAATAAAAAAATACAGGGATCGGACCAGTTCGGTCCTGGAGACCCGGATTGGTCCGGTTTCTGCAACTCTTCCCCTTCCCTAGGTTCACCTCCTTTTCCCCCAATCCCTCCTTTTCCCCCGAATCATCACATCCATGCTAGCCGACGCCGGCATTGCACCATCGCTAGATTTCCCGTGCCTCCCAGTTCCGTTTGCATCCGCCACCCGGACCAAACGACAACGACAACAAACCAGCATCCAAGCCCGATTGGCCCAAGAGAGTAGCGAAGAAGAGGCGGGTAGTGATGAAGAAGAGGAAGACAGTGGGGACGATGATGAAGAGAGCAACAATGAAGAGGAGGAAGATATTGAGATGGGCGAGGGCGACGAAGATTATGACAGTGGTGAAGATTCTGATTTCTCGCCCGCCAACGCTGAAATTAATCGCCGTCTCTCGGCGGTGGAAACCCGGGTCGACGATTTCATCACACAATATAATAGGGATCAAGCTGCATATCAACGGGATCAGTAGGCCTACCGAAGGGACATGAGCATGATGCATCGTCTCCAAACCCACATGTATGAGCTCAACTCCGGTGGACCCCCTCCAACCTTCTTATATGACCCCTACCAACCCAGCGCACCCGGACCCTCCAATACACCGCCCTAATGAAGCCCTTGTCTATTGTTGCTGTTTTTGGTGTTGTTGGTGGCTGTTAAAACTATTGGTTCTATGTTTCCTCCCATATCCCTTGTAACACAACATTTCTGTTTTATTTATTCGTTTTATTTTCTCGCACTTTTAATTTGCTTTGAGTTAGATTTTAGTCCTTTTTTTACTTGAGGACAATGCAAAAGTCTAAGTTAGGGGGGGTCACAAGTGCGTCTTTTTAAAACTTCACAAATTTTCAAAAATGCCCAGAAATTTCAAAAAAATTGAAAAATCTTAAAAAAGCCAAAAATATTTTTCTTTAAAATAAATAAAAATTGGAATTCAAATTTTTCGAAAATATCATTAAAAGACGATTTAACATCTCAAATTGTAAAAACATAATACACAAAGCCGAAATTGACCAAAGATGGAAATCCAACGAACGTAGACGACTTAGCGAATAAATGTGGAGATTAAAAAACCGGGTGAGATTCGAGCCTTTCATTATTGTGAATGTATAAATCAATCCGAGTTAAATGTTAACTCAAAGTTCTCTTCAGTGTTCTAATAAGTCGTCAATGGATCTCAATTCTTTCACTTCGATCGGTTATGGAAAATGTGTGTGATATTGCCTTAACAAACATGCTAAATAGGTCTATAAATTAAATTAATCTTGAGACGCATATGGTTACGCAATTAGTATTTTGGACAATGAAGTAGGCTCTCGTTTGTCACCCAAAAATGTTGGCCATAAAAGTAGCGAAAAATTATCCCTTTTGTAAACCAAAATTGAGCCGAATAATTTTTTCCCTTTCGTTTGACAACCCGAGAAACCCCAATTGGCCCGAAATTGTGAAAGTGGATAATCCCAGAAATTACAAAAATAGCTATGCTCAACAAAAATAGCAAGAAAGAAAAGTGTGAAAAACAGAAAAAAATAGAAAAATCAGCAAAAGGAGCAAAAGCCCGAAAAAAGCACTAATGGACATCATAAGAAAATTTTCCAATTTTGAAATTCCCAATCACCCCCATTTTACCCAATACACCTTTAACCCAATAAAGTCCTAACCGAGTCCTTTATGCAAAATTGGTTATCGCATGGAGAGATAAAACACAAAAAGATAATAAAAGAGACTATAAATATGAATTAGAGGCAATGTTCCCATTTTTTTATAACCGTAATCCAATGATGAGATCCGTTTATCATAAAATTTTCGTCTTTCTATTTGTGTGCGTGAATTTGGTTCCCATACATTTACTCTTATAAATCAAGCATACCGAGAGAAAATAGCCACCCTACCAAGAGATTCGTTTGTGAGAGCATCTTGTGAGACATTGAAATCAAAATGAATTTTTGGATAAGTAACGTAATGATCCATCAGTGGAAATTCGCGGTTAAATTTCTGGCTTCGCACACGCGCACTATGATTTGAGACTCTTGAACATGAATTGATGATGACTATTTTCTGGAAAAGTTTGAATTATACAATTTTTTCGTATTTTGAATTTTCCTTGAGTCAAATTTTGTGGGTATATTCATTACAAACCCTCATGAGATACAACTCATCCTACTAGGATAACCTAGGGGTTTAAAGGCTTGTTGCATACGCTAAATGCAATCGCTTGCCCGCAAAAGAGGTATTCTATCCCATTTTTTTGAGTTGGATCATGTTTTGATTCTTTTACATTGCTCGGGACGATCAAAGTTCTGAGTTAGGGGGGTTTGATTATGCATAAATTCTTCCGAATTGACCCCTTAATTTATAGGCTTTTATTACCTCGGACAATGTAAAACGAATTAGTTTATCTCATATCTTGGCTAACGATTTCGTCTAACAAGTACCTCGAGTTTCGTGTATTTCTTATTAATTTTACAGGTAATTATTACATGAAAGGAATAAAGGAACCGAAAGAAGCAAGAGAAAAGAAAAAAGACAAATTAAAATGGAAAAATCGTAATTTTTACCAGGAATTCGGTTGAAGACCCAAAATAAAAGTCGAAGATCTCGCATTTTTGAACACGTAGGAAGAAACGGCGTCCCAATCTGAGTTCTGTATTAGAAGTTATGAAGACCCAAAGATGTGATAAAATCACAAGATATTAAAGAGAAATTGAAGAGAATCTGAGAAGACAACTCGGACCAATCCGGTTTAATAGAAAAATGGATCAGTCCGGGGTCACAAATCATTGTAAAGATGGGCGTTTAGCGAACCAATCCGGTATCCCCAAAAAACGGATTGGTTTGGCCCTTAAAATCACTATATAACAACTCCTCTAGCGGACCAATCCAATTTTTTTGGAAAACGGATCAGTCCGGTTGCTGACCCCAACTTCTCTTGATCGGGGAGTGTGGATCCGATAAAAAACTTCCTCTCTGGAAAATTATCACTAGCCCCAACTTTCTCCAGGTTCTCGATGACCCTATCGATGGGGTGGACCTTAGTCTCCTCCACACCTGGTCAAGCATAGCGTAGATGATATTTAGAGGGTACAACCACCTTATGGGCTTCGTACTGAGAATCCTTTACCTCCTTATTCTTTTCCTTTTTAGGGTGAATGGTTGTGATAAAGCCCTTCCTCGTTGTGGCCTGATCGCTATATATTTTGACCACTCCCCAATTAATAACTCACTTCAGTTTCTGGTGGTAAGTGGATGGTACAACCTTCATAGCATGGAGCCAGCCTCTACCTAATATGGTGTGATAGGAGAACTCAATGTCCACCACTAGGAACTCAATTAGCTTTGAGATATTACCGACCCTGGCTAGAAGACTATCTTTCCTAGTGGCATTGTGATCTTTCCTAAAAAGTCGACCAACAAAATTGTAGCTTCCTTGATGTCAGTGGCGTTTAGTTTGAGCTTATAGAACAACTCTAGGTACATTACTTCTAATGATATCCCTTGATAAACTAGAATCATGTCAACATCCTAATTTTCAATTCTAAGGTTGATTACCAACGCGTCACGATGTGGGGTTCTGACCCCAACCAATTCTTCTTCTGTGAGGACGATATGCTTGGTGTAGTCACCGTACTCTGGTCGCCGATGTTTACCAGCCTGGGTTTTGGCGGGGTCAATCTGAAAAGCCTTAATGATAGAGGTCACCTTATTAAACACCATCCGAATAATATTTCCTTGGATTTGCTTAAGATCCGATGCCCTGTGGATTACTATGAGCTCATGTCGTGTGTCATTGTCAAAGATGTTATCCGGCTTTTGGTTTCCTTTATTTGTGACCTTATCTTCTTTATTTTTGATGTACTTATGGAGGTGCCCCACTTTGGCCAGCTCCTCTAAGTGTGATTTCAGAGCCTTATAATTTTCAGTCCCGTGGTCGCCCTCCTTGTGTAATCCGCATCTCAGTGAATTATTTCTTTTTCTTGGGTTGCCACCCATATTTTTGGGACATTTGATCAATAGTTGGTCTTTCATCTTTCTCAAAATATTATAAATGGGTTCCTTGAAGTCTGTGTTAATGGCCTGGAATGCCTTAGAGGGATCAACCTTATTCCCATTCTTAGAGTCATTCTTTCCCCCTCTCTTATTTCCCTTCTTTGTAGTATCACTATTCTTTGTTTCCTTATTTGATTTTCTAGACTGTTGTCCCCTGTATTAAAGTGAATCACATCATCCACCTTGGTGTATTTCTTAATACAAGCTATGAGGTCATCAATAGTGTTCACTTCTTTCTTAGTTAGGGGCTAGTGCAACAAAGTGGCGGTCGACAGACCAATTTTAAAGGATGTTATAACAAATTTCTCCAATTAGTCCTCGGCCTTATTGAAGAATTTGCAATACCTTTTGGCATAATCGCGAAGGCTCTCTTGTGGCTTCTTCTTCATCGTAAATAGTACATCCATCCGCTTAGAGTGGCAGCTGCTAATTATGAAGCAAGCAGTGAGGACTATGCTAGATCCGCAAAGTTTCTGATCAACCTATGAGGTAGCCTTTTGAATCACTTATATGCTACATCATGTAGTCTAGAAGGGAAAATTCATCACATTAGTGCATCATTGTGTCTTTATAAGGTCATTTCTTATCTCTATTATTGAACGTGATCTATGGGGTATGTATTTCCGTCGTAGATCTTGAACCTCGAAAAAATAAACTTCTCTAGGGATCCTCCTCTTCGATCGCCCTTGCAAAAAGGGGATTTCATCTAAGTATTGAGAGCCTTCCTGGCTAACTCTCTCATGGACCTGGATCCACGGTGGGTTGGATGTTGGTCCAAATCACTACGGAATAGAATCCTAATGTCTTTGTTTTGTCGATCGTTGCTTCTGTGGTGTCTCTCTGATTGGCCATGCCCTAATTAACCATGCTCTGATTTTTTACGTTTAGTTCCTTCTTGGTCACGCTTGGAAATCCTCCCTCGGCTGTGAATGTCACTCGCCTGAGGACTAGAAGTCCTATCTCGGTGCTTCATGGTGCCCCTTTGGCGATCTCTCTCCATTCCTTCAAATTACCTTTATAGGTGAGAATTCCCTTCTACCTGGAGGCATGTAGCCTCCTTTTGTTCGTAAATCCTGGATTTATAAGCATCGACCAATCTAGAGATCTGTGTAGCTCTGGGCGGTCCCTGGCTTTCTTGGAAAGGTTGACTTTCTTAGCGAAACTTGTGATTTGTATGTTAGAGAATCTTTGACCTAACCCTAGGAGGAACTGGGTCTTCCTACTCATCGCTAACTTGAGGAATATTGTATTTATGGTGAGACATCACGAGCTTTCTGCTTGTGAAGATTTTAGCAGGAATAGAAATCTCTTCCCATAGATGGTGCCAATTGTGAGTGCAAGAAATATCACAATAAAGTAATCCACGAAATCAATCACAAAAGAAAAGAAAATAGTGATCACACACGACAATGATATACGTGGTTAGGAACTTACCTACGTCTATGAAAAGGTTACTATTTTACTATAGTGTCTCTTAATATTTGTAGTTACATCCTATTGCCCCGGGACAGGGTGTAAAATTAATAGGTGTATCACAGTAGAGATTAAGTTGTTTAAGAAACTCAATTAATACGTGAATATATCAAGGAGTACCTTAATATCTCTTTCGAGATTATTGGTAACTTATTTGACTATATCCGTAAGTGTTCTAGTGTATTTGAAATATTCGTGTGTGAATGAAGTCATGAATTGGGTCGGACAGAGCATTGATTAATCTAGGCTAATCAGCCAATCTTGATTAGGCATAAATTCTTCTAAATTTACCCCTTAATTTAGAGGTTTTTATTACCTCAGACAACGTAAAATGAATTAGTTTATCTCATATCTTGGCTAACGGTTTTGTCTAACAAGTACCCTAAGTTTCATATATTTCTTATTAATTTTACAGGTAATTATTACATGAAAGGAAGAAAGGAACCGGAAGAAGCAAGAGAAAAGAAAGAAGACGAATCAAAAGGGAAAAAACGGAATTTCTACAGGGAATCCGGTTGAAGATCCCAAATAAAAGTCAAAGATCTCGCATTTGTGAACATGTAGGAAGAAACGGCGTCCCAATCTGAGTTCTGGATTAGAAGTTATGAAGACCCGAAAATATGAGAAAATCACGAGATATTGAAGAGAAATTGAAGAAGACAACACAGACCAATCCGGTTTAATAGAAAAACGGATCAGTCTGGGGTCCCAAATCACTGTAAAGATGGACGTTTAGCGGACCAATTCGGTATTCCAAAAAAACGCATTGGTCTGGCCCTTAAAATCACTGCGTAACAACCCGTCTAGCGGACCAATCCGATTTGTTTGGAAAATGGATCAATTCGGTTGCTGACCGGACCAGTCCGGAATGTCTTGACTGGATCGATCTGGTGCTCGAGATTTGATTTGATCTTCTTCTTCTTAGAGTTTTGCATCAATCCAGCTCTTGTAAATTACGTAGGATATAAATTTCTAACTCCTCCCAGAAAATAGGAGGCTTCTAATTAATTTTTTAGAGAAGCTTTGTAATTAGCTTAAAGAAAAAAACAACAAAAACCCTAGTTTGATTCCAGATTTCAATTCAAGTAAATACATTCCAAGTCTTTCTTTAATTATTGCAGCAGTTAATTCTTTAGTATTAATTTCCTTATTCTTCATTTTCCGTAGCTAGTAAAAAATGTTTTCTTTCATTCAAAACATATTTTCTTTTAGGTTCAATATGTTCCACTAGATTTTTTGGGGTTGGGATGCACGAACTCAACCCGATGTGAGAGTTGCATGTGTATGAAATTAATCCTCTAAATTTAAGGGTTTATTAGACCGTATTACGTAGCGAAGACAACCATTGTAGATCTTTGGATCTCATTTGCATTGGAGTAACCGGGATGCTTTAGAATGCAATGCGAGTGTAGCTATCGCGTTATCGCTTTACTCGTCCTCTGATTATATATGGTGCGGGCTTAAACCTCATATATGTAATGCTTGGGAGTACTAAAGTCTGGGACTGATTAATCACTTAAATTTATAATTAATTTTATACTAGCAATACACTAGGTTTTATAAATTCCCTCAAGTTTATAGTGAAACACAGTTGAGGGATTGTATTCCCGGCCTGTTTTCTCTTCATATTTATTACTTCATTTTTAGTTATTAATCTCCTTGCTTAATTCGTTACTTCCATAGTCTTAATCTAGTTTACTTTTACTAGTAGGATTAATTGCAAAAAAATCATCTTTTCATTTTTTTTTCATAGAGTTGAATTTAGGTTGACCCTCTGTCCTTCCGTCGTCATAATTTTCTCATCCTATTTCCCTGTCGAGACGATCCCGACTTACCGAGTTTATTACTAATGCGACAGGCTTGCACTTGAGCCTAGAGAGAACGCACTTTAGAGACACATTCTTATTCTCTTCAACTCTCATGGGCGATGTTAAAAGGGTTCCCATAATGCGCATAAATCATAGTCTTTCAACTTAAATCTTTGTCTCTCCCACTAAGAAGGAAAGACCTTTTATATCGTTTCCCATAAAAGACGCCAATTTTGGTGTTAAAAAAGTCCACCCTTACGAGGGGTGCCAAACTATCACGATGAAAGTATAAAAATAAATGAGGAAGAGACATAGATTTACTTGGTTTGACCATCGATGGCCTACATCCATGGGGATTCAACTGTGTTTCACTATTAACTTGAGGGAATTTATATGAGAGTGTTTCTCTAACCTCTGAGCCCTCTTTTTACAATGGAGGGTGTCCCCTTTATATAGAGTTAGGGTTTACAATTGGATCGGTCCTATCCTCATAGATTTTGTATAAAAATAAAATAGTGCTAGTTGGTCTTATATTTTATCAAGGACTCTAGTCGTCCTTATCATGCTAGAGCGTATGTGAGTCGCCATCTTGACAGGTCTTCTCGCCACATGTTTTACTATTAATGAAGGTGTATTTTCCACCCAAAGGATCCAAGTGCATTTTGCACTCGTCAACATTATTTTTTTATGTCCTAAAAAATCAATTGTCTTAATTTTAACAAAATTATCTTTAAGATAATAGATGAGAAAGTGTTAGTTGTTTTATAAGGTGATGTAGTTTCTGGGAAAAAATGAAAAGGCTAAGAATAAGGCACATTGATTTTTTTTTATCTGAATTTGAATATAAATAATGTTTGTTTTCTATATAAATAAAACATTTAATTGAACGTATGCAGTCTTAATTGAGATTCAATGTTTATATTTAGAGACAAAATTATGTTAAATCTGAAGCCTGAAATTTAATCAATAACCTCATAATATTTTGAAAAAACACAAAACTTTTAACACCTTTCAATTTTAAACGAATGAGATAAATTCATAGTTACAAGTTTATTTATTTATTTTTATTATTGTGGAAACTTCTCATGGCAAAGACAATTTGTATACTCCTCCTATTAATCAAATGTACGTTCCACAGACCCTGTCCCTACAAGATGCAAACAATGTAAGTTAAAAACTCACATGAGGCACTAAGTATAAAATCACACAAAGTGATTTTCAAGCACTTGAGGTTGACTCCCCTTTGCCATTCTGCTACCCCCATGGGGAATCTTATATTCAAACTTAGTCTAAAATAAAATAAATCAAAATCTATATAAGGATTAAAAATAGAGACTTTAAGTAAAAAAATAATCTTTTATTATTAGTTTCACTTACTAAATATATAGTTCAATAGGTTTTACCATCTTTTTTAATTCCAAAAGTTCCCATAAAAAAAGATTTTCCTATAGATTTTATTTATAAACATATAATGAATATTCATTATATATATGTGTTTATAAATATGGGGGGTGTAAGTGCAATTATTATCATAATAAGGAATATAGAAAGAAATATCGAGATGAGAAGGTAAATGATCACACATAACACCAAAGATACGTGGTTCGACAACTTGCTTACGTCCATAGAGAGGTTACTTTATTATTATTATTAATGTCTCTCAAATCATCAAAGTTATATCATTTTGTCCCGTGTTAGTTTTTACATTTTATAGTTGTGAAAATAAGTAATTGAATTATACATGTAACTCAATCATCTTATAAATAACTCGTAGGTGTCCCTGAATATCTCTTATGAGATTGTTGGTAACTAATTTGAGTCTGTATCCATGAATTTAAGAACATGTAAAAATACATAGATATAAAATAACTCTATTCAGTTGGGTCGGGATGTCTATTCTGCGTACTAGGATGATTGACTAAAGCATTGGGCTTGGATTAAATAAGACCCCATAATTGCCCCTACAATCTTTGGGCTAGGATGTTGGGCCGATATATTTTAAGTGATTTTCAAGGTCCAATGCCTGGAACAGTTTTAAAACGAGCATGGAACTCTGGTAATTTTTCGGAAGTGTTGAGGATACGCTCGTCTGGTAAGAATTGGGAGTGATATGGTTGGCAAACATGTGATATTATTGAAGCATAAGGGGCGTGTTAGTCCGACCAAATATCTGAAGCGCCAAAATCCTCTTGGGGAACCGTTCTTCATAATTTTTTAACAAAGTTCAAATGATGCTCAGCTGTAAGCAACCGTCACTTTTGTATTCTACTTCTTTTTCTTCGCAAAGTTTTTACAGAGGTCCCCTGATAGTTCCTTACTGTTTTAGAGCTTTATCCTTGCTCTTTTCATGTAAGTCCACCGTCACTTTTTCCTTTTGAATTTTTATCTTCAATTGATACGATCGATGGTAGAACTATAGAGAATTTTAGGGATAAATAATCTATATCGGAATGGGTGGAAATCAATTGTGCCCCCATGCCTAGATATGTCAGAGACATGGATGAGCGCACTAGATTCATACCCTGGTTGTGGTCAAAGGGTGTTTTAACTTCCCCCCAAATCACTTTTTCTTGAATTATTTGATTATTTCGATGTCGTCCCTGCTCAGTGTGCTCCCAACACTTGGAGAATAGTGAACGAAGTTCATAAGATTAATGAGTTGTATGGGACCAATATGGGAGTTCATCATAACAGATTCTTATATTCTTGGTAATACACCATTGATGGTCTTTTGTGGCTAAAGGCGCTGAAGGAAACAGGATCTTGGAAGTGAATCTTCCTGATTCGAATAAGGGTTATTAGGATCAGGGTTCATTGCCAAAACTAAAAACATCCTCCCCTTTCTAAGGGAAAGAAGAGCCGAGGCCTTTTTATCCCTAACTGGGGGGAGGAAAATATAGGTTATTAATAAGTCTTGTTTGCAAATTATTGCATTTTTTTCTTGCTACTTGATCTTCTTGCTAATGAACATGTGGTTTGTCTCTGTGTAGATCGAGATAAGAACAAGGAACCTTTGCTCCGCTGAAAAAGGTTTATGACCTATGGTGAGACTACCCGATGGTGAGCATCCACGGTCGGCTGCCTACATTATTGAGTACACCAGCACCACCTTCATCTTTGGGGCTCATTCGGTGGATGACATACCTAAGATTTTTTACTCGAATGAGGGTATTGGTTTCTCTGAACCCATAGTCCTTGATATATTTACCCCCAAAGAAGAGGATGAAGATCAAATGGCCCCTCCTAAGAGAAGAATGTTGCTCGAAGGTGATGATGATGATGATAATTAGATGTTTCTATCTACCAGGGTCAAAGCCCTAAAGAAGTCAAAGGGGGTTTCCCCTAGGTATGATGGCCTTAGCACAAAGGCTATTGAGAGGGATAAAAGCGAAATGAAGAGGAGAGAGGAGGATGTAAGGAAAAATTTCCAATAGAGTCAATTTATATTATTGACTATTTTTGTTAAAACATTTAGAATCATTGAGTGTCATTGTACTCTCAGCGATGAAGAATTTGAGCATCCGGGATTTCTCCTTTAAACAAGGCTTTACCTCATCATCCGATTATTCTTTTTCCCAAAAGTATATGATCCGGTTATTTTATATTTTATTGGAGATATTTTTTATGTTGTTACATGCTTCCTAGTAAAATTTTTCAAAACACATTTTTATCTTTAAAGTTAAATTTAATTTTGTAAAATTTATCAGGTCGTTCAAACGAGTTTGTTGGAACGTGTATGTTCGAAAGACTTCGGATGAGTTATTTATGGGACTTGCATGTAATATCATTTGAAATCCCATTTAGATGACTTTTCGATAATAGCCATTCAAATGACTTTGGGCGAGATACTAAATGGGTTTCAACTATATTTTCATTTGAGGGCTAGTCCAAACTACATTTTGTCATATCGTCTAAACGAGTCAGTTTTGTTGTTCGAATGAGCAGTTATATTTTTTAAAAATGTAGTTTCTCCCCTCAACCTCCCTTGTCCACTTCTTCCACTTTTGAAACTATATAGAAGCTCGGGAAAAACTACAAAAATGGTTCTTGAACTTTAGAATAAAACTATATTTCTCTTTAAACAAAAGTCTTCCAAGAACCAAAAACCCTAAAATCATCCTCTCATACATTCACCCCTGTTTCGATGCGGGGGACATCCACACGAGTTGTTTTGGAGACATTGTTTAGTTTTTAGTGGATACCGAGACACATGAGGTGTCGTGCAACTTGTTAGATCTACTTGTTCAACGGATGGAGGTGTTCAAGATGGCATTAGCAGGTCATGTCATGTCAAGTCTGTAAGTCTTATGTGTCTTCTTGTAAAAACCATATTCATTGTGGATTTTTTCTAGGCCTGTTCGTCCCAGATTTGTCCCATTTGGATTTTCCTCGTACATTGGCGAATTGTGGTTGTGACTTTTCTTTACGTATTTCATATCATGCATGCTCACATAGGATTTAGTAACTAAGATTAAAATTTGGAAAGTATCAACTTGCTAGCCTAGTTATAATTTGTAACCTATGTCGTTAATTTGTATCACGGAGTGTTTTTCATGAATTTGAATGGAATCTACATAACCTTGAAACATCAAATTGGTATTAGAGCAAGTTTCTAAAAGTTATTTAGATGAATTCTGGAGATTATATGGATAGTTATTCGTTAAATAGGCCCACTATTTTTTATGGAACTAATTATGCCTATTGGAAAAAACGTATGAGATCTACATTAAAATTAATTGATGAACATATTTGGCTTGTTATTGAAAAAGGGGGGTCCCCTCCTACTGTTGTTGTTGAAGAAGAAACTGTTTTAAAACTTGTAAAGCAATGGAGTGAGGATGAGTTGAAATTATGTAAAGTTAATTCTAAAGGTTTAAATGCTTTTTTTGTCATTACTCCCGAGGAGTTTTGTTGTAGCAACACTTGTAAAACTTCAAAGGAAGCATGGGACATTCTTTAAGTAATCATGAGGCAATGAGTGTGGTTAAGACGTCTAAACTTCAAAATTTAACCACTAAATTATAAACTATTACCATGAAAGAGCGAAACTTTCGATGAGTTTTGTGTACGTATTTTTGATATTGTCAACTCATATTTCATTCTAGGTGATAAGACACCTGAAACTTATGTAGTCAAGAAGATTCTTAGATCTCTCCCTAGTCGTTTCATCCCGAAAGTCACAGTTCTTAATTGTTTAGGAGTGTTAGATTCATTAAAACTCGAAGTGCTTGTAGGTAATCTCCAAACATATAGATTAGACCTGTTTCCTAAAGATAGAAAAAAGAAATATAAAGGAGTTTCTCTAAAAGTTAGAAAGGAAGAAGTGTCTGAATTTGATGAGTCTGATGTGGATCCTGATGATATGACCTTATTTGCTAAGAACTTAAAAAAATCAAGTTTAAAAAAGCAAAACATAAAATTTGAAAAACCTAAATTTGAGAAAAATAAAAATAAGGAAATTAGAAGTTCTGATAATCAGGATCAAAAGAAATAAAAAAATGAGAACTCTAAAAGAAACACCTTTAAAAAGGATGATTTAGAGAGATGTTTTGAGTGTGAGGCGCGAGGGCATAGAATGTATGAGTGCCCCACCAAGTTTAAGAGACAAGGTAAAGATAAATCCATTTATAATAAGACTCTTAGCAATAGTGAAAATGAGTCTAAAAACTCCAATGATTCCGTTCCTTATAGAAATAACTACACGGCTTTTATGGCAAGTCATGCTAGATCTTTGGGTGAGTCACATCCTATTGTTGACATTTTTGAGCATGAACTTGAAGTTTTATCCAATCACTCACAAGGTAGTGATGATAATGGAAATTAAAGTGATGCTGATGAAAGTGAATTGCAGTCCGCCTATTCTGAGTTTATACGAATTCAAAAGATTAAAAAAGGCTAACTTTTAAGGTGTTGACATTAGAAAAGGAGTTAAAAATCCTGAAGGTGAAGGATGCTTTAGTTAGTCAACTCGAGGCGATTAAGATTTCTATCTCTGATAACTTTATTTTGGTGGGGAAAGAAAAATGTGATTTGAGTGATTCTCTAACTCGTGTTACCAAATATCTTCATGAATCCTTGGAGATTCAAAAAACACTTGAAGCAGAAATTATAAAACTTGAGAAGATCTCGAGGTCTCTCAGGAAGTCAAAGTCACACTTGAGGATAACTCTAGGAGAATGGGGAAGTTGTTTCTCGGTCTAGTTTTAAGTTATAAGGAGAATGGATACCAAAAGAGAAAAGATATAGGATATGAATATGGCGAGTCATCCAATGTTAAACTCGAACCTTTAGGAAATTTAGTTACCAAAACGAACCCTCCTAAACCTAACCCACTTAAGAGAAATATACATAAGCAACCTATAAAAGTGATTCCAAATCAACCCTATGTTTGTACTTTTTTCCATAAAAGGGGAAATCTTAGAGATTTTTGTTACAAGGTTAGGAAGAATTCTTGCCCACCACTCATAGACCACACTATAGCTTCTTAACTAGCCTTAAAAACCACGTTGAGTATATAGTAAATACATCCAAAGGTTTAATGGAAGAGTTTCTAAGGTTATTCATATCTCAAGAAAATTATTCAAACTAAAATACTAGAATTAACAAAGGGAAGAACTCAACTCAAGCTTTGGTTAGAAAAGATAAGACCAAGAAGGATTTTGTTGTTCATATTGATCTTAAGTCTTCAAATAACTCTCAATGGTATTTTGATAGTGGATGTTCCAGACATATAATAGCTAATAAATCTCTTTTTACCACTCATGAAGATCACAAAGAGGGTAAAGTCACGTTTGGCGATGGGAGTAAATATAGATTTATGGGAAAAGGCACCATTGAAGTTTTTGGTTTCACAAAACTAAAAAGTGTTCTTTATGTTGATGGAATCAAAGCTAATTTTATTAGCATTAGCCATTTATGCGACAAAAACCTAATATTTAAGTTTAACCAGACGGAGTGCACGGTTTAAGATAAATTTTGTGAGACTATTAGTAGAAGGTGTGAGGAGTAGTGAAAATTGTTATGAGATAATTCCAAAGTCTTAATTTGTTTCCAATAGTGCCAATGTTTCCCCTATTGACATTTTTCACCATGGTCTAGGTCATGTAAATTTTAGAGATCTTGATCATGTAGTGAAGAGAAACCTAGTTCGAGGCTTGCCATTCTTAGGAAAACTAAACTCCTCAATTTGCAGTCCTTGTCAAATTGAAAAGAAAATCAAGAGTCCTCATAAGAAGTTGAACTCTATAACCACCTCTCGTGTCTTAGAATTGATTTACATCTCGTACTGAGATTATAGGAGGAAAGAGATATATTCTAGTGATGGCAGATGATTTTTTAAGATATTCAATAGTTGGATTTCTTAGGAAAAAGTCCGATGTTATTGATTTTCTAACGGTTAAATGTCGAGTCCTTCAAAATAAGTATGGTGTCACCATAAAACAGTTTAGAAGTCATAATGGAACTAAATTAAAGGATTCTAGTGTGAATTCTTTTTGTGATGAAGTTGGAATTAACCATGGGTTTGTAGCCATTCGAACGGGTCAACAGAATGGTATAGTAGAGAGGAAGAATCGATTGATCTAAGAAATGGAAATGTATATACTTTTAGGTAGGGAAGTACGCCATAGGTTTTGGGTGAAAGCGGTAAGCACCGCATGTCATACGGTGAATAAGGTATACCTGCATCCCCATACTAATAAAACTCCTTATGAATTGTGGACATGTAAGAAACCCAACCTAGCCAATTTTTAAGTCTTTGGGAGTCCTTGTTACATCCTTAGGGATTGAGATCTCTTAGGAAAATCGACTCAAGGGCTGATGAAGGTATATTTTTAGGGTATTCACCAAATAATAGAGCTTATAGGGTTTATAATTTTGCTAGCTCTAAAGTTATGGAATCAATCAATGTTATTATAAAATATGATGCTCCACCCACATTTGTTGATATTGAGAATGATTTATCACATGAGAGTGATGCCCCCCCCCCCCCCCCCCCCCAATATTGATTACAATGAGTCTTAAAATAATTCGGTGGACCCCTTACTTGAGAAAAGGGATCCAACCCCTAGGTTTCCTTAAAGTCAAGACCACTCCAAAATTATTGGAAATACCGGATTAGGTGTCAAGATTAGGGCGCAACTTAAAAATGAGGTTAATTATTTGTGTTGATACCTCTAAAATAAAACCTAAAATTTTCAAAGAAGCACTTATTAGATGAACATTGGATACAAGAAGAGCTGCTTCAATTTCAAAAGAATGATGTTTGGGAGTTAGTTCCCCGACCTAGTGATACTAATGTCATTGATACCAATTGGATCCTCAAAAATAAAATGGATGAAAATGGTGTCCTTGTTTGTAACAAAGCTAGGTTATTTGCTCAAAGATACACCCAAATTGAGGGTGTTAATTTTGATGAGTTGTTTGCTCCTGTTGCTAGGTTAGAGTCCGTTTGCCTATTATCAGCCATATCATGTCATCATAAATTCAAGCTTTATCAAATGAATGTTAAGAATGCCTTCCTAAATGGCATTATTCAGGTGGAAGTCTATGTGTAATAATCAAAAGGGTTTGAGTACCCTAAGAACCCGAATCGTATCTTTTATTTAAATAAATCCCTATATGGTTTGAAGCAAGTATATCGTGCTTGGTATGAGAGGCTTACTTCCTATGTTCTTACTTGTGGTTTCTCTAGAGAGGGATTAGATATGACGTTGTTTGTTCTTCAAGATGAGAGTGGTATTTTATTGTCCAAGTGTATGTCGATGACATAGTTTTCGGATCCACATATGACAAACATACTTAACTCTTTGCGAAAGAAATGCAAAGTGAGATGAGTATGGCCGGCGAGTTCATTTACTTACTAGGTCTTCAAGTGTGTCAACTCGATAGAGGGATATTTTGATCCCAGTATGCAAAAGATCTTATGAAGAAATTTAATCTAGACTCGGCTAATCATGCACGTGCACCCATGAATTCATCCGTTAAGCATTGTAAGGACACCAAAGGAAAAGATGTATAACACACACTTTTTAGAAGTATGATAGGTAGTTTAATTTACCTAACCACTAGTCGGCTGGATATTTCCTTTAGAGTTGGTGTTTGTGCCCATTATCAAGCATCCCCAAAAGAGTCCCATTTACTTGCCATTAAGAGTATTATCAAATATGTTAGTGGGACCCTGTCGTTTGGGATTTGGTACTCTTTTGACACTAATGATTGTTTATTGGCGTATTCAAATGTCTATTGGACAGAAAATGTTGATGGTTATAAGAGCAACTTGGATGGATGTTTCTATTTTGGAAGTGTGCTTGTCTCATGGATGAGCAAGAAATAAAATTCCATTTCTTAGTCCACGACGAAGGACGAATTCAAAGCCACCGGGAGTTGTTGCACTCAACTTATTTGGATGAAGATAATGTTAGAGGATTGCGGTATTTCATAAGGCACGGTGACTATTTATTATCATAATACGAGTCCAATCCATATTTCTCGAAATTCCGTGCAACATTCTAGAACAAAGCTTATTAGGATTCGTGAGCATTTATCCGAGAGTTAATTAAAGAGAAAGTCATTTTCTTAAACTTTGTAGGCACCAATCATCAATTGTCTGACATTTTTACTAAACCTCTCGATGCCCTTATATTTGAGAATCTTAGGAAATCCATTGGGGTTTGCTCCATTGATTAAGTTCGGAGTAGTATATCTAGTTTAGGTTGTTCCTTATGTCTATCTTTTTACCTTTGAACTAGATTATATTGTGTACATATATTTTCAAAAATTCCAAAAAAAAAATCATTTTTTGTGTATAAAGGAATTTATAAAAATTTTGTCCATAAAGGATATGTGTGTGAGATTTTCGGATCACTATATCATTCCATGTTCATATGACTATTGATGAGTAGTTAGTCCGAATTTTGCCTCTCTTGCGCACTTTATGCATTGATATGACGCTTTGATTCTTGTTTATAATATATTCTTCTATGATTTCCTCATATCATTGCCTTTCATTCACACACACATCATGAAATCTTGAGGATGTCTAGGTTTCTTTCCATATGCTAGGTGAAGTAAGGTGTTGTCTTATAAATTTTGTCACCTTATCTTATAAGAAATATACATACAAATTGTGCATGTATAAACCATAACCCGAATTGAGAAAAATAGAAAAAATATTTTTCCAGTAATGTTAATATATTTTAAGCAATGGAATCGAGTTGCGATAGACAAGTTGTCTTTGCGTGAATAGCCACTATTTCTAAAATTAAAAGGTACCTAAAAGAATATATGGAACAAAAAATTCAAAATTTCCAAGGCCAATGTGTAGTGTGCAAAATATTATGTAAAATTAAAAAATTATAAGCTTTTATGGGAGACATAGGTTGAAGATCAATGGGTTTGCACAAGAATACATAATACTGCTTTTTAAGTTGATGGAATTGTCCATAGAATCATTAAACTTCTAGGTATTTTGTTTGTGTGTCTAGTATCCAATTGAATTCCCCTTATTTGTCAAAAGGTTGATGTGAGTGCATATTGTGTAAATATATTGTTTGGCATCTTTCACTTGTGTGTTCTCTTAAGTGATGCTCTTACTTGCGTTGTTCACACCTATTCATTTTTTCCTCAGTTTGATTATCTTCAAAACTACCTAGGACAATTAAAAATCCAAATTTTCTGGCCTTTTAATCTTGTTGGGACTTTATGCTCTTTATTTTTCCAATTTTTTCTTAGTATTTATTTTTTAAGGGTCTGAAATCTCATTCGAACGAGATTCGAACGATCTTCTCCCCAACCCGGCATGTAATCCCGTTCGATTGTTTGTCTATATGGCGTACTAACGATGTCGTTTGAGCGAGATTCCCAGATAGTTCGAATTATCGGGCATATAGCAGGTCGGTTGGGGTAAAAAAAAATCATTTGATTTTCTAATTCCCCCCCCCCTCTTTATCTAAGTTAAGGATGGGTTCTCTCCTCTAATATCTCTCCACTCTTCACTCCATATCTCATACATTCTCTATATTTTCAACCCATCATCTCCAGCTTCACCCATATAAAAACCTTCATTTCTTAAAGTCATTTACCATATCTCTTAGAGTTGTGTTGGGATTCTAAAGATTCATTTTTAGGTATTCCTTTTTCATCCATTCTTTTGTATATTTTAGTATCTTGGTTTGAGTATATATGTTTTGGGTATTTTTTCCTTAACATGCAACATTTTTGTATTGTTATTTCTCGTGATTGACCCATTTCATATAAACTTAACATTTTTCTTTGGGGCTATGCCTATATTATACATAGTTTTTCATACAAATTGTTTTTCATAAAAAGTTATTGTTTGCCCCGGTATAATGACATCTCATGAATTTTTGACATTATTCTTATCCTAATATTTTATGTCAAAAAGTCATGAAATTTCATTTAATTTTTTTATGAGTTTTATATATCCATATTTGTGTTATTATGATGGAGAATGGGATTTATGTTGTTGTTGTTGTTAGTTTTTGGTGTTATGTCAGATTGGTTGTTTGCATTTAGGTAGGTTGTAATCATCTCTTCCATCTTCCTTATGGATAGAAGTAGACGACCTAAGCGTGCAGCTCCATCCAGTGTAGAACATTATTTAGATAAAGACATTGCCATTCTCAACCTTCGTCTATGTTGGGGAACGCATGCCAATCACACACTCTTCTAGACACCAAGATTACCTACTACGTCAATCATTAGAGAAAAGATTATAAACCTAGTTTCACTTTCTGGAACCATTATTTTCACATGGCTTGTCTCTCATGATTGGGATTCCATTTTCAATCTTCATGATCCTATCTATCCCGACCTTATCAGAGTGTTCTTATTTTCCATGCTTCGTCTGAGAGAGGTCTTGTCTCTAAGGCACGTTGTAAGGAAGTTATCATCACTATCAACTCCATTTCCCATCTTTTCGATTTAACCTGAGTTGCCAACCCTACCATTTTTTGGCCCAAAGGTGCTCGGCCTGCCTATGATCTTATTCTAGAGACTATATTTCAAGTGATATAGCATGGTTATACTATTTTATATCATAGAACTCTTAAGTCTGATTTTGTGATCCTTAATTGGATCGTTTGTGCTTGCCTCCTTGAACATGCAAACCGTACTCAGATTTCACCGGATCATGTGAGTCTGATGTATGCTATAAGTATTGGGAATTCTATTGATCTTTTCGACCACATTTATTGAGTACTTAGAGCCATTTGTATGTCACCTCTTCCTTTGTTCGACAGGCATTACCTTTTGTGATTTTAGTTACCCATTACTGTCTAGATGTTGGTTACCTTCTTCTACCTTTGGATATTCCTGCTACCCATTATAAGACCATTAATAAATCATCCATAGGTCATTCCTATAGTCATCTTACTAAAAATACTCCTCATCTCACACCATCCAACTCAGAGTCATCCTAGTCTATAGCCTCATGCATTCCATCTCAATCCAGAACCTCTACCTCTTTCCCTCATGCCCCTTCAGAGTTAGAGGAGCTTAGGTTGATGAATTTGTAAGTTGAGCAAATTCAAGAGGAGCGCCGTTAGACAGATCTATGATGCAGGAGTTCTTTGCCTTTATGTAGAGAGAAAGACAACTAGCCGAGGAGGAACATGCTCGTAGAGAGGAGGCTCAGGCACGTAAAGACTCTCTTTTGATACAACACTTTAAGGAGCTCCGTCGTGTTGAGATGTGACGTGGTGCAGGTTATTTCGATACTCAGTCTGCTCTTAGTGACGATACTCCAGATAATGCTCTCGATGATCGAGCCCAGTGATATTTGTTTTAGGCCGTTAGTTTTTTTTTTTTTTGTGTACGTGGGAGAGTATGATTTATACTTTCTTTATTTGTTACTTTCATTTGTATGGGATATTGGATTATTATTTCCTTTTCCCTTTTTTAGATCTGGATATTATTTGGTTCATATTGGATATTATTTTGGATTAGTGTTAATAATCTTTTGCTTCATCTTATTACTTATCATTATTATGGATGATTTTCATTATCTATTATGATATGGATGTTGATTTACTCATGTTAGTATCTCATGTTATCTATATTAAGGTTTATTCTATATTCACTAACATTTTCGGCTTTATTCTATCCCTTTGTCTTTTTCGAGCAAAAAGGGGATGAATATGTTTAGGGGGAGTCGTAGTTTGGTTATATATATATCTTAATTTCCCCATGTGCTTTATGTGTTTGTTGTTTCATGTGTGTAGGCTATTTATTTACATGCCAGATTCTTACCTACAAAGAGCTTCAAGTAGTATCTTCGTTGTCAGTCGAGTCTGTCCTTTTGTAAGGTTTTGGGGATGGGAATTAGGATCGGCTTAACGGCCAGGATTAGAAAATTCTGAGTCTTTTTTATTTTATTTTTATGTTTTGTCATAGAATAACCGAAGGGGGATATTATAAGGACAAGTTTTTGATACAGTTAATTTATAGTATTGCCTATTTTCGTTGGACAAAACATTTAGACTCAATAAGTGTCATGCTACTCTCCACGATGAACAATTTCAGCATCTGGGATTTCTCCTTTCAACAAGTCTTCACCTCATCATCCAATGGCTCTTTTTCCCAAAGGTATCTAACCCGATTATTTTACATTTTGTTGGAGACATATTTTATGTTGTTACATGCTTCCTAGTGAAATTTTTCAAAGCATATTTTTATCTTTAAAGTTAAATTTAATTTTCCAAAATTAGCAGGTCATTCAAACGAGTTCGTTTGAACGTGTATTTTCGATGGACTTCAAACGATTTCTTCATGGGACTTGCCTACAATATCGTTTGAAATCCCGTTAAAATGACTTTTCGATCATAGTCGTTCAAATGACTTCAGATGACATCCTTAATTGGTTTCGACTACATTGCTCGTTCAAACAACATTTTGTCATATTGTTCGATTGAGCAATTATATTTTTGAAAAATGTAGTTTTCCCCCCAACCTCCCTAATTCACTATTTCCACTTTTGAAATTTATAGAAGCTCAAGAAAAACTACAGTGATGGTTCTTGAACTTTAGAAGAAAACTATTTTTCTCTTAAAAAAAGTCTTTAACATTTGTGTCGTGTTTTGGATCATTTTTTCAAGAACCAAAAGCCCCCAAAATCATCCTCTCATACATTCACCCCTGTTTGGGTGCGGTAGACCTCCGCATAAGTTGTTTTGGAAATGATGTTTGGCTTTCGGTGGATACTGAGACACATGAGGTGTGTGGAGTGTTGGTTTTACATATACTATGGATGGAGGTATTAAAGATGGAATCAACGAGTCTTATCGTGTTAAGTCTTTAAGTCTTGTGTGTCTTCTTGTAAAAACGATATTCATAATGGATTTTGTTTAGGCCTGACCGTTCGAGGTTTTTCCTATTTGAGTTTACCTCGTACATCGGTGCTTTGTGGTTGTGATTTCTCTTTACATATTTGATATCATGCATGCTCACGTAGGATTTAGCAACTAAGATTAAAATTTGGAAAGTATCAACCTATTCGCCTAATTATAATTTGTATCATGTGTCGTTAATTTGTATCACATAGTGTATTTCAAGAATTTAAACTGAATCCATATACCCTTACAATTGTAGAGGAGAAGGGAAAGAAGAAAGATAAGAAAAAGGCCATTGAGGCCCCAACCAACGCCTTCGCCCTTTCTTATGTGTCTTTAGCAGAACGTGTTGTATTTCCCCAAACTTGATAAAGGGGAAAGTACTCGCTACTGACCGTGAAATGTCAATGAAGCTTGGCATTGGCAAGCTTCCAGTTCGTTTTGACCCGACTCTGACTCTGACTCTGACTCTGGTATATATTTTTCCCATGTTTCTCTTTAAGGATGATTAGCGTTTTGAGTATTAACGTATCTTCTTGTCTTTGTTTTACAGTTCCCATCAGACTTCTCTACTTTCTTGGATGGTCATGCCGACCTGGCCAAGAAGGTCTCGAAATTAACTAAAGTTGTAGAAAAGTTTCAGGATGAAAGGGCAGCCTATGAGCTAGAGAAGAATTCCACCGTTGAGATAATATCCTCAATAAAGATGGAGAACATCCCATTGGCTATAGAGAGAGACAGGCTTTCCATAAAGGTGAAAAAATTAGAAGATGAGGTCCCTTATCTCAAGGACCCAATTTTGAGCAAGATCGAAACGCAACATATGATGATGATGAAATTCAGATAACCTATTCTCAAAATGTGAGATTCAAGATGGGTTAGGACCAAGAACTTACCGCAACAAAAGTTCCTTCTGACTTCAAACTCTTTGGGAGGTATGATCTAGGTCCTCTCCCTATTGTTAAGGAGATGGTGGCTACCGATCCTGTGGTCGACCATGCTGAGGGAAACTCTTTAAGAAGGGTCATCGACAGGTAAGTTGAGGATGTTGTGGGCAAGGGGAAGGATCCAAAATCGACTGAGCATGTGAAGGAGTATAGTATTATAGATTAGGCTCATTTTTCTTTTATTCAACTGTTGTACTCTTCCTATATGTTTTATTTTCTTCGATGTAATGGCTACTACATATCCCATTTGGTAATTAATGAAAGAATTTTATTCTCTCTTATTGATTTTCCCTATTCTCTGTGCTTGCTTTTAATGCTTGTAGCTTATTGTTGAGCATGTTTTTCTTCCTCTATGAATCCTAAAAATACTATGGGTTGTTGAGTGAGCAAGAAAGCTCATCGGGAATTCATCAAAGTTTGTAAGGCATTAAAGGACAAAACAAAGGCATACAAGGAATAAATTGAGGTGATCACCACGTTAAAGGATGACCTCCAGGACTTGGAGGACGTCTACTCCTTAATGCAGGAGGAGAATGTTAACCTCAAGTCCCAACTCATGTCGAGCGAGGATGTGGGAAAGGTTGGTGAGCTAGTTTAGCTCGAGAATAACGAGCTGAAGAAGAACATTTTTAAAGTAGATGGATATTCTCTGAGGAAGGATGCTATAATATCTGGGATTTAGAGAGACATCACGAGGCTAAGGTTCCTGTTCAGGAGAGTCCCTCGACCCGCGTGGTTAGAAGGCTATGATGAGATTTAGGTTGATGCTCTTATGAGGCTGCAAGAAGTCCAGGATGTTGCATACAAACATGGGTGGTTGAATTACCTCAAAGTTATGAAGGAACCAAGAGAGTCCTGGTACCAAACGGACTGCCCGACCTACCGCCGACTTCCCTTTGGGAAGGACGAGAAGTGGGTTCCCTTAGATCTTATTTCCCAGCACCTTCTGAATAGTATTTGGGTGGATTCTGGCATCGAGGAAAACTTTTCCCCCAATTCGGACTATGGATAAATAGACAAATAATAGACTTTTGTCTAGCCGCCCATGATTAGCTTGTATCCCTATATTCTTTTTGGAATATCTTGTATATTTGTACCCTTTAGTCTTTTATCAAAATGTATAAAGTTTATTTATCAATCGTATCATATTTTAAGCATATGCTGACTAAATGTAGTTAATAATTACTTATGTATTTTGGCGGCTGACTAAAAAGAGTTGATACCTACCAACCATTTAGGACTTTCATTGATCAAATAATAATGTTAATTATTTTGGTCATTTCGTCGATTAAATGATTTAGTATCTAATATAAATCACTTTGGGCCTTTGCCGACTAAATGAATCAATGACAAGTGTTTATGCTTTTAGGTCTTTCGTCGACTAAATGAGTTTATAACCTATGTCAAACATTCTTCTAGTCCAATATGAATTAGCAATATCATTCCATCTGCCTTACCTTTTAGGTCGTGTCATCACACTTCCTTAGGCCTAGCTGAGATGATGGCAAGAATGCACCTGGTTAATGGACCATCCACCCGATCATGATTTCAGCAACCAACATAGTTGGAGAACAATATGGTCTATCTTTTTGCCTAAGGATCCCATGTAGGTCTTCTTTTATTATCATCGGGGCAACTCATAAGGTATGTTTTGTTTGTTTACGATAAATACCTTAGGATTCAAATAATTGAAATAAACTTAACAGCTTATTGTCATCACTATGAACCCTACTCGGTATAAGTAGATTCCTCAATTGAAATAAGTTGAATAACCTATTGTAATCCAAAGGAGTGTTGTTCTGTGCGAGGAAGTTACTTGGTTGAAGTAGGCTGAGCAACTTACTATGACCAAGTGTGATTTTACTTAGCGTTGAGAGAGTGGAGCTATCATTTGGAAATATTGCATAATATTGAGATACATAACATAATATTGAGACAGTCAATATGAAAAAGAAAAATGAGAGAGCCAATGAGCCTTTATTTATTGAATAAAAACTTAAGAGCAACATAAGTTTGAAATGAAGATTTGCACAAACTAAATGTGCTGAAAAAGATTAAGAAGACTAAAAGTAAAAATTCCTGAGATTGGTTGCCTTCCATGCTCTTAGTATCTCCCTACCCTCCAACATTTCCAAGTTATAAGCTCCTTGAAGGTCATCCCTGATTACCTTGAAAGGTCCTTCCCAGTTTGGTCCTCGTTTTGCATCTGACGGTCTTATGCACTTTCGAGGAGTTTTCTTAGGACATAATCCCCTACCTAGAATTTCCTCGGATTGACTCTCTGGTTATATTAATTTTCTAGTTGCTACTAGTATGAAGCTACCTTGATCGTGTCTTTCTCTCTTAATTCGTCCACTAAGTCAAGTTTAGTGCCCAAGGCATCGTCGTTTAGCCCTTTGTCGACCAAGTTGGTTATCATAGTAGGGAGACCTGCTTCAAGAGGGATAATAGTTTCCTTTCCATAGGTGAGCGCAAAGGGTGTTTCCCCAGTAGGTCTCCTAGGAGTGGTACAGTTGTCACGCCCCGACCCGAATTTAAGGGTTATTAAAGGATCAAATCGATCCTGTTTGTACGTTAATTGTGAAGTGTAGTGAGACAAACAAAATAATGTTTCATATCCAGTTTTATTATTATTTAACATTATTCTTGTTATAAAGTGACTTCTATTTTCATTAACTATGTGACAGGACCCAAGGAAAGTGCCCCCAAGGACAAGTAAACAAAGCTACTAATCGTAAATGTAAATAGCTACTTATCTGTATAACGCTCTCAAAGTACGAAACATCATGCAACCTTCCATAACAAAATAGGGAGATGAGCTGAATGCCCAGTGGGAATATATACAAGTGCAGTATAGAACGGCAGAAAAAACACTCGCACACTACCATCATATGCATGTGAAAATATGTATATATTTACATATACACTTTTGTAAATGCATGTCTCAACGTATTAAACCGTTTTATTTCGAAAACGTTATTTGTTATCGTTTATCCCCCCTTGTCTTTAAAAAATAATCATTTTATATCTTATGCTTGAAATTAGCATATTTTTACTGTTAACTCACCCAATTAAACAATTTACAATTGTTGGCAAAAATCCTTTCATTCACTTTCAAGCATTTGTCACTCAACGTCCATTAACTCACGCCAAGTTACTAATCATTACTTAAGATTTTCTTTCAAGGCACACACACACCGTGTTTAGAAAAATACTCATTTTTCCTTTGAAATCCTTATATAACACACACATGTGTTCATTAAGTTTCAAACCTCATTAGGTAGTTTAAACCTCATTAAGTTATCTTATTTAACCAACCCATGTTACCACATGAATATTGAATGTTTAATGCGTTTTTCTCGCATAAGTAAATCAATAAATCAATACCATTAATTTATGACTATTCCATGAATATTCAATTATCATTTCTTTAGGGATTCTGCCGACACACACACCCGTCACAACACACGCACACCCATGGTTTCACGAAATTTCACCGCCCAGCACTGAGCGCTAAGTAAACTGCAGTTGTTTTTGGATTTTTCACCCTAGGGACAATATAATCCTCCTTAATTATTTAACCCGCCATCATCCAATATCATTATCTTGCCAATCTGTTCGACATTTTTCATAAAGGTCATAGTAATTTTCCTTTTTCGAGGTGAAGCCAAAGCCTTGGACTTAACCGTCCATTTTTTAATATACTTGAAAATTATTACTTTCTCCTTCATGTCCTTTATTCACACATGTTGATTTTATACCCAAAATCATTTCCATTTTAGGATTTAATTTAATTTCACCCATACTAGTGTAAAAACATTCGCACAACATTTTTAATTCACAAAATGTTTTACTTTAAGTAAATCATCAATTTTCTCTTTTTATTGCCAAACTTGCAATTTAGTCCTTGTGTCATTTTCCAAAAGTAGTTTAACTTTCTGATTCAACACTTAAACACATTTGTCCATCAAAACACTAGCTTACTAACCCACTTTACCCAACTTTTATATTTTTCACTTTACACCACTTTAATATATAAGTTCACGCAATTTATATATTAAAATCCGTTTTCCACTCACTTGATAAACGCATTTTATTTATGAATTTTAACACTAAAAACCCATTTTAGTCAATGTTTAAACATTAAACCCACTTTATTTCCCATGTGAGTTTTACCCACTTTAATTAACCCTTAAAAGTGAAAGTTTCACTTTAAACGTATCTTCACCATTCAAGTAGGAAGTCACATTTTAGTATCATAAAATGGCTCAAACATGCTTAGTAATCACATTGTTTGTCTTTAAAACATCACACTAGCACATTTTGTCTCACAAATTGCCCATGAATAGTATTTTGGACATTTACACACCTTTAAAACTCATTCAAACCTTCCTTTAAATGCCCCTTTTTATTCAGAAAATGTATTTAATAAATCCATAAATACATTATAGCCATTTTATCACACACTTTTATACCCAAATGATGTTAAATAATAATCTGAACTTATATTCAGTTCTACCTATTTATAACATTTGTTCAACCCATGAAACCATAGAAAACAACCAGCAACTTCATTGATGCAAACTACCACAAAACCACATATATTTAACCTAATACATGTAAATAACAAGATGGAATAATACTCATCAATAAACTTAAACCTAGGTTAGTAAATACCACCACAAACACTCTAAAAATGGTGGTGGTGGTGAAGAATATGGGTGACTCCCCCTACCTTCAAAGGTGGACTTAAAGGGAGTCACAAAAGCTCCACCATTCCAGCTCCAAAATACTCCATAAATGCTTCATCTACCTCCAAGATAACCCTCTTTAAAACCTCATCCAACTCCATGGATACTCATATTTGTCTTCTTCAAAACTCACAACAAATAACTCTATTATTTCGTACCCTATTTTAACAATGGAGAAATAAATATTCTAATGTTAAGGTATTTGCTAGGGCCTTTAATGATTGAAAGCAGTGTAGCATAGTGAGAAGGAGTTGAGAGCTCATTCGGAGAGAAAAGGTCTTAAAATGGGTTTCCTCCCCACACCTCTCTCTTATACACATAATAAGGCCATAATATCTGATTCATGAAGT
The DNA here is from genome assembly GCA_949130495.1 of Sambucus nigra. Classification (NCBI taxonomy): domain Eukaryota; kingdom Viridiplantae; phylum Streptophyta; class Magnoliopsida; order Dipsacales; family Adoxaceae; genus Sambucus; species Sambucus nigra. The sequence continues at coordinate 349,206,025 of OX422223.1, read as the reverse complement.
TTGGGTCAAAAGATTTAACGGTGACAACAAATTGGCAGACTGATTTTGTAGGTTTGAATTTTAATGATTATTTCTTTCATACGCAAGGCAAGACCCGTTACTCATAATATGCACATCTCATCTGCCTTCATTCTAAACGTTAGGCCCATGTGCTGAGAAAATGTGTATCAACATTCAAATGCTGACAACAAAGATGCAGGGTTGTCAGACGTCGTTCCAACGACACTCCTTGAGAGAGGTGAGTAACCTAAACTTTTAAACTTCAAATTATTAGATGGTTCAATTATATTCCAAATTCAAATTTCTTTTCAAATTTTAATTATTATAAAATTCAAATTTTAATTTCTTTAAAATTAAGATTAACTCAACAAATATTTTAACTTAACCTAAACAAAGTTAATTCCAATTTTTCTTTTAAATCAAATTAATTCAACTCAAGTCCAAAAATAGCCTAACAATAATTAATTCATGCTTAAAGATAGGCCAAACAAACTTACCACAAATTTTACCAAATTACATACGATGACTTGAATTAAATTAAACTAAATTTACACAAAATTAAACTAACACCAATTTAAATTATTTTTTGTTTGAACCAATTTCATCTTGATTAAACCTAAGCATATATCTAGGTGATTTTGCAAGATAAAAATAAACACAAACACACTACATCGCGATGTACGAGGAAAACCCTCAATGGGAAAAACCTCGGACGGCCCTGCCTATAAGTCAACTAAGTATGGTATATTTATAAATACAAGAAAAAAGACTTACAACATACGACTTGACTTCGTTGAAGCCTTGAAGCTTCTTCTTGCATCAACCTCCGCCTAGTCGACAACTCCGGAGTCCATCGGAATCTTGGAATCCACCATTGGGGCACAACTACCGCCAACCCATACACGATGTCCTTCACCCTATGAGTACGTCGCAATGAAAACAATCTCCTTTTGGGGGTAGATAAGGAACCCAAACAATCTCCTTTGATGGGTAGAGAAGAACCCGGTGCCAAACACTCTCCAAGAATATATATATATATATATATATATATATATATATATATATATATATATATATATATATATATATATATACACACACACTTAGATTTAAACAAACATGGGTGTAAACATGTGTTTTTGAAAGATATTTGATCTTGAAATCATAACACATAAAAGGGGACTTTTGTTTAAAGCATTTTCCCTCTTAGAAAACTCAAACTATGTGAAAAGTCCTAATGAAAAACTGTTGCTCCCGCACTTTTAAGTCTGAAAAAAGTTAGTGGGAAGTGGGTAAAACTGCACAAAACTGACAAGAAAAAAAATTATTCCCGCTGAAATGTCACTTGAACGACATTTATAGTTCATTGGAACGACCGTGTTCGAACAATATGACCAATGAAATTACCAACAAAATTTCAGAAAACTTTTTGTTTGAATTTTCGTTCGAACCAAACTTCTAACGATAAAACCATAAAATTCTCGTTAGTAGTTCGTTCGAACGACCTGGGAATTTCGTTTAAACAACTTTTCAAAAAATCTTAAAATTCTATTAAAGCCCAAAAACTTTTATGAAAAGTTCTAAAATGATTTTCTGAAAAAATAAAAATTCGTTTTGACCAAACTTAATAAAATTAACACCCATAAAAAATATTCCAAGCTCCTATATATATTAATGCATTCATGCCTTTAGGAGACAATAGAATCCAAATGATGATGACGTGAAACTGGGCATGTAAACTAACAAGGATGTATTCTTCAATTTCTGACCCTTACGTCTTCAACATAAATTTGTCATAGGATTGAGAGGATACAACATAAAACATCTATCCTATGACTCAAATAATTTTGTTCAAAATTAAGACAAAATTACATATGGACTCAATTGGAAATTTATGTCCTTACAAATCTCCCTCTTTGGCTATTCCAGGACAAAATCAAACCAAAAATCCTATGGGCCGTCAAGCATGCCTAGACACAATCGCACCCAAAAATAAAATAAAAATAGACGTTTGACTTAACTCAAGGATGCTTTGCCGCTTTAACCAATTTGCGACTAAAGATAAAATCCTACACACTTAAACAAACCATTAAAATCATAGGGAATATCAAAAGATTAAATGCTACTAAAAATAAATTTGTTCCCTTAATTAATTCTCCCGTTTTATCTAATATTATCTACTTAAGAAGATAACACTCCCCCCCTAAGATAAATCTCCCCAAATTTCAAAAGATTAGATACCATTTCTCCCCCTTTTTATTCGGGAATAGACAAAGGTTAAGAATAATAAAATAACTTATTTCCCCCCAATTAAAGTAAATACTCCCCCTAAATTAAACAAGGGATATGTAATAGGGAAAAACAAGTGAAACATGCAATGATGCATAAAGTGACAAGAGCACTTAGGCATATGGCAATAATGAAATACAACTAATCCATACAAAGATTAATAGATATCACTATGATGCGATGACAAAAGATACCCTTAAAATGTATTATGATAAGCACGAGATATCACCTGAAATTCGCAACAAGATAGATACCAATTTTGAATTCAAAACATACCTGAACTAGCCAGCAAGGCAAAGACTCAAAATAAAGAAATACCATACACACACACACACACACACAAATATACAATAACGCACATATACATAGGTATAAACACCACACAAGACACAAAATACATCAATCTTTACACACTTATATGGAAAAAAATGTGTCTAAATGTATGTGGTAAACGAAAGTGAAGGGGTGTGAACTAAATACTAAAGGAATATTGACCTGATCACCTAAACATGTTCAAGAAATTCTCATTTGATTGCAAAACTTTATCCAACTTAAATATAGCCTCATGTGAAAATATAAAGTGAACTCATAGAATAAAGATATATAATTCACACAACCCTAGAATTTTGATGATTCTACAAATCAATAGAGTCATAACAAAATAGCTTAACTAGGATACAAAGTCATTTTACAAACCCGTTGATATATCAAACCAAACTTCCTCATGAATATTCTTTTTTTTTCTTTTCTATATGAGCATACCAATTAAACAATGATTACCTTGGCTAATTTTGTTTTATGCCACATTTTTAGGTCAAATTCAATGGTGGCTTTTCACGCAAAGAAATTTTGTCTTTCGCAACCCGATTCCATTTATACACAACTACACTGGATAAATATTTTTCTATTTTTTTTAAATCCGAAAAACGGTTATTACATGCACAAATCCTCCATAATTATAGCAACATGTAGATGACTAGATTGATAGGAGAACATCTCATTTAGCTTAAATATACATATGAAGTTAGATATCAAGTGAGCTCGTGCATGTGTGATTCAAGGAATATAAAAAGGGAATCCATTAAGAAAGTCAAAGTTAAACTACTTCATGCAAGCATGATAAATAACAATTTAAGTATTGAAAATCTTAACCAAATGTTCTAGTCATATGGAAGTGGATATGATATTGGATTCAAGCACAAGTATATGCCACAAAAAATGTGTAAAACTAAAATACACAAAAATAGAAAATCTTCTTGAGTTTTTCAAAAAATTTAACCAACATAAAATTAACTCAAAAGACAAATAAAACTCTTTTTGTATTTTTCATTTAATACCCCAAAAAAATTAAAAGACTAAAATACAAAAGATAAACAAGTCATAAATCTAGCAATACATATATGATGAAGTAAAGTCTAGAAAATGATAAACAAATATACAACTAGCAAGAATATATCATGATACACATAATCTAGTGTATGTAAACAAAGCTAACACATTTAACCTTTAGATTTAGCAGGGGACGTATCACATGCAAGCTAATGAGAATAAAAAAATCCTATCTTGTAAAGTCATTAAAACGAAATTCCTAACCCAAACTAGTCAAGCATGACACTCTCGGGATATGGGAATTTTAGTGGCTCTACCATTGGAATTCCTAGGACCCTTTTTAAGATCAAATTAAAATTTCCTAAGATGACCTTTTCGACCACAATGTGTACAAGCAAAGACCCGATAAAAAGTAGTACCTAACGATTAACCTCTTAAAGTATTCCTCATACATTCTCTCAAACTCATGGTTTTGACTTTATTAGTTGAATCATTTTGACTATCGAACCCAATACCACGCAAGTCATTTTTAATTTGGACGGTTCCAAGTATTTTATCTAATTTTTCAGACCTACATTCCAAATCAAATTTGACCCTACTTGAATCTCTCAATTTTTCTTCTAACTCTAAAATTTTAGACTCAAGCAAACACCTACTCTCTTCAAACCCAAGAAGCTCTTTCTTTATAGCCTCCATTAAACCTCTAAGGCAATCTCTCTCACTTTCTACATACTTAAGATTCTCATGAAAATCTCTCTCACGTGACCTAAGATCATCTACAAAAACACTTTCATTATTTTCTTTAGCACGAACTCTCAAACTAGCTTCTAACCTCAAACTTTTTAATTTAATCGATTATGCATACAACTCTTGAAAAACTACTTAAACATCACTCACCTAAACCTCTTCTTCATCCTCTTTTACTTTCTCACTCTCACTTTCGACTCCACTTTCATTACCATCAAACACATGGGTTTCGCAAACAATGGCATTGGAAGTGTCATGTAAAGGAATATCTTCATGGGAAGATTCACTATCAACGCTCGCATGACTTGCCATGAACGCGGTAAAGTTGCACTCAATGGAGGAATCGGGCCCATCTTCCTTATAACTATCACTAAGGGTGGCATATATGAAATTGGTTGTTTTCACTCCCTCCTTAGTTTAGTGGGAAATTCTCTAGACCTGTGGCCATAACACTCACAACCATAACATCTATTCGACTCGTCCCTATTAAGATCTTCATTATACTTTGTAGGGAATTTCTCAACTTTTTCATACTTAGACTTATCAAATTTCTTGAAATCCTTTTTAATATTGTCTTTATTAAACTTAAGAAATTTTCAAAACTTCCTAGCAAACATAGCCATCTCATCGAAATCGATATCACTCTCGTCATTCGAAACTTATTTTTCCTCCTTTCGGTCTTATAAGGCGATGCCTTTATCTTTATTTTTCTTATCTTTGGAGGTAAACAAGTCAATTTCATAGGTTTGTAAGTGTAATACCCCATGATTTTAGTGACTTTTAAAATGAATTATATTTTTAAATTAATGGATTAATTGGATTTTCTTATTAATTAATTCATTCTGGTTTTATCCGGACTGTGGATATTAAAATGGATGATTCTGAATATTACTTAAAGGTATTTAGGTAATATATGAATGTGATGTCATTGATATGACTGAATGAGATAAATTCGGTAATTTATATTTTTAGTCAGACGCGGTATGGGACGTGTCGGGACTAGTTTATTAAATTAAAAAGGAAATTTATTTTCTATCGATCTAATTGTCATTTCGACTGCGTCGCTGCGTCCGAAAGGTTCGAAATAGTCAGAAAAGTCTATTTGGATGTTAATTTTGAGTCTCGGGTCATTTGGAAATGAATAGATAACCCGAAAGGGCATTTTGGTCATTTTTCTAGGGGGTGAATAGTGATTTCGGATTTTGTCCTATTATAAGTATTGGTAGATTAAGTGTATGGGGGTTATTCATCTCCTCTACACAAAGTAGAGAAGCCATCTTCCTAGAAAGAGTGAAAGGGTGCTTGGGAAGGGAAAAGCCTACTTGGGAAGGAAAAGAACAAGAACCAAGGTTCACCACCACCAACCACCACCGGAGTTTGACCGGAGAAGGGACAACCAACTTAGATATACTACACCAAAGGATCAGACCTACAATAAAGGCAAGTGTTTGATAATGGCAATTTAAGTTCGTATATTGTCCATGTTAGAATAGTTATGAAAATAGAAGATTATACATGTTTGGAAGAAATAATGGAGTGATTAAATGGATCTCTAGAAACTAAAATGATATAGGAATTAAACTCGTGTTGTAGGATGAAAATAATCATGAAATAATCATATATCTATGGAAGAAAAATCTGAAAACCATTGAAGTGTTCTTGAAGATGATATGATGAAATTTTCTGGAAATAAGGAGATAAACATGCTTTTTAATCCAATCCCTTGATGATCCTAAGATGTTTAGAGTACTGGAAATCATTCATATATGTTGACATATCATGTAGTAATAATTATTACTCATTTTGGAGGTTAATATAAAGGTTTTAATGAGTAAAAATGGTGAAACCCGTAGTTGTTGAAATGCAGAAAAACCAGGCTGTGACCTGAGGGATCGATCGATCGACCCCTACCTTCGATCGATCGACCTCCCCAGAATATGTAAAGTTGTTTCTTTTTAAATGTTGATTCTTATCCTAAACCTTTTGTTGATCTTTGGTGATTATTATTTGGATATTATGGGACCTAGAAAATATCAGTAAACCCTTGATAAGATTTGAATTAATTTGATTTGGATTCGAGTGATTTAAATGATGAAAATTATATTGAATGGAATTTCGGTTGCTAGATTCATTTGTCAAATTCCAAATGGGGATGTATGAGGATTTAAGATAGGACCAGCAGGTGTGATTGAATATAACACCTGGGTATCCTTAAGTTTACAAGAGGGTTTAATCCTAAGTGAAAGAATATGTGTTTATAAGAGATTTGAAACTATCTGTTTTATCCTTAATTAAAAGGAGAACTAAACTCGTAGTAGTTCGGGAGAAATAATTTTATGGACCAGTAGGATATTAGTGAGTTCTTACTGAATATAAGATGAGGAAAATCCTATTTGAATCTTGTGAGATGGGAGTTTAGAACACATTTGATTGAAAGAGGGTATGAGGTTATCCCGATCGCATAGTTGAAGTTGTCGGACCTCCTCGATCGACAAAGTTAAGTAGTAGTGTATTGGAGGGGTTCCTTGTTTGGATTTCGCTTTGCGAGACGCTCCGCGCATGAACCTTAACGACGTCGGGAGTGGAGAGATGTTATAGGATGCGAGGATAATTAAATTATGAAGTAAAGATATGATATTTTAATACGTGGAATTTAAAAGAGATATAATGCTACGTATGGGAAATATCTTAGGGTAGTGATATTACCTTATTGATATTACGTTATAGGTATGATAATACCTATTTGATTGATTGATGATATATGTGCATGACATACCTATCTTACTTGCTATCGGTGGGAGGTTTGCACGTGAGGGCAGTCATATCCTGATGAATCCATGGGATCTTTGATTTGTCGCTCGAGAACATAGGTCTATGAAAGACTTATCGAGGAGTTGATAAGTCCGCTGACTGTGGGTACGTAGGTATGTGCGTGACCCATGGATACGAGAACTATGTTCGCCTCCAATTTGTTTGTTGTTGTTTGTGGTTCGAGGAATCCTTACTGAACCTTTAGTCCCCTATTGGGCGACCTGCGATGATGGGACATGATAGCAGAGTAATGCATTGCACCACAGCTGTGACTCGGGGTGCCGTATCATATATGAATATATATATAATGGATTAAATGGTTACATGGATATATTGTGGTTAAATCTATCTACGGTGATAATTGTAGATAACGGTGAATAGAGAAAGATAATGGAATTAAGTTAATGAATGTTTATGCTTATAGAATTGAAAAGCTTCACTCATGTTAATGAGAAACGATTCATATTAATGAGTATTGATTCATGTTAATGAGAAACTAATCATATAAAGAAGAGATGTAAATGAATAATAATGTGACGTATGGTATGGGACATACGGGGATTATGATATTGGAATGGAATTATATTATGGAATTGGTAGAGGAACCATTAACTAGGAAGTTAATAGGAGACGTTAAGTGTGAACTCTAGTTGAGAGGTGAGAATAACAAGTGAGAGTTGGATCTAACATATACATAATAAATGCTTTATTGCACTTGTTAAATACTTGCTGTTTTAAAAATCATCTACACATTCGGGCTCTGACTCGTTTCCTTGCATATTTTCTCTTCTATTGTATCTCTATATCAGGTGTCCAGCAACAGGGACGCCAACCATAGTTGATTGTGACGAGCTATGGAGCTATGGAATTTTTGCTTAGACGCTTGTCATCTTTTTTATTCACAGTATTCTTACATAGGGCATGTCGCCCAAAGGATTTTAGTTATCATTTTCTGTCGGAGTTAAATACTATTGTATTTGTGTCTTTTTAATACATTTAACATTATTTGGATTATTGTAAAGGATTTATATTATTTGGGAATGTTTATTCCAGTTGCATTTAAATTCTTTTGAGTTATTTATTGTGTTATCTGTGTTGTAGAATAAAATGTGTTGTGTTATTCTTAAACTGGAAATGGATTTTGTTAAATTGAAATTTGGAAAGTTTTTAACACCAGCTTAATTGAGTTTTGGGTGAGTTGTAAATGTTTTCGACAGTGATGCTAAGAATGAGCTAACTGTATATTCTGTTTTAATTTGGTATGGGACTGGCCAGCCGGTATTTAATTAGGCGGGGTGTTACAGGTGGTATCAGAGCATCAGGTTCTAGTGTCCTTTAGGATCTGTACGGCTTATTGTGTCTTCAGCTTAGCGTTCTTTGATGTAGAGCCCTATGAGTAGGATTATTGCTTTTCTATTTATGCTTACGATCTTTAGCTATTTTGAGATATCAAATACTAATAGTGTTCTCTCGTTTCAGATGCCTCCTCGACGTGCACCTCACCCCGCCCCAGCTCAGGGTACGATGACTGCGGCCGAAGTTGTTGCAATTGTCGCTCAGGCAGTCAATGCTGCTGTAGCTGGTGTTCAGTAGGCTCCCGCACCCGCACCGGTTGTGCCACCCGCACAAGGGCAAGTGTTTTCTACTGCATGGGAACGAGCGATGGATGCCTTTCAGAAAGCGCACCCACCTGAGTTTCAGGGAGGATCAGATGTTATGACTGCTAGCTAATGGAAGAAAGATATCCAACGGAACTTGAGAATGATCGAATGCACTGAGGTTCAACATCAAATACTATCTACATTCAAGCTAGTAGGGGCAGCTTTGCAATGGTGGGAAGCTACGACCACTATGGAGGAGAGGGACATAATGACTATCTAAGACTTTTGGATACGGTTTGATGGGAAGTATTTTCCTTCCGCCATCCAGACAGAGATGAGGCGAAAACTACTTGATTTGAAACAGGGAGAGAAGACTGTGGCGGAATATGAGGAAGAATTTACGAGATTAACAAATTTGGTACCAGCAGAAGTACCCACTGAGGAGAGGATAATTCTAATGTTCACTGATGGGTTGAACTATAAGATTCGTCAACATTTATTGGGGAATCTTTCACTACGTACGTATGCAGATGTTCTTAATGCTGTAATGCTCCACTGCCAGGATAATCGCTTCCATAATCAGGGTGTCAAGCAGGGGTTTGGGTCAAGCCTGCAAGGCAAGACTACTGGGGGCAGTTATAGTGGGACTCAGTCAGGGCAAAGTCACAGCGTCAGAGTAATCAGGGTTGCCAAACAGGGGACTATACTAAGCGTTTGCGATATGGAGATTCTCGATTTGAGGATAGAGGTATTGGGCATGGACAACAGGGCCATCAGGGCCAGAGACAGGCTCATCAGGGCCAAGGGAAGGGAGGTAATGGTCAGCAAGTTCGGGGTCAACAGGGGCAAAATGGTGGAAAGTTTATGTGAAAATGTTTCGTGTGTGGCAAGTATGGCCATAAACGTCAAGATTGTCCCGAGAAAGACAAATTCCCGCAGCAACAACATGCTCGACAGGAGCCACAGGTACCAGTGTTTCCACCAACTTCTCTTCCAGCTCCAGCTCCGGTGCTAGCATTGCCTCCCATTCCAACAGCACCCGCGTAGCAGGGTCAGTACGGGCGTGTATATAACGTCCATCAGGCAGTGAATCAACAACCATCACCCGCGAATGAGGGTATGTTTTCTATCTAAGGAATTATGAGGCGTCTATTGAATTTTGTTACGATTAATATTGTGTGGGATAAAGGGTTGCTAAACTTAGCCTATAGCACTGTTATTTACGTAGACTCACTGAGGGGTGTGGGACACCTTTATATTACATGTTATCACGTGGGTTTGATTTTTATCATGGGATTACTTACCTTGGGCATGTCCAAGCGTGATTTGACTATCAGCGTGCATTGACTTGTGGTATATGAGGGCGTATGTACTACTACTATCCTGCATCTTGTCTTCTATAAGAGAGTAGATGCGTAGACTCTATTTGAAATCTATAAAACCTAATTTTTGTTTTAAATCGATAAACCTGATATTTTTTTTTATAAACCAAATTTTTATATATTATTGACTAAGGGCCTTAGGAGTTTCGATGACCGACTACTTTAGGAAGTAGTGTATCGGGGTGGTTCCTTGTTTGGATTTCGCTTGCGAGACACCCCACGCATGAAACTAATAACCGTTGGGAGTCGAAATAAGTTAGGTCTTTGGGAAACGAGTTTAAAACCTTTGCGAAATTTTAATATTGAAATCAGCACGAGAAGGTGTATGGGCGCCCTGGATGATTGGATTGTAGTATTTTTCATAATTGTGAAAAAGGTAAATAGTTGAGACTTTAGGATTTATTTGTTCACTACGAGAGGATCATTTATTTTTCCCAAAGTTTTTCACGAGGACGGTAAAGGGAAGATTGGGTAAAGTTTAAATTCGATTCAGTTGAAACTATGTGGTTAGGCTTGGTGTATAACATCGATAGGGATTTTTGTTAATGTACTGTATGGGCGGTACGTCTTAGATTTCTTGCAATGAGAGATTTATACTCGGAGTTGACCTTACTGGTATGACTTATATTCCTGAATTTCGGGACGAAATTCTGTTATAAGGGGGGAAGTATGTAATACCCCGTGATTTTAGTGACTTTTAAAATGAATTATATTTTTAAATTAATGGATTAATTGGATTTTATTATTAATTAATTCATTCGGGTTTTATCTGGACTGTGGATATTAAAATGGATGATTCTGAATATTACTTAAAGGTATTTAGGTAATATATGAATGTGATGTCATTGATATGACTGTATGAGATAAATTCGATAATTTATATTTTTAGTCAGACGCGGTATCGGACGTGTCGGGACTAGTTTATTAAATTAAAAAGGAAATTTATTTTCTATCGATCTAATAGTCATTTCGACTGCGTCGCTGCGTCCGGAAGGTTCGAAATAGTCAGAAAAGTATATTTGGATGTTAATTTTGAGTCTCGGGTCATTTGGAAATGAATAAATAACCCGAAAGGGCATTTTGATCATTTTTCTAGGGGGGATGAATAGTGATTTCGGGTTTTATCCTATTATAAGTATTGGTAGATTAAGTGTATGGGGGTTATTCATCTCCTCTACACAAAGTAGAGAAGCCATCTTCCTAGAAAGAGTGAAAGGGTGCTTGGGAAGGGAAAAGCCTACTTGGGAAGGAAAAGAACAAGAACCAAGGTTCACCACCACCAACCACCACCGGAGTTTGACCGGAGAAGGGACAACCAACTTAGATATACTACACCAAAGGATCAGACCTACAATAAAGGCAAGTGTTTGATAATGGCAATTTAAGTTCGTATATTGTCCATGTTAGAATAGTTATGAAAATAGAAGATTATTCATGTTTGGAAGAAATAATGGAGTGATTAAATGGATCTCTAGAAACTGAAATGATATAGGAATTAAACTCGTGTTGTAGGATGAAAATAATCACGAAATAATCATATATCTATGGAAGAAAAATCTGAAAACCATTGAAGTGTTCTTGAAGATGATATGATGAAATTTTTTTGTAAATAAGGAGATAAACATGCTTTTTAATCCAATCCCTTGATGATCCTAAGATGTTTAGAGTACTGGAAATCGTTTACATATGTTGACATATCATGTAGTAATAATTATAACTCATTTTGAAGGTTAATATGAAGGTTTGAATGAGTAAAAATGGTGAAACCCGTAGTTGCTGAAATGCAGAAAAACCAGGCTAAGACCTGAGGGATCGATCGATCGACCCCTACCTTCGATCGATCGACCTCCCCAAAATATGTAAAGTTGTTTCTTTTTAAATGTTGATTCTTATCCCAAACCTTTTGTGGATCTTTGGTGATTATTATTTGGATATTATGGGACCTAGAAAATATCAGTAAACCGTTGATAAGATTTGAATTAATTTGATTTGGATTCGAGTGATTTAAATGATGAAAATTATATTGAATGGAATTTCGGTTGCTAGATTCATTTGTTAAATTCCAAATGGGTATGTATGAGGATTTAAGATAGGACCAGCAGGTGTGATTGAATATAACACCTGGGTATCCTTAAGTTTACAAGAGGGTTTAATCCTATGTGAAAGAATATGTGTTTATAAGAGATTTGAAACTATCGGTTTTAACCTTAATTAAAAGGAGAACTAAACTCGTAGTAGTTGGGGAGAAATAATGTTATGGACCAGTAGGATATTAGTGATTTCTTACTGAATATAAGATGAGGAAAATCCTATTTGAATCTTGTGAGATGGGAGTTTAGAACACATTTGATTTAAAGAGGGTATGAGGTTATCCCGATCGCATAGTTGAAGTTGTCGGACCTCCTCGATCGACAAAGTTAAGTAGTAGTGTATTGGAGGGGTTCCTTGTTTGGATTTCGCTTTGCGAGACGCTCCGCGCATGAACCTTAACGACGTCGGGAGTGGAGAGATGTTATAGGATGCGAGGATAATTAAATTATGAAGTAAAGATATGATATTTTAATACGTGGAATTTAAAAGAGATATAATGCTACGTATGGGAAATATCTTAGGGTAGTGATATTACCTTATTGATATTATGTTATAGGTATGATAATACCTATTTGATTGATTGATGATTTATGTGTATGACATACCTATCTTACTTGCTATCAGTGGGAGGTTTGCGCGTGAGGGCAGTCATATCCTGATGAATCCATGGGATCTTTGATTTGTCGCTCGAGAACATAGGTCTATGAAAGGCGTATCGGGGCGTTGATAAGTCCGTTGACTGTGGGTACGTAGGTATGTGCGTGACCTATGGATACGAGAACTATGTTCACCTCCAATTTTTTTGTTGTTGTTTGTGGTTCGAGGAATCCTTACCGAACCTTTAGTCCCCTATTCGGCGACCTGCGATGATGGGACATGATAGCAGAGTAATGCATTGCACCACAGCTGTGACTCGGGGTGCCGTATTATATATGAATATATATATATATAATGGATTAAATGGTTACATGGATATATTGTGGTTAAATCTATCTTCAGTGATAATTGTAGATAACGGTGAATAGAGAAAGATAATGGAATTAAGTTAATGAATGTTTATGCTTATAGAATTGAAAAGCTTCACTCATGTTAATGAGAAACGATTCATATTAATGAGTAATGATTCATGTTAATGAGAAACTAATCATATAAAGAATAGATGTAAATGAATAATAATGTGACGTACGGTATGGGACATACGGGGATTATGATATTGGAATGGAATTATATTATGGAATTGGTAGAGGAACCATTAACTAGGAAGTTAATAGGAGACGTTAAGTGTGAACTCTAGTTGAGAAGTGAGAATAACAAGTGAGAGTTGGATCTAACATGTACATAATAAATGCTTTATTGCACTTGTTAAATACTTGTTGTTTTAAAAATCATCTACACATTCGGGCTCTGACTCGTTTCCTTGCATATTTTATCTTCTATTGTATCTCTATATCACGTGTCCAGCAACAGGGACGCCAACCATAGTTGATTGTGATGAGCTATGGATCTATGGAAGTTTTTCTTAGACGCTTGTCATCTTTTTGATTCACAGTATTCTTACATAGGGCATGTCGCCCAAAGCATTTTAGTTATCATTTTCTGTCTGGGTTAAATACTATTGTATTTGTGTCTTTTAATACATTTAACATTGTTGGGATTATTGTAAAGGATTTATATTATTTGGGAATGTTTATTCCAGTTGCATTTAAATTCTTTTGAGTTATTTATTGTGTTATCTGTGTTGTAGAATAAAATGTGTTGTGTTATTCTTAAACTGGAAATGGATTTTGTTAAATTAAAATTTGGAAAGTTTTTAACACCAGCTTAATTGAGTTTTGGGTGAGTTGTAAATGTTTTCGACAGTGATGCTAAGAATGAGCCAACTGTATATTCTGTTTTAATTTGGTATGGGACTGGCCACCTGGTATTGAATTAGGCGGGGTGTTACAGTAAGTCACCTACGATCTCTTCAAGTTTCGTAGAGTCTAAAGTGGGTAAAGAATTTAACATGGTCACTTTTGGAATAATCTATCAGGTAAGGACCTTAAAATTTTATTTACTACACAGATGTCGAGTATCTTTTCTCCCAAGTTAAATGATGAATTAATAATATTAGAAAGTCTAGCATAAAATTCATCAAAAGTTTCACTTTCAAGTATTTCAATTGAGTGGTGAGGTTTGGGAGTTTTGAAGCTTTCACGTTACTAGTTCCCTCATAGGTGAGTTGTAAAATATCCCAAGCCTCTTTAGCAGTTTCACACATTATGATACGTTGAAATTCATCCGGTGTGACCGCACTAAAAAGAGCATTTCAAACCACGGGAATTAAAATTTGCTAACTTAAGTTCATTCTCAATCCATCTCTCTACGGGTTTAGGCACAAGCTCATTTTCAACTAGATACGTCGGTGGAGACCACCCATTAATTACGAAATGTCAAACCCTATCATCTAAGGACTTAAGTGTCGATTTCATTCATGCTTTCCAATACGCGTAATTTGAACCATAAAAAACAAGGAATTTAAAAAATGGTGAAATTTCCATTTTTTTAAAAACAAGCCCCAAAAGACCTAAAGGCAATAACTTAACGTTCCTAGCTCTGATACCACATGAGAGAGGAGAATGCCCCCAAATTTTAAACTTCAAATTATTAGATGGTTCAATTATATTCCAAATTCAAATTGCTTTTCAAATTTTAATTATTATAAAATTTTAATTTTAATTTCTACAAAATTACTATTCACTCAACAAATATTTCAACTTAACCTAAACAAAGTTAATTCCAATTTTTCTTTTAAATCAAATAAATTAAACTCAAGTCCAAAATATCCTAACAATAATTAATTCATGATTAAAGATAGGCCAAACAAACTTACCACAAATTTTACCAAATTACATATGATGACTTAATTTAAATTAAACAAAATTTACCCAAAATTAAACTAGCACCAATGTAAATTATTTTGTGTTTAAACCAATTTTATCTTGATTAAACCTAAGCATACATCGAGGTGATTTTGCAAGATAAAAATAAACACAAACACACTACGCCGCGATGCATGAGGAAAACCCATAATGGGAAAAAACTCGAATGGCCCTGCCTACAAATCCACTAAGTATGGTATGTTTACAAATACAAGACAAAATACTTACAATACACGGCTTGACTCCGTTGAAGCCTCGAAGCTTCTCCTTGCATCAACCTCTGCCTACTCGAAAACTCTGGAGTCCAACGGAATCTTAGAATCCACCAACGGGGTACATCTACCGTCAACCCATACACGGTACCTTTCACCATATGAGTAGGCCGCAAGGAAGACAATTTCCTTTTTGGGGTAGAAAAGGAACCCAAATAATCACCTTTGATGGGTAGAGAACAACTTGGTGCCAAACACTCTCCAAGAAAAAAAAAAAAAAAAAAAAAAATATATATATATATATATATATATATATATATATATAAACTTAGATTTAAACAAACATGAGTGTAAACATGTGTTTTTGAAAGAGATTTGATCTTGAAATCATAACACATAAAAGGGGACTTTTGTTTTAAGCATTTGCTCTCTTTGAAAACTCAAATTATGTGAAACGTTCTTATGAAAAAATCTTGCTCCCACACTTTTAAGTCTGGTAAAAAGTTAGTGGGAAGTGGGCAAAACTACACAGAGCTGACAAGAAAAAAAATTGTTCCCGCTGAAATGTCGTTCAAATGATGTTTTTAGTTCGTTCGAACGACGGTGTTCAAATGAGATTACTAGCGAAATTTCAGAAAACTTTTCGTTTGAATATTCGTTCGAACCAAACTTCTAATGATAAAACAGGAAAATTCTCGTTAGTAGTTCGTTCGAATGACTTGGAAATTTCGTTCGAATGAGATTCCAGGTTCGTTTGAACGACTTTTTGGGAAATCTTAAAATTCTATTAAAGCCCAAAAACTTTTATGAAAAGTTCTAAAATGATTTTCTGAAAAAACAAAAAGTTATTTTGACAAAAATATATAAAATTAACACCCATAAAAAAAATATTCCAAGCTCCTATATATTTGCCAATTAGTCCCGTTTACTAAGTATATAGTTCAATAGGTCCTAATATCTTATTTTTGCTCCATCAGGTCTCATGAAAAAATATTTTTGTTCCAATAAGTCCAATTTTTAAACATACAGTGGATATTCACTATATGTACAAATAGTATTTATTGGGAAAAAAATGTTATGATAGAACCTCTTGAAAAATGTCTCATGTAAAAAGGACTTATTTGTCAAACTCATTATATTAATGAATTCATACCTTTAGGAGACATTGGAATCCAAATGTTGATGATGTGAAACTTGGCAAGAAAATCGGCAAGGATGTATTCTTCAATTTTTGGCCGCTACGTCTTCAACATACACTTGTCATAGGCTTGAAAGGATACAAGATGGACATATGTCCTATGACTTAAATAATTTTATCCGGAATTAAGCCAAAACTGCATATGGACTCAATTGGAAATTTGTGTCCTTACACTCATCATTGTTCAAACAACTTTGTCCCCCCTTGTTCGAACAACATCCAATGTCGTTCGAATGACCAATCTTTAAGGCTCCTTCAATTTCTTCCCTAAACAGTTTCCCAAATCTTAAAAAGGGGAATATATGATTTATAATAAAAAATCATATAATCCATATATAACCCACAAATTATCTTTATTTCATTCTAATTCATTACCCACAATTTCTCAATAATTATCATCAAGCCTCCAAATCAGTTTAAACAGGAATACAACCTAGTCATAATCATTCAAGTCTCCATTTTTTTCATATTATCACAACTTTATATGGGGATTAAATAAAATGTTTAGGGCGGGTATTACAATAGTAGGCCCAAAGGATATAAGGGAGCTCGCCACCCATGCACCCTTTTTCTCTTTCTAGCCTCTTCTTCAGTCCATCGAGAATCATTTTTTTGGAAGCTTCCTCCTAACCGTTGCACTGGGGGTATGCCACAGAACTGAAATGATGCTTGATTCCATGATTATGACAGAATATTTGAAAGAAGATGATTTCCAATTGCGTGACGTTGTCATTAATGATAGCTCTTAGTACCCCAAAATGTGTTATGACGCTCTTTCAAATGAACCTTTCGATATCGACATCACAGATATTCGCTAGTGGTTCTGCCTCTACCCACTTGTTGAAATGGTCTATGCGGACCAGCAGATATTTGCAATTCCCAGGTGCGATAACTAGTGGCCCCATAAATCCAATCCTCATTGTGCAAATGGCCAAGAACTGGTCAACGATTTTAGGTCGCTAGCTAGCTGATGAATAATGGGGGAGAATTTCTGGAATTTTTCACATCTCTGAACATAGATACTTGCATTTTTTTCATGTGTAGCCACTAGTAGCTGTAACCCCCCGTGCATTCTAACAAGCGGGGTGGCTAGCCACCATCGCCAGAATACGTCGGGCGTCACTAAATAAATTATCATTCTCAGCATGTGATAAATATAAAACATATAAATTTATTCCACAAGATAATAAATGGTATTAAAATGAATTTGCATCGTTAATAAGTGATGGACTGATAAAATACGGCCTATTGCGACGTGGGTGTGTGTGTTGGCATCATCATTAAGTGAAGGGCTAACAGAATATGGGTTGGATGGATATTATGACGTGTCATGCATGGAACATTGCTAAAAAGTACATGGCTGACAGAATGCGGGTCGGATGGCTATAGCAAGGGCAATGTGTATAGTGTAAAACTTTAGGCGGGTCCGAATAAGTGAAAAACATACAGTACGGATGGATGGCTATTGCGGCATCGCTATAATATTAATAATGTGATAAATCTATTTAAATAAATATGGTGACCTTAGAGTAATTACCGAATTGTTATCATATAAGTTGCACTTAAACTTTTGGGGTGGCTTAATTATGTGATTAGATGATAACAATTTATTTTTACTCACATGTTAACGATTATCACATTTAATTTAAAATATTCTATTTTGGTGTTTATTATGTATAATGCAACTATCTGAGTTCACAAGACCTAATTAGGGAGAGTAGCTTGTATTGGTGGGCTTTGACCCAATGTGTTGACTAACATTGCAGGTATAGTGCTGGAGTAGTTGTATAGGAGTATTGGAGATATTTTGGAGGTGTAGCTGGAGTTCACTTTAGATGCTTAGTATTTAGATTTATTTTCCTTTACATCGCATTTATTATGAGACTTTATTCTAGATTTGGTGGTTCACTTGGTTCCATAGTTGTTTACAATTTTATTTAGATATTTATAGTTGGAGCAATTATTTGAGATTATATTATTTAGAGTTGGATTTAATTTGGGGATTATCATGGTGATGGATTTTTTATATTGCATGAATGGTTAACTATTATTGGATCAATTTAAATTACTATCTTGTTGAATGGATTTTTATATGTCTCATATTTGTCACATGCTAAGAATAATTAATTATTTAGTGACGCCCGACGTAGTTTGGCGGCGATGACTGGCCACCTCTCTTGGCAAATTGCTCAGAGTGTTATAATAGCCTTCTTTGATCCCCCAAATGCTAATGATCTTCCCACTGCATGGCTCCCATAAATACCATCGTGAGGCTCATTGATTACTTGCTCGGTGTATTGCGGGTGGACGCATTAGAGGTAAGGGCCTGTAAAGAATCTTTTGTAGAGATTTCCCCCCGGATCAAGGTAGAAACGAGTTGCTTTTACTCGTACTTATTGAGACAATTTCTTATCATCCGATAGCGTATCCTTCTACAGATAAGTAATAATGGGATCCATCCAATTAGGAGCTATTTATATGAGGTGGACCTACTCGACGACCACTATCTCGTCAATGCTAGGCTGGATTGGGCGATGAAATCTACTTGAATAGTCCTTCTGAGATCAGAGTCTACTACTAAGCTTAGGGATACTAAGGCATTAGCGTGACTATTTTACTCTCGAGGGAACTATTGGATATGAACCTTCTCAAATCTTTCCATAAGACCTCTCACTATGATGACGTAAGTTATCATGTTGTCATCTTTTATGTTAAAATCTTCACTCACTTACTTAGAGACCAGTTTAGATTCGCCAACACATGTTGAGGCGCTTTGCTCCAGAAGATGAGTCTTGCGAAAGCTAGCTATCAGTGATTCATATTCGGCTGTGTTATTAGAGGATTTAAATCCTAACCTAATTCCTTGCTCAATGACTGCATCTCCAGGTGTCATGAGGACGTTCCCTACTCCTTCCCCTTGGAATTGGAGGTTGGATCAACATATAGGGTACAGTCTTTGGAATTTTCTTCCTCATTTATTAATTACTCCATTACTTGTTAGTCAGTGGGATTATCCCCCCAAAATTCGGTGATGAAATAGGCCAAGGCTTCTCCCTTAATTATTATTCTTAGCTGAAAGTGAATATCGAACCTTTCGAGCTCAATCGATCACTTTGAGGGTCGTCCAAAAAGGTTAACTTTTTGAAGAACAAATTTTAGGGGGGAATGAAGTAATCATTGTTATTGGGTGAGCTTTAAAGTAGTGTTTCAGCTTCCTAGAGGCAACCGCCAGTGTGTAGGCTAGCTTTTCCAAGGGAAGGATAGTTACTCTGCATCCAGGAGCATCTTACAGGTGTAGTAGACAACGTACTATCCGCCCTCCTTTTCACATACCAAAGACGAGATAACAGCGTGGTCTGATACTTCAAGGGAGAGGAAAATGGAATCTCTGTCATCGGGGATCACTAGCGAGGGTGGTTTGTTGAGGTAAGACTTGATCTCCTCCAAAGATATTAAGAAGTCATAATTCCATTTGCCACCCTTATCCTTCTTTATTAACTTGAAAAATGGTCAGTAACATTTTGAGGACTTGGGAATGAAGATATTGAGTGCTCTGAGCATCCCAGTAAGCTTTTGAATATCCCACAACGTCTTTGGGGGATGGACCTTTTGATCACATCCTCAATCCATCTTTTCCTAACTAGATAATCAAAAAATTTACATGACTGGACATCGCACTTTCTTGCATTAGGTTTCAAGTGATACTTCTTGAGGATTTTAAAGATTTGGGATAAGTCCTTGACGTGGTCGTATATGTTCTTGCTCTTGACTAACATATCAATCTATGTAGACTTCCATGGTGTCTCCCATTTTCTTCTTGAACATCTTCGTGACCAGCCTCTGGTAAGTTGCCCCCGCTTTCTTTAGGTTGAAAAATATGACCTTGTAACATTATAGAACCACTGGGGTTATGAAGGATGTTTTGTCTTGGTCGGAGCCGAACAAAGAAATTTGATGGTACCTTAAATAGGCATCCAAAAAACTCATTCTCTCGTTAGTTGCCATGGTATCAACTAACTGGTCGATCTTGGGCAGTGGAAAACTGTCCTTGGGGTAGGCTCTATTGAGGCCTATAAAATAATGCATGCTCTCCATTTGCCATTACTTTTTCGTACTACCACTAGGTTGGACAACCATTTGTGGAACTGAAATTCCCTAATGGATGCTGCATCCAGAAGCTTCCTAATTTTGTTCCCCACCGCTTTAGCCTTCTTAGGGACTGTTCGGTGTGCCTTTTGAGTAATCAACTTCAAGGTTGGGTCAATATGTAGATGGTGGCAAGCTACACCAGGATAAATTCCAGGAAAATCATACCGCTCCCAAGCGAAAACATCTAAATTATTTCTTAATAAGGAAATTAACTCTTTCTTTTCGTGATCGACAAGCGCGGTTCTGATAAGAAACTTTATAGATGGAAAGTTATCACTGCCACTAACTTTCTCCATCTTTTAATGACCTTATTAGCGGGATGGATCCTAGTCTCTTCCACCCATGTTCATTCGTACCTTACATTCCATCTTGAGGGTGTAGCTCCCTCTTGGGCTTCCTCTCGAGTGTCTTTTGGATTTTTCTTATTCTTTTTCTAGGGATGAATGGCTGCGATCAAGCACTTCCTTGCAAGAGCCTAGTCGCAATGAATCTCAACCATGCCCCGATCGATGATACACTTGAGTTTCTAATGGTAGGAAGATGGTACGACTTTCAAAGCGTGTATCCAGCCTCTGTTTACAATGGCATGATATGGAGACTCTATGTCCACTACCAAGAATTTAATCAACTTTAAAATATTTTTTGTCCTAATCAACAAGACTATATTTTCTAATAGCATTATAATTTTCCTCATGAAGACGATCAATGGAACCGTGACTTCCTTAAGGTGTAACACCCCGTGCTTTAATTAATGGACTTTAATTAATTTAGAGAACAAGAAAATCTTTCAGTTACTGGCCTTTAAGAATTTAATTTGGTTTTATTAGTAAATTTTTCAATTGGGAATTAATTCGGGTTTATAACAAAAGTTATAAGGTTTTTATTTAAATATTTGACTGGCAGGTGCATATTTGTTCAGCGAGTGTATTTTTATCAGATAATTAAAGTCGGATTTTAAAAGATTTCTTTTGGGGTTGTGGCGGTCGTTCGAACGACATCTCATGATGTTCAAACGATAGGTGTCCTCGTTCTAACGACGGTGAGGCGGTGGCTTGGTTAGACTCCTAATAGTTTCCAACTCTTAAACCCTTTATATACTAAACTGTTACGGGGCTAGCACTTCGAAAAATAACTTTTCTCTTAAACTTTCTCCAGTAAGGTTCTCAAAACATATTTATCTCATCTTAACCCCCAAGCCCCAACTTTTAACAAGTTTTGAAGATTCAATTGGTGTTTAATCTAGAGGAGTTCAAAACTCTATTCAAATTTTGATCAAATCAATCACAAGCATGAATACTCTATTCCTTTCCTTTGGTATTATGCGCTCTAAGTGTTGCCTAAACCTTTAATTACATGTTTTTCTTAAAAATCAATTAGCAACCTAATTAGAGAAAGTGAACACTAAAACTTAGAGTTGTTTTTGTAAACTCTTTTAATATGAATAATATTCATAACCCTTCGGTACGTAGGATTTATGAGTGGATTTGGGGTTTTATTGGTGTAGGTTGCATGTAGAAAAACCATAGTTTTGAAATAAATGAATTTGGGGGCGTATAAATCACGTAATTTGTGTAGAGATGATGAAATTGGAATTTTGTTATAATAATGATGAAATCTCAATGTATTTAATTTAAAATAATTAAATGGGTTTAATTGGGTATTTTGACGATGCGATAATTAAATTAAGATTTAATTGAATTGGACTATCATGCGTAGTTTCAGACATTGATTAATTATGATTGTTTATGTGACTCGTTGATATTATTTAATTGCCTTTTTGTGACGACGGGTTGTTGGGTATTTATGCTCTCCCTATATTTTAGGATGCCTTTTAGGTATGGGACTAGTGGGTAGGCCTTTTTATGATTTACGCCTTCTAGGTATGGGACTAGTGAGGGTAGATTATTACGACTTTATTATGTCGGGGTGGGCTGATTTTTATTACTTTATCGTCGTTATGCTAGCTTAGGCATGAGAATAGTTCGAGGTTTATGTCAAAAATTCAACCTATACATAAGGTAGGACGTATTGATAACTTGAGGACCCTTAGGTATGGGACTAAGGGGTATTTTGAGGATCTCACATCGATTATAAAAGGGTGGGCTAATTTTTATAAATGGTGAAATTGAGGAAATTGTGATTTAATGCCTATTTTAAAAACGGGTATTAAAATTGGTGGCGACATAATGTGTCAGGGACTGACAGTTTAATCAGGTCATCTTGGGAAATTTATGTCGTGCCGTGTGTTGAAACCTTATCATATTGCGGGGAAATCGACAGTTTAAACGGATTTTCGGCTGGCTATTGACAAGGGGAAGTGTGACACTTTGGTGAAAATTACCACCTGGAGCTAGAGAACCGCCATAATAAAAAAGTGAGAAGAATAATAAAATTGAGTTAATTTAATTAAATTAACATTGTGGGACTTGGGAGTTTAAAATCATATTGGTGTGCTTTTAAAATGGGAATTTCTTAGCGTAGTTAGTTATTTATAATTATCATGTTTAATTATTCCGTTTAATTCAAAATATTTTATTGTGCTATTTATTGCGTATAATGCTATTGTATGGATTCAAGGATCCTATTTGAGGGGAGTAGCGTGTATTCAGGCTGGGGGCTCTGACCTCGTGCGTTGACTAACTTTTTCAGGATAAGTTTTGGCGAAGTTGCATAGGATTATCAAAGTTTATCATTTAGAGGTTGATCGAGGGTGAAAAGCGACGTGCATCAAGCGTCGATCATTCTTTTCGTTTCACCTCCTCAATACAAAAACCTAAGTTACGACTACACTCAACGGGTGAGTATAGAGGTAAGTCAGGTATCGAAAATATCCACTGAGACAAGTTGCTAGAATTTATAGGATTTAATACTCCTGAATAAAAGTGTAAAAAGGTGATTACAAACTAAAAAGGAAAAGATGCATAAAATGGAAATATTAATCTAGGCGAGTGTATTGAAACTAGATTAACAAAGCGGTAAAAATTATAAGTTGTGTCGAATATCCCTCACCCGAGTTAACTAGTATAAAATGGTCACATGGGTCGACGAGTTATTACGAATGCGTCTCGTTTTGACTGTTAATTGAATCAAGGGTTATCACGCCCCTAAATTCGCATAAAAGCCTAATAAGATTTTGGCGTCAACAAATACCCCAGAAATTACGCACGCAAGGTCGTAAGCACGGGACATAAATGATATGACCCGTCAAATCCCCTAGGAGCAATAACTAGGACAACGCACACAAAATAGACCCGTAAACACCATCACCAAAGCAAAGCAACGCGCCAACCCGAGTGAGTTCCATTCAAACACAACCTGGACTAATTTAGCTAGAAAGCATGTTAAAAATGCGATAAATAAATGCAATAAATCTACCTAGAAAGTACGAAAATAAAGCATGTAAACCTAATTAATCAAAGCAAGAATTAAAGGAAAATAACTATATTAAAGGAGAGGATGATGAATAGTGCAACTTACAACCTAATTGGGTGTCAAACCAAGAAGAATCAAAGAAGAACTCTCCAAAACCCTCAAACCCTAAGCTAAACTATCCTAAAATCTATTTTATAACTTGATATCTGATATTTGCAACAAAATTGCTATATATAGTAAAAGGAAATGAAATAGAAAAGAACAGAGAAAAGAAAAGCCAAAATATCAGCTTGAAATAGGGGATCGATCGATCGATCCCTTTGATCGATCAATCGATGGAAAAAATATCAGCCCACTATCTCCCCACGATGGCCAAATTCTGAAGGATCAATCGATCGATCCTTTTGATCAATCGATCGATCAAGTAGGGCTGCTTCTCCTTTCCTCCAGTTTTGGCTTGTTTCCATTTCTCCTCTGCTAAAATCATTGTAACTTCTTCATTTTGAATCGAAATCGCGCACCGTTAATGGCCACGCGAAGCTTATGAGGAGGGATACAACTTCCATGAACATGTTGGACCAGGTGCCAAAGCTGTGAAAAGACTAAAATGCCCTTGAACGTGCGATCGTGTACGAAAATCGAGCGGAATGCGTCTGAACTTCACACTTAGCATCCAAATACCTATAAAAGCTCAATTAACCCATGCAAAACATGTTATCATAGAAATCTGAGGTTATCTGGTTAACGAGCATAAATATAGGGAATAAGATACCCGAGGGGGCTAAAATGCGTCGGTTCGAGGGATAAAATACGTAATATTTGCGTATTATCACACCCCCTAACTTACACATTGCTAGTCCCTAGCAATGAAATAAGATGCAACAAGAACTACAAGCAAACCAAAAGTAGGAGATAGTACAAAAGTATGGTATAAAAGCAAAAGGCCACTTTCGCGGGTGATTCAATTGCATTTAGCATATGCACTAAGCCGTTAAACCCCCAGGTTATCCTGGTGGACGAGTTTCATCTCGTGAGGGTTTTCAGGGATGATACCCACAAACATCACATGGTTTCCTCAAAATAAGCCCAAACCAACATGCGACAAGCCCAACAATAGCAAAAAAGATTTCATACGCATTATTAGCAAATTGAACAAATTCAAACATAAGTCTGAATCATTAACATTATAGAATGCACCTCATAGAATTGAAACCTTAAAATATGGGAGGGGGAGCGAGCACATGCAAAGTGTGATTTGGGGAAAAAATTATATAAACCGGATAAACATTAAAGAAGGCATATATTCAATCCTCATGGGCATTACACTCATAAAGTGAATTCACTCAAAATAGGGAGGTAACGCACGGAACATGCGAGCATAAAGAGTAAATATAAATGGAAACTAGGCTGCACACATGTAACAAATGAAGAACGCTATATATGAAATTAAAAATTGTAATCTCAATGAAAGATACCGCTCACTAAAGGAGGCAAAATGAATTTTCACAGATTATCAAAACTATTTAAACCTTCGAATTATATCTACTAAAGATCACATAGGACTTTAATAGGGTTGTAATGTAGGCTAGGTTAGGGTACGAAACGAAAGGGATGTATATACGGATTCAAAGTGTTCAGAATGAAAACTCGGGAAAAGGGGAAAATGCGAGCAATATCAAAATTGGAAAACAAGTTCTAAAAAGGCATTAGATATATCATCGGGGAGAGTAATAAAAGCTTATTGAACTATATATACAACATATACAACTTTCTCTTTTTTTCTTTTCTTCTTTTTATCATTTGTTTTCTTTTGCTTTTTGCTTTCTCTTTTTCTCTTTTTTTTCACATCTATTTTCTTTACTTTTTTCACTCTCATATGCCTAAATTGCAATCGACACACAACCATATCATTCAATCCCAAGTAACATTCCAAACAAAGGTATGAAAGGTGTATGTATGGGCTAAAACTCCAATTTAGAGTTGGTTATGGGAATTTGGGTTATGAAACGAAAGGCTAATATTTAGTCTCAAAGGGGATAACAAGGGTAAACATATAAGGTGAGGTCAAGGATAATATGGGTGATATAATAAGGATGGCCTATGATCATTTCAAAAAGTTGGCGCAATTCTCGAGTCAAAACAAACTTTGAAAATCATGCTCAAGTAACACATTTCATATATGAACTCAATTAATGAATGATCAAATGAAAGAATAGAGAGATTACCAACGAATTCAACGTTTTCAATGAGAAAAGAATAGTGTATACACTCACAAAAGACGAAAGGTACAAAGCTTACTCAGTGTAAGTATATACAATGCAACAAAAGATTACTTAGTTATAAAAATCTTAAACCAAATCAATAGAACGATAAAAGTGCATGTGCTCATGGGATTAAAGTTTAATTTATGAAGTTATTCATAATATCAATAATTGAGACTAAAGTCTAATAACTTCTAAAATCGAGAACGTGCATCATTGGGTTGTCTATGGGATCGGACAATTATTGAAATTTATCATCGGAAACAAAGGCAAAAATGCCCAAAAAAGGAGAAAAAAGAAAGAAAATCTTTTTGAAAGTTTTGAATTTTTCTAAGAAAAGCATACTAAGTAACTAACATGTGAGCAAAAACATGGACTAAATAAATAAATGGAGAGAATATCACACCCCCCTAACTTAAAACTTGACATTGTCCTCAATGTGAATTAAGAACCAAGTTAAAGAGAGAAAAATAGCGATATTACTCAAAATTGGAGCGATCCCCATAAAAACAAGTCCAAATCATCTAAAAAACAAGTTAGTACTGATCATAGCAAAAACAAATAACAAAGAATTAACTAATTACACTAGACTAAATTAAAAAGAAAAGAAAAACTAAAGAAAGAAATAATAAAAAGCTAACTATATACAACCTGCTATTTAGGCTTCACACTAACTATACACTAGAAGTCTAAATAGCTGAGGGTCCACCGTGAAAATGATTTGACTTTGGAGGATAATCGGTGTACCCTCACATACAAGCATGCCCTCCAAAAAATATGAATTTCGTTTGAACAACGGAAGGCATGTGTAAGGCGGAAGAAATGAACCATCGCCAATTAACAATTTTGGAGGGACGATGGGGGATTTGGATTGAACGGGTGACAAAAGCATGTGGGGACCGAGAAAAGTTGAATATCCTCCCAAGGATTTTGAAATTGGAATGGGAGGTGGTGCACACAAAGGCAAACATGCGATTGTCGAGGGCGACTCGAGCAAGTACTCCTCATCGGCGAAAAGGTTTAAAACATTAAAGTTTGAAACCGAATAATCGGGTACTTGTGACGGTGTGATAATAGAGAATGAAAATAGGGATGAAAGAAATTGAAACTCATGAGATGAATCATCATCGCATGAAGATTGAGTTTCGAAGGAAATAATATCATTTTCAATGAAATGTTCTTCTTTGGGGGCCAAAGAAGAAATCATTTCATTGTAAATAGATATTACGTCGTTATCATCATCACTTTCAATATCTATTATGCAATGGGAAAAGTCTAGAATGGTTTGTTCCAAAGTAGGCACAAAGTCCTCATTTGGTTTAAAACATTCCTCGACTTCAAAAGTCTCGGAAGGAAAATCGTCGTCGGACTCAAATAATAAATCCAATTCATGTTCCCACAGACGATTTTCTTCCCGATAATAATTTTCAATTTTCTCATTCTCATACATACGCAAGCCCTCACCGAATGTCATAGGCCGAGGTGCGGATACATGAAAATGAGAACTTTGAAAATTACCATCAGACTTAAACGAAAACTCATTATTATAAGAAATTTGAAAAATATTGCAATTCATTTCAAAATTCCTATTACAAGGAGGTAAAGGCCCAAAATCATTATCATCATCGTCAAAATTCCAATAACCTAAGTTTTGACTTTCGTTATACTCGCCCAAAATCATTTTTGAATTTGTAATTTTTTGGGATTATAAGTATTGACTGAAAGCCATAGAATTACGGGCATTTTGAGAATTATAATAATGATTATCGAAAGAATTGGAATAAGACATGCTTACCCCAAAAATGGCTCAAAATGGCGAATTCCACAAAGATATGCGCGTGAGAGAAATTCAAGTGTTTCTAAGTGCTCAAATGTGGAAGTCCTGCAAAAAGATTAGAAAATAATACAAATAGAAAGAAAATACTACGAAATACTAAATCAAATAAAGTCTAAATCAAACTCATCCCCGGCAACGATGCCATTTTGATCAGCGCGTGAAAGGTGTGTTCATGTAAAGACACAATCGTTGTTTTCGTTTCACCGCGATAATACAAACAAACCTAAATTACGACTACACTTACGATACAAGTATAGCAGTAAGTCGGGTATCGAAAATCCACTGAGATGAGTTGCTAGAATTTATAGGATTTAATACTCCTCAATAAAATTGTAAAAAGGTGATTACAAACTAAAAAGGAAAAGATGCATAAAAGGAAAATATTAATCTAGACGAGTGTATTGAAACTAGATTAACAAAGCGGTAAAAACTATATGTTGTGTCGAATATCCCTCACCCGAGTTAACTAGTATAAAATGGTCACATGGGTCGATGAGTTATTACGAATGCGTTTCATTTCGACAGTTAATTGAAAGGGTTGTCACGCCCCTAAATTCGCATAAAAGCCTAATAAGATTTTGGCGTCAACAAATACCCCAAAAATTACGCACGCAAGGTCGTAAGCACGGGACATACATGATATGACCCGTCAAATCTCCTAGGCGCAATAACTAGGACAACGCACCCGAAATAGACCCATAAACACCATCACCAAAGCAAAGAAACGTGTCAACCCGAGTGAGTTCCATTCAAACACAACTTAGACTAATTTAGCTTGAAAGCATGTTAAAAATGCGATAAATAAATGCAATAAATCTACCTAGAAAGTACGAAAATAAAGCATGTAAACCTAATTAATCAAAGCAATAATTAAAGGAAAACAACTATATTAAAGGAGAGGATGATGAATAGTGCAACTTACAACCTAAATGGGTGTCAAACCAAGAAGAATAAAAGAAGAACTCTCCAAAACCCTCAAACCCTAAGCTAAACTATCCTAAAATCTATTCTATAACTTGATATCTGATATTTGCAACAAAATTCCTATATATAGTAAAAGGAAATGAAATAGAAAAGAAAAGACAAAATATCAGCTGGAAATAGGGGATCGATCGATTGATCCCTTTAATCGATCGATCGATGGATAAAATATCAGCCCACTGTCTCCCCACGATGGCCAAATTCTAAAGGATCGATCGATCAATTAAGCAGGGCTGCTTCTCCTTTCCTCCTGTTTTGGCATGTTTGCATTTCTCCTCCGCTAAAATCGTCGTAACTTCTTCAGTCTGAATCGAAATCGCGCACTGTTCAAGGCCACGCAAAGCTTGCAAGGAGGGATATAACTTCCGTGAACATGTTGGACCAGGTGCTAAAGCTGTGAAAAGACTAAAATGCCCTTGAACGTGCGATTGTGTACGAAAATGGAGCGGAATGCGTCTGAACTTCACACTTAGCATCCAAATACCTATAAAAGCTCAATTAACCCATGAAAAACATGTTATCATAGAAATCTGAGGTTGTCTAGTTAACGAGCATAAATATAGGGAATAAGATACCCGAGGGGGATAAAATGCGTCGGTTCGAGGGATGAAATACACAATATTTGCGTATTATCAGAGGTGTAGCTAGAGTTTATTCATTTTTATTAATTTATTTAGTTAGACTCTATTTTTAGTTGTATTTAATTATGATACTTCATTTGAGTTTTCATTGGGCCTTTCGGTTCCAAAATTGTTAGTGGTTTTCGGTTGGATTATTCGCGGATCTTATTATTCAGATTTTATTTAATCAGTATTGGAAATTAGATTTTTTCGGAGTTTTAGCATGTGATGGATCTTTTATTGCTCAGTTGTTCATGATCATTTGACATTGATTCAATTATTTATCTTACGGACTAATTTATTTATGTCTCATATCTGTCTCATGCTAAGAATGGTATTTATTTAGTTCACGCCCGACATAGTTCGGCGGCGGTGGCTGGCCACCCTGTCTGTCGAATTTTGCGGAGTGTGACAGATGGTATCAGAGCATGGTCTTAGGTCTCGTAGGTCATGTATCCGTTTAGCTTCCGCGTTACTGATCTTTGTTCCCTTTATTGATTCGTACTCCTCAAGGTAGAGGGTCTATCATACGTGTTATATGTATTTCTTAGAGATACGAAGTCTTGTGTTAAGGACGCTGTAGGTATTGAGTTTAAAATTAGTAAGCTTGATGTAAGGATCCTTAGAATGGATTATGGAGACGATAATTATTTTGGAGATTTTAATGTAGATGTTAGGTATCGTACGTATCTATTTTTGGTGTTGAGATTTAATTTGAGGATGTTAGCATTTTGATGATTTTTGGATATAGGACCAAGTGAGGATTTGTGAGAGCGTGTGGTACGCCGTTATTTTCATAGTTATGAGTACGTATGTAGGAAATATATAAATTATGTTGTTGTTCGTGGGGTAGGTGCATGTAGGATTGGATGTATGGGCGCCCAATTATGGCATTCTACGGGTAGGCATGCGTCAGCCTTATTTTCTTTTACAAAATTTACGCATTGATGCGTATGCTTCGTCTAATTTCGAGGACAAAATTTTTTTCTAGTGGGGAAGTATGTAACACCTCGTGTTTTAATTAATTTACTTTAATTAATTTGGAGAAAAATAAAATCTTAGAGTTACTGGCCTTTAAGAATTTAATTTGGTTTTATTAGTAAACTTTTCAATTGGGAATTAATTCGGGTTTATAACAAAAGTTATAAGGTTTTTATTTAAATATTTGACTGGCAGGTGCGTATTTGTTCAGCGAATGTATTTTTTATCAGATAATTAAAGTCAGATTTTAAAAGATTTCATTTTGGGTTGTGGCGGTCGTTCGAACGACATCGCATGTTGTTCGAACGACAGGTGTCCTCGTTCGAACGACGGTGAGGCGGTGGCTTGGTTAGACTCCTAATTGTTTCCAACTCTTAAACCCTTTATATACTAAACTGTTACGGGGCTGGGACTTCGAAAAACACTTTTTCTCTCAAACTTTCTCCAGTAAAGTTCTCAAAACATATTTCCCTCATTTTCAACCCCTAGCCCCAATTTTTAACATGTTTTGAAGATTCAATTGGTGTTCAATCTAGAGGATTTCAAAACTCTATTCATATTTTGATCAAATCAATCACGGGCATGAATACTCTATTCCTTTCCTTTGGTATTATGCATTTTAAGTGTTGCCTAAACCTTTAATT
This sequence comes from Sambucus nigra, assembly GCA_949130495.1. Classification (NCBI taxonomy): domain Eukaryota; kingdom Viridiplantae; phylum Streptophyta; class Magnoliopsida; order Dipsacales; family Adoxaceae; genus Sambucus; species Sambucus nigra. The sequence goes on along the minus strand of OX422223.1, from coordinate 349,174,599 downwards.
ACATGTTTTTCTTAAAAATCAATTAGCAACCTAATTAGAGAAAGTGAACACTAAAACTTGGGGTTATTTTTGTAAACTCTTTTAATATGAATAATATTTATAACCCTTCAGTACGTAGGATTTATGAGTGGATTTGGGGTTTTATTGGTGTAAATTGCATGTAGAAAAACCTTAGTTTTGAAATAAATGAATTTGGGGGCGTATAACTCACGTAACTTGTGTAGAGATGATGAAATTGGAATTTTGTTATAATAATGATGAAATCTCGATGTATTTAATTTAAAATAATTAAATGGGATTAATTAGGTATTTTGACGATGTGATAATTAAATTAAGATTTAATTGAATTGGACTATCATGCGTAGTTTCATACATTGATTAATTATGATTGTTTATGTGACTCGTTGGTATTATTTAATTGCCTTTTTATGATGACGGGTTGTTTAGTATTTATGCTCTCCCTGTATTTTAGGATGCCTTCTAGGTATGGAACTAGTGGGTAGACCTTTTTATGATTTACGCCTTCTAGGTATGGGACTAGTGAGGGTAGATTATTATGAGCTTATTATGTCGGGGTGGGCTAATTTTTGTTACTTTATCATCGTTACGCTAGCCTAGGCATGAGAATATGTTTAGATTTATGTCAGAAATTCATCATATACATAGGGTAGGAATTATTGATAACTTGGGGACCCTTAGGTATGGGACTAAGGGGTATTTTGAGGATCTCACATCGATTATAAAAGGGTGGGCTAATTTTTATAAATGGTGAAATTGAGGAAATTGTGATTTAATGCCTATTTTAAAAACGAGTATTAAAATTGGTGGCGACATAATGCGTCAGGGACCGACAGTTTAACCGGGTCAGCTTGGGCAATTTATGTTGCGTCATGTGTTGGAACCTTATCATATTGTGGGGAAATCAAAAGTTTAAACGATTTTTTGGCTGGCTATTGACAAGGGAAAGTGTGACACTTTGGTAAAAATTATCACCCGGAGCGGGAGGACTGCCATAATAAAAAAGTGAGAACAATAATGAAATTGAGTTAATTTAATTAAATTAACATCGTGGGACTTGGGAATTTAAAATCATACTGGTGTGCCTTTAAAATGGGAATTTCTAAGGGTAGTTAGTGATTTATAATTATCGTGTTTAATTATTCCATTTAATTTAAAATATTCTATTGTGATATTTATTGCGTATAATGTTACTGTCTGGATTCAAGGATCCTATTTTAAGGGAGTAGTGTGTATTCGTACTGGGGGCTCTGACCTCATGCATTGACTAACTTTTTCAGAATAAGTTTTGGAGAAGTTGCATAGTATTATCGAAGTTTATCATTTGGAGGTGCAGTTGGAGTTTATTCGTTTTATTTCTTTATTTAGTTAGACTTTCTTTTTAGTCGTATTTAATTATGAGACATCATTTGGGTTTTCATTGGGCCTTTCGGTTCCAAAGTTGTTAGTGGTTTTTAGTTGGATTATTCGCGGATCTTATTATTCAGATTTTATTAATCAATATTGGAGATTGGATTTATTCGGAGTTTTAGCATGTGATGGATCTTTTATCGCTCAGTTGTTTATGATCATTTGAGATTGATTCAATTATTTATCTTATGGAATGATTTATTTATGTATCATATCTATCTAATGCTAAGATTGGTATTTATTTAGTTCACGCCCGGCATAGTTTGGCGACGGGGGTTGGCCACCCGATCAGTCGAATTTTGTAGGGTGTGACATAAGGTCGGGTAGGTTGATCTTTAACTTGTGGAACAACTCTATCTACATCACCTCTGATGAGCGTCGCCTATTTACTAGTTACTTATCGACGCCCTAATTTATAATTCTAAGAGTAATCACGAGCACATCATTATGGGGAGTCCTTACCCCAATTAGATCTTCTTCTGTGAAGACGATGTGTTTGGTATGATCGACATCCTCTGGTCATCGACGCTTACCATCTTGGCTTTTTTCAGGGTTTATATGAAATACCTCCATGATAGTAGTGACCTTCTTTAGTTCCATCCGAACAGCGTTCCCTTGGATCTACTTCAGGTAGGATGCTTCATGGATCACCGTAAACTCATGTCCTATGTCATTATCAAGTACATCGTCTTGTTTTTGGTTACCATTAGCTGTAACCTTATCGACTTTATTCTTTATGTATTCGTTTAGATGTCCAACTTAGGTCAGCTTTGCCAAATGTGACTTCATGGCCTTATAATTCTCTGTCATGTCTCTGCCTTTCTTGTGGAATGTGCATCTCAGTGCATTGTTCCTCTCCCTTAGGTCACCATCCATCTTCTTGGGCCACTTGATAAATGGATGATCATTGATATTTCTCAAGATATTATAAGTTGGTTCTTTGAAGACTCCATTAACAGTCTGGAATGCCTTTGGAGGTTCCTCTTCTTCAATTACCCTTGGGAAAGGGAATTTCATCTGGGTGCTAAGAGTTCTTCTGGATAGCTCCCTATTAAACTTGACCCCTCGATGGGATAGATGTTGGTCCATCTCTCTACGGATAAAATTTTTGATGTCCTCATCCTGACGATTATTACTTATGTGGTGCCTCTCTAATCAGCTATGCTCTGATCGATCTTTGTCGCTCATGGAGCTCCTCCCTCAGTTGCGAGTCTTGCTCACCTAAGGACTTGGACACTTATCATGATATTTCCTGGTATCTCTATGGAGATCCCTCTCCATTCTTTCAAGTAGCCAATATATGCAAGCGCTCTCTTCTATTTAGAGGCGTGTTGCCTCCTCCTGCTCGTGAAGCCTAGCTTCATAAGTATCGACAAACCTGGAGATCTGAGCAGGTGGTCCTTGTCTTTCCTCAAAAGGTTGCCTCTATTAGAAAAACCCAGGATTTGATGGTTGGTGAATCTTTGACCCGACCATAGGTGGGGCTGGATCATCTTGCATGTTGTCAACTTGAGGAAGATTGTTGCTATGGTGAGACATTACGGGCTTTATTTCGATAAATGTTTTCATTGGAAAAAGAATTAATTCCCCCAAACGATGCCAATTGCGACTACAATTATTATCACAATATAAAATCTAGAAATCAATATCGAGATGAGAAAGTAAATGATCACACACAGCACCAAAGATATGTGGTTCAATAACTTGCCTGCGTCAACGGAGAGATTATTGTATACTTATTAGTGTATCTCAAATCATTAAAGTTACACCCTTTGCCCTGGGCCAGGGTTTACATTTTATATTTGTAAAAATAAGTGATTGAATTGTACGAATAACTCTGAAGCACTTTATACTTTTGACTCACCCGAGTCTACATTGTATAAGTGCTCATCTAGTTTGGAAATTGTGACAAAATATTGAGTCACATCCCCTAGATACCAAAGAACCTCAGATACTACACTTGATCCCTCAAATTGATTCATTCAAAGGTAAAAATCTCAATCACACACACACTAGGATTGCATACAATATACACATATTGCATTATTTGCGTGTGTATGAGTTGTGTGTGTTAATTCCCTTTCAAATTTTCTTTTAATAATTTTTAAGAATTTTTAAATAATTTTTAAAGGATTTTTTAGAAATTAAAATTTGGGTTTTAAAACTTTTGGGGTCATTATGAAATTACTGATTTTATTATTTCATACTTGAAAGTTTAGTTGGTTAGAATCCAAAAGCGCTTGAGACTTCAGGGTGTCTGTGTATTTATTTTGAAAACACGCGCGTTTGGGTGCATCATAGCCTTACACATGTCATTGTTACATCGACCGAATTTGTGTTTGTTTGTACACTCAGAACCTGTACGAATTCTCAGCCCTTGGATTTAGTTAATCGATGGTCTGCATGTATTTTCTCCCAATCCCAGTAAACCCCTTTAGACCAATCAGAGGACGTTTAAATCACCGCTTATATTAAACCATTGGCTCATTGTCAAACCCTCAAGACCAAATCTCAGCCTTTGGATTTGATCAGTTATTCTCGAACCTTCCTTGCTTACTATAAAAGGAGGCTTAGCCTCAGCATTGAGGACTTTTGCCAGTTCGTCTAAACTGAGAGAAAAGAGAAGAAAGAGAGAGAAGAAAAAAGAGAGAGAAACCAGAGAGAGAAAGAAACCCTAACTTGTCCAAACAAACTCTAACCTAGTCTAAAACCCTAAACTCATTTTTTTCAAAATCAGTTTACACCAAAACAAAACCTGAGTGTTTGAGAGTTATTTTGGTAGGGGTTTGAAGGATGTTCGTGGGTTGAATCCTCTGAGTTTGAGATCTTGCTTTATTATGTTATATTACACTTAGATCTGCATTTTTTTACGTTTCTCATCTTGAGAAATCAGATTTGTTGATTACTTTTCTGTAAATGTTTTTCACAACTTTAGAATTAACAAATTTCCTTTCTGTTTCTAGTTCTTATGAAACAAGACTTCTGATCTAGCTGCAATCCCAATCGGTGGTTTTCAATTTCAAAAATATTTTCAAAACCCTCTAAAATTGATTAAGACCTTGAACCGTCTTTCGAGCAAGGTAACCTTGGATTCTGGGTTAGTTTAAAGATCAAGAATGTTCTTTGTTTCCAAAGAAGAGAGAAACTCAAAAAACTTATTCATTTAGATCTTTCTGTAATTTGATAGGACTTATTTGTATAAATAAGTGTGCGTGTGTGCATGCATGTGTTAGATCACTTTACTAAAAACTTGTCACACTACAACACAAGAAGTGTTAGGTATAAGATCTTGAATCTTCAAGAGTCGACGTAAAGATGAAACAAAGTGTTGAGAAGTTAGCAAGCTGAGAAAGCAACATCAACATCAGAACTGCAGAAAAGTTAGAATCAAACCAGTGGGTACAAATTCTAAACTTGTATAGGCATGTTTTGTTTGCATGTTTGTTAAATAGCTTGTAACTTGTATATTTTATTTTTAGTGGATTTTTGGTTTTTGACTTAGAAGTCACCGTGGATGTTTCCTCTGTTGGGTGAGGTTTTACCACGTTAAAAACTGTGTGTACTTAATCTTCCGACATCTCATCATCTCATTCTTGTTGGTGTGCTGATATAAACTGTTTTAGTTTTGCGTTTCAAAACTAGTTACATAATCTTGAACTTATCTCGTACATGGTTTTATTAAACACACCTTGTGGTTAATCTGGTTTGATTTAAAGAAAAGAGTTTCCCCAAAAAATAGTTCGGAGTTATTTAGACAGTTTAATCTTGAATTAAACGGCTTAAGTGACAGTTTTTCAATTGGTATCAGAGCTTGGGAAATTTCTTTTAAAGATCTTGTGTTTCTGAAATTATTTTCTTAAAATCAAACAATGGACGAGAAAAATGAAAGATTTGGTAACTTGACCATACGTCCTCTCTTTGATGGAAACAACTTTTCTTACTGGAAAGTAATGATGGTTGATTTCATACAAGGAACCTTGGGAGATAATGTCTGGGACATTATTGAAAATGGGTATACTTATCCTACAAAACCATCCACTGAAGGAAGCAATGAGAGGATTAAGAAAGTACAAATTGAATTCACTCAAGAAGAGAAACAAGCCTCTTGAAATAATAACAAAGGCAAGAATGCTATTTTTATGTCTATAAATGAACATGAGTTCAAAAGGATCTCATATTGTACCACTTCTAAGGAAGCTTGGGATACTCTAGTTACTGCGCATGAAGGTGACACTAGAGTTAAGGCTACTAAACCACAAATTCTTATCCAGTAGTATAACCCTTTAATCATGTCAGACTCTGAATCTTTTGATGACTTCTACATGAAATTAACTGACATTGTGACCAAATTACACTCTAATGGGATAACTTATGATAGAAATGAAATTATCTAGAAAATTCTAAGGTCATTACCACAGAAATTTGATAACAGAAGATATGCTATTGAGGAAATTAGTGATCAAATCTCACTCCTGAATTACTCAGTAGTAAACTGAGAACTGTGGAAATAGAACTAGAATTTAAGAAACAATTAACCCAGTCCCATAGGAAACAGACTACCTCCAATTTGAGTTTCTCCTCTAAACTGATAAGACCTGAGCTTAGCATTAACAATAATGATTCTGATGAGGAATGTGATATAGATAGTTTGGAAAATCATATTGCCTTGATGTCAAAGCAGTTTAAGAAAATTGTGAAATTTAGAAATAAAATGGTAACAAGACAAGGCAAGCCAAATTATCTAACTCAGTCTAATCACAAACCTCATGAGAACGGTCAAGACAAACATCGCAAGGACATTCATAAGATACCTAACAAAGACTTAAAGAATATTGAATGTTTTTTAGATGTGGAAAATTGGATCACATAGCACAAGACTGTAGAGTTAACTTGAACACGACCAATAAACATACTAGGGCCAACATTTGCAAGACTTGGGATGATTCAAGTGACTCTGATAATGAGGAACCTAAGTCATCTGATGTTTTTTATCCTTGCATGTATTTCTTTGCCAATAATTTATATAATGATGATATGCATGTGCCTAAGTATGAGAATGATGCTAGTAGCTCTACTTCTGTTGTTATGAATCATGTTGCTACTGGTTTAGATGCTTTAATTTCTGAGAACATTACTAGTTCTACAACGGGGTGTGTGAGTCAAAGGGAAAGCGATAATGACGATGTCAATGTGTGTGTGAGTTCAAGAATTGAATCCTTAGGGGTCACTTCACACACTACACTTAGTGATTCGGACACTGAAGACCTCCCTCATGTTCATACACTTTATGCCAAAACTCTCAAGAAAAGCTCTAGACTAGAGAAGATAGTGAAAGATCTCACTAAGAAACTAGAAGACCTAAGTCTAATGGTTAAACTTAACGCTAAAGAGTACACTACCCAATGTCTAATTCACCAAAATGAAGTCAAAATTTTTGATCAAAAATTAAAAGATTTGATTGAAATAAATGAAACTCTGGAAAAAAAAAATATAAAGGGACTATTGATGTAAAAAATTGGATTACTCTAATTATTCAATCACAGATAAATAAATGAGATAAAGAATTTTAAAGTGGTTCAGCCTTATAAGAATGGCCTACGTCCACTGTTGCTTTATTGCTGAGTGTTTGGGAATTCTCGATTATAAGTTCTATCAAGAAATTCCCTTCTAGATTCGGGGTTGGATTCGGATCCAGGTCCCCCTTACAATGAGGATTGTACAATGTATTTATAGCCCTGAGGCTGTAGTGTGAAATGGTAATACATTAAATGATATATATATATATATATATATATATATATATATATATATGTAAGGGTAATACATGTAATGCCCTCTTTGCGTGTGCGTCTGAATGATAAGCATTTAATGAATCAGTTGAACTGTTGGTTATCCAGCTATTAATGCTTTGTTCGAGATGCAGCTCGGACCGTCTGAGTTGCTCGGACCGCCTAAGATTCTCGGTACTCAAGAGTTCCTCAGAGAGACATTGTTCCTCGGAGCGCGTGAGTTCCTCGGGGAACTAGTCTTCCTCATTGTAGTCTTATTCCTCGGAGCGCGTGGGTTCCTTAGAAGTGTTGGTTGTTGCCACGTAGATAGCCATGTGTCTTCATATGATTGGTCCATGTCAGCAGATTAAATTTGGTATCAACAGAAGCCCCCAATGTTTCATAGTTCGAAATTTGAGGAGTATGGAACATTCTTTCTCGGAATATGGTAGCTTTAAATAGTCTTCCTGATTTTTGGAGCGTTTCCCTTGTATTTATTTCTCCTTCCTAATTCGTAGAATCATGCTTTTTTGGACTTTTTTGCGTGCTTCGATTCCCACGTCACTTTTCATCTTTTTAGCTGCTGTTGTCCGCTTTGATTCCCGCACCAATTTTCATCTTTTTAGCCGTTGTTGTCCGCTTTGATTCCCGCGCCACTTTTCATCTTTTTAGCCGCCGGTAACGTAATCATCCTTTTTTGTAATCATTACTTCACCATTTCCCAAGGTAAGGTATTTAAACTTCACAGACACTCCCATCGTCTTCTACCTTTTCAAATTGTTATCTTCGAGTTTTATGTCGTCTCTTCCTACTCTCTTGTGCGTTCATCTTTTCCGTCGTTTGTTGTCAGCAGATCCATTTTTTTCCTGTAAGATCTTCTTCCTTCTTCTTCATTTCTCACCATGGTTTACCCTGTTGAATCTCTTGAGAAGTTTCGTTCTGATTTCTCCATTCCCTCATGGGTTATTTTGGAAGAGCTTTTTGAGTCTTCTAATTACTTCCATTTGGCTGAGGGACATTGGTTCCCCAGTCTCTTTTTTACTAAGTGTGGATTTTCTTTGCCACCAAACCCCTTGTGTCTGAAATTTTGTCAGTACTTTGACGTTGTTCCTGTACGAATAGCCCCCAACACATGGAGAATAGTTAATGGGGTGCATAGGTTAAATCAAATTCATGGAACTCGAATAGGAATTCCAGAAATCATGTACTGCTATAGATGGGAAATTAATGATAATATTTTTTATTTAAAAACTAGATTTTTGAATAGAGCCTTAGTAGTCAATCTCCCTGATGCCAATATGGATTATTTTGAACATGGGGTTGTCATAAAAAATTGGCAACACCCTCCATTAGCTGGAGATGAGGTTTACCAAGGTCCCAGATGCCCTCCTTATGGCAATGGGATAGGTTATTTTTATTTTATTTTATTTATTTTGAAATCATGTTTCTTTTGTGTTTGATAAAATGCGCCACTGATAACAATGTTTATTTATTTACAGTTGATAGCAAGAGAAAGTGCCCAAAAGATGCAGATGTCAATATAAGGCATTTGAAACTTATCTGGAGTCTGCATCAAAGTGTTGCCGACGAGCACATTAGATCAGCTTCGTGTCTGTTGCAGTACAAGAGCTACACCACTTCTTTCACTACTCGTCCAGTGATAAGTGAATCAGAGCCAGTACCAGCTTCCACAAGCTCATCGCCTGAATCCCATATTCCTTTAAGTGAAAGGATGAAGAAGAGAAGACCTCCGACCCTGTTTGAGAAAACTGCCTCCGATTCTGGGGAGGTAAAAAGGAGTAGGATTGGTGTCCCAAGGGAGGGGACGAAGAAGACTGATGCAGCTCCTCCAACTGCTCCTGTTAAAGTTATCGAGAAGCCCGCAGTGGCTCCGAGCAGGTCTGCTGCTCCTGGAGAGGTGATTGTGATATCACCGATCAAGGGTTCTTCCTTGGTTGAATCTATACCTGTTCCCCCGAGGAGGCTGAAGAAGAGCTCCTCGGTCAATTTGGTTGATACCATTACTCAGCCCCTAGTTACTGGAACTGGGGTTCCAACTTTTATTCCCCCGAGCTCTGCCATGAGCTCGGTAAAGTCCTCGATCATTCCCGAGGTACAAGGTACTGAAGAAAACCTTACTCGGGACATGGTCACGTCACTAGCTGCTCGTCACCTTGCTTCCGTAAGTCATCTTACTTTCAATTTTTCATATTTCCTTTGCCATTTCTGTTTCTAACTTGCTTTCTTTTTCTGTTCATAGTTGACGAGTTGCTTTAACATAATCCTGAAGAAGGATGAAGCGATTAAGGCTTATTGCTCCTCGTCCAGTGTGGAGGGAGCTCTGGAAGAAGCTACCAAGTCTCTGGCAAATTCTCGTTAGAAATATGCTGATAACAAAGCTGTCTGGGAGAAGAAGTTTGCCTCCTCCGAGCAAGAAAAAGCTCGGGCTGTTGATGCCTCCAAGGAGTTAGAGAAGAGAATAAATGTCCAAGAGAAGGAAAATAAGGAGCTTGAGGAGAAGCTCAAAACTACAGGAGAGTTTGAAGATAAACTCAAGGCTGCCGAGGAGGAGTTGGTTAAACTTCGGGAAGTAGGTCGTCAGAAGGAGGAAGTTGAGCAAAAACTGAAAGCTGCTGATGACTTGTTGTCCGAAAAGCTTGCCTTGGAGAAGACCAAGAGGAAGATGGATGTGAAGAAGTCCTTCAGCTCTGGCTGGTAAAAGGGGTGGAATAAGGGGTTGGCTGCCATGGTGTCGCAAGTGGACTATGGCAGTCTCAAATACTTTAGGGATGGATGGGTTGATGCCCTTCAGGAGATGAAGGTCGATGAGTCTTCCGAGATCTTCCAGAGACATATCCCTGGTCCCCCTCCAACTCCAGAAGAGTTAGAAGAGGATGAAGCTACCTCCGAAGAGTCTTCGATGGTGATGGGAGATCATGCCCTAGCCATCCAGCCTGCTGCCGAGGAAAATCAACAAATCTTTCCATCCTCCGAGTAGCTGCTTATTCTCCCCGAACAACTATCCCTTCCTTCCGAGCAACCTACCTCTTCATCCCAACCTCCCGAGAAGGTTTTGGGAGATAAGGAAAAGGTGTAGTGTTGTTCGGGGTTCTCTTTATTTTGTTTCTCTTTATCAAATGTAACCCAGAAGATGTAACTCTGAACTATGATCTAATAAAACTTGAACTTTTTTGCATATTGTTGTCTATCTTTCATTCATACTCTGCTTATTCTTTTTATTGATGATTGCTCTTCTTTCTCTGCTAGTTTGTGGTTAGGATGGAACTGCTATCTGCCCATGATACAAAGTTGCTGGGATAATATAATGAGTACTTTAAGGCTGGTCACACAGACCTGAGTGCTGCACAAGTTGTCGACATACTTGGTCACGATGCTTCAGAACAGGCAGTGGAAGCATATCAATATCTGAAGTGTCTTCTTGATAGGGCTGTAGTCAATAACGTCGCCTATTATGAAATGATTGAGGATCTTCAAAGCACCCTCGAGGACCTTCAGCTTCAATACAAATAATCCACTGCTTTGTTGCATGAGGGGTACGAGAAGAAGTACCAGCAGATCATTGCCGACAAGGGCTACGAGAAGCTTTTTGCTGGGTACGATGTAAGGGAGAGAACCTTAAGAGGTGAGGTCAAAGACTGCAAATTGATTGCTGAGTTGCTGGAAAAGGAAAACAACAACCTGCAGAAGGAGCTATCACAATTCAAGTCTGCAGCTTCCACTTCTAGTGCCTTGATCCCAGTGACCGATGAGGGATTTTTGTTCTTAGAGGTTGAGAACTCTAAGTTAAGGGAAGAGTTGGACACCTTGAAGAGGTCGGGCCCTTCCACATCTTCTCGGGGATGAGCAAGAGCTCCTCGGGGACGAGCAAGAGCATCTCGGGTTCTTGTCGAGGAACAGAGGACTCAGTCTGCCTTAGAGAACCAGGCTTTCCAATTAATGGCGAAAAACCAGGCGTTGTCTGATATGTCAAAGAAGATTAGGGACTTGGAAAAATATCTCTCTGCGCAGAAGTCAGTCTTGGAAAAAAGGAGCTTTTCATCAAGAATCTCCACGAGCAGCTAAAAAGGCTAACATATCAATTCCACAAACAGCCCAGGGTGTTCTGGATGGATGGATACAACGAAGCATTATTCCACTTGGACGATCGTATTCAGAATGCCAATAATGAGGGCTACAAGCAAGGCTGGCTGAATGCCTTAGGTGTGCTAAAGCTCGAACAAGGTCATTATCTGTGGGACTACCATGATCCCGGGTTGCTCGACTTGCCTGTGCCACCATACAATTTGGACATGGATTGGATCCCTGCTCAGGCCATTCCACGGAGCTTAATTTCAAAGTATCTCGGTGACTACAATTTACATTCTCAAATCGAGGTATCTCATCCCGAGCATATCTTAGATCGACCATCCGTGATGAATGTCAGGATGTTGAAGGATCTCAACTTCATCAATTATCCTCTGTCTTTAAATGATCCGCCTGCTAGCGAGGAACCTGTGTTAAAAGCAGAGGGGAAGAGACTAGTAGAATAGGAATTTTTGATGTAATAGTTAGTATACATGTCAATGTAACTGTAATTCCATTATCAATGTAATTTATTTTGAATTCAATGAAAGACTTTCATTTTTGTTTGCAAATCTTGATTGCTATTGTCTTGTAGTTCTCAAACACTTTATATTTAGGCATATCTATTAAAAAAATAACAATGTTGTTTGTCGACCAACTCAGTAATAATTAAAAAGTTTCAAGTTTCAATAATATTGATCGATCACTTAATAATAAAGTCACGAGTATAAAAATGTTTAAAATTTTTCCAACCAACCAAAGTCGTTAAATTATGCTTGTCGACCAACTACAGTTAGTGGGTTTTTATCCCCGACCAGCCATAGTTGGTAGATTTTTCTCTTAAATGTTTCCGACCAACCAAGGTCGATAAATTTTCTTTGTCGACCAACTACAGTTGGTGGGTTTTTATCCCCGACCAGCCATAGTTAGCAACTTTTTCACTTTCTGGAATAATCTTACCTCCCGACCAACATAAGTTGGCATTTGTGAGAATATTTTGTTTCCTAGCCAAACAGGTTGCATTTTTAGGAATATTTTGTTTCCTAGCCAAACAGGTTGGCATTTTTTGGAATATTTCATTTCCTAGCCAAAGGAAGTTGGTATTTTTAGGAATATTTCGTTTCCTAGCCAAACAGGTTGGCATTTTTAGGAATATTTTGTTTCCTAACCAAACAGGTTGGCATTTTTAGGAATATTTTGTTTCCTAACCAATCGAAGTTGGCATTTTTAGGAATATTTTATTTCCTAACCAACCGAAGTTGACATTTTTAGGAATATTTTGTTTCCTAACCGACCGAAGTTGGCATTTTTAGGAATATTTTACTGCTGAGCAGTCTGAACTTTGTCGAGTTTTGCGGAGTTTTGCTGAGTAGTGTGTAGCACTAGTATTCCCCGAAAAAATCTCAATAAAAGGAGAGACTTTAGCAGAATATCTTCATTTTATTCATACTGATGGAACTGTGTTATATATACATCACTGATAATACTTGCGTAGGTGTTCTGCGTTCCATGCATTCTTGAACTCCTCTCCCTCTAGAGTTTCTATTCGATAAGTTCCTGGTCGAACAACTTCTGTAACTCGGTATGGTCCATGCAAATTTGCTTCCAGCTTATTGTTCTTTTTAATTACTTTCTTCAACACATAGTCTCCTTCTTTCAGGTCGCACTTCTTCACCCTTTTATTGTAGAACAAAGTTGTTCGTTGCTGGTAAGCAGCATTTCTAATGGTTGCTTCTTCTCTAACTTCCTCGAGCATGTCTAAATCCAGTCTTCTCATTAAGTCGCTGAAAGGGGAATTGAAATTCAGTACCCTGTGTGTTGAAAGGCCCAACTCGGCAGGTATGACAGCTTCACTTCCAAATGCCAGCATGTATGGTGATTCTCCAGTTGCTACTCGGGGAGTAGTTCGGTAAGCCCAAAGTACTGATTGTAACTCGTTGATCCATTTTGCTTTTGCATCATCCAATCTTTTCTTCAAGCCATTTAGCAGCATTTTGTTTGTCACCTCAGTTTGTCCGCTTTGAGGATGGCCTGGTGCTGAGTGGACCTTCAAAATATTTGATTGATGACAATAGGCGGCAAACTCCTCGTTATCAAATTGTGTTCCATGGTCTGTGATGAAGGCATGAGGTAGACCATATGGACAAATGATGTTCTTCCAAATAAATTGGTACACCTTCTCGTACGTCATGTCAATGAGTGGCTCAACTTCTACCCATTTAGTAAAATAATCCACTGCGAAGACGAGGTACTTGAACCTTCCTCGGGTCGTTGGCAGTGGCCCAACCAAGTCAATTCCCCACATGTCAAATGGCCAAGGGGAAGTTATGGGTGTCAATAATTCTTGTGGAGTTCTTCGGATGGAGGAAAAGCGCTGGCACTTGTCACACTTCTTGGCGTAGGCTATACAATCAGCCCTCATCGTCGGCCAGTAGTATCCTTGCGTCATTACCCTTTGTAAAAGCGTCCGACCTGCTACATGTGCTCCACAAGACCCTTCGTGGATCTCTTCAATTAATTCTTTCACCTCAGAGGGGTGTACACATCTCTACAAACCTGCCATAATTCCTCGTCTATATAAAACACCATTAGTTAATACATACCGAGCAACTTTAAACTTTAATTTTTTGGCAGCGAGCTTATCAATTGTCAATTCTCCCTCCTCGATATACGCCCTGATGGAATCCATCCAAGATGGTCCTAAATCAAGGGTGATAAAGTTCATCGCCAGATCTTCATCTATTCTCCGACCAGCTAACACTTCAATTGGGATTGTTCGTCATAGCTCGGTGCGAGTAGCTGATGCTAGTCGAGATAGTGCGTCTGCTCTCTCATTCTCCATTCTTGGTATTCTAACCAGCTGAATAGCGACAAATTCTGACACCATCTCCTTTGCCTTTGCATGATATCTGATCATTAATTCTCCTCTAACTACATATACTCCCATCATTTGGTTTATGATCAATTGAGAATCACTGAAAATAATGACCTGTTGCGCCTCCATAATTTTTGCCAAACTAAGTCCTGCAATCATGGCCTCATACTCAGACTCATTGTTGGAAGCTTTGAATTGGAAACGCAAAGCGTATTCCATACCGACCTCATCTGGAGTGCTCAAAACTATCCCCGCACCACATCCTGTAGTACAAGATGAGCCATCTACATATAGCCTCCATATAGGTAACTCGTCTTCGAATTTATGATCAGTCAGAGTTCCTCGGTGAAATATTTGTTGCTTCCTTTCCTCCTCGGATTTTTCTTGCTCTTCGTCGATCATTTCTTCTTAACCTTTTACCAACCGGAGTTGGTCTGAGCCCGAAGTCAATGATCTTGTAACATCCACTTGCCTTTTTACCAACCAGAGTTGGTCTGAGCTAGTGTTTGTTGATCCTGTAACATCCACAGGTTGATCAGCGAGCAACTTTTGTTCCTCGGAGCTATCAGGATAGGTGAACTCTGCTATAAAATCTGCTACAGCCTGTCCTTTAAGCGATAATCTGGGTTCATAGACTATATCATATTCACCGAGCTCTATTGCCCAGTACATCAATCTTTCTAATTTTTCTGGCTTATGCAGGGCTTGCCTCAATGGCATATCAGTATATACTACTATAGTATGATCCTGGAAGTATGGCCTCATTCTCCTACTTGCCTCAATCAGCGCCAGTGCCAATTTTTCCAGCCTTGGATATCTGATCTCTGCTCCTCGGAAGTCCTTACTTGTATAGTAAATTGGCTTTTGTAGTCCATTCTCCACTCTGATCAACGCCGAGCTAACTGCATTATCGGACACTGCAAGGTACAAGTATAATTTTTCTCCCATCACTAGCCTGGACAACAGTGGAGGTTCTTCCAAGTATCTCTTCAAGTCTTGAAAAGCCTTCTCGCATTCATCATTCCACTAAAAAGTCTTTCTGAGTGTCTTGAAGAATGGGAGACATCTATCAGTTGCTCGTGACACAAATCTGTTGAGTGTCGCTATTCGTCCTTTGAGACTCTGTACTTCCTTCTTCATCGTTGAAGATCGCAGCCCTAATAGAGCTTTGATCTTTTCAGGATTTGCTTCAATGCCTCATTGATTGACAATGTACCCTAGAAACATGCCTTCTCGTACTCCAAAGATGCACTTCGTCAGGTTCAGCTTCATTTGATATTTATCTAGTTGATCAAAAGTCTGACTTAAGTCAACTAGATGATCGTCAACTTTCTTGATTTTCGTCAGCATATCGTCAACATAGACTTCCATATTGTCACTGATTTGTTCAGCAAAGACCTTATTAATCAGCCTCTGATATGTCGCACCTGCATTTTTCAAACCAAAAGGCATAACATTATAACAATAAGTTCCCCTAGGGGTAATGAAAGAAGTACTCTCCCTATCTTCAGGTTTCATTTTTATCTGATTGTAACCAGAATAAGCATCCATGAAGCTTAGCAACTCGTGTCCCAAGGTAGCATCCACCAGCTGATCAATTCGGGGCAATGGAAAGTGATCCTTTGGGCATGCTTTGTTGAGGTCGGTGAAGTCTACACACATCCTCCACTTATTGTTTTTCTTCTTTACCATTACCACATTAGCTAACCAATCTGGATATTTAACATCTTCAATGAAACTAGCTTTCTAGGTCTTCTCGACTTCCTCGTGTATGGCTTGATTCTTCTCGGGACTAAATACTCTTCTTCTCTGCTTCACAGGCTTGATCTCCTTATTTACATTAAGCTCGTGACATAAGAAGTTTGGGTCTATCCCAGGCATATCTTCATGACTCCATGCAAAACTTTGTCTTCTGCTTCTAAGGAAAGTTATCAATTTCTGTTTTAATGAAGCTTCCAACGATGAACCTATTTGAGTAGTTCGCTCAGGGTGCTCGTCGTCCAGAATGATGTTTTCAGTAGTTTCCACCACTTGACCCTTCACGAGTTGCGACTCATCTCGAGGATCCAATGTTTCAATTTCTGCACCTTCATCCACTTGATAGGTAGTAGTCTTTTTCTTTGATTCTTCCAGTTCTTCTTGCTCGGCGGATGAATAATAGCATTCCCGAGCTACTTTCTGATCACCTTTCACAACTCCTACTCCAAAGTTTGTTGGAAATTTTAGGCACTGATGCACTGTAGATGGTACAACCTCAAACTTCTTCAATCCTACTCTTCCCATGATGATATTGTATGATGATTGGACATTCTTATCCATCACGAAGAAACGTATTCTTTCTGTCCGACAAGCAGGCCACGTACCAATGAATATATCCAACTTGATCGTCCCAAGTGGAAATACTTTTTCGCCAGCAAAACCAATGAGGGTTCTGTGGTAAGGCACCAGTTGAGATAGCTTTAGATTTAAACTATCGAGGCATGAGTAGAACATGATGTCTGCCGAGCTACCATTGTCGACCAGTACTCTTGAAATCATGACTTCCTTCATTCTCATTTTGATCACCAGCGGGTCATCATGAGGATATAAAACACCTGCAAGGTCATTTTTTGAAAAACCGATGACCAATTTCTCCCTGTTTACCTTTCTCGGGCGATCTTCCTCAGTTAGATTTATTCGTTGAATGTACGATCGAGCTTGAGCCTCACCGAGGTAAGCTTTTCTTTCAGCAGTAAGGTCTCCTCCTCTTGCATCTCCTCCTGTAATAACATTACAATCAAATGACCCAAAGCGTATTGAAAATACCTCTCGTTCTGGTTGCCTTGGTTTCTTGGGAATATCGGGGTCATCCTATGGATCAACTTCATGGTTTTTCTTCTTTTTCTCCTCTACTCGACGAGGAGATCTATATCTCTCTCTATTTCGGTCGTTGTTTCTTCTTTTGCCTCCCTGATCAACATACTTTGCTAGCTTTCCTCGTCGAATGAGTGTTTCAATCTCATTCTGAAGAGCTATGCAATTTTTGGTTATATGGCCATAATCCTTGTGGAACTCGTAATATTTTTCCCTATTCCTCGTGTCAGGGTCTGCCTTCATTTTCTTTGGCCAGTTTAACTCCTCACTGTTCTTAATTTCTTCCAGGACGTGGTTGATAGTTGCCTTCAAAGGTGTGAAATTATCAAATTTCCTCAAGACCTCCCATGACGACCTATTTTTGGATTGTTTGTCACCACCATTGTTCTTATGTTCTTTCTTCTTAGCTTTATCACCTTCCACCTTGGTTTCTTTGGCGTATATATTCTTGTTCGCAGACATAGCCTCCTCGGCATTCATAATCTTAGACGCTTTTCCCATCAGGTTCGACATGGTTCGAGGTGGATCTTTGGCCAAAGTGTAGTACAACTTGTTTGGCAGTAGTCCACTCATCAAAGCGGTAATCGCTATCTTCTCCTCATAATCAATGACTTCGAGTTTCTCGTTATTAAAACGAGTTATATAATCTCTGGTACTCTCACCAGCTTTTTGTCTAACACTTAACAAATGTGCTACTCGTTTAACTGGCTTTGGTCCAAAGCAGAAATTCCCAATGATTAACTCGGCCAGTTGAAGAAAAGTTGAAATCTTACCCCGAGGAAGACTATTATACCATATTTGAGCAGATCCGGTAAGTGTTCCCGAGAATGCTCTGCATCTCATCTCATCTGGGACAACATAGGTGTCGGCTGCAGCTTGGTATTGTTCTATATGAAGGACAGGGTCAGTCTTTCCATCATACTTGGGAGTCACAACAGGTGCTTTGAACTTTGATGGAGTTGGAAAATCAACAATGTCCTGGACAAAAGGCGTTCCTCGAACAAAGGTTCGTTGTAGAGGGTTCTTGGCCTTAGCCATTTCCGCAAATATATCCTCCAGCCTCTGAATAGATCCTTTCCATGCATCATTTCCTTCCTCAGTCCTATTGGTTCAAGCAACTGATCGCGTTGAAGTGGCTTCCTGGGATTTATCTTCACGAACAGCTGGTCGGTCATAGGATCTATCTTGACGAGTAGCTGGCCGCGACTGGACAGATCCTTCCCTTAAATCTGATGGTCGTCGAAAGCTCCTCGACACTGCATTAAGAGGACTTTTGTTCCTCCTAGGGACTAATCGGTCGAAAGGAGAAACCCTACTTAATCTTTCCAATACACTAGTCCTTTCAGGGGAGAGGGTGACACGTTGTTCAGTATCTGTGGCCCGCACTGACAAAGTTCGCCTAGGTTGATAAGAAAAATCTTCAGATTCCTCATTGCGATATGAATTAGTACGCCTAGTACGCGAAGAAGGCGCACGGGTATTTCTTTGAATGCTTCGTGGTCCGGAATGGGCTGATGCACCGCCATGGAGGGTTTGGATGAGTTGTCGCATTATTTCTTGCATGACGGTCTGGCCCTGAGCCAGATTTGCCATTATTCCAGTCAGATCTGGAATAATTGGTGGAATAGATGGATTTGGAAGGGTTCCAGCATTTCAATTACTGGATTCAAGAATATCCGCCATTGGTAATGGATTGTTTTTTATGAAAAACGATATTATCAGTTGTTTCCCACAGACGGCGCCAATCTGTTGATGTAAAAAATTAGATTACTCTAATTATTCAATCACAGATAAATAAATGAGACAAAGAATTTTAAAGTGGTTCAGCCTTATAAGAATGACTTACGTCCACTGTTGCTTTATTGCTGAGTGTTTGGGAATTCTCGATTATAAGTTCTATCAAGAAATTCCCTTCTGGATTCGGGGTTGGATTCGGATCCAGGTCCCCCTTACAATGAGGATTGTACAATATATTTATAGCCCTGAGGCTGTAGTGTGAAAGGGTAATACATTAAATGATATATATATATATATATATATATATATGAAAGGGTAATACATTTAATGCCCTCTTTGCGTGTGCGTCTGAATGATAAGCATTTAATGAATCGGTTGAACTGTTGGTTATCCAGCTATTAATGCTTTGTTCGAGATGCAGCTCGGACCGTCTGAGTTGCTCGGACCGCCTAAGCTTCTCGGTACTCAAGAGTTCCTCGGAGAGGCATTATTCCTCGGAGCGTGTGAGTTCCTCGGGGAACTAGTCTTCCTCGTTGTAGTCTTGTTCCTCGGAGCGCGTGGGTTCCTCGGAAGTGTTGGTTGTTGCGACGTAGATAGCCACGTGTCTTCATATGATTGGTCCATGTCAGCAGATTAAATTTGGTATCAACAGGGACATTATTAGAATTGGAACAAGCCAAAGAAAAGACAACAACTATTTTTAAAAAATTTGCTAAGTTTGAAAATAATTCCAATTGTTTTGATGATTTTGTAGTTGATGCAAAAACCAATTTTGATGATCGAACTGGAATATGATTTTACCCAAATTTAAAGACACAAATTAAAAACTTTGAATCAATCAAGTTTGTGTCGGGTGGCAAAAGACCTATGGAAACATGTCCAGATTTTCATTCACTAAAAAATGAGTTTGATAAAAAACATCAAAAGTTGGATATTGGGGAATCAAGTAACTCTAAGTGTGAAAGTCCACCTAAGGCTAAATACATCTGCCCTCCTATTAGGAAGAGTGATTATGCGTTTTAAACTATATTCCCTAGGAACAAGGTTCAAAATTAAAATTCCATGAAACCTATGTTTAGAGACTTTCCTAAGGAGATACCTTCTTCAAACAATCTGTATTGCTCTTACTGTGACATATTCGAACATTCTTTTCAAGGTTTCTACTCTAGACGTTTAGTTAATCCTGTCCGTAATACTCCTTTATATCAAAACTTTAACTACTCTAGGAGAAGCCGTAATAATTATGTTCTGCCTAGACAACCAGATAAAAACTCTAACTATAGAAAGAGAAAGACCAAACCTAAAAGATCATTTACAAGAAGGATTCCTAGGCAATTTTCTAAACCATATGCTCATATCCTTCATAAAACTCAAATCCATGCGCAAAATATTTTTCAACAAAAATCTAATGCTCGCAAGTTTTATCAAAGAGAGAAAATATGCGAAAAATAAAAACAAGAGCTATTTGGGTTAGAAAAGATGAGCTATTGCCCCAGATGAAGTGTAATATTGTGATTACTACATTAAAAGCTGAACACACCTCTTCTGGTTGGTACTTAGACTATGGGTGCTCAAAACATATGACTGAGGATGATACAAAACTTTTAGACAAAATCAGCTTTGCTGGAGGAAAAGTTATTTTCGGTGATGGTGTATCATCTCAAATCATTGGCAAAGTAACACTTAATGAAGAAGGAATGCATGTTCTTGAAAATGTTCTTATAGTAAAAGGTCTTAAGGATAATCTACTTAGTATCTCGCAATTTTGTGACTCAGATCGTAATGTCACCTTTTCAAAGAATAATTTCAAGAGTTTAAATGAAAAATATGAATGTATAATTACAGGATTCAGAACTCCTGCCAATTGTTATACAGTCATGAATAGTACTGAAACCTGTAACGTTGCTAGAATGGATGACAATGAAATATGGCATAATAGAATGGGTCACATAAATTACGATAGTCTTAGTAGATTGTCTTCACAAGAAATAGTTATAGGAATTCCAAAAATCAAACCTATCTCTAACATTATCTGTGGACCATGTTAGGAAGGAAAGATTGTTAAGGCACCTCATAAGAAAGTTAAAGATATCCTTACCTCTAAACCCTTGGAGATCATCCATATGGAAATAATGGGTCCTTCTCGTACTGTTAGTCTCTGTGGACACAGTTACATTCTAGTTATGGTTGATGACTTCACCAGGTTACTTGGGTAGCCTTCTTAAAATAAAAGTCAAACACTTTCAGAACGTTTTTAAAAATCTTACCGCGTATAGAAAATGAGAAGGACACTCAAGTAAATAGAATTTGTAGTGATAGAGGAGGATAATTCATAGATACAGGTATTATAGAGTATTGTGACTATAATAATTACAAACATGAGTTTAGTGCTCCTAAAACTCCTCAACAAAATGGAATTACTAAGCGAAAGGATCGTACCCTTCAAGAGATGGCACGCGTTATGATCCATGCTAAATGTTTACCTAAATATTTTTGGATATAATCAATTCATACTGCGTGTCACATCATTAATAGGGTCTATCTTAGGAAGAATTCTAAACAAACTGATTACGAACTATGGTAAGGGAAGAAGCACAATCTTAAATACCTTAGAACTTTTGGTAGTACTTGTTATATCTGCAAAGACAGAGAACACTTATCCAAGTTTGAGACTCGTGGAGATAAAGCTATCTTCCTAGGATATTCACCTAACAGTAGAGCATACCGTGTCTATAATCTTCACACAAAGATCTTAATGAAATCCATAAATGTTATTGTGAGTGACACTACTGTTGAGAGTAAGATTGGAGAACCAACTATTGTGGAAGAGTCTGAAATTAATTTAGAAAATGACTCTCCAGAAATAGATTATTCTTTACGAATTGAGACACCTGAAGTACCTAACTGAGTTTCTAAAGATCATCCCATAGATAACGTTGGTGGTAACCTTTATGAACCTGTACGTACAAGATCTCAATTAAGAAACTATGCTCATTATGCATGTTTTGTTTCCCTTATGGAACCAAAGAATGTAAACGAGGCATTTAATGACCCACAATGGATTTCTGCCATGCAAGAAGAACTTCTTCAATTTTTCATTCACGATGTTTGGTGTCTTGTTCCTAGGCCTGATCATAAAAGGGTTATTGGCACACGTTGGATATTTAAAAATAAATCTGATGAAAGTGGGGTAATCATTAGAAACAAAGCCAGATTAGTGGCTCAATATTCTCAAATTGAAGGAATAGATTTTAACGAGACGTTTGCTCCTGTTACTCGCTTAGAATATGTTTGTCTTCTCTTTGCCATAGCTTGTTAATTGCACTTTACACTTTACCAAATGGATGTTAAATCAACCTTTCTAAATGGAATCCTGGCTGAAGAGACCTATGTTGAACAACCAAAAGGGTTTATTGACCCTCAGTATCCAAATCATGTTTATCGTCTTAAAAAGGCGTTGTATGGTCTGAAACAAGCAAATGGTATGAGCGTCTTTCCAACTTTCTATTAGATAAAGATTTTAAGAGAGGTGGAAATGATCAAACCCTTTTTGTCAAATATTTTGGCAAAGATATCATTATAGCTCAAGTCTATGTTGATGATATTATTTTCGAATCCACTTCCCCTTCAGAAGTTAAATCATTTTCTGAAATCATGCATAAAGAATTTCAAATGTCTCTTATGGGGGAGTTGCAATTTTTCTTGGGTCTTCAAGTCAAATAAAATTCTGAAGGTTTATTTGTGTCGCAATCGAAATATGCTTTAGAGATTGTAAAAAAAATCGGTCTTAAAAGTGCCAAAGAAGCTAAAACTCCCATGAGTACTACAGTCAAATTATCTAAAGATGAGAGTGGAAAATCCATAAATCCTACTTTATATCATAGTATGATAGGTAGTTTACTATACCTTACTGCCTCGCGTCCTGATATTATGTATGCAGTTTGTGTGTGTGCCCGTTATCAAAATAATCCTAAAGAGAGCCACTTAGTATGTGTGAAAAGAATTATTAAATACATAAAAGGCACTCTAAATTTGGGACTTTGGTACACCAATGATACCCCTAGTACTATAATAGGATACAATGATGCCGACTGGACAGGGTGTACTGATGATAGTAAGAGTACATCAGGAGCGTGTTACTATATTGGTAACAATTTGGTAGGATGGAGTAGTAAGAAACAAAACTGCACTTCCTTATCTACACATGGATCTGAATACATAGCTGCTGGTAGTTGCTGTGCCCAATTACTTTGGCTTAAACAAATGCAAAATGATTATGGCATTCAAGAAGACCAATTGCATCTCTATTGTGATAATCCAAGCGCGATCAATATCTCTAAAAATCGTGTTCAACACTCGCGAACAAAACGTGTAAAATTAGACATCATTTTATATGCGAATTAGTGGAGACTAAGGAATTAGAAATAAATTATCTTCCTACTGATTTGAAGCTCGCAGATATGTTTACAAAACCTTTAGATTATAATAGATTTCATTCTTTGCGAAAATCGATAGGAATGGTTTGCGCTGAATAAACTCGTGTGATTTGAGTATATTTTTTCCTTTGTCCATTTGAGACAAAATGGGGGAGAAATTTGAGTCTTATGAGTTCATTTTTTTCTTGTACATATTTCTAAACTGCTTGATCTTAGTATTATTTGCAGGAATCTGTACCGTTGTCTTCAACAGATGTTATTAGGGTATTGGTTTGTAATTAGTTGAATTATGTAATTTTCTTTTTCTAGGAAATGGATAGATAAATTTTGTATATGAATAGGTTTTTCTTATTCTTTTTCGTAGCCCTACGAGTCCTAGATGACTCAAAGGAGATTTTGTCTCATATTTCCAAAGGGGGAGATTGAAGCACCTTATACTTTTGACTCACTTGATTCCACATTGTATAAGTGTTCATCTAGTTTGGAAATTGTGACAAAATATTGAGTCACATCCCCTAGATTCCAAAGAACCTCAGATACTACACTTGATCCCTCAAATTGATTCACTCAAAGTTAAAAATCTCAATCACACACACACACTAGGATTGCATACATTGTACATATATTGCATTATTTTCTTGAGTATGAGTTGTGTGTGTTAATTCCCTTTCAAATTTTCTTTTAATAATTTTTGGGAATTTTTAAATAATTTTTAAATGATCTTTTAGAAATTAAAAGTTGGGTTTTAAAACTTTTGGCGTCATTCAGAAATTACTGGTTTTATCATTTCATACCTGAAAGTTTAATTGGGTAGAATCCGAAAGTGCTTGAGACTTCAGGGTGTCTGTGTATTTATTTTGAAAACACGCGCGTTTGGGTGCATCATAGCCTTACACCTGTCATTGTTACATCGGTCGAATTTATGTTTGTTTGTACACTCAGAACCTGTGCGAATTCTCAGCCCTTGGATTTAGTTAATCGATGGTCTGTATGTATTTATCCCAATCCCAGTAAACCCCCTTTAGACCAATCAGAGGACGTTTAAATCACCGCTTATATTAAACCGTTGGATCATCATCAAACCATCAAGACCAAATCTCAGCCTTTGGATTTGATCAGTTATTCTCGAACCTTCCTTGCTTACTATAAAAGGAGGATTAGCCTCAACATTTGAACACTTTTAACAGTTCGTCTAAACTGAGAGAAAAGAGAAGAGAGAGATAAGAAAAAAGAGAGACAAAGAAACCCTCACTCGTCCAAATAAATCCTAACCTAGTCTCAAACCCTAAACTCATTTTTTCCAAAATCAGTTTACACCAAAACAAAACCTGAGTGTTTGAGAGTTATTTTTGTAGTGGTTTGAAGACAGTTCGTGGGTTGAATCCTCTGAGTTTGAGATCGTGTAACCAACTTAAGCATTTCAGTTTGATCATTATTTCTTTTTTATAGAAACTGTAGATATTGCTTTATTATGTTATATTACACTTAGATCTGCATTTTTTACGTTTCTCATCTTGAGAAATCAGATTTGTTGATTAATTTTCTGTAAATGTTTTTCACAACTCTAGAATTAACAAATTTCCTTTCTGATTCTAGTTCTTATGAAACAAGATTTCTGATCTAGCTAGAATCGCAATCGGTGGTTTTTAATTTCAAAAATATTTTCAAAACCCTCTGAAATTGATTAAGACCTTGAACCGTCTTACGAGCAAGGTAACCTTAGATTTTGGGTTAGTTTAAAGATTAAGAAAGTTCTTTGTTTCTAAAGAAGAGAGAAACTGAAAAACTTATTCATTTATATCTTTCTGTAATTTGATAGGACTTGTTTGTATAAATAAGTGTGTGTGTGTGTGCATGCATGTGTTAGATCCCTTTACCAAATACTTGTCACACTACAACACAAGAAGTGTTGGGTATAAGATCTTGAATCTTCAAGAGTCGACGTAAACCTGAAACAAAGTGTTGAGAAGTTAGCAAGCTGAGAAAGCAACATCAACATCAGCACTGCAGAAAAAATAGAATCAAACCACTGGGTGCTTATTCTAAACTTGTATAGGTATGTTTTGTTTTCATGTGTGTTAAATATCTTGTAACTTGTATATTTTGTTTTTAGTGGATTTTTGGTTTGTGACTTAGAAGTCACCGTGGATGTTTCCTCTGTTGGGTGAGGTTTTACCACGTTAAAAACTGTGTGTACTTAATCTTCCTACATCTCGTTATCTCATTCTTATTGGTGTGCTGATATAAACTGTTTTAGTTTTGTGTTTCGAAACTAGTTACATAATCTTGAACTTATCTCGTACACGGTTTTATTAAACACACCTTGTGGTTAATCTGTTTTGATTTAAAGAAAAGAGTTTCCCCAAAAAACAGTTCGGAGTTACTTAGACATTTTAATCTTGAATTAAACGGCTTAAGTGATAGTTTTTCAAACTCAACCAACTTGTAGATAACTCATAGGTGTCCATGAATATCTCCTTCGAGATTGTTGGTAACCGATTTGAGTCTATCTCCATACATTTAATCACATGTCAAATACACGAATATCTAATATTGAAAATGGTGTCTTCATTTGTCATTTTTCCATATGGAAACTAAATTAACCCCTAAGTTATGTACTTGTTTGCTCCTCAAAACAGTTCGCACCTTGTCTATTTACCCATCGATTAATATGATTTGTCTTAAAAGGAAGAAGTAGAAAGGTTTTGAAAATTAAAAAGTCTACATTTATTCCTTACCGACTCTCTCCCCTAATTCCCAGTCTATTTTCTTCCTTTTCCCAAAGTAGACAAAATAATTGTAAAAAATGAAGCCCAATGGTTTGCTAGGCATTATAAACATTTTCTCTCCCAATAACCCTTTCATAGTACCTCACTCACCGTTTTCACTTTCCATACTAAAACCTTAACCATTGATCCGATTCTTTGTCTAAAACTAAAAGGATGGTACACCACCCACCTACCCGATCTTTCTATGAAAGAAAAAGAATAATTCAAAGGAGAATCTGTTTCAGAGTTTGAAGAACAAGTAGAAGAAATGAATCAAAAGTCTCCAATTCTATTCACAAGCATCAAAAACCTCTACCAAACGACCGACTGAGGATATGATTAAATTGATCATTGATGCCATGAAGTCATCAAACTCTTAGATCTTGGTGGTCGAAGTAATTTCACTTTCATTTATTTAATGCAAAGTAGTTTTTTCGTGTTTTTTGCTTAGTGACCTTTTTTGACCTTATGAATTTGCATTGCTTTGGAAATTTTGTTAGACAAGTTAATACTCTTAGCTCTATTCATGTTGGGCAAATGAGTTATGATGTGTGGATATATATCTACCAGCTAACCCATGTGCATAGGTGTATAACATATTTTTGACATGTTATCCATGTTATGCATTACCCAAAATGTGAGTTATATATATAACCATCATAAAATCTGTCATCATTATTGGTGGGGAAGGACACTACATCATAAAAATTGAAAAGGAACTACAACACTAAGATTAAGAATCTGTTTACATGATGATTGTCTTACTGTTGCAGGGATTAAAATAGAATAATTCTATTTGAACCACGGTTCATAGTCGCGGTATTGGCGTACGACTCGGACCCCCAATTTTCAACTTGGTCTCGGTATCGATCGTAGTATCGGGGATACGCAATAATATGCAATTTAGAGAAACTAAAAAAAATTAATTTTTTTTAAAAATAAGTGTAATATTATTGATAAATTACATAAGTACAAACCATCATTTAATATGCATAACAATGTGTAATAGCTTATACTGACACGTGTCGCACTTATTAGCTTCATTTCATAATATTTTAGTAATAAGTAAGTAAAACGATTAAATTAAACATAAAATTGTAAAGTGAATAGAAGTTATTATTAAGGAGCATATACCAAATAGTCCCTTGAACTTCTTATAATACATGTTTAGTACAAGCCTTTTTATTTTGCACCAAAAAGTCTTTCACCATGCCAAAAAGGCTTTACCATGCCGTTGACGCGGACCTTTAAAGATAAGAGAATAAGGGACTTTTTGGTACAAAATAAAAGTCTTGGACTAAATGCGTATTAAAAAATATTTGAAAGACTTTTTGGTATTTGAACCTATTTTTAATGAGTAATTCTACTGTGACCGAATTTTAGACAAACTTTTTCCAGACACACTGACGTGGCAGCGTGTTATTGGTTGGTTTGTAGGTCCCACTGGCGTGGACCCCAAAACCAACCAATAGCAAGCGCCCACGTCAGTGTGTCTAAGAAAAGTTTGTCTAAAATTCGGTCACAATAGAATTTTTCATTTTTAATTTCCCAATTATGTTGACAAAGGCGCAACGAGGTGACATGAACTCTTGAACTAACCTCTTAATTAGTCAAACCCAAGCCAACTTGTACCTCTTAATATCAGGTCTCTCAATTGTTTCCTTGTCCATTAAGACACACTTTGTTTGTGTGAAGCAAAAAATGGCAACAAGATGTGAGATCTTGTGCGAAATCTTACTCGCAATCTTACTCCCTCCCCTGGGCGTTTGCCTCAGACACGGCTGCTGCACCGTAAGCCCCTCTTTTCTCCGTTTCTCTAAATATATACTAGTTTGTATTTAAAAAAAATTGAACATATTTAATTTGCAGGCGGAGTTCTTTATATGCTTGTTGTTGACACTGTTGGGATACGTTCCGGGAATAATCTACGCTCTGTATGCCATCCTCTTCATCAATAACGATCGCGATTGTTGCCATCACGATCACTACTATACGCTTGCCTAGACCCACCCCATCATCTCTATCTCTATCTCTATCTCTTCATATTTTCAGTTTCTGTGTGTTCTGATTGTAATTAAATCTTTCAACATGCTGTAATATTTATTTCTATCACCCTGTGTTCAACAATTTCAGTCGCTTTGGCTTTTCGTGTGCAATTGAGTGAGCTTGTTTCTGAAAAATTCAGCAGAATCATTGATTTGAGTTTTGTTGGGTTCAGGTCCTAATTTGCTTGGGTCCTATATATTAAGGAATTCCAAGTAAGAGATTTTGAATTTGTTTGTTTTTTGTTTTTCTTCTTTCTTACAATCTCTATGGAATTGAATGATGGGCTATCTCTGTTAGTTTGATGAGAAAACTGAGGACAAGAAAAGAAAGTAAAATTATGAGAAAAGTGAGAACTCATTCTAAGAAGTGAAATCGTTGTATTAGAAATAGGACGACCCTTGATAATATAATGAAATAGAGAATGATGTAGAATAGCGTTTTATTATTTTGTTTTGTTAATTCTTATTATTAATTGCGAGAAAAGAAGTTTAGTCCTCTTTATAATTGTAAGAGCAACTCTTATGGGTAGGGTAAAAAGCCATTTATGCGGTATATAGGTATGTTACGGGTAGGGTAAAAAGCCAAATATAACAGTTTCTAGGGTAAAAAATAACAAAGATGCAATTGGCTTAGTTAGTTTTTTGTGGGGTCCATCCTAAAACGGAACATCATGTTCCGCGCAAAGAAGGAGAAAAAAAAAAAAAAAAAAAAAAGCTTAAGCGGAACATGATGTTCCGCCCAAGCTTAAGCCCAAGTTTCTTTATTTGCATTTTGTACCCCATATGTTTGCAACGGCTTGATTAATGTATGGCAACGACTTTTTTTTTTTTTTTTTTATGGCAACGGCTACTTTTTTTTTTAAATGGCAAAGGATATTTTTTTCTTATAAAAAATAGATGATTTCGGGGTACCACATAATAACATAGGACCTTTGGGGAGGAAAATAGAATTTTGAAGAGCCCTTAAGCGGAACATGATGTTCCGCCCAAGGGGTAACATCTTTTCTTCTTACGGCGTCGTTTTAGTCTTGATACCCCATATTTACACTTGCCCGTAGCAATTTTGTTAGTTTTGATAGGTTATTTTTGAACTAGTTAATTGCAATTTTGCACTGCCCATAAGGGTTGCTCTAAGACTTTATAAAAGTGGTATGCAATTGTAAAAGACCATAAAATTGGGTTCAGCTATCTCCCACCACCAAAGACTATATATAAAGACCCCCATATTACAACAAAATGGGGAAGCCAAGAGGAGCCAAAGCTAGAGACACTTGTATAGAGAATGTCATTTTCAATGCATCATCTCCACCCCAAATAGTGAAGAGTCTTCACCTTACCCCACTTGTAACAACCTCTTGGCTCACAACATGTATGAATGAGAACACATGATCACCACCGTGGATGTAGGCTTTGCCAAAACCACGTAAAATTTTGTGTCCATTATCTATAATTATTTCCTCTTTCTCTTATCTCTCAAATGAACTCTGCTTCAGGCTCGCCTTAAACGAGTTGCGCCTCGGTCCTTGAAGGACAAATTTTATAAACCCGAACCCACCATCAACTACCCTCCTACATGAGGAGACTCTGCTGGGCAGATATTCTCGTTTCAAATGAATCAACAAACTGAGTCATAAAGGATGAGTGAAGAGATACTGGCGGAAAACAATTTTAGCCTCTTATTTTCTATCCGATATACATCAGCTAAGTTACTCAAACTCTTTTTTTTTTCTGCCTCGCAATGATAGTTACGCATATTTCGGAATATTCGCATGCTTTGATATTTACCTCGTACCTAAATTTGCATTTATTATTTCAAAACTAGAACAATATGTATTAGTGAAATGTTTATTTCGATGCCTAAGTTTTCGTAACAGTTGCTGGAGTTTTGATACTTTGGACTTTTGATGGTTGTCATTTAGTTAGTTAAGGGTCAAATACCTCATATTTTTATCATGGTATCAGCTGAAAAGCCTACTAGCACAACTTTTGCAAATCCTTTTCAAAGTAACTCTGCTGGTTTTTCTTCATGTAGAAATGGTGCATTACATTGTCCTTGTTTGTCTAATTTCCACATAATATTTGATGTCTCTTTTGCTTTTGGCTATACTTGAATTGACCACATGAGGGAGGGAGTGATTAACTTTCGTTTATAATTTTCATTTTATTCGAATGTGAAAATGGTTGAGTTTTGTGAAGGCATATTTTGGATTAAAGGCATTTCGTAATTTGTATTAAATCCTCTCATGGACCCATTAATGTAGTTAGCTGGTAAAGAGACCAAAAGGGGGTCTGTACCCCTGCCGAAAGTTAAAGAAAATAAATGATATAGAAATGGGATGATCCTCGATAGTATAATGATATAGTTATGGATTTTATTGTTTTGTTGTGTTAATTCTTAGTATTAACTGTAATAACAGAGGTTTAGTCCTTTTTAGGAAATATTAGAGTAAGTGAAGTGTATTAGAGTCTTTTGCTTTCCTAGTTAGAGTAGGATCACTACTAGTATACATTACTAGTAGAAATTGGTGATGATGTAATAAACATTTAATTATTTTTTGGCTTGTTAATACAATTTGCAAATTTGTGCATTTGCTTTGTCTCTTCTTTGGATCCAATTTGTGGTGGTGTTTGCATCATATAATGTTAGGGGAAAAAGGAGTTGTTGGAAGTGTGTTGTTTTTGAGGTTTATATTGATAAAATATAACATTCGAAAGTTTAATATTCTGTTCAATTTTCACCTTTTATTAGCAATCAAATAAAGGATCAAATGTTGATATTTGTTCGCTTTCGGGTGGGTTTGCCTTAATTGTATCAATATTTAGGTTTGAATATGAGTTTGTATAATTGTCCTGTGATGAACACGCGCGCGCACGGGGTGTATATCAGCCAAGTTGCTTTTCTTATACATATACACGAGCATGCCTTTGTGTCTCCATGTATGCATTCTTATATGACATATCCAAAGTCATTCACACACAATTTGATATTAGCTGAAGTCGCTTCATCAATATGTTGCTAAAATATGTTTTAGGGTTTATATGCATTTAGTCCTAGTCTTGAACAATTTTTAAGCTCCGATCCTAAGTAATACAGTTTTAGTTGTAAGTCCTCATCATCTATTTGTTAGATAAAATCGTGGGACACCTGGACAGTCATTTTGACTATAATACCTTTGAGGAAGCTAATATGACACTCACGATTAAAATCAAAACAGCAGTTAATTGGCAAAAGTTGAACAAACAGTTTAACTGGCAGGACTTCCAACTAAAGAAAAAAAAGATGGGACCGGTGGCATCCTAAGCATGGGGTACAAGACTTATCAGAAAATAACTATATGTTTTAAATCACTCGCACTGGAGATTATATGCAGATGAAATGAAATTACTGGACTTCATGTAAATCTGTGAAGAGTTTTAGGTGGAGTACAAGGGTCATGTCATGTTGCTGGGAAAAGACGGAACTTAATTGTTTATGTCCATCAGTTGTATTGTGATGTTCAACACGTACTAATTGCTTAAAAAAAATTAGTACTATCATATTAGGATTCTGTTAAAATAGGAGTTGAAGTTATAGAATCATAATAGGATTCTGTTTCAGTATACTTCACTGAGAAGTTGAGAACTATCATATTTGGCTCCTTATATAATCATGATGGTAGGATTTATCCTTTTCCAAGAATATTTTCACTCAAGGATTAAACATCCTTTATAAACTTATGGCTACATAGATGGTTGTCTTGTATTATTAACTCTTACTATAGAGTTATATTATATGGTACCATGCCTACCAAAAAAAAATAATTATATGGTACCCCTGTCCCTCATGATTGGTTTATGTGCATGATTTGTGTGAAATCGCCTAGCGCCCTAGCTCTCACCCACAACACTTCTATCGAGTTTGGTATGTTTGGATGCTGTATTAGTGTATTAATTTATATTGGTATAAAATTAGAGTTGTATATTAGTTTAAGGCTTGAAGTCATATAACTTTGACCTAATATAAACTATTAGATGACCACGATGGTGATATCACAGTTGTTATTTTGTTCTCGATGTATTCCTGCCTACTTTACGCTTCGTGTCTGAAGCATGCTCATGCATTGTGTGCGCCATAAGTTGTGTGATTGTGGCATGCCCAAATGCTATGTCTACGGCACACTGCTCTGTTCATTGTCAATTTTTAAAGATTATTTTAAATGTAAGTAGCGGACAATTTACAAACTACGATACACTCATTATCGAAAGATGATTTCTCTCTCAATATATATATATCTATATAATAAGGAGTAAGGGTCTTTTTACTTTTCAATAAGTTTTTAAGACATTTAATGGTTTAGATTGAAGCCAACGTGGCAACAAATCAACGATTGAGACTACGTTGGAGAAATATTTTCTCATAAGGTTTACACATTTATCATTGTTCTACAAGTGTGTCTCACACTCTTAAAAGCCTCTGTCAGAGAAAATCTACGATGAAGATTGACACTAGCCCATCATTTCTATGAGACGTCTCACACTAACTAAAGACATGTCAGATAATCTCAATACACACTCAACTAAAAATGCTCACGTTTTACATCCCACTTCCTCTCTCCTACTTTAATTTGAAAACACTTTCCCTATGTAATATCTCCTCTCACACGCTGCTCCTAAATCCAACACAAAACATCTCTCATTTTTGTCCCCATTTTTGTACTCTCTCTATGCTAATCTGAGATCTAATAAATATATTTTGTTGATTGATGCAGATTTCTCACTCTTGCTGGACTTCAATGGCTTGACATATGATGGATCTAAAAGGCTAATGGTATTTTTTTCTTTTTATTATAAGAGGTTTTGCATTTACAATTTGACCTGATAACACCACCAATAATTCACGACATTTAAATGTTAAAGAGTGACCTTTCGATTTTTTTTCTTCAATATTTTTTAGCAATTTTGATGGTAACGTTTGAAACGATTTTTGTGTATTGGATACATGTATTTGGTTTGTTGGCAGTGGTTTTGATGAAGTTGTTGGGGTTTCGCTTTTTTTTATTGATCTCTTTCTACTTATTTGAGTAAAAGAAGCTTGGTTGCTTACATTTTTTGGCTTTTTTTTATTTTTTATTTACGGTTTTGTAGGTAACAGTTTTGGTGGTAACAGTTTAGGGGGGGGGGGGGGGGGGAAGAGTGACAATGGTGTGTAATCTTCAAATCATTCCAAAATGTATGTTGAATTTTAGTGAATCACAGACATGTTTTACGCGGGGAGATAGAGATTCTCTAGCACTAACAATAGGGTTTTTTCTTCTTTTGTCATTTTACAAATTAACGTTTCATCAGGTACACTTGGTTGTCTGTGATCCACTAATTTAATGTTGTTTTTGTTACAATAAACTCTATATTTCTGTCATCGAGTATATACTCTCAGATCTATTTCGTAACAGGTTTGTTGAGGTTTGTTCTCTATTTTTCTCTCATCAGGTACTATATACACTCAGATCTCTTTTTTCATTTCTTAAACCATAAAGCTAACTTTTTTCAGTTTTTTTTATTTTCTCCGACCCTCTCTCTACGATTTCATTTTTATAATTTCAATATTTTTATGTTTGTATCTTTTTAGAGACAACTCCATGTTTGGTCGTAGAAGTGGTAAGATCTCTTTTTTCTTTGTGTTTGATTCTCCCAATCCCCTGTTGTGTTGAAGAAATCCAAACCCAGTTTTTTTGATGGGTTTGAGATTGTTAGATTTAACCATATGCTTTACCCGCCATTCGATTGCTCTTTCCCAAACCATATCTCACTTTAATCCACATAAACATCCATACACAACAATACTCATGAGTAAATAAAGTTTTGGGTTTCTATTAGAGGGTGGGGTTTGTCTGCACTCCTACATCATCACTGTGAAAAATCCCCTCGGTAGGGGTGATAGACCATCTCTTTGTTATCTGTAAAATGTAACATGCTTAAATTAATAAATTGTGTATGAAAAATCCTCTTGGCAGGTGATACCATGATCGAGCCATCTCTTTGCTACGGAGGGAATCATGTTCGGTTCCATATCTTTTTTTTAATTTGTAATTAGTTGAGTGTGCAAATTTTTGTTACAGAAGGAAGCTCTTAACGGAAGTGGAATGTTATTTATTAAGAAGCAGGACATACCCATGGTGGTTCCGTAGGTACTAATATAAAATGGGTTTCCTTTTTTTATTTAGACTACTTTTTTCATGAATTACCCATTATGTCCAAGTTCTTCGTGTTGTTACCCATATCATGTGTGCGCGTATGATAAAATAGCGTGGTTATCCATAACATTGATTTGGCAAACTACCCAGATCCGTTCTTAGAAAACGTTATTTTTTTTAGGTGTTAAGAAAATATTTTTTTAGTTTTTTTTGTCTAAGATTTGTTTTTTGGCGATGAAAGCCTTTTTTTTAATTGGGAAAATTTAAGCTTCGAGAATAGTTTGTGTTCTCAGATATCACATGAATTTTAAAATGGTTCATGGGAAAATGCCATTACTCCAGCATTCAACGCATGTAACATGTGCTGAGGGCACTAAAGTTAAAAGTAGGAGATTTGGTTTCTCACTTAAATATGTTTTCATCCAACTCTATTTTTTAACCTTGAGATTTGCCAAGGAGAATACAAACTCTGTTTATGAGTAGTATTATATCGTGTACCCTTATGTGATTGTTCTGTATATATGTTTTGCATCTTGAGATGGGAGGAGTTGACATTTTTTGTTGTTGAAGCAATACCTACATAGCTATGTATGGCTACACTCCTCACGAGACTGTAAAATTGAATAGGACACTACAATAATTTTTTTTTTATTGTGCTTCTTTATTTGTTCAAATCTTTCACTCCCAGATAATTGTGAATTTGTATTTTTTCCATTTATTTATTATAAACTATCCTTATTTCAGTTTAATGGTATACTTCTGGGCTTGGCTAGGTATAAACCTCCTCAGAGGTACCTCTTGGATGAAGGTCTTCAAATGATTTTTTGTAGTTTAAATTTGGTTTACTTCAAGTTGTTTACTTTGAGTTGTTCTTTATAAGTTCCATTTATATTTGTGATAATTTCTAGACAACTATTAGGATGACCATGTATTCTGCAAACCCATGCCTTTAAAGGATTTTGTTATTGGTTTATTGTAGAGATTGTTGGCACATTTGATTATATTTTTTTGGGGTTAGGGTGCAAACCAATGTATTTGGACTCTTTGAATGTTATTGGACCATTTGTTATTTGTTAAACAGGTTTGACAGTCCTATAAAAAACGCATATTATGGATTTTTTTTTTAAAACTACACGATTTTGACGGGGAAAGATATCTTTGTCGTATTGCGATACACAGATTTTTACTAAAAAAAAGTAAAAAGACAGTTAGTTAAAATAATAATTAAAATACAGTTTTGTTAGTAAGAGATTTTTTTATAGGAAATATTTTTTTTAATAAAAATACCATGTAAATAAATGAAATCTGTTTTTTTATAAATAATTTTAAGGGTTTGAGTTACTGATATATATCATGCGTGGTCTGGAGCTTCTAACAATAAAATATATATAAGATGACAGACAAATCAGATTTCTGCTGCACAAAAAGATGACAGACAAATCAAATCTCAGGTCCGACGCCCGAGGTACAGTCTATATTCCGTCAAATAAAAGATCTTATAACAAAGCAGATTTCTGCTGCACAAAAAGATGACAGACAAATCAAATCTCAGGGCCGACGCCCGAGGTACAGTCTATATTCCGTCAAATAAAAGATCTTATAACAAAGCAGATTTCTGCTGCACAAAAAGATAACAGACAAATCAAATCTCAGGTCCGACGCCCGAGGTACAGTCTACTGCTCAAATATGAGTTGTGGTCCCCGAGGTGTTGAACTGAACAATATATATATATATTAGCATCTAAACATAGAGCTGAATTCCAAAAAAAAAAGCAGAGAGCTGAATGGATAATAAAATACTGTACGGCCTGATATGAACTTTGTGAAGAAGATGGTAGTTAGTTTAACTTTTTTTGTAGAACTTTGTGGCTACGATCATTTGTAAGGTTTAAAGTGTTATCAAATTATTTTTGTGAAGGACTTCTACGGGGTTAGAGATCAGGAAGAGGCAATCTTTTCAGAATCATACATAGGCAATCTCTTCCAAGACTTGCAATTTACATACAAAGTAAATGTTTTATAATTGGAACAACTGAAGTAAAATTTTATTTTCTTTTACTACAACCTCATGGTTATCTATTTTTGATACCTAAATATAGTAAACGAGTGGTAACTAATGAGATCGACTGAAGTTACGAAAATTGTCCACCCAATATCTATTAAATATAGGCAAGTTGGTTTCTAAGTCCCCTAAATGATGAATATACTTTTATAACGATTAAATACTGAAACTAATTAATTTTTTGTAATAATATTTTCAAATAATTATTTCTCGATACACCGAGCGTGTAACACATCAATAGAATTTTTTGTAACACATCAATATATTTTTTGTCGTTTTGCAATTACGTATTTTGGTAATTTTTTCCGTTTTGCAATGATGTAGTATTTTTATTACTTAAATAGTGTGGAGAGTTCTATAAATAAAGGAAGTTATTCCAAATGTTTTTTTGAGTTTGTGCTTATTTATATGGTCAAATCAACGACGTACATTTTTGAAAATTTGCGTCGTGCCTTTAGGCACGGGCATACCCTAGTGTGTGTGTGTGTGTGTGTGTGTGTGTATATATATATATATATATATATATATTCTTATTCATAATAAATATTAAAGTGCCTAAAAGGGGAGGGCCGAGCCCTTATTTATGGATACTACGTCTTGCTTTGCAATATTCTTAGGTATGGTAGGTACCCAGTACCCTCGCCCAAATCTACGGTTGGTCTCGGGTTCAAGACATGGGAGCAGCCTCTCCATATATGGGGTAAGACCATTCGACATATGCCCCTCCCAGACCCTGCAGTTAAGCGGGAGCCTTGTGCACTGGATACGACCTTTATGGTAGGTAACTAATCAAGGAAAATTAAATACACATGGTAAACAAAGGCTTAAATCTAGGAATATTAGTTCATTAGGATTATTTTTATTTGTTCCCATGTTTATATTTATATCTTTTGTTAGTTTGTTACAATAATTAGGACTCTAGAGGTGAAGCATCAACAAAGATGAAGACATCCACTTTTAATCAAATTATTATGAAACAATTATGATTCGAGAGAGTTGAAAACCTTAGTGATTGTTTATTTCACTGTGTATACATAATCAATGCCCATATATTTTCTTTTTAAGCCCGAGATGTGGAAAATTTTAGGGATAAGAATTCAAAATCCTAAACTTTAGCGCAACATATGTAATGCCTTCAATTCTCTGTTGTGCACCCCTTGCTTACTGTATAATTACAAAGATTGGCTTCATTTGTCTCGCGTTCTCCAGTTTGGTAGTTCAGAACCAAAAAATATCTGGTTTGATTCTTATATTGAGAACTTGTTTGCATCAATGCACGGTATACACTTTTGATTCTTGAATTATCTATGTTTTTTTAGAAAATTATAATGTCATTATGTTCTACAACATCTTTTTTCCAAAAAAACAGACCTTTAAAAATAATTTTCCAATTTATCCAAAAGATTTCCTAAATCGATCTAGAAATTAGGACAACAACAAGTGGTTAGAGGTCCTTGAAGGAGAATGCGAAATATGTTTCAAATGTAATGTCTAATTCATGGTGGATCAATTTCGTACATTCTTTCGGTGGAATTTTTTTTTTGGTAAACCATGTTGTGCAAGCATCGTTTTGACATTACCGCAATCCTCTTCCTTTTTAAGTACGATTTTATGATCGTGGATGTTCCCAGCTCAGTAAGTTGCAGTCCAATAGTCATGTATAACCAGCCCTCGTCTTATAATGTAGTCTATGAGTGTAATTTTCAAGTTCTGGATTTCTGTGTTCCTAACTACTTATGTTGTTTCAATTGGCAAGGTTGGCTGTTAGTGCAACACCAACTAGTAGCAAAAATAGGAAATTTAATGATTTAATTATTATATTGCGATTATGGTTGAACCAGAGTAGGATATGATACATTTGGATTCTTCTGTGATTTTATGTTTATGGACATACCCATAAACATTTACTCTCTTTTCATTTCTTTTCTCTTGTACTGTGATGTAGTCCGCATGAGCCTTTTTCAAGTTTCTCGACCTCGCAACATGCCCCTCTTTGCAACTTATCATCAAATTCAATTGAGAAGACGTGAAATCATTGTGATTATAATGAAGCTTATAGGTTCTGTTCGTTTTTTCCGTCATGGCCAACTCATATAAAAGGGGATTAATGGATTGGAGTGTGCAGGAGGGCAATGGAGGTGAAGTGTTTCCAATGGGATGAACAGACCCAGAAAACCAGATTTGGCTCAATTCTAGAACCGCTCCCAGAATTCTAGAATGAAAATGTTCTATACTAAACAGCCAAATGTATTGGACACCCATTAAAGATACATTTTAATATTCTTTTGTCAATTGAGGAACTTAATTACAAAACTCTTTCGAGTATTTATTTACAGACTCCATTAAAGACGAGTAGATATTCAAAAGTCAGTGATAGTATCCACCAAGAACCCTTTCGAGTACTTACTTACAGAACTCCATTGAAGACATCTTCAAAATGGGGTGATATTTTTCACCAAAAATGAAAGCTGATTCCCAACTTTCATACCAAAATAAATTTCTTATCCATGAGGATATTCTACTTGATGACTAGGACAACCTTGTATTTTACTGAGGGGAAATTGGGAGTGTGAGGGGCGACTCGAATTGATCATAGGTCACGAGTTCGAAAACCTCTAGCGGATACCAGCCAGAATTTAAGCGGGGTGTGTGTTAGGGTGGCTCTGACACAGCGTCCCCCTGTTTATCTCGCACGGGGGAGCTTAAAGGGCTCGTTTGTGTGGAGGTTCAGAGTTATAAAAAAAATCCCTAGCCTAGGGGTGGTTATTAATTGTCTCGCCTATACCCAAATATACATACTTATTTGATTAATATATATCCTTTGTGCCGAACAGTTGAGTTTATTGTAGTAATGCCCTTTTGTAATATTATACTTAAAAATAAAAATAAAAACTGCCAAAGCAACCGCTTAAGCTCTAGTTGGCCTCCCATTGTCTGATTCCGCCTTCTGACTTTTTAAACATTACACATTTTAGCATTGTCCACATTACTCAAATGGCACGTCTCCATTTAAAAAAAATGTGCTTATTTATTTTCTCGTGATCAGTATACATAGTCACCTCATTTTTAATGACTTTCAATAATTGTTCCTTGAATTCTTTATCTGTTTATGAAATGTTTGCATCAGAAGCTATTATACATTTATAATAAGGAAAAAAAGAGGGAGAGATAAGATATTGTAGGTGGTCAAATCCTACTAAGATTAATCTCAAACAAACAGAGTCGAACAATATATGAAATTCACACAACAAAAGGTGTACATGGTTCGACAATGTGTTTACGACCACGAGGTCTCTCTCTCTCTCATTAATCATTTCACAATAATCACAATTACATGCCCCGTTCCCAGGGGTGAGGGTTACATTTATAGAGAATATAAGGAGGATGAGTTGTGTAGGACTTTTGGATGGAGTCGGGGTACGATTGAATAGATCTTATCATAAGATACTCGCTGATTGGACTCCTTTTTGTTATTATTTTCAAGTTGTGATCCTTTATCCGAGCTGTCGAGAAGGTGTCAACTGATCCGATCTGTTCGGATCGTATGGATAACTCTTTCACAATTTCCCCCAAAGTTTTATAGCAAAAAATGGGCGGAGATGTTTAATCGCCAGTGAAAGTCAACTCTGGTCGATAGTATTTCCTGATCACCAGTTGAGGATAGGGTTAAAGTACACCAACACTTATAAAAATTTTGAAGCAAAAAATCGTCTTGTTCTGCCTGTTGAGTCCGGAGATTTCGCTTGTAATTTTCCCCAATTTCTTAAGGGTACGCTGGTAAAATGCTCGTGAAAAGACTAAAGGGTGAGGCACCTATGCCAACTTTAGGCCCCGTTTCAAATGATGGGTTGCGTTGTAAGTTGAACCAAACAATTCAAAGCTTATCTCTACAGCCATTTTGCACTTCTATCTCCACTATTCAAGACGTCAAAGGGTTTCTGCACTCTTTTCCACATGGAAGTCTTCTTTACTCTCCATTTTTGTGTAATCTCCATTTTTTCTGTAATTTATTTTCAGATCATTATCTACTCCTTTTTCTTCGAATTATTCTTTCATCTTTCTTCTTGGATAGAAAAAATGGTATATACGGTGAACAAGAGAACCTTAGGAGAGTTTAGGGAAAGATATTTTTATCCTAGATTGGGTAGTAATTGAATGTGCTGAGGAGTCGAATGATTGTTATAACATAGAGGGAGGCCATTTGATACATAACCAGTTTGTGGCTGAGGGTGGTGTCACCTTTCTCCCAAACCAATTTTTCTTGGAGTTTTGCGAATACTTCCGGGTCGTTCATGCTCAGTGCACCACAAACGCTTAGAGAATTGTGAATGGAGTTCACAGAATCAATGAAGTATAGGATACTCATATTGGGATTTTTGAAATGAGGTATTATTATTCGTGGGTTAAAACAAATGACAACACCTTTTATCTAAAGACAATGAAGGCTGATAGAGTGCTCATGGTCAACTTTCCTGACCCCAATAAGGTCTATTGGATTCTTGGTTTCATTGCAAGGCAATGGCAACATCCACCAATTTCCAAGGGTGGTGAGCCCTACAGAGGTTTTAGGTGTCGACCCGTCATTATATAAAATGTTTTCTAATATTCCATTGTTTTGTTTTTCATTTTGTCCCGACGATTCTAAGAAGAAAGAACATAGAGCTTCTCGCACCAACTGGGGCGAACTTGTTAAAGTTTGAAATTTGAAGAGATCATTGTCTACTGGTGCCAAACATCCTAGATTGGCATCCTTGTTTCTTGAGTATACAAACAACACCACCTTTTTCATTGCTAGGCCTATGGATATAATTAATGAGACCCCAGTCCCCTTAAGTAACGAAGAGTCTTTAAGCGAGTCCACCTCAACCTCTTTTGAGCCTGTAGACGTCGACGTTATTCCAGCTGTACTCCCGGTCACCTCAGAGGAAGAAATGGCCCAAGGAAGAGAATTCCCACTTTGGTGGATGCGTCTGACCTCCCCACTTCTCTAAAGGTTTAGACTTCCGAAAGGAAGGAGGTCGTAGTCCGACTTTATTGACCCGTTGGATTCTCTCGATAAAAATAAGTCTCAAAAGAAGAGCAAGACTGGGGCTGGTTCTTCTGCCACCACCATTGTTCCGACCAAGAAGATGGATGCCCCTATCATGGGGACAGATCACCAAATAATGCTGGTGGCCAAGAACCTTGCCTTGGCCCCCCGC
The DNA here is from genome assembly GCA_949130495.1 of Sambucus nigra. Lineage (NCBI taxonomy): Eukaryota > Viridiplantae > Streptophyta > Magnoliopsida > Dipsacales > Adoxaceae > Sambucus > Sambucus nigra. The sequence continues at coordinate 349,133,173 of OX422223.1, read as the reverse complement.
GCTGCTGAGGGGGTCTATTTTGGAGTTGGATAAGGAGGAGGTCAGCAGGTTGACTACCGACCAACTTATTTCTCGCACTGCATATGGGTTATCTCTGGTAAGTCCTAAAACTTCTCACCGGATCATTTACTTATAGTTTTTCTTATTGTATTAACTTTTGATCATCCTTTTTTTGTAGTTCGTGGTGGACTTTGTTGATATCCTCGACCAAAGGGCCGACTATGTGAAATCCAATAAGGACTTGGAATAAGCCTTGGGAAAGTCCCGAAAGGCTTTCAAGTTCGTTGAAAGGCGTATGAGGTCGAGAAAGAAGCCACCGCGATGGAGATGATCAAGGCGAGGCCAGGGAATGAGCAGTTGAAGAAGGTTAATAAGGAGAATGTCTAGATTTTATTCCAGTCACTGATGATGAAAGACAAGGCCTATGACTAAGGGTTCGTGGATGCTGTTGTTCAGGACAAAAAGAAGTTGGCTTACATCTGTGAGTCTAATTTCAAGAAAGGTTGGGATTTAGACTTGGCCAAGACTGAGGTCCCCTTTGGATCTGAACTTTATGGGTAACATGATATAAGTTCTACTCCAAAGGAAGAGGAAAAGGGCGAGGCCTCAAGCAAGCGAAGAATGGGGTCGACTAGGAGATGGAGGATGCAGACCAGGGCAAAGCTCCAGTCGATCAAGAGTAAGTGAAGGGTAAGGAAGACCACTTTAGTTAGGTTCATCTTAGGTTTTCTTATTTCTTGTATTTTCCTATTTTTTGACAAATATGTTGCAAGGGTTTGTCCCACCCTTCTTGACTTTTTAATGGAATGTTTGATTTCGTGCCTTACCATTATTTATCCAACTGTTTATTACTTGTAAACGCTTTGGTTTTAATTTTCATATCTGAGTGCCTTTCTCGTGATTTTTGTGGCCTAACAATAATTAATCTGGGGTGACAATACCTAAAGAGAATGAAAATCTAGTTTTAGTACTTGGTAAGGGAGCTAATGGTCGAGATCTTAAAGCCGTTATGATTGCTCGGCAGGCACTTCATAAGATGACAAGTTCCTATGATGAATAACCTGTTTGGCTGCAAGTTTGCAAACCGAAGTCAAGGAGATTGATGACATTGCTGAGCTGTTGAAAAATACCCAAGGGAGAAGCCCGACAAGGATGAGGAGGATTTCTAAAAAAAATAAGGCGATCAAGCAAGGCAAGGGTTGTGAAATAATGAAGTTGAAATATCTCTTCAGAAAGGGTCCTTGTGTGGTTTGGCTTGCGGGTTATGACGAGGGCTAGATGGATGTCTCTCTCCGTCTAGATGAAGCTAAGAATGTGGATTTTTGAACTTTGGTACTGGTATCAAGTGGAGTGCCTTGCTTATAACCATCCTCCTTTTAGGAACGATGAGTTCTAGATTCCTCATGATGCCATTCCTCTTCAACTGGTGAAGAACTACGTGTTATATCTCAATAATGATGATGAGTTTAAGCCCAACTCGGTTGATAGGTGAAGAGTTGAGGTCATCGAATTGATCACTCGTCAGAGATAACGGCTATCTTTGTCATGTTTTCTTGTAACTATCTTGTAATTTTGCTAGTACGAGCTTTTAATAAAATGTACACCCCATGAATGGAAGTATAAGTTAACTTATATTTTGAGTTTTCCCATTTTTATACCGAGCATGTGTTTATTGTTTTCCTTACCTTTTAGAAAGTGTCATCACACAATCTTAGGCCTAGGAAAAACTATGGAGAAAATACATTTGGTTGTAGGGCTATCCACCCGTTCAGGATTTTAGCCGACCTAAGTTGGAACACTTAGTGCCTAGGGCTCCCCCGTAGGTCTCTTTCTTGCCTAGTCAATTCCATGTCTTTAAGTGATAAAAACATAACCATGAGTTTTGATTAAGTGTAATCTTACTAAGTTATTCACGCTGATGACCAGTGTTTGATTAGGCATTTGGACTGGCTACCATAACTTGAATGGGTAAATTTGGATGAACTAATAGACATTATTGCTATAGTGATAATTCATAAGTAAACCGAATTGACCTGCCATTTGGATTAACTGAACTTTAAATCGTTTCATGAACATAATTTTAAAATTTGAACAAAGCTAAAAATAAAATCTCCTATGATTGGCCACATCCCAGGACCTAAGAATTTCCCTGCATCCATTGTTTATAAATGATAGGTTCCTTATAGGCTATCTCTTATAATTTTGAAGGGTCCCTTCAAATGGATATCTCTTATAATTTTGAAGGTCCCCTCCCAATGGATTCTTTGTGACGCCAATACCCTTTGTGAGGACGTAATTTTCAATCTGGAATGTTTTCAAATTAACATGTTTGTTGTATTGCTTAGTTAACGGTTGTTGGTAAGAAGCTAGTTTTATCAAAGCTAGTTCTCTCCGTTTCTTGGCTAGGTCGACTTCAGTCCTTATAATCTCTTCGTTGATGTTTTGATCAATGATAGTGGTCTTCACGGTCTGCAAGCCAACTTCCAAAATAATTATAACTTCCATTCCATAAGCTAAGGGGAGTGGTGTTTCCTTCGTCGACATCCTGGGCGTATTACAATATTCCTAGAGGATGTGGGGAAGCTTGTCCACCTAATTACCTTTTGCATTCTCCAACCTTTTCTTCATCCCGTCGAGCACTGTTTTGTTGGAGGCATTAACCTGCCCATTATTTTGGGGGCTCGACCACTGAACTGAAGTAGTTCATGATGTTATAGGTGTTGCATAAGTCTTGAAATTTTTCACTCTCATATTGCGTTCCATTGCCAGTGATGGTTGTTGTCGGTATGCTAAATTGGGTCACTATGTTTCTCTAGTTAAATCTTTTCATATCAGTGTCCCTAATGTTCGACAAAGGTTTGACCTCTAAATTGTTCGTGCCGACTAGAAGATACTTTATATTTTCCAGTTTAGGGGACCCACAATGTTCAAACCCCACTCAGCGAAAGGCCACAGACTAGTTAGTGACTTTAGGTCGCTGGATGGTTAGTGAAGCATGAGCTAAAACTCTTAGCACTTATTGCATTTTCTAACATAGGATACTGTGACATTCTGCATGTATGCCCACCAATAGCCATATTTGATTGCTTTTAATGCCAAAGATCTTCCCCTTGCATGGCTTTCATATATCCTCTTGTGCAATTAGTAGAGAACTTATTCTAAGTTACTCAGGTGTAAATATTGCAGGTATGGACTTGTGAAATATCTCCTGTAAATTTTCCCCTCAGGTGATAAGTAAAAACAAGCATATTTCATTCTGAATTGACGGGCCTACTTTTTGTCGATTGATAGAATATCTTCCTATAAATAAGTTATGATCAGGTTCTTCTAACTAGGATCTTTATGGACGGCGAGGACTTGCTCGACGACCTTTGGTCTCATAATGCTTGGTTAGGTGAGGTACTCCACCTCAATATTTCTTATGAGGTTAGAATCAACGATTGAACCTAAAGTGGCCAAAATGTCTGCATGGATGTTGTTTCGGCAAGGGATTTGGTAAATATGGACCTTCTCAAACTAGACGACCAGGTCTTGGGCGACATGTAATGTTCTGACATTCATTCGTCTTGGGCATTGTAGTCTCCTTTACTTAATTAGATATCAACCGTGAGTCGCAGTAGACGTCGAGGTGACATGCACTAAGAGATGAAGCTTTTTGTAATCTAGTGATAAGAATTTTGTATCTGGCCTCATTATTGAATGCTTCGAAGCCAAATATGATCCCTTTCTTGATCATTGTCTTGGAGCGATTATGGCCACTCCCACTCCTTCCTATTTTGAGTTTGAGGCTCCAAAAGTATAGAACATCCAGTTTTTGCGTTGATCAAACCCTTTTTTAGTTATTTGGTTGGTGAGATCTGCTCTGTTGGGATCTTCTCCTCTAACGAACTAAACTCTGAAGTCTAATACTTATCCTTTAATAACAGTCCTAGGTTGATAATGGATGTAAATCTTCCCAACTCCACCATTAATTTGGATATCCATCCAGAGAGATCGTCTTTTTTGGGACATTAAGAGGAAAATATGTGATAACTATAACTGAGTGAGCTTCGAAATAGTTCTTTAATTTTCTTGAAACAATTACCAGAGTTTAAGATATTTTTTCTCGAGGAAGATAACATTTCTTGATGTTTAGAGGTGTCTTGATAATGTAATAGATCGGTGCCCCTGCTTCTCGCACATTAAGGCCTAACTAATTGTGTGGTCGGATACCGTGAGATATTGATTAACTGGATCTCTCAAATTCGGAACCGCGAGCAGAGGTGATCAACATAAATAAGATTTGATTTATTTAAGTACCTTAAACATTCTTCACTCCAGGTTAGACCTTTTTCTTTCTTTAAGAACTGAAAGAATGATCGACACTTTTTGAAAGATTTAGAAATGAAGCGGTTGGGTGCTGCTAGCATTCCTGCCAACTTTTGAACATCTCTAACTATTTTCGGCAGCTGAAATTTATTGATTTCCTCGATTTGGTCAGGGTTGGCCTTGATCCCTATTTGGATGACCTCTAGACTGAACTCTGAAGGAGCATCTATCTACATTGAGTTTCATCATGTAATTTTTGAAGACTTCGAATGTTTTGGCCAAGTCCCGCAGATTGTCGGTTTTGTGCTTTCTATTTATGAGCATATCATCTATACAGACTTCCATGGTGTCACCTAGATCATCCTTAAACATCTTGGTGACCAACTGTTGGTATGTATCTCTTGCGTTCTTGAGTCCAAATGGCTTGACTGTGTAGCAATACAAGCCGAGAGTAGTGATGAACGAGGTTTTCTCCTAATCGGAATCGAACAAAGGAATTTGATGGTACCCCGAGTACACATCCATGAAACTTATTTGTTCGTGACTGGCTGTGGCGTCAATCAATTGGTCTATCTTTGGCAAAGGAAAGATATCTTTGGGACACGCTTTATTGAGGTCGGTGAAGTCTATGCACACTCTCGACTTCCCATTACTTTTCTTTACTATCACTGGGTTGGAGAGCCATTTAGGGAATCAAACTTCTTTAATGGACCTTGCCTCTTTAAGTTTCACCACTTCTTCTTCCACAACCTCTGCCCTATCTAGGGCTATTTGGCGGGCCTTTTATGTGATCGCTGGGAATGTTGGGTCCGTGTGAAATTGATGGAACATAACGTTGGGATCAATACCGGGCATATCGTAAGGCTTCCAAGAATATACATCTTGATTTTATTTAGGAAGAGAGATCAATTCCTTTTTCCCTGATCGGTAAGTGAGCTGTCAATTAAAAACTTCTTTTTTGGGTGTGATTCGTCGAACATCACCTCTTTTAAGGGTTGCATGTCTCTATCTGGGGGACACCTTAGTTTTTTCCATGCCCTATCTAGCATACTTTAATTTCTACTTGGATGGAGTAGCTTCTTCTTTGATTGGATCATCGATGACCCTTTTTCCTTTTTTTCACTTGCTTAGGTATGATCACAACGATAAAGCATTAGCGAACATCAACCTGATTACCATTTATGTACATAATCCCATGGTCGGTGATGCATTTGAGCTTCTGATGATAATTAGAAAGAATAATCTTCATGGTGTGAAGCCATCCTCGTCTGAGGATGTCATTATAAGGAGAATCGATGTCCACAACTAGGAACTCAATCAACTTTGTGATATTTCTAGTTAGAATAGGCATAACCACTTTCCCTAGTGGCATAATCATCTTTATAGTGAAGCCAACAAAAAGGTTAGTTGTTTATTTAAAATCCTCCATCTTGGGGTTGATCTAGTTGAATAATTTTATGTACATAACTTCCAAGGAACTTGGTCAACTAGCAACTTATCCACATCCTAGTCAGCAATCCTGAAAGTAATTGCTAGTGCATCATGATGCGAAGTTTGAACTTGGATCAGATTTTTCTATGTAAATACTATATGTTTGTTATATTCAGTATCTTTTGGATGTCGACGTTTGCCTGTTGGAGTTTTTGCAGGGTCAATTTGGAAGGCCTTCATCACCGCAGGAACTTTCTTTAGTTCCATCTGAACTGTATTGCCATGCATTTTTTTTCAGGCTAGAGGAATTGTGGATAATTGCAAACTCATGTCCTATCTTATCGTCTAGGACGTTGTTAGGATTCAAGTCATCCTCCACGTCGAGTTTTGCACCCTTTTTCTCCACATAGTCGTTCACGTGGCCTACTTGGTCCAACTCTTTTAGATGAGATTTAAGAGCCTTATAGTGCTCCATCTTGTGCTCATGCTTCTCATAATAGGTGCCTCTCAGGGCGTTGTTCCCTTTAGATGGATCTCCCATCATATTCCTTGGACACTTGAAGAATTATTGATCTTTTATCTCGTTCAAGATCTTGTAGATGCGCTCTTTGAAAACAGTGTTAATCGCCTAGTAGGCCTTAGTAGGGTCTACTTTGTCACCATTCTTGAGTCCACCATGTTGCTTCTTGCCCCCTTCTTGGGGAAATTCTCCTTGTCAGCATTCTTGGACTACTTTGGATGATCGTTGTCATGCTGAGTTCCAGTGACTACATCTTCCACCTTTGCATATTTCTCTATCCTCAACATGAGATCATCAATAGTGTTGTCCTTTTTTTGTGAGGGACTAGTGCAACATAGAGTTGCTTGGAAGATCAATATTGAATAAGGCTACAACGACATGCTCTGAGTAATCTTCGACTTCGTTATAGGTCTTCTAATATCGCCTTACATATTCTCGCAAGGTTTCTTGGGGATTATTTCTTATAGTGAAAAGAGAATCCATCCTCTTCGGGTGGGCATTCCTGGTGATGAACCAAGAAGTAAATGCCTTTGTAAGATGTTTGAAGTAGCTGACCGACCTGTGTGGTAGCTTTTCGAACCACTTTTGTGAGATATCCCCCAGACTGGAGGGGAATATGTGTCACATGATGGTGTCATCGTTGTTCCATAGGGTCATTGCCTATCGATACTCATGGACATGATCGATGAGATCAGTCTTCCTATTATAAACCTTGAATTTAGGCGTGGAAAGTTTTTTTAAGTGGCTTCGGATCTTCAATTTCTCTAGAGAACAGAGACTTCATCTAACTGATAAGGGTGATTCTGTCTACTTTCTTGGTGGACCTTGCCTTGTGATAAATGGGGTGCTCATTCATATCTCTCCGAATGAGATTATGGAGATCATGCTTGAGATTACCTCTATCCCGATCTCGTCGCGTCGATGGACTCCTATGCCTGGAGTGCTCCTGATTGCGCTAAAAACTCCTTCCTCTCCTATGGTTTTTAATTGCTTGGGGGATAAGGGTCCGAGCGTGATGCTTGAGTGAGATATTTCTCTATTCTTTTAAGAAGACATCGCAAATACATGTTCTTTTCCTCTTGGAGGTGTGTGGCTTCCTCCTACTGATGGAGTCACCGTTCATAAGCGTAGAAAACTTACGAGATCTAGGTGGATTTGTGATGTTCATTAATTTGTTCAGAATGTTCCTATTGGGGATTAAATCATGAGTTAGGATTGTTACGACTCCTGTTGGGGTGGACCTCAGACTTGACCCTAGGTGTTAGAGGCCTGTTTTGACGATTGGCATTGAATGACAAAGGCGCACTATACGAGGTGAGACATGGCTACTCACTGGCTCTAATTGTCTAGGAAAACAAAACTCTATTCCCACAAACGATGCCAATTGTAGGTGTAAAATCTTACTAAGATTAATCCCAAACAAATAGAGCCAAATAGTAATTGAAATTCACACAACACAAGGTGCATGTAGTCCGACAATGTGCCCTGTCCACGGGGTCTCTCTCTCTCTCTCTCTCTTCTTATTAATCAGTTCATAAAAAATATAATTAAATTCCCTTTCCCTAAAGGTGAAATGTACATTTACGGAGAACATAAGGAAAAAAATTCGTGTAGCACTCTTAGAACTTTTGGATGCAGTCGCAGTGCGATTGAATAGTTCCTATCCATAGATAATTGCTCATCAGGCTCCCCCTTGTACTTATCTTCAAGATGTGATCATTTATCTGAGATACCAAGCATGTGTCAACTAAACTGATCTAATCTATTCAAATCGTCTGGATAATTCCCCCACATAGATGCTTTCAGAGCATGACAGAACTAGATAGCAAACTAATCAAGAAAATCCTCCAACCCAACCACTTTGTGGATGAGAGGGTCTGATTTTGTGACTCTAGAAGATAAATTTCTCTCCTTCTTTATAGTGGCTCGAACCCTTAATTGGGTTTTGAGATCTTTGCTACCTGAAGTAAGGATCTAATCATGTTTCCTTCATTACTAATTTTGCAGTGTATAAATAAAGTCACTGGTTTGAGAGTTTGATAATTGGATAGTGAACAATCGAGACTTAGTTATTAATTAATGGAATATGGTCCTTCCATTTTACCTCAACATGACGTCAAGGCTCTAGAGGGGTAAAAAGGCCCCATATCTTCGCAAACTAGAGCAAAGTGCCTTTAAACCATCTTCATTTCCTTGCAAGTGTATGAGGTCCTTTGGGCCAATTGTATCCCAACTTACACTTTGAATCTCTTTATCTTCCACAAGCTAAACATTTTCTTTTGTAGATTCTTCATTTGAACGACAAAAAATTTAGTTTATTAAAACTTCAATTTGTATTCTTACCTCTAGATTTCTTCCTTCAAACTTACTTGTGTTCTCCAAGTCTTTCAAAGTATGTCAGTATAACCTCTAAATTTATAGCTATGGGCTCCTCTTAAGATTGAGAGTGCAAATTCCATAACTCCTCGTGCTTCTAAAAAAGTTTTTATTTTTTTTAAAATCCCTATACAAAACCATATTTTCAACCTCTAGCTGCAAAGGTTGAATTTGATATCTCAAATACATAACATTTGAAGTTTGTATCTTCTTTCTCCGAGGACCACTAATTGTGAAAATGTGTAGCTTTCCCCCCTTATTTTTCTTCAATTCTAGAAGAGCTTATTTAAATTTCATAACTTCGGTTTTAGTTGCATTAGCTTACTCGTTAAGCAATCTAGCCTCCTCTTCGACAATTGTGATTTTGTTATCCAAATTAGAAATCTTTTTACACTAAAATCTAAATACTTCATTGTTCAAGTATCGAGCTTCAATTTCTTCTTTAACGTCATGTTCATTGAGCTATGTCCTATCCTTTTGGGCATGTGAAACCAAACCCTCTAAATAAGATATCATTTCTAAACACTCCTTGTATTTAATAAAACTATGTTCTCACAATTCAGAGTCATTCCTTTTGGCTAATTCCACTAAGGGTATCATGCAATTTTAAAAATTATGATTATGCAACAATTGGTAGTTGTTTTAATAAATTTTTTTTCACATGCCCTATTAGATGTAAAAAAAACAATGAGCGCATAATCAAAGCAAAGCTCAAACCTCGCAGAGAGTAAATTTGGGAATTGAGTTTGAAAAAATATAATGTTTGGAAAATAAATTTACTTTGGATCAATATCTACTTTTCAATGCCATTCCTTTAGGTACTCTTTAATGGAGTCACCATAACAAGATGGAGTATACATGGTAACGAGAGATCGAGATGCGTGAAAAGTATGCAGAACTCTTCAAGTCAAGTTTGAATAAAATTTCAAGGACAAAATTTTGTTGTTAGGTGGGAAGATTGTAATACCCTGCGATTTTAGAGTATTTTAATTTAATTAATTGAATTTATATGATATCTTAATTGTTATAATAAATTGTTGCATGGTCATTCCTTACATGTTAGATTAATTATGTGGTATCTTAATTAATTAAAATAAATCTCGTGGTGTGTAACATTTGGATATTGTGTTTATATGTTATTAACTATGTGGTAGCTTGATTAATTAAAACAAATCTCGTGTTGTGTAATATGTTAACTATTCATTTAGTTAGTATCTTATGCGAACTTGGTATTATGGGAATATAAGGACCAATCACGGGACTAATGATATATGCATGGGAGTTTTCTTGTTAGGATTATTTACCCAATGTATTGCGTCTCATCGATTGAAAGTTAGATTTTTATAATATCGAGTTGGTAGATTTTAGATATTTTATTTATATTTTGTGTTTTACATTGTTAAAACCATGTGCATTTGATCCCTAGGGTTAGGTAACACAGTGGACTTATTCATTTGATTTTAATAGAAAAAATCCTTCTCCAAGCCTTTGGAAGTCAGGATTTGGTGGAGATTTGAGTGCTTCAAAGGTCGAGTGCAAGAATCGCTTCGAGACTTGGGTGTTTAGAGTTGTTTTTTCCTGATGAACTATTTTGGGGAAATGGTATTAGAAGAACCAGTGAAATGGACGCAAATGTCCTTTTTTTAAGTGGCCACATGCAAGTCATGTGAGAGTTTCTGTTAAAAAATTGACGGATCTTAACGCAATGGGCTTTTTAAAACCACCTAGTAGTTAAAGAGGTAAAACAAGACAAAACAAAGTGTTATACTGAAATCTAGTAATAATTTGGGGGTATAGTTGTAATTTACTCCTCACCCTTATATTTAAATCTCATAAGTGTGGTACACAAGGTAAAAGAGGACATGTTGATCAAGTAAGGAAAGTCAAATAAGAGATGCTCTGAACCTTGAATACAATCTTATAATGACTAAGAGTCTTATAGAAATTAACACTATTTCAATAATTTAACATGACAAATTTATATAAACTTTATACTCTAATGAATCGAATAGAAATTATTATCATATAAATGGTATTCAAACAATAAAGGTAAGCATTTGTGTTACTCCTAATTATGACTTTAATTATGATCGTATATTAATGCTTAACACAATGACGTACTGGTGGCCAATTTGGGTTAGCTCTTTGGCGTTGTACTAGTTTCCTCTATACGTCTGACACACTAATTATTTAATATATAGTTTAAAGGAGTTTTTTTTATATGCCCACAAAATTTTTCATTTTACCTCATTTTTCATTTCTATATAAATCAACAATGTTTATTATTGAAAATAAAATATTTCCTAAAAGTTCTTTCTCCTTACCCCTCCTCTTTTGTTCTTAACACACTTGTGTATAATTTGCATATTGATTGGTATTTTAGGTAAGCTCACCCCATTTATTAGTTGAAGTTCAAGTTTTTAGCAAAACTTGGTCGGGTGAAGAGAAAGTTTATTAAAATAGAGGCGAGGTAAAAAAATTGTGGGTGAATTTAAGATTTGTCATTATTTAAATATCCACAAATCTTTCTTGTATTGGTTTCTTTACAACGAAGTTTTTTTTAATTATTTTAAATAAAAAACAGTTAGATGTTAATTATTTCCCATATAAAGCTTTTTTTTATCTCCTTCCTTTTTAAAATAAAAAATAGGAAAGGCAAAATGGGCAATCCCATTCTGATGTGTTAAATGTTTTGAAATCAAATTATGGGTTTCGTCTTCCTAATGTTTACTTCCTTTGAGAACTCCTGAAGTTCTTTCATGAATGTTTACTTCATTCTTTCTTCTTTGTGACATTTTTATATTTTGAGTTTAAAAATAATTAATCTCAAAACTCTTTAATGAATGTTTATGTCCTCTTTGTGATACTTGTGTATTTTGAGTACATATAATTTTAGATTGACATTGTTTTTAGCATAATTTAAATGATATCAGAATGTATTATGATACATTTTGATTATTTAATGCTCCTCGGGTCCCAAGTTAAGATTTTACTATTCTATTTTGGATTGTCTCAAATTAAGAGTCCACTTTTTCTTTTGTAAATAATCAACAAGCCAAATTTCACGATAGTGAAAAAGAATTGATCTTGACCATTAATCGTGTGTATTCTTAATCTATAAAGAAAGATGAACATATTTTGGGACTATGAGAGTGCTCAGATTACTTAATAATATGTATGTAAAATGTGTAAGTCTAGTATTACAAGAAATCGTAACACCATTAGAATTAACCATACATAGCGACTCAACCAAAACGTATAAGATACACTCTTACACTAATAATTCTTTCAATTCACAGACTTAATCCCACTTTTGATTACTTAGTAGGCATTGCATCCCACTATTGTTCCTCACTCTCTCTCTCTCTCTCTCTCTTATGCTCTTAATTTTCATATCTACAATGGTTTTAACCCTACATAATTTGAACTTTTAGTTACGTTACATACGCACACATACTACAATTTGAACTATGACATGAAATAAATTTTGTGGGTTGTGTTAGGGGGTTGGGGAGTTGATGGTGGTGGTCAGAAATTGAAGTTGGATGGTGGTGGGCTGGGATGGGAGGAGGAAGGAATATGTGTTTGTGAAAAATTGAGTGGTGGTGTGTGTGTGTGTGTGTGTGTGTGTGTGTGTGAGAGAGAGAGAGAGAGAGAGGCGATGATAAATAGGTGTTGTCTTTGGGGGGTGGGACGACGGGGGTGAGTGGGGCAAGGCTATTGCTCACGAGTGTGGAATTGGGGGCTAGAACGAAGGGTATTTTTTTATTTTTTTTTGGTTTATTTACATTTTTCTTATTCTACCCTATTTTTTTTATTTCCTTTTTTTGTATTGTTTTTATTTGCTGTCTAAATTTTTTGTTATTTAAAATTCCAACTTCTATTTTATGTTGAATTGAATATTTTCCAAGCCACTTTAAGATTTTAAAATATTTTCCCTCAATTTTTAGGTTTCTTTAAATGTTTTTAATTCATTTAAATTATCGTTTAAATGTTGAATTATTTTTTTTTTATTTATTTAAATAGTTATATATATATGTATTAAAAAACTCAATTATTTTTTATTTATAATTTATTTTTTGTTTTCTGAAATCTCTAAAGTCAAAATCACCCAACTATTATATATATATATATATATATATATATATATAGAATAATTCATATTTATTATTTACTTAAGGTGTTTTTTTTATTGTACCTAATTTTAAAATACATTCTTGTTGTAATTTTCACGTTTTAAATGTGTTTTCGTGCATTTGTTTTTTTATATTTTCAGTAATTTCCTTTTTATAAAACATATTTATTCTAATTTTCAAATTAATTTTATTAAATTTTTATAGAGTATGAAGGAGAGAGAGAGAGATAGAGAGAGAGAGAGAGAGAGTGGTGTGATGAGAGAGAGGGAAAGGAAAAAGAGAGAGATAGAGATTTGTAATACCCCTTACTTTCATGTACTTATATTTTTATATTAAATTATCCGGTGTGGGTGATTTAATATAATTGAGAATTAAAACGAGGACTTAACATAAATATTGATTTGGGGTAGAATAGTTCATATTTATGTGAATTGTACATTTACTAGGGTCATGTGGTAAATATAATCTTGTTGCATGCATTTACGTCGTATGTGTGTGTTAGCGGAGGAAATTAGTTATTTCTCAACCGCGGTATATTTGAGTGAGTTATATGAGGTTGGGAGATAGTTTTTATATTCAGAGTCTCGGATGAGAATTTAGAGGGCACGGTTGATTTCGAAAGGGCCAAGAAAGTCAAAATGATTGCCCTGGGATTTTTATTTGGGTTCCGGTGTCATTTTAGTTAGTTTGACTCGAATTGAGGTATATGAGTCATTATATGTGTGTATTATCATTTAAAGTTGTAATTAATAATAATATGGGTTATTAAGCTTAATAGAATTAATTAATCTCATTTAGAGAGAGAACCTATTTGAGAAAAAAAAAACGTGGGAAGAAGAGAAGGCTTTGGGACTTTGGAAATCTCAAACAATCCGTGACTTTGAGGAAGGATCAGACCCTACTACATCTTTGAGGCAAGTGAATAAACTTGCTAAATGCTTATTTCTGTGATTTATTTAATAATTTGTGGAAAGAATATGGTAGTGTTGACTATAAATGATAAACTTTAGATTTTTATGTTGAAGTCTAGCATGTGACATGTATATGGGTTTGAAGCTGTAAAAATGGTGGAGTTCATATTTTGGGTGATTTATGATGTTGAAATTTTTTAGAAGAATGGTTTGTTTGAGATATAGAAAGATTTCGTAGGATCAAGAACTGAACAGACTAGACCGGTTCATTTTCAAAGGATATCAGTTCGGTCCGGTCATCAAAGGTTTCTGCTAATTTTAAGGGATCGGGCCGGTTCGTTTTTGGGGACCCTCGTTCCAGTTCGGTCACTGCAGTTTGTTAACTTTTATTTTACTCCTCTCTAGTTAGTTTTAATACTTAGGAACCGTCTAATATAATGTGGTAAACATGCTTATGGAGTATAATGTGGGTTTATGTTATGACACAATGGAGGGGCTACTTTGGGCCTATAATTGAGGTACGTTTGAAAATGTATTATGTTGTTTCCTTTTTGAAAATCCTCCCAGCAGTGGGGATTCTTTCGAGGAGGGTTACGGGCTAAAGAGTGAGAGTTTGTGGGTTCCTAACGATGGTAAACTTGGTGAAAAACCATAGGTACGATTCATTATCAAGGTTCAAGTAAACGAGTAAATTATAATATGAACTTAAAATGATTCTGTGGATCATCAGCTAGTGTAAGGTGCGATATTTACTTATAGATGGGATTATTAATATATGCATTCTAATATGTGATGGTTTGTATATATGATGTGCATATATATATATATATATATATATATATATATAGTGTATGATATATATTATGTTGTACATACCCCTCTAGTGCTATCATGAAAAGTTGCGCGATGTGGGTGAATCCCCTGTCTTAAGAAACAGGGAGAGTATAGTCCCCAGGTCACAGCGTTGAGTATTTTACCGCTTGTGAGGTAGGGGTAAGACGTATTGGGAATGATTTTTCTTACCTTTAGGTGAGGAACTATATCCGCTTCCCATACGCTTATGAATAGGCTCATTACCAAGTCGGTGTAAGAGTCCAACTATTGGTAACCCAGGGTGATATGTGAATAATTCCCTGGAAGATGGTAGCATTGTAGAGACTGTGAGTATACTTGTATGATGTGTGTGTAATGTATTGTCCTTATTAGCATGAGATGATGTGTGTAATGAATTGCCCTTTTTAGTATGAGAATGGATAAGTATACTTCCATGCCAGTAGACAGAAATTTAGGAGTACGTGCTATGGACTGAGGGCCCAACGGATTTTCACGGCTGACAATGTTAGGTAGTAGTGTATCGGGGGGTACCTTGTTTGGATTTAGCTTGCGAGACATCCCATGCACGAAACCTAGCGCAATTATGGAAGTGGGGAGATGTTTGGTCATCAGTACATGGGGTCATGTACAATGATGAGGAAATATTATACAAGCAATAAAGATGATGTGTGATATATCAAATTATAATTAGAGAAAGATGTTATAAATGAATTTGTGCAATCAAGGAGAATGACATTTAACAATGATATTAAGATATAAATATGCTAATGGGGGTTATACGTAGGTTTGAGGGGGTATTGTCCTTAGATTGAGTTGGGGTAGCTTAAGTTAAGATTTATTGCATATGTTTAAGCGTGCACTATAGCTGAGAGGTGTGGTTGAGTCTCAAGAGAGTGAGACTCCACTTTAGTTATGAAATCTTGCATTTTTAATATATTATGCATTTAATTCACTTGCTATAACGATTTTCAAACCCGGGGCTCTGACTCATTTATATCCTTTCGTCTGCAAAATATATATTGTGACCGTAAGGACGCCAATGATGATTATCTGTTCCAGAATTTTTGGGTTGTTGAAGCATGTGCTGGATGTTATAGGACTTTGGTTATAGACACAACTCTTCTTGTAATCTAGTTAAGAATCCACTATTGTAAATTGGGTCTGCATGCCCAAGGATCATATATGTATATCCCTTTTATATTTGTCTCTTGATATTGTATGGTCTGTTGCCCGACAGCATATTCGAGAAGATTTTTTTGTATGTCTAATCATAGGATGTTATTGATCTAGCCTTTTATTTGTCTATTATGTTTATGCTCCATAGTCTGTGAATGATTTATTGTTGGTACACCTTTCAAAAAAAAACTTTGCCACCTATTTATTTTATATAGGGTGGTTGCTGGTTATATTTATATTCGACAGTTGGTGCTGAGAATTATACACTTGAGATTCCTGTTTTATTTTAGTATAAGGCTGGCCACCCGTTATATTGAATAAGGTGTCACAGGTGGTATTAGAGCCAGGTTCTAAAGTCTTAGGATTTGTGCGTACTTCTACTTTCTACCGTAGCATTTTTTATATAGAGCCTTATTATTAGGATTGTTGTGTTCATATTTCATCCCCGATCTTCTACTTTGATTAATTACTTCAACTGTGTGTTAATATAGTTTGTTCTTATTTCAGATGCCGCTAAAATGAGGTCTCCCGACTAGGGAAAATAGAGGGGCTAAGAATGTAGAACCCCTAATGCTTCAGCGGACTATGACTGCAACCGAAGTGGCCAATATTATGGCATAAGCAGTTAATGCTTCCATGACCGTAATGGCACAATAATTTTCTCAGGATCAGCAACAGCCTGCAGCTCCAACAGTTCAAACCCATATGGGGCCATCCATGTGGGAGAGAGTGTGAGAAGCTTTTCAAAAGGGGCACCCTCGGGAATTCCAAGGAGGAGCTGATGTTATCGTCGCTAATCAGTGGAAAAAGGATATCCAAAGGAATCTTCGTATGGTTGAATGCAACGATGTTCAAAAACAGATACTTGCCACTTTTAAATTAGTTGGTTTGGATCTCCAATGGTGGGAGTCAGTTACTACCCCGGAACAAAGAGACACAATGCCCATATCAGATTTTTGGGTATGCTTCGATCGCAAGTATTTTCCTCCGACAGTTCAGATAGAAATGACAATGAGATTTTTAGATCTACCCAAGGAGATCAAACAGTAGCTGAGTACGTAGTAGAGCTTACCCTCATGCAAAATTTTGTGCCGTGTGAAGTCAATACTGAAGAGAAGAAAATTTTAAAGTTTATGGGAGGTTTAAATTGGAGAATTCGACAACACTTATTGGGGAACCCGACTTTGTTAACGTTTACAGATGTAATGAATGTTGTACTATTACATTGTCAAGATCATCGTTTGCATTTGAAGGGGAGTAAAAAATTGGTGGACTCGGGTTCGTCGAGTAAGGGGAAGAGTATATAGTGCCAGTGGGGCATAATAGGCTTAAGAACAGGGGAATAAGCAGAAGGAGAGGAATCTGCCTTCAGTGGATTTAGCAAAAAGGCAGCGTTTAGGAGGTTTTAGATTCAATGGTGTTGGTTTTAGGCAGAATTTCCAAGGGAAGCAACAACAAAAATATCATAATGTTACTCAAGGACAAGCAAGCCAAGGGAAAAATGGGGGAGGTCAACAAGGCCGAGGTCATCAGGGCCAATGATAAGGGCAACCCCGATTTAGGTAGTAGGGCCAGAGACCAGATGACTTTATAGGTCGTTGTTATCAGTGTCGAGAGGTGGGTCGCAGGAACATATATTGCCCACAGCACAATAGGGTACAAGAGCAAGGAGATCAGTAGGGTCAGCAACCACTTTTACCACCTCCAGCACCCGTTCAGATTGCCCCACCTCCACAGGGACAGTTGCAATATGGGCGAGTCTATAATGTTCAAAATGCGGTATTATCGCATGTTCAATAACCTCCACCATCCATTGAGGGTAAGTTCCCTATCCATGGACATATGTGTCGAGTATTATTTGATACGGGAGCATCCCATTCCTTTATAGTCGTTTATTTTACACGTGTGGCAGGAGTGTTAGAGTCAGCTGATACTATTCAATTGTGTGTAGACCTTGCGAGATGGATCGCTTATCCACTTTATATATAAAGGGGTAGAGATATATTTTGGGAGATTATGTTTAGTTGCCTACTTACTTGTATTAGATATACATGGGTATGATGTTATATTAGGTATGGACTGGTTAGTTCAATATCGAGCGATGGTGGATTGCTTTGTGAGGTCGATTGTATTTGCTATTCCGGGCTAGGGAATGTTTCTTTTTGCTATGACTCTTTCGGAGGGAGGTTCAAGCATCCATTTATACTATATCGAGGTGGAGACTTCGCTGGAAGTGGTTATTTCCTTAGATTCGATTCTGGTGGTTCGAGAGTTCGCAGATGTTTTTCAGGAGATTTTAGGCTTACTTCCAAGTCGTGAGATCGAGTTTGTTATGGATTTAGCATCGGGGAATAGGTTGATTGGACGAGCTCCCTACCGTATGGCCCCTGTTGTAATGAGGGAGTTACGAGACCAAATCCAGTATCTTTTGGGACAAGGTTTCATTCCTCAGAGTACATCAGCTTGAGGAGCACCTATGTTATTTGTGAAAAAAAGGGACGGTTCTCTGCGGTTATGTGTTGACTACCGAAAATGGAATAAGGTGACAATTAGGAATAATTACCTAATACCTTGTGTTGATGATTTATTTGATCAGTTGAGAGGATCCTCTTACTTCTCAAAGATAGATTTGCGTACGGGGTATCACCAGCTTCGTATTAGGGAGCAAGATATCTCTAAGACTGCATTTTTGACCCGATACGGATCCTATGAGTTCTTGGTAATTCCATTTGGGCTAACTAATTCCCATGCAGTGTTTATGGATCTGATGAATAGGGTATTTTGAAATTTTTTGGACCAATTTGTAATTATGTTCATTGATGTTATTTTGGTATATTCCCGGACGGAGGGAGAACATGACGAGCATTTGAGGATGATTTTGTAGACATTACGGGACTATCAATTGTACGCCAAGTTTGAGAAATGTGGATTTTAGTTATGAAAAGTGCAGTTTTGGGGGCACATAGTGTCAAAGAAGGGTATTTTCATGGACCCAAGTAAAGTTGCAGCAGAGACAGAGTGGGGTCAACCCACAACACCGATGCATATTAAAAGTTTCTTGGGTTTGGCGGGCTATTATTGTCGTTTTATAAATGGCTTTTTGAAGATTGCCGGCCCTTTGATAATTTTGACCCGAAAAGAGTCCAGTTTATATGGGATGATTCCTGTCAATTAGCCTTTGATGAGTTAAACGACAGGTAGGCGTCAACACTCGTTCTCACTCTGCCTAAAGCGAGACTGGAGTATTTAGTCTTTACGAATGCATCTCTCCAGGGATTAGGGGGTGTGCTTCAACAAAAGGAGAGGGAAATTGTGTATGCGCCTCTTAAGCTCAAACCCCATGAGCGTAATTATCCTACACATGACATGGAATTAGCCGCAATAGTGTTTGCATTGACAATTTGGAGGCATTATCTCCTAAGAGAGAAGTTTAGACTTTTCACAGACCACAAGTCGTTGCAATATTTATTCACCCAGAAAGATCTAAATATGAGGCAGCGTATGTGGTTGGAGTTTTTAAAGGATTATTAGTTCGATATCCAATATCATCCGGAAAAGGCTAATGTAGTAGCTGACGCGTTGAGTCGTCGACCTACTAGGCAGTTAGCAGAGTTATGAAAGCCAAGTGGAAGGAACTTCATGATGATGATGATGTAGCCAAGGCTTGTATGGCAGTGTTGACCATCACACCGAGATTGTGATGAGGTTGATGAAAGCTCAATTTGAAGATATGGATTGTAAGGTCATAGTGCAAAAATTACTGATCGAGGGAGTGGAATCCTACTCCATCAGTTCCGAGGGTGGATTACGTTTCAATAGTAGGTTGGTAGTCCCGAATGATTCAGATCTGTGACATGCTTTTATGTTAGAATCTCACGGGTCAAAATATTTGGTTCACCCAGGTGGAGATAAGATGTATCAGGATATGCGACGACAATACTGGTGGGAAGGTATGAAAAGGGACATAGTTGAATTTATCTCTAAATGCACCCCTTGTCAGTTAGTAAAAGTGGACCACCAGTGACCCTCGAGAATGTTATCGTCTTTGGAAATTTTAGTATGGAAATGGGAAAGTATTTCCATGGATTTTATCACGGGGTTACCAATGACGCAGTGTAACCACGATTCCATTTAGGTTATCATGGATTATTTAACAAAGTCGGCACACTTTTTACCGATGAGGACATATTTTACGACAGCAAAGTATGCTCAGCTCTTTATTGCAAAAATTATGAGATTGCATCGAGTGCCGATCAATATTGTGTCTGACCCAGATAAAATCTTTGTTTCCCATTTTTAGTAGAGTTTTTAGGAAGTCATGGGAACTGAATTGAGGCTGAGTGCGGCATACCATCTAATCGAGGTGGAAACTAAGGGTCTGTGTAAATACGCTAGTCATTGTTATCGGCTTCCAACCGCTATAAAAAAACTAAACTTTAACTACACTCGTGTGGAGTATAGTGGCTAGTCTGGGTATCGAATCCTCAGGGAACTAGGACAATTGAACACGACGACAAAGGTAAGACTGTTAACCCTAACTTGACTCTAAAAAG
This sequence comes from Sambucus nigra, assembly GCA_949130495.1. NCBI lineage: Eukaryota > Viridiplantae > Streptophyta > Magnoliopsida > Dipsacales > Adoxaceae > Sambucus > Sambucus nigra. The sequence continues at coordinate 349,112,928 of OX422223.1, read as the reverse complement.
AAACAAAAAGATAATTGAGATGGGAAATAACTAATTAACTAAATGCATACTAAATTAAACTATTGCATTAACTATGTGAGTAGAATTAACTAACTAAGAATGAATTAATAAGAATGAAGGGAAAACAGGTTGGGAATACAATCCCCCAAACCCTAGTAAATTTATCGTATAGAATGCTAGAATTTTGAATTAGAAATTTAATTAAACCCGGTCTTTAGTACTCCCAAGCATTACATATATGAGGTTCAAGCCCGCATCATACATAATCAAAGGACGAGTAAAGCAGTGTCGCAACAGCTACACACACATCACATCCTTAAACACCACGGTTACCTAGGGTCAACCGAGGTAAAAAGGTCTATGATGGTTGTGACAACTACACAACACGATTCATTCAAATTACAATTCAAAACCTTGTTTCTACATGGCTAAATTACATCGGGTTGGGTTCATGCACACCAATCCTTAGAAATCTAGCCTAACATGGTGCAATTAATTAAAAATATGAATCCTACGTTGCATGTAATTGAATTAATAAGAAAACTATCTTTAAGCATGTATAAACGAATTGGAAACCTAGAAAATAAAGAAAGCATGTAAATAAATTAACTACAAGATTAAGAAAGAAAGGAACAAACTTTATTTAAAGAAAACTTGTAATTAAAACAATAAAAGTACCTACTTGATGGAGAATTGTTTTATATGGTTCTAAGCTACTCTCCTACCTTCCTCTCTATGAAAAACTATTCAAAACTATATTTTCTAAGTTGATAAGCACCAAAAAGTGTACATTTTTATACCCCGAATAGACGCATTTTAGTTGTTAATTCTCGACAATTTGGGTCTTATGTGCTTTATTGTCTATTTTGTAGGTCGAATGCACATTGCGGTGTTCAAAAACGTATTTCAAGGCTATTATACAAATTATGGAGCTAATTACCAATCCCGTTCCCTAGCCCACCCTAAACCTGTCCCGAACCGTGTGTATTTAGTTTGTCCCGTTTTATTTTATTTTTGTCATTTTATTTTTAGGGTTTATTTTATTATTTTATTTTATTGAGTCATTATATATTTTTAGGATTTTTATATTTTTAGCGCTTCGTGTATTAGTTTTATATTTTTTTATTTTCGTAGCTTTTAGTTAGTTTATTATTATTTTATTTTTTATTTTTTATTTTATTAGTTTTATTTTTATAATTTTTATTTTAGTTTGTGTTTAGTTTTTTAGAGTTTGTTTAGTGTGTCATGTTGTGTCATTTTTATTTTAGCTAGTTTTTATTTTTTTTAGTTTAATTAAAATTTTATTTATTTTATTTTTAGTTTATTTTTCTTAGGGGTCATAACTTAAACACACACACAACACCCTTACACACTCACACACACACAACCAACCCCTCATCCCCACCATATCCCATACACCCTTACTACACACAATCACCACCTAAGTCATCTTCAACCTCAAACACTTTCTCTCTCCTCTCACCAAAACCCACAACCTCCATAACCACACCACCATTAAACCCATCTACTCTCTCACCTCCCACAACCAAAACCCTTATACTATACCACTCCCCAACTCTCAAACTACTTCCATAGCCCCTGCGAACACTCCAAATCCGGCGAGCTCAACCCCATTCGCCGGAACCGATCCCATCACCTCACCCCACTGGCGATCTACTGCGCCTTAACTCGAAAACCCCCGGCGATAACCCTCCGCCGATCGCTGCTGACCAGCAACCCTTACTCCCCCCCTCGTTGACCCACCAACCCATTTTCGGCGAGAACCCGGCCAACAACCAAACCCGATCTCCCCTTCAACTCCAGCGACCAAGACCCCAACACCCACATCCCATCAATCCCGAGACCCCATCTTTCAACCCCCAACCCGAATTCCACTCAACCCAATCAAAAACCCAAGCCCATTTTCATTTTTCTCCCAAGCCACGATCTCACCTGTTAAACAAAACCAAATAAAGACAAAGTCAAATCCCCATGTGTTTAATAACCCAACTTAAACCGTTTACCCCCTTTTACCTATTATACCCCCAACTAAACCTTTTTCCCACTCTACCCCAAAACCACTTTTACCAAATCAGATTTTATTCCCTCACCTCACTTCCCACATGACCTCACACAACTCATGCACATTTGTGCATTTTCCTAAATTTACCCTCACACACACCCCATGCTCTTACAAACCCTTTATCCAACTATACCCCCTAGCTCCATTGCCCACTATAAATGAAGACTCAAGGCCATTTGAAAGGGGACCAAAATATCAAATTTGTAGAGAGAATTCTAGAGAGAGATAGTTAGAGTAGAAAATAAATTAAGTAGAAAAGTTATTTGTAAATATTTTTATTTTTTTTAGAGATTATTGAGTGATAAATTGTGAGAATTCAATTGAGTATTATATTGAATTGATTATTATTGGATGCTCATATTGGATGGATTGTGCTTGATTTCAAGGAAATAAGAGTTCAATTTCACTTCAAAAGATTAGGTTTGATTGTTCTCATATCTTCTCATTTATTTTATGCCTTTGATTATTAATTTGTCAAATTCCATACCATGTTAGGGTAAATCCCCTTTCAAGGGGTGGGGGGAAACCCTTATTTAACGTTATTTTAGTTTAATTAGTTTGATTATTTGAAAATTCCCTCTAAATAATAATTTTGATCCCTCACCCTTAAATTTACGCCTCGAGAGAGGGTAAATAATTTTCGAGAGAAAATCGAAATTCTAGTCATAATACTCATTTTAGATTCGAACTAGAGATAGGGGTTTCTTAAGTGGGGTATTATAACTTGAATTTCAACTCTAAATTTATTTTCTAAGATTTACATAAATTTTAATTGATCGATCCTAGCGGGTGATTAATTAAAAGGAGTGTAAATCTATTTTTCTAGAGTTATGGGGTATTAAACTTAATTTTCTAAAAGGTTACTATTAAAATTACCTTTGCAACGAGAGTTGATTTGTAATTTTGATATTAATTTGTGAGAATTCAAATAATTAAATTAATTAGTTAGAATAGCTAAAATTTCTGGTGTAATCTCACTCCTTGATTGTTCTCACCTTTATTTACCTCATTTATCTCATATTTTTGTGTTAGACTTTATTTTTCATTTTAGTTACTTTTTATTTTGTAATTTGATATTCCATATAGTTTAGTGTTATTTCACCTCACCTCACCTAATTGTTTTAATATTTTTAAAAGCTAAAAAAATATTAGAAAAGGAAAAATTCCCAAAACAAAATAAAAATTGAATTAAAATTGAGTTTGGCTCTAGCTTACCCCCTTGATGTGGATTGATACCCTTACTTTCCTCTACACTTTAGATTATTATATTTTGTAGGTAATTGAGTTTTTGATTGACTTGGCTTTAAACAATGACGACACGCAAAAGCAACTTATCAAATGGTGTTGAGTCTTCCATTCTATAAATAGTAGGTATGGAGCAAGGGGGTAATTTGGATAGTTTTAATGTGTAATAGGTGTGTAAGGTGTTGAGGTGAGGGTATTTAGTGAATTATTCACACATGTGCATGGGTAAGAGGTGAGGTCGTGTGAAAAGTGGGGTGAATGAGGGTATTTTGGGAAGTTGGGTTAAAATAGGTAGTTGGGGGTAGAATGGGAAAAGGGGATTAAATTGGTTTAAGTTGGGTTATTAAACATATGGGCATTTTGTGGTTTAGTTATTTGGTCTTTGTTTTGTTTTTGGTTGTGTATTGTAGCTGACACAATTTGGGTAATGGGGAATAAAGTGGGTTTGGCAAGGAGGTGGTTTCAAATGGGTCTTTGATGTTGGTTTTAGTAGGACATGGGTTGGAGATCGGGTTGCTGGGTATGGAGGAGGTTGGGATGGGTTGTGAGGGGTTGGGTTAGAGGGTGAGGATTGGTTCGAATAGAGGTCGGGCTGATGGGAATGGAGATGGCAGGTCCGGGAAGATGTAGACGCGGGTCGAATGTTTGAGCGTCGGGGCTGGAAATGGGTTGTGTGTTAGTGAGTTCCAGATCGGAGGTAGCATCGCGCCGGGATGAATAGGGCGTCGGGGATCTCGTTTTCAGTTTTGTGGGTCTCGCCGGAATGGGGTGTTCGACAGGAGGTTCGCGTCGGCCTGGTTTAGATAGTGGTCGTCGGTGGGTTAGAGGGGTATGGGTTAAGCCGCCGGGGAGGTCACCGGCTGGAGGTGAACAGCTGGTATGGTGTCATAGTTGGGAGGTGAGGTTTTGTTGGTTGTTGTGGTGGGATGAGAGAGAGTGGAAGATGGGTGTTAATGGAGGTATGAGAGAGAGTGGAAGGTGGGGAAGAAGATGATGCGGGGGTGGTTAGAGTGTATGAGGGTCTATGAGATGTAGGGGTGAGGGTGAGGTTGAGGGTGTATTTGGGTGTGTGTGTAATGTATGGGAATGCGGGTGTGTGTGTTAGTTTGTGACCCTAAATAATTAATACTAAAAACATAAAATTAATAAAAAAAAAAAAAAAAAAATCTAACTAAAAATGAAACAAACTAAAACCAATAAAAATAAAAATATTAAAACTTAAAAAATAAAATCCTAAGCTATATAAAAACTAAAATAAAACAAAAGAAATAAAAACTGAAAATCTAAATGAAAACTAAAGTCCTAAAGAAATAATCCAATAAAACTAAAAAAGCCTAATCCTAATAAAATAAAAACTAATAAAAATAAAATTGAAAAATAGAAAATAAAATCTAGAAAATACTAAATAAATCTAAAATAAAAACGACTCAAACTAAAAATCTAAAAAAATAAAAAGGCACACACTAAACACACATGGGCTTCGGGGAAGGTTTAGGGACAGGTTTAGGCTCAGGTGAGGTTATGGGACAAGGGAATTAGCTCCATAATCCGCACAATAGCCTTGAAATATGTGTTTGAACACCGCAATGTGCATTCGACCTAAAAATAGACAATAAAGCACATAAGACCCAAATTTCCGAGAATTAGCAACTAAAATACGTCTATTCGGGGTATAAATTATACACTTTTGGGTGCTTATCACACCACCCCCAAACAGAGCGTTGCTAGTCCTCGAGCAATAAGATAGAGAGAAACAGAAAGATAAGAAGCCAAAAGTGTACCACTTTCGCGGGCACTTGTGATTGCACTTAGCATGTGCGACAAGACTTTAAACCTATAGGTTGCCCTACAGGACGAGTTGTGTCTCGTGAGAGTTTGCAGGGAATATGCTCAAAAAATTCTTATTTGCAATGGTAGTCAATATCTTATTAGACGTAGAATAATCGCACAATCCATCATGAGAGAAATATTTTCATAAATACAAGCTAGAATGTGTAAAAATATTAAGCTAAGTAAATACTCAAGGCACATCCTCCCTAGAACTCAACGTGTGTGGTGTGAATCAGTCAAAACGGGTCGAGTATCATAAGAGTAATTCCTAGATTTCCTTATCGAAATCAATGCTTCAACTTCAAATCTCACTAGATATATCTCTCTCAAACAAACTCTCAAGATTAGGGTTAGTGTATCGCTCTTGTGTGTGAGGAGGTGAGTAAATGTAATCAAGTTCAAACGTCTCACACGCATATAAGAAAGAACGAACATATAGAAGGAAAATGATCTCATGAAAGAATGATAACCACTATAGTGAGAACGTCGATTTATTCACCACGTTGACTTTCATTTGCCCGAACACCTAGGGGAAATATGGATGATAATGGGTGAGGGTGAAATGAAATGAGGTAGGATGGTATGAGGTAGGATAGGATAGAATGGTGATGGATGAGCGAGAAGAGTGTACTATGAAGAACAAATGTCTTTATTTCAAAACCAATTACTAACTACAAACTCTCTTTCTTTCTTTTTCCAGATTTTTCTTTTCTTTTTTTTCTATTTTTCTATTTTTTCTTTTTTTCTCTCTCTCTTTTCAAACCAACACTGAAGACATTTAACATTTGGAATCAACACTCTTTTTCTAAAATGGTGGATGATGTACGAATGGAGTGGGGTATATAGATTATGTGGGGAATATGTGAATATGGAATAATATTGGAGTGTAATGGGTGAAAACCTAGTGATCGGAATAAATTTCAAGACACTCATTTCTTACAACTCGAAAGTGATGTCATTCTCAGTGATCAAGAAAAAAAAATAAAGAATAATGAGATCATACAACAATTAAGGTGTGGACCCAAAATTAGTTGAATCAACTTGTGACTCGGAGTTTGCGTAAAACACTCTAAAAGGGTGAAAGTCACAAATCTCACAAGAAAAAGTATCTACTAGTGATCCTTAAGATTTTCTTGAGAATTTTAATACTCCTCAACTCTAACCGTAATAACATGATAAGTGCGCCAATTTTGTTGAGTCTATAAATTCATGGTGCAATATGCCTTGTTATGTAATATTCTCTAGCTTGATTCCTAGATTTGAAAAGATGGATGATTGAAAATCCACATCAATAAATGAGATGAAAGAAACTGCACGAAATTTTAAAAATCACGTCCAAAAATTAAAAAAAAAAATCAAAAGAGGTACGATTCTGATAAAATTCCCTACCCCCAAACAAAAAGGAACATTGTCATCGATGTTAAGTAAAATAATTTTTAAAATTGAGAGCATAAGATAGGAAAGAGTTTACCAGAATCAACCTCTCATGAAGTGGACAGAGGTAGCCAATAATAAACCTGAATAAAGGAGAAGATAACAAAATTGTACAAGTCTAAAAATATTAAAAGCATTCACCACCCCCAAACAAGATGAGACTAGTACAAGAAACGCGGGCTGCCTCCCAGTAGCGCTAAGTTCAATGTCTTCAGCCAGACCGATGGAATCTCACCCTAAAGATAAGATCTATGAAAGTACGGGGTGGCAGAAAAATTGGGTGATGAGAATCACCCCCCAAAAAGACTGAGGCGCCAGTCTTGTTGGAAATAAGTTAAAGTGGTCAATGCACTTGTATAGCAAAATGCATTATGCGATGCAAAGCATTGGTGGACCAAGGGCGGGTGGGTATTAGGGTAAAGGTGAGGGTGAATAGGCACCGGTCACAGGTCTTATTGAGTCGGAAGGTGAGGGAAATAAGGGCCTGTAAGCATGGTGCTCAAGTTTGTGAGGGAGGTGAAATGGTGTGAGAATTGTAATGGGGTGGGCCTCATAGAAAGGACACGACCATTCTATAAATGGGCGATGTTAATGGTCACGACGTGACACGCTAGGGAGCTGTTGAGAAGAAAAATCAACACCGTAAAAGAGTGGTGTGTATAGAGTAACAAGTTTGGTGTCCCGGAAGTGGAGAGTATCACAACAAATACTCTTGTAGATGGTGGAGGATCGTTTTAGGTGAGGATATAAAAATGTAGATGGAAACATGAAATGTGTAAACTCAAGATCCAAACTAGGTGGTGGGGTAGAAGGGATAATGGGTGGGTTAGTTGGGATAAATGGTGTATCAGGTGGGATAAATGGTGGAGGGAGATGATCCAACTTAAGCGTGGGAGACACACACTCATTGGGAGGAGTAAAGGAATACTCACAAGGGAGTGTGGTTTCTAAAGATGGAGTGGTCAACTTCTCCATAAGAGTATCATCGATGAATGTGGTGGGTGGTTCAAACGAGGCACCAATATCGGAGATAGGAATCACTAGAAATATTGGGCTCAAAGGGAGCCATGCATGGTCGAACATGATCCATATCCGGATAGGTAGGAACTATCACGAATTCTATCTTGGGAAAATGGTGAACACTCATAGCCGGAGCTAACCTAAGATAAATTGGTTCCTTGGGAACACAAGGGTGAAGCTCGATAGGTGTAGACTCGGGCATATTTTTGGATATGACGGGAGTGTGAATCGCAATGATTGGTTCATTTGGATATGGTGGAATTTGATCAGGCTCACTATCGAAAGGTAAGTCAACACAATTATCGACTTGGGGCCAGGATAATGGGATGGTCTCAACTTCGAGATTCTCGGGGTGGTATGATTGGTCACACTAAAAATCCATGTCACAAGAGGACACATCATCATCACATGTGGGTGAAACAATGGGTGGATCCATGGGAATGTCCGACTCTCTCGCACGCTCAAATTCAGTTAATCGTTGTTCCAGCCTTTGGAGAGCTTCATTTTGAATTTGAGTGGCTTGCTCTTGATCGATGATAAATTGTTGCAAGAGTGCCTCGAGAGCGGATGTGGATGGTGGTGGTGGAGTGACGGTTGGGGGCGGTGAGTAAGGTGGACACAACTAGCTACTATCATAAGTATACGGAGAATACTCGTATGAAGTGTGTGGAGTGGGGACAAGTTCATTATACACGAAATGATCGCTTTCGTGATGAACAATTGGTTGATACTCATAGGGTGCATAGTGAGGGTACTGATCGGGAATGGGTGCATAAGGTTGCCATGAGAACTGTTGGAACGTGTGAGGATCCACAACATCGGGTTGGGATTCGTATTTCGTGGAAGGGTGATCAGGCCTCCATGAATAGCTCAGGTACGCACACAACTCGGGATTATGTATATCGGGATAGTAGTCTGAGGTGGGTTCCAGAACAGTTTCATATGGATACACAGGTTCAGATGGATATGGAATGTAAGGGAACTCATGGGACATGTGATCAACATAATAACAATGGGTGAACAACAAAGGATGAGACATGTCGGCACTTGACACCGAGGGTGATAAAAATGAGGTGCGTGCATGGACGGGTCAAGAGTATCTACGGTACTCATGAGAGAGGTGAGACCACTAAGGATATCATAAAGAGACGGCTCAGGATCACTCTAACACGTGTCGCATGACAATGGAAAATGACCAAAGTAGTCCCGTAAAGGACGTTCTTCGGCCATGTGGAGAGAAATATTTTTTGGAGTTTTTTAAATTTTGTCAAAAGGAAAGAAAATATTTTTGGATTTTTTAAAAAATAATGGAAGAAAATATTTTTGAATTTTGTTATAAAAATGAAAGAAAATATTTTTGATTTTTTTTTATAAAAGTGAAAGAAAATATTTTTGGATTTTTTGGAAGAAAAAGTGGGGAGAAATATGGACTCGGAAATTTTGGACGAACTAGCTAAAACCGACTACCAAAAAATGAATTGGACACACACAAGCCAAGGAGAAATCCTAACTAGCACATAGCCAATTTTTATCTTTAAATTTAGTGAAAGGGTAGTCAAATTTCAATTAAGTCCGCGGGCAATAAAAATCACGAAAATATCTTTGTGGTCACCTTTGTAAAATTTTCTCCTAGTGGGCTACCTAGTTGATTGATTTTAAATTTAGTGATGGCTAGGGTAACACACAATTGGTAAGTGAGTGAGTCGGGTGATGAAATCCCTTCTCGTGAGTGATCTGGTGTAGGTCTTAGCAATTTAATTCATCACACCATTCGAAAATAAATGCAAGAATAAAATCACACAAGAGCACGTAATCACACACAAGAATTGACTCGCTAATAGGAGAGCCGCGAGGGTTTGAGAAATGTACCTCCCACGATTTTTAGATCGTGGGGTGCCGAAAAATTTGAGTCGACCGGGGGGTGATTACGCCTATCTTAGTCAGCCCCGGGAGTCCTACCGACCCAAGGTAGAGAGGCTTCTAATTCCTCGCCTTTGGACGCCCTCTCTCTACCTTGTCCAGTTTCCCAATCAAGCTTATCTTCGATTATTACAATTTTAAAAAATGAAAAATATGGTGTCTCTATGAACCGCAATACAAGAAATGATAAAATAAACCTAATACAATCCTTCTAAAAATAAAGAAAAATGGTACGAAAAATGAATAAAGTACAAAAAATAAATGAACTACAAGTTGAAATCTGCTCCGAGGGCTTCACGCTCCCAAGAATGACAATGACGCCATTTGATAACTTGAACACCTTACACATGTGTGCATAATTCCCTAAATACCCTCACATCAACACCTTACACACCTCTTACACATTAAAACTACCCAAATTATCCCCATGCTCCATACCTACTATTTATAGAATGGAAGACTCAATTTGAAGAAAAAAAGCTTTAGATAATCAAATAGAGAGAGAAAATTCTAGAGAAAAGTAGAGAGTTAGGTTAGAATAAATTAGGTAGAAATATTTGTAAATAGTTTTATTTTTATTTTTTTTAGATATTTGTGAGTGATAAATGTGTGAGAAATCCAATTGAGTATTATATTGAATTGATTATTGTTGGATGCTCATATTGGATGGATTGTGCTTGATTTCAAGTAAATAAGAGTTCAATTTCACTTCAAGAGATTGGGTTTGATTGTTCTCTTCTCTTCTCATTTATTTTATGCCTTTGATTATGAATTTGTCAAATCTTATACCATGTTAGGCTAAATCCCCTTTCAAGGGGTGGGGTGAACCCTTATTTGATGTTATTTTAATTTAATTAGTTTGATTATTTGAAAATTCCCTTTGAATATTAATTTTGATCCCTCACCCTTAAATTTACGCCTCGAGAGAGGGTAAATAATTTTCGAGAGAAAATCGAAATTCTAGTTATAATACCCATTTTAGATTCGAACTGGAGATAGGGGTTTCTTAAGTAGGGTATTATTACATGAATTTTAACTCTAAATTCATTTTCTAAGATTTACATAAATTTTAATCGATCGATCCTAGCGGGTAATTAATTAAAAGGAGTGTAAATCTATTTTCTAGAGTTGTTGAGGGTTAAACTTAATTTTGTAAAAGGTTACTATTAAAATTACATTTGCAACGAGAGTTGATTTGTAATTTTGATATTAATTTGGGAGAATTCAATTAATTAAATTAATTAGTTAGAATAGTTAAAATTTGTGGTGTAATCCCACTCCTTGATTGTTCTCATATTTATTTACCTCATTTATCTCATATTTTTCTGTTAGACTTTATTTCCCATTTTAGTTACTTTTTAGTTTGTAATTTGATCTTTAATTTTAGTTTAGTGTTATTTAACCTCACCTCACCTAATTGTTTTAATATTTGAAAAGCCTAAAAAAATAGAAAACGCAAAAGCCCAAAAAGAAAATAAAAATTGAATTACAATTTAGTTTGTCTCTAGCTTACCCCCTTGATGTGGATTGATACCCTTACTTACCTCTACACTTTAGATTATTATATTTTGTAGGTAATTTGAGGATTTTGATTAGAGGAGCTTTTCAAGCAACAGTAAAAAAAAACATACACCGAAAAGTTCTTTCTATTATAAGTCATTATAAAGATACAAATACGTTTTAGAAGAGTTTGTAACATATTAGAACTCTTTGGACCAATCAACATTCTAGTAAAAATTCGTGTATCAGGTACCCCGAACCGGTTCTGCATATACCCCAAACTGGTTCCCCCCCGAACCGGTTCATTCTATGGTCCTGGGGAACTTGCTGGAAATTCAACACTTAGAAATATTTTCATGCTTTCTTCTTTTCTTTCTTGGATTTTTTCTCAACTTCAAATGATCATAACTCCTTAACCGTAGCTCGGATTTGGGTGCCATTTTTTCCAGTGTTATTATTTATCCAAGATCTTAAACTTTTTAGTTGGATCCACCTCCGGGATAAGGCTTTAGAATTACGAAAATACCCTTGAACTTGCCTTCCTAGCCTTTCTTTCATTGTTTCGATTTCTCTTTCGCACCGCTTGTATAATTTACCTGTAAAACACATAAGAGAAACAAAAAATATGAAATACTTGCCAACGAAGGTTAGTAGCATAATTACGAGTTACATACATATCAATTGTACCACCTAGGTTCACAAAGGTACAGAAATTAAGGGGCTAAATATACAATATTTATGCCTGATCAAATCCCCCTAACTTAGAACTTTGTGCGTCCCGAGAAATGTAAAAGAAAAGGAATAATGTCACAACTCTTCTAAATACTTTATTGGGATATAATACCTTTTTTCGCGGGCAAGTGATTGCATTTAGCATATGCAACAAGCAGTTAAATCCCTAGGTTACCCTAGTAGGACGAGTGTTGTCTCGTGAGGGTTTGCGATGAATATACCCACAAAATTTGACTTAGACTCAATGAAAAATCAAAATACTTAAAAATTGTACAATTTAAACTTTATGAAAAATAATCACCATAAATTCATATTCAAAAGAGTCTCAATTTATCGTGTGTGTGTGCGAAGCTGAAAATTAACCTCAAATTTCCACCGATTGATCATTACGTTGCTTTTCGAAAATTCATTTTGATTCAAATGCTCATGGGATGCTCTCACAAACAAATCACTCGAATTGTGGCTATTCTCTCGGTATACGTGCCAATAAGAGTAAATTCATTGAAACACAAATTCACGCATACTATGTTGAAAGGATGGAAATATATGGTGAAACGATCTCTTCATCGGAATATAGTTTTTGAAAAACGGGAACATTGCCTCTTATACACACCATTCAATCTTTCTTATTTATCTTTTAGTGTCTTAGCTCTCCACGCGATAATTAATTTAGCATTCCGGACTCGGTAGGACTTTTCAGGTTAAAGGTGTATTGGGTAACATGAAAATGGTTGGGAACTTCAGAATTGGAAAATTTTTCTTATGATGTCCCTTAGTGCTTTTTCGGGCTTTTGTTAATTTTCTATTCGTTTTCTTGTGATTTTTGTTGAGCATTTTTCTATCAATTTTTTTTTCTTTTTCTTGCCCCTTTTTATTGCACTATTTGTACTTACTTGATGGCATTACCAATTTTCATAATTCCGGGCTACTTGGGTTTTTCGGGTTACCAAAAGAAAATGAATAATTTTATTCAGCTCAATTGGGTTATCAAAAGGATAATTTTTCACATCTTTTTATGGCTAATATTTTTGGGTATTAAGAGATGGCCTACTTCATTGTCCAAATTACTTATTAATTTACCATATGCGTCTCGAAATTATTTAATTTAGATATTTGTAGCGCGCTTTTCGAGGCAACATCACACATGTTTCCCGTAACCGACCAAAATAAAGAACTGAGATCATCAACGACTTATTTAGAACGAAGAATCCGAACTTTGAGTTAACCATTAACTCAGATTGATTTAAAAATTTAAAAAGATCGATAGGCTCGAAATCTCACCGAGTTTTGTTAATCTCCACACTTATTTGTTAAGTCGTCAATTTTCGCACAATTTCCATCTTTGGTCCATTCCGGCTTAGTGCAATTGGGATTAATCAATTTGAGACTTCAAATATAATAAAGGTGATATTTTTGAAAACTTTAAATTCCAATTTTTATTTATTTTGAAGAAAATTATTATTATTATTATTTACTTTTTTTTAAAAAAATCAATTTTTTTTTCAAATTTTCAATTTTTAGAGTAAATATTTTTGGACATTTTGAAAAATTTGCAAAGTTTTAGAAAAATGCACTTATCACCCCCCATAACTTAGACTCTTGCATTGTCCTCAATCAAAAGGATTAAAATCTAATGAAGAAAAAAAACAAGTGCGACAAATAAAACAAGCAAATTATTAAAATGCAACAAGACACTATATGACACTCATACAGGCCTAAAAAATACAACAAAAATCACCCCATACGCGTCGGGGTGCGACGACCTCTCATTTCTCTCCACAAATCACCCAACCCCTTGGATGGGATCCATTGCTCTCCTAGTCTCTCCCCTCTGCCTGTCATACACCAATAACCGGAATAAGTTGGGCCCTTGCCCATAAATAAAGGAAAGACTGGGAGACTTTTCATGATTAATCAAAAAAGGATCCTCGTGGTGCGTACTATGTGGGTCGAGCTCTAAGTCAGACGAGACTTGAGTCTTATCTTCAATTACCTCTGACGACTCAAGTTGCATGGGTGGATGGTCATTGCAAAGAAATTCATCAATTTTATCTTTCCACTCTCTCTCTCCAAAATGACTCCATGAGTCCAATAGAGATTGGACTTCGTCGTTAAGGCTCTCATCCACCTGCCCGAATTCTCTCTCAAATTCCTCTAGGCTCAACTCCTCTAGCTCTCTTTCTTACTTTGTTTCCATATCCTTCCTTCCTCGCTCCATCTCAAAATTATTAGGCGGTGTGGGTGGGTAGCAATCGAGGAGAAAAGTATCTATCGTGTCTCGCCGTTCGCTCTCCTCTAAGCACTCATACAAACCTCTCTCGATGCCCTCTAAATTGTCGCTCTCTCTCACACTCAATGGCTCACTCACACTCTTCATTTCAGTTACTATGCATACCTCCCCTACCCTTCGCCCCATGTTGCAACCGTCACTCTCACTTGATGTAACAAGGCATACTCCTATCGTCTCTCGCGTGTGGGTCCTCCCATGCTCGTGTGCTTCCTCTAAAAGATTCGTTTCTCGCGGTTGTCCTTCGTCACCCTCGTTCTTGATATTATTAAAAATATTTCTCTCGAGGGTTATGTTCCCAAATGTTAATTGCATTCGCCCACTCCGATTATTGATGATTGCATCAGCTGTAGCTAAGAATGGGCGACCAAGGATAACGGGAACATGATTGCTCGGGAGAATGGAGGACTCCTCGTCCCAAATGACAAAATCCACCGGGAAGTAGAAAGTGTCTATTTGGACAATCACATCCTTAACGATTCCCCGAGGCATATTCACAGAACGATCCGCGAGCTGTAGAGTCATATTTGTGGGCTTAAGGGCTCCCAAATCTAGTTTCTTACAGATGGAATAGGGGAGAATGTTAACACTCACCCCTAAATCTATTAGCGCCCTTTTGATTCGGTTCTTATCCATGATGCACGAGATGGTGGGCGCACCCGGATATTTATACTTTAATGAAAGGTCACTCAATAAAACCGAACTGACATTCTGGGCTCAAAAGATGTTCTTATTTACCTTTAGCTTGCGTTTCACCGTGAGTAAGTCCTTAATGAACTTAGCGTATGCGGGAATTTTCTATATAGTCTCGAGAAAAGGTAAATTAATATTTACTTGCTTGAGGACGTCCAAAACATCATCCCGAGAAGTCTCTTTGGAGTGCGGGACCAACCGTTGAGGGTATGGGACAGCAGTGGGGGGTTTCACCATGACCTTAGATCCGTTAGTGTTATCTTTTTTATCACTCTCAATTAAAGGGGCATCTTCGGTCTCTTTCGTGCCAGGAGAAACCTTCTTATTTTTAGGCACGTATTGTGGTGGAGGTGATAAGTCAACTACTCTCCCACTACGTAGAGTGGTAATTGTGCTACATTGCTCAGGATGGTCATGGGGTGTGTATCTAACACTAGTTTGACCTTGGAGAGGTATTTGGCCCTGGGCAGGAAACTTGCCCTTCTCCTGGATACTCAACGATGATTGCATCTTTGAAATAGTCGCATTTATGTCGTTGATCATGCGCTCATGTCTAGCAATGGTTGCATTATGGGCAGTGATGAATTGGTTTATCGTATCCTCGATATTTCTTCGCGGTGGAGTGTTATATGGCCCTAGAGGTGGTGGTGCTTGCACATGTCCCTGCATGTGTGGTGCTTATTGAAAGTGTGATGGTGGGGGAGGGGCAACATGTGAATTAGGATTTATCGCAGTATTTTATTGTCCATAGCTAAAACCAGGATGGTTTTTCCATGAAGGGTTGTAAGAATTCCCGTGCGGTGCACCAAAATTACCCTTAAATCCTCCTACACCACTCACTTGCTCTTGAAGCATAACTCTATAGGCGGGTATCGTCGGGCATTCCTCTGTTGAATGTCCCGCCTCACAAATAGCACACACCTTCTCAATGGGGTTCGGGATGGAGCCATTTGGTCCTCTTGCACATATCTCAAGTACTTCTCGCATTCCTTTCTCAAGTAGCTCGAGTCAACTGTTCGTCAGAGTATCTTTTTCTACGTGAAATAGGTTGGACGCCGATGGAGTGGTGGTCGTTTGGTGAGTTCAATTATGAGCACCAGGGTCAGATGTATCCCATGCTTGGGTAGTCTCGATGACATACCTCAGGTGAAGCTCAACATCGTTGGCGTCTAGGTCGATAAAGGGACCATCACACATGATTTCAACGAGTTGTTTGGAATTTATATTCAGCCCATTATGGAAGAAGGAAGTGATTTGCAATTTATCAAGTCCATAATGAGGGCACGAAGTGCTTAACTCATTAAAACGCTCGTAACATCGATCAAACGACTCATTTTCTAATTGTCGGAAGGTTTGAATTTGAGCCTTGATGGAGTTCGTTCGATGTTGGGGAAAGAATTTCTTGAGGAATTTAGATTGCAACTCATTCCATCGTGCAATAGAGTTTGGAGGTAAAGACCATAGCCAGGTCTTAGCCTTGTCCTTTAGCGAGAATGGGAAGAGTCTGAGGCGGATCACATCTTTTGTGCAAGTTTGATCACTGAGGGTCTTGCACGCCTCCTCAAATTATTAGATGTGGAGATATGGATTTTATGAATCCATTCCATGGTAGTTGGGAAGTATTTGGATCATCCCATTCCTAAAGCAAAATTTCCTTGCATTATACGGGAGTAAAATGCATCCCGGAGTGACAGTTCGCTCGGGATATAAGATTTCTCTCAAAGGGCGATACGTGGCCTCTTCCTCACCGCTACACTACCGTATTGTGACATGTCTCTCGCACTTGATGACTCTGTATCCTCACTTGGTATCCTCGAAGCGTGCTCTGAAGAGTGTCCTAAGAGGGATGTTGGAGTGTTACTTGTAATTAAGTGTGGAGGCGTGGGAGGTGGAACCCATAATTGTGGAACGTTTGGAATGTGAGGGCTATCGGGGTCGTACTCAACTATCGGGTTTTCATGAATGTTGCTTGGAGGATTTTTCATTAACAGGCTTTTGAGAGATAAAGTATCTTTTTGTGCTTTTTGATTTTTTGGTTTTGATTTTGATTTTTTTAATTTTTTTTAATTTTTTTTTGTCAAAGTTTTAGATTAACGGAGTCTAACCTACGTCTACCTAATTCCCCAGCAACGGCGCCATTTTGATCTAGGTGGAAACCAAGCGTCTGTGTAAATACCCTAGTCATTGTTATCGTCTTCTAACCGCAATACAAAACCCTAAACTTTAACTACTCTTGTGGAGTATAGTGGCTAGTCTGGGTATCGAATCCTCAGGGAACTAGGACAAGTGAACGTGACGACAAAGGTAAGACTGTTAACCCTAACTTGACTCTAAAAAGAAACAAAAAGATGATTGAGATGGTAAATAACTAATTAACTAAATGCATACTAAATTAAACTACTGCATTAACTATGTGGGCATAATTAACTAACTAAGAATGACTTAATAAGAATGAAGGGACAGGTTGGGAATACAATCCCCCAAACCCTAGTAAATTTATCGTATAGAATGCTAGAATTTTGAATTAGAAATTTAGTTAAACTAGGTCTTTAGTACTCCCAAGCATTACATATATGAGGTTCAAGCCTCTATCAAACATAATCAAAGAATGAGTAAAGCAGTGTCGCAACAGCTACACGCACATCACATTCTTAAACACCACGGTTACCTAGGGTCAACCGAGGTAAAAAGGTCTATGATGGTTGTGTCAACTACACAACACGATTCATTCAAATTTCAATTCAAACCCTAGTTTCTACATAGCTAAATGACATCGGGTTGTGTTCATGCACACCAACCCTTAGAAATCTAGCCTAACATAGTGCAATTAATTAAAAACATGAATCCTACGTTGCATGTAATTGAATCAATAAGAAAACTATCTCTAAGCATGTATAAACAAATTAGAATCCCATAAAATAAAGAAAGCCTGTAAATAAATTAGCTACAAGATTAAGAAAGAAAGGAACAAACTTTATTTAAAGAAAACTTGTAATTCAAACAATAAAAGTACCTACTTGATGGAGAATTATTTTTTTGGTTCTAAGCTACTCTCCTACCCTCCTCTCTATGAAAAACTATTCAGAACTATATTTTCTAAGTCATTATAAAGATACAAATACGTTTTAGAAGAGTTTGTAACATATTAGAACTCTTTGGACCAATCAGTATTCTAGTGAAAATTCGCGCATCAGGTATCCCGAACTGGTTCTGCATGTACCGTGAACCAGTTCATTCTGTGGTTCTGGGGAACTTGCTGGAAATTCAACACTTAGAAATATTTTCATGCTTGCTTCTTTTCTCTTGGATTTTTTCTCAACTTCAAATGATCATAACTCCTTAACCGTAACTCGGATTTGGGTGACATTTTTTTCAATGTTATCGTTGTTCCGATCTCTTCAACTTTCCAGTTGTTCGAACCTCCGGGATCAGGCTTCATAATTACGAAAATGCCCTTAAACTTGCCTTCCTAGCCTTTCTTTCATTGTTTCGATTTCTCTTTCGCACTACTTACATAATTTACCTGTAAAACACATAAGAGAAATAGAAAACATGAAATACTTGCCAACGAAGGTTAGTAGCATAATTACGAGTTAAATCCGTATCAATTGCACCACTCGAGTTCACAAAGGTACCGAAATTAAGGGGATAAATATACAATATTTATGCCCAATCACCATCCCTAAACCGATAGGAAAATGGAGCGAGTAAATCAAATGTTGGAAGATATGCTCTGTATGTGTATGTTAGATTTTGGAGGAAGTTGGGAGTAATACCTAACGCTGGTAGAATTTTCTTATAATAATTCTTACAAGTTTACTATAGGTATGGCGCCCTATATGGCATTGTATGGATGCCCAAGTCGTTTACCTGCATGTTGGTTAGAAGTCGGAGACAATAAACTTCTTGGACCAGAAATGATCTAAGACACTTCGACAAAGATTGATTTTATTCATAACCGTATACATGTTGCACAAGACCAACATAAAAGTTATGCCGATGCGGATCGTAGACAGGTGGAATTTGAAGTGGGAGACCAAGTGTTGTTAAAAGTGTCTCCGATGAAAGGTATAATGAGGTTTGGAAAGAAAGGCAAACTTTCGCCGAGGTATGTAGGGCCTTTTCCAATTATTAAGAGGATTAGTCCCATGGCTTATAGACTTGCCTTGCCAGAACATTTGCAAAGAAGCCATGATGTGTTCCACGTTTCGTCCTTAAATAAGTATAAAAGATGTGAGGGGGCTCATTGGCATGTTCCATTTGAGGAAATTGAGTTGCAATCTGATATATCATATGAAGAACAACCGGTTGCCATTTTAGATCGTAGTGAGCGTAGGCTACGATCGAAAGTAGTGCCTTTAGTTCGAGTTCAATGGGGGCACCATAACGTCAATGAGACAACGTGGGAACGAGTGGAAGATATTCGCATCCAGTATCCTTACCTCTTTGCATAAGGTACGCTTGAATTTCTAGGACGAAATTCCTTTGTAGGAGGGGAGGGGTATGTAATACCCCTTACTTTCGTGTATTTATATTTTTATATTAAATTATTTGGTATATGTGATTTAATATAATTGAAAATTATAATGAGGACTTAACATAAATATTGATTTGGGTTAGAATAGTTAATATTTATGTGAATTGTACATTTACTAGGGTGATGTGGTAAATATAATCTTATTGCATGCAATTATGTCGTATGTGTGTGTTAGCGGCGGGAATTAGTTATTTCTCAATTGGGGTATATTTGAGTGAGTTATATAAGGTCGTGAGATGGATTTTATATTTAGAGTCTCAGATGAAAATTTGGAGGGCACGATTGATTCCGAAAGGGCCAAGAAAGTCAAAATGACTTCCCTAGGGTTTTTATTTGGGTTTTGGGGTCTTTTTAGTAAGTTTGACTCGAATTGGGGTATACGAGTCATTATATGTGTGTATTATCATTTAAAGTAGAGATTAATAATAATATGGGTTATTATGCTTAAGAGAGTTAATTAATCTCATTAGAAAGAGACCCCATTTAAGATAAAAAAACGTGGGAAGAAGAGAAAGCTTTGGGAGTTTGGAAATCTCAAACAATCCGTGACTTTGAGGAAGAATCAGACCCTACATCTTTGAGGCAAGCGGATTAACTTGCTATATGATTTATTTCATAATTTATGGAAAGCTTATGGTAGTGTTGGATATAAATGAAAAACCCTAGATTTTTGTGTTGAAGTGTGGCATGGGACATGCATATGGGTTTGAAGGTGTAAAAATGGTGGAGTTCATATTTTAGGTAATTTATGATGTTGAATTTTTTGTAGAAGAAGGGTTTGTTTGAGATGTAGAAAGATTTTGTAGGATCAAGAACATAACATACTGGATTGGTTTGTTTTCGAAGGATATTGGTTCGGTCCGATCATCAAAGGTATCTGTTAATTTTAAGGGACCAAACCGGTTCATTTTTGGGGACCCTCGGTCTGTTCCGGTCACTGCAGTTTGTTAACTTATATTTTACTCCTCTCCAGTTAGTTTTAAAACTTAGGTACCCTCTAATATAATGTGGTAAACATGTTTATGGAATATAACGTGGGTTTATGTTATGACACAATGGAGGGGCTACTTTGGGGCTATAATAGAGGTATATTTGAGAGTGTATTATCTTGTTTCCTTTTTGAAAATCCTCCAAGGAATGGGGATTCTTTCGAGGAGGGTTACGGGTTAATGATTGAGAGTTTGTGGGTTCTTAACGATGGAAAATTTGAGGGAAAACCATAGGTGTGATTGATTATCAAGATTCAAGTAAACGAGTAAATTATAATATGAACTTGAAATGATTATGTCGATCATTAACTAGTGTAAGGTGGTATATTAACATATAGCTGGGATTATTAATGTATACATTCTAATATGTGTTGGTTTGTGTATATAATGTGCATATATATCTAGTTTGTATGATATATATTACGTGGTACATACCCCTCTAGTGCTATCATGGAAAGTTGCGTGATGTGGGTGAATCCCCTGGCTTGAGAAGCAGGGAGAGTATAGTCCCCAAGTCATAGCGTTGAGTATTTTACCACTTGTGAGGTATGGGTAAGACGTATTGGGTATGATTTTTCTTACCTTTAGGTGAGGAACTATGGACGCTTCCCATATGCTTGTGAATAGGTTCATTACCAAGTTGGTGTGAAAGTCCGACCGCTGGTAATCTAGGGTGATATGTGAGTAATTTTCTGGAAGATGGTAGCATTGTAGAGACTGTGAGTATATTTGTATGATGTGTGTGTAATGTATTGCCCTTTTTAGCAAGAGATGATGTGTGTAGTGAATTTCCCTTTTTAGTATGAGAATGGATAAGTATACTTCCATGCCAGTAGATAGAAATTTAGGAGTACGTGCTATGGACTGAGGGCCTAAAGGATTTTCACGACTGACAATGTTAGGTAGTAGTGTATCGGGGGGGTTCCTTGTTTGGATTTCGCTTGCGAGATATCCCACGCAGGAAACCTAGAGCAATTGTGGAAGTGGAGAGATGTTTGGTCATCACTACATGATGAGTAAATATTATACAATCATTAAAGATGATGCGTGATATATCAACTAATAATTAGAGAAAGATGTTATAAATGAATTTGTGCAATCAAGGAGAATGGCATTTAACAATGATATTAAGATATAAATATGCTAATGGGGGTTATTCGTAGGCTTCAGGGGGTATTGTCCTTAGATTGAGTTGGGGTAGCTTAACTTAAGATTTACTGCATACGTTTAAGTGCGCGCTATAGCTGAGAGGTGAGGTTGAGTCTCAAGAGAGTGCGACTCCACTTCAGTTATGAAATCTTGCATTTATAATTATTATGCATTTAATTCACTTGCTATAACGATTTTCAAACCCAAGGCTCTGACTCGTTTATATCTTTTCTCTTGCAAAATATATATTGTGTTATATTAGGTGTTCCACCTGAAGGACGCCAATGATGATTATCTGTTCCAGAGTTTTTGGGGAGTTGTAGCATGTGCGGGATGTTACATGACTTTTGTTATAGACGCAACTCTTTTTGTAATCTAGTTAAGAATTCATAATTTTAAATCGTATGTGTATGCCCAAGGGTCATATATGTATATCACTTTTATGTTTGTCTCTTCATATTGTATGGTTTGTTGCCCAACGGCATATTCGGGAATATTCTTTTGAATGTCTAATCATAGCATGTTAATGATCTAGCCTTATAGGGTTGACCACCCGTTATATTGAATAAGCGGGGTGTCACAGGATTGTCCTTAATGGTATTAAAATGAAGGGTATCTTTGAAAAAAAAAACTCATGGCCGACAAATATGTGAGTGATTTTGGTGCAATGCCTAATAAATGATCAAAATTGAAGTCAAGTTTAATATCATATTTTTAAAGTCGAATATTGTTGAAATGACCAAAAACATTAGAGAAAAGAGGGAAGGGGAAGATTAGCAAACAACCTAAAAGCTCATGTTTGATTCGTTCACAATTCATAATGTTAAAAATGAAATAGATTAGTACGTTACTTATAAGCTAAGGAATCCTAATTAAATTAACTGCAAAGATTAATTCATAATTCTAATTCATAAATATCAGAAAACGATAACTAATACGGTTAATTACGCCCACCTAATCTTTATCCTAATTTTCACTTTACCATATGAACATTCAATTTCACAACTTAATCCCCTCGACTTATGAAAATGCTGCATAATGGACAAAGAATTATGGAGTGTCTTGAGGAGGGTTAAATCCATAGAATGAAAGTTCGTGCGATAAAGTGAAAATTGGGTTAAAAATCAGGGGGAGAGAGTAATAACCCAACCAAATATTTATGACTAATATCCAAACGTAATATACCATAATACTCACTTTAATTCTAGATACAAAATTAAACTCAATTAAGATTACAAATAAAATCCAACATAATTGCTCCGCATCATTATCCCAACCATTTAAAAAAGCTCACGCTCTAGGTTTATAGTGCAGACAATGAGAATCCTTAAGCACTTGTGTAATTTTGAAAGGAGCTTGAGATTCCTTCTTTGCATCGCAATAATAATCATCTTGATAAGATTTGTTCTTATATCATCCAAAATGTAGGGACCTTGAAGTCCACGATACCTTTGGGCTCATCTTCAAGTTTTTACACGAGTCTTGAAGTATCAAAATGCAAGAATGTTATTTTTGTTTTACCAAAAAAAGAATTGTAATAATTTTATACATGTGCGACCAAACACAACTTAAGTTGTCTGCCAATATCAAAAGTAATATAGCTAATATAATATAAATATTTGTAATAGGGAAAAAAATATGACAATTTACTTCTAAGGTGCTAGCAGATAGTTAAAAAAAGAAACTGATTAATTTAACTAAAGTAAGCACAAGCGGAACCTAATGCAATAAATCTTTTACAATCACTCATAATTCCTACAACCACCTTAGGCAACTAAAAGGAAAGAAGAAACAAGCAGCCCCATAATTAATTGCCCAAGTGTTGTTGAGATTATTGAAAAGGGTCCAACTGGTGATGAGATTGCTCCATTGTGCTTAGGAGCGCGGTGATTAATATCTGAACCTCCATAAACTCCCCTTTGCGCATCAACAATTTTGTGAACTTTCCCATCACTATCTCCCTTCAATCCATTCACTGTATCATCTAGATCTGTAACCCAAAAGAATACACAAATACATAGATTGTATTGTATCTAAGTTTATTTAAGCACCAAGCTCCTTTTTCAGCTGGGCCTATTTAGCAGTGAATAATGTTTTACAAAATTAAAAAACTTACTTATGAGTTCTTTATCCTTGACCAGAAGGTTTAAGCCTTCGTTGTTCACCATGGAAGTCTTTTCACATGCATATATTGGCAAGGCTACAAGGAATGCGACGAAGAAGAGCCATGTTGTCCTCATAGTGTATTGGGGTTGAGCAATAGCTATAGGATTTCTATGTCGATCAGTTACGTGATGTAGTAAAGTATATTTATAGCTGCACTAAAGTATACACGCCGCATTATAAAGCATTTAAAACCCAAAAGTTCATGTTTCATTTCTGCTACTCATTCCAATATTATTCCTCACATTAGGGGTGTTCGCGGTCCGGTCCGGTCCGGTTCGATTTTGAGGTTTTTTTTGGACCGGACCGACTTGGTCGGTCCTCTAAAAAGATGGACCGAGACCGGACCGATAATGTCGGTTAACCGATCCTAGTCGGTTCGGTTTTTTATAGGGTCGGTTCGGTCTAACCAGTCGGTCCTCACATTAATGAATTACATCATTTATAATAATAAAAATATACCTGTGTCTAATTTTTCCAAACATTAAAAACTAAAAACTATCAAAATCTGCAATTAAAACAAACCTACTATTGGATTAAACTATAATTTAAACTAGTCAAATATTAAAATATATACTTTTACTATTTATTTATGTTATATATATACATATATATGTAGAAATATATTATTTTATATAGAGTCGGTCCGGGTCGGTCCTACCAGGGTTTTTGAAACTGTAAACCGTGGACCGGACCGATTAGGTCGGTCCACCAAAAAAATAAACCGAGACCGGACCGATTAAGAAAAAAGACTGAAAAAAAAGGGTCGGTTCGGCTCGGTTCGGTTCGGTCCGTCGGTCCAGTCGGTTTTTTGAACACCCCTACCTCACATCAACTTTGTTAAAATAAATAAAGGTTAATTTTATTTTAATTATATTTTTTTAAGGAGATATACCAAATAGTCTCTTGAACTTCTTCTTATACATGTAAAGTCCAAGATTTTTTATTTTGCACAAAAAAGTCCTTCACCATGCCAAAAACTTTTTACTATGTCGTTGACGCGGAGCTTTAAAGATAAGATAATAAGGGACTTTTTGATACAAAATAAAAGGCTTGAACTAAATATGTATTAAAAAATATTTGAGGAACTTTTTGGTATTTGATCATTTTTTTAAGTCCATCATCATTTCAGTCCTATTTTTAAAATATCTTAAATTAAAATGTGTATTATATCCATTAAATCCTAACTTGCACATCTAACCCATTTGAACAACATAGTGCCACTTTTCAATTTCCCATCTTCACCTAATTCCTTCTTTCTTCTGTTTATCTCCGATCACAAAATCGAACTCCGATTTGCTATATATATATATATGTATATATATATATATATATATATCTGTGTGTGTGTGTGTGTGTGTGTGTGTACGAGAGGGCATGCGTATATATATATATATGTATGCGATTAATGTTTATATGTGTGCGGTTGTGTGTATATATGTATATGTGCTAGAGTGTGTGTATAGTTCTGTGTATATGTGTGAAGGTGTGTATATGTTAATATACACATATGGATGTGTGTATATATGTGTTTGTGTGTGTGTTTTAATAGAAGAGAGAGATACAAGAACAAAATATTAAGAGAGTGCCAAAAGAGTGTTACTGACAATTTTTTTTTGCTATTGAGTATTTTTTTTTTGTGTTCTGTATTTGATATGCTTTCTAAGTATATATTAGGTTTGAACTCAAAAGTGAATATTTACACTCCAAGTAGATATATACAAGGAAGATAATAAGATAAAGAACAAAGTGGAGAACAAGAACATATCCAAGAATGTAGTTAGTATAAATTTGTTGTGATAGTAAATATTTACTTTTACTTGATTTTCTTATTTTACTAAACATGTACACTTACAATAAATATTTATAATGTGTATCTAGTGTGTGTATGTTTGCTCGGTATATATGTGTGTGAGTTCTGATGAAAGAGAGATATACCGGTGAATGTGTGTGTTCTATTAGGGTTGGTATTCTATTGTGCATATAAAAACATTCCGAGTAAATATTTACTTTAGAGCGTAAATAATTACTCCACTCTAAGATAATGATTATATGTACTCCAAAGTAGACATTTAATAAGAAGGAGAAGAATGTGGAGAAAAGAAGAACAACAAGGAGAAAAATGTCCAGATTTTACACTTTGGAGTAAATATTTACAGTAAGCCTTCTTCTTCTTCTTCTTCTTCTTCTTCTTCTTCTTCTTCTTCTTTTAAATTTTTAATAAATATAATGTGGTGGAGATAGTGGGAGCAATGGTGATAGGAGCAAGTGTTGGTGCCGACAACAGGTGGTGGTGGCAGGGGCAAGTGGCGACGATGGAAACAACAACAGGTGGTGGTGCTAGCAGTGGCGATGTTGATTGATAATTTAGGGTTTGGTATTTTTTCAAATGTTAGGGGTAGTTTTGTCACGTGTATTTATCAATTTAGGAGAATAGTAATTATTTAATAGTTTCTATATTAATATGATTGATATGATGAAAACTCTTTTAAATGAGACTAATATATAAGAGTCCCTAAAATAAATGCGCATAAATCTAACGTTCAATTGTAAGTGACATATTTGCAAGCTTAATGTACAAGTGGCAAAAAACATAGTGACATGTGTGCATATAAATTAATTTATTAAAAAAATAATATTATAAACATATTGATTCGAAAAAAAATTTGGAACACAGAAATTGCCTCTCTCTCTCTTCAAAATTACTTCTCTCTCTCTTCCCCACATTTAAATTAAGAAAACTAAAAAAATTAAAACAAAAACATATAAATGATCTTTTAATTAATTAAACTTTATGTTTGATTATTTTAAATTTGGATTAGGGTTAATTGTAAACTTATTATTATAAGTTTTTTTTTGCCACATATCATAAATTACTTGGATCACTTCTACACTAGGTTGATTAGGATGCCATGGCAAAATTTCCATCCATTGATTTTAATAGTGTTGATGTCTTGGTTAACATTGTAATGATTTATAATTTTAGAGGAAGACTTGTTCAAAGATTAAAATATGGGTATACTGGGTTTGATCTCCATTATTTTTTTATTAAGTCTAAACCACATAATTTTTATTTCTTGGGATTTGACACCTGTTTTGATGGTATCCATCACTGACAGTTAAAGTATCCAATTTTATCTAAAACAACCTTGTATTTCACTATTGATTACCTAATGGGTCTCCATAATTAGATTAAGGTCAGTGGATTAATTCAAAACTAATCCAAGACTAATAATAACTTAACTCAGTGATATATATATATATATATATATATATATATATATAGTACTGCTCTTGTACGGATCAGTCTGCATTTTAAAAGTGCGGATCAGACATGTATCACCTGACGGTGAACCCATATAAGAGAGAGAGTCTGCCTATATAATAATAATAATAATAATAATAATAATAATAATAATAATAATAATAATAATAATAATAATAATAATAATAATAATAATAATGCTCTTATGCGGAGTAGTCCGCATTTTAAGAATGTGGACCGGATATGTGTCACCTAACGATGCGTTTAGAAATTATTGCCTAAATTATAGGCACGCTCTCTCTCTTTTCTAGGCTCACCGTCAGGTGACACATGTCGGATCCACATTCTGAAAATACGAACTAGTCCGCACAAGAGCAGGACTATATATATATATATATATATATATATATATATATATATATATATATATATATATATATGAACGACTATTAGCACTCCTAAAATTCTTCCAGCACTCCATTTTTTTTACCAAATCTCAATCAAGCCCTTGTATTTATAAAATTTAAATTTTCACTTTTTTGCTTTCAATTAAAACAAATATATATGAAAAATAATTAAAAAAATTATATTTTTAATAAATTTTTTTTATTTAAACCTGTTTTTCATAAAAATCTTTTTTTAAAATATTTTTTTTTTACTTTTCATAACTGTTTTAAAAATCATTTCAATTCTTTAAATTTTTTTTTATCTATTTTCTTTTTTATTGAAAACTGTTTATAAAACATAAAACATTATTTTATATAAATAAAAACCGTTTTTTACAAAATAAATAATTTTTATGAATCTTTTATTTTTTAAGTAACATGATCATGACCCAAATAAAACGCGATGTGGCATGGAGTCGTATTTTTTTTCATACCGCTGGCACGCACAATTTTTTATTATTTTGAAAAAAATCTTATTACTATTTAGGAAAATGGTTCACGCCAGCAGTATGCATAATAAATATTTTGTATTTTTAATACGTCAGCGGTATGAAAAAATGGTCATTTTGCATTTTTAATAAAAAAACATATTTTTTTTAATAAAAAACTAGTTTTTAATAAGAATTTGTTTTATTTGTTTTTTAAAATTTTCATAACTGTTTTAAAAAAACATTTCATAACTGTATAAAATATATTTTGTACTTTTTCAAACGCCAATAGTATGAAAAAAAGATCATTTTTTATTTTTAATAAAAAAATAATTTTTCTATAAAAAACAGTTTTAAATAAGAATCTGTTTTATTTTTTTTTACTTTTCATAACTGTTTTAAAAAATATTTCAATTGTTTAAAAAAAATTGTGATCTGTTTTTTTATTGAAAACGGTTTATAAAACATAAAAAACTATTTTATATAAAAAAATTATTTTCACAAAATAAATCGTTTGTTATGAATCTTTTATCTTCTAAGTAACATGATCACCACCCAAATAAAACGTAACGTGGCATGTAGTCGTATTTTTTTTTATACCGCTGTCGCGGACTATTTTTTACTATTTGAATAATAATTTATAAAAAAAATATATTTTCTATTAAAAATACAAAATGACCAATTTTTCGTACCGCTCCCATTTGAAAAAATACAAAATATATTTTACCTAGTTAAGAAATGTTTTTTTAAAACAATTATGAAAAGTAAAAAAAAAATTAAACAGATTCCTATTAAAACCAGTTTTTTATTAAAAATACAAAATGACCATTTTTTCATACTGCTAGCGTATTAAAAATACAAAATATATTTTATGAATACTACTGTCGTGAACCATTTTTCCTAAATAGTAATAAGATGATTTTTAAAATAATAAAAAATGGCGCGTGCGCGGGGTTTGAAAAAAAATACGACTACATGCCACATCGCGTTTTATCTGGGTCACGATCATGTTACTTAAAAAATAAAAGATTCATAAAAAATGGTTTATTTTGTAAAAAAAAGTTTTTATTTTATATAAAATAATTTTTATGTTTTTTAAACAGTTTTCAATAAAAAAATTAGATAACAATTTTTTTAAACAATTGAAATGTTTTTTTAAAACAGTTATGAAAAGTAAAAAAAAATAGTTTTAAAAAAGCATTACTATTAAAAACAGGTTTTTATAAAAAAAAAATATTTTTTTATTAAAAATATAAATTTTTTAATTAGTTTTCATATATATTTGTTTTAATCGAAAGCAAAAAAAGTGAAAATTTAAATTTTATAAACTCAAGGGCGTGATTGACATTTGGTAAAAAAAAAGGAGTGTTGGAAGAATTTTAGGAGTGCCAATAGTCGGTCCCTATGTGTGTGTGTGTATATATATATATATATATATATATATATATATATATATATATATATATATATATATATATATATATATATATACAATACTGCTCTTGTGCGAACCAGTCCGCATTTTAAGAGTGCGGACCGAACATGTGTCACCTGGTGGTGACCCTAGAAATTATCGTCTAAATTATAGGCACACTCTCTGCCTATAATGGAGGAGACGAGGGAGACGAGAGCACAAAAATGGAGAAATGGGGGAGGGACGGCTGCATTGGTTTAAGATGGGAAATGAGGGAGGGATGGCTCTTTTAGGGTTAAAATCATTATTCTCACTCTCACCGTTAGATTAGAAAAGATCTAAGGGTAAAAATATAACAGCTAAAAACATTGTAAAAACATGTAAAAATAACAGCTAAAATCATATCATAGAAAATAAAATAAGTTTGTAAATCGGTACAATCGGTTTTTAAAATGTTAAAATCAAAACCAACCACAAAAAATCGGTAATTTTGGTTTCGGTAGTTTCGGTTTCGATAAATAAAAAACGTAAACCATTACCACTAATTTTCGGTACAAAACGGTACGGTACGAGTTTTTATCGTACCACGAACACCCCTAATCCGTATAACCCGCATTTTCATCTTTCTTATGGTGACCTCTATTTATCCCTTGACAAGCCACCCTATAATCATGTAATCTATGCTACCTAGCATAATTGAAAACCCTCATAGAACCCCATTTATGGGTACTCGACGGACATCTTATGTTATAGGTAACTACAAGTATTGAGTCGAAAATATGATGTAGATCGCGTTGCAAAACCTCTTGTGTATCTCAATAAAATTTATCGTACTCGTAAATTAAATCAGTCAAGAATACGGAGGAACAATGACCGCCTCATTCAGAAAGGAAACCTAAAGATATCGACATCGTCTGTAGGGACCCCATCAAAATAATCTTTCATTAGTTGTTGATTCCCTCTCTCCTTATCTCCGTCGATGACTTTTCGATAGGGTATAGAGTCGTGTCGATGTCACCACTTCATCTCTGCATCGATATCTGAAAGTTGGGGAATCGCGCTCCCCAACATGCGCAACATAAAGAATTTTGTTGAGTGAGTTGCGCGATGTAAAACACATTATGTTGAAAAAGGTAGATAAAATTTCACAATATATAAATTACTGCAAGTCGACATTGTTGGGGAAAGTTGTTAACTTTTAGGCGTATTTATACAAACACGAAAACTAACCGTTAAAATAGTGTTTAGTCCCGCGACGGGTGGCAATCGTATTGACTCGAAAAGGCTTGGTTTCCTACATGTTTTGGAGCAAATAAACTATTGCGATGGAGTAAAATAACATTGGCCCTTGGAGACGGTTTTAGCACATAAACTTTGCATTTTATAGTTTTGACATTAAAATTTTACAGGTGCGTTTTTATGATGTTCTTATAGGATCTCTTCCGACGCATATCTATAACTTATTATTTCTGTTTTTGGTGTTAAATATTTACTACAGTCACAATGCACATACTCGATAAAAAAAAGGTCAAAATATCCTTTACAAATTGTGCTAAAGAGTGAATAACTTAAATATTTATGTTGTGTGTCTCATGTGTTACAAGTTCGATCTTAAATTTAAGAAAAGTAGCAAATTTATAAAGCATAAAGGTAACATTACGGTGCAAAATTCAACAGGGATCTGGAATAAAGGATGGGAATTTCTTTTTCTCCAAAATTTATGAAAAATGCACGTGATACTTCTCTCTCTCTCTCTCTCTCTCTCTCTCTCTCTCTCTCTCTATATATATATATATATATATATATATATATATATATAGAGAGAGAGAGAGAGAGAGAGAGAGAGAGAGAGAGAGGTGATGTTGATGTCAAAATATATGCATGATTATGGATGATATTTCATGCCTTCCATAGGTGCATGAAATATCATGCTAAAAGGTAAAATATCATACATATTAAATCTATATTATTATATATATTATACTACTATTATACTACTAATATACTATTATTTTTTAAATACATGCTATTAAATTATATTTTTAATTAAATTATTTTTAAAAATAAAAATATATATATATATATTTTAAAAAGTAGTTTTTTTTTAAAAATTTTGTTTTTCGTTTTTTAAAAAAGGCGGGTAATTATGAATTGAGTTTTATTACGGGAGAAATTTATCGCCGTGCGCTCGGCACGGGCATGAACTAGTGTATATATATATATATATATATATATATATATAGAAGATTATTATTAAATACTTTTCTTCTGTTAAAGTCAAAAGCGTGCCGATTCCCACTTTAGCATGTGGGAGTATACTTTTGCAGTAAAGTCGTATGCTTGTGGACTTCTTTTAAAATTTTGGTTCATTGGTTTTCTCTTGTAAAGTTGCTAAGGACGGATCTATGAGCTCCATCAAATGACAGATGTGCAAACAACTTTTTACTATACCATGTGCAACATATGTAAATTTGGGGTGGAATATAGTGTCTGTCTTTAAAAGCAATATAACAGAAATGGAATTTATGAAAAAATATTCCCACATTATTGTCATATCGTGATTCATCTTTAACTTAAAAAATATGACTTTGACTGTTACGCAACAGAAAAATTTGGATTTCAATCCTAATTCACATACAACACAGCCTGCTAGTGTGGACCCTTCGACCTTTGTTAACAAATTTAATGGATGATTTATCATCTTCAAGTTCTGGGGGATATTTCACCATAGATCTAAAGCAGCGAAGAAAGAAAAAAAAATCAGTAGAATAAGAATAAATCAATAAATCAATAGAGAATTAAGGTCGGGTCATGTTCCTTCTTATATTTAAATTTTTAGGATAATAGTTTTCGAATTTATAAATCTACTCCACGTATTACAATAACATTTATTTGTGTAATCCTTTGGAATTAAAAGTAAACAAAACAAGTAATTTCATTTGTTTTAGTTAAAGAGAGATTTATTTTTATACCCTTAGTTATACTCATTCTAAAAATAAACACATAGCTCCACCTCCACCCCACCCACCCACCCACCAGAATCCTCATCGGAATGCCGAAATTCTCGTTGGAGACCACCGGAATTCTCGCCGGATTGTTTCTCTCCTCGTTTTGTTCTCCCTTCATCTATTTCTTTCATTTTTTTGGTCCGCGCCAGCGGTACCAATGCCTGCGCCGGAAAAAGAGGTTTTTCCCTTGAAAAAAATATTGTTTTCGCCGGAAAAAATGGATGTTTTAGTGAAATAGTAAATTTATCGATTTCGATTTTTTGTCAAAAATATCAGATATGAGTGTTGTTGGATAGATTTCGACGAGTAGATTTCAAATATACAAATTTTGTGAATTTTGAATTTGTAGATTTAAAGTTATAGACTTTTAAAAATATGATTTTTTTTTTGTATGAGTTATCAAATGACATATTGATCATTTTTCATGTTTTTTGTAGAGGGACTAAATTTATAAAATTATGTGAAGTGTCTTATTTTTATACACTTTGAATTAGATTGGAACTTTCTCTAAAACCCCCATATATCAATTAAAAGCTTGCTGGTTTGCAAAATGAGAAGGTTACACAATTGGCCAAAAATGAAATTGAATATGAATTTGACAAGATCAAGACGGAGCATACTAATCAAGCTCAATCAAATGTCCAAATTTCATGTTTAAGGTATAAAAAGACAAATACAAGCAAATCTTGATAACCAAGAAATGAGAGTGTGCCTCTCTTTCATAATTAACCAAATAAAAACTAATTAACCTAATTTGTGAAAAAAGAAGATTCGTTATTTATTGCAAAAGGGTAATGCCATATTCAAATTTTATCTTCTTTAATATAAGACAATGAGTTTAAAAGTGCAAAAAAGTAGAGTAATATCACAAGACTGGATGCATAAGAGAAAAATCCACTAACGAAAAATATTTTGGGCCGAAATGAACGACAAATGTATTATGATAGAGTTTTACAAAAGAAAATTGTGAGACATTTTCACAACTTTCACTAGACACTCTATCACATCATATTTTTCAAAGAAAGCGCCGAAAGCTGAAACACGTTAGACAACCGCCACCTATTTTGCTCGCATCCAATGTCTTCAAATCCTCTTGACTGGAAAAGTCTTTTGTAAAGTAGAAAAAACTTTTTGTTCCAAGGTTGGGACCTTCAAGAAACTGCAAATGCTACACTAGGATGTGTGTGAGGATGTGTATGTTAAATGCAAATGTTCAACTCCAATAAACTTATTGGGGCTGAATAGTTTTAAACACAATTATGCTAATTTTTGACAATTTCAAATTTCTTTTCAATATTATCAAAACTAGCACATGTAATAAGTAGCTGAAGCGATCATTGGCATGTGGATCAACAAATGAAAGTCACAATTAGGAAATCTAGGTCAATTACACTAGATGAAATATTCCTAATTTCAATTTTATGGATCAGACAAGATCTATATGTTTTGTGTGATGTAATGAAGAAGATAACATACATGACATTCAAATAATCCATAAGTCAAATTTTACGAGGAAAACCCCCATCAATGGGTAAAATCATCGACGCATTTTAATCTCTTATTCAAACTGAAAAGGCTTTATACAATAAAAGAAAATATCACAGTCTCTCTCGTGCACTCACGAGAAGTTATCTATTATGGTGTTATGGGCCCCGAGCGGTGATGCGCACTCTTAGGGAACTTTATGTTAACGGGGACGTGTGAGTGATTGTCTCTAGGTTCGTTTCTTCCCCATGAGGTCGAATTATGGGTTCGATGATCTCGATGATTTTCATTGGAAGACGTTTGACACGATATCCAGTTTTTAGTGCACAACTCGGATTTAGGCCTGGGCCTAAGTGTATTCCATGCGAGGGGTTATTGGTTGTTCAGAGTCGCCAATGCATTTTATATAAAACAAACAAAAGGTTCGGGTCAACCCTTTCGGGCTAATCTTAAGATATGTTTAAGCCTACGATGGTCCAAAGATTCTTATCGTGGGGTTCAGGAACCAAGTTAGAAGTGAGGAAGATATTAGGCACCTACTTGTTCTTTATGATTTCTTAATTCTATACTTATTATTGCTCTTAACATTATTTGATTAATTTTTAATTTATTTTAGAACATGTTTAGATACCTTAGTTTGAAATCCCTTAAAATGTAGATATGTGCTTAGGTATGAAATAAATATTAGTGAGAGGTGTATGAACGTCACTTAGACTGGTATGGGTACGTAAGAGTGTGTGTGCATGGCTTGGTATTTGGGTTAATGGATGACCGTTAGTATGCATAAAAGCATGAGAGAAACCTCGGGTTATGTAACGGGTGGCCATCAATGTGTATAAAGGTGTGAGGAGGCTCGACTTGGGTGACAAATAGTCGACAAGGTTATCTGCATGCGCGTGTGGTAATTCACCAATTTGAGATAGTTTGAAGTCACATTTAAGGTTTGAGGAGAGATATAAATGTGATAGATAAGGGATGGATGCATCTCCATGGGAAAAATATATCACGAGACATATTGTCAAGGCTTGTGCTCACGATAAGGACTCAATTTTACGTCGACATAATCATGTAGCCATGAGATCAAAGCCTACGTAGTTCGGTTGTTCATGTGTTTCAATGTGATGTGTGTGAAAGTGTAGGACTTGTCTTAAGAGGGGGACAATCTATATGTAGGACATTGCGTAGCTTCAATGGAGGTTCAGAATGGGAGTGGAACTGAATGCACAGATAAAGGCATGATTTGTTATGATTGTCAGGTGATCACTAACTGGAAGGTATTATCCTTCAGACCTATTTAGAGGTGTAAAATTAAGGATGTAATGTTATAGACATCCTTCTCTACCCACATGTGTATTGACAGTGTGGATTGGACTAGATATGGAGGCATCCCTGTAAGGATAAATTTCCAATCGAGTCAATTTGTTTGTAATTGGCATAATTCTGGACAAAACTTTTGAGTCATAGAATAGACTTTGAGTTAATGATCCCATGAGACTATGCCGTTGTTTAATGAAGACGTAGCGGCCAGCATTCAAAGAATGGATATCCACGTTAGTCCTTGTAAATTTTAATAAGGGTATTATGTTTTGAAAATTGTTTGGATGTTAATTTTTTCGAAAATATGTTTTGTGAGTTTTCTGTATGTAGGGATTAAAATTTCGTTGAGTTCGTTCGAACAACATCTCACTGTCATTCGAATGACATATTAACGTCGTTCGAAGTATTTTTTTAAATGTATGACAAATGAGGCTTTCTGTTTTGATTTTTGTTACGTCATTAGAAGTGAGAGAACATCTCGTTCGAACGAGATCTGCATCTCGTTAGAACGACTGCTTCAAATCGTTCGAATGACGCGCCATCTTAATTTTTTTATAAAAGGAATTTAAGACTCAGTTTTCAATTTGGACAAAAGACTTTTAATGAAAATGAAAAGCAAGCCTATTTTTAAAAGTTCAAACTCCAAAGTTTCACCCTTTTTGTTTATAATATCCAAGATTCGCAAATCATATACTTTGAGATCTTGTTTGGGATTTTAGTTTGTTTCTTCGATCATTAGAAGAATATTTTATGCAGTGGACTCCGTAAGTAATGATTGCGATGGATTTCAATTTCTGAATCGTAGATGGTTATCGAGATGCATTGGTGGATACCGAGGTACACATGGAGTCGTGCGTTGTGGACACTAGCGTAAGTGGACTCCTGATAGAAAGGCTTTGGTGTGTGTGTGGTTGTAGAATAATTTTCTAATAAAAAATTCACTTCAATTACCTACTAAAATATAACAAAACCCGTATGGAGGTATGTAAGGGTATCGATCCAACTCAATGGAGTGAAAACGAGAAAAAAGATATAATCCAATTTTCGAGTTATTTTCTTTCTAGATTTTTCTATTTTGATCTTTGTTTGTTTCTATTTTTTTTATAATTTTTTCATATTAAAACAATTTGATGATGATGGTGAAATAACTAAGCTAAGTGAAGGAAATTACTTAAACTAGAATAAAAGTTTAATTAAATAACTAAAAAGTGTGATGAAAAATGAGTGAAAGATAACTAAATGAGAGGGAAAGATCAAGGGATGTAAATCCATCCCCACTTCACACAATTAATACTAATTTGACTATTTTAAATTAATTCATTTCCAAAATATTAATTTAA
Organism: Sambucus nigra; assembly: GCA_949130495.1. Taxonomy (NCBI): domain Eukaryota; kingdom Viridiplantae; phylum Streptophyta; class Magnoliopsida; order Dipsacales; family Adoxaceae; genus Sambucus; species Sambucus nigra. Next base: position 349,076,643 of record OX422223.1, on the reverse strand, counting down.
TTCAAAAGGTAATTCTCATTACACTAATGAATTAATTAAATATTCTTTTAAAAAAGTAATTTTAATTCCCACAACACTACTCGAAATGAATTAAAATTAATCAAATGAATCACCCGCTAGGATCGATTCACCCAAGTAATTTTAATTAGACAAAATAAAAATAAGAGTAGGAGAAAATTATATTATGATTTTAATCAATTTGATAAGCCTATCTCTAGTTTGAATCAAATGATAAAATGATAACACAATTTTCAACCATTTCTTAAGGATGATTTTTCATTTCTCAATGTGAAAATAAGAGTAGGAATCAAATTTACTAATAAAAGGAAATCAAACAAATTAAAATTAACAAACTAAATCAATTGGATTCACGGGGGCTTCATTTCATCCATTGAATGGGAGAATAACCCTCCATAATCATCATCCAAGACACAAAATAAACAAATAAAAATATGCAAGGATTAAACAAGATGAATTAGAGAGGAATATATCAAACCCAAAATGCCTTCAATTATAATGAATTTCTTCAATTATATTTCTCTCAATTGAATTACAATCACTCAATTTATTTTATTCTCTAAGCTAAAAAAATTAAAATAAAACAAAATAAAATTTCTCTCTCTATGACTTCTCTACTAGCTTCTAGGTCCCTCCAAATGAATGAGCCTTCATGGTTATATATCATGGGCACATGAAGCTACGGGGCATTTTATGGACAATGGATAGGAGTCACTTTAAACATGTGAGCTTTATTTATTTGGTCTTTGGTGTTGGAATTGGTCAGAATTGGGTATAAGATTGGGTTGTTGTTAGGAAAGGGGTCTTGGGTCTTTGAATGGATTTGGGTATAGGATATTGGGTTTGATTTTGGTCACGGGTCAACTGAGTAGCAGTCATACATCAGGTTATAGAAGATGGGATAGAGTTAAGCTCCGGGTAGGACGAAATGGGGCTAGAGGTGTGACACCCCGCCTAATAAGATACCGGGCGATCACTCCAATATTAAATTAAAATAGGAGTCTCATATGGATCATTCTTAGCATCACTGTTGAAAATCCATTTAATTACTAATAACCTATTAGGCCGGTGTCAAAATTTTAACTTTACTACTCTTTTTAACAACAATAAATAAAACATCCACACAGTTTTGCGGAAATGAAACTGAAATGAAATCAAATAACCGAACACTCGGTCAAAATATACAACCATATCGAATGCTGTACTGAAAGAATAAATAAATGCAATTGAGCCATTGGCTCGAATGTTTATACAGTACCTCCTATCTAGAGTACAACGATGGAAGCGGCTATCAAAAACCTGCACGCATCCACAGCTGCTGCAGCTGACGTCTGACTCGAAAGAATTTCCATCCAGGCGTCCCTGTGTCTGGACACCTATATATATATAATATATAGAAAGAAAGGAGAGTAGATAAACGAGTCAGAGACCGAGTTTTGAAAATATTTAGCAAGTGCATAAATGCTTTATTTTTAGAAAAATAGTTTTATCTCATATTTAAATTGGTATCGCACTCCCATGAGATACCCCTCACCTCTCCACTAACAGTGCACTCCTAGAGCATCCCTCTAGACATCCTAGTCAAGCTATCCTGCTAAACTAGTCTATCACTAACCCACTATCAATCCTAGATAGTCCAAACAATGTACTAAGGGCTAAACTTCACCCCAGTCTCAACGCTATGCCATGTTCGTGCGTGGGGTGTCTCGCAAAGCGAAATCCAAACAAGGAACCCCCCCCCGATACACTACTATGCAGCAAGGTCGATCGTCGAGATCCGCCAGTCCCTCAGTACAGAAAGATATATATAAATATATATATACCATAAACATTTATAATATTAGAGCACTAAGGATTAAACTTCTCCCCAGTCTCAACACAATGCCATATTCGTGCGTGGGGTGTCTCGCAAAGCGAAATCCAAACAAGAAACCCCTCCGATACACAACTATGCGGCAATGTCGATCGTCGGGATCCATTAGACCCTCGGCACTCGATTTATCCATATATACATATACATATTTTACCATAACCATCCGGATCTATCTCTCGGAATGAGAATCCGTATACAAAGTATTTATCAATACTTATCATTTTTCTCAAAACTTTCCATTTCCCTTTTTATACTCAGGAAATGTAAATATAAAAGACAATTCATTATCATGAATTTCTTTAACAAATCATATCTCTTTTTAAAGCCAGTTTTATTATCATAAAAATGATTTACCTTTTTAAATCATCCCATTTCCCTTTTTATACTCAGGAAATGTATTCAAAGCCATTTTCATTATCATAAAAATGCTTTGATCATATCATATGCTTCCACATCCCTTCTTCCATCCGGGAAGTGTTACCGAAGCCAAACCTTTATCCCATTTCCCTTCCTATATCCAGGAAATGTAATTAAAGCCAATCCATTATCATGAATTGCTTTAATATAACGCGTTCTAAGACCGCCCGTCCAGATTTCTCCACTGTGCGCGCCCCTAAATGGCTATCATCTTCCAGGGCCTATCATAAGACAACCTGGGATCCTACATCGCAAGACGTCGGGAAGAGGCCATGTGCCTGCGGGATAGTCAAGACCACACCCGGAATCTCCTAACCAGCGCAGAAAGTATATATATCAACAAACGCTCACATGGCCTATAGGACTATATCCACCCTGCATTCATTAGCCAGGGGGTTTCACCATACGAACGCAACTTCCCTTATGATAGCGATTTAGAGAGGTGTGTAATCCATATTTTATTAATTATGAAAAACAGTTATCTTTCCATTTTGAAAATATTCATTTTTATATTTTCAAAATCATTTCCATCATAACATATATATATACCTAAATCACACAGTATATACATATCCTATATATTCTTCCTATAATATATATAAACGTCCATAGTGGCTTATAGCATCTAGCGATGACCAATAATCCCAAAGATTCCCTCCAGGAATCATAATCATGCATTCATATAAGCATGATACTAAACCCAAATATTTCTTAATTTAATAATCACTATATACATCACTCCCATCTAAGGATTTATTGGATATCTCCAATGATACCCTTCACTATAAATGAAATCAACAAATATATATACTCCCAAATTATCCTAATTATCTCCTAGGATACACTTAACGATAATCAATATAATTATGCTTTCTATAAGCATAATTATATAGACCTCTATGCCTACGAGAAATATCCTCGGGATTTATCTCACCCGAACAACCTTAAATTCAACGAGTTAAGGATTTCATTTCCTTGAACCCCCAAGACTATACCTAGTCCAATTAATCATTTAGAAGTCCCCAATATAATTTAGGAACCCTAATCCATCAATTTCTACAATTATTCTATTTTCCTCGAAAATATAGATTAAGGGTTATATACTAAAAATCCTTTCTTTACCCTCCTAAATTGCCTTAATTTATGGACCATAAAATCCTAAAAGGTCCTTTAGGTTATCACGTAATTAACCTCAAAGCAAGATGAAATGGAATCTATCCCATCCAAATCATCCTAGAGAAATTGTCAACTTCCAGCAGGGGTCGATCGATCGACCCATGGCCGTCGATCGATCGATGGCTTTGATCGATCGATCCCATATGATCGATCGATCAAGTCGGGCAGCTTCTTCTCCGAGAAGCTGTTTCGGTCATGGAAGCTTCCCCCAAGCTTCCATCTCTTCACCCAACGGCCTAAAACTTCTACCAATAACAAATACACCTATAATACGGGTTCTAAACATCCTAGAACCCAGAATCACCAATTAATTTCAACTAAAACCTAAGTTTCTCCAATTTATCATTTTTAGGGGTTTATTCGTTTTAACTCCCAAAAACCCGTTTTATCCACGAATACCCAACCCAAAATCATTAGGGTTTGTTATACCAACAATGATATGAGATATTTATGCTTAAATATAAATAAAGCAAGTAAGCACTTGCCTCGTGGATAAAATCCGACGTCCTCGAGCCGAATCCCACGGAGGCTGGCCGGAATCTCCCCCTTTTTCCTCTTTTCTTCCTCCTCTCTCTCTTCTATCTCTTTTATCCTCTCTTTTCTCCCCCTCTCCCTCCTTTTATAAGGAGAAAAGGGTTAAATCCCTTAATACCCCCAAAACGACTCGTTTACTCATTTACGAGCCTATTTAACTCCAAAATTACCCGGAACTCAATTTCGACAATCGGACATTCTTTTCTGACTATCTCGGACATTCCGAGACTCATGGCGTAGTCAAAATTTCCATCCGAGGTACTTGACCGCAAATCACTATTCTAACCCAAAATAATTAAATGCGGTATTCTACTCAAAATCTTACCTCTTTTGTCACTATACTCCACGGCGACATATAATTAAATTACTTCGACCTATATAGTCCCAAAATAATTTATAACACCCTTCGAAAATTATTAAATCCTCAAAAATCCCAAAATTACTATTTCGAGAAATTCTCCAAATTCCAAATTATACTTAATTATGGAATTTAATTATCTCCAAAAGGGAGAGTTATTACAAGAGGATTCGGGAAAAGGCATGTTGGAATGAGGTTTCTGGGTTGAACATCAGGTTAGAATAGGAACCCAGGTTGAGCTTCACGTTGGTGTTGTTGGTAGCGGGTCTCGAGTCAAACAGAGGTTGGTTCGGTAATGGGCAGGTATGAGAAGGGTTCCGGCCGAATTTCAGGGTCGTGGTCTAACCGGCCAGAGAGGTAGGAATGGTCTTGGGTTTTGGGTTTTAACTCGGGTCTGAGAGGTGGTGGGTTTGTGAAGTGTAGGTGAGTTTGAATTTGGATGTTGTGGGTTTTGTTAACGGATATGAGAGGAGATGAGGTGTATGAGATAATGTATAGTAGGTGATGGGTATATTAGGGTGTGGGTGAGTCTAGGTTAGATAGTGTGTGTTTAGTTTGTGACCCTAAAAATAAAAATTATCTAAAGACTCACTAAAAAAATAAAAGCTATAAAAATTACAATTCTAACCTATTAAAAAAATAAATATTTACAAATCTATTAAAAATAAAATCAAACTAAAGAAAATATAAAATCTATTAAACTTAGAAAATTAAATTTCTAAAATAAAAGACTTAAAATAAAATAATACTAATAAAAATAAAATATAATAAAATATTAATAAAACTAAACTAAAAATAAAATAAAAATAAAACTCACACCTATTATATTTACATAAAAAATATAAAAATAAACGACGCACTATACAAACTATAATATATACAACTATACGCACATATAAATCCTAAAAATATACATGACTCAAAATAAAATATAAAATAAATTCAAAAAATTATGTACGACACAAATAAAATTCTAAAAAATCTAAAAGGTGCAATTTAAACACATACGAGGCTCGGGACAGGATTAGGAAGGTCTGGACTCGATTAGAGACAGGGTAATATATACGGGGATTGGGGTTTATTTCATTTAACTGCATCTGTATCGCATTTTTCCTTGATTTAATGATTTAAACTCCGCAAGAGGCATTTGACATACAATAACATAAGATCAATTTTATCGAGAATTAGCAATTAAAAACCGTTTATTTGAAATTTTATTTAAACACTTTTTGATGTTTATCAACTCCTGCGTTGCACTTTGGAGGAGTGATTGAAGATAGAAGAGCGTTAAGACTTGTGGGGATCCAGTCATTCTATTGGTCTATTGTCTATGGTTTGTAAAACTATATCATAATGATTGTCTAGCTGGGCCATCCGAATTTTTTTCTTTTGTGGTTTCCTCATACATCGACGTCTTGTGGTTTGATTTATTTAATTTATCTTCTATCACTTAGATGTATGTTTAAGATAAAACGATAAAAGTTGGTAAATCGATTTTCACAAGAATTGTTTAATAAGTGCTAAGTTTAATTGGGAGAATTTTGTTGAATCATTAAAATTGAAAAAACATAAAATATTGAACTTGTGTTTATTGGAACCATCCAAGCATTCTCAAATTGGTATCAGAGCTAGTTGCACTAATTTATTGTGTAGATAATGTTTAGTGCTATTTTTGGGTGGTTGTTTTCTTTTGTCTCTCTTGATTTGTTTTTCTTCTCAATGGATTCCCATTGTGATGAAGTTATTAATTGAGATGAGTTTCAAAGGCTTATTAACCGTAATAATAAACTAAATCTTTTAAATTAGGAGTTTTCTAAAAGAAATAAAATTCTTGAAAAAGAAAACATTTGTTTTAAATTCGTAGTGAAACGTTTGCAAATGGTTCAAAATTAAAGAGATTTTCTTTGTGAGAAGCTTGTGGACATGGATCATGACTTTAAATCTTTAGAATTGTCCAAGAAAAAGAGTTAGTGTTGAGTACTTAATTTGGAGAAAGAATTGAAGGACCTGAAAAATTCTAGGGATTGTGTTTGTGCCAAGGAGAATAAAAGTAATTTGATTGATGATTATAAGGCACGTGAGAAGACTCTTAGGGATATGTTTGATTTTATTGAGGAGAAGCGAGATAACTATCTAAGAATGATTGAAAATATGAATAAGGAGTCCCTAAAATTGAAAGAGCCAAATTCTTTGCTTGAGTCTAAAGTTTTGAAGTTAAAAGATGATTTAAAAGACTTTAGTAGTGAGGGTACTGGATCGTATATTTTTAATGTTTCGAGTGATAAAGCTAAAACCATAGTTTATTTTAGAGGGTTAACCACATCCCAAGGTGTTATAAAAGGTCAACCCAAAGGTCATGTTCCTCGCCATATTTATACGTGCACACATTATGGTAAGAAAGCTCACCTTAGTCATTTTTGCTATGATCTTAAAAAAGACCCTAAGAAGTTGAAGTTGAGCACCCCGGCGATTCCCGAAACCCGTTGCATTAGGTATACACCTGCTTGGGTAAGGAAATTAGTTTTTAAGACGCTAAATATTATGTTGGTTGATTCTCACATGCTTTCACATGATTCTTCGCATGCTATATCTTATGAATGATTGCTTGGATGATTTTATATGTCATACACTAGTTTGTTCTTCATGATATATGTTTGCTAGTGTTATAACATGTGTATCTTTTTGTAATATACTTTTCTTTTATTGAGTCATATTTAAAAAATAAAAAAAGATTATTGGTTTTTGTGTATTTGCGATTTACACATTTAGTGTGGCATATTGGTGTGTTTGAATCCAATTCACTCCACAATTTCCATATGGCTAGTAGATTTGGTTATGACTTTGGATGCTTAGATTGTTCTCAACTATATTCATGAAGTAGTTCTGAACTTGATTTGCTTTATGGATTTGAGTTTGTATATGCCTCCATACACACATGCATGAGCTTGATGGATTTTAACTTCATGATGTATATTTTATCTTGGAACTGTTGCCCGTGAGAGTTTGTTCCGTATTAAAAAAAATATGAATGTACACGAAAAAGGGATGCGCATGTGGACTTGTCGTGAAAGCTACCGTTTGAAAAGAGCACAAAAAACAATTAAGGCAATAAAAAGAATAATTTTCCAAAAAGGAGCCAAATAGTTAAGTTTGATTGATCTTGAAAAATAATTCACTTCAAAAGAAATGAAAAGAATGAAAGATGATCATGTTTATCTTTTGAGGGAGTTTAGTTGAAGATCAACAGGTTTACACAATTACCTAGTTATGCTTATTTTCTCATGACGCTATTGATTTATATAATCATTAATATTCTAGGCTTGTGCGCATTGTTCTTGTTTTATTCAATAAGTTCAACTTTATTTTCCAATTAAGTCTAAAGATTAGTTTGATAAATTTTACGATTAATTAGAACTTCCCGAACATATCTGAGTGTTTGGTTTTTTATTATTTTATTACTAGTTCACACCCATTCATTACATCCCACGTGTTTAGACACATCAATATTGTGATAGTGTATAAAGCTTATGAGTTTTGTGTCATGTTTTGGGGCCGTTTATACCTATATGTGTGTGACGAATTTGTTTTGATATATTATGTATGGTATTGTGTTTTGAGTCTTTATTGTTTACATTTAGTCCATTTTTAAGACATGTTTGATTTTTTTGGATTATTTGTGCTTAATTTTCCATGTTGCGTACTTACTACACTTTACACTGTTGCATGATTTATTCCAATATCCCTTTGCTTAGTATTGGTTTGTTATGATCACACATTTGGGTGGATATTTGGTTTGGGGAGTATTTATTTATGCAATCTTACTTTGTTTATTCCTGAACAAAAAAGGGGGAGGAATGGTGTCTTTCCTTTTCATGATTATGATATCTTTATTTTAGGGGGAGACGTCTTAACTAGGTTGACATTATTTAGACATTGTTATATGTTTATTCATTTATGGATTTATAGTTTCTATATTCGCTTTGCATTTGGAGGTGTGTTCATGTGTACAGGATTACAAGTTGAGTTTAATGTGGCAAATTTTCAAGCAAAGAAAAGCTATTCATGTTTGTGTGTCTGCCGAGCTCTCTACTCTTTTTCCTTTTGGGGTTGGGGAATGAGTTTGTTTAGAGAGCTTAACGACCCATAATATTTTTGTTTTGATTTTTTCCTGGAATAGCCAAAGGGGAGATTTGTAAGGATAAAATTCCAATCGAGTCAATTTGTTTGTAATTGGCATAATTCCAGACAAAACATTTGAGTCGTAGGATATACTTTGAGTTGATGATCCCATGAGCCTATGACGTTGTTTGATGAAGACATAGCGGCCAAGCTTCAAAGATTGAATAATCTAAGTCGTGTTTATCGTTCTATGTTTGTCTTCACAAATGTCGAGGATCTCGCAGGTATGAACATATATAGTTTATGAGTCCTTGGAATTTTTAATAAGAGTGTTCTGTTTTCAAAATCATTTGGAACTTAATTTTTTTGAAATTATGTTTTCTCAGTTTGCTGTAGGTGGAGTTTAAAATTTCGTTAAGTAAATTTAAACGACATCTCACTGTTGTTCAAAATATATAGCAAGGTCATTCGAAGTATGTTTTCAAACTTACATCAAACGATGAATACTGTTTTGGTTTTTGTTACGTCGTTAGAAGCGAGAGAACATCTCATTCAAATAAGATATGTATCTTGTTAGAATGACTGCTTCAAATCGTTTCAGACTCAATTTTCTATTTGGACGAAAGACTTTTGACGAAGACAAAAATCATATATGTTTTCAAAAGTTCTAACTCCCAAAGTTTCATCCTTTTGTTTACAAGATCCAAGATTCATAAATCATATACTTTGATATCTTATTTGGGCAGGTTGTTTACTTCTTTCATCTTGTGAGAAACTATTTTCGTACGGAGGATTTCGTACGTGATGATTGCGGTGAAGAAGCGGTGGATTTGGTCTTCTGAATCGTAGACTGTTATCGAGCTGCATTGGTGGATATTGAGGTACACGTGGACTCGTGTGTTGTGGACACTTGAGTAGGTGGACTCCTGCGTTGCACCATGGAGGAGTGGTTAAAGATATAAGAGCATTAAGACTTGTGGGGGATCGAGTCATTGTGTAAGTTTATTGTCTATGCTTTGTAAAACCATATCAAAGTGATTATCTGTTTGGGCCATCCGAGTTTTTTCCCTTTGTGGTTTCCTCGTACATTAGCGTCGTATGGTTATATTTATTTAATTTATCATCTATCACCTAGATGCATGTTTAGGGTAATAAGATAAAATTTGGTAAATTGATTTTTATAAAATAGTTTAATTGGTGCTAAGTTTAATTTGGAGAATTTTTTTTCAATCATTAAAATTGGAAAAACATAAAAATATTGAACTTGTGAACTTGTGCTTATTTGAACTGTGGTGACAATATATCTCAAAACAAATTATAAGCAAATGCGATCACCAGAAAATATAAAGAACATAAATTATAATAGTTGCAATCCAATGCGACACAAGATATACGTGGTTCGACAAATGGCCTACGTTCATGGTGGTGCTCTCTGTTTATATTTCTCTTTTCTCCAGGGGAGTGTTTTACAATTACATGCCCTTTTGCCCCGGGCCAGGGATACAATATATACATGTAAACTTTGGAGAGTGGGTGTGTTGGGCACCTCCAAGTTGTCCCATAATCCCTAGAATATCTCCTGAGAGATTTTAGGGGTTGAATGGGTCGCTACTAACTTAACCTTCTACGAGACTTTGGAGTTTGGGCCGGACTATCCCTATTCTTGATAGGGCTTAGTCTGGCTACTTCTCCGGGCCAAGATAAATGGACGGGGTACCCATAATTGCCCCTAAAATTTTTGGGTCACAATTTGGGCTCAACAATTTTAAATAATATCCCTGATGGAATTTTTATGAATTTCATGATACTTTGGGGATCGAAACGTCTTTCTCTAGTAGATTCAGGCGGAAGATTCACTTCGTTCTCCGTGCGTCATGATTGAGAGGGTTTAAAACTTGTTTGAATAAGCCATTTCTGACGTCGTTTGACAAACTCTCTAATTCTCAAGATATCTTCTGCTTCCTACTTTGATTTCTCATCCCCAGGTCTATCCTTTCATCTTAGAGCTCTTCCTTATCGTCCCATCTTCCTTGCTTGTGACTTTGCGTCGTCTTAAGCTGATTTTCACTCCGTAAGTTCTCCAAACTTCTTCTCCTTTCTTTTCTGCTGAAATTTCTTCTTTATCATTGCTAGGGTTTTTTTATTCTGTTGATAAGAATAGGTAATAGGTCAATAGCTATGTTTCGGGAGTTTTATAACATTCCTAACTAGGTGGGCATTAAATGTACCCTGTCCCTCGTAATGTTTGAGATATTGAGGATGGGCATTGGATTTATGTCCTCTTGTTGTCTCAAGGGGTCTAACCTTTCCCCCAAATCGCTTATTTTTGCACTTCTTTAGTTTATTTTACATAGTTCCTGCCCAATGTTCTCCAAATGTTTGGAAAATTATCAACGGTGTACATAGGATCAATCAGCTCTATGGCACCAATTTAGGTCTTGCTAAATTTTTTTATTGCTATAACTTCTCTCAAACAAGCTTTGGTCTCCTTTATCTAAAAGTTAGGAGTCTTGGCAGGGTGTTGGTAGTCAATCTACCTGATTCATATAAGAAATATTGGCAAGAAGGGTTTATTGCCAGGAACTGGCAGTTCCCTCCTCAAGCTGAAGGGGCAAGGTACATGGGACCTATGATTCCCTTTTACAGGAAGGAGTACATAGGTAGACATAGCTCTTGTTCAGCTCATTGATTTCCAGTTAGTATACTGTCTTTCTTATGTTTTCCTTTTTTCCTTTTTAGCAAAGACAAAGAACTCAAAACCTGCACTCTGCAAAATTCGAGCTACTGAACTGATAAAATCTTGGAGGATAAGGGAATCTTTGGATGAGGGCGAGCATCCATGATCAACGATGTTCCTTTTAGAGTATAAGAACATTGGGTCTAACTTCATCACTCAACCTGTTGATAGTATCCCTCAGTTAGATATCATAGAGCAGGTTACTGATGAACTAATCCAATTAGACGAGGAGGAGAGCAGCTCTGGTGAAGACAGTGAGGGAGCTGACAGAGGTGGAGTTGAGGGTGATTATAAGGAGGAGAGTTCGGGTGGTGAAGAATCATCCAGTTCGGAGGAGGTTTCAGAGAATTTGGAAGATTCGGATAGCTCCAGCGAAGAGACTATGGACCCTCCTAGGAAAAATCTGATCCAGGATGATGAGGAGGAAAATATGGCTCTTGCTCATAGGTTGAAGAAGCTAAAATTCTGGGAGTGGGGATACTTCCACTGGCTCCCAGACTGTAGCTCATGAGCAGGAGAGGAAAAAGAAAGAGGAGGCGTGGCCATCACCAATCCCCGCCGCGGAGGAGAAGGATCCTTTGGGTCCCGCGCGTCCCTCTCGGGAGCACTTCGGCCGACGTCGTTTGAGATGTGGTGTAAAAATGTAGAGAGATTCAGAGTCGCCAGTCTATTTTACTCAAAGCAGACAAAATAAAAAGGGGAAGCCACCCCGAAGGATGGCTTCCAAAGACATACTGATGCGTGTGAAACCAAAATGATTCGAGAAGGGTTCGGATTCTTAGTTACGAAATGGGAAGGTGTTAGGCACCTATTCCGCCCTTTCGGTCTCTCATGAATATTTGCTATTTTCCTTTTGTTTCCCCCCGTGATATGTGTGCATGTGTATATATAGAATGGAGGTAGGAATCCTTGAATTATATCATGGAAAAGATAAAGCGAGTCATCCGTAGGAAGATATAAAGGTAATATTAGAAAAGTAAGATTTACGCGATTACCCCTACGTTGATCGTTATAAGGGAACGATAACGCATATGGAGTAATGCTTTATTAAGGACAAGTATATATATAATATAAGAAAAATGGATTTAGAGAAAATAGAAAATAAGAGAAAAGGTGAGAAAAGGACTCGAGTCTCGGGTTTTACCCCGAGACGCCTACGTAGACTATAAAGGCATCAAAGTCCACGTAGTTCGTATACGAAACGAGGGGTGGGGTTTATCCCATAAATCCAAATTGGGAATCTCTTATTTGTAAGTGTGTTTGTGTGTGTGGAAAAAAGTGTTTTAGTTGTGAGAAAAGTGTGGAACAAGTGTGAGAATCCCTACTTGAGATTTATGAGCAAACCCTATTTTTCTTGTTTTTTACGTTTTATGAAAATAAAAGAGGTGCAATAATACTAAATAAAAAGTATATTAGGATGTGTGAGATGAGATAATAAAAAGCTAAATAAGAAAACAAGTTATGGGAATTTTAGAGAATTCAAAAAAGAGTTTGAGAAAGTTGGACCTTCTTGAAGATCTTGAGCTTGATCTTGAGTGTTGAATAGCATCCCTTGAGCTTAGATGATGATGGAGAGTGGTTAATTCACCAAGTTTGATGAAAAGGATGATGAAAAGTGGAAGTGAATAAGGGATTTGGGAGTTGAAATCACGCTGCCTTTGAGAGAAGTTTCTGGGATTCGTTGAGAGAGATTTTTATCAGATATGGGCTCCCCTTGAAAATGAGGTGAAGGCCTCCTTTTATAGGTCCAGGTGAATGCCGATCGACATAGACCTGTTCCTGCCTATCGACAGGTGCCGATAGGCAGGGTCTGGAACCTGCCATTTGGTAGTGCGCTTCACGAATTTTCAGAAAATCGGCCGCTGAAGGAAAACCGTTGGTCAGAATCGTGCACGGGGCATACCATTGGAAAGATAATTCAGAGACCTTTGAAAGTCCTTTGGACCACTCCTGGGTTGGGAGTTGACTTTGGGTTAAATATGGCTCGGAAGCATTTATCGGTTCATTAGATGGGGAATCGCTCGGACGCAAATGGATCGTTCATCCGCGTGATAAGTCCGAATTGCACACGGGGCAGACCGTTGGAAATGTTAGGAGATGTACTTTGACATTCCAAAGAGTTTGACCCAGTTTGGAGAGTTGACTTTGGTCAACCGGGCCCGAGAAGCACTTGGTGGCCTCCTAGAGTCAAACGGATCGTTCGTCCGCATGGAAAGTCAGAATCGTGCACGGGACGGACCGTTGGAAAGGGTATTCAGTGACCTTCGAAGATTCATTTAGCCTCAGTTGAGTTGAAGAGTTGACATAGGTCAAATAGATCCCAGGAGCTCTCGGTGGCCTCTGGGTCAGGTTTCGAACGCAAACGGATCGTTCGTCCGCATGGTAAGTCAGAATCGTGCACGGGGTGGACCGTTGGAAAGGGTATTTAGTGCCCTTTAAGGATTCATTGAGTGTTGATCGAGATGAAGAGTTTGACGTTTGGGTCAAACTGAGTCGGGGAGTGCCCGATGGCCTTCAGGTCAGTACTCGGGACGTGACCTGGGTTTAAAGTGATGAAGAGAGGTACTAGGGACCTAAGGAGAGTTAGGGGTAATACAATGGGGTGTCTACATAGCCCCTCGATGGGTGAGTTTGGAACAAATGATGACCGTCAAATGGACACCATATGATGCTTTTGAGGGAGTATGACCGATTCAGAAGGTCGAGGTCGATTCTGAGGACCTAAGGAGTGTGCTGGGAATGATCAATTCTGTGGATCAAAGACGAATCTGTGGGATTAGGGTAAAGGTCTACCGAGGTCAATTCTAACCTAAAGATTGGTGACGATTGAGGACCGAGGTCAATTCTGACCTAACTCAGGTGACGATCCAAGATCGGGGCCAATTTTGACCCAAGAGTGGTGACGACCGAGGATCGAGGTCAATTCTGACCTAACTCAGGTGACGATCTAAGACCGTGGACAATACTGACCCAAGAGTGGTGACGACCGAGGACCAAGGTAAATTCTGACCTAACTTAGGTGACGATCTAAGATTGGGGCCAATTCTGACCCAAGAGTGGTGACGACTGAGGACCGAGGTCAATTCTGACCTAACTCAGGTGACGATCCAAGACCGGGGCCAATTCTGACCCAAGAGTGGTGACGATCGAGGACCGAGGTCAATTCTGACCTAACTCAGGTGACGATCCAAGATTGGGGCCAATTCTGACCCAAGAGTGGTGACGACCGAGGTTAATTTTGACCTAACTCAGGTAACGATCCAAGATTGGGGCCAATTATGACCCAAGAGTGGATAAATATTTGATTTTGATTCTGTTGGAGAAAGAGCTTTATGATTTTGACCTGAGATGGGGAGCTGATAGCTGGGGAAGCTTTTAGGATACCTCGCAGGGGGAATAACCTATTTTGGGTGTTGTAAGAGAATTCTGCTGGGGAAGTGATCAGGTGATCCTTAGGGATCCTCCGGAGCTTTGCCGGGGGGAGTTTTCACTTGGTTTATTGAGGATTCCACTAGGTAAGAGGGGTTATGCTTGAGGGAATGCAAAATTTTCTTGGTAAAAAGGCTCTAGATCCTTCCTGGGATTTTTAGGAATTTTTCGGGGATATTTTGAGGTTTTCTGGTATTTTATGGGAATTTCTGTACGAAATTTAAGGGGGGGTGCCGATCGGTATAGTGTGAGAGGTGCCATTCGGTAGTGGCACGGACTTTTGGGTTCCCTCAGGAAGGTGAGGAGTCAGTCCCGATCGGTATGGTATGGGGAGAATCCCTTCATTTTTTCACAGCTTCCTTTGCCTTCTCTCTCTCTGCGATTCTTCTGCAAATCGTTCTAGTATTTTGATCTTCAAGAAATGGCCACTTTCGTGAGCACTGCTGTCCACCGGGAGTGGTTGATCCTTGATGATTGAGCGAATATGGAGTGGAGGGATAGGGCGCCTCTTGCTTTGGGGAGTGAGAACTCCTTTGATGCGTTTGAGCCTGTTACGGATGAGCGGTCCTTGCTGCGAGAGCCATCGCGTCATCGCTCTTCGAGAGTGATTCTCGGCAGTTATGTAAGTAACCTGACCTTTGGCATTCTTTTCTTTTTGGTGATCTTTCTTTCTTGACTTTTAATGAGACTTTTGTTTTTTGCCAGTCTGATTTTTCTTTGAAGAACATGCGTGCCCGTGGGACAACAGGGATCAAGGATGTCTGGGAGCATCTCCCGCTTGTGGTGCACTGGGTGGTATTATCAGTGGGTTTTGGGAGGTTGGCATCTGCGCTGGATGAGACGCCTCGTTCGACAGCGGTCTTGTGCGCTTTGGGAGAGAGGTGGTGGGACACTACCCATACCTTTAATTTTGGATTCGGGGAGATGATGGTGACTCCCATAGACGTGTAGCAGCTTCTGGGGCTGGATTGTGATGGAGAGCAGATAGAGGTGGATCTCTCTTTACAGGTGAGACCGGAGGCAGTGCAATCGGCAGTTGGTGATGTAGGGAGGATAGTTTCTGGGGATTCTATCCGGCTGTCCCTGCTGAAGGATGTTCTGTTGGGTAGGGAGATCGATGTGGAGGACGGGATACAAATGAGGCAAATGGCCCGTTTATTCATTCTTCTAGTGCTGGGAGGTTTCATGGTGGCGTCGAGCGGCGATGTCGTTCATTTGTGGTTTCTGTCGTACTTGAGGATGTTTTCGAACATCCCTTTTTATGATTGGGAGAGTCTGACCTTGACGACCCTTTACTTTTCTCTGGATGCATTCAGCCAGTGCTGCTAGCAGACCTTTACTGAGGCCACGTACCTTCTCGAGGTATTCTTTAATTCGCGCATTTTATTTTCATGCATTCAAATTTTCCTTTCGTGCATTTGCATTTTCCTTAGGCGTCTCTTTTCTGCTTGTGAATTCAGATGTGGTTCTATGAGGTGATTGGGTGAAACATCCTACTGATTGCTTTGAAGGACGACACTGATGGGGATTTCTATCGATTGTATCAATGGCGTAAGGCCGATCGACAGCCGAAAGGACCTCTCTCCCTGGAGGCGGTGCGTCAGGTGCTGAATGACCTGACTAGTGGTAGGGTAAGACTCTTTCCATTTTAGTCTTGGTTTTTGTTCTTCTAGTCTTGTATTGATTTATGCTCACTTGGAGATTTTCAGGTGACCTTTTACCCGTGGGGGATAGCCATTCAGGATGCGGGGGTGACCAGGGTGAACGCGCGGATGAGGCATTTGGTGGCGCTTGAGTTTGGCCATTTTTGGTACCTTGGGGAGATGGTGGTTCATCAGATTGCTGAAGAGGAGGTGGTGGTGACACCCGCGCAGCCTCCTACGCCTATGAGGCAGGAGCGACTGATGTTGGAGGATGAGAGGATCGCGACGATGATCGGTGAGTCTTACTTGCTATACACCGATACGGCTGCGCCGCATGACTATATGGATTTCGTGATGAGATGGTTGATGGCGCCCAGTATATACGATGTACTGCCCTTCCCTCCGGCGGGTTCGAGTTGGGCGATGGGATCTTCTCATAGCGGTGGTGGCCCGTCGGCATCTGCGGCGGCGGCGACCTCGGAGGTCCCTTTTGTACACCTGCATACCCCTTCATACAACATTCGGCGAGCTGATGGAGGGATGGTGCCTATGTTGTACCGTCCTCATGCGATGGATCAAGAGGATTTGGGTTTGACAGAGGAGGTCCTTCAACCTGCAGTATACCTTTCTGTTCTTCTCTTTCTTTCTTTTGTGCTTTGGTCATTTCTTCTTTGATACTGATTTCACTTTTTCTTGCAGCAAGTCCAGGTGTCGACCACTTAGCTGAGGGACATCAGAGACTGGATCTCTTCAGCGACTGCCCATATTCAGGACGCGGTTCCTGTTCCTTCTTGCTTGGTGCCGTCTACTTCGTCCGGAGAGAACTCTGGTTTGGGAAGTGGTGGTGCGTCGTCTCGCCGTAGGGGGAAGAGAGCGCGTCGCAGGGGAGGAAGCTCTTGAGAGAGAGAGAGAATGAAATGGGGGTTCGGACTGAGTCCCGTTGATTTTGGCTTTTCTTTTTATTTCTTGCAAAACTGATGTAATACAGAACACAAATATATGCAATGCAATGGAGTTTTTTGATTATCTTTTATTAATGATGAATGAATGCATTCACATGCGCTTTTTACTTTGCTGCTGAGACCGTAAAAAGGAATATTTTTGAATTTTTTTTAAGGACAGTTTTTGATTAAAAAGGGAGAATTAAAAGGATTTTGAAATTCTGTTGAGAATATCAATTTATTTTTATTCGAGTTTTCTGATTTGAGAAATGAGGAAAAAGGTAAATTTCTAAAAATGGGGGGGGGGGGGGTGCCGATCGGCAAGCACCCTGTCCTGCCTATCGGCAGTTCAGTCCAGTCCCATCAATTAAAGGCTTTGATTGGAACCCTCCTCAGCCTTTGGTACCTTGTGGGGTAGGATTCCCTCCGATTTCTGCAGGGATTATGTCCTTTGTGAGGATTTTCAGGTATAAAAAGGGGGTAAGGGTGGACTGTTTTCATCACACTTTTGCATTTTCACCTACTTGCCCACCATCTCTTAGCCTTGTAAGATGGATCTCCCTGGTAACACCGAGTTTGCCAACTACCTCGAAGCCTTGAAAGCTATGTGCTCTTATAATGTCGACTACGATGCTTTCAACATGCGTCGAGTCTCCTTGTGGCGCAATCGGCCTTTTGAGTGGAATATGCTGATAGCGGCGGTACAATTCTGGTACCCCGAAGACCACGTATTCGGCTTTGGGTTGGAAGAGGTTTGTCCTACTTACGAGGAATTTTCTGCCATATTGGGTGTAAATCCCAGTGTTACTGCAGTTTTGCCCAAATTTTCTCGTTCTCCTAGGGATTTGTTGGTCGGGCTTCTTCATATTTCGCCTTCGATGACCAGATCATTGGTTGTTGGAGGAATGATCTCCCTCCCGACGGTGCTGTAGTCTGTGCATTTACGGGAAGTAGGTGATGCTGGCTATGCTGGAGTCGTTATTCTGGGTCTGGTTTCAAAATTGCTGCTGGTGACTGAGGAATTGCAGGTGGACCCATAACTTGCAGCCATTACTTCATGGATGTCATACCTTCGCAATCCCGCAGCGGTGATATTAGCGGAGACTCTGAATGCCTGGAGAGAAGGCCGTTTTGAATTTTTGAGGGGTAGCCCTGTGATGTTGTTTATGTGGTTGTCTGAAAGATTCCGCTTGTCGACTCCTCCAGAATATACCTTGTCATCCGTACCCAACTTCTTTTCACGCTACTTCATCCGCATTGGCCTGTATGTTGAGAACTGGGAGAATTGGCTTGTGGAGCATGGGACTTGTGGGTTGTATTGGTCAGTGCCTTAGTGGGGGACGTTGCAGCCCGTTCTGGAGCTAGGAGAGTATTCATATGTACGACTGGTTGGTCTCAGACAAACCTCTTTTTATTTCCTTTGGCGACTTTTGCACCAATTTGGATGGGTGCAGGTCGTGCCCCCTCGAACCTCAAATTTCTTTCCGGTAGAAGATTTGACTGAGCGCCTGCGTCTGTTGCTTGGGTCTCTGTGGGAAAATCGGCGTCCATCGACCTGTCCTTCTCAGTCTCTCGGGAAGGCTTGCTATGTCCCCAAAGATTAGATGAAGTGGTTGTGGAGGAAAGTAGTCAGCAAGATGTTGGCAGTAGAGACTGGACAAAGATGGTTTGTTTTATCTGACTTTATGGAAGGGGGTGTTATGGTCTTTTCGAAGATGGTTAAGGCTCATCGATCCATGGAATGTTTACGACACTCTATTCAGGCAGGGGAAACTTGGGGACCTCAAGATGTAGATGATGAGGGTGCAGGCTCCTCTGGTAGCTGTGGGTAGGACTCTTGGGGAGTTTATTTGTGTAACAGGTGTGGGGATTTTATTTGGCTTTTTATGGTAGTGGGGAAGGGAGTTATCCGTTACTTTTTCTTATGTAATCTGTACTGTAATTTCTTATTAATGAAATAAAAAAGTTTCTGATCATCCAGCTATGCCTCTCGATGAATTTTGTATTTTTGAATTATCTATACTAATCGCTAAGGCATACATAATCCTTTTGTTCAAATAATTTTAGAATGAACCGCTATTCTTAGAGGTAAGAAAAGAATAGTATTTTGTGAAAAAGAAAGGGACGCACTCATGTGAGGAGTATGAGCTCCCTACGTACCTCTGGGGTTTTTTGAAAAGTTTTAAAACTAGTTTTGTAGAGGATCAGGCCCACGTAGTTCTGGGTAGAGGGAAATGAAGAGTTTTTTTTAGAATAGAAGGGGGATGAGAAGAATCGTAGCGCGCCGAGATTTCGGACTAGGGGTAGAATTTCTTGAGATGGTCTAGATTGATTCGACGATCCATCTCTTCCCCATCCAGGTCAGTGAGCATGGCGGCACCGCTGGATAATATTTTCTTCAAAATGTAGGGGCCGCTCCAATTGGTCTTGAATTTCCCTCTGGGGTCCCAGATGGGTTCTATTATCTCCTTGAGGGCTAAATCCCCCTCCCCGACACCGCGATCCTTGATTCTCTTGTTGAATGATCACACTATTCATCGATGGTACCCCTGTTTGTGGTAAAGTGCTTTTAATATTCTTTCATCTAGGAGGGCTAGCTCATCAAGACGACTTTGGCACCAGTCTTCTTCACTAACTTTGCTTTCGAACATGACGCGTAACGAAGGTATTTCCAGCTCCACAGGTAGGACTGCTTCCATGACGTAGACCAGGGAGTAAGGGGTAGCCCCAGTAGAAGTTCGGATTGAGGTTTGATAGCCCCAGAGGGCGTACGGGATCCGGTCGGCACAATCCCTATAACTTTCAGTCATCTTGCTGATGATGGCTTTAAGGTTCTTGTTGGCGTCTTCAAATGCACCATTGGTCTGAGGTCGGTAGGGAGAAGATTTATGTCTCTGAATCCTATACTCGTTGACTACTTCTGTGACTTTTGCTTCAAAATGCAACCCATTATTTGACACTAGCTCATGCGGGACCCCATATCGGCAGATGATATTCTTCTTGAGGAATTTGGCCACTTTCTTGGCGTTCAACACTGCGTATGACTCAGCTTCGACCCATTTGGTTAAGTAATTGATGGCGACGAGGATGAACTAATGTCCGTTTGAAGCCTTTGGTGTAACCTTTCCTATGACGTCAATACCCTGGGTGGAGAACGGCCAGGGAAATGTCATGTTGTATAATTCTTGCAGAGGCAGGTGTTGAAAATTGGAGAATTGTTGGCATTTGAGGCACCTCCGTACATAGGCAGTGCAATCCTAGATCATGATGGTCCAGTAGTATCCCTATCGGATGATCTTCTTGATGAGCATGTGACTATTCATGTGGGGTCCATATTCCCCGCTGTGGATTTTGTGCATTGTTTTCTCAATCTCAGCCCCTGCGATGCAGTGTAGATGAGTTCCATCGAAGTTCCTCTTGAGTAAATCCTTATGACAGATGATGTACTGGGCGACCAGTCTTCAGAGGGTTGTTTAGTCCTTCTTGTTGGAACCCTTGGGATACCTACTATGTCTGAGGAGGCACTAGATATCATAGTACTAACAATCGTCTAGTTGGGGATCTTCGGTGGAGACAAGCTCCACATGGTAGCAATGGGTTGGTTTGTATTGCTTTTGAACTAGGAAGGGGGTCATTATTATTACTTCAGGCATGTCGACCATGAAGGCCAAGGTAGCGAGAGCGTCGACTAGGTTATTCTTTGCTCGGGGTAGATAATGGAAGGTGATATCTCGAAATTAGGAGGCTAACTCTTCTAATTGGGCATGAAAGGGTTGGAGCTTTTCGTCTTTGACTTTCCATTTTCTGAGCACTTGACCGATGATGAGGGAAGAATCCCCATAGACATCAAGGTATTGAATACCTTCCTCGAGAGCAACCTTGAGGCCCACTGTGCATGCCCCGTATTCCGTCATGTTGTTGGTGCAAGGGAAATCCAATTTAATGGCGATGGGAGTGTGGGAGTCATCTGGAGTGATCAGAAGGATCCCAATGCCGTATCCCTTTTTATTGGTAGTGCCATCAAAGAACATTTTCCATTGAAGGTGGCTTGAGTGGTGCAGAGGATATTTTCATCTAGGAATTCAGAGATCCGAACATCTGCTTCTTCTATAGGGTAGTCAACGAGGTAGTCAGAGATGGCTCTTCCTTTAACAGCTTTATGTGTGACGTACACGATATCGAACTCAGTTAGGAGCATAAACCATCGAGCCATTCGACTGGATAAGGCGGGTTTCTCAAGCAGGTATTTGATGGGGTTCATTAGGGATACAAGTTTAATGGGGAAGGCGAGCATATAGTGTCGCAACTTTTGGGTGACCTAGATAAGTGCGACACATGCCTTTTCTAAAGCAATATAGTTGACCTCGTACCCGACCAATTTGCGACTTGCATAATAGATGGCTCTTCTTCGCGGGAGTCTTCAAGGTATCGGGCTAGCAAAGCCCCAACTGCAGTGTCGGTTATGGTTAGGTATAGGAGCAAAGGGAGACCAGACTGTGGTGGCATGAGCACTGGAGGTTGGGTAAGGTATTGTTTGATTCGGTCAAAATCTTCTTGGCAGGCCTCGTTCCAAATCTTAGTTGAATCCTTTCGAAGGAGCTTGAAGATTGGTTCACGGATGGAGGTTAGTTAGCTGATGAACCGGCTGATGTATTGTAATTTCCCAAGAAAACCTCAGACTTCTTTCTCTGTTCGGGGTGGTGTCATCTCAAGTATGGTCTTCAGCTTTGTAGGATCTGCTTCTATCCCCTTTTTGCTGACCATGAATCCCAAGAGTTTTCCCTTTGTAACGCCGAAGACACACTTTTGTGGATTAAGTTGCATCTGATACCATCGCAATCGTTCGAAGATCTTCCGGAGGGCGGGAACATGACCTTCTCTAGTTTTGGACTTGATAATCGTATCATCCACATAAACCTCGACCTCTTTATGAATCAAATCGTGCAGGATGGTTGTGGAAGCCCTTTGGTAGGTAGCCTTAGCATTCTTGAGACCGAATGGCATAATGGTGTAGCAAAAGGTTTCCCATGGGGTGATGAATGCGGTTTTTTCTTGGTGGTCGGGGTGCATCTTGATTTGGTTGTATCCGGAAAACCCTTCAACGAACGACTTGAGAGCATGACTGGCTGTGTTGTCCCCGATCATGTCGATATTGGGTAGCAGATAATCATCCTTCGGAGAAGCTTTGTTTAAATCTCGAGAATCTACACACATTTGAACCTTCCCTCCTGATTTCGGTACAGGTACAATGTTGGCAAGCCATGTGGGATATTCGATCACCCGAATGAAGCCTACATTTAACTGTTTGACGACCTTTTCTTTGACCTTGAGCGACCATTCGGTGCAGAGTTTTCTCAATTTTTGTTTGACCGGCTTGTAATCTGGGAGAGTGGGGATCTCGTGCTGAGATACTTGAGGATCGATGTCGAGCATATCATTATAGTACCATGCGAAGACATCTACGAACTCCTTCAGCAATTCTTCCAGTTGTGCTCGCTCATGCTCGTCAAGGGTGGCCCCTATCCTAATCTCGCGCAGTTGGCTACTAAAATCGAGATTAATAACAACAGTATCTTCTTTATTAACTTGAATGCGGTTATGTTATTTATTATTAACCTTATTTAGATCAGTTAAGAGTTGTTCATTTTCAAAATCATCATCATCAAAAGTTTGATTAGAATCTAAACAATTAATGTAAGGCACAATAAGATACTCAAAATCTTCGTTTATTTCATTGATAGGAAAAACAACATTGAGAACCTCATCAAAAGAGGTTTCGATTACGTTCGAGCAAGGGTAGACAACAGAAGAAGAAAATAGGGTAAACATTGGGGTTATGGGAGATTTCAAGGGGTAGAACTAGCGCAGCATGCCAGTTGAGGAGAGGAGTATCAACAGCTTTAATCATATGGGATGGGTCCATTGATGTAGTGCCTGAATGAACCATGTAAAGTGCCAGCCCCAGTGTCTGTAAGTTAAAGGAATCTTCGGAATCGCTTTCCTCAGTCTCTTCGACATCTTTGATGAGCGGTTGTACTTGGTGTGGGAAACTTTCGGCCCATGGGTAGCTATCTTGGAAAAATATCTCCATTCCAGGCTTCATCTTCTTGTCTGTGTGGTCATACTATGGTTCTGGAAAAATGCAAAAGGGAAATCTTCGCCTTCTTTGATGAATCGTCCATTCAAGGAGTCTCCTGATATAGTTCGAATGCAGTCTGATCTTCTCTTTGGTGGAGATTGGTGGATCATTCTTAGGTCTTGTTCTGATGGTTGATACCCCAAGCCGTAAGGAGGGAAAGCTTTCTTTAGTTCGATGGGCTCAAGTATCCCATGCTGCCTTTGCCCTAGCCCCAATCCGGGCATGAAGTGCATGTTTCTGAACATCTGAATCACATTGACATTGTCGTGAGGGTCATATTCTGGACAAACCCTTTCTTTAAAACCGTCCCCTGCCGGGAGTAGGAGTGGCTCAAATCGGAATCCTGATAGGAGCATATCATTTGACCCGTACTGTATCTCAAGGATTGGACTGATAGTGCTTGCACCCTCGGTATTTTCTTTGTCGCCCAAAATGGTGATGACTCGCCCGTCAGCAAAGAACATCAATTTCTGATGGAGTGAGGAAGACACACCCTTGATATTGTGGAGCCAGGGGCGTCCGATCAATAAGATGAAACAAGCTGGGATGTCTATGACTTGGAATTCGACGACAGGGTTTATAGGGTCAACCCCTATTGCAAGTTTTATGGACCCCATCACCTCGCGATGGGTATTATCGTAGGCACTCATAGCGGTGGAGGTTGGAGCGAGGCCGCTTTCTTTCAGACCTAAACACTTGAAGGTTCTTAGAGGGCAAACGTTCAAGGCGGATCCGTTATCGACAAGAGAGAGTGGCACGGCCTTTCCCATAACTTCGATGGAGATGTTGAGTGCATGATTGTGATTTGGCCCAATTATGGGGATTTCTTCTTCAAAAAATGATAGCATTCGGGTAGAGGTCAAGGATCCGACCAGATTTACCGCTTCTTCTGGTGTGGTAGAGGGGGGACTGTGGGTCTAGTGAGTAATTTGATTAAAGCATTTCTGTGTAGCTGGGAACACATGAAAAGTCCCCATAGAGTGACGTTAGCTTGAGTTTTCTTCAGTTGATCGAGGATCTTGCTCTCCTCGATGGTCATCTCTAGCATAGGAAGGTTTTCAACTCCTTTCCCCTTGTCATTTGCTAGTAGTGAGCTGGGAACCTGGTAATGTCTCCCTGATCTAGTCATGTGATTTACTGAATAAGGAAAGAACATGAATCCCGTTTCCTCATCAATCTCAGGTTGTGCTCCCACCCTATTTATTTCTCCGAGGAGTTTTTCAAATGATATCATCCCACATATGTCGGCTACTGGGCCAGCTCTTCTTGAAGCTTATTCTTCGCTCGAATCTTAGAATTCTTCCCCCCATCCGGTGGTGGAAACTCTTTCTTTCCATGTAAAGTCAATGCACTCCACAACTTCAACGGCTTCTTCATACAAGTTCTCCCATTCTGTGGGGATATGTGTGATTGAAGGGACCAAACACCCTTGTAGTTTCAGAGTGTCAAGTAACCCGATGATACTGCAAATGCTATTGGTTTGCTCGAATAATTCTTCCATAGTCTGGAGAACATCATCTAGGCTGACTTCGTCGGTTGGTACTACCCACTTGTCTGAATCTCAGGCCCATTTCCTTGCCTCTAAGAACAGTGTGCTGAACTTCTGGCAATCGATGACCATCTGTGAGGGAAATTTCGGCCCGAACTCTAGGAGTTGATTTAACACCTATGATAATTTCATACTTCCATTTTCAGAACGGGTACGGACAGCGATGCATGCTCTCATAAGGAGTGACAATGCCTGATCAGCGAGGCTAGTAGTGTGTAGGAGGAAATATGGGCAAATTTGAAGAGGTTTAGGAGAGTATATGGGTGTGATTTGAGTTGAGGGATCGAAATCTGGGTTTTCTTCTAAGAAGATGGCAATGGTGTGATTCGAAAGTGGATTGTGAGTAGTGTTTGGCTTACGATTGGCTGGTGGGGCGATGGTATCCCGATCAATGAGATCTTGGATTATGTTCCGGAGGTGAAAGCATTAGTCTGTAGTATGGCCGGTAGTTTGGTGGAAGGCGCAATGAGCATCGGTTTTGAAGTTTCTTGGGAGTGGATTTGGCAATGGACGTGGATCCAAGGGTTTGATGAGCTTTCGGCTTAGCAAGGCTTGGTAAACTTTGGAGAGGGGAGCATGGAGCTCAGTGTATTCCCTAATGATGGGAGTAGAGTGGCTTTCTGGTGCCCATGATGTGGTTGGTTGAGAGATGTTGTTGATGGTCGAGATGGTAACACTGGCAGGCTTGTCATACTTTCTAGGGGTGAACTGTCCAGACACCTTCTTTGGCTCAATCTCTGTTTTAACGAGGCTTTCCTCGATTTCCACTCCTGCTTCTCTGATAGCTCGAAAGTGGGGATAGTATTGTCCTCCCATCATCGCTCAGACATGGGGCAAGAAGTTCTTCTTCACTATGTTGACCTGTTCTTCCTCGGATGGCCGATTAGTCATGGTAGCTGCCTGCTCCCTCCACCGGGTTATGAAGTTACTGAATGATTCTCCAGGATTCTATTTGAGCAAATCCAAATCACGATGGGTGACCTCAAGCTTTTCGTTGTATTTGTACCGTGACATGAATTCTCGGGCTACATCCTCCTAGCTACGAATTATGGATTCCTCAAGAGATAAGAACCATCGGAGGGCACTATACTTCAAAGTTTGCTGAAACAATTGGGTCATCACCTCCTCAGAAGCCCCTAGTAGAGTCATGGAACAATGATAACTTCGAAGATGAACAATTGGGGGTCCACTCCCTCCAAACTTCTCGATATTTAGCATCTTGAACTTCTCGGGTAACCTTGCTTTAGGATAAGGAGACATGTGGGTGCAGCCCCTGTAATTCCTAGAGATCCTGACTTGGTCAAACTTCTTGGTGAGCATCTTAAGATCCTCTTTGACCTTATTCAACTCCTCCTCTTTTGGATCAGCGACCACATGCAGGTTAGCCATAGGGTGGGTAATGTTTGGCATTGAAAGCTGGGCAGGTGGCGGCCCATTGGCAGGAGGGGCACGTGGAGCGTGCTGATATTCTTTCAAAACCCAGATAGGCTCGGGTGGACCCATAACACAAGGGAATAGGCCCTCAGGCTCTTGAGGAATAGGAACTTGCTTTCGTTGCATCTCTCGGACCTCAGTTTGGAGGTTGTCAATCTTGGACACGAGCTGAGCTAGGACTGTCGTCAGATCTGGCTGCATGACTGGTGTTTGATCTGTATTCTCCATAAAAGATGGATGGATTCCAGACTCGGAAGAAGTAGTATAAGAACGGATGAAACTCCGGGGTGATTTGACTGAAGGCCGAAGCCAATAGGGAGCCAAGCCAAGAGCTTGCGATCGACCTGAGACGGCGTATGATGAGATTTATTTTTGAGAAAAAAGGAATAACTATTTTTGGCTTTTTGATAAAGAAGGAAGAAATGTTTTTGGATTTTTGATAAAGAAAGGAAAAATGTTTTTGGAGACGAAACTCAGCATGATTAAATGATTGTTATGTTTTCACTTGTATTTAATTCTCCTAAATGCAATGACGTACGAGACCCGAACCTGGAAAAGTGGGGGTCTTAATATATGCAAAGCTACGGTTTGGACTTGTAACCAGGCTCACGGACAGGGCCCCATTTTAAAAATGCGCAAAAATTGGGCGGCAGGCCGGCCCAAAATTTTGACAGAGTTTTGGGTTGAAACCGGCCGACAATCTAAAGTGTGTGTCCTAGGTCTGACACCTATATGCGGGTATGCAGTTGGTTGGGTGAATCAGCATGGGTTCCCCCATTTGGCGTGACTTCCACGATATACGTCTTGCTCTTGCGGGCAATCGGTACGTGTGGACAAGCCATTTGATATACCTGAGTGTACGTGAATTGCCTCACCATATACCCCATGAGGACGATACGTGTGAGAGAGAATTCGATATACTCGGCATACGTGAACGAATTCGCTGTGATATACCTCCCATCATGACTTCGGTCAAGCGGTACGATGCAGGGGAACCGTTCGATATACGTCGAAGGTACTTGGCCAATGGAAGGTGAGAGTCATATCGCTTAGGCTAACTACGACCTGCCGGACCAGCGCCCATCACAAAGTGACCCTCCAGTTACCGGGTAAAATTTGGTCAATAGCAATGCTCTTTGGTGGTGTTGTGTGAATCATGCATGATCCTCTTATTAGTATCTTATGATGAGAATGACTTCTTTGATTATGCCAAACAGGGAGCAACGTACAAGTACCCCAAAAGGTACACCAAGTATGGATCGTTGATGCGTGCAACATGGTAATATACATGTGATCCTAGGTGCACGTGGTGTAAAGTGTACATGGAGAAATTTCTACAAGTGTGTGAATATAAGCAGAAACACGGGATACACATGGGAAAAGGGGAACATGCAGATATGGGGGGAGACATAAGAAAATATAGCATCCATGTAAATAGAGTCAAGCCCTCAATATAAAAAATACTATCCCCAGCGGAGTCACCACTGTGGCCATCCCCGATCCTCGCCATGGAGGAGAAGGATCCTTCGGGTCCCGCGCGTCCCTCTCGGGAGCGCTTTGGCCGGCGTCATTTGATATGTGGTGTAAAAATGTAGAGAGATTCAGAGTCGCTAGTCTATTTTACTCAAAACAGACAAAAAGTGCGAAACCAAAATGATTCGAGAAGGGTTCGGAGGCTTAGTTATGAAATGGGAAGGTGTTAGGCACCCATTCCGCCTTTTCGGTCTCTCATGAATATTTGCTATGTTCCTTTTGTTTCCCCCCGTGATATGTGTGCATGTGTATATATAGAATGGAGGTAGGAATCCTCAACTTATATCATGAAAAAGATAAAGCGAGTCATCCGTTGGAAGATATAAAGGTAATATTAGAAAAATAAGATTTACGCGATTATCCCTACGTTGATCGTTATAAGGGAACGATAACGCATATGGAGTAATGCTTTATTAAGGATAAGTATATATATAATATAAGAAAAATGGATTTAGAGAAAATAAAAAATAAGAGAAAAGGTGAGAAAAGGACTCGAGTCTCGGGTTTTACCCGAGACGCCTACGTAGCCTATAAAGGCATCAAAGTCCACGTAGTTCGTATACGAAACGAGGGGTGGGGTTTATCCCATAAATCCAAATGGGGAATCTCTTATTTGTAAGTGTGTGTGTGTGTGTGTGGAAAATGTGTGAGAATCCCTACTTGGAATTTATGAGCAAACCCTCTTTTTCTTATTTTTTGGGTTTTATGAAAATAAAAGAGGTACAATAATACTAAATAAAAAGTATATTAGGATGTGTGAGATGAGATAATAAAAAGCTAAATAAGAAAACAAGTTATGGGAATTTAAGAGAATTCAAGAGAGTGTTTGAGAAAGTTGGACCTTCTTGAAGATCTTGAGCTTGATCTTGAGTGTGGAATAGCAGCCCTTGAGCTTGGATGATGATGGAGAGTGGTAAATTCACCAAGTTTGATGAAAAGGATGATGGAAAGTGGAAGTAAAAAAGGGATTTGGGAGTTGAAATCACACTGCCTTCGAGAGAAGTTTCTGGGATTTGTTGAGAGAGATTTTTATCAGACCTGGGGTCCCCTTGAAAATGAGGTGAAGGCCTCCTTTTATAGGCCCGGGTGAATGCCGATCGACATAGACCTGTTCCTGCCTATCGACAGGTGCCGATAGGCAGGGTCTGGAACCTGCCATTTGGTAGTGCGCTTCACGAATTTTCAGAAAATCGACCGCTGAAGGAAAACCGTTGGTCAGAATCGTGCACGGGGCATACCATTGGAAAGATAATTCAGAGACCTTTGAAAGTCCTTTGGACCACTCCTGGGTTTGGAGTTGACTTTGGGTTAAATATGGCTCGGAAGCATTTATCGGTCCATTAGACGGAGAATCGCTCGGACGCAAATGGATCGTTCATCCGCGTGATAAGTCCGAATTGCACACAGGGCAGACCGTTGGAAATGTTAGGAGATGTACTTTGACATTCCAAAGAGTTTGACCCGGTTTGGAGAGTTGACTTTGGTCAACCGGGCCCGAGAAGCACTTGGTGGCCTCCTAGAGTCAAAAGGATCGTTCGTCCGCATGGAAAGTCAGAATCGTGCACGGGATGGACCGTTGGAAAGGGTATTCAGTGCCCTTCGAAGATTCATTTAGCCTTAGTTGAGTTGAAGAGTTGACATAGGTCAAATAGATCCCGGGAGCTCTCGGTGGCCTCTGGGTCTGGTTTCGAACGCAAACGGATCGTTCGTCCGCATGGTAAGTCAGAATCGTGCACGGGGTGGACCGTTGGAAAGGGTATTCAGTGCCCTTTGAAGATTCATTGAGTCTCAATCGAGATGAAGAGTTTGACTTTTGGGTCAAACTGAGCCGGGGAGTGCTCGATGGCCTTCAGGTCAGTACTCGGGACGTGACCTGGGTTTAAAGTGATAAAGGGAGGTACTAGGGACCTAAGAAGAGTTAGGGGGTAATAAAATGGGGTGTATATGGGAGGCGTTGGTGAGAGAGAGAGAGAGGGAGGAAGAAGGAAGAAGAGAGGAAGAAAGAAGTAGAGAGGAAGAAGAAGGAGAGGGAGGAAGAAAGGAGGAGAGAAGAAGTGTTAACCGATATGGGGAAGTCTCTGGTGCCTGTGTCTTCCCTAGATGAGGGGGATTTTATTTCTCTTTCCCCTCAGTTGGCTCCGACAATGCTCAAGAGACCAGTCTTGCCAGCTGATCGCCAGAGGTCGTTGAGTATAGGGACTGACCAGTTAGACCTAAAGGAAAGTCAGGGGCTAGCCTTGCTAAGTCTGTTGTTACTTATTAACTCTTGCAATTTTCCTTTTAATACCTTATTTGATAATGCTCTTTTTATTTTTACAGTTTGTGTCTGATTTCACCCTCCTCTATCGCAGTAGCGATGAGTTAGCGAGGAAAAATGTTGAGTTAGAGGCGAGCATGAAGACTGTCAGTGCTGCTCAGAAGTCTTCTGACCTTGCCTTGGCAAAAGTTAATAAGGAAAAAGAGGCAACGTTCAAGGTGCTGGAGGAGATGAGGTTGTCTTACGACCTGGTCTATACAAGCAAGCTGGCGGTGGTTGAGGAGAATAAAGATCTTATCGAGAAGATGAAGAAGCTGGAATCTGAGGCTGCCATCCTCAAGGAGAGATCATACAGTGCTGGGTGGCTCACAGAATACGAGGATGCTGAGACTCAGATTGGCTACATCAGTCGCCTCCACTTCAAGAAGGTTTGAGATATGGCTTTGCTCGCTATCGAGGTGGATGTTGATTCTCCCCTCTTTGACGAGCACGAACTTGGTCCCAAGCCTGTTGTGGATGATGTGCCTTCTTTTACTACCAATGAAGGTGTCCTGGATGTCTCGCCTACTATTGTTGATGTCTCCCTTGATTAAAGAATGGCGGTTATTCCATCTGAGGGAGATGCATGTGGAGCTGCCGCGGATAAGGGGAAGTAACCGGCATCTTCTGAGCAGTCTCAGATTGCCAGTTAGTCTTCTTAGGGAGATTTATTCTTCTTGTAACTCTGCCATTCTCTTTTTTTTTTGTTGATGTACTTGAACTATTTTTGATTTAATGAAATGAAGTTATGTTCCCCTCCGTGTGCTGATTTATTTATTCTCAACGCTTGTATGGTTTATAGCTTATCGATGTTGAGGAATATATTCCCACTACTTCCCACCTAGGAAAAATTCTTGGTCCAATGTGAGAAACCGAGTTCTCTGTGCCTTTGTAAAAATTTGCAAGTCTCTTAGATCGAGGAATCAAGATTATAAGGACCAATCAGAGCTTATTGCCAAGCTGAAAGATAGGCTTAAGGAGATGGAGGAGTTCGGCACTTCTATTCAAGAAGAAGTGGATATTCTAAAGGCTAAGCTTCTGGATGCTTCCGAGGTCAATCAAGTTGGAGACGTACTTCAACAAGAGAATGATTCTCTAAGGAGGGAAGTCTCATGACTTAGGGAGAATGTACCGAGCATTGCACCTCGAGTTTTACGTGGTTGCTCTTCATCAACTGGGTGGCGAGCTGGTACTGATGATAGTGGTTCATCTAGGGAGATTGTTGAACTACGAGGGGACGTTCGTAGGGCATATGTTATAGCCGCTGGTCTTCAAAGGGATGTCACCTTACTAAGGCACCTGTTCAAGAAAGGTCCCCGGAAGGTGTGGGCTGATGTCTATGACCAGGGTTGGACTGATGCTCCAACGAAGTTGAAGGAGGTTGAGGAGTTAGCTTTCATAAGGGGGTGGTTGAGTGCCCTTAGGGAGTTGGAAGTCCCTAGGAACTCTGTTCTATGGTATCGTCATGAGATCTCTCCTTCAACTTTGATGTCAAATCCATTCAGAAGGGATGATCGATGGGTTCCCATAAATGCGATCCCAAGATAACTCCTAGAATGAAATTTAGATGAAGTCTAGGAGGAAATCGCTCCTCACCCTGATGATGGTCGAAGAGCGCGAGTGGCTGACCACCTTGCTTAGAGACCTAGTTCTCCTTAGGATTTGAATTATTCAACATATGTAACTATATGTCATGATGTAATACAATAGTTATATTTTGGGCGATTTATCGACTAAACATGTGTTGTGTTATTTTTTACTTCATTGATCTCTTATTCAGTTATCTTAGGCTCTTCTTGCCGACCAGATTTGATTTAGGAAAAGTTATCTGTTGAGTGAGTATCCCCCAGTTCAGTATGATTTTAGTGTACCATTCTTCCTTACTTTACCTTTTAGGTTGTGTCGCCACACTTCCTTAGGCCTAAGTGAGGCAATGGTGAGGATATACCTAGTATTGGATGTTCTATCCAAGCAGGATTTTTTAGCCAAAC
Source organism: Sambucus nigra (assembly GCA_949130495.1). NCBI lineage: Eukaryota > Viridiplantae > Streptophyta > Magnoliopsida > Dipsacales > Adoxaceae > Sambucus > Sambucus nigra. Next base: position 349,044,456 of record OX422223.1, on the reverse strand, counting down.
AATGTTAGCGACCAACCTGGGTTGTCCATATTGCCTAAGGGTCCCCTATAGGGCTTCATATATTTCCAGGGACAAGCTAGGAGGTCATTCGTGTTCGTTAATGAATGCCTGAGGAGGGTCATTACACATTGACCCTGCTTTAATAAATTTCTCATGATCTTAGTTTTGTATGTTAAGAGGGGGGCATCACTACACCAAAACTGGCGATTGGTCACGGCCAAAATCCCTGACCAAAGATGTGGGTCATGGACTTGGGCCGTGACCATTTTGGGCGTGACCATTTTCGTGGGTCGCGACCCAAGTCCGTGACCAAAAAATGGTCACGGCCGAGAGGGGTCACGGCAGATGGTCGCGGACTTAGGTTGTGACCCATGTCGTAACGGGTTGCGGCCTTCATCCGTGACCCACAATCGTGACAAATTGGTTGCGGCCAAAGTCCGCGACCCACGATCGTGACAAAAAAAAAAAAAATTGGTCACGATCCTCATCCGTGACCCACAACCGTGACAAATTGGTCGCGGCCAAAGTTCGCGACCCACAACCATGACAAAAAATAAAAAAAAAATAGGTCGCTACCCTCATCCGTGACCCACAATCGTGACAAATTGGTCGCGGCCAAAGTCCGCGACCCACAACTGTGACAAAAAAATAAAAAAAATGGTCGCAGCCCAAGTCCGTGACAAAAAAAATGGTCGCGGACTTTAGCCGCAACCATTTTTATGCGTGACGAAAAAAATAAAAATGGTCATGGACAAAGTCCATGACCATATTTAACTATAATTTTTTAAAAAATGTATTTTTTTGGTCCAATCCTAAAATTGGGGGTCTTATGAGTGCACCATCGGTTGCTACGTGTAACGTTGGACGCGTACAAGGTGTTACAAATATTTATTATTGGCAAAACAATAAAAAAATCACAAATTGCGAATCGAGAACGTTGTTAATGAACAAATATATATACAAACTTAAAAATATTACACGTCTTAATAATTCACAGACCAAAAAAAAAAAAATTGGGCAGAGTTTCCTCTATTTTCTTGACATTCCAAAACCTGTAAATGTAAAACCTGCTTATTATAAAGCCCTCAGGACCATAAAATTCAACAATCAAATTATAAAAGCCCGCACGACCATAAAACTAAATAATAAAAGCCCGCACGGCTGTAACACATAAAAAATAAAATCCTGAATGTCCACAACATATAAACAATCTTCATGTTTTAAACCATTGCCTCCTCATTTGTTTCGCGTGCAAAAATCGTACAAATGATAGGATACATAAAAAATATATCAGTAACCAAGTAGTTTTACAAAAAAATTAATCAAGCTGAAAAATTGCATATATGAGTTAAAATTATCAACATATCAACATTTTTATGCCTAAGTCTAGAACTATGCAAATTATCATCGTATTCTCAAATCGGGAGTCCCGCGGCTGCGTGGTAAGTTCTTACGAGTTACATTAGTCCCGTGGGAGGTGTTGGTGCTACTCACTGGGACGTTCGGGGGCTGTTTCGAGTTTTCACCCTCTAACACCATGTTGTTAAGCCTAAGTATAGAAATATGTAAATTATCATCGTATTCTCAAATTGGGAGACCCGCGAATCTAGGGTCAGTTCCGACGAGTTACATTGGTCTCGTGGGAGATGTTAGTGCCACCCACGGGGCCGTTTGGGGGGTTGTTTCGAGTTTTCACCCTCTAACGCCATGTTTTGCTTAAGTCTAGAAATATGCAAATTATCATCGTATTCTTAAACTGGGAGTCTTGCGGCTACGCGGTCAGTTCCTATGAGTTACATTGGTCCCGTGGGAGATGTTGGTGCCACCCACGAGGCCGTTCGGGGGCTGTTTTGGGTTTTCACCCTCTAACGCCATGTTTTTAAGCCTAAGTCTAAATATATGTAAATTACCATTGTATTCTCAAATCAGGAGTTCCGCGGCTGCGTGGTCGATTCCTACGAGTTATATTGGTCCCGTGGGAGGTGTTGATGCCACCCACGGGGCCGTTTGGGGGTTGTTTCGAGTTTTTACCCTCTAACGCCATGTTTTTAAGCCTAAGTCTAGAAATATACAAATTATTATCATATTCTCAAATTGGGAGACCCGTGACTTTGGGGTCAGTTCCTACGAGTTACATTAGTCCCGTGGGAGGTGTTGGTGCCACCCACGGGGCCGTTCGCGGGTTGTTTCGAGTTCTCACCCTCTAACGCAATGTTTTGCTTAAGTATAAAAATATAAAAATTATCATCGTATAATCAAACCGGGAGTGCCATGGCTGCGCAGTCAGTTCCTACGAGTTATATTGGTCCCGTGGGAGGTGTTGGTGCCACCCACGGGGCCGTTCGGGGGATGTTTCGAGTTTTCACCCTCTAACGCCATGTTTTTAAGCCTAAGTCTAAAAATATGCAAATTACCATCATATTCTCAAACCGGGAGTATCGCGACTGCGCGGTTAGTTACTACGAGTTAAATTGGTCCCGTGGGAGGTGTTGGTGCCACCCACGGGGCCGTTCGGGGGCTGTTTTGGGTTTTCACCCTTTAACGCCATGTTTTTAAGCCTAAGTCTAGATATATGCAAATTACCGTCGTATTCTCAAACCGGGAGTCCCACGGCTGCGCGGTCAGTTCCTACGAGTTACATTGGTCTCGTGGGAGGTGTTGGTGCCACCCACGGGGCCGTTCGGGGGTTGTTTCGAAACAACCCGCCGTAATTATTTATAACACATATTGTAGTACTTACACATATATTGTAGTGCAAAAAATCATGACAAGCATATAACCCCTAATATAATATGATGGCACGCACATAACCTCCAATAAAATCACGACAAGGTGGATGTAAATTTTTTTACTCATTAAAAATCCATTTAATTATATTTTGTCAAAAAAATACACTCACATACAATCTAGGTTTATTGGCATAATCTATACAAACACACACATACATTCTAGGGTTTATTGACATAATATATACATACACACACATACTATTTTGGGTTTACTAAACCCTAATATTATTTAGGGTTTACACACATACAATCTATACATACACACACATACTATATAGGGTTTATTGACTTAAACATACATATACATATAAATCTATACACACACACATATAAACATAAATCTATACATACACACACATACACACATACAAACATAAATCTACACATACATACATAGAAATTAGGGCTTTAGATAGAAATCACGAAATCCAAATGAAATCAAAATGAATATATACATACCAGGGTTAATCCAAATGAAAAATTGCCAAAATCCCACTCAAAATCGCCAAAATCGTTTAACCCTTATAGCGGCCAACTCCAACTCCAAATGAAATAAATGAAATAAGAAAGCAGCGGCGGGATTTTTTTTTAAGACCTGGAACTGGTCATGGCCAAGAGCCATGACCGCATACATGCGACCCTTAAAACTAACGTTAGGCAGAGTTGGGTTCTCCAGACCTGGTCACGGCCTAGAGCCGTGACCCACCATGCGAGACCATTTTCCATGCTTGATTGAGGTATGGTCACGGCCAATAGCCGTGACCCATAGCAAGAAATGGTCACAACCCATAGCCGTGACCCTAAATCTGTGATGCGCGACCCTTCTACATCAACCCTAGTGCTTGAATGAGGGATGGTCACAGCCCATAGCCGTGACCCACACCTAGAAATGGTCACGGCCTTAAGCCGTGACCCTTAATGTGTGTACTCTCTTCTTTGTCATGCCATGGGTCACGGACATGGGCCGTGACCAATCTGCGACCAAGCTTGGAGGGAATTTTGGCACGAGTTTGAGGCTAAGATGGTCACGACCTAGTCACGACCCAAGTCCGTGACTTCTTCTAGAGCATCGATAATTTAGTGTGATAATAAATATGGTCACGCAAAATATTGAGTGGGTCACGGCCTAAGCCCGCGACCAGCTGGTCACGGACTTGGGCCATGACCCATTGGGCGTAACCATTCACAGGATTTGGTGTAGTACATGTAACTTAGAAAGGGTGCATGGATTATAATGTAGTTTAGAAAAATCAACACTCCATAAAATGCCACTGCCAAACAAATCTCATTAATCACAAATGAATTGAAGATTCAACACTGAGTTCAAAAAGAGAAAAGAAAACTAGAAGTAAAATTTCTTCAAATTGGTTACGTTCCAAGCTTCTAAATGATAGGCTCCTTGTAGGTCGTCTTTTATCACCTTGAAAGGCCCCTCCTATATTGGTCCTTGCTTGCCATCCGATGGTTTTACAACACTGCCAAGAACTTTTCTCGGGACGTAGTCCCCAATTTGAAATGCTCTTGGATTGACCTTTTTGTTGTAATGCTTTGCTAGATATTACTGGTAGGCTGATAGTTTCACTAAAGCCAATTCCCTTCGTTCTTAAGCTTGGTTAAGTTCAGCGAGCAATGTTGCATCGTTGTGGCCTTGGTCGATCAGAGTGAACCCCATGGTAGGGAGGCCAGTTTCCAATGGGATAATTTCCTTCATCCCATTTATTAGTGTGAATGATGTCTCTACAGCTGCTCGCTGTGGGGGTGGTGCGGTAGGCCCATAGGATTTGGGGTACTTCATTTACCCATGATTCCTTATCTCATTCCAAACACTTTTTTAATCCATCAATCACTGTTTTGTTGGAATCCTCAGCCTATCTGTTGCTCTGAGGGTATGCCACAAAGAGGAAGTAGTGACTGATGCCATGGTCGCTACAGAAACCCTAGAAAAGGCCACTCTCGAACTGGGTTCCGTTATCAGTGATGATAGCCTTGGAGATCCTAAAGCGAGTGATGATGTTCCTCCATATGAATCTTATCATGTTTGCGTCTATAATGTTTTTCAGTGGCTCTGCCTCTATCCATTTGGTGAAGTAGTCAGTTTCGACCAATAAATATTTATAATTACCGGCTGCGATAGGTAGAGGTCCCATGATGTCCATACCATATTGGGCAAAAGTCCATGGTCTAGTAAGTGATTTCAAGTCGCTGGCTGGCTAGTGAACCATAGGTGCGTGAAGTTGGCAGTTTTTGCATTTTTGAGCATAGACTCTAACGTCTTTCTGCATGTACGACCACCAGTAGCCTTCTTTCATTGCTCAGAAAGCTAGCAACCTTCCCCCAATGTGACTTCCACATATTCCCTCATGGAGTTAAGCAGGACTTGGTCGACATCCTTTTGATGACTGCATTGGAGGTAAGGGCCAGTGAAAGATCTCTTGTACAACTTGCCTTCAGAAGATAAGTGAAAGCGATTAGCTTTGACTCTCATCTGATGAGTAGTCTTCTTATCTGCTGGTAGTGCACCATCCTTTAAATAATACTTTAAGGGGTCCATCCAACTAGGGGTTGTCTCAATCTGGAGAACGTGCCCCACGCTCGACATCTCATCGATCTGGTTGATACTTGGTTGGGCAAGGAAATCAATCTGAATTGTCCTCTTCAAGTCAGAGTTGATCGTTGATCTTAAGGCTTCCAGGGCATCAACATGGCTGTTCTGTCCTCTGGGAAACTACTAGATGCTGACTTGTTCAAATTTGACCATCAATTCTCTTACAGTGGCGAGATAGGTTGCCATCCTCTCATCTCTAGCGTTAAAATCGCCACTTATCTAGTTGGAGACCAACTGTGAGTCGCCAAACACTTGGAGTCTCTTTGCTCTGAGCGTTATTGCTTTTTATAGTCAGGTGATCAGTCCTTTATATTCATCTTCATTGTTGGAGGCTTCAAATCCAAGCCTGATTCCTTGCTCGAGTATTGCGTCTTCAGGGGTAATTAGTACGATGCCTACTTTAGACCCTTTGGAATTGGAGGCTCCGTCAACGAATAATCTCTAGACGCCTGACGCTAGGGGAACTTCATTCTAATGAATAGTTTGGAGTTGGTCGCAAGGATTTTCTCCTATAAACTCTACGATGAAATCAGCGAGGACCTGCCCTTTGATGGCATTCCTCTGCTGGAATTGAATGTCAAATCGCCCAAGCTTGACCGACCACTTTGATAGTCTTCCGGAAAGGTCTGATTTTCTCAGGGCTGCTTTAAGAGGGTGGGATTTAAGTACGATGATGGAGTGGGCTTTGAAGTAGTGCTTTAATTTCCTTGAGTCTACTACTAGGGAAAAAGTAAATTTTTCTAGTGGTAGGTATCACTGTTCGAGGTCCAAAAGGGTCTTTCTCACATAATAAATTGGGTGTTGGATACTTGTTTTCTCGCAGACCAGTGCAAAACTTATAGCATGGCTGGAGACTGTAAGGTAAAGGCACAAGGAATCCCTTTCTTGAGGGATTACAAGCAAAGGGGGTTTGCTAAGGTAAGCCTTGATCCCTTCCAATGAGTTTGAGCAATCCTCGTTCCAGTCCAGATCCTTGCTCTTCTTCAATAGCTGGAAGAACTGTTGGCACCTTTCGAAACATTTTGAGATGAACCAATTTAAGGCGGCGAGCATTCCCATGAGCTTCTGCAAGTATCTTATGGTTGGGGGGGCTTCACTCTGTTGATAGCATCAATTTTGTTCAGGTTAGCTTCGATACCTCTCTTGCTGACCAAGTACCCAAGGAATTTTCCTAACTGGACACCGAAGGAGCACTTGCTCGCGTTGAGTTTCATTCGATACTTCTTGAGGATTTCAAAGGTCCTTGATAGGTCAGAGAGGTGGTCATCCTTGAGCTTGCTCTTGACGATCATGTCATCGATGTATACCTCCATAGTGCATCCCATTTGGTCTTTGAACATTTTTATGACCAAAAGCTGGTAAGTTGTCCCTGTGTTTTTGAGTCCAAAGGGCATGACCTTGTAGTAATATAACCCAACTGTGGTTATAAATGCTGTTTTGTCTTGATCCATCTTGTATAGAGGAATCTGGTGATACCCGGAGCAAGAGTCTAGGAAGCTCATCCTTTCATGTGCTATAGTGGCATCCATCAGCTGATCAATCTTTGGGAGGGGGAAGCTGTCTTTAGGTCATTCCTTGTTGAGATCGATGAAATCGATGCAGACTCTCCACTTCTCATTGCTCTTAGGGATAACCACTAGGCTGGATAGCCATTTGGGGAACTGGACTTCCCATATGGATCCTGCGTCCAGTAGTTTTTCAACTTCCTTTTCCACTGCCTTGCTTTTTTCAGAGAAATTCGGCGAGCTTTCTGTGCTATTGGTTTGGAGGCTGGATCGACGTGCAGTCAATGACAAGTGATGTTCGGATAAATCTCGAGCATCTTATAAGGCTCCCATACAAAGACATCTAGGTTACTTCGAAGTAGGGTGACCAACTCCCTCTTTTCGTGGTCGGTGAGTTAGGTTCCAATCAAGAATTTTCTTTCACTTAAAATGCTACTAGCTGTGAGTTCCTCCAAGTCCTCGATGACTCTTTCAGAGGGGAGGTGCCTGGTATCCTCCACTACTGGTCTCCCATATCTTAGTCGCTATTTGGAGGGCATTAGCCTCTCCTGTTTTGCGTCTTTGCTCCTAACTTCTTCAACCTTCTTCTCTGGTTTGGGATGGATGGCTCTTATAAATTACTTCCTCTCCATCCCCTGATCTCCATGGATTTCCACCACTCCCCGTTCGGTCACACACTTGAGCTTCTGATGGTAGGTAGATGGAACGTCCTTTATCGCGTGCAGCCATCCTCTGTCGAGGATCGCTTGGTAGGGTGAATTGATGTTGACCACGAGAAACTCGATCATTTTCGAGATATTTCCTACCCTCACTGGGAAGATGATCTTTCCCAATGGTATGGTTATTTTTCCCCTGAATCCAACTAGAGGAACGTTGGCTTACTTTAGGTCGGCGAACTTCAACTTCCTAAATAGGTCGAGGTACATTACATCGGATGAGCTACCTTGGTCGACGAGCAACCTGTCGACGTCATAGTTAGATATCCTGAGTGTAATGATCATTGCATCATGATGTGGGGTTCTTACTCCCACTAAGTCTTCATCTGTGAAAACAATTTGCTTACTGTAGTCAACATCCTTTGCTCGCCGACACTTTCCAGCTTGCGTTTTGGTTGGATCGATTTGGAAAGCTTGCATTACTGCCGTAAGCTTTTTACCTCCACCTGAGCCGTATTTCCTTGAATCTGTTTGACGTTGGATGCTTCATGAATTAATATAAACTCATGGACGACGTCTTTCTCAAGAACGTTATCAGGACTTTGATCTCTATTGGCAGCTACATTCTCTGCCTTTTTTTCGACAAATTTGCTAAAGTGTCCATCTTGAGCTAACTCTTCGAGGTGAGACTTGAGGGCTTTGAAGTGCTCAATTTTGTGCCCGCCTTCTTCGTGTAAAGAACATCTTAGTGCGCTGTTCCTCTACCCATTTTCTTGTTCCACTTAATAAGCGATTCATCCTTGATATTTGCCAGAATCTTATAGATCGATTCTCTGATAATTGTATTTACTGCCTGAAATGCCTTCGAGGCATCACTCTTCCTCCCATTCTTAGGGACATTCTTGCCCCATTTCTTACTTCCTTTCTTTTGAACTCCATTCTTGTCGCTCCCTTTGTCGGTGATCTTGGTGAGACCATTTTCTCCTGTACTAAGATGGGTCATGTCTTCGGCTTTGGCATATTTTTCAATACGAGCCATCAGGTTGTCGAAGGTTGTGGCCTCCCTCTTTGTGAGGGATTGGTGTAAGAGGAAGGATCTAGGTGAGAAAATTTTAAAGGACGCCACGGTGACCTGATACGAGCAGTCCTAGACCTCATTGAATAGCTCCCAATACCTCTTCGCGTAGTCTCTAAGGCTCTCTTAGGGCTTTTTCTTCATTGTCAACAAAGCATCTATCCTCTTTGGATGGGAGATGATGGTAATGAAGCGAGATGTGAAGAGATCTACCAGGGACTCAAAGTTCCTAATGAATCTGTGGGGGAGTTTCTCGAACCACTTTAGCCATGTCGTGCAATCTTGACGGGAAAATTCAGCACATCAGTGCATCCTTGTGGTTCCAAAGGGTCATGGCCTGTCTGTACTGTCTGACATGGTTGATGGGATCAGTTTTTCCATCATAGATCTTGAACCTGGGCATTGCCAAATTCTTGGGGGCTTCTTCTTCCTTTATTTCCCTTGAGAAAGGGGATTTCATCTGGGTCCTGAGAGCTCGCCTGGATAGCTCTCTTATCGATCTGGAACCCCGATGTGCTGGGTGTTGGTCCATCTCTCTCTAGACCAAATTTCTTATATTGTTATTTCCTCAGCCTGAGCTCCTGTAACGGCGAGCCAGTTGTTATTGCTCGGACTAATCGTTATCTGACGTGTGTCCCTCAAATATTTGAGATATATGTCCTGGGCTCCTTCCTCGGCTGCGAGATTTTCTCTCCTGAGGGCTAGGAATTTGATAATGATGTTAACTTGTATTGCAATGGAGTTCTCTCTCCATTTGCTCCAGTCTCCTTTTGAGGCGAGCATTCCCGACTTCTTGCTTATGAGTGGCCTCCTCCTACTCTTGGAGCCTAGCCTCATAGGCATCGATAAACTCGGAGACTTGTGTGGACCTAGCTGGTCCCTAGCTTTCTTCTGAGGCCTGCCGTTTTGGACGAGGCCTTGGGTTTGAGCATCGAACTTAAAATTTAACCCTATGAGGAATAGGTTGCTCTTGAATATCCCCTACTTTAGGGGCATTGCTGCTGTGACCACACATTCTAGGTTCTTATTGGTAAAGGCTTTCTTAAAGGAAGAACAATCGCTTCTCACAGATGGCGCCAATTGTGGTGACAATAAAACTCAACACAAATTATAAGAAAATGCAATCACCAGAAAATGTAAAGAACATAAATTAGAATAGTTTCAATCACACGAGACACAAGGTATACATGGTTCGGTAAATGACCTACGTCCACGGTGGTGCTCTCTGTTTATATTTCTCTTTTCTCCAGGGGAGTGTTTTACAATTACATGCCCTTTTTCCCGGGGCCAGGGATAAAATATATACATGTAAACTTCGGAGAGTGGGGATGTTGGGCACCTCCACGTTGGCCCATAATCGCTAGAATATCTCCTGAGAGATTTTAGGGGTTTAATGGATAGCTGCTGACTTAACAATCTACGAGACTTTGGAGTTTGTACCGAACTATACTATTCTTGATAGGGCTTAGTCTGGATATTTCTCTAGGTCAAGAAAAATGGACGGGGTACCCACATGAACCATCCAAGCATTCTTAATACCTAATAAATAATATGGCACAAGACGTATTATAAGGGTTGGGCTTCACTTTTTTTTCTTAGTATAGTGCGTATATACCCAAGAGGACTAAAGATCAAAGCCAATGTAGTTCTAACTATAAGGGTGGATTATCGATTGGGGTGTTTAGAATATAGATAGAGGCATCCCTAAGGAATAATACACCGATAGTGAAGCCCTTATACTTTTGACTCATTTGAGTCTAGACTGTATAAGAGCTCATCTAGTTTGGAAATTGTGACAAAATTGTGTCCATCCTAGAAACCAAAGAGCCTCAGAGATTGTATTGCTTCTTCTCATATTCATCTTGTAATGATCCTGAGACTATATCCATCACTCACACACTTAGAACTTAATCTTTGCATATCATATTGCACCTTTATGTGTATTAATGTGGTGAGTGTGTTTTGATCCCTCAATTTGATTTTTATTAATTTTTTGGGAATTATAAACATCTTTTAAATAAGGTTTTATTAAATTAAAACTTGATTTAAAAAGTCTTGGGGTTAATATCTAAATATGTATTGTTGTGATTTTTGGCCTTAAGTTACTTTGGGTAGAAACCGAAAGCGCCAGAGACTCCAGGGTTGGCTTTGTAATTAGTTTGGGATGCGCGTTTGCATTCGTTCTATGGCCAACACTTGCTGCTCTCTGATTGGCCAGAGTTGTGTTTCTTTAAAGAGACAAAACTTCGCATGTTTTCAGCCCTTGGATCAACCCTTATCAATGGCCTGCATGTCGCCTGAGTGAATCCCCGTGTAAACCTTTAAGCCAATCACAGCCTGTTTAATCCACCGCCTGTTGTGAGCCCTTAGATTGAAGTCAAAGGATCTTGACTCAATCTCAGACGTTGTTTTTGAACGATAGTCTGGAACCTTCTCCTCTTCCTATTTAAAGGCCTCTCATCTCAGCCTTCGAAAGCTTTTGCCATTTTGAAAAGTCTCAGAGAATAGAGAGAGAGAGAGAAGAGAGAGAGAAGAGAGAGAGAGAAACCAGAGAGCCAAGTTAGAAACCCTAACTTCGTCAAATCTTCTTCAACCTAAACCACTTACCTCTCCAAAAACACCATAACCAAATAAACACCATCCTTAGTGTTTCTTGAGTTTATGAGAGTTCGAGTTGAGTGATTTCTGGGTTGCTGTAACCTTTTGTTCATAAAATCTTATTTCCAACTTAGACACTTACTCAGATCTTGTTTCTGTTTCAATAGAAATCATAGATCTGAAGTTTTTCATGTCACAACACACTTAGTTGCATTTTATTTCTCATCTTGAGAAGTTCGTTGTTGATTGTTTTCTGTTAAAACATTTTCTTACTTAAGAATCAACAATAGATGTTTTTCTGTTTCTGTTTTTACAAAACTTAACCTGAACTAGTTGGATTCGCACTTGGAGGGTTTTCAATCTCCTAAATATTTTCAAAATAGATTGAAAAAGGTCTTGTCCGATTTCTTAAGCAAGATCTCCGTGGAATTTGGGTTATATTGAAAGGTCAAAAAGGTTCTTGGTTTTGTAAGAAAGAAAAATAACAAACTCACTGCATATATACTTTATATGTAATTTGTTTAGGACTGTTTGTATATATAAGTGTGTGTGAGTTCATGCATGTGATATAGAACACTTTTGACAAACATCTTCACACTACAAACACTGAAAGTGTTGGCTATAAGATTTGGTGAACATAAGTCGACGTAAAGTGCTGAAACAAAGGAAGAGTTGACAAACTGAGAAGACTACATCAACAATCAAGATCTGCAGAAAAGTTAAAGGACGCCAGAGGGTATAATCCTGAACTTGTATAGACTTGTTATTGTGTTCATGTTAGTTAAATAGATTGTAACTCACATATTTGTTTTAGTGATATTTTCTTGTTTTACTCCGTAGAGGGAGTCGTGGATGTTTCCTCAAGGTTGAGGTTTTACCACGTTAAAAATCCTGAGTATTAATATTTCTACATCTTCTCATCCCATTCTGATGTGTGCTGAGTTTAAAATATTTTAAACTGTTTACTAAAACTTGTTATCAAATCTTGTCCATTTCTCGTACATAATTTTTGTTAACACATCTTGTGTTCAAAATCTTTTTGATTTAAGTAAAGAGTTTCTTCAACAAACTTTCAGAGTTGTTTAAATAGTTTATTTTCAATAAACGGCTTTGGCAACGCTATTTCAATTGGTATCAGAGCTTTTGGTGAACCTTTTTCAAAAAGATCCTGAGTTTCTGAAACTGTTTTCTCAAAATCAATCATGGACGAGAAAAATGAAAGATATGGTAACCTGACCAGACCTCCAGTCTTTGATGGAACCAATTTTTCTTACTGGAAAGTAAGGATGATTGCTTTCATCCAAGGGACTTTGGGAGATGATGTCTGGGACATTATTGAAAATGGATACTTTTATCCTACTAAACCAGCCACTGAAGGAAGTAATGAGAGGGTTAGGAAAATATTAAGTGAGTTTACTCAAGAAGAGAAACAAGTTTCTCGCAATAGTAATAAAGGAAAGAATGCTATATTTATGTCTATAAATGAACATGAGTTCAAGAGAATCTCATCTTGTACCATTCTAAGGAAGCATGGGATACCATGATTACTGCCCATGAAGGAGACTCTAGGGTTAAGGCTGCTAAAACTCAGATGTTAATTCAACAGTATAATTCCTTAATCATGTCTGAATCTGAGTCTTTTGATGACTTCTATATGAACCTGACTGATATTGTCACTAAACTGCATGCTAATGGTATAACTTATGATAGACAAGAAATTGTGTCTAAAATTCTGAGATCATTACCACAGAAATTTGATAATAAAAGATATACTATTGAGGAAATGTGTGATATAAATCTCACTCCTGAATTACTCAGTAGTAAATTAAGAACTGTGGAAATGGAATTGGAGTTTAAGAAACAATTGACCCACACTCATAGGAAACATACCAATTCCAATCTTAGCTTTACTTCTAAGATGACTAAGACTGAGTTAAACACTCCTAGTAATGATTCTGATGAGGACTGTGACCTAGAAAGTCTAGATAATCAGATTGCCCTAATGACAAAATAATTTAAGAAAATCGTTACATTTAGAAACAGTATTGCAAATAGACAGGGCAAGTCTAATTATTCAACTCCTTCAAATCACAAACCTCATGAGAAACCTCATGACAAACAGAACAAGGACAACACGAGACCTCAAAGAGACCTCAAGAAGACTGAATGCTATAGATGTGGTAAACTAGGACACATTGCTCAAGACTGTAGAGTTAATTTAAATACCCAAAACAAACACTCTAGAGCCAACATCTGCAAAACATGGGATGACTCAAGTGACTATGAAAATGAGGAACCTGAGACATCAGATGGTTTTGATCCTTGTTTATCCTTCTTTGCCAAAATCATATATAATGATGATATGCCTGTGCTTGATAGTGAGGATGAGCCTAGTAATTCTAGTTCTATTGCCTTGAATCATACTTTAACTGGTTTAGATGCTTTACTTACTGAGAACTTTAGTACTTCTTCCTCGGGGTGTGTGAGTCAAAGGGGAATCGATACTGTTGATGTCAATGGGTGCGTGAGTTTAAGAAATGAAACCTTAGGGGTCACTTCACACACCTCACTTAGTGACTCAGACAATGAAGATCTCCCAGACATTCACACTCTATATGCCAAAACTCTTAAGAAAAGCACTAGACTAGAAAAGATTGTGAAAGATCTTACCAAAAAGTTAGAGGATCTAAGTCTGATGGTAAAACTAAATGCTGAAGAGTATACTACTCAATGCATGACTCATGAAAGTGATATCAAAGTGTTTGATGAAAAACTGAAAACTTTGACTGAAGCTAATGAAATTCTGGAGAAAAAATACAAAGGGACATTATTAGAATTGGAACAAACCAAAGAAAAGACAGCAACTGTGTTAAAAAAATTTACAAAATTTGAAAACAACTCTAAATGTTTTGAGGAATTCGTTGCTGAATCTAAAACCAATTCTGATGATCGAACTGGTATAGGGTTTTGCCCCAATTTGAAGACACAAACAAAACATGTTGAACCTATCAAATTTGTGTCAGGAGGCAAAAGACCTATTGAAACATGTCCAGACTTTCATTCACTTAAAATTGAGTTTGATCATCAAAACACTAACACTGGAGATGCAAGTTGCTCTAAGCATGAAAGTTTACGAAAGGGAAAATATGTCTGCGCCCCCAATTAGGAAAAGTGAACCTGCTTTCAAACCTGTGCTACCTAGGAATAAAATTCAGCCTCAAAATCTCTCAAAACCTTTGTTTAAAGACTTTCCTAAGGTAAACCCCATTCCGAGCAATCTTTATTGCTCCTATTGTGATATATATGGACATTCTTTCGATGATTGCTATGATAGGAGACTGATTAAGCCTATCTACAATACTTCCATGTATCAAAACTTTAACTATTCTAGGAGGAGTCGTAACAACTATGTCCTTCCCAGGCCACCAGACAAAAACTCCAACTATAGGAATAGAAAGACTAAAACTAAAAGGACATTCACTAGAAGGAATCCCAGAAACTTTTCTAAATCAAATGCTCAGGTGTTTACATTTACTCAAAATCATGCGCAAAATGTTTTTCAGCAAAAATTTAATGCTCGCAAATTTTACCAAGTAAGAGCAAACAAACGCAAACAGAAAACCAGAGCAATTTGGGTTAGAAAAGATGATCTAGTACCCCAGATGAAGTGTAATATTGTTATTTCTGCCTTAAAAGCTGAACTTACATCTTCTGGTTGGTATTTGGATTCTGGATGTTCCAAGCATATGACAGGTGATGATACAAAACTTTTAAATAAAACCATCTTTGATGGAGGAAAAGTTGTTTTTGGTGATGGAGTATCATCCCAGATCATAGGCAAAGGAACTCTTAAAGAAAAAGGACTTCCTGTTCTTGAAAATGTTCTCTTAGTTAAAGGTCTTAAGGCTAATTTACTTAGCATTTCGCAATTTTGTGACTCAAACTATACTGTTACCTTTTCAAAGAACAATTGCAAGATTTTAAATGAAAAGGGAGAATGCTTAATTACAGGATTCAGGACTCCTGGCAATTGTTATACTGTCATGTCTAGTTCTGAAATTTGTAATGTTGCCAGAATGGATGACAATGAGATATGGCATAACAGAATGGGTCACATTAATTACGAAAATTTGAGTAAATTGTCTTCTCAACAAATAGTTAGAGGAATACCAAAAATTAAACCTATTCATAACATTGTCAGTGGTCCCTGTCAAGAAGGAAAAATTGTTAAAGCACCTCATAAAAGGGTTAAAGATATCCTTACTTCTAATCCCTTAGAACTCATCCATATGGACCTAATGGGTCCTTCTCAAACTGTTAGTCTCTGTGGACACAGTTATATTCTAGTTATGGTTGATGACTTCACGAGATTCACTTGGGTAGCTTTCTTAAAACAGAAATCCGATACTTTCCAAACTTTTTTAAAAATTCTTTTACGGATTGAGAATGAGAAAGACACTCAAGTGAATAGAATCCGAAGTGATAGAGGTGGTGAATTCAAAGACACTGGTATTATAGAATATTGTGACTATAATGGTTACAAACATGAGTTCAGTGCTCCTAAGACCCCTCAACAAAATGGTATAGCTGAGAGAAAGAATCGAACTCTTCAGGAGATGGCACGTGTCATGCTCCATGCCAAGAACTTACCTAAGTATTTTTGGGTAGAATCTATTCGTACAGCTTGCCATCTTATTAATAGGGTCTATCTCAGAAAGAATTCCAAACAAACCCCTTATGAACTTTGGTATAATAAAAAGCCTAATCTTAAGTACCTTAGAACCTTTGGTAGTACCTGCTATGTGTGCAAAGATAGGGAACACTTATCTAAATTTGAGAGTAGGGGAGATAAAGCCATATTCTTAGGATATTCACCTAACAGTAGAGCTTATCGGGTGTATAATCTTCGCACTAAAACCTTAATGGAATCCATAAATGTAATTGTTAGTGACACTACTGTAGAAAGCAAGACTAGTGAATTAACTATAGAAGAAGAATCGTCAAATATTTTAGAAAATGACTCTTCTGAAATAGATAATTCATTACCTATTGAGTCACCTGAAGTACCTAACTGGGTTTCTAAAGATCATCCCATAAACAACATAGTTGGTAACCCTAGTGAGCCAGTACGTACAAGATCCCAACTTCGAAATTATGCTCTTTATGCATGCTTTGTTTCTCTTGTGGAACCAAAGAATGTAAATGAGGCATTGAATGACTCTCACTGGATTTCTGCTATGCAGGATGAACTTTTACAATTTGTCATTCATGATGTATGGTATCTTGTTCCACGTCCTGATCACAAAAAGGTTATTGGTACTCGTTGGATTTTCAAAAATAAAACTGATGAAAATGGGATGATAATTAGAAATAAAGCTAGACTAGTTGCTCAAGGTTATTCCCAAATAGAAGGACTTGATTTTAATGAGACGTTTGCTCCTGTTAGTCGTTTAGAATTAGTTCGTCTGCTTCTTGCTATAGCTTGTCACATGCATTTTACATTATATCAAATGGATGTTAAATCTGCGTTCCTTAATGGAATTCTTGCCGAGGAAACCTATGTAGAACAACCTAAAGGGTTCATTGACCCTAATTATCCTAATCATGTATTTCGGTTGAAAAAGGCTTTACATGGTCTTAAGCAAGCTCCTAGAGCTTGGTATGAGCGCCTGCCCAGTTTTCTGCTGGATAAAGGTTTCAAAAGAGGTGGAAATGACCAAACCTTAGTTGTCAAACATTTTGGCAAACACATTACTATCGCTCAAGTCTATGTAGACGATATCATATTTGGATCTACTTCTACCTCAGAAGTAAAATCTTTTGCTGAAATTATGAGTAAGGAATTTCAGATGTCCCTTATGGGGGAGTTACAGTTCTTCCTAGGCCTCTAAGTCAAACAACAACCAGATGGATTATTTCTTTCGCAGACTAAGTACGCATTAGAGATAGTTAAGAAATTTGGCCTCGAGAGTGCTAAAAGTGCTAAAACGCCTATGAGTACTACAGAAAAATTGTCAAAAGATGAAAATGGCAAAACTGTAGATCCTACTCTATATCGTAGTATGATTGGCACATTACTCTATCTAACTGCCTCGCGTCCTGATATTATGTATGCTGTGTGTGTTTGTGCGCGATATCAAAACAACCCCAAAGAGAGCCATTTAAACTCTGTTAAACGGATAATTAAATATGTTAAAGGCACTCTAAATTTAGGAATTTGGTACACGAATGACACACCGAGCACTATTATTGGGTACACAGATGCTGATTGGGCTGGTTGTACTGATGATAGTAAAAGCACTTCGGGCGCATGTTGTTATATTGGTAATAACTTGGTAGTATGGAGTAGTAAAAAACAGAACTGCACATCTCTCTCGACTGCTGAATCTGAATACATAGTCGTTGGTAGCTGTTGTGCCCAATTATTATGGCTTAAACAAATGCTAAGTGATTATGGTATTCTAGAACCCACACTTCATCTCTATTGTGATAATCAAAGCGCGATTAATATTTCTAAGAACCCAGTTCAACACTCGCGAACTAAGCACATTGAAATAAGACATCACTTTATTCGTGAATTAGTTGAAACCAAGGAATTAGAAATCAATTATCTTCCTACTGATCTACAACTTGCAGATTTGTTTACCAAACCTCTTGATTATAATAGATTCATTTCTTTACGTAAATCTGTTGGTATGGTTTGTGTTGAGTAAATACCTGTTATATTTTTCCAAGTTCCTTCCCTTTATCCATTTGAGACAAAATGGGGGAGAAATTTGAGTCTATCTCATCTCTGCATATACTAAACAGCTTGATCTTAGTAATTCTTTGCATGTATTCTTCTTGTACAATCATTCTCTATTGTAATAATAGGATGTTAAACTGTATATAGTTGAGTTATGTAATTTTTGCTTTCTAGGATTTGGGTAGATAGAACTTTTATAGAAATAGATTTTTCTTATTTGTTGTCGCCCTACGAGTTCTAGATGACTCAAAGGAGATTTTGTCTCATATTTCCAAAGGGGGAGATTGAAGCCCTTATACTTTTGACTCATTTGAGTCTAGACTGTATAAGAGCTCATCTAGTTTGGAAATTGTGACAAAATTGTGTCCATCCTAGAAACCAAAGAGCCTCAGAGATTGTATTGCTTCTTCTCATATTCATCTTGTAATGATCCTGAGACTATAGCCATCACTCACACACTTAGAACTTAATCTTTGCATATCATATTGCACCTTTACGTGTATTAATGTGGTGAGTGTGTTTTAATCCCTCAATTTGATTTTTATTAATTTTTTGTGAATTATAAACATCTTTTAAATAAGGTTTTATTAAATTAAAACTTGATTTAAAAAGTCTTGGGGTTAATATCTAAATATGTATTGTTGTGATTTTTGGCCTTAAGTTACTTTGGGTAGAAACCGAAAGCGCCAGAGACTCCAGGGTTGGCTTTGTAATTAGTTTGGGACGCGCGTTTGCATTCGTTCTATGGCCAACACTTGCTGCTCTCTGATTGGCCAGAGTTTTGTTTCTTTACAGAGACAAAACTTGGCATGTTTTCAGCCCTTGGATCAACCCTTATCAATGGCCTGCATGTCGCCCGAGTGAATCCCCGTGTAAACCTTTAAGCCAATCACAGCCTGTTTAATCCACCGCCTGTTGTGAGCCCTTAGATTGAAGTCAAAGGAGCTTGACTCAATCTCAGACGTTGTTTTTGAACGATAGTCTGGAACCTTCTCCTCTTCCTATTTAAAGGCCTCTCATCTCAGCCTTCGAAAGCTTTTACCATTTTGAAAAGTCTCAGAGAATAGAGAGAAAGAGAGAAGAGAGAGAGAGAAACTAGAGAGCCAAGTTAGAAACCCTAACTTCGTCAAATCTTCTTCAACCTAAACCACTTACCTCTCCAAAAACACCATAACCAAATAAACACCATCCTTAGTGTTTCTTGAGTTTATGAGAGTTCGAGTTGAGTGATTTCTGGGTTGCTGTAACCTTTTGTTCATAAAATCTTATTTCCAACTTAGACACTTACTCAGATCTTGTTTCTGTTTCAATAGAAATCATAGATCTGAAGTTTTTCATGTCACAACACACTTAGTTGCATTTTATTTCTCATCTTGAGAAGTTCGTTGTTGATTGTTTTCTGTTAAAACATTTTCTTACTTCAGAATCAACAGTAGATGTTTTTCTGTTTCTGTTTTTACAAAACTTAACCTGACCTAGTTGGATTCGCACTTGGAGGGTTTTCAATCTCCTAAATATTTTCAAAATAGATTGAAAAAGGTCTTTTCCGATTTCTTAAGCAAGATCTCCGTGGAATCTGGGTTATATTGAAAGGTCAAAAAGGTTCTTGGTTTTGTAAGAAAGAAAAATAACAAACTCACTGCATATATACTTTATATGTAATTTGTTTAGGACTGTTTGTATATATAAGTGTGTGTGAGTTCATGCATGTGATATAGAACACTTTTCACAAACATCTTCACACTACAAACACTGAAAGTGTTGGCCATAAGATTTGGTGAACATAAGTCGACGTAAAGTGCTGAAACAAAGGAAGAGTTGACAAACTGAGAAGACTACATCAACAATCAAGATCTGCAGAAAAGTTAAAGGACGCCAGAGGGTATAATCCTGAACTTTTATAGACTTGTTATTGTGTGCATGTTAGTTAAATAGATTGTAACTCACATATTTGTTTTAGTGATATTTTCTTGTTTTACTCCGTAGAGGGAGTCGTGGATGTTTCCTCAAGGTTGAGGTTTTACCACGTTAAAAATCCTGAGTATTAATATTTCTACATCTTCTCATCCCATTCTGATGTGTGCTGAGTTTAAAATATTTTAAACTGTTTACTAAAACTTGTTATCAAATCTTGTCCATTTCTCGTACATAATTTTTGTTAACACATCTTGTGTTCAAAATCTTTTTGATTTAAGTAAAGAGTTTCTTCAACAAACTTTCGGAGTTGTTTAAATAGTTTATTTTCAATAAACGGCTTTGGCAACGCTATTTCAGATTGATGTATTATGAGGCTTGGGCTTCACAAATTTTGTTCGATATAATGACTTCGTATCGAAGGAAACTTGTGATTGTAGCCAACATAGTTCTAACAAATGACACATATTTACGAGTGTAAGTGACAGGATATTGGGTGTACAACATACAACATTATGGTATTTATGGAGCCTACTCCTTAATATAGCATTTTATTTTGTTGGATTGATATATGTATATGTTAAAAATACATTAATCAAAGGCTAATTCTTGCCAAGTTTTGATTTGATAATACATATTTAAGGATGCCTCGGTGGAGACATGCTTTGTTCTCTCATAAAAGCGGTGAGAGTAGTCCGATTTTAGACTTTGGATTATGCAAATTTTTGGAATGACTCGACTCACTGACACTTACGATAGAACAATTTTAAAAATAATGTTTTCATGTTTGTATTTATTCGTGGCATTTGATTAGAATTTATTTAACATATGAGCAAGTTAATTAAATAAACAAAGTTGACGGGTTAAAAACCAGATTTTAAAATATAAACGCTATAAAGTTCATATTCGGTCCCTAAAATGGGGGTTGGGATAAAAGAGATAAACAAATATGGATAGTTTGTCACAATACATATGGGATATATGACTCGAGATTTGTGAATACTTTCTCGTGAAGATTTTCTTTACATTTGTAGCGTGAGCCGTATTTTTCCTGGGGTAGTGTCCCCTCATGAGGTCCCCAATTGGGAAAATATCTCTTTAGGCGGAGATAACTTTGTTTAGAAGCGCCAAATTATGCGTAATGTGTATAGAAGTTTTCTTCTATTTTTTGGATGAAGCGATTTTTCAGGTGTAAGAACTTCACTCGGGGGTAAGTGATTTTTCAAAAGTACGAAATTTCCTCGGGGGAAAATATTTTTTTGGAAATACGAACTTCACTTAAGAATTTTCAGAAGGAGCTTTAGTATCACAGGTGGTTGGTATTAAAGAAAGTTAGAAAATCAAATGAATATTGTGTTTACGAGTCCTTTTCAAGGTTGGTGGGGATCTCCTTTTTTAGGGGTTTGGTCGTGGCCTTTAACTATTTGGTCATTCGAAGTGCCACGTGTAGGGTGGGTGTAGGTGGCGTAACATGTGTATGGCCAGGGTTAGATTCACACATATTTGGTAATGATTACTAGGTGAATAGATAATCGTTCGGTTAAAGGGATGGGGGCCTTTAATCATTTGGTTAAAGGACCCCTAGAGGGGGGGTATTTTTTTAGCATTTTTTGTTTTTTATACTTTAGCCATCAAAAGTTTTGATCTTGGGGGTTTTTAGGGGGTTTTCCATAGATTTTGGGTCTGGGGTTTTTTAATGAATGGGATAAAAAGGGCCCACTGGTCGATTGCAAATCGTGGTGTCTACACAGGCGATAGACTAAGAATGTGCGCATGTGGACACTCTTCGTCAAATTGAAATATTTAAAATAGGTTTGCCTATATTTTTTTGGAGTGTGTGGGGACTTCA
Source organism: Sambucus nigra (assembly GCA_949130495.1). NCBI lineage: Eukaryota > Viridiplantae > Streptophyta > Magnoliopsida > Dipsacales > Adoxaceae > Sambucus > Sambucus nigra. The sequence continues at coordinate 349,022,720 of OX422223.1, read as the reverse complement.
GTGTAAAGGGGAGGTAACTTTGGGAGAAGAAAATGGGATTTTTTTAAATAACCAAATGGTTAACAATTCGGTTAATCGGGACTTATAAGTTGTTTGACCGTTCGATTATCTTTAAAGGACGTGGTTGATTGTTCGGTTAAGGAAACTAGATCCATTTGGTTAAACATTGCAACTTACAAAACGTATATAAATGGGCTTCCAAAGGAATTTCCTTTAATCTTCCAAGTGCTCTATTCTTCTCTCCCATTTCTCTCTCTTTTGGAGGTTTCAGGACTGACTTGTGACTTTTCCTTAAAGTTTCTTCAAATATTTCTTGTACAATGGACCCTTTGGAGCCTATTATAGTGGATGCTGATAAGATTTAGGCCCAGGACCTGAATCAGGATGAAGAGGGGGCCGCGGGTGGAGACGAGGGCTCGTAGGTGTAGGCTGGGCTAGTAGATGCATAACATTGGCAAGAGGTGGTTGTCTTAGGGCCTGCGGGGCACTGGGGTGAGGTTCACTATGCAGATGATTAGGACTTGGTGGCGTGGTATGGGTTGACCATGGCACCAGAGCCGTAGGTGGTGTATGACCCCCCTCTTCCATCAGATGAGAAGGGTGCGGAGATCCTCATATGGGAGTGTGAGAGCTATAGAGCCTTGGGGGAACGTCCCGTGGATGGCCCACACATAAGTTTCTTGCCTTTCAATTTGTTGTTTTTATGCATTTTCTTGAGAGTTATTTTCTTTTTGTAGAGTTTTATTATACATATCTTTCTTATATAACAAACTGATTCTTTGAGACGAGACTTTTATATGTTTGGGACCGAAATGCGATAACTCTATATTCGTCGCCTTTTAAAATAAAAATAATAAAAAAAAAATAAAAGTAAGAGTGAAACTAGGAAATATGTATAATAAAGGTTACATGGGATTTCTACCATGTTGTGGGAGAAAAAAAATGAAAAATAGGAAACGGTAGAAGCAAAGGGGGATTGAATTAGTCTTCTAAAATAAAAATAATAATACTAATAAATAAGAGGACAACATGATGATGATAATAATAATAATAATAATAATAATAATAATAATAATAATAATAATAATAATAATAATAATAATAATAAGAGAAACAATACATACTACTAATAATAATGATAATAAATAATAGTATAAGAACAATAGCGATAGAGAAAAACTGCAATGAACATAAAAATAAAATCAATTTAAGCACAAAGCAGGGATATAGTTTATACTGGGGAAACGAAACATAATGAGGGTATGACAATGACTAATTATACTCATGTGTTACCTACATACTATCAAATGATACTAATATATAGAGGGTTTCTGGTCACCTCAGAACGGGTTAACTTTCTTGGTTAGTGGGCACCGAGGGTAGGCAGCTTAAGTGTTAACATATAGTAGCCCAAACTCCGAGAGAGAGAAAGCTTAGGGATCTCTGGTCACCTCACGACTGGTAACCTTCCGGTTAGTGGGTACCCCGGGTAGGTAGCTTAAGTGTGAACATACAATAACCCAAACTCCGAGGGGATTTCTCATTACCTCATGACTAGTTTGTCTTCCTAGTTAATGGGAAATGAGGTTAGGTAGATTAGGTACATACGATAACCCAAACTCTAGGATGGAGAAAGATACAGGGAGTTTCTAGTCACCTCACGACTGATTAACCTTCCTAATTAGTGGGAATTGAGGGATGGTAGGTTAAATGTGAACATATAATAACCCAAACTCTGGGAGGGAAAAATATTATGGGGATTTTTAGTCACTTAATGAAAAACAATGGTAGGTATCTTAAGTGTGAATATACGGTAATCCAAACTCTAGGAGGGAGAAATATCGGGGGGGGGGGGGGGGGGAGGGGTGTTCTAGTCAACTCACGACTTGTTAACCTTCCTAGTTAATGAGAATCGAGGGTATGTAGTTTAAGTGTAAATGTATGATAAACTAAACTCTAGGGATTTTCTGGTCAACTCACGACTGGTTAACCTTCCGGGTTAGTGCGAATCGAGGGTAAGTAGCTTAAGTGAGAACATACGATAATCCAAACTCTAGGAGGGAGAATGCTCTGAGTTTTGATAAACTCATGACTGGTTAACCTTTCTAGTTAGTGGAAAATTGTGGGTAGGTAGCTTTAGTGTGAACATGCGATAACCCAATCTCGTGGAGGGAGAAAAATTTGGGGGTTTAGAGTCACCTCATGAATGGTTAACCTTACTGGTTAGTGGGAATGGTGGGTAGGTAGATTATGTGTGAACATACAGTAATCCAAAATTTGGCATAAGAACGCTCTGGGTGGGGTTTAGGTCACCACAAGACAAGTTAACATTCCTAGTTATCGGGACTTGAGGGTAGGTATTTTAAGTGTGAACATATGGTAACCTAAACTCCAATATGGAGAAAGATTCGGGTGGGGGTGGTGGTGGTCACCTCACGACAGGTTAATCTTCCTGTATAGTGGGAACCGAGGATAAGTATCTTAGGTGTGAATATATGGTATCCCAAACTCTAGGAGGAAGGAAGCTCCCGAGGGGGTCTGATCACCTCATAACTGGTTAACGTTCCTGGTTAGTGGTAATCGAGCGTAAGTAGCTTAAGTGTGAATATGAGGTAACTTGATACCAATTAGAGAAATTTATTTGTGTTTTCCACTTTTATCTTATCTTCACTTTTAGTACTTACATATTTTTCATGACTTACTTTATTGCTTGATGTTTTTCTTCCTTTAGGCACCCTAGTGGATTACCCTTCATGTGTTGAGGGAGGGTGATAAATCATGGGAATTTTCAAGCCAACGATTGTGTCTAGAGGAGCCTTATGGGGACCATTTTTATTTGGGTGAGATGGTAACCCTCCAGAACATGTGGGATGCTCCTGTCAGGGTGCCATTTCCTCCCCTACTTCATGAGGGATACTTAGGGGCTAACTAAGGTGGATCGACATGTATTTTTGAATGGGTTAATGATCATTGGCCTACTAAAAAGGCATCTGGAATATCAGGATTTTCTTGGTAGGAAGGTGATGACGGTGCTTCTCCCCATTCTTTGGGAGGTTCTATTGGCACGGGATAGAGTGGTCGCGACGGAGGAGGGTCCTGAGGAGGCGAAGGGATAGAAGGTAGTCCCAAAAGATGATAAGGGGGTGGTAGACACAGATTGGGGTTCCCTGATATAGACACCCCATCCTAAGACCCCCTTAAGAACTTCCTTAGGTCCCTAACACTCACTCGTTCACCATAAACCATAAGTCAAACTCCAAGTACTGATCTAGAGGCCACCAGGAACTCTTAGGCCCCGTTTAACTCTGATTAACTCTCCCACTCGAGCGAAATATCAATGAATATTCAAATTCCTCTAAATTCCTTTTCCAACGGTCTATCCCTTGCATGAATCGGGCTTACAGTCTAGACAAATAGTCTGTTTTACCCCAAAAACCGATTTAAAGGCCAATGGGATCTCTCGAGCCCCGTTTGACTCCAATAAACTTTCCAACTCGAGAGCGATCTCAATGAATCTTCGAAGGTTTCTGAATTACCTTTCCAATGGTCCATCCCGCTCGCGAATCGGACTTACGGTCTGGATGAATAGTCCATTTTACCCTAAAAATTGATCTACAAACCATCGGCACTCCCGAGCCTCATTTAACTCCGAGAAACACTACATCTTGAGCTAAGATCAATAAATATTTTAAGGGCTCTATATACCCATTCCAAAGTTCCATCCTCTATGCGAATCAACCTTACAATTCGGACAAATGACCCATTTTACTTCGAAGGTTCATCGGGGGCTTCCGAGATCTATTTGACCTTAGTCAACTCTCTGAACTGAATGAAATATTAAAGGTAACTGAATTCCCTTTACAATGGTCAGTACCCATGCATAAATCGTCCTTATAGTTTGGATGAGAGAGTCGTTTTCCTTCGAAAACCTCCTATCTAGAGACGCCCCGTTTAACTTTTCTCAACTCCCAAACTAGGAGTGGATCAATGGATTCTTATAGGGATCTAAATACCCTTTTCAATGGTGTGTCCTGTGTGTGATTAAAACTTACTATTTTCATTTTATGCCAATTTTTTCGAAACCCTATTTCGGACTGTCTATAGGCATCCCAGGGAACCTGTCTATCGATAGTAGGCATGTGGTGATATGCCGACACGAAGGTCTAGGACTATGCCGATCGGCACCCTCTTGGACCTATAAATATAGGCCATGATATCTCACCGTAAAAGTAACACTCAGAATACTCCAAGACCCCTGAACACCCCTTTCAACATATTGGAGAACATTCTCTCGAATTTAGAGTTGTGCCCTTTCTTAAAAAATCCATTTTTCCACATTCCTTTCCATTACTTTCTTACCTCACTTAGTAATTCCCCCCATCTCTCTATACCAATTTCATACCATTGCAAGATCAACATATCTACATCTCATGATCAACATCAACCACTCATAAGGAGGTTCGATTCTCCATCCCCTTCTCTAATTTTTCCAATTTAGCATTAATTATATTATTTCCATTTTAATACTTTTGTCTCATTACATCACATCCATTAATATCAAATTTTATTAGTAGTATTTGCACATAATCTATTTTCATAAAAAAAGAAGAAGAGGGAAATAAATTCCTAAAGAAGAGGGAATTTCGTTTCACTCTCTCAGTCTTAAGAGCAAATTTTGTCTATAGACACATAAGAGAAATCTCCCATTTGAATTTATGAATTGAACCCAACCCTATTATATTATCAAACTACATGGACTTTGATGCCCCTTGGGCTATGTAGGTATCTTAGGTCAATCCTGAGGCTTTATGCATGTTTATACGTTTCTTTCATATCTTATATATATATTTGTTCTTTATGAATCGTATATTCTTACATATTTTTGTTTCTTCCGATACACACATTCTCTCTTCCATAGCGACTTGCGATTCTGCAAACATTCATATAATATTTTGAATTATTTTTTGGGAACATTCCTATGGATGAAATCACTTTGTCCTTTTCCATGGGGTGAGTTTAATGTTTACATTCTCCACCTATATTATACATGTGCGCACACTCATCACGGAGTCGGGATCGGTGCCAAACACCTTTTGATTCCATAACTTAGTCCCTGAACCTTTGAGCTACTTTATTTTGTAAGCATCAATATTGGTGTTGATGTCGTTCTTTCCGGGCAGCGATATTCTTTTACCTATATTGAGCAAAATAGGTCGGCGACTCTATATCTTTACATTATCCCCCATAATGACGACGGTCGAGAGCCCCGAGAAAGGGCACACCCCACATGTATCAGAGGAAATTCGAGACTCGTTGATGGCCACAGTGGCGACTCCACTAAGGATTTTATTTTAAGAGAACTAGACTATATTTCGACATGGGTGTTATTCTTTTCTACATGTGTTCATATTTTCCCACCTATATGTTCCATTAACTCCTCCACTTACTTTTCGTATATATATCTCATGCTTACATTTACCATGCCCCTTATCATGTATATATCACTTTTTACTCACTTCTACATGCTCACTTTACACACTTGTATATATTCTTCGTATTCACTTCACAAACTTACATTTGAATATAGTTTCATATGTACTCATATGTTCCATACACCACTTAGATTATTAATGATTAGCTTCACTAGAACACACCCACACTTCTCTCACTTGTATATATCTCCTTGCTCACATACACATCTCACACACCACTTTTAGTCGATCCATGCTTAGGCTCACTATAAAAAACACTCACTTGTATATATTCACTTGTCGATCACTTACATGTATGTTTACCCATGCTTTTCTGTCACCATGTTTAGTATATACTTCAAGCTCCATGTTAGATTTTATTTTTGTGATACTTGTATATTCTCCCTCATTAGTGTAGCACTCCCTTTACTTACCAATAAAAAAACATCTCTCCATAATATACTAATTAAAAGTCATGCATTTTTATACACTACATCACCAAGGCATGGCAATATTAACCAAAATTTTGTCCCATACTGGGAGGTCACTTTGTGATGGGTGTCGGATTCACTAGGACACATAATATGACTCTTACCTTCCATTGGCCTGGTACATTCGATGTATATCTAACGGTTTTCTCCGCATCGTACCGCATAACCTAACTCACGACGGGAGGTATATAGCAGGGAACTCATTCACGTAAGTTGAGTATATTGAATTTGCTCTCATATGTACGGTCTCCATGAGGTATATCATGAGGAAATTCACGTACACTCACATATAAAAATGGCTTGTCCAACCGTACCGATGAATGATTGCCCTTATAAGTAAGAGGTATATCGTGGAAGTCATGCCAAAGGTGGGAGACCTTCCACAAGCTCAACAAGTTCATAAACCTCTTGTAAGTGTCAACTATAGGGAACTCATAATTAGTTTGCTGATTACCATGCAAAACTCTGCTGAAATCCTAGGTCGGAATACCGCCCAAATTTTCATGGTATTTTGCCTTTTTAAAAATAGGACCCTGTCCATGATCCTGGAAACAATTCAAACCATGTCTTACATTTTTAAACCTTTTTTTTCCTAGACGGGTTCTGTCCTACAATTTTCCTGCATCTAGGATAACCAAATACAAGTGAGAACCAAATAATAATAATAATAATAATAATAATAATAATAATAATAATAATAATAATAATAATAATAATAATAATAATAATAATAATAATAATAATAAGGCTGAGATTCCTCTCCATTTTCCCTCCTTTTACAAATAACACAAATACCAAAAACATTTTTGTCTTCCTTCCACAATACCAAAAACATTTTTCCTCATTTTCTCAAAAATACCAAAACCCTTTTCCCTATTTCCTGTAAAAATAAATTTGAACCGTTTTCCCTCTCAAGTCGATCGCATACTTGACTTTGGCTTGGCACTTTATTGGCTTCGGTCTTTTGTCAAACCACCCCGAAGCTACACCAATTATTTTGCAACCTCTATAAAATCTACACGGAGAACACCGACCAGCCACCCAATGTTCAACCAGATCTGATGGTCGTCCTAGCCCAACTCAGTGCTAAGATTGACAATCTTTAAACCGATGCCCAACAAATGCAGTGACATCGAGCCTAGATTCCTGAAGAACACGAGGTCCCCTTTCCTCATGTTATGGATCCACCTACCCCTTAGCCTGTTTGGGTCCTATAGGAATATCTGCATGTCCCGCGCGTCCCGTCTGTAAATGGGCCACCACCTACTAAACTCCCGATTGCAAACCTCACCTAGCTAGAGGCTAATCTATCAGTGATCATGGATTCCAAAGAAGAGGAAATGAATAAGGCCAAATAATATCCGAAACCTCTATCAAAGAAGTTCAACCAAGTCAAGATATCCAGGAACTACATGGACTACTCTTATATTTCTATTTATCCCAAGGCGAGATTGTCAGAGAAGTTCAAGATGCCAGAAATTGAGAAATTCGGGGGCAGTGGTCCCCCAATTATGCACCTTCGAAGCTATCACCGAGCCATGAGCCTTATTGGTGACTTCAAAGAGATAATGGCCCAAATGTTTAAGCATACCTTGAAAGAAAGCACCCTCCAATAGTTCTCGTCTCTTGAAGAATCGAGAATTTATAGTTAGGAAGATGTGGCCTGAGAATTCAAGTCTCATTACAAGTACAAGTAGAGTTAGAGGTCATGCACCGAGACTTAGAGATGCTAAAGAAAAACCCTAGGGAATCAATCAGTAGCTTTATTTGAAGGTGGAGAGAGAAGTCTGTCACTATGACCAACAGGCCCTCCGAGGAGGATCAAGTCAGCATTATGAGGAAGAATTTATTGCCCTGTTTCTTAGCATCTATGGGAGGGTAATACTACCCTCACTTTCGAGCCCTACAAGAGGCTGGTGTGGAAATCGAAGAAGGTACCACTAAAGTTGAGTTTAAGGGAAGAAGTTGACTAGGAAGTTTACACTAAAGAAGTATGAAATTCCTGCTAGTGCCCCAATATCAACCATTAGCAACATATAACAATTTGTAACTTCTTCGGCACTCAAAAATTGCGTTAATCCTGCCAGAAAATAATACACCAATCTCCCTCCACTATCCAAAGTTTTTTAGGCTCTTCTGACCAAAAATATCAACAAACCATTAAAATATCGACCATTACCAAACCCTCTCCCTAAAAACTTCAAGCCCGATTCCCAATTTGACTTTCACCAATCCATCGGTCATACCACCGACCAATGTTTCCATCTCAGAAATGTGATCGAAGGCCTGATAGACCGGGGTATCAATGCCTTGCCAGCTGATCCCAAGCCTAACACCACTCACAACCCTCTTCCAACACATGAAACTAGAACAAATGGCATCTTCCTGAAAAGAAACCCCGAGTTTGACCCTTTAACCCATATTGTTCCTATAAAAACACCCATAATCCCCACAGTCTCACTTAAACCTCTCAAGATTTTCCCATCCTTTCCTCTGCACCCTACATGTCTTGCTGATCAATCTCTATCACTCCTTACGAGGACCTACATTTCCATTCGCACCCGATCTGAAGGGGAAGGGATGGACCTACCTATTGTATTAGACCAACTTCAAGGGGTTGGGCTGAAATTACCCACTAAGATGTTTATTGACTACTATGGCCTGTTTATGGAAACCCGAAAGTGGGCCTGAATCAAATGAATGGGTGATGCCCGTTGAATAAGTCAGTCTAGATGATGTGATACATATAATAGCCGATATATTTCGTTCGAAGGAGAAAATTTGTAACATCTTTGAGTTACTTACTGCTATGAAATTTTAGCTACGGCTGGTCCCTTAACTCTTAAATTTCCCCGCTGAGTGGGAAGACTTATATGATGAAGACTTAGAGGTAGTTGAGTGCATTGATTACTCTTGGAAAGAGGAAATCATCGCCATCGATTGGGGTGAAGACTTTGAATATTCAAATGGAGAATCTGACAGTGAAAGTTTCAATACTTGGGTTGAACACTGAAAGCATGAGATGGAACTTATGACTAACCAAACCATGGAAATCGCTGAGAATTCTGAGGAAAATGACTCTGAAGAATCATTTGACTTGCAAACACTGGGGTTGAGTCCTTGCGTAATCCACTAGGATTCTTCACCATCGGACCCGTCCATTAAGATCATAATTGCTGATATCCCTCTCCTAAACTGACATGTTATTCCATTCCTACCTACTATAGTCTGGCAAAAGCCTACTATCTATCTTATCCAAGAAATATTTGTACCTATTTCTTTTTATCCTTTTCCTAATGGAAATATAACTGAGACCTCTTTTGACGAGGTTCTCAATACTATTTTCCCTAAAAATGAAAGGATTTTGAGTATCTTATTGTGCCGTACATTAATTGTGTTAATTCTAATTAAACTCCTAATGATGATGATTTTAAAAATAAACAATTCTTAACTGATCTCAGTAAGGATAATAAACAACATAATCGCGTTCAAATTAATGATGATGAGACTGTTATTATTAATCTCGATTCTAGTAGCCACCAAAGCGAGATTAGGATAGGGTTTACCCTTAACGGGCATGAGCGTGCATAATTTAAAGAGCTGATGAAAGAGTTCGTAGACATCATTGCATAGGTGAGCATGAGATCCCAATATACCTAGAATGTCAACCGGTCAAACAGAACTTAAGGAAACTTCAAATGAAATGGTTAGTCAAAGTCAAAGAGGAAGTGGTCAAATAATTGAATGTGGGTTTTATTCGCATAGTCGAATACCCTACACGGCTTGCCAACATCATCTTCCTACCTAAGTCAGGAGGAAAAGTACGCATGTGCGTAGAATATCGTGTTTGAATAAAGCATCCCCATGTCAAACATTAACATGATCATGGACAACATAGCCAACCATGCCGTTAAGTCATTTGTTGATGAATTTTTCGATTGTAAGCAAATCGAGATGCACCCTGGCCATCAGGAGAAAACTGCCTTCATCACCCCCTGGGGAACTTTTTGCTATGCCGTCATGCCATTCGGACTAAAAAATATCGGGGGTACCTACCAAAATGATGCCACAACTATCCTGCATGACCTTATTCATAAAGAAATCAAAGTCTATGTGGACAATATGATCATCAACTCTATGATTCAAGAATGTCACATTACCACCATTCGAAAGTTCTTCAAGCGGCTATGACAGTACCAGATGCGATTAAATCCACATAAGTGTGTTTTTGACGTCACAAAAGGGAAACTCTTGGGGTTCATGGGCAGTGAGAAAGGAATTGAAGTAGATCCCGACAAATTGAAAGCCATAATTAATATTCCACCACCTTGGATGGAGAAGGAAGTTGGAGGATTCCTAGTTAAATTGTAACACATCAGTTAATTCATCAGCCAACTAACATCCATCTATGAACCCATTTTCAAACTTCTCCTGAAGGATTAAACTAAAGTCTAAAATGAGGCCTGCTAGAGACGTTTGACCAAATTAAGAAATACCACACCCGACCTTCGTTGCTCATGTCTCCGCAGCCAGTCTCCCCCCTCTTATACTTAACCGTCACTAATACTACAATAGGTTTTTTTAGACCCATGTATCAAAGAATCTCGTAAAGAAAGAGACATTTACTATGCTAGTCAAAAACTAATCGAGTAATAAGTCAATTACACTTCTTTGGAGAAAGCATGTGTCACCTTAGTCTTAGGTCGTACAGAAGTTATGACACTATATGCTTTATTTTTCTAGCAGACTAATATCCCGAATGGGTCCCATCAAGTACCAGCTAGAGAAACCTAATTTTTCAAGCCTAATGACTCATTGGTTAATGTTGTTAGCCGAGCTTAACATTGTGTTCATCACATAGAAAGCCATAAAGGGTAGGGCCATCTCTGACTACCTTACGGATTATCCCATGGAAGAAATCGATGCATGTGTCTCTAAATTCCTAGATTAAGACATGAACTGCACCTCTCAGGAGAATCTTAGTGGGAAAATGTTCTTTGATGGAGCTGCCAATAAGAAAGGATACGATATTGTAATACTCCTGATCGCCCTTGATGACTCCCCCATACCCACCGCCATTAATCTAGAGTTCCCTTGCACCAAAAACATAACTGAATACCAGGCATGCACCGTATGCGTCAAGATCTCCCTCGAGAAAAGTATTAATCACCCGGATGTTTATGGGGACTCTTTCCTCATTGTCAGCCCAAATCCTTAAAAAGGGAAAATCGAAGACGAGAAGCACCTACCCTTCCATGCCCACCTAGAAGAGCTCGCCTCCCAGTTCAAAGGTGTCACCTTTCATTACCTTCCTCATTCAAAGAACAACCTAGCCTATACCCTTATAACCCTGATCTCTATGGTCGACATACCTGAGGGAATAATAATGGTCTCTTTCCTGGTTCAGATATAGGTTATGCCCACCCACTACTAGCACATTGAGCATATTACCAAAGAAGACCCAAAATTGTCCGAATTATGGTACTACGATATTTGGAGACTTCTCAAGTATGGAAAGTTTCCCTAAGACGCAGATAAGAAAGATCGTGCGACCCTTCGCAAACTGGTTGCCCAATATATCACCTGTGATAAAGCACTTTTAAGAGAAACTTTGATGAAACCCATTTGCATTGCATAACCGGGGCTGATATTGAAAGAATGATTTTGAAGATCCACAATGGGGAATACGAGCCCCACATGAATGGTCACTTACATTCGAAAAAGATCATTCGTCAAGGGTACTGCATTGCCTATGTTCTAAGATGTCTCAAATGCCAATAGTTTACCAATCTATAATACATAATTCCTAGAGAATTATACAACATGACCTTTCCCTAGACCTTCTCCACCCGGTGCATTGACATTATAGGGAAGGTCACTCCCAAAACTTCAAACGGTTCAGTTTATCTTAGTCACCATTGACTATTTCACTAAACGGGTCGAAGCTGAGTCATACACAATGTTGAAAACTAAGAAAGTGGCTAAAGTCGATACGATATTCCCCATGAGTTAGTAATAGATGATGGGCTTCACTTTGAAGGCGAGCTCATAAAACTGGTCGATGAGAATGGGATTCAGAGAGACAAGTATTCTCCTTACCGACCCTAAACCAATAGTGCTGTCGAAGATGCTAACAAAGGCCTTAAAACCATCATCAGTAAAATGAGAGAAAGTTACAGAGATTGGGCCGATCGAATCTTATACGCCCTCTAGGGATACTGCACTTCTATTAGAACACCAATTGGGGATACCCCTATTCTCTAGTATACGATATGGAAGTCATTCTCCCCGTTGACCTAGAAGTACCTTCCCTACATGTCATATTTGAGAGAAAAGTTAATGAAGAAAATTAGAATTAAAGCCACTATGATGAACTCTCACTTTTGGATGAAAAGAGACTTAAGGATCTATACCACATACAAGGGTAGCATCGCTAGATAGAGCGATCATTCAACAGGAAAGTAAAGGAGTGCAGAATTTAAGAAGGAGACCTTCTCCTCAAAGAAATTATAGAACCTATTTAGGACCCCAGAGGGAAGTTCAAACTGAATTGGAGAGGCAGCTACATCGTGAAGAAAATTCTGCCAGGCGATGCTGCTATGATCAAAGACCTCGACGGAGAAGACATGACACATCCATTGAATCTAGAATGCCTCAAGAGATTCTAACCGTAATCCTAATTCTCGGCACGCTACGATTATTCTCATCCCACTTCAATTATAAAAAAATCTTCATTTCCTCAACCCAGAACTATGTGGGACCTGATCCTCTCAAAATAATACTTTTAAAAAAGACGCTCATATATTTTCAAAAACCCTTAGAGGTACGTAGGCAGCCCATACCACACATGGGTGCAGTCATTTCTTTTTTAAAAAATGTTATTCTTTTCTAACCCCCGAGAACGGCGGCCCATCTTATCGATTATGTGAACAAAAGGTTTATGCATGCCTTAGCGATTGGTATAGATCATTCAAATGAAAAACTCATCAAGTGACACAACAAAATATGTCAAAATCATTTTTATTTCAGAGTCAAGGAATATAACCATTACACGAAATATCAGTCAAGTGAGTCAAATAGACCACCCCATTCCAATAGCTAAATCATCCTACATTTTCCCAATAACCTACCCAATTTAAATAACCAGCTTAATAGGAAGACCTTAAAATATTCTAGATACCAACACAAATCACCACAAGCACAAACTTCCCCCAGCTTCACAAAAACTACAAGGTCCACTAATGTTGCTCTCAACTTCTAAACAATCCTGTCTCATCATCATTACCTGCCCTCGGAGGTCCCTAAGTATCCAAATCCTGGTTAACACTACGTACATGTTCCATGCAGCGATACATATTAACAAGTTTGGATAAAAATACAACACCCTCCTCCATGGTGTCAAAAGCCATAAACCAACTTTTACCAGTCTATGCTTCTAAGAAATTCCCAACTACCCGCTTCCATAACCACTCCAGATAATCCATTGATACATACTAAGACCCTCCTACATATTTTGATGGATGGGTAAATGGCTAGCGTCACTTCCACAAGGGTCCCAGTATCATCAACAACGATTCAATCAAGTCCTGTACCGAAGAGAAGTTCGTTATGTGAGGAGGCACTATTTATTCCCACCCAGCTTAGCAAAAGTCGCCAAAGGAAATAAAAAGAAGTATACCGGAGGCCAATCATCCGCATGTACAAATACTCTCCTATCTGTAAAAGGGGATACAAGTCTCCCCACCATGGCAGCGACCAACTAAGACACTGAGCCCCATGATCCACAAACTAGTTTACCCAGTTCTCTATTGAAGGGGCCAAACTGAAAAAAGGCCAGACAAAGAAATTGGGCACACCCGACAGGGGAGTCGCCAGCCAAAACCTCTCTATAAGCCACATAAACTGCATCATTGGGCTCTCCATAAGAAAATTGGAAAAGCCTCCTTCTAAGCATTAAGACCATTCAAGGTCTCTTCCAGCACCACCGTTGCATGACTACAATGGTAAGACATCCATGCCACTATCTTGTCCACTTGAGTATCGATAATCAAGTCACTCGTCAATAGAAACAGCCTCGCATTTCGGCCTAAAGCAATAGCTCTGGTAAAGCCAGCATCAACAAAGCCTCTCTGGCGAACTAAATGCATAATCTCCATAAGAGAAATAGTCCTTCCACAAAACAATGGTCGATCCACCAAGGAAGAGATAGGAAGAAACTTCACCAAAGATACCTAACGATAATGGGAAAATTCAGGCATAGCCGATGTAATACTGGGATAATCCCCAATATTGTTAAAAATTCCTTCTAGGTAGGACAGGCCTCATGCAGGCCAAATCGAAAGACATGATCCTTCGGGTACCATAATTGCATCGCCGCTGCCAGTAAATTCTAGTCTATGGACCGATTGCACCATAAAGAAACCCTACGCAAGTTGAAACTTTCGTAGTCAACATTGTAAAGGCGCATAGACTTTAAACCTCAATGTAAGAAGATAATTCTTCATACATTATAAGAGACATTTGAGAAAGATAAGGAAGACACAAAAAAACGATAACATTGGTGGTGAAAATACACATCCCCTAACTCTCCTTTTATACCTAAAACCCTTGGAAAAAAACAAACCATCCGTAATTCCATTTAACTCTCTGTGCTACAAACTATTGCAGGTGTGCAAGAAAGTACAATAAAATCCTAGGAGTGATTTGAAATGACCCATATGCCGATAAGCAGGTTAAGACGTATGCCGATCGGCCACCCCTCTATTTAAAAAAAAATCTATTTTTCCTCTTTTGCCTAAAATCAATTTCCAAAAATACTTACTTTGAAAAGTTACCCCCAGGTCATTCCTTTTTATTACTCCTCTTTTAATAAACATTTTCCTCAAAATAATTTTCATTTTCATCACTGTATTTGCAAAATAAAAAATCTCAGTAGAAAATTAAAATTGCATACGGATAGGTCACTAAATCACGGAAAATACCTAAAGAAAAATGCATATTTTTCATACATATTCTTGCTTAGAATGATTACATTTTGCAGGTACAAACCAAAATGCAAAAAAAAAAAAAAAAAATACAACGGGACATCGCTCGAACCCTCAAACCATCCCAAAACCATTTTCCCCCCGCGACGTACATGCTTTCCTCTATGATGGGCATCGACCCTCTGCTCTCTGAATTGGAACTCTCCTCAGTAGCAGTCGGAGTTATCATCCAAGAAGTGGTTGACTTCTTCACATAGGTAGATATGAAGGCCATCCAATCCTTGATGTTTCGAAGCCAATTGGTCGGCACTCGCACATACGACAAAGAAAGAAGAAAATAACAAAAGACGATCCAGATAGTAATAATCAGAGATGAATGAAACATGAAAATAGAAGAAGATAAGCATACCTCAGGCATGAGAGAATCATCAGTAAGCCCCGTCAAACCCACCACCAACGCATGAGGATGGTGTGACACGCTCAATGACTCCTCGCTACTCAATCAAAAATTATAAGAAGGGTGTGTGACCTAAATTAAAGGAGCCTCCTCTGCCATTGCAGTCGTTCCACCTCCTGCACTTTGGGTTGATCCCTTCGGTACACTAGTACCCGTGTCTAAAGTAGTGGCAGTTGGAGGCATATTATCCACACTATAGATATAGGCGGGTATCAACCAACTGGTCATGATGTCCAAATAATCGTAACTCGACGCCGTATTTGTATAGTGTTTGTAGGGTTTGCCTATCATCGCTACTGCCCTAACATCATAACACATTTACCTTACATGCCTCATATACACAGGGGGAACAAATTGTGGTACCAACACATCCTCCTCTACTATCTTCCTCACCACCCTCTCTCTTAGGTACCAAATGTAGTTAACTCATGTGCCATCAACTGTCGCATCTGTGCATGCATACAAATAACTTCACTGTCCCATAAAAACAACCCCAAGGGGTAGAAGGTCTCCTACATCTTCATCAAAGAATTAGTATCTACTAAAGAAATAAAGATGACAAGAATAACTCAGATAGGACAAATGTTAACGTGATCGCTCGTTAGGTCATTCAAGACCCTTCGCACGTCCTTTGGGGATAAGTATTGGTTCGACCATAGGTTGGACTTTTTTCACCGGAACATCCAACATAAGTCCCCCAAATCATCATCCTTAAGGTCCAACATCTCCGCGTTGTGCCCAATCACCTTGTAGAACTCGCCTATAAGAAGACAATAATCAGTAAAGAAACGAACTATAAGAAATTAATGCAAAAGGAAATAAAGCTTAATATTACCTCTAAAAGATAAGTGACCCATGTAAGGGTCTATCGATAAGACTGTCTGAATACATCTAAGTAAGAGTAAAGGGATTCCAAGGTAAATCTCCCCCATTTATAGATAGGTACGTTAAAATTAGTCCGTAGATACGGTAAAAATAAAATATGGACGAAGTCTATGCTCATCGCCGCCAAGAACCCCCAAGAAAAACTAAAATAATTAAATGGGTTATCTGCCTCACCTGCCGCCCGTTCGTCACATTAACCCTTCTCCTCAAAAGCGTCTCCCTAAAAGAATAAATTCAGTCAGAATCCCCCGACATGATTCTACCCACGTCTCCCAAAACCGCTTGCACCACCTTCGGTGTAACCCTCAAAATATGGTCCACCACAGTTTGGAACCCTTACAATCATGCCCCACCAACTTCTGGACATCATTGGAAGTAACAATCATCTCCTCGAATCCAAAATGGAATGTGTGGGTAGTGTCCCATCATCTCTCCCCAAGAGCACACAGCACCACAGTGGAATATGGTGTATCATCTAATGCCTCTGCCAATGATCCGAACCTAGCATACTATTATGCAGTGTATAGACCCAAGGAGATTATCCTAAAACTCTTTTAAACCAGTCATCCCTCGAGACAAAAGGATTGAAGTAGCTATGTCAGTCTCCAAGAAACCAAAAGAAAACCCTTTATTAACACAATAAGAGAAAAGCAAAAAATGAATTAGAAAACTGTAAGAACATAATTTCCATAGTCTGTAGTTTACAAAGAGTATGTCGTATACCATAACAACCGTCGAAGGAGTTCATGTTCATTATTTGAGAAGAGGAATACGAATTTAAAGCATCTTCAACATATGCGCAACATGAGGTGAAATTTCATATAAAATGTGTTTAAGTGTCGTACATGTTTTACTTTAGTGTTGGGATTATTTTCGAAACTATTTTAAAATAAAATGAGGCTTTTTTCTAAGGAAGAAATCATTTTTCAAAGACCTGTAAGTGATATTTTTAAAAAATAATTTTTGTCACTTCTGTTTTTCAAATGACAAGGTAATATCGTTTAAATGACATTTACATGTTGTTTAAATGATTTCTTCTAACGACAGTCAATGTTATTTGAAGAGTCGCTCAAAGCGTCGTTTCTTGTTTGCTTCAAACAAACCCATAATGTTTTGCAATTTTAGAAGTCATTTTTAAGGTCGCTCAAAGTCAATTATAATTACATTCAATGTCATTCAAATGACTTAGAGATGTCGTTCTAACGACCTCCACCGCCTCAAATTTTTTGTTCGGCTATAAATACATGCTTTGGAGACTTGTTTCATTAAGAATTTGATACACGAAAACTGCTTTTGGCTGACCTTTTAGTCTTCATCTTTTAGTGTTAAAAACCTTGTTTTGATTCACCAAAACATCCCAATTATTTTTTCAATCTTTTGTTGAATCCAAATCACTTATGTTGAAGTTTATCTTTATGGAATGCCATCTCTACTGCTGGATTGATAGTTCATGTTGGAACTATTTTTAGACGACTGAGGTCGATTGAGGATACTTGAGGGTGTTCTTTGCTAAGGAGGAGCTTCGATTCTTATGAGTCTTACGGGATTCATCACTGATCTAGGGTGCGGTCTATGTGGATTTAATACTGTAAATTCATTGCAGATTTCTGTAAGTGTTTTGTAAGTTATGATTTGCAAACATTTATTAAAATAAAGGTTTTGCCCTTTTGGGGGATTTTGCCTGATATTTGTTAATCCAGCTCTTTGTGATTGTTTGTGATGGCATGATTAATTGATTCACATAGATGCATGACTAGGGTTAGGGCTGGAAAATTTTGACACGATAACCCATTTACGGTAATAACCCGAAATGACCCGGACATGACACAATTAACTTGTATAGATTTAAGACTACCCAAAACTTATAATCAACTCAATATCAACGCGACTCGAAAATGACACGATTAACCCGAATTTCCACCCCTGACTAGGGTTGAATAAAATTTGGAACAAAGATTGAGTTTAATTAAATAAGTTTAAAATTTGAAAATTTGTGAATTAAATTGATAATCGATATCACACTACATTTACAAATTGGTATCAAAGCTTTAGCTCGGGATTTATACCGCAATTAAAAAAAAATAAAAAGTCACCATAATTATATAGACACTAGGGTTTTCACCCTTGTCGATCAATGGTACGCCGGCTCGTGCAGTAAAATCTGTTCATTAGTAACTTACTTGAACGAGTCAAAATCATTCTCTTTGCCAAGCCAAGGGGAAACATATATTACTACACTGGGCTATCCCAATCAATCGACATCAGACACTCGTGGTTTTGAACATAGCCTGAGGTGCCAGCCAATTGGAGTCTGGAAGAAGAAAAGAATTTAAAACGTCTCTTAGAGAGAGAAAGCAAGAGATTTAATCAGCTGAAGGTGTGAAAAATGAAAAGGGGTCGCCCCCTTTATATAAAAGGCTAAAGGACCTGCCGATCGGTAAACCCATGCCCATGTTGATAGGAAAATGCTTTTTTTCTCTTCTCGAAGGAGTCTAGGAGTCCGTGCATTATGCAAATATGAAACTCCACAGACCTACCTATTGTCAATCCCTCCAAATTTCGTCTCGAAAATGCTAAAAAATGCTCAAAAAATTCCCAACAATTCCTAAAAATCCTTAAAAAATATTAAACCTTATTTTGGAACACTAAACCCCTTTACAACTTTCAAAATCGTCAGCAGGATTACCCTTACACTCTCATTATCAACATGTTCCCCATTGGAACCAACGATGATCCCGCATCCAAGTCTACAATAATTCCCCAGCAAGAACAATAAGCCTACACATTCCCCTAGTGGAATTTCAAGTCAACCTATTCCTCAACGGAACCAAAGGTGAATCTGCATCAAGATCTTTCATGCCTCCCCCAACAGAGCTAGTACCCTTTAAATCATAAACTTAAGGTCCTTAGAATTGACCTCGATCCGCAGAATTGGGCATTACAGCCTTAGGTCCTCAGAATTGACCCCGGCCCGCAAAATTGGTCATTTTAACTTTAGGTCCTTAGAATTAACCTTGATCCACATAAAACTTTGGGTCCTAAAAAATGACCTTGTCCCGCAGAATTAGTCGTTCAAATTTTAGTCCCCAGAATTGATCTCGGCTCGCAAAATTAGTTGTTCTAACTTTAGGTCCTCAAAATTTATCTCAATTCATAGAATTGGTCGTCCTAACCTTACGTCCTCAGAATTGACCTCGACCCACAGAATTGGTCATCATAACTTTAGGTCCTCATAATTGACCTCGGCCTTGAGAATTGGTCGTCACAACTTTTAGTCCTTAGAATTGACCTCATCTCGCAGAATTGGTCATTCGAACTTTAGGTCCTTAGAACTGACCTCGAACTCATAGAATTGGTCGTCCCAATCTTAGGTCCTCAGAATTGACCTTGACTCGTAGAATCGGTCGCTCCAACCTTAGGTACCCAGAATTGAGCTCCGCTCGCAGAATAGGTTGTCACAACTTTAGGTCCTCAGAATTGACCTCGACCTGCAAGATTAGTCGTTCCAACCTTAGGTCCTTAGAATTGACCTCGGTTTGTAGAATTGGTCATTCTAACTTTAGGTTCTCAGAATTTACCTTGACCCACAGAATTGGTCGTCCCAACCTTAGCTCCTCAGAATTGATCTCGATCTGTAAAATTGGTCATCACAACTTTAGGTACTCAAAATTAACCTCGGCTTTCAGAATTGATCGCACAACTCAAGGTACTCAGAATTGACTTTGGCCCTCAAAATTGGTCGTCATAACTTTAGGTCTTCAGAATTGACCTCGACCCTCAAAAGTAATTATGATAACTTTAGGTCCTCAGAATTAACCTCGACTCGCATAATTAGTTGCCCTAACTTTAGGCCTACAAAATTGACCCCAGATTGCAGAATTGGTCCCTACACTCCTAATGTCCTTAAAATTAACCTCGACCCACTGAATTGGTCCCTATACTCCTTAGGTCCATAGAATTGGCCTCGACCCTCTAAATCAGTCATCCTTATTCTCTAAGTTTGCATAATCGACCTAAAATCCTCTTCCCTAACGTCTATGTGGTTTCTATCATTCAACGTCCTTCACTTGTTCCAAGCTCACCTATCGAGGGGATCTCTGTAGACACCCTATCCTAGTACCCCCTTAAGTGCCTCCTTAGGTACCTAACACTCACTCATTCACCATAAACCATAACTCATACTCTGAGTACTGATCTTGAGGTTAGTGGGTGCTCCCGATCCCCATTTAGCTCAGGTTAACTCTCCTACTCGAGAAAACCTCAATGAATATTTGAAGGGATCTAGATCCCCAATCTGACAGTTCGTCTCGTACATAAATCGAGCTTACAGTCCAGACAAATGGTTCATTTTACCCTGAAAACTAATCTAGAGGCCACTGAGCGCTCTCGGGCCTCATTTGACTCCTGTCAAATCTCCAACTAGAGTGAAAGCTCAATGAATCTTTGAAGAGATTTGAACCTCCTATCAAACGGTCCATCCTTGAACGAATTAGACTTGTGTTTCGGATGAACGGTCCATTTTACCCCCAAAACTAATTTTAAGACCACCGGGCGCTCTCAATCCTCATTTGAGTCTGATCAACTCTACACCTTGAGTGAAGTTGAATAAATATTTTAAGGACTTTCAGTACTCTTTTCAATGGGTTGTCCCCTGTGTGAAATAGCCCTACGGTTCGAAAGAAAAACTCATTTTACTCTGAATGGTCATTAGGTGCTTCTAGGCCCCTTTTGACCTTGGTTATCTCTCTTAACCGAACAAAGATAAATGAAATCTCGATGGGCATTGAATTCCTTTTCTAATGGTCTTCCTCGTGCATGAATCGTCCTTACAATTCAGATGAATAATCTATTTTCCTCCAAAAACCTCCCACCTAGAGACCATCATGCGCTTCTGAGCCTCGTTTGACTTCGCTTAAAAGGCTCTGAATACCCTTTTCAAGGGTACATCCCATATGTGATTCGGATTTACAATTTACCTGAGGTGCTAGGCCGATAGGCATGTCTAGGACCATGTCGATCAGTATCTCCCCTTGGCCCTATAAATCAAGGCCATGATCTCACCTTGAAAGCAACACTCAGAACACTCCTCTCAGTAAATTAGAGATCATTCTCTCAAATTCAGAGTTGTTCCCCATCCTTAAAAATCCATTTTCTCACACTCCCTTCCATCACTTTCCTAACTCACTTGGTAATTTCCCCCACCTCTCTATAGCACTTTTGTACAATTGCAAGATCAGTATATCGACATCTCATGGTGACATCAAGCACTCATTAGTAGGTCCAATTATCCATCCCCTTCTCTAATTTTTCCATTTTTGCATTAATCATCTTATTTCCATTTTAATATTTTTGTCTCATCACATCATATCCATTAATATCAACATTTATTAGTAGTATTGGCACATAATCTATTTTCATTTAAAAAAAACAGAAGAAAAGGACGGTTTATTCATAAATTCCAAAAGAGGGATTTTCATTTCACACTCTTAGTCTTAAAAGCACATTTATCTACACATACACATAAGAGAAATCCCCTATTTTTATTTATGGATTGAACCCACCCTATGCTATCTTCGAACTATTTGGACTTTGATTCCCGTTGGGCTACATAGGGGTCTTGGGCAAATCCCCGGATTCAAGACCTCCTTTATGAATGTTACATGTTTCTGTTCTCTCTCTCTCTCTCTCTCTCTATATATATATATATATATATATATATATATATATATACTCTTTATGAATCTCATATTCTTACATGTTTTTGTTTCGTCCGATACACACATTCGCTCTTCCATAAGGACTTGTGATTCGACAAAAACTCTTATCATATTTTGATTAATTATTTTTGGGAACATTTTTAAGGATGAATTCACTCTGTCCTTTTCCATGGAGCGAGTTAAATAATTCCATTATCCACCTATATTATACACATGCGCACACACACATCACACAGTCTAAAAGGAAAAGATTAACATTTGCCCATGAGGGACTGAAAGGATGAGATGGGTACCTAACACCTCCCCATTCTATGACCTTCGAACTACTTGATTTTGTAAGCATTAATATTTTCCTTGATTTCGTTCTCTCTAGGAAGTGACATTCTTTTGTATGTTTTGAGTAAAATAGGTTGGCGACTCTATCTCTATACATTATCGCCCATAATGACAATGGCCGAGCACCCCAAGCAAGTGAATTTGAGACCCCGGGATGGACACACCTCAAGATGAGAAGGAGGAAGCAGAGTCATGCCTAAAGAGGGTTTAGGTACTCAAGGGGAGGTTCCCCAGGGTTTAGTCACGAGGGGCAATGATGTAACCACAGGGGGATATATTGAGGGTGTCGGGCCCTAAAGAGATGCTAGGAGTTCGAGGAGACCCTTCCCAGAGGGACCGATGGACTTACTTGGATCAATAGGGGCCACGAGGGCAGGCTTTCATTAGGCCTCGATAGGGGAAGGTCCATCTAGGCAGGCACCTGGTAGTACGAAAACCCCTTATTTCTTGCATTTTTGAGATTTTGAGAAGTGGAGGTGGGTGTTGGGATCTAAGACAAGTGAGGATTCCCACCCTCTTCTTGGCTCGGGAGTGGAGGATGGACACCTAGGATCGAATTATAGAGAAGGTGTGGTCCAGGGAGGAGGGTATGGCCCAGGGTTGATCCCAGACAAAGGAGATCTCCGCAGATTGCATTTCCACCCTACTGGCTAAGGTGAGGCAAATGGAGGAGGAGTCTGTACGGCGAGGTCATAAGAAAGGTGTTGTTCCAGGGGGTACATCTATTAAGAGGGTGGACATACCTATTTTCACTTATAATGTGGAGTATTTGGAGCGTGGTTCCCTTGCCAAGTTTCCCTTTTCAGTGTCTACCATTCATTTGAATCGCTTGGCTACTAAATTTTTGGTGACTTTGGGAGCAAAAGGGAGAATATCATCCCTTTATTTATATTTTACGTGTCTTTTCTTCCTTTCTCATTTTTCTTTGTACCTATAATTTCCTTACTTTAGTGCTTTTCCGGAGGTGGTGGTTTTACGTATAGCCTATAGAGGATGATTACTCTTTAGTCCTCGCTATACCAGGAGCTAGACTATACATTTAGGTTTATGGTACCATCAGGGCCTAGAAGACCTGTTAGTGTCGATATTATCATCTCTCTCTCTTGCTCCTTTTCTCGTGCATCCCCAATTCTTGCAATAGTTTTAAATTCTTTAACAGAGTCAGTGAAGCATTCGACATTTGTTCGTATGCCCCCGCCCCCAGCTCAGCCTAACCTCAAGAATTCGAAGGATCCTAATGCACCAGGTGGTGTAGATGATAATACTGAGTAGGACAAGAAGTCTTAGCACGAGTACGCGTTGGTTTTATTGGCTAAGTGGAGGGATTATCTCCACCGATTCGTACATTTGATTCTCTCTTCATTTTTTCTTTCATTGATGCATGGAAATTATTTTGATTTTTTTTTATAGATTTCGTATTTAGGGATGTGATAATAGGGATTTTTTATTTCTATGACATTTCTCTGACTTCATTTGTGCATATGATTTTATATTATAGGTCATTTGATGATGGTTTGTTTATAGCAGGTTTAAATGTTACTCTAATTTACGAGATATGTATTGTTGGATGTGCTTATGAATAAAGTGAGCCAAAGCTCTTTTTATTATTACGGTGGTGACATGTACATACATCATTTTATACAATAATATATATATATATATATATATATATATATATATATATATATATATATATATATATATTAATTTATGTGCGTGTGTGTGTGTGGAAAAAAAGTGTCCATTTTTTATTACCTTTTCTTTTGGAGGGAGACAACTTTATTCGCTTGCCAATGATCATATCTACTTATATTAACGTTGGGTGTGAGTCCCTTTTCTCTCCTTATGAATTGGAACATGCCTTTTAATGTATCTTTGGAAGAGGAGTGACATTTTTTTCCCTATACAAGGTGTCGTTTTGTTGGGATTCCTTAATGAGTCCATCTATTCATGATCAACCTGAGGATATAGGATGTTTGGAGGGGGTACTGTTTAGTGTTTACTTCTTCCTAGGAAGAAAGGTATATGGGTGGTGTATTTACATGCGAGTATTTTTCTAATAGTTTCTTTCATTGCATTGGTCTTTACATGTTGTTTCTTAAATAAGGATGACCTTGCAGAGTCTCAAAATGCCTTAGATAACTATTTTATTACTTGTACATAGTTTATTTAGATCGCGCTAACTCTTTGAGAGCGAAGGAAAAAGGACCATAATCAGGATTTCTTCCTAAAAATAGGGTTTTAGTGTTTATTTAGACTGGGACCGAAGTGATATATCAGGTTGCCTGTGTATCTCCAATTCAAAGACAACGAGGTGCCTTGTTCTTCAATGTTTGTGATAAAAATATACCAGAGAATGAGGCCTATGTAGTTCTTTTGAATGAAAAAGTTTATGGATCAAAGTGTTTTAGCTAACTTTGAGCGAGATATTGGTGGAACAAGCGGAATTTTTTATGTTTGGTCGGGAATTTGTATGGGCTTGCATAGTCTTCCCTTCCCGTTATAACCAATTAGTTTTTCTTTTATGTTAAATTGCATTTTTCTTCTTCACTATAGGCATGTTTAAGGAAATAATTTTTTCAATCGGTCAAGATTGAAGGGTTGGGAATATGTGACTCTGTCGAGATCGAGATCAACTGATGTAGCTGCCTCGCTGGAGTTTATTTTGGTGAAGAGGTATGGTACTCCATAATTGGTTCTAAATTTTACTTCGGGAGTATGAGAAGGTTTGATATTCTCTTTAGGATTACGTTTCCCTAATGTATGTTTCACTTTTTGACTCTTTTATTAAATACTCGGGAAATACGTTGTTGGTAGCCCTGATTGTGAGAAGCGACATTTAGTCTTCTCTCATCGAGGATACCTAGTTTGTCGTAGCAGGATTGGACCAATTAGTTTTAGCGACATATGATATTCTGACGTATGGATATGGTCACCTTGTTGGCATTCAACGATGCATAAGATTCGGCTTTGACCCATTTGGTAAAATAGTCGATAGAGACCAGGATGAATTTATGCTCGGTGGAGGACTGAGGCTTAACCTTCCCTATGATGTCTATCCTAGAGGTGGAGAAAGGTAAGGGTGAGGTCATGTAATAAAACTCTCGAGGAGGTAGATATTGTCGGGGGAGTCTAGATTTTCTTATTTCTTTGACCAACTATACTTTGAGTCTTGTCCTTGAGTTTGTTCTAGCAAAGCGTCATGCAAATGATTTAATAAACATCCTCACCTTCATGTATATCCTTGGTATACCACTATTAAGAAGGTATACCACTTAGAATCATACACATTTTACTCACACATGTTCTCTTTATAAGAAAATACGTTTTATGTGTGTGCGTTTATGTTGATATGGATCTTTGGACTCATTTATGAAATTCTATAAAACTATATTAGAAAATATTAAAAATGCATTTCATAAAGGCTGTTGAGGTCTGTCGTAGGATACTTTCGCTACAACGATGCTTTCTCTTGTTGCAACAATAGTTTCTCTTTTGTCACACTTTGTTCTAGAGATATTTCATCTTTGGTTTCCCTTGTATCCTCGTTGTAGGATCTCCATAGTGACGCAAAATTTTGCTTCAGCGACACTTCGGTGATGTGCGTCAGTCCAGACAAAAAAGTATCCTTTTAAGCTATACTGCGCACATATTTCTTGATACTCGTGAAAACTAAAGATCTGGCCATACTTCTTCTACTTTTACACCATGTCACTTTATGTAGGTTTACTTACCAACATATACCCTCCTAGTTTCTCTTATAAGCTTGGGTGGTATACGTAAGTGGGTTATACTTCAATTCATGTGAGAGTGTAAGTGTGATTTTGTGTATTCTTTGTGGACAATATATTTTTACTAAATCTTCTTGCCATAATTATCACTTTAGGAGAGAAAAATCTGTTTAAGATTAAAAACGTCCTTGGTGCTGATTATTTTTATTCTTCTAAGTTTTAAATCTCGTTTTTATCTTCAAATATATTTTTTAGATACTTTAAGTTTAAATACTTGTGAAATATGAAAATATTTTGAAGTGAACTCATTTGCTTTATTATCTTTTCAAAATCTTGAAAAAATCTCTTTCCAATTTGTTCTTATGCATTTTTAGATATCACATATCTCAATGATATATTTTGTGATCTAGGCCATTATTTTTTAAAAACACATTCTTGTTAGCTCATTATAGACCTAGTAAGTGAACTACACTTATCGGAGGCGTCCGATCATTGTTCCATCTTGGAACACATAGTTTATTCTTCAAACTCAAAACGAAGGAAGTTTGCTTCAAAATTTTAATGAAGACTTTGATTGGCATAAGGACTTTACGACATTGGTTGCAGACCACAACTGGTCACGATTGTGTAGCGTACTCTAGTTGTTGGCACTCCCTATGAAGGATACAGTGGGAAAGAGTGTCTAGTTGGTTATAGAGTTGTGAGGGTTGTAAGCCTATATCATCTAGTTGTAAGACTCTACCATAGTATAT
Source organism: Sambucus nigra (assembly GCA_949130495.1). Classification (NCBI taxonomy): domain Eukaryota; kingdom Viridiplantae; phylum Streptophyta; class Magnoliopsida; order Dipsacales; family Adoxaceae; genus Sambucus; species Sambucus nigra. The sequence goes on along the minus strand of OX422223.1, from coordinate 348,995,896 downwards.
TTTTTATTCTTTTGGCCCAAAGTTTTTTCCCGTTGTGGCGTTTTCCTCGTACGCCTTGCTGCTGTGATATATTTTTTATCTTTTCGAATTTAGATTAAATAACCTAAATATTGAAAATAAAATTTAGTGGAATCGAATTGGTAAACGATTTGTCACATAGACATTAGGGATTATATTTATTATCTTAAATTGAACTTTAAAATAAAACCTTGTCAAAATCTGATAAGAGATTTTAATCGTGTACCTTTCATCCATCTCGATTTTAATCACACGCACTCTAAACTAGTATCGGAACTAGACCTCATTTCTATTAGGTTTAATTACATTGAGGAAGATATGCTTTGTGTGAAATGGAGTTTAACATACGTAATGGTATTCGTAATTTATTTAACAATTCTAATTGCCAAATTTTTACCGTACTTGTTTCTCTGTCCGTTTTTTAAATCACCTTTATACTAGCATGTTTATGACTAGTTCTAGTGATTGTGAAGATCATGAACTATGTTTTTTAGTGATTCTCTCATTTTTTTTAAAATAAGAAATTATCTATAATCAATGTTAAACTTTCTTTGAGAGTGAAACATTTGGAAAAATAAATAGCCATAATAGAAAACAAAGAGAATGAATCTTCAAGGTTATCATTTGTTAAGGATATTTTATTAGCAAAATTAAACCCATTGAGAATGAGAAAACCAAAATTTTCAATGAGGTTATTTTTTTAAAAGAAAAAAATGTTTTCTTTCAAGCCTTGGAAGCTCAGGGTCAATCCCCCTTTGCTTTACTTAAAGCCATTAGTGTTAACTTTAGCGGCCTCTTAGATTTTCTTGATGAACTAAAAGACCAAAATGAGGTTTTTGAAGAAGTTGATTAATGTTTGTCCAATATAGTAAAAGAAATAGAAGATTTGACCATATCATTGGATAATTTTAAAAAGAATATCAAATTTGTGAGAAATCCAATGTCAAACTATTAAAAAATATCGAACACCTTACAAAAAGAATTGGATTATATCAAATTAGAGATTCCTTGAGGAGAAACAATGTTGACAAACCTTTGCCACCAAATGAGACAACACTTATTGAAAGTGTTCCCAAAATATCTCAAAATAAAGTAAAACAAGTTGTCACTCATTTGAAGGGGGAAGAATATTTTACCTCCAATTTGTGCTAACAAAAATCACACAGATAATCATAAGGGCCCCCAAAAGACTTTTTTTTTTGTTATTATTGTCACAAAAAGGGTCAACTCAAGTTTTTTTTTATTAAAAAAGGTCAACATTTTAATAAGCTTTATCCCAAGACATATCCTCATGTGACTTATCATAAGGTTTATAATTGTGATCATTGTAATGGGAAAGTACACTTGAGAGAATTGTTTATCTTGTTAAATCTATCTTGAACTTTTGTAATGATAAGAATGATTATAACTTTGATGGGAATACAAATTTGGGAAAACAACGTGAAAATCCTTGTAATGTTCATGGAAAAGGGGGATAATGAATTGCCAATATGCCCAAGATTAATTTAGCCCCAACTCGCATCATGCTAGACAAATATGGATTAGGAAGGATCGTTTACATTTTGTAAATTTGGAAACTAGATCGGACCATTTGTTGATCCCCTTGACTTCTACTTGTTAGGAGGTTACACTAAGGGTTTAGGACTTCTTATAATAATTATTTTATTCCATAGCTCATTTTACTTTGTTTAATGCTTTATTTATATAATTTGTTTCTAGATACTTTTTATGATTGAGTGCTTACAAGTCACCATTCTAAAATGCTAAGATTAATCTATTTGACTTATTTGCACATGATGTTTATATCTTGATTGTGTTTATGAATATGAACTCTACATTTACAATTCAAAGACTTTTAAAATATATGATTTTTTTAGCTTAATTTATCTTGAATAAATGGCATAACATGTCTCATTTACATCGCACTATATTTTGAGCATTATATTATGAAGTAAAAAACAAAACACTTTTGAGTAATTCTTTATGGAATTTTCAAGATGTATGTAAATTGAAAAATGGTGACATTTTTTCTTTTGTATGGGCGAGATTCGTATCTTCATGGTTGGATTTGAAAATTATATATATTTCAAAATCATGAGAGATGATGTGGTTAAGGTTACAACTTTGATGGGCAATACTAGCTTTAAAATTTGAAAATAGTATTACATCATAATAATGAATGACTGAAAGCCACCACATGCAAAATTTATTTTAAAAGAGATGCTGCAAGTATTTATATCCATTCGAAAATAGAATATAATCAAGGATGTGAAAGAAGGTTTTAACTAAAAATGTCTTAACGAGGAAGAGAAAATTGTTAGTTGAAGATTTTACTTTTTAAGAAAAATGAAATGTGTTCAATAAAAATCATTTAAAGTTGAAATTCCCAAGGAAAACTTCTGTTCGTATATTTATTTTGATTTCTTCGGACAAATGCCCATGTTTTTACACTTGTTTCTCTCACACGAATTATCACATATGTGCTCTTTTATATTAGCTCTAAAACATTATATGAATCTTTCACTAGCTACTTTATTCTCCATTTAGAGTACTTGGAATAAACATTTAAACCTCGACTTAATAATTCATAACGTAAATATGTCAAACTTTATTTGTCAACGTCATTTTAGGAAGTGGTTCATTTGAGATTGATCACTTCCTATCATTTGCGCGTCATTCCTTGAGTTGTACAATCATTTGAGAGAGTTAAAAATTATTTGTCTAAACGCGCGTCCAGCGAAGGCTATTTCATTGCAGCAACTTTGGCCATCACTCTAGCGAATGTCACAATCAACAATAAGGTTTGATGATGCGACATTGCATTTTAAAGTGCACCCAGATCCTCACTTATATCACTTTATCTAAAATTCCTTTCTCTCTCTTTTAAAATCCAATCGTCCCCACTTTATGTTTGGACTATATTAAAACTTTTGTTTTGGACAATCGATCCATTCCCTTTCTAAAAATCACAACGTAAGTTTTTTTTACTCTTTATCTTATAGATTTAGATTTTCTTCTATGTGTTTAAGGATGTTTTGACCTTTTGCCTCATTAAAGTTATCTATAGATCTATTAATGTTTGTGTTATACTATTCCATATTTATAGGAGTTAAAATCAATGGATTTTACTCCTATCTCATTTTTAAGTATTTCTTTTGTTTTTTTGTTTGGGATTTATCTTTTCTCCATTGTTCTTTCAGACCATGCATGGGATGACTAATAGACAGAGGTCTGGTGCAAGTTATTGTATGCCTAGGAAACCATATCCTCTCACATTTTCTAATCTAACAACCTTTACTCAGTTTGATAATTTTCAACTTCAAGTTGTTCACAATCATCGTAGAATTGACTAGAATTCTCTTCAAAGTAATCACGTTGTCAAGGTAAGAGTTCTCGAAGAAAGACATTGGTTGAAGATAGGAAATCAAGGTGTTGACAAAGAGTGTGCATATATTGATCCCGTTAGATAATTTTATACCACTACTATGATTTTTGAGTCCATCTTTACATTGGTTGTTCGTGGTATTTCCATCAACATCACTCCATCCTCTTTTAAAGAGATTTATGGGTTACCTACTATTATCAACCCTAACTACCCATACGCACCCGATACTTCTCCTAACATAGCCAAACTGGTTACCAAGATCATCGAAGGAGAAATTATCGAGGATCTTCTATGTGTTATATCCCAAGGTAGTCTTATCGGTTTTTATTATCTTTCTCTTCATCTTATCTGTGAACATTACCTAGATATCACATCATCATACCATCCCTTCATTCACTTTTCAATTCCTACATGCTATGGGAATTGGTGTCACTGTGGATTTAGGGAAATTGATGTTTGATATGATGATAGAGGGCAATAGACACACCGATAAGTGTAACTGTTCCACTTTTGACTATGGATGTCTCATTGACCGCTTGATACCTCTGAGAAATGTCCATATCTTTTCATGTGAGAAAATTGAAAAGGCTAGAAATATGATCACTCTCGGCATAATTCTTAATGGGATGAATAAATGACATAAGACACCACCACCTCTTGCTATAGACGAAGTGGAAGACGTTCTCAATGAAGGACTTAGTGGTAGAACCTCTTAGCCATGTCATAAGAATGCACATGCCTCACATTTGACTAGCACCCATGTACCTAATGATCAATTCACATATATAATTATTTGGTTTGCTGATGTATTACGTCCAGTGATTGCATCTCAGTTTACCTCATTCCTGGAAGGTCAAACTACATTTCAGACCTCGGTTCTTAATTAGATAGACATGCAATGCAACATTCTAGATCTTCAGTCTGAAGTTCGTGTTCTCTAGTGATATCATTAAAACATGAATGATGATGATGATGATGATGATGATGATCATGATAATGATCATGATGATGATGATGACAATGATAATGGCGATGAAGAATTCGTAGTAGTGATACTCTTTGGTGGTGTTTGGGTTATTCAGACATTTTTTCACAGACTTCTTTTTGGATGTTTTGGTGACTTTTAATTTTATGGCATTTCTATGTCATGTTATATATATGGGCTTTTTTGAATTATACCTTTATCATGAATATTTATCATGTGATCCTTAACTCTTTTTATTTTCTTTTTTTATTTGGCTCACCATCGATTACGTAAGCTTGTTATTCATTCACTTGCTTTATTGCTTACTAATCCATGCTCTAGCTACATTATGTTATTTTGCTATCTATATTAGTGAAATATGTACTATATTCCTTTAATTTCATAATATATCTTCGTTTAATTTTGATTAAAATCACTAACTATATGATTATTCTTAGCAAACTTGTTTATTTGAATGATTCTTACCATTTCAATTCCATGACAAAAAGGGAGAGACATATTAGATTAAGGGGGAGTTATAATTATGAACATACCTTGATTTCTTTCATGATAAACTAAATGAATATTGAGTATATGTCCAAGAGATGTAGTACATATCTCAATATGGCCTATAACATTAAGACACTGTAATTTTTAAAACTTGTATACACACTTTAAAATGATAAATCACTCATATATCTTATTCATCACATGTTTTAGTTTAAACTGCTCATTACATTAGTATTGCTATATATCTTTTGTTTAGAATGTATGACAGCTTAACAACTGAAAGATATCTTTAGAACTCTTGTGTTTGAGAATTTGTAGTATATGGATATCTTTGCATTTGCCCAGGCTTGTGTCTATAGGCCATAGGTTTCTAGACTTCTCTATAATTTTTATAATCTTCAATTTTGTATAATTCCTAACAAAATAGACAAATGGGGAAATTGTAAGAGTACGCATTTTATTGTTCTCCAATTGGAATAAATTGTCTTATTCTGTTGAACAAATATACTTTGAGTCTTGTCCTTGAGGTTGTATTGGTAAAACTTTATGCAAATCATTCAATGTACATCCTCACCTTTATGCGTATCCTTTTTATACCACTAATAAGAAGGTAAACAGACATGTAGACTTATATAAATTTTACTCGCACACGTTCTCTTTATTAAAAATACTTATTATTTGTGTTTTTGTATTGATATAGATATTTGGACTTGTTTACGAAATGCAATAAAACTTTATTTGAAAATATTAAAAATGTATTTCATAAAGGCTGCTGAGGTCAGTCGCGGGAGACCTTCATTGCAACAAGCTTTTCTCTTGCTGCAACGACATTGTCTAATTGGTTGCGCCTTTTCAAGAGATTTTTCATATTTAGCTTTCCCCGTATCCTCGCTACAGGATCTTTGCAGCGACATTTCAACGATGTGTTTTAGTCTAGTGAAAAAGTCACTTTTTGATCTAGATTGTGCATAAATTTCTTGATACTTGTGCAAACTAAAGATCTGACCATATATTTCCACTTTTATACTTACCTACTTATACCCTTCTAGTTTCTCTTGCAGGCTTGGGTGTTATATGTAAGTGAGTTAGACTTTATTTTGTATGAGAGTGTAAGTGTGCTTTTGTTTATTCTTTGTGGAAAAAATATTTTTGCTAACCTTATTTCCATAAGAATCACTTTAGGATAGAAAAATATTTTTAAGCTTGAAAACTTCTTTGGTGTCGAATCTTTTATTCTTCCCTGTTTTAAATTTTATTTTTCTCTTCAAATATATATTTGAGATATTTTAAGTTAAAATATTTGTGAAATCTAAAATTATTTTGAAGTGAACTTTTTTTTCTTAAATTTTTTTTTAAAACCTTTAATAAATTTATTTCTAATTTGTTCTTTTGTTATTTTTAGATTTCATGTATCTCAATGATATGTGTTAAAAGTTAAGCCAATATTTTCATAAACACTTTCATCTTAGGTCATCATACACCTAGAAAGTGATACTACACCCATCTGAGGCTTATCATCATTGTTCCATCTTGGAACACATAGTTTGTTCTTCAAACTCAAAACAAAGAAATTTTGCTTTAAACTTTAAACAAAGACTGTGTTTGGCATGCCGACTTTACAACATTAGTTGCTGACCAAAATCAATTGCGATTGTGTCACGTACTCTAGCTGTTAGCGCTCTTTACGAAAGATATGGTGGGAAAGAGTGTATAGTCGGTTATATCATCGTAAGGGTTGTAAGTATATTTCTTTTAGTTATCGAACTCTATCATAGTACATTTTTCGTTCCGTCAGCCTAAGGTTTTTTCCCGTTATAGGTTTTTCCTCGTACGCCTTAGTGTTGTCCTATATCGTTTATCTTTTCTCATTAAAATTAAGTAACCTAAATATTGAAGATAAAATTCTTTGGAATATAATTGGTAAAAAAAATTCACATAGACCTTACGGCTTGTATTTATTATCCTAAATTGAACTTTAAAATAAAACCTTATCATAACTTGACAATAGATTTTTAATTATGTACCTTTTATCCATCTATGTTTCAATCACACACTCTCTCAAATTCAAAGTTAGCCTGTTGATATAATCCGTGCAATCCCTTTGCATGGTGGTCCAATAATATGACAGTTTGAGTACTTTTCTTGAGAGGGTGTGTCCACTCATGTGAGGGATATATTCGCCACTATGGATTTTGTCCATGATCTCAGGGTCTCATTTTATATGACACATTATAAGTGTATTATTTCAAACCCTCTTTTGTAGATTTGAATCCCACAAATGCTGAATTTGTCTGTCAATCACCTTAGGGTAAGTCGGTCATTTGGGGAAGCATCGGGCTAGTAGTGGTTTTTGTTGAGCAAATTTGTAAGGACAAATTTCCAATTGAGTCAATTTGTAAGTGTTGTCTTAATTCTGAACAAAATTATTTGAGTCGTAGGATGGAAGTTTGTGACCTTCAAGCCTATGACGTTTGAGTTGAAGGCGTAGTGGCCAAGAATAAATCGAAGATATCATCATTGCCGATTTTCGTTCCATGTTTAACGCCATCAACCTTTCAAATTTCCAAGGTCTCTAAAGGTATGAATGCATGTTATATTGAGACTTGGATATATTTTTATTGGTGTCAACTTTTTTCTAAACAAAGTGTAAAATGATTTTTTATTTTTGCGAGTAAAATAAATGATCATGTAAAGTCGTTCGAACGACATTTGAACCTCGTTCGAACGAAATGCCCAGGTCGTTCGAACAAGATATAAAATGTTTGGTTTTTCTGCAATCACTTTTGTATTGTCGTTCATAGTATAGTTCAAATAAACTTTCATTTTTGCAATCTCATTCAAACGAGATAGCAGATTCGTTCAAATGATCATGTCAGTTTTTTCAAAGATTAGCAGTTTTGAGTAGTTTTTGAGCAGTTTTCCCACTACCTTTTCCCACCCATTTTAGTAGTGCGTGATAACCATTTTTACTGAGACTTTTTTCCATCTTCCAAAAATAGATAAACACTTTGGCAAAGTCCCCTTGGTGTTTGTTAATCAAAATGAATTAATTTCAAGAATAAAACTAAGATTTTACACCCATTTGTTTACATAATCCAAGTATCTTTATACCACATGTTTTGAGATCATCATTTTGGAACCGAGTTTCATTCTCTACTCAAAAGAGATAGTTTCCTATAGAGGATTGCGTTTTGTGTTTGTGGTGTACATACGAAGGAGGACTTCGTATGTTTGGCAGTAGCTGTGCCCCATCGGTGGATTTCGAGACAAAGGTGGACTCCTGAGTTATCAAATAGGAGGAGGTGGAGGAACGAAGAAGTGCCAAGGCTTAAGAGGGAGTCCAGTTATTGAGTATTCTGTTGTGTTATTTATAAAACCATACCTTGTGGTCTTATGGCTGGGCAGTCCGAATTTTTTCCCCTTATGGATTTTCCTCTTACAACGCAGCGTTGGGGTTGTGAGTTTAATTTTATCTTTCAAAAATCACATAGATGCATGATTAGGGTTAACAAGATCAAATCGGTTTAATCACAACATTTCTTTAAATTGGTTCTAATTTAGTATTGGTTAAAGTTTTATCTAATTTAATTCAAGTCGGACTTAATTAATTTGGCAAAATTCATGTTTTGTTTGTTTGGCCTAATTTGGAACTTGAATTAATTTTGTTTAGAAGATAATTTAAATATTTTTTTCATCTTAATTGTTAATTTGGAAAGAATTTTAATTTTGGGTATTTCGAGAATCGTCACATTCTTACAAGTGGTATCAGGGCAGGTTACGCTAATTTATCGCGTGATTCTGATTTTTAAGGATTTGTTTTGATAATATAAAAAATTTGTCATTTTTGACAATTCCTATTTTTGATGGTTCTCTTTTGCTTGCACATGACACCTCTCATGATAGATCCAAAGGTTGAATGTGTTATCTCTATTTACATACACTACCTTTTGTGCTTCATGATAGATTCTTGCTAGTTGTATGTTTGCTTGTCATTTTGTAGTCTATGCTTCATCATATATGTTTTGCTAGAATTATGACATGCTTATCTTTTGTATTTTAATTTTTTCATTCATTGAGTCTTATTGAAAAATATAAAAAAGATGTTGTTTATCTTTTGAATTGTCCTTTTTGTTAGTTTAAAAAATTTGAAAAATTCAAAAACAATTCTTTCTCGTGTATTTTAGTTTTACACATTTTATGTGGCAAATACTTATGTCTGATTCCTATATCATTACCCTGCTTTCATGTGGCTAGAACTTTTTATTATTAATTTCAATTGTTAAAATGTTCTTTATCATGCTTGCATGGAGAATTTTGAGTTACTTAATGGATTCTTTTTATATGCCTCTTACCCACATACACGAGCTCTTTTGAACTTTAACTTCACATGTATAGTTGATCTAAGTCAGATGTTCTCCTATCAATTTTGTCATCTACATGTTTTTGTAACTATGGAGGATTTTTGCATGTAAGAATCGTTGCCCGTGAGATTTTTTTGAATTGTATAAAAAAAATATTTGAGGGTGCTCGAAAAGGGCTATGAAAGGAGCAATTCTCGTTTGCATGAAAGCCACCGTTAGTAAGGGCCTAAGAAAACTATGGCATTGTAAAAAGTATCCAATGTCAACATAGTTTAGTTTGATACGTTCATTTAAAAGAATAGAAAATAATGATTATTTATGAGTGAGTTTGGATGGAAATATCAACTAGTTTGCACAATGACAATATATCCTAGTTATGCTTATTTTATCACGACTCTATCGATATGTAGAATGATCAAAATTCTAGGCATGTGTGCTTTGTGCTTATTTATTACTCGAGTTCACTTTATCTTGTCACATGAGGCTAAATTTGTTCTTGATAATGTTTTCGCAATCAAATAGAACTCATTCAACATTTTTAATTGATTGGGTCATAATTCTTTAGTCTCTAGTTCACACCCATTCACTCCGTTTACTACATGTTTATTTAGACACATTTATGCCATATGAGTGTGAAAAGCTTATTGTGTTTAGTGTCTTGTGTTGTATTAATACCTATATATATGTGCTTGTGCGTCATTGGTATTATTTTTTAGTATTTATATATATGGTATCATTTATTTTTTAGTCTTTGTCGTCCATGTATGCATCTTGTTGAAATAGGTATCTATCTTTTTGCATTTTTTATTGGTATCCCATGTTTTTCTTAAAACATTCTAGTTGGTACCCTTTTTATATAGCATGTTAGTTGGTATCTATTAATCTTTGTGTGGATTAATTGATCTTTTGTTGCCATGTTGCTTTATTGTACTTGTAACTCTATACACCATTGCATGATACATTTTTATTTCCATCATACTTATCCCTTGTTACATTTAGGGTAATAATTTGAATTAATTGGGGAGAAATGGGTTATTTTAATGCTCTTTTGTCTTTGTCTATTCCTAAACAGAAAGGGAGAGAAATAGTATCTAAAGCATTTAATTTGGGAAGATCTATCTTAGGGAAAGACGTCTTTTCTTGGGTAGACATTGTTAGACAAAGGGGGAGAATTTAATTATGCTATTTATATTGTTATATTCCCCACGCGTTTGATGGTGTGTTTAAGTGTGGAGGTTTTCATCTTAGCGGTAACATTTTATAGCAAGCAAAGATCCTCAACTTATGTGGCGATCAAGTGGCTGTAACTTTATTTTTAGGTGGGATTGTGTCTTTCAGATGATCTTGACGGCCCATATGATTTTTTTTTTGGTTTTGTCCTGGAATAATCAAAGGGAGAGATTTGTAAGTATAAATATCAAATTGAAACTACACCAAAACTATTGGATTTTCACGGACAACTTCTTTGTCAAGGTCAATGACCGTGACAAGTCTGGGGGTGACAACTTCTTTGTCACAGACTTGTCATGGTTAATGACGGTGACAAGTTCATTAGATTGTCATGATCTTTGACCGTGACATATTTTTGTCACGGCCAAAGACCTTGAAAAACCCGTGACAAAACCAAAAAAATTGTCACAATCAAAGACTGTGACAGGTTTCTTTGTCAAGGACTTATCATGATATTTGACCGTGACAATTCTGGGCAGAATTTTAAAAAAAAAAATGTTCGGCAGTATGGCCACTGCCATTGCCCAGCAGTATATTTGTACCTGTTATAACAAAATTGTACTTGTTCAAACAACATATATCCAAATAAAATAAAAATCATATACCAAATCAAGGCATTATAATCCATATCCAAATAAAATAGAAATGCAAATATCCATCATATCCAAACCAAATTGTACCAAAATCAAAAGAATATAAATACAATCCAATTTTCAAACTAAAATAAGATAGAAATAATGTCAATCTTTAGCAGGTCGAAGGAGGAAGTAAGGCCACACAACATATGAATTGACACTCCCCACAATATGCTGAACGGAACATTGTTCGCGCAACCACACAGGTGAGTTTTCCTTTCCCTCCACCACATGCGTGACGCGTACTATTTCCTCAATATCTTGGAGGGGACGTCCATAAAGAAGCATACCTGGCCAAAATTTCATATCCCTCAACCCCATGGCTATCGACAATCCACAATATATGTAGAGTAGATGCACGCTCGACTAACCGAGTGTTGACATGGGCCGCTCGGCGGGGGTCATAATGGGAAATGGATCATCATATGGCACCGATCCCGTGCGTATCAGTGATAAAGCAATCCCATCAATGTCGGCGTTGGTATCCTCATACTCCTCTACCACCATCTCCATGCCGATGATCCTGGACTCCCGAATATTTTGCTCGTCTTCATGCCGACGATCCTGGACTTCCCCACCCGCGAGATGCCAATTGTCGCTCATTGGTCTCATTGCCGATAAAGTTCTACCACTGTGCCAATGAGATTGGCTCCTTTGGGGGACAGTTTCACAAAGTCTCAAAATGGACTCTCGAGTCTTCCCAATGTACCGTTCCCATAAATTCTTCTTCCGCGTCTTATATTGATCCCTCAATTACTCCAACGCGGGGTCGTGAAGATATGCGGGCATACCAAATTATTCATGTCAAACAAGTACAAACAATCATGTAAGTAATTATTATAGTTGTAAATATAAATGAATATATTAAATACACAACCCCAGATGTTCATCTTGAGGTCAATAGGCGCGGCCTTCCAATCAGTGTACCTCGAGCCGACAATCGCCTTCAACAACTCTAGCGCTCTAGCTAATAATATCGTCTTATTTTCAACGACGTCCCTAATTTTCCCTATTTGAGGGGCCTACTATCCGAGGAGTCCTCATCGCCTCCGCGACCGTGTCCTGATGAAGTCATTTTCTGCAAAAGTTGTTATTATTAGTACAAAGATGTATATGAACTTTGAATTAATGCTCAAATCCAATAATAACAATACATACCAATACCAATACCGATAACAATTTATACCAATTTTAGTTTATACCAATACCAATACCAATACCAATTTATACCAATTTTAATCTATACCAATACCAATTCCAATTTACACAGACACTCTCGGGCCATGGACTTTGAATTAATAATTAAATTGATGAAAATTCTAATTAATATTTTCACTTGGTTATTACAAGCATTAAAATGATTAAGTACAAATTAATAAAAAAAACATTAAATTGTTGTTCGGTAATAATAGAGCACTAGAGTAATACAGCCCCTAGTCATTAAAAATAATTTGATTACTTATTACAAATCAAAAAATTATTTTAAAATAGGGTTATCATAAAAAATGGATTGATATTCGGTAAGTACAACTAAGTCATCAACTCTACTGTTTAGATGCTTTAGCACATGTAGGACCATTGACCACGACTCTTTTTGTATATACTTCGAGTGAAACACTTGCTTGACCTTTTGAAAAGAACAAACGAATGGCTCATATGTCACGTGTTCGTTGCTCTTCAACTTGGACAAGTTAACCATGATCAAATTGCTTCCAGGATCCACTTCACAAGCATTTTTATCCTCAACTCTTAACCAATCACAGTAAAATACAACCTCTTTGAACTTTACATAGTCCAATTCAAATATATTTCGAATTACACCACAGTATGTCATTTCAGCTTCAACGAGGTTTTTATCTTTCGTGCTCGCTCGAAAAAAAGTAAGAGCCTTGTACGAAATGTCCGAGTTTGGTACATTTGCAATTTCCTCGTACACCCTTGCACCAAAAATGTAAACGTTCAATCGATACTTTTTGTACTCTTGTGTCAAAAGGAACCTTCCTTTCCTCACTCATCAAAGTGAACGTACAAGGGGGAATTATAGTCCTTCCACTACTATATTCTTTCAACCATAGTTGTGGCTTAAGTTTCAACGCTTTAAGGTCTTTTCATGCATTTTCTTTATCCATAGAATGACTCCACCCAAGTCATGTGCCCACAATATGTTCAGAGATATTCTTCTATGCGTGCATCATATCCAATACATGGCGCACCGGGTTATTCTTCTAATAAGGCAAGTCAAATAAAATTGACCTCCTAGACTAAGCCTTTCTTATCTCAGTTTCATTCCAAGTTGGGGTATTCTTATGCTTGACATTCTTAAATTTAAGATTCTTACCTGAAATATTTGGACCACAATCAAAAGATTTACTTTCAATTTTTGAGCCTAAAAGTATTCTCGGTCGTATCCTATGTTCAACCCCGCCCGGTAAAAAAATGAAAACTTTCTCAAATCTAAAATAATGAAAGGGGGTAAAAACCTCGTATGGAAATGGTATACACTTTTTGAGATAGCGGGGAGACAACGTGATTTAGTCTCCTCTCCATAAATGGGACAGCCCAAATAACCATGTACTACACAACCGGATAATGTCCCATAAGAAGAAAAATCATGAATTGCCCACATGAACATAGCTTTCATCGTAAACTCTTCTTTTCTAAAAGAGTCAAATTCTTGCACACCCTCTTCCCATAACTCATTTAATTCTTCTATCAAAGGATCCAGGTAGACATCGATGTCCTCACTTGGTACCTTTGACCCAGGGATCAACAAAGACAACATCGAAAGTTAAGGTCTCATACACTGTGAAGGAGGGAGGTTTAGTGGGGCTAGGATCACTGGTCATACACTCTGATTGGAGCTTAGATTTCCAAATATTTTGAAACCATATATTGATATAGCCGAACGAAGGATGTTGTGAAGGTTGCTCGGGGACAAAAGGATCTTTCGGCTCCCCGTGAAAAACCTAACTTCGATAACTATCTTGCATACCCCATCTTAAAAAATGCAATTCAATTGTTTTCCACTCAAACACTTACCATTCTTACACCTAGCACACGGACATGGAATCTTTTCATTATCATGGAATCTCTTTGCGTATTTGACAAATTCATTAGCACCTTTGAGAAACACATCCCCTAATCTATTTGTCTCACCCATCCACTCTTTGTATTTAGGATATCCCATCACAGCTACTACAAACAATCACCAATTATGGGTAAAATAGCGTAAAAAAGTGTGAATATTTAGTTCCCATTAGTATGAACAATCACCTATTGAATGCGTACGCATAACAACTAGAAGTCTAGGTTCAATGTGTAAATTTATTCATGCATTCAAATTCAATTTTAATTTGAAATTGAAATTAAAATTCAATTTATAATATTAATTCCTATTTCCTCCGTATCCTCTAAGGGGTGAGTGGTCCTATCCCATTCAAGACCACATATTTCTGTAATATACTTAACAACACATGCACATTGTTCCAATTTGAGGAAAATTCGACAGCATATCCCCATAGTTCTCCAAGTGCACAACATAGATTTGCAAGTGTGTGTGTGTTATTTCAATTTATCAATTGAAATAACACTTAACATCGCATCATCTAGTATGTACCGAAAGAAAAATTAAGATATGACGGTAGAACTTCCCCCAAAAGTAATAAGTTTAAGCCATGGAGAATATTATTATACAGAAACTATGCAGTCCCAAACTGACCAAATGGGACAATTTGAGACATCTCATTACAGGGGTAATGACTCTCTAACGGGTCTAAGGGCTATTGAATGCGTACGCATAATAACTAGAAGGCTTGTATCTATGCACACCATAAGTAATTTAAATTATGTCTTATCACAATTGGAGAGATTTCATTTAATTAAAGTATGTTACATTTCATTTATAGTATGCATAAGAACTAAAGCTTATACCTAAACCATGCATTATTATTATTATGAATTTGGGAGATATATTATTAAACCATACAATTTTGCATAATTCATAATGAATATTTATTACTCTAATGCATGGATTCTAATCATAAAGAATGTCGGTATAGGAATCGAGGCGGAGGTTAGCTAAACTAGGCTCATGTCAATGTTTGACAAAAACATTAGATACCACTAAATTTAGTTTTGATTTTAATTCTCTCAAAATATACAATCAACAAAACAATAATTAATTCGTTGTAGAGACATTCATGTAAGGACATCTCTGCGTGGAAATTCTATGTGTGTGTACCCTCCCCCCCCCCCCCATGCAGACACACACATGCACATGCACACACCCACTGCCCCACCACTTCCCTCCCCCTACCCCCATCCCCCACATACATGCACATGGACACACACACACACACCAGCAGGCACAACACACACACACTCACGCACACATCCCCCCTCCCCTTCCCACTCCCCCCCCCCCTCCCACTGTCCCCCCACCCCCCAACCCTCACACATCCACCCACCTGCACACAAAAACTCATACAAATAAGGGTTCTACACACATATATACACATACGCACACACACATATACACAAATACATATACACTCATATAATGGAAAAGGAGGGGGAGAGAAAAATGTACCTTATAGAGAGAGAGAGCAGCCACACGACAGAGGAAAAAAAGGAGGGAACTGGAAACGGTGGGAGAAAAAGAGGGGGTAGGGTTTTTTACTGAAAAAGTTGTCACGGACCTGTCAAGGTATTTTACCGTGACAAGTCCGTGAAAAAACACAGTTGTCATGGACTTGTCACGATCAATGACCGTGAAAAACTGTTGTCGCGGACTTCTCACGGTCATTGATGGTGACAAAAAATGCGTGTTTTTTATCAATGCGTGTTTTTTGTCACTGTCAATGATCGTGACAAGGCTGGCCGGGTCAAAGGTGACAATTTGGACTTTTTGGTATAATGTGAGTTAATTTGTAAGTGTTGTCTTAATTCCGGACAAAACTATTTGAGTTGTAGGATAAAATTATACCTTCAAGCCTATGACGTGTGAGTTGAAGACTGTAACAACCCGAATTTTTTAAATGAAAATTTTTAAATTAATTTTGAAAATCGGAGAAAAATAAAATTTTGGATTTTATAAATTTTATATTTTAAGATGTTTGTTTTTATATTTGAAAAAATAAATTTTCAAACGGAATTGGAATCAGAATTAAAATGGATTTTAATTGAATTTTTATTACATGGAAGAGTCCTCAAAATATAAAACTCTCTAAGAGTCCTCAGAACATAAAACTCTCTACAAAAAAAAATATTTAAAAATATTGAATAGGACGATCGATCTGAATTTTTCACAGATATCCTATCTCACCGTCAGCTGCAGCATACTAAAATTTTATCCAAATCCAACGGTCTGATTTGTTCAGAATAAATTTTTAGTGTTTGTATCTAATTAGAACTCTTTTCTTAGTCAGACTCCTATTCCTTTATATATTACAACTATTTCGTGGATGGACTTTTAAAATCACTTTTTCTCAAACTTTTCAACCGAATAACTATCCAAAATTACTCCCTTTCATCAACAAACTTTAGCCCCAAACTTATTCAAGTGTTTGACTCGATATTTGAAGGCTTAATTGGTGTTTTCTCAAGATTGTTCAAGAACGACTATTTGCTAATTTTTCGAGAGGAATTGTTAACTCATATTTTCTTCATCTAAATCATAGGCATGAATACTCTATTCCTTTTGTTTAGTATTATGCATTTTAAGTATTGCCTAAAAATTAATCACACGTTTTCCTTAAAATCTATTAACAACCTAATTAGAGAAAGTGAAAGTATAAAACTTGGGGCCGTTTTTATGAAATCTTTTAATATGAATAATTTTCATAACCCTTGGGCACATAGGTAGCATGAGTGGATTTTGGATTTTGTGGGTATAGGTTGCGTGTAGAAAAACCATGGTTTTGGAATAAACGTTATTGGGGGCGTATAACTTATGTAAAATTGCGTAGAAATAATGATAGTGGAAAAATGACTTATTAATGATGGAAATTCGGTGTTCTTAAATTAAAATTGATTAATTGGGATTAATTTTGTTAAAATTGAGATTTAATTGAAATTGGATTATTATGTCAAGTTTTGTAAGATTATTATATTGCTTGTTGGGTGATTTATTATATTGCCTTCGTGACGACGGATTTCGGGTACTTATGCTCTCCCTAGAGTTTCTAGGATGAACTCTAGGTATGGGACTAGTGGGTAGGCCTTTAGATGATTTACGCCTTCTAGGTATGGGACTAGTGAGGCTAGATTATCGCGGTTTCATCATTATTGGGGGTGGGCTGATTTTCGGTACATTATCGTCGTTACGCTAGCCTAGGCATGAGACTAGGTAGAGATTTAAGTTAGAAATTCATCATATACATAGGGTAGGACGTTTTGATAACTTGGGCACCCTTAGGTATGGGACTAAAGGGTATTTTGAGGATCTCGCATCGATTAAAAGGGTGGAGTAATTTATAAATTGAGAATTTGAGAATTAATAGCTAAGATAAAAATGGGTATTAAATTTTTTGGCGACATAGTGTGTCGGGGCCGACAGTTTAAACGGGTCAGAGGACGATTTATGCCATGTCATAGTGTGTCGGGGCCGACGGTTTAAACGGGTCAGAGGATGATTGACAAGGGGAAGTGTGATATTTTGGTGGATTACCATCCGGTGCGGGAGGACCGCCATAATAAAAAGTGAGAATAATAATAACTTGGGTTAATTAATAAAATTGACTTCGTGGGACTTAGGAATTGAAAATCATATTGGTGTGTTCTTTTAAAATGGGGATCCCTCGGGTAGTTAGTGATTTATAATTATTGCGTTTAATTATTTGTTTAATTAAAATATTATATTATGATATTTATTGCGTATAATGCTATTGTCTGGGTTCACGGACCCTATTTGAGGGGAGTAGTGTGTATTCATGCTCGAGGCTCTGACCTCGTGCGTTGATTAATATTTTTCAGGTTTTAGTGCTGGAGTGGATACACAGGATTTTGGAGATTTTCTTGGAGGTTCAACTGGAGTATTTTAGATAAGCTTATTAGCGTAGACTAGTTTTCCGTTCCTTCGCATTGTATTGAGAGTCAGTTTATAGTTTTGGTGGGCCATTCGGTTCCACAGTTGTACGATTTCGTTCAAATATTCATTGTTAGATTTTACTCAGTTATATAATTGGAGGTTTGATTCATTCAAGTTTAGCATATGACGGATCTTTTATCATTAAGTTGTTACTAATATTTTGGATTGATTAAATCTTTGATCTTGTGGATGGATTTTTATATGTCTCATAATAGTCTCATGCCAAGGATGATATTTATTTAGTTCACACCCGGCTTAGTTTTGGTGGCGGACGACTCCAGAATTAGGCGGGGTGTGACAAAGACGTAGCGGCCAAGTATAAATTGAAGATATTATCATTGTCAATTTTCGTGCCATGTTTAACGTTATCAACCTTTCAGTTTTCCACGGTCTCTAAAGGTATGAATGCACACGCTATATTGAGCCTTGGATATATTTTTATTGGGTGTCATCTTTTTTTATATAGAAACTTTAAAATGATGTTTTATTTTTTGGAGAAAAATAAATTTTTCGGTAAAGTCGTTCGAAGCACATTTGAATCTAGTTCGAACGAAATGCCCAGGTCGTTCGAACGGGATATCAAATGTTTGGTTTTTCTGTAATCTCTTTTGTATTTTCATTAGTAGTATCATTCGCATGAACTTTCATTTCTACAATCTCGTTCAAACGAGATAACATAGTCGTTCGAACGGCAATGTCAGTTTTTCGAAATTTGGCAGTTTTAAGCGATTTTTGAGCGGTTTTTCCACTACCTTTTCCCACGTATTTTAGTAGTCCATGATAACCATTTTGGTTGAGACTTCTTTCATATTTCAAAAAAATAAAAACACTTTAAAAAGGTCCCATTGGTGTTTGTTAATCAAAATGAGTTAATTTCAAGAACAAAACCAAGGTTTTACACCCATTTGTTTATATGATCCAAGTTTCTTTATACCATATGTTTTGATATCATCATTTTGGCACCAGGTTTCATTCTCTACCCAAAAGAGATAGTTTCTTACGGAGGATTCCATTTTGTGTTCGTGGTGTACATATGGAGGAGGACTTCGTATGTTTGGCGGTAGTTGTGCCCCATCGGTGGATTACGAGATGAAGGTGGACTCTTGAGTTGTCAACTAGGCAGAGGTGGAGGAACGAAGAAGTGTCAAGGCTTGAGACGGAGTCAGGTTATTGAGTAAGTCTTTTTGTTGTGCCTTTTGAAAAACCATACTTAGTGGATTTGTGGCTAGGTCGTCCGAGATTTTTCCCGTTATGGGTTTTCCTCATACATCGTGGCGTTGTGGTTGCATGTTTAATTTTATCTTGCAAAATCACATAGATGCATGATGAGGGTTAACAAGATAAAATCGCTCTAATCATGACATTTTTTTTAAATTGGTGATAATTCAATATTGGGTAAAGTTGTGTTTAATTTAATTCAAGTCAGACTTAATTAATTTGGAAAAAATTATGTTTGGCTTGTTTGGACTAATTTGGAACTTGAATTAATTCAGTTTAAGAGGTAATTTAAATATTTTTTTCATCTTAATTATTAATTTTGAAAGAATTTTTAATTTGGGTTGTTTCGAGAACCGTCACATTCTTACAAGTGCTATCAGAGTGGGTTATGCTAATTTATCGCGTGATCCTGATTTTTAAGGATTTGTTTTGATAATATGAAATATTTGTCATTTTTGACAATTCCTATTTTTGATGGTTCTCTTCTGCTTGCACATGACACCTCTCATGATAGATCCAAAGGTTGAGTGTGTTAGCTTTGCTTACGTACACTAGCTTTTGTGCTCCATGATAGATTCTTGTTAGTTGTATGTTTGTTTGTCATTTTCTAGTCTATGCTTCATCATATATGTTTTTGCTAGAATTATGACACGATTATCTTTTGTATTTTAATTTTTTCATTCATTGATTCTTATTGAAAAATACAAAAATATGTTGTTTATCTTTTGAGTTGTCCTTTTTGTTAGTTTAAAAAATTTGAAAAACTCAAAAGGATTTGTTTCCCATGTATTTTAGTTTTACACATTTTATGTGGCATATACTTGTGTTTGAATCCTATACCATTCCCCCGCTTCCATGTGGCTAGAACTTTTGATTATGAATTTCAATTCGTAAAATGTACTTTATCATGCTTGCATGGAGAAGTTTGATTTTGAGTTGCTTAAAGGATTCTTTTTATATGCCTCTTACACACATGCACGAGCTCTTTTGAACTTTAACTCCACATGTATATTTGAGCTAAGTGAGATGCTCTACTATCAATTTAGTTATCTACGTACTTTTATGACTATGAAGGATTTGTGCATGCACAAACCGTTGCCCATGAGATTTATTTGAATTATATAAAAAAATATATATTTGAGGGTGCATGAAAAGGGCTATGAAAGGAGAAAATCTCGTTTGTGTGAAATCCACCATTGGCAAGGGCCTAAAAAAGTGCGGCATTATAAAAAGTAGCCAAGGCCAACATAGTTTAGTTTGATATATTCATTCAAAAAAAAATAATTATTATTTATGAGGGAGTTTGGATTGAAATATCAACGGATTTGCACAATGACAATGTATCCTAGTTATGGTCATTTTGTCACGATTCTATTGATTTGTAGAATCACCAAAATTCTAGGCTTGTGTGCATTGTGCTTATTTATTCTTTGAGTTCACTTTATCTTTTCACATGAGGCTAAATCCATTTTTGATAATTTTTTCGCAATCAAATAAAACTCCTTGAACATTTTTAAGTGATTGGGTCATAATTCTTTAGTCTTTAGTTCACACTCACTCACTCTGTTTACTACATGTTTATTTCGACACATTTATGCCATATGAGTGTGAAAATCTTATTTTGTTTAGTGTCGTGATATTTATATCTATATATATGTGCTTGTGCGTCATTCATATTTTTTTGAGTATTTATATATATGGTATCATTTTTTATGAGTCTTTGCCTTGCTATCTAGTCCATGTATGCATCATATGGAATAGGTATCTACCTTATTGTGTTTTTTATTGATATCCCATTTTTGTCTTAAAACATTGTAGTTGGTACCTTTTTTATATAACATCTTAGTTGGTATTTATTAATCTTTATGTGGATTAGTTGATCTTTTGTTGCCATGTTGCTTTATTGTACTTGTAACTCTATACACCATTGAATGATATATTTTTTCCATCATACTTATCCCATGTTACATTTATGGGGAGAAGTTGGATTAATTGGGGATAAATGGGTTATTTTAATGCACTTTTGTCCTTGTCTATTCCTGAACAAAAAGGGGGAGAAATGGTATCTAAATCTTTTAATTTGGGAATATCTATCTTAGAGAGAGACGTCCTTTCTTCGGGAGAAATTGTTAGATAAAGAGGGAGAATTTAATTATGCAATTAAAATTTTTATATTCCCTATGTGTTTGATGGTGTGTTTAAGTGTGCAGGTTTTCATCTTAGTGGCAACATTAAATGCAAGCAAAGCACCTCAAGTTATGTGTCGGTCAAGCATCTGAAATATTTCTTTTAGGGACTGTGTCTTTCAAATGGGCTTAATGACCCATAGGTTTCTATTTTATTTTTGTCCCGGAATAGACAAAGGGGGAGATTTGTAAGGACAAATTTCCAATTGAGTCAATTTGTAAGTGTTAGCTTAATTCTAGATAAAACTATTTGAGTCATAGGATAGAAGTTTGTGACCTTCAAGTATATGACATTTGAGTTGAAGACGTAGCAGTCAAGCCTAAATTGAAGTTATCATCATTGGCGGTTTTCGTGTCATGTTTAACGTCATCAACCTTTTATTTTTCAAAGGTCTCTAAAGGTATGAATACACATGTTATATTGAGCCTTGGATATATTTTTATTGGGTGTCATCTTTTTTCTAAACAAAGTTTAAATTGATTTTATAATTTTAATAATTTTTTCTATATAGTAATTCGAACGACCTTTGAATCTGGTTCGAACGAAATGCCTAGGTCATTCGAACGAGTTATCAAACATTTGTTTTTTCTGTAATCTGATTCATATCGTCATACGTAGTATCATTTGTTTGAACCTTCATTTCTGCAATCTCGTTCGAACGAGATAACAGAGTCGTTCGAATGACCATGTCAATTTTACATAAATTGGCAGTTTTGAACGGTTTTCCCACTACCTTTCCCACCTATTTTAGTAGTATATGATAACCATTTTTTATGAGACTATTTCTATCTTCCAAAAATAGAGAAACACTTTGAAAAAGTTCCCTTGGTGTTTGTTAATCATAATGAATTACTTTCAAGGACAAAACTAAGGTTTTACACCCATTTGTTTACATGATCCAAGTTTCTTTATACCATATGTTTTGAGATCATGATTTTGACACTGGATTTCATTCCCTACCCAAAGGAGATAGTTACCTACGAAGGATTTCAATTTTTATCCGTGGTGTACATACATAAGAGGACTTCGTATGTTTGGCGGTATCTGTGCCCCATCGGTGGTTTCCAAGACAAAGGTTGACTCCTGAGTTGTCGGATAGGTGGAGATGGAGGAATGAAGAACCGTCAAGGCTTGAGAGGGAGTCAGTTTGTTGAGTAAGTCTTTTTGTCGTGTATTTTGTAAAACCATACCTAATGGACTTGTGGTTGGGACATACGAGATTTTTCCCATTGTGGATTTTCCTCGTACATCGCGGTGTTGTGGTTGTATGTTTAATTTTATCTTATAAAAATCACATAGATGCATGATTAGGGTTCACAAGATAAAATCGGTTTAATCACAACATTTTTTTAAATTGGTGCTAATTTAATATTGGGTAAAGTTTTGTTGAATTTAATTGAAGTCGACTTAATTAATTTGACAAAATTCATGTTTGTTTTTTTGGCCTAATTTGGAACTTGAATTAATTTTGTTTAAGAGATAATTTAAATATTTTTTTCATCTTAATTGTTAATTTTGAAAGAATTTTTAATTTTGGATATTTCAAAAACCGCCACATTCTTACAAGTGGTATCAGAGCGGGTTACACAAATTTATCGTCTGATCCTGATTTTTAAGGATTTGTTTTGATAATATGGAATATTTGTCATTTTT
This sequence comes from Sambucus nigra, assembly GCA_949130495.1. Taxonomy (NCBI): domain Eukaryota; kingdom Viridiplantae; phylum Streptophyta; class Magnoliopsida; order Dipsacales; family Adoxaceae; genus Sambucus; species Sambucus nigra. The sequence continues at coordinate 348,972,648 of OX422223.1, read as the reverse complement.
GGCAATTCCTGTTTTTTATGGTTCTCTTTTGCTTGCACATGACACCTCTCATGATAGATCCAAAGGTTGAATGTGCAAGTTTTGTTTACATACACTAGATTTTTTGCTTCATGATAGATTCTTACTAGTTGTATGTTTGTTTGTCATTTTCCGGGCTATGCTTAATCATATATGTTTTGCTAGAATTATGACATGTTTATCTTCTGTATTTTAATTTTTTCATTCATTGGGTCTTATTGAAAAATACAAAAGATGTTTTTTATCTTTTGAGTTATCTTACAATAAGGTCGTACGTGGATTTCCCTTTGGTGTGTTTATTTGGGATGTATTTGATTTCAAACTCGGATAGCAGGAGTAATAATTTGTCCATCTGGCTAAAGAAAGTGGGCTTCTAGAATAGGTATGTTGAGGGGTCCATCCTGGATACGAGACATATGATTAAGGGCATCATGTAATGGCACAGTTTGTGAGTGAACCATACGATAGATGCACTAACCTTCCCCAAGGTGATGTATATGATCTTATAAGACACTAGTTTTTTACTGAAGTAGTAAATGGAGCATTCCTTTGAGGAAATCGCAACGTATTGGTCTAACATGGTTATATTTGTTGTGTCGGTAATGGTGATGTAAAGCATGAGAGGTTGTCCCAGTTAGGGAGATAATAACACCGGTGGGTGAGTGAGGTACCCTCATATTTTCTCATATGCTTCATGGCATTAAGCATTCCACCCTTTGGCTAGTCTTTCTAGAGTATCGAAAAGATGGGTTAACAAATGCTGGTAAGTTGGTTGATGAACCGGCGTATGAAATGTACTTGGCCTAGGAACCCTTTGATTTCTCTCCCTATTTTGAGTGGCGAAATTTTATGTATGCCTTTAACCTTAAAGGATTTTACTTCAGTTCCGTCTTTGTTCACAATGAACCCGATTACCTTTTCCTTAGTGACTCTGAAGACACATTTATGATAATTTATCCTTATTTTGAAGAGGCGCAACCTTTGGAAGAATTTTTAGATTTTTGGGACGTGTCCTTCGCGATCTTTGGATTTTATGATCATGTCTTCTACGTAGACTTCAATTTCCTTGCGTATAGGGTCATCTCGGATGGTTATGGATGCTCTTTGGTAAGTTGTATCAACATTTTTAGATCAAAGGTCACAACTATATAATAGTAGTCTCCTAGGGTGTAATGAACCTGATTTTCCCTTGGTGATCATGGTGCATTTTTATCTGGTTGTAGCATACGAATCTATCTATGAAGAATTTAAGCACATTATTGGTTGTACTATCTACCAATAAGTCAATGTAAGGTAAGGAAAATCATTTTTGGGACATGCCCGATTGATATCCCTATTGTCTACGCACATTCAAACTTTTCCATTAGTTTTCGATATTAGTACGATGTCGGCTATCCAAGTTGAATATTCTACTACTTGGATGAATCCAACGATGAGCTATTTTTCTACTTCTTCCTTTACTTCTAAGGACCATTCAAGTATCTGCTCATGGAGTCTTTGCTTTATGGATATCACGTCAGGGAGAGTGGGTATCTCATGCATGTTGATGGTTGGGTCAATGGTGGGCATGTCAACGTAAGGCCAAGAGAATATGTCTACAAAGCTAGGAGAATAAGAGAATATGTCTACAAAGCCGGTGAGGATATCTATGAGCTCTTTTTGTTCGGTCTCATCTAGGGAGGACCCTATTTATAACGGTTTTATGTTTTAGGGAATGCCCAAGTTTATGGTTATTGTTTCATCCTCGGGAGACATGCATCTATTTTTAGTTTGGTTAAGTTTTTGTACGTGTTCTAAGTATTAGATCCGTTGAGTTATTATTATTATTATTAGGTGTGAGTTCTTATCCATTGTTAGATTTATAATCATCACATACAATATAAGCAGGCAAATTCTTGAAATCACTATTTATTATGTCATTAGAGGGAGGAAGGACAACACTGATAATAATATGGGAGTATAATTTATAGAAGAATACCTTATGTGAGGAGATAAGGGGGAATCTTTTACTAATAAGGAAAACTGAAAGGGTCTTCCTCCCTTTTAAGATGCATCTGATAGATGCCCAGTTATTGAGTACCATAATTCCCGTGATGTCGGTGATGAGGTGGGACGAATTCTATCGGGGGACCCATGGAGTGGTCTTCGGTTGCTTTGGAACCTTGACATGCACTACGAGTTTGCAAGATGGTGTTTCTTGAATTAGAATGTTTTCCCTTCACAGTTTGTAGTACGGTCCTCTGTTAGGCCTATCTAAGGGTAAGTGTTGACGAATTCCTTGGAGAGTGATTTTAGCAAGAGTTGGTGATTTTGCCTACTTCACTAATAGTACCACGAGTGCTGGTAGGTCATGTCACGAGGCTCGATCAAAGGTGGTGTACTAATAGTGGGGCTATTATGTTCGTAACATAAAGGTAGAGGTTGAGTTCAGGGATGCTGACTAACCATCCTTTCTCAATTGTGATACCATGGGCGGGTAAGGAGATATACAAGTCGTGGAAGCATTATATATGGTTTAAGTTAGAATCCCCAACATGTATACTAGAGAAACTTCAATAGGAAATATGTCTCATAGAGTTTTTTATCTTCCTCAGTAATTCATGACACGTTGAGTTCATTTTGGCCAACGTTGTGGATTTTCCTCTAATCCACGTGCATTTATTCCTAGTAAAGGATCTCTATCCTAGTTTGTAGGGATTTCTTTGCTTCATCCCACCATGGTTCAAAAAGTCTATGATTGGGAAATCCTTCTCCTTGGAGAAAAAAGTGACCATTCAACCCTTGATGGGGGTATTTGAAACCTGGGGCCATAGTTTTTCTATTAGGAGTATACCTGAGACCAGTTTTTACCTTGTGTTTCATATTGGTGATGGCCCCGAGGATCCCCTGTGGGTTCCTATTTAAATCCCTCCATGTATTTGATTTTGTGGATGATTAGGGTCACTACAATGTGAATAACTGGCTCCTATTCTACCATGTGAACAAGCAAAACTATTCGGAATCCTCTCATGCAGATATCGGTATTGTCTTGGTGCGTATTTAGGAGGGGAATGTCACTACTGTTGGAAACTGTGGCCCAGCCATGATCCCCTTGGATTGTGATGAGCTCTCTTCTCGAATGGAAATGTAATACCCCGTATTTCTAAGGATATATAATTTAATTAATTTGGTGATATAGGATTTAATTACTCTGTAGGTTTTAATTAATACAGTGAATTAAAATTTAATTAATTCGTTTTTTTTTTAAATTTACATGTGCCATAATTTGAGGTCGAGATTGTAGAATTATAGTAAAGTAACGCGGATGATGATTTTAAGTGCGCGGTTGACTGCAGATAGCTCAAGATAGTTAGAAATAGTATCCGGGGGTAGTAATTGGGTCTCGAGGCACTTTTATGCATAAATCGGCTCACACTAGGGTGTTCAGATCATTTGGACTTGGCCCATAAGCTTAATTTCGGGATTAGCAATGTAAAACCTACATTAGGGTGTCTGTGGTAGACCCAACTCAATAACAAAACCCTAGTTCTGCAGAGGTGAAAAGAGGGAGAAATTGGGGGATTTTTTGGGAGCCAAATCAAAAAGAATTGGGTGTGTTCTTCGTCAAATCTCCATCTACACCAAAGGAAATTAGACCCTACGAATCTAATCAAGAAGGTATTTAAACCTGATTTCATTTAATTTGCAGTATTTCAATTCATATCATGGTGGGTATAAATCATATTCGTTTTGGGGTGGGCTATCGCATAAAAAATAGGTGTATATTAATTAATTGGTCTACGTAGATTAAAGGTGCAATTAATAGTGTGTTATGAATAAAAAGGGTTGACACCTGTATGATATTAGTAGACCAATAATCCACGTTGTTTAAATTTGGAATCAAATTTTGAGGAAACGAGTGTTGGAAGAAAATTGTGAAAACCCAACTAAGATGTTTACTATGAGTGTTCTAAATCGATGGTGGTTAGGGGCTAAATCCATGATTTGAATAAGTTTAAGTGAGTAATTATTGTTGGAAATGGTTGGGTTAAATTATGGGTTCTAAATAAAGCTCGGAAGTTTGTTAAATAACAAAATCAATGAGTGGGGGTAGAAGAAGAAGTTGTTGAACGCAACGTCAAACGACATTGCAAGTCGTTCGAATGACCTTGCATGTCTTTCAAACAACAGTGAAAGTCATTCGAATGACAGGGGGAAATGCTGGCAGTTTCGTCCTTTTTCCTAGATTTATTTTGGGACTTTTCTTCTAAGGGTTTAATTAGAGAACAATTAAATAGAGGGCAATACCTAGGATATTAGGAGATGGGTACTAAGTAATATTAAATTTGAAAAGTGTGTCAAACTTATTTATGGGAATTTGTGTTATAAATTCAAAAGTTTAAAATGCGGACCAAGTTAGGGAGTCTGGGCATTTTGGTTGAGTGACACTACTTTGATAAAATTAACGGAGGTGAAATTAATTTAATTAAGGATCCAAGATTTGAAGAGGATATTTTTCGAGCTAGTGAGGCAGGAGTTAGGCACAGGGTAGCCGTTTTAATTTATTATAGATATCTATAATAAATTATCGAATATTAAATATAACAAGGGGTGTTAACCTTAAAAGTGGGATTTTTGTAAAAAAATTTAAAGGGTGAAGATACAGACTGAATGAGTGACTCTGGGTATTGTAGTTGGGGGCACAACTTTAATGAAAATTAATTAATGTGGGATTAATTAAATTACAAGTCAGGATATAGACTTGGGTATATTTTTGAGGGATAGTGCCATGGGTGTTTGGCACGGGTTAGTCGGACCTTATTAAATATATGTATACGGTTAGTGTGATAGTATATATATATTTGTGTGAATTATAGATATCGGTGTGAATGAAATTTATGTGAAAGGATACCGCTTTAGTGCTATCATCAGAGGTTGCACGATGTGGGTGAATCCCCTGGCTTGAGGAGCATAAAGAGTATAGTCCCCAGGACATATCGCCTATTTTATTGCGTGATTTATTTTTTAAGGTGAGACGCTTTAGGAATAATTCGATTTCACTTTAGGGGGAATATGACCGCCTCCACTACGTTTGCGATATTTTTGCCCAAGTTCGGTGTGAGCTAGTCCGAATGGAGGTGGCTGGGTTAGAGTTAGCATTCCAAGAACATGATAGCATTTTAGAGAAAGCATACGGTGAGTTATTACTCGGGAATGTATTATTATTATACGCACCATGTGTGTGAATGATGTAGTATACTAGTATGTATATAATATGTGTAGATAATATATATATACGGGATTAATACATAAGTTAGAATGTATTTCTTGTATAACTAGTGTGAAAGTTATACGATTCAAAAAGAGGTTTCTTACATAACTAGTGTGAAAGTCATATGATTCAAAAGGGGGTTTCCTACATAACTAGTGTGAACGTTATATGATTTAATATTTTTGAACCGAATAATAAGTTAATGAGTAGATAACTTAATAATCAAAGTAAGAATACTCGGGTTTGAGTAGTGCGGTAGAAAGAGGTGTGATGCGGCTAGTTAGGTGGGGTAGCTTAACTAAGAAGGTTAGCAGTCAAGCGTTTGGTGTGCACATTAGATGAGGGGTGAGTTATACTTCAAGAGAGTGCGACATTAGGTTAAATATGAAGAGTGTGCATGCATATTGAATTATTGTAATTTAACTGCTTGCTAATTATTTTCAAAATATTTTACTTGGGCTCTGACCCATGTCAAAATATTTTTCCAAAATCTTTTAGGTGTCCAGCCATAGGGACACCCAGTTTGAGGATTCTATCCAGGGATACGCAGTTGCAGATCATGTGGAAGTTTCATGACTTTTCTATAGACGCTTCGTTCATTTATTCCTATTGTAGTATTTTTACTTCAATACTCATTTGGGCATGTCGTCCTCAGATTTAGTATTCAGTTATTTATTTGACCTTGTGTATCTAGGTTTTTATTTCAGTGTACTGTTGTATTTTATTATTGGACTGATAGTTGATTCGGTCATCTTTATTCATATTATTCATTCGTGTTGTATTCAGCTACTAGTTTGGGTGAATGGTTTAATTATTATTTACTTCGACATGTTGTTAATTAATGAAAGATAAAATTTGGCACCGGTCTATTTAAACTACTAGGTGGTTAGAAACTTTAAAAATTTATTCGAAAGTGATGCTAAGAATGAGTCATATGAGATCGACATTTTATTTTGATCATGGGCTGGCCACCCAATATTTTAATAGGCGGGGTTTCACAGGAAACCTAACTTTAATATGAAGTGATGATAGTAATGATCCCATGGGATGTATCCAGGCCCTCTCGAGCAGGAGGTTGAAACTAGTCGGGATGTCGAGCACTTAAAACTCATCATCATATTTTATAGGCCTTACTATGAGAATGATAATTATGGATCCCAGGACCTCTCGATGGGTGTTATTATAGGCCTTAATGGATGTAGATGATGTTATGGATTCTGAAGTGGTGTATCCCAGATCATTAGTGGTGAGGATGGTACATATATTGATGGTAGTTCATTGTCTATCATTATTAAGGTAACAATTTGTGTGCAGGCATTAATGGTGATGTGTAAAGAAAATCGATGATTACGATCTTTCATATGGAGATCCTCATTACAGAAGTTAATGTTCTATTTCATAGTAATGTACTCATAGTGGTTGATATCTCGGTCGGGTTTAGGTCTTGTGGTACAGAAGCTTAAGACAACAAACATACGAGGTAAGCTTAGTGTTCTCGGGACGTAGCTAGTAGCTCCCATATGGTCATGTTAGCTAATTTTTTCCTTAGTTGTTCATGGATTTTATTATTCTCCCGGGGAGGTGGAGTGATAAATTATTTGGGGGAAACTTTTTCTTTTCCAGTTATGTTTGCAAGAGTGGAGTGTCAGCTTGTCTTAGTGAGGAAGTCGACCTCTTTATCTAGAGAGTACAGATTCTGCTTGGGCTTCCTGTTGATCTTTCTCTAGATAGAGCATAAACTAAGTTAAGGATATGGGACCTGAGGTAGACTATATTGGCTTTGGGGATATCACCTTGGTTCAATCTAGGGTGGACGATGGTTTCGGTCTTTTAGGACCCATGTTCTAAGTTTTGAAAGGAGTTCGGGACATGGATTCATCTATCCATCATATGTCCATGTCAGATCTCTAGGTGGGGTGGAGATATTTCTACCACCATAGGGACTTATCCATCGGCCTGGTTGAGTCTTTCACGTGATGGTTATATAGACATGGATGACCCTGACCAATTGTCATTATTAAAGGTTCTTTCCTGGTGATCTTTATTATCGGAAAAGGTTTTAGGATCTCTTGGGTTGATCTTCCTCTCGATGTTGTAGGCCATACAAAATATGTCTCCATAGAAGTATTTGTATTCAGAGTATCTTCTCCCCAAGGGTGAGATCTCATTGATAAATTTGGTGTGGTCCAATGATGATACTATATATTGAAGGTTGTTGAACTTTTCATGTGCGTGTTCATCGGGAACCGGGTTGATGATTTCTATCTTGGCGGTATATGAGTACCTTTAGGATATGGGTCCTTCTAATGAGGGAAGGTCCCGACGGGTCATCTTATCTTGAAGTTTGATTATGCTAACTATATGGGCTACGTCGAGGTAATTATTCCCATATATGTGTCCTACATCGGTGTAGTGGTGAGTCTAGGGTGATACCCAAAGTATAAAAATGTCAAATTCTAGTTGTAGAATGATCAGGTCGAGCTCACTATAAGGATATACGAGATCTAATCTAGTTTGATTGACTTTGAGAGGTTTAGGTTCGAACTCTATAGTACAACAAATAGTGCCATGCATTTCCATGGGTAACTCATCCCATCTGGTGGATCGAATACTTTAGTATATGTTGACATTGGGGTTCCTGAGTTCTTATTTTTAATTGAAGACATGGAAGGGAGTTTCTTCATACATGAGACTCAAATGTAAATAGTCTACAAGGTAGAATTTCTTTTTCATACGACAGATCCAGTGTTCATGTTATTCAGGTCAACCAAGATCTTCTCCAGTATCTGTACCCAATCCTAAACATGGAATCATGGATGCTTGGAGCTTCAAAACACATTATCCCTCGTTCGTGAAGTCCGAGTTCTTTCCGTAAGGAGTAGTCCCATTATGTAAAAATTTCCTAGACTTAGGGGTTGAGGAAAAATTCATCTTCGGGACTCGAATAGATGCTCCACTCGGTGATTACGAGATACTCAAAATAGTTAGTAATGCCTTAATCTGGTAGGTGAGTGTAGTAGACCTTCTAATTCTTAGTATCTACAGGTCTTATAGTAACATCTGGCTTCTCGAAAGAGGTTTTCTTCATAGTCAGGATAAGTATTAATTTTGGTCCTATCAGGCGCGAGAGCTCAATATCACATATGCTAGCTATTCGCATCATGTGAATGGTTCCTAGGGGGCAGACTCATGTTTTGGGTCCTTGGGGATAAGCTTGGGAGATTATCCCATATTGTATTTCGTATTCATCTTAGAATAAAACGGAGTCAGTTCCACCTTTCTTTTGGGACGCTTGGATGTGGAACTTACTAAATTGGACCAGGGTTTTCCCTTACCTTGGCTTCCTAGGCGGTGTTTCTTTGTGCGATGTGGACTCTCCATCTTTCTTCCTCTTCATACAATAGTTGGTGACAAACTCGATATTTCCATGTAATATGATTATTGGCCCAAAGTTCTCAGTATCATTAACTAATTTGCACTGGGGGACTAGGATACATGGGTTTCTGAATCAAGGGTTATTCGGTCTAGCGCCTAGAAGATGTAGCACCATGACTGTTTCTCATAGAATTTAATGAGAACATATTTGAAGCAGCGGGTGAGTGGGTGTTATTATTAGTTCCTAAATTATTAAGGGAAAACAGATATGCCTTAGAGGTTGATCCTCCCCATCCGTAGGGTTGGATTATCACCATGATGGTGATGTACTCGGTTGCTTAGATGGATTTGTCGTATATTTCCTCCCACTTAACCAAGTGATTTATTTTCTCCAAAGATGGAGTAAGGAGTCCCATATGTTTTAAGAGCATGAATTTCTTGACTAGAAGAAAATTTGGGTTGCATGGGTTGGTTTGTAAGAAGTGTATGGACATATTGAACAATGTCATATGGTAAATGGTGCTCTTTGTTTTCGCAATGATTTTTATGAAGGGAGATAACATGCCAAAAGGATTATCTCTTTGGAAGTATGAGTGCGTTATCATCCTTAGTTTGTGATGAATGGGGATTATTAGGGCAGATGGGTTAATGTTTGGGATATAAATATCTCATAAAGCATTGGTGCTAGTATTGGAATGATATGATAAGGGGTTATTAGTAACATTGGGTTTTGACGGGGTGATTCTCCCAAGGTCAATGATGTCTTAGATGGAAAATCTCAGAGACCAACAATTATTGATAATGTGATTAGGACATTTATGGAAATCATAATGGGAGTCTCCCTGCAAGTTCTTATCTGGGAAAATGGGTTGTGGTTTGCGGTTGAAACATCCAACTATCCAACGTTAAGGTAGTGAATATCCGAATGACATGAGCTTGAAGATCTTTTGATTGTCTTGGCTGGGCTCCGAATTCTTTGGGAGGAGGCATAATTTAATAACTTTTAGGTGGGGGTCCTGGTTGAAAGGGTGCAGTGGTAGCTACCATTTCTTGGGAGTTGATAATCGGGAATAACTCCGATTGTGGTTTGACCATGAGAGTGGTGATGTCAGATGGAGAAGCTCCCGACGAGGTGTTGTGGGCGGAGAATTGATTCCAAGCTCGATGAGGTTCTTCAGTAAATTTGGTAGCTTTGGCATTCAAACTTTCTTTCATCCTATACCTTTTGTGGTCGAGGGCCTTAAAATCTGGGATCTAGGTGGAGGGCTCATTATGTACCTCTTTATGAAAATTCATGATCATGATTTTAATCTAATCATTTTCGAAGGGGAAGTTGAACTTCTAACCGCCTAATGGGATACCGGGCGATCACTCCTATATCATATTAAAACAGGAGTCACATATGGATCATTCTTAGCATCACTGTCGAAAATCCATTTAATTACTAATATCCTATTAGGTGAGCGTTAAAAACTTTTACTTAACTACTCTTTTTAAACCATTAATATAAAACATCCACAAGTTAATGCGTAAATGAAACTGAAATGAAATAACCGAACACTTGGTTCAAATTATACAACCATATCGAATAACGTGCAAAGAATAAATAAAATCAATTGGACCATTGACCCGAATGTTTGTACAATACCTTCTATCTAGAGTACAAGGAAAGAAGCGTCTACCGAGAACCCGCAAGCATCCACAGCTGTTGCAGCAGACATCTGACTCGAAGGAAATGCCATCCAGGCATCCCTGTGTCTGGACACCTATATATATATATATATATATATATATATATATATAATATACAAAAAGAGAGGAAAAGTTGAAAAACGGGTCAAAGCCCAAATTTGAAAATATTTTGCAAGTGCATAAATGCTTTATTTTTACAAAAATAGGTTTATCTCATATTTAAGTTTGGTATCGCACTCCCATGAGATACCCCTCACCTCTCCTCTAATAGTGCACACCTAACGCACCCTAGCAACATACCCTAGTCAAGCTACCCCGCCTAACTAGTCTAAACACCCAACTACTATCTACCCTAAATAGTCCAAGTGCTAAGGGCTAAACTTTCCTCCATTCTCAACACTGCCCTAAGTTCATGCGTGGGGTGTCTCGCAAAGAGAAATCCAAACAAGGAATCCCCCGATACACTACTACTTGGCAGGGTTAATGGTAGAGATCCATTAGGCCCGTAGCACGCACAAATGTATAAATATATATATATATATATATACATCTATAATATACGCCCGAATAATATCTCCCGGACTAAGGTTTACCAATTCAATTATATCTTTATAATACACATCCGGATCTACCTCCCGGACTAAGGATTCATATACAAAGTATTTATCAATACTTATCATTTTCATGTCAAAACCTTCCATTTCCCTTCTCATATCCAGTAAATGCATTTAAAAGCCAACTCATTAGCATGAATTGCTTTTAACATATCATGTACGTTTTTAAAAGCCAATTTTATTAACATAAAAATTCTTTTCCGTTTTATATCATCCCATTTCCCTTTTTATACTCATGAAATGTACCCAAAGCCATTTTCATTATCATGAAAATGTTTTGATCAGATCATATTCTTCCACATCCCTTCTTCCATCCGGGATTGTTACCGAAGCCAAACCTTTATCCCATTTCCCTTTTTATACTCAGGAAATTTAAATTAAAGTCAATTTATTATCATAAATTGCTTTAATAAAACTAAGACCGCCCCTCCGAGTTTCCCCACTGGACGCACCCCTAAATGGATATCATCTTCCAGGGCCTATCAAACAAGACAACCTAGGAACCTAACAACGTCGGGAAGCGGCCATATGCCTGCGGTATAGTCAAGACCACACCCGGAATCTCCTAACCAGCGCAGTACAAATAAACGCCTATATGGCCTAGGGACTATATCCAACCTGCTCAATAGCCACAAAGGCTTCACCATAACGCGCGCAACTTCCCTTATGATAGAGATTTAATGAGGTGTGTATAGTCTATATTTTATCAATTATGAAAATCATTTGTCTTTCCATTTTGAAAATATTCATTTTTATATTTTCAAAATCATTACCATCATATCATATATATATATACTTTAATTACGTAGTATATACATATACCATATATTCCTCCTAGAATATATAAACGGCCATAATGGCCTATAGCATCTAGCGATGACCAATAATCCCAAAGATTCCCTCAAGGAATCATAATCATGCATTCATATAAGCATGATACTAAACCTAAGTATTTCTTACTTTAATAAACAATACCTAACTTAATCCCCTCTAGGGATTTACTTAGATAACTCCAATTATACCATTTCTCACTAAGCGAATATATATCTATATTCCCCATTTATCCTAACTATCTCGTAGGATATACCCAATCTACCATCATTTATAATTATGCTTCCTATACGCATAATTATATAGGCCTAAAAGCCCAAAACCATAACTTAGGGATTTATCCTTCCCGAACCTTGAATTTAGTGGGTCATGGAGTTCATTTCCATGAACTCAAGGACCACCTCTAGTCCTATTAATCATTCAAATGTCCCCAATACAATTTAGGAACCCTAATCCATCAATTTCTACCAATATTATATTTTCCTCGAAAATATAGGTTAAGGATTATATACTTAAAACCCTTACTTTACCCTCCTAAATTGCCTTAATTTATGAACCATAAAGTCCTAAAAGGTCATTTAGGTTATCACCTAATTAACCTCAAAGCAAGATGAAATGGAATCTATCCCATCCAAATCATCCTAGAAAAATTGTCAACTTTCAGCAAGGGTCGATCGATCGATCCATGGCGGGCAGCTTCTTCTCCGAGAAGCTGTTTCCGCCATGGAAGCTTCCTCCAAGCTTCCATCTCCTCACCTAACGACCTACAACTTAAACCAACAATAAATACACTTATAATACGGGTTCTAAACATCCTAGAACCCGGAATCACCAATTAGTTTCAATTAAAACCTAAGTTTCTCCAATTTACCATTTTTAAGGGTTTATTCATTTTAACTCCCAAAAACCCGTTTTATCCAAGAATAACCAACCCAAAACCTTTAGGGTTTGATTATACCAAACTACGGTATGAGATATTTATGCAGAAATTAAATAAAGCAAGTAAACACTTGCCTAGTGGATAAAATCCGACGTCCTCGAGTCGAATCCCACGGAGGCTGGCCGGAATCTCCCCCTTTTTCCTCTTTTCTTCCTCCTCTCTCTCTTCCCTCTCTTATTTCTCTTTTCTCTTCTCTTTTATCCCCCTCTCCCTCCTTTTATAAGGAGAAAAGGGTTAAATCCCTTAATACCCCCAAAACGACTCGTTTACTCAATTACGAGCCTATTTAACTCTGAAATTCCCTTAAACTCAATTTCGACAATCGGACACTCTTTTCCGACTATCTCGGACATTCCGAGACTCGTGGCGCAGTCAAAATTCCCATCTGAGGTACTTGACCGCAAATCACTATTCTAACCCATAAAAGTAAATGCGGGTTATCAAATCAAAATCTTGCCTCTTTTGTCGCTATACTCAACGGCGGCATATAATTAAAATATTTCGACCTATATAATCCCAGAAATAATCACGACATCCATAAAAAATCATTCAATCCTCGAAAATCTCAAAATTTACTATTTTGGGAAATTCTCCAAATTGCCAATTTATATCCAATTACGGAATTTAACGGTCCCCAAAAGGGCGGGTTGTTACAGCAATTATAATTTGTTTAACTGAAAAATCACGCTTTTACCAATATTTCCCTTTTTACACCACCAACACCTTTTAGTATTTCCATTGAAAAATACTATTTCAACACACGCATTCACCGTGTTAGAAAATACTTATTGTCATTTGAAAACTTTTTCAATATATACTTAAGCAAATTATGGGTTTAACAACTTGGTTGCTTCATTACCCATTTACCCACTTTACTTTACCACTTTTACCTTATTTCATGGACTCTAATAGATTTATGCATTTACTTGTCCATTTCATCTTTACTGGAACATTTATGACATTCATTCAAGTTAGCTTGTATTAACACATTTTACCACATAAACCATTTCTTGACATATTTCATATTTACTTTATCTTTTCTCAGAATCTTTCTATACCACATACTTCCACGAGCTCCACAACGCCGGCTATGGGCACCATATGCGCTGGTTAGTGATTTAGGGCTTTTCACTCAAGGGCTATGGGCCTTTCTTTCTTATTCCTCGGTTACATCCGAGTCCTTATTAATGTGTTTAACATTTTAAACATGTTCTCATTACCTGACTTCTTTACTTTTACCCGGCCGAAGCCAAAACCCAAACTTAACCATCCATTTTTTCATTAACACCTCGAAAATTATTTGTTTCTCCTTTAAGTCCCTTATTCACACACACATGATTTATACAAAAATCATTCATGTTTGGGACTTGATTCATTTTCACCCATACTAGTGTAAAGACATTTTTTGACATTTTTATTCCATAAAAATGTTTCACTTTTAGTAAATTACCAAGTTACCCTTTATTTGCCAAACTTACAATTTAGTCCTTTAACAAGTGTTATTTCTCAAAATGGTTATTAAGTTTCCAACTTAATATTTAAAACACTTTAGCCATTTTAACACTTGTTTAATATCACACTTTTGTCCAAATTTCACACTTGTCACTTTAACACCTTTAATACATAAATATCACCATTTACACAAGACTAATTTGTCTTCATTAAAAATTACCATGTCTTTTATTTAGAACATGTAGTCTTATACCCTACATTATTCATACTCTCAATATCCTCTTTCCCACGCAATTTTAAAGAATAAAATTTTCCTTTCTCTTACTTTATGTTAGAACCCAACAAGACCTTCTTTAAACTTGCTCAAATATTTATTATCAAAATACTACAAGTTCATATATTTAGAAAGTGGACTTAAATACTAAAATCCTATCAAGTCGATTAAACATACATTTTCTTTTAAAATTTTATACCATTTACAACAAACATATTTTTCAAGTAAATAAAACATTTTATTAATTTCTTTAAACTCGACAAATGTCCATCTATTCATAAAGTCCCCGTTTTACAAGAAATTTACAAATATTTGTTTCATAAATATTTCGACAAAATTAACATCATTCCATGTTTATTACATAAAAATTCTTATTACTTTCTTTTGCCAAAAATATATGAAATAATATTTTCTCACATTTTTATTCCATAAAAATGTTCATCATTTCCCCTTTACTAAAAATACACTAAAATAATATTTCTTCACATTTTTATGTAATAAAAATGTCCATCATGTTCCTTTTACTAAAAATACACTAAAATAACATTTCATCAATTTTTATTCCATATAAATGTCCATCATTTCCCTTTTACTATAAATACACTAAAATAATATTTCTTACATTTTTATTCCCATAAAAATTGTCTATTTTAAGTTTTACCAGAAAACTACAAAAATAATATTTTCTTACATTTTTATTTCTATAAAATGTCTATTTCTAGTTTTACTAGAAAACTTATCATTTTATTCATAGAAATCTTGCTCTTAACATTCAACAAGAACAAGACTACAATATACACCACATAGAGTCTTAAATATGGAGTGTAGATTATCCCACCTCGAATGATGCTCTAAACAGTAGAAGGCGTGAAAGATCAAGGAGGAGGACAACCCCCCACCTCTTAAGGTGGCCTTAAGAGGGGTTGTCTAGCTCAACCAAATTTACCTCAAAGAGACTCCATCCAAAACCTCTTCAAAACTCCATAAGTATATATACAGTCACCACCTCTAAAAGTCTTAATTTGAAACCTCCCATTATCACTCAAACTTGACATTTTAATCCTACACAAAGGTTTAAATTTTGCACATAAAAGTTGTGTGTTAGTACCTTGAGCCTATGTTGATTTTTGTGAAAATAAAAAGAAGAGAAAATAATTTATTGTGTTTTTCTTATGGAGAGGCTTTCGATTTGGACAGAATCCTTACACTAACAGTTAGCCAAAGGTTTCTAAAGTAAGAAGGTTTGTTGGTGTTATATATATATATATATATATATATATATATATATATATATACAACAGATGGGATAAAATAACCAGGCGACCAGGTTTTCGAAGATTACACCCCTTTTCGTAAAAAATACTTTACTCACGCAAAGAAGGACTTATGTTTACTTTTTGGTTTCCATATTTAACTCTCACAATTTGTTAACAAATACAAGTCCCTACACTTACTCATCCGCCTACAATTTCTTACCATGGGATCCACATATGTTTTTGTTTTCTACTCATGAAAGCTAATGAACCACCCTATTTGATGTTAAGTCTTTTTGGCTTCATTAACTTCTAATGATTCATACCCACCTACCAACTTTGATGACTAAGCGCACCTACCTCTATCCTCTTTGGAAGCTCATGACCCCACCCTTTTCGCTGCTAAGATAATTGGTGATATTCACTTATATGTAGAATTCGTCCAACATGCCTGCTATGCTGATGTTGTGGATATATAAATTTTCCATTTTTCTTTTTTTCTTCTTAGAGCATGTTTCCCTTGGCCCTACTTTATTTAGTTCCATCTTTTTTTCTTCTTAAAGAATGTTTCCCTTGGCCCTACTTTATTTAGTTCCAAATGAACGATTTATAGGATTAATACCACTTGGCACTTATTAAAATTTCATAATCGATATGCACATGTAACCTTAATAAATTTTCAATTCCGCACCCTAAATTCTCCTTAAATTAATGGACTTTTTAATATTCTCATAATTACTTTATTTTGCTAGCGGTGTCGATTAATCCTAATGTGGTGCCAAGCATGCGACATGCAACCCTACGTATGTCCTTTAAAATATGCATAAAATCCAATTTACCCCTTATTTGTTCATATTTTATGTAAACTTCTCATCGTCACTCCACGCACACCATGTAGTTATTATTCCAACTATTTAAATCAAAAGTCAGGGTATTACACCTCCAATATCCATACATTATGATAATGAGTCTACACTTTCCAGAGCTTATAGTAAAGTGTACAATGGAAAATGTAGACAAATTTTTCTCAGACATATTTATGTTAGACAAATGATTACAGATAGTGTAATCACAGTGTATTATGTAAAATCAAGTCAAAACTTAGCTGATCTATTTACAAAAGATCTTCTAAGAGGATTGATGTCTAAGACATCATTAGGGATAGGACTAAAGTCTATTAACAATAATCACTCTTGATGGAAATTCAACTTCACACTTGACATATTCGAGTCTCAAGTTTAATTATTAAAGTACATCATACGACGTGATAGTAAGCACTACAAAACCAAAGATCCCAAGGATAAGTGCTTAGTATATGTAATGAATCAGGAAGAGGATAAGTTTGATCATAATAGATTTACGGTGGTTTAGTTACATGGACACCTATGATATTCTACCTATATGCGTGTGAAAGTGGTGAGGCTTCATAGGAGAATTGGGCTTGACTCTAAAGCACCCATGAAATCAATGTACAAACACAAGTCCTAATACATGTGTCGGCTTATATGGATAATCAGTGAATAAAATATTTATGTGTGTAGACAAGTTCAGCTAATCGATATGGATTGATAGTTCAAAGACAAGTTTACTATACTTTCATGGTTAGCCTTGACGAATCTTCATAGGGTATTGGTTCAAGTCATGAGACACCATTACATCTACATAGTCTTACAGGAAATCAAAGATTTACAAAACATATTTTGAAAATGGTGGAGGAATGTTGGAGATTTTAAAAATAAGTGCGTAAAAGCTTGGTGTGTGAAAGCTTGTCCCACATTGGAAGTGTGTGGAGGAAAGTGGGAAACAAAGAAAATATATAAGGGAGTGTATCCCACATTGGAAAATGAGTGAAGCTAATTGAAACCCATTAAGCTATAAAAGGAGTGTGGGCAACCTTTCTTCCAAATTGGAAAAATATAAAGAAAGTGTGCACTTAATAAATAGAAATGAAAGATGAAGATTTACTTCATCAAGAATTTAAGAGGGATATTAAAGAGAGATCTAATACAGAGCAAAGCACTGTACACACACATTCGCGCACGTGTGACGACAGTGGGCTGTAGAGGCGCTAGTGGTGCACTTTGCACTTCACATGTCGCGCTCAAGCACGGTCACTTTTTAGTCCATGTAAAACTGGTTTGGTTTAATTGCACTGGTTCGAAAATGGCTTATGACTATTGGTATTTAACAATCATACCATTTTGAAATTATTTAAAGTTGTTAATCCAACAGTCATGACTCTTTATAACAAAGCATTTCATTCCCTATAAATAAAGGCCGACTAGTTCGAAATTGCACATTATTCAGATTAACCCAGTTTCAGATTTCCCAACCCCTACAAAGGGAGAGAATTTATTATGTAAACCTTTTAATTTAGGAGATCTATCTTAAGGGGGAGACGTCTCTTTCTTAAGTAGGTCATGTTAGACAAAGGGGGAGAATTTATTTACGCACTTTATATTGTTATATTCCCTATGTGTTTGATGGTGTGTTTAAGTGTGCAAGGTTTCATCTTTATTGGAAATCTTTTAAAGCGGCAAAGCATTTCATCCCATGTGTCTAGTCAAGCGTCTGTACTTTTTATTTTGGGAGGATTGTGTCATGTTAGAAGAGCTTGACGGTCCATAGGATTTTTATTTTGGTGGGTAATAGCCAAAGGGAGAGATTTGTAATGGCAAATTTTCAATCGAGTCTATTTGTAGTGGTGGCTTAATTCCGTACAAAATTAATTGAGTCATAGGACAGTAGTCAAGTGGCAAAGAGTTTTAAGATTACATCATTGCCGGTTTATATGCCAAGTTTATACATCATCAACATTTCATTACTTACAAGCTCTATAAAGGTATGAATGTATTAATATATATAGGGACTTGGAAATTTATTTTGGGTGTTATTTTTTACTAAAATTCTGTTGAAAATGCTTTTATATTTTTTTAAGAAAAATATTTTTGTTATATGTCGTTCGAACGACATTTCAGCTCGTTCAAATGAGGTCGTTTGAACAAGATATCAAATAAGCTTCTAACGACTTTCAGTCAATTTGTACTATTTTTTCGTTAGAACTCTCATCCGAATGCGACATCTAATGAGATTTTTTTTTAACTATGTTTTCTCGTTACTACCTCGTTCCAACCAAGCCATTCGAACGACATTAAAAAGTCGCTCGAACGACCTAGGGGTTAGTAGGATTTAGGGTGCCTGTGAGGGGTTTGAGGGAGAGATAAATGGATGAAGATGAGGAGGGTTGATGTTAGATTTTCTTCTATAGAAAATTATTTTAATGATCTAATTAAATTAAATCATTTTTTTTAGATCTAATCTAGTTTTTCTTGTCGATCGACATCAGGCATAATCTTTTGCATCTATACCTGTATTTTTAGGTCTAATATTTTCAATGGTCCTACGTTCTTAAAGTTTTGTTTTGTTTCCCATTTCACTCTCTTTCGAACTGTATTTGTTTTTCATTTATTCTTCTATTATTTTTGTGTTATTTAAATAATTATTTGTTATTTCAGAGCTATGGTAATTTTAGATCTCTTTATTGATTATCCTTCTCCAACCACCATTCAAGGTATCATCTTAGATCTCTTTACAAAAAAAAATATTGTATGATAGATGGGTTTTTTAGGGTTCGAAATAAGGTTATTTCATTGTTTAATGATTAAATTTTTCTCTATTAAGTTGTTGACTAAGGGTAATAAAAACCAACATGTATTAACAACAGATTCTCTCTTAGTGGCATTTTTATAATGGTTTTGAAGAGTTTTTGGTCCTAAGAGGACCCAAAAGGTAATGAAAACACTATTAAAGGGAAACAGTTGTAAAGTCTCTCTTTTTATCTGGGCATTCTAAATATATGGTGTATTTGGATTCGGATCCCAACTCCCCCTATTTCACTTATTTTCCAGTCTTGGAAAAAGTATATATTCAAAGCAATATATGTTTTTTGCTTATATTTTGATTGTATTGGGGAATAAATTACGTGATCTTATATGATTTGTGGAGAAAGGGTGAAACTTAGCTTTCTGTACATAATTTCTTCCCTAAACTTGAGTATTTATTCTATAGCCTTAATATTATTAATTGTTCAGTTGATTTGTTTTAGTTCTTTTAGATGTTCCCTCAATAGTTTTTATTAAAAAACGGCCTGATACTTTTTCATTAATTGTTTTAGGGGGTGTTACCGTACATGTATTATGAATCTTAGGTAATGGAAATTACCAAAGACCTATCTCTCAAGGCATTGTAGTTATATTTCTTTTTCTTTAATTATATTTTTTTGCAATGAGATTTATGACTACAACTTTTATTATTTTATAATATGAATAAATTCTATATTTTCTTAATTTCATTATAATATTTTGCAAATAATGTGTTACTAAGTATTCTATTACAATTACTGTAATTCCAGGTTTTGTCATATGTTTTTCACATTCTATTTATATTTCTTTTGTTATAGTATGTACAATGAAAACATGGGGAATGCGTAAACTTTATCATATGGGTTTTGTAAAGGTCCATCACCTGAACCAACACCTCAAGGGAGAAGGGGTCCATCATGATTGGCCCCTTCTCCCAAATTTAGTGCGGGAGTCCACTTTGAGTGGCCATGAACCCTCAGCTAAGACTAGTGCAAATAACATCTTGGGGGCAAGGGGTCCACCATGGATAGTCCCTCAATAAATAGATTTAACATCATAGTTTTGTGGCGAGGGAGTTCACCTTGAGTGGCCCATTGACCAAGATCAAAGCAGACAATAATAGTTGGTGGTAAGGGAGTCCACTACAAGTGGCCCCTTAGCCAAAATCAATATTAAAGGAGATTTATGGAGAGGGAGTCCAAGACAAGTGACCCATCTGCGATATATGGATATAGAAACTCACCTCTAGTGGTCCACCTCGCATTGTTTAAACTATGAAAGAAGGAAAAAGGTATTAGGACGAGGGGACTCACTTTGAGAGTCCACTTTGTCCAAAAGTAATATTATAAATAAAAAGGACTAAGGATGAGGGGGTCCACCACAATGGTCCCTCATCCCAATAATTGATTAATTTTTAACAAATAAAGTACTAAGGATTACTTTCTTGCACAGGTAGACTAGTTGAGCAAGTAGGGTTCAAGAAGGAAAGTTAGGATCTCCTGGGAGTTTTTGTTTGGTGGCTAAGAGACAAGGTTTACTGAGCAAGCTTGGGCAGAGTTTTTCACCAAGTGGGCAAAAGTAATCCCTCTAAGGAGAGTGACTGCTCAAGTGGTGAGCCAATTCATTAGGAAATATATCATATGCAAGTTCGGTATCCCTAAAGTGATCCTAACAGATAATGGGAAGCAGTTTGTGTGTAAGGAAATGGGGCCCCTCACGAATAAGTACAAAATTGTGCACAACAGTTCAACCATCTCATACCCAAAGAGGAATGGTCAGGAGAATGCTACAAAAAAGACACTGATTAATATTCTAAAGAAGATGCTTGAGTGTGACACCCCGACTAATTAAATATCGGGTAGCTACTCCTTTATTAAATCAATACAAAATGCCAAGTTGGTTCAATTAATAGCATCACTGTCGAAAACGTTTTAATGATTACTAACCACCTAGTATTTAAAAAGTAAGTTGCCAAATTTTAATTTAAGTCTGGTTAACATGCAGTAAAAGAATAATGAAAGAATAACAACCATTCACCATAACGAAGCAATAGAATAACCAACGAAACAATAATAAGTGTCCGGAGGAAAACTCCTCACAATAATCCCACAACTGAAATAAGTGAAACAATGAATCCGGAATTAATTACATGCCAAAAGTCTGAAAATCTGAAATAGGAAATGTTTCTAATAGAAATGGGCGACATGACCTACAACTGATGAAAGCTGAATATAGAGTCAAGATAGATGAAGCGTCTATTAGAAAAGTCCTGTAACTTCCACAAACAGCTACAGGTCGTCATCTGGATGAGAATCCTAAGCATAGTGTCCTTGTGGCTGGGCACCTAAAATGGTTTTTACAAAAAAATAGATTTGAAAGCAAACGGGTCAGAGCCCGAAAGTGGAGAGTATTTAAAATAGCAAGTGTTTTAATAACATTAAAACAATAAATGCAAAATACATGTTAGGACGTGCACTCACATGAAATACTCACCCCTCGCCTAATTGTGCACTCCTAACGTATCATACCCATCTAAGTGATATACGTAACTTACCAAACCGTAATAAGTTCTACCCCTTACTACTCGATTCTCATGATGCATTCTAGCGTTATCAACTAAATAGAGGGCGTTACTTAAACTCGGATTCTCAATTATTAGCAATACAATTCTCTACCGGTTATCCCGTTATAACTTCTCAAAACATTACCATAATTGCACTCATAATACTTAACATGAAAGTTCTCATTATTTAAGTGTATATTATTCATGTCATAAATATACAATACAAGTACCCCGAGACTAGCTATGGCGCACACATACTCTGCTATCCATCCCGGTACATCATGTACATAAGGATCACGCATTCCGAATCTCTCAGGAATCGTACTCAAATAATAGCAAATCACAAAACAATGGAGGCGAACACAGTCACATCACATGGGTCACGCACATACCTACGCTCCCACGATCAGCAGACTTATTAACTTCCCAATAAGTCCTTCTCTGACCTATGTTCTCGAGGTACTAATCTAAATCCGGTCAACACAAGGATTAGAGGGCCCTAAGCGAACGTAAACCTTCCGTGATAGCAAGTATGGTAGGTATGCCATACACATAAAATCATATACATATACTAAGTATGCACACATCTTAGAAATCACCATAATTAATTTGTGGTACACTTCTCATTCTCGTACCGACATATAATGTTACACAATTTACATATTCCCGGTTAATATAATTATTCAAGCCGTCAATTGTTCTCACATCGTAATAGACACTCACGTCCTAATCCATAATTTCCATTTGGTTCAAATCACACTTCTAGGTTTTACTCCTCTATATATCCCAAATGTCCCTACCATAACAATTTATCATCAAGGGAATGTTATCTCTACAATTAAATAAGGTTACGGGATACGCGAAATCAAAACATGCCAAAAAGCCCAAACTGTCAGCTCGTTAGAAGTCTTATTCGAACGAGGTTGTTCGAACGAGAGTTCGTTCGAATGAAGTGGGCCTTCTAACGAGATCTTCTTCGAACGAAAGTCATCGAATGAACATCCCTCTCGTTAGAAGTCAAACTGTCAACTCGTTAGAAGATCGTTCGAACGAGCTCGTTCGAACGACCTGGGCAGGTCTTCTAACGAGAGGCCAGTTTCGTGGGTTTCGATGAAGAAGAAGAACCCTTCAAAAATTGCAGGTCCGAATCGATTCGCCCCCTCAAGCGAATCGATTCGGTTTGGTAAAAATGGCAGGTCTGCATTGACCGAATCGATTCGGACCCAAGCCGAATCGATTCGGCCTATTGCAGAAGCCCATGTCTTTGGACCCGAATCGATTCGCCTTGGAGGCCGAATCGATTCGCTATACCGAATCGATTCGGAATAGGACCGAATCGATTCGGAAACAGGGCATTTTGAGGTATTTTCTCCATAGTGAATTCAAACCCTTTTTGGTTGGGTTTATTGATTTGGGGCCTTCTCTTATGATGAAAGAGGTATGTTCTTGGAGACACATAAGGAGTTTCTCACACATTAGAATTTTGGGGACTCCTTAGGGTAATTTGAGAGAAATGTATCCATGTATGTATTTGGAGTTATGTATAGAGATTTTGGGGGAAAACCTTTGGGATTGAGAATCCTAATTGTAGATGAAAAGTAGGTGTAGATGTGATATGAGGCTAGGAACTCTTAGAGAGATCTCAGACTAGGGTATTCACAAAAGTGATCGAACCATAGTCGAAATCGAGGGAAATGAGATTATTTGATGATTGAAAGAATGAGCTTGAGGCTGATAGACTATTAGTTATATGTATACCGATAGTCAAAATGATTACTAGATTCTTTAATGTACTCTCAGATATAGATGAAATGTGTAGTGAAGGATTCCTACGCAAACTCTTGGGTGATAGCCCTAATGTGGAATATATATAGGTATAGATATATACATATGGTTTGGGAGACTATTAATCATAGGAAACTGATCGAATATGTTTCAAGTATGGGATTATATTCACGTATCGAGGTAAATTAAAGGAATTGTGGTGACGGCTTGCATATTGAGGACTATGTATACTTATAGCCAGGTATATATATATCTTATACATATGAACGAGAATTAGTTTATATATATAGATAAGGATATGTGAATATGTGTTGATATATATATATATATATATATCTGTATGTATATAGATATATGGATATCTTTATGTTGTGGACATACATGGTATGGATATTTAAACCGTATATGATGGTTTATTATTTGATCATATGATTGGATCATATGGATTATATATATTATGCATCTAAATGATATATATACTTAATTGGTTAAGCATACCCCGCTCATGCTATCATTGGGAAGTTGCGCGCGTAGAGGGTGAGCATCCTGGCTAGAAAAGAAGGGTGTGGATATTCCCCAGGTCATAGTCGTCCCGTGTGTTATTATATGATATATATATTTATTTTTGGGATGAGACGTGATGGGTATGTTTCGTCTCATTGCCGGTTTGGAGCTATGACCGCTTCCCGGGACGTCGTGTGCGTGAGTTTACCACGAGATGGGTGTCGTTTAGTCCCACCATGGTGGCCCCAGTATTGCTACGTGAGCCGGGCACTGGGAAGATGATAGCATTGATGCAGTTTATCGGCGATATATATAGGCGGGTATATTATGTGCATGGCCTTGTACATCATATGTAGTATGTACACTTGGCTATTGGATTGATGATGATATATATACGGTTAGAAATAAATACCTATATATATATATATTTATATATATATATCCTATAGATGAAAGGATATGGACTTTTATGAAGTACATCTTAGATGATTATGGTGTACTAGATTGATGGGGGTTGGTGTATCGCACATAAGGTATTATTCGGTTACATCATCCCAAGGATATTATTGGAGGTTCTTTTATTTTATTTTAGTTGTTTTCTTTTTCTTTTCTTCTTTCTTTCTTTAGTAGTTATAGTTAGTAATAATGGTAGTATTAACTTGTATGTTGAGGATTATGGATCTCTAGGATCGACATTGCCCAGGAGTAGTGTAACGAGGTGGTTCCTTGTTTGGATTTCGCTTTACGAGACACCTCACGCACGAAACGCAGTGCCATGTCGAGATTTGAGAGAAGTAATTCCATAGGTGGCATCTCGGATCTCTGGTCTTGACCTTGTCAGGAGTAGTGTAACGGGGCGGTTCCTTGTTTGGATTTCGCTTTGCGAGACTCCCCACGCACGAAACGTATTACAATTTTGGGATTAGAGAGAAGTCTTGCCAATATTCCATGTGCATGTTATTAAGTATATTAATTCTTACGTTTTTAGCCTATATATATATATATATATATATATATATATATATATATAGGGGAAATGTTTTAAGGATTATGATGATTATAATTCATAAGATTATTAATCGGAATTCATTAAGCCTATTATGGCATAATTGTTGCAATCGTAATCTAATAGGAATAGAAATGGGTGGATCCTTAGATTATGACGGGAAGGTAGCTCTCGTGGATATAGGCTAGGCCTGATAAGTTAGGTTGTCCTAAAATCAATGGGGGTAATTTAACTAAAATTCGAGGACGCGAATAGGTGCGCGCCTTTAGATGAGAGGTGAGTTGGGGTTCCACGAGAGTGCGGTCTCACTTATTTATGAAATTAAGTACACCGGTATTTATTATGCACGGTTAACGCACTTGCTAAATATTTTCACATTCGGGGCTCTGACCCGTTTTCTTTTCTCTCCTGCTTGTATATATATATGTATTTCCACAGGTATCCTACCGCATGGATGCCGGATGACTTTCTATCCAGAGTCTTGGGAGCCGTGACAGGTGCGGACTGTTGCGGGATGTTTCATGTAGCTGCTTCCTACTTCTTTAAAATTCTAGGTAGGCTTCATGTTGTATATCGGGTTTGTATCATAGGGATATTTATATACATGTTTATATTTATTCCATTTCAGTTATTGTATTTGCTGTGACCCGACAACTTATTCGGGTTTATTTATTTATGGCATATTCATGTATAGTGATTCCTTTCATTTCTTATAGTGCTTCTTGCATCTCTCTCTTATTCTTTAGTAGTTTCATAGTGTTGGGTTATTGTATGTTGCAAGTTTTAATTTATATTAACATCTCGCTTATATGATATCGGGTAGTTAGTCCTATATTATATAGTACCGATAGTTGATGTTGAGACTGGACCATCTGGAATTCCTGATTTAATATAGTATAGGGCTGGCCACCCGTTATTATTTTAAGCGGGGTGTTACAGATGGTATCAGAGCATCAGGTTCTAGAGTCCTTAGGATCTGTGCGCGTTCTGCATTCTTCCGTTAACGTTCTTGACATAAAGCCCTACAAATAGGACTGTTGTGTTCACTGCGTTGTTTCTTCTGTGAAGTGCATTCACTTGATTGGCATTCTGGTAACAGTTGCTCTTGTTTCGTTTCAGACGTCGCCTAGATTTTGTCGTCTAGGAAAGGATAGGATTAGAAGTACAATACCCATAGTATATTTTGGGTACGCTTCAATCGGGGGTATTTGTCTTCCCCGGTTTTGGAGGAGTTATTGAGGAGATTTCTAGCAGTGGTTCGAGGTGATTTATCGGCAGTTGAGTAAGAAAGGTAATTTACTCGAATGGCGAATCTTGGTCTTAGTGAGGTAAGTCCGAGGAGAGACATGTAGTGTAGTCCTTGGGAGGTCTAGATTGAGAATCTGTTAACTTTAGTTAGGAAACCTAATGTTGGTGACTTTTACCGAGGTGAGGTTGGTGTAGTTGTCCCAATATTAGGAGTATCGCCTTCTAAGATGAGGGAGAATGCCTTTGGAGACTAAGTTTCGTTGTGTAGAACTGAAGGAGTTTTTGACAGTTGCAATCGCACCTTGCCCTTCAATATGGTTAGGAAGGATTCTGAGGAAGATGTTTCTCTTGTGAAGAAATAGGCTTAGGGATAATGATTTTCCTGGAAGGAGTTGAGGACCCTGAGTTGAGATTCTAAGGTGAGGGGAAACCATTAGGTTATGGAATTGTAAGGTAGAATACCTTTCTTTGGGTTTAAGTTACGCTTTGTGCGATAGTGGGAACGTCGCGTGTGAGGTGTGATGAGTAGCTAGTCGCTATACCGCTAGGGGGTATGGAATTTTCCTAGAGAAGGAAGTGAGCAAGTGTGGCCTTGGTATGGCGTCTTGGGAGATGATACACCTTTTCGTAACGAAATAGTAAGGAAGTTTTAGAATCCCAATGAGGGAAGGATTTATTTTTATATAAAGGTGTTAATATGATGTATAGGAATTTCATAACTGAGAGGTTCAGAGTTTGGTAGATTTGTGAGGAGCGGATAGTTTAGCTCATAGTTGTGCTAGTTTTGAGAACTAGGTATTGGCTAGAGTATTGTATTAATTGAGGCCTTGTGTTTTAAACATAAGGTGTTTGTTTGGCGTGTCGAAAGACGCGGAAAATATTTATATCATATTATTGTATAGGCCCTCGGGCAATATCAAAAATATGGATTTTTTTTTATATAAAACCTTAACCCTGGTTCAACTAATCTCAATCCCCGACCTAGCTACACAGTAGTGTATTGGGAGGGTTCCTTGTTTGGATTTCGCTTGCGAGACCTCCCCCGCACGAAGGTGGCTAGCGTCAGGAATTGAGGAGAGTTCAACCAGTGGAAATTTTCAAACTTTTATATATTTAGTATATTGTTATAGATTATATTACCGAGGGTTATCTTACAATTTTGAGGCTAATGGAGCCTGATTAAAATTCTACGAGTGGAGACTCAGGTACGGGGTGTATGGGCGCCCTGAGTAGTTAGTTTGTTTTAAAGGCTATATGGTTCAACGTGAAAACTAGAAAGGATCGGCATAGTGATCGTGAGGATTGATGTAAGGACTAGATGATATCGATGTCCTAGGCTCGTCTTAAATTTCGCGGACGAAATTTTTTGTAAGGGAGGAAGATTGTAACACCCCAAGACTTTTGAGACTGAGAAATTTAATTTTGGGAAAATTAAATTTAATTAAATTGGAGAATTTTAAAATTTGGGAATTTAAGTCCAAAAATAGAGGACGTTTCAAAGTATTCCGGATGATATTTTTGAGGGTACCATCGATCCCGGAAGGGTCGAGATAGTCAAAATGACTGTCATTGGGTCTTATTTCGGCTCCTGAATGTTTTTAAGTTGTTTTGACTTGAATTGGAGTCAACGAGTCATTTAAAGTGTGTATTAACATTTAAAACTGGGATTTTGTTTTAAAAGGTTGGAGGCTTACGGATGAAGCCATTTCTCATTTGAGAGAAAGAGAGAAGAGCCCTAGAGAGAGAACAAGAAGAGGAAGAAGAAGAAAGGAAGAGAGAGAGGAAGAAAAGCTTGGAGTTTTCCGGCCCTACCGCGACATCGAGGACGATTCAACCTCTACAAACCTGAGGCAAGTGTTTAATCTTGCTAAATAGCTATTTGTGTATTTCATTTCATAATTTGTGGGTTAAAGAAATGGATTTTTTGGGTATTAATGTCAAAACCTAGATTTTTAGGTTTAAATCTTGAAATCAATGATTAAATATGGATTTAATGGAATAGAAAAGTTTGGGATCAACTTTGGGTTGACTTATGGGGTTAAAATCATAAATTGATGAAGGTTTAATTGTTAGAAATGAAAATTTAGGGTTTAGAATTCGTGGGTTTCGATGAAGAAGAAGAACCCTTCAAAAATTGCAGGTCCGAATCGATTCACCCCCTCAAGCGAATCGATTCGGTTTGGTAAAAATGGCAGGTCTGCATTGACCGAATCGATTCGGACCCAAGCCGAATCGATTCGGCCTATTGCAGAAGCCCAGGTCTTTGGACCCGAATCGATTCGCCTTGGAGGCCGAATCGATTCGCTATACCGAATCGATTCGGAATAGGACCGAATCGATTCGGAAACAGGGCATTTTGAGGTATTTTCTCCATAGTGAATTCAAACCCTTTTTGGTTGGGTTTATTGATTTGGGGCCTTCTCTTATGATGAAAGAGGTATGTTCTTGGAGACACATAAGGAGTTTCTCACACATTAGAATTTTGGGGACTCCTTAGGGTAATTTGAGAGAAATGTATCCATGTATGTATTTGGAGTTATGTATAGAGATTTTGGGGAAAACCTTTGGGATTGAGAATCCTAATTGTAGATGAAAAGTAGGTGTAGATGTGATATGAGGCTAGGAACTCTTAGAGAGATCTCAGACTAGGGTATTCACAAAAGTGATCGAACCATAGTCGAAATCGAGGGAAATGAGATTATTTGATGATTGAAAGAATGAGCTTGAGGCTGATAGACTATTAGTTATATGTATACCGATAGTCAAAATGATTACTAGATTCTTTAATGTACTCTCAGATATAGATGAAATGTGTAGTGAAGGATTCCTACGCAAACTCTTGGGTGATAGCCCTAATGTGGAATATATATAGGTATAGATATATACATATGGTTTGGGAGACTATTCATCATAGGAAAATGATCGAATATGTTTCAAGTATGGGATTATATTCACGTATCGAGGTAAATTAAAGGAATTGTAGTGACGACTTGCATATTGAGGACTATGTATACTTATAGCCAGGTATATATATATCTTATACATATGAACGAGAATTAGTTTATATATATAGATAAGGATATGTGAATATGTGTTGATATATATATATATATATATATATATATATATCTGTATGTATATAGATATATGGATATCTTTATGTTGTGGACATACATGGTATGGATATTTAAACCGTATATGATGGTTTATTATTTGATCATATGATTGGATCATATGGATTATATATATTATGCATGTAAATGATATATATACTTAATTGGTTAAGCATACCCCGCTCATGCTATCATTGGGAAGTTGCGCGCGTAGAGGGTGAGCATCCTGGCTAGAAAAGCAAGGTGTGGATATTCCCCAGGTCATAGTCGTCCCGTGTGTTATTATATGATATATATATTTATTTTTGGGATGAGACGTGATGGGTATGTTTCGTCTCATTGCCGGTTTGGAGCTATGACCGCTTCCCGGGACGTCGTATGCGTGAGTTTACCACGAGATGGGTGTCGTTTAGTCCCACCATGGTGGCCCCAGTATTGCTACGTGAGCTGGGCACTGGGAAGATGATAGCATTGATGCAGTTTATCGGCGATATATATAGCCGGGTATATTATGTGCATGGCCTTGTACATCATATGTAGTATGTACACTTGGTTATTGGATTGATGATGATATATATACGGTTAGAAATAAATACCTATATATATATATATATATATATATATTTATATATATATATCCTATAGATGAAAGGATATGGACTTTTATGAAGTACATCTTAGATGATTATGGTGTACTAGATTGATGGGGGTTGGTGTATCGCACATAAGGTATTATTCGGTTACATCATCCCAAGGATATTATTGGAGGTTCTTTTATTTTATTTTACTTGTTTTCTTTTTCTTTTCTTCTTTCTTTCTTTAGTAGCTATAGTTAGTAATAATGGTAGTATTAACTTGTATGTTGAGGATTATGGATCTCTAGGATCGACATTGCCCAGGAGTAGTGTAACGAGGTGGTTCCTTGTTTGGATTTCGCTTTGCGAGACACCTCACGCACGAAACGTTGTGCCATGTCGAGATTTGAGAGAAGTAATTCCATAGGTGGCATCTCGGATCTCTGGTCTTGACCTTGTCAGGAGTAGTGTAACGGGGCGGTTCCTTGTTTGTATTTCGCTTTGCGAGACTCCCCACGCACGAAACGTAGTACAATTTTGGGATTAGAGAGAAGTCTTGCCAATATTCCATGTGCATGTTATTAAGTATATTAATTCTTACGTTTTTAGCCTATATATATATATATATATATATATATATATATATATATATATATATATATATATATATATATATATGTGTATATGTATATGTATAGGGGAAATGTTTTAAGAATTATGATGATTATAATTCATAAGATTATTAATCGGAATTCATTAAGCCTATTATGGCATAATTGTTGCAATCATAATCTAATAGGATTAGAAACGGGTGGATCCTTAGATTATGACGGGAAGGTAGCTCTCGTGGATATAGGCTAGGCCTGATAAGTTAGGTTGTCCTAAAATCAATGGGGGTAATTTAACTAAAATTCGAGGACGCGAATAGGTGCGTGCCTTTAGATGAGAGGTGAGTTGGGGTTCCACGAGAGTGCGGTCTCACTTATTTATGAAATTAAGTACACCGGTATTTATTATGCACGGTTAACGCACTTGCTAAATATTTTCACATTCGGGGCTCTGACCCATTTTCTTTTCTCTCCTGCTTGTATATATATATGTATTTCCGCAGGTATCCTACCGCATGGATGCCGGATGACTTTCTATCCAGAGTCTTGGGAGCCGTGACAGGTGCGGACTGTTGCGGGATGTTTCATGTAGCCGCTTCCTACTTCTTTAAAATTCTAGGTAGGCTTCATGTTGTATATCGGGTTTGTATCATAGGGATATTTATATACATGTTTATATTTATTCCATTTCAGTTATTGTATTTGCTGTGACTCGACAGCTTATTCGGGTTTATTTATTTATGGCATATTCATGTATAGTGATTCCTTTCATTTCTTATAGTGCTTCTTGCATCTCTCTCTTATTCTTTAGTAGTTTCATAGTGTTGGATTATTGTATGTTGCAAGTTTTAATTTATATTAACATCTCGCTTATATGATATCGGGTAGTTAGTCCTATATTATATAGTACCGATAGTTGATGTTGAGAC
Organism: Sambucus nigra; assembly: GCA_949130495.1. Classification (NCBI taxonomy): domain Eukaryota; kingdom Viridiplantae; phylum Streptophyta; class Magnoliopsida; order Dipsacales; family Adoxaceae; genus Sambucus; species Sambucus nigra. The sequence continues at coordinate 348,940,976 of OX422223.1, read as the reverse complement.
TGGACCATCTGGAATTCCTGATTTAATATAGTATAAGGCTGGCCACCCGTTATTATTTTAAGCGGGGTGTTACAATATTTCCTTAGCGAGGTAATATGAAACACATCATGAATCCGATGCAAATGCTCCGGTAACCCAAGTCTATATGCAACAGACCCAATCCTCTCGATGATAGGGAATGGCCCCACGTATCTTGGTGCCAACTTCCCCTTCTTCCCAAATCACATAATCCCCTTCATAGGAGATACTCTGAGTAAAACCTGGTCCCCCACTTGGAACTCCCTGAAGAACTTCTTCGCATCAGCATAGCTCTTCTGCCGATCCTGAGCTACCCGAATGCGACTCCGAATCAATTCTATCCTCACCTAAGTATCCTGAATCACTTCCGGCCCAAGTAGTTTGTTGTCCCCCACCTCCAACCAACATGCTGGGGAACGACAAGGTCTACCGTACAACGCCTCAAATGGATCCATGCCAATGGTGAACTGGTAGGAGTTGTTGTAAGCAAACTCCACCAGTGGAAGATACTGCTCCCATCCACCCCCAAAATCAATGATGCACATACGTAGCATGTCCTCCAACATCTGATTTGTACGCTCGGTTTGTCCATCGGTCTGTGGGTGATATGCCGTACTCAACCGCAATTCCGTGCCCATGGCCTCCTGAAAACTTTACTAAAATCGTGAAACAAATATTTTGTCTCTGTCAGACACGATATTTAGGGGCACACCGTGAAGTCTCACTATCTCTGAAATAAAGAGCTGGGCATACTGTCCCGTAGTTTAGTCTGTCCTTATGGGTAGAAAATGAGTGACTTTGGACAACCTGTCCACAATCACCCAAAAAGGAGTCGTGACCCCTCTGTGACGTAGGCAACCCCGTGATAAAATCCATGGATATGCTCTCCCACATCCACATCGGGACCTCCAATGGCTGTAGAAGTCATGTCGATCTTTGATGATCCTCTTTTACCAGCTGACAAGTGGCGCATTTAGAAACAAACACGGAAATATCTCTCTTCATCCCGCTCCACCAATACTGTCGGCTCATGTCTTGGTATATTTTATCCCCACCAGGATGTATCGCGAACCGTGAGCCGTGCGACTCTGCCATTACCCCGTGTCGCAATTCCTCCCCTTCCGGAACTACCAATATCCCATTGAAGCGTAATCCCCCGTCTGAGCTAACGGTATAGGACTCGGCTCCTTCTGCTAGTAATCGAACTATCTGCTCCTGACAGAACGAGTCATTTGCCTGGGCCTTTACTACCTTCGTGACAATCTGTGGTGTAACGGTCATCACAGACATGAACGATCGGGCCACTACATCCTGGTGTCCCAACTCTTTCCATTTGGCCTTCCACACCCCTGCCACCTCATCTACTGGCCTACGGCTCAATGCGTCTGCTACCACGTTAGACTTCCCCGGGTGATATTGGATATCAAACTGATAATCCTTCACAAACTCAAGCCACCTTCGCTGCCGCATATTCAACTCCTTCTACGTGAATAGGTACTGTAGGGACTTGTGGTCCGTGAACAATTGAAATTTCTCCCCCAAAAGATAATGTCTCCAAATTCGAAGGGCAAATACCACTGCCGCCAACTCCAAGTCATGGGTGGGGTAATTCTTCTCGTGAGGCTTAAGCTTACGGGAAGAATAAGCTATGGCCTGACTCTCCTGCTGCAATACACCTCCAAGTCCTTGCAAGGACGCATCGGTGTAAACTAGATACTCAACTCCCGGTCTCGGCAATGCTAACACAGGTGCTGAGGTCAACTTGTACTTCAACTCATCGAATGCCAACTGACAGGCATCACTCCAGATGAACAGCACACCTTTACGAGTCAGATGTGTCAAAGGACCTGCTATCTTCAAAAATCCCCGAATGAACCTCTTGTAGTATCCTGCTAGGCCCAAGAAACTACGGATCTCTGTCGGTGTCGTGGGTTGTCCCCACTCTCTCACCGCGGATACCTTTCCCGGATCAACAGATATCCCTTGGTTGGAAATAATGTGTCCCAAAAACTGGACCTCCTTCAGCCAAAACCCGCACTTCTTATACTTTGCATACAGCTCGTTCTGACGTAGCGTCTGCAAAACTTGCCTCAAAGGCTCAGCGTGCTCCTCCTCTGTCTGGGAGTAAACCAGAATATCATCAATGAAGACAATGACAAACTGATCTAGGAAATCTCTGAACACCCTATTCATCAAGTCCATAAACACGACTGGAGCATTGGTCAAACCAAAAGGCATAACCCGAAACTCGTAAGAACCATATCTCGTTAAGAACGCAGACTTCGAGACATCTTCTTCCCTGATACGCAAATGATGGTATCCCGATCACAAATCAATCTTGGAGAAGAAAGAAGCTCCGCTCAACTGGTCGAATAGGTCATCGATTCGAGGCAACGGATACTTATTCCGTATCGTGACCTTGTTCAAATCTCGGTAGTCCACACACAATCTCAGTGAACCATCTATCTTCTTTACAAACAAAACTGGAGCGCCCCAAGGTGAGGTACTCCTGCGAATAAAGCCCTGACCCAACAGCTGCTCTATCTGATCCCGTAGCTCTCGCATCTCTGCCGGAGCCATACGGTACGGTGCGCGTGCTATAGGTCTCGTATCTGGCAATAAGTCTATGACAAAGTCTATCTCTCGACTGGGGGTAGGCCTGGTATCTCCTGAAACACATCGGAATACTCCCTGACAACTGGGATCGAATCTAAAGGAATCACAACCTCCTTAGAGGTATCCTCCTCTATGTAATACAAATGAGCGATCGAGCCTCCCTCTAGGCGAGGCATCGCCACTACAAACATCTCTTGCCCCGGAATGGAAAAAACAATGCTCCCACCGAAGCAATCAATCATGGCTCTATAATCTGCGAGCCAATCCATACCGATAATCACATCGTGCACATGCATATCTAATACCAACATGTCTGCAGGTAATACCAAACTACCAATCTCTACCCCCACTCCCCGGCATATAAAGAAAATAAGTGACCCACTCCCCAATGGTGAGTCTACACACGTCACTGTGCTCTCTGCTATGGCTAACAACCCTAAGGCTTTCGCAAAATGTGTAGCTATAAAACAATGCGTTGCCCCCGTATCAAACAAAACCCGACCCATAGTACCATGGATAGGAAACATACCCTCAATCGCGGGTGGTTCCTGTGGAGCTGCTTCCTGGTGGATGTTATAGACACGTCCATACTGTAACTGCCCCTGCTGCACTGGAGCTGCTGGAATGGCTGGTAGGGCTGGCACCTGGGCTGGAGCTGGGAGGGAAGGTGGAAAAAGTGGCCTATGTGGCTCATGTCGAGCACCCTGCTGCTGCTGCGGGGCCCTGCCCCTATCAGGACAGTCCTGGCATTTATGGCCAGTCTTGCCACAAACGTAACACTTCCCCGGGAAGTTCCCCCCTCTCTGTCCCTGCTGCCCCCGGCCCTGGTGGCCGTTACCGTTCCTCCCCTGGCCCTGCTGGCCCTGCTGAAACTGCTGTTGTTGACCATAATGACCCTGTTGGCCCTGATGGCCGTTCGGACCCTAATGGCCCTGCCGGAAACCTCCCTGTCCGTGCCTGAAATTTCCCGATCTGAACCTCTTGTGATCCCCTTGCTGGGAACCCTGGTCACCCTGTCTCTGCCCCTGAATAGATTGTGCCCCACTGGCACCATATCCTCCAGTCCTGCCCTGATGGCTGGACTCTCTCGATCTCTTGCCCTCAGCCATGTGAAAGCGGTGATCCTGGCAGTGTAACAGTGCAGTGTTAACCACATCAGAGTAAGTGGCCAACGATAGATTCCCCAACAAATGCTGACGGATCCTCCAAGTCAACCCGTCTATAAATTTCTGGATCTTCTTCTCCTCACTCGGTATCTCGTACGGAACAATATTCAACAGATTTGTAAATTTGGCCTCATACTCGGCCACAGTCTTACCCTCCTGTCTAAGGCTCATCAACTTCCTTCTCATTTCCGTGTGAACAGCTGACAAAAAATATTTGCGGTCAAACCGCACCCAAAACTCCTGAATAGTGAGAGTATCTCTCTCCTCCACGGTGGTAATAGACTCCCACCACTGCAGTGCGGACCCCACTAGCTTAAAGGTAGCTAATATCTGCTTTTGGACATCGGTGCACTCATACATCCTCAGGTGCCGCTGAATGTCCTTCCTCCACTGAGTCGAAACCACAACATCGGAGCTACCTGCGAACTCCGGTGGGTGTGCTTTCTGAAAAGAATCACGTACACGTTCCCAAGCAGATGGGAATGCATGTGCCTGAACTGGCGCGGCTACTGGCGCCTGAGGTGGTGCCTGCTGAACTACGGCTAGTGCGGCATTTACCGCCTGGGCCACAATGGCTGCAACCTCGGTGGCATTCATCGTGCCCTGAACTGGTGCGGGCTGTGGTTCTGGCGTTGCATCCCTGGGAACCCATTGTGCACGTTGTGGAGGCATCTGAAATAAGAATGAAGTCTATAAGTTCGCAGTTATAAACTCCAAATAGCCGAAGAACGTAGCATATATAAGAGAATACAACAGTCGTAAAATATAGGGATCTACATCAAAGAAAGCTCAGCGGAAACATAATAAGCCGTACAGATCCTAAAGGACACTAGAACCTGATGCTCTGATACCACCTGTGACACCCCGACTAATTAAATACCGGGTAGCTACTCCTTTATAAAATCAATACAAAATGCCAAGTTGGTTCAGTTAATAACACCACTGTCGAAAACGTTTTAATGATTACTAACCACCTAGTATTTAAAAAGTAAGTTGCCAAATTTTAATTTAAGTTTGGTTAACATGTAGTAAAAGAATAATGAAAGAATAACAACCATTCACCATAACGAAGCAATAGAATAACCAACGAAACAATAATAAGTGTCCGGAGGAAAACTCCTCACAACAATCCCACAACTGAAATAAGTGAAACAATGAATCCGGAATTAATTACAAGCCAAAAGTCTGAAAATCTGAAATAGGAAATGTTTCTAATAGAAATGGGCGACATGCCCTACAACTGATGAAAGCTGAATATAGAGTCAATATAGATGAAGCGTCTATTAGCAAAGTCCTGTAACTTCCACAAACAGCTACAGCTCGTCATCTGGATGAGAATCCTAAGCATGGTGTCCTTGTGGCTGGGCACCTAAAATGGTTTTTACAAAAAAATAGATTTGAAAGCAAACGGGTCAGAGCCCGAAAGTGGAGAGTATTTAAAATAGTAAGTGTTTTAATAACATTAAAATAATAAATGCAAAATACATGTTAGGACGTGCACTCACATCAAATACTCACCCCTCGACTAATTGTGCACTCCTAGCATATCATACCCATCTAAGTGATATACGTAACTTACCAAACCGTAATAAGTTCTACCCCTTACTACTCGATTCACGTGATGCATTCTAGCATTATCAACTAAATAGAGGGCATTACTTAAACTCGGATTCTCAATTATTAGCAATACAATTCTCTACCGGTTATCCCGTTATAACTTCTCAAAACATTACCATAATTGTACTCATAATACTTAACATGAAAATTCTCATTATTTAAGTGTATATTATTCACGTCATAAATATACAATACAAGCACACCGAGACTAGCTACGGTGCACACATACTCTGCTTTCCATCCCAGTACATCACGTACATAAGGATCACGCATTCCGAATCTCTCAGGAATCGTACTCAAATAATAGCAAATCACAAAACAATGGAGGCGAACACAGTCACATCACATGGGTCACGCACATACCTACGCTCCCACGATCAGCAGACTTATTAACTTCCCAATAAGTCCTTCTCTGACCTATGTTCTCGAGGTACCAATTTAAATTCGGGCAACACAAGGATTAGAGGGCCCTAAGCGAACGTAAACCTCCCATGATAGCAAGTATGGTAGGTATGTCATACACATAAAATCATATACATATACTAAGTATGCACACATCTTAGAAATCACCATAATTAATTTGTGGTACACTTCTCATTCTCGTACTGATATATAATGTTACACAATTTACATATTCCCGGTTAATATAATTATTCAAGCCGTCAATTGTTCTCACGTCGTAATAGACACTCAAGCCCTAATCCACAATTTTCATTTGGTTCAAATCACACTTCTAGGTTTTACTCCTCTATATATCCCAAATGTCCCTCCCATAACAATTTATCATCAAGGGAATGTTATCTCTACAATTAAATAAGGTTATGGGATACGCGAAATCAAAACAGGCCAAAAAGCCTAAACTGTCAGCTCGTTAGATGTCTCGTTCGAACGAGGCTGTTCGAACGAGAGTTCGTTCGAACGAAGTGGGCCTTCTAACGAGATCTCGTTCGAATGAAAGTCATCAAATGAACATCCCTCTCATTAGAAGTCAAACTATCAACTCGTTAGAAGCTCGTTCGAACGACCTGGGCAGGTCTTTTAACGAGAGGCCGTTTCGAGCCCCGATTTTCCTATTCTCGTTTTTCCATCTTTTCTTCACCTCTAATCTCATCTAAACATCAATCCAACAATTGTTCAAGGTTTCTAATCATTCCTAAACACACTTAGGTCATATACTAACGTGTTTTGTGGGATTAATTCATCCTAAACATCATCCAAATATCAAATCTCTACATTTTCTTCCCCAATCTCAAGAACATGAACCCTAGAAATTTTTAATCATCAATGAGCCTAATAAAATCCGTTTTTGTAACACAAAAAGTAGTAATTCTTTTAGTTCAATCATCCAATAACATTTCTACATGCAAACCTATATCCAAAATTTGATTTATAACTCCAATTTTATGGGTTTTCATCAATCTCCCAAACAAATGAAATTTTAGAATTGTCTAAGCATGGAAGAAACATTCACTGCAAAATAATGTAAATTAAACCACTTGCCTTATGTATTTATCTAATTTTGATGGCGAATTGCATAATTTCTCTCTCTCTCTCTGCAGGATTTCTCCTCTCTTTTCTCTCTACAAGCGCTTCTTCTCCAAGGTGACAATGGTGGCTAGGGTTTGCCTTAGGAAATTCTTGGAACTAATTCTAATAACCCCCGTAGCCCATTAGGTCATAAGGTGTAGTTAGTGGGTTTAGTGGGTAATTACCAAATCAGATATTAATTCCTAATTTTCGTGGGTTTTAATTACCAAAATTTCAAAATTACCAAACTACCCTTATACGTTGCCGGTATGGACTAAAAATGCCCCGGGATCCAAACTAAACCCCCAGCTAGTGTTTTCTGACTATTTCGACCCTTCCGGACGCGTTGGCGCACTCAAAACGACCATACGGTTAATATAAATAAAATTCACTTTTTAATTAAAATAATTATATTCCTGATGCGACTGTCACACGCGTCTCAACAAAGTTTCCCAATTTGTCGTATATCAATCTCACGATAAATTTAATAATTTGAATATTCATATATAGCCATATATACTCATATCAAATACCAACTCGCATCTCGCTAGTATTTTAATCCGGATTAATTTCCAATTAATACACATTTAATTCAATTAATCCCATAAATAAATATCATAAAAATACGGGGTATTACATTGAGGTCATGTCGGGAGCTTATGATGAAAAGCTACCAATGGTGCTTTGGGCCGGTAGAACTTCGAACAGGAAGTTGATGGGGTTTACTCCATTCTCGTTGGTCTATTGGACCGTAGTTGTCCTACCAATGGAGCTCGCAGCACCATTGGCTAGGGTTTTTCTAAGAAATGTCCTTATACCAGATCCTCGGCATCTACAACGAGAGGCGTTGGATGAGAATAGAGACAAAGACAAAAGGATTGCAACACTCTCTACTAGATTAGAAGAGGGTCCATGACAAAAGGAACATTCCTCATTATACTTTTTTGGGGAGGGTCCATTCATCCTATAGACAAATTATAGTGAGCAAAGTCCCTACAGACACAACTGTTCAACTATTTCCATAGATTAACAGGAGATTGTTCTCCAAGTAATAATTATTATTTTAAGAAAAAAAGTATTTCCTACATGTTTATAAACTGGAGAATAAGTGTTAACCTCTGTTCTCAAGAAAGTAAATTGTACTTGCTAGTTTACATGAAAATTCAATGAAGAGGGTCTACCCCCTCTCTAAGAGCGAGATTTGAAAAAAAAAAGAGTAAAAGTTTTGAAGTTAAAGTTTGGAATAAGGACCCCACAGACTAGGGGTAGTTTACTAAAAAAATGAAATACTTATTCTCATTTCTTAGTTCCATTTTCATGATTATCCTTTATGTATTTGGGAAGGAGAAGGGGGTCACCCTCCGCCACTTTATTCCTTAAAAATGTATATGCATGGAAATACCCCACAGTTAGAGCCTTAGAGGGGTAGCTTTAAAAAGATAACTTGCTCAGCTCATATGCAAGTACTCCAGAGTTAGAGGGGTAGCCCTAAAAAAGTTAACTTACTCATCTCCTATGCAAGTACCCCATAGTTGGAGAGTAATATTTGAAATGATAGCTTGCTCAGATCATAGGCAAATACCCCATGAATATGGGGCAGTGAAATGTTGAAGTTCTCACAAAGATAGAGCATCCCACAGTAAACAGATGCCAGAATACATAGAGACAGAGAGAAGAGAAATAAATGATGATAAAATGTTCGTTTTGATTAATATACCAATAGTTTTTTACATATACAAGAAGCAATGCAAAGTACACAAAAGAAAATGAAACGTATACATATCAAAATTTCATCAAATAGATAAAATAAAAAAGAGGCTCTCCCGCGAGCGCATATGACTAAAAGAGCGGCATGTCACTACATGAACTGCTCCTCTAGGCTAGCCATCCTAGCCTCATCATCGGTATCACCAGCCTCAAGCTTGGCTAACGTGGCCTCTAGTAGCTGAATATGGCCTCGAATATGCGTAGCCTCAACTAGGCACTATTGAACTCTAGTATGTCTAGGAGCATGAAGCCTCATCTTTCTAAAGGGATCACTCAGAATGTGATGAACTGCAACGTCAAGCCAGTCGAACTGGAAGTGGTAGATACATTGGAGGTCGTGGAGAACCTGCAGGAATTGTGAAATCAGGTCGCTAGTCAGATCAACTAGAGGAATGGACAAGAAGTCATGGTAGTGATTATAGAGGGCCATCAGGTTGAAGACCGTGAGGCTACAAATGTTGAGAACACTCTGGGACGTGAAAGTCTCAGGATGAGGCTTAAAAGTCATCTCTAGCACATCGATCTCATGGGTTTTGAACCTCAAATGCAACTCTTCTCGCCATAAAGCGCTAATGAAAACCCCGGGTGCCTCTACCTAAATATCATCGTAGGTCATATTTCGGGACTCAAGCTAAAAAAGAGGGGGGGTCCTCACTGGAACCAGCGGAACCGCCTGAATGAGTGGCCTTGAAACTCTGCTCTTCATCATCGGTTAGCTTAGCAAGATCACTCACCGAATCCTTAAAATAAAAAATATAAAAATGATAATTCAAGGAAGATAATAAGTAGAAAAGAAATAACCCTAAAGCCTATGGGGGTACGTAACCTTTTGTCGAAGCGGGAAGGTCCTCCTAGAGGCACCATGCTAGCCTAGCAAAGATAAAGAAAGTATAATGTTAGAAAACATATTTTTCACTAACAGACTCTAGGGAAACATGTTAAAGCAAATCAAGTATGAAATTTCAATACCTGATGAGTGCTCAGTGAAACACTCCCATATACTTTCATTGAACTAGGAACATCGGCCTCACTAAGCTACAAACAAGGAAATAGGGGTGTGATGGCAATAAACTTGCACAGTAAAAGAAAGAATGAAAAAGGGAAAGAAGAAATAAGGAAGAGGTATAATAGTATAATACATCCCTCGCTACTACTGCCCCAAGTTGTCCCACATCTATAGGGACAGTCGTAACACTAACCTAAAAATAGGAAAATAGGTAAGTGTTAGCGAACACTTGAGAAAAAAAAGCTAGTTGAAAAGAAATAACGTATTAATTAAATATCTGGGTAGTCTCTCCCGGGATTCTAACCAAATGTTCTGCAGACATTGGAACTGATGTTATTCTAGCCTAAAAATAAAGAAGCACGAATGTGTTAGTAAACACTTGCATAGAAAAATAAATTCAGAAAGAAATAAAATAAAAGAATATAGATATAAAGGGGGTGCTCGAGGAGTCACTTCCCCAAAACTCACAACGAGTCCCGCCGATAATGAGATCTCAGTTATGTTGGCTTGATGGCAAGTGAGATTATGGAAGTATTAGCAAAAGAGTGGCATGTAATAAGATACTCTTATATAATAGATATATTACCTGGAAGATCACCTCCGTAGCACTCATAATAGAACCCATGAATAAAGGGGTCTTATCAACACTAGTCTGAAAAAGAAGAAAAAATCAAGTGTTAGCATATTGCTTATACCGTGAAGGAAAATGTATAAAAGTGTTTTAAAGTGAAGATGAAGTAGATACAGAGAAAGGTTCTATGATGGTTCCTCCACCAGAACCCATGGCAAAAGGGACCTCAAAGGTTACAAGAGCAATTGGATAAGCAGGCAGAGAAGTGGCCAATGACGTGGTCGTATTAGCTAGCCGAAGCACGAACAAATAGTGGTAAGTCATGAGAATAAAATTTCAGTGACAAATAAAAATGAGTCAAGAATGGAAGATTAAAAAAATACATGAACTCCCTCAAGGAAAGAAGGATGAAGGGTAATAACGGGAATGAATGATGTGGCAGTAATGGCCTACTTGTCACAAGATTATTAGAATCAAACAAAAATGAAGGAAATAATTGATACTAGTAAGGATGAATAGTACATAAGAAAAGGTTATAGCCTATTAAATAAGCTCACTCGAACCGGATGTATGGGCAAGGGATGAATTTGGGGCCTGTTATCCATGGGCACATAGACCCAGGAGATAGGTATCCTCCCAAAGGGTGATAGTCCTAGAATAGTAGCCCTGGTGGGCAAAGTTATCTCACTTGTGGAAGAAGGGACAAATAAAAGGGAACCCCATAAAAGAACAAGACGAATTCAATGAAGATAATACAAGTTTAGTCATGCATATGAATCAAAGAAAAGGATAGGCTAAAAGTAGAGGAGTGCTAAGAATAACTCTAGAGATGAAGTGGCAGAGGGTCCAGCTATAAGGATACCCACCGCGGAAGAAACATGAAGTAGAACAACGAGACCGGGATAAATAGTCCTCTACAAGGACAAAAAATCAATGTAAATAGAATAAACCTTAGAGGTCACAAATAAAAAAAAGTTCAGAAATATTGACTATTACCTGAACTGTGCGACAGGATATAGAAGAGGACCTCGTACTGATGGGGAATACAAAAAAAACTATAGGGTCAACAGAACCTATCCATGTTAGTAAAAATATTATAAAAGTAAAGAGAAAAGTGTTATTATAAGTGACAATACAAACCTCTCTCACCAAGACCTAAGTAGAAACCACCATAGATTTCCTCACAAGCAAGAAATGAGGCATAGGAATAGGAGTAGGGGAGGAAGAGAAGGAAGTTCTAACCCTTGAAAGACCCACTATCCATGGAGAGGTAGCTTATTCCGAACAAAGAATATATAAAATAAAACAAGTCAAGATTATACCAAACTGAAGTAAAAAAAAAAAGGAAAAGAGCTAGTATTAGAAATAATTACGGCAAAAGGGCGAGGAGCTTGCCCATAAGGAAGATACCGAGTCATAGGGATCATGGTGGAATAGGAGTGTATCATGTCATCCTCCTCCCTGCCAGACTTCCTCAAAACTGGAAATAAAGCACAAGGGTCAGGTCCACGTCCATTATGAAGATCAATGACACACATGTCATTTGAAGAATAATTGGTGTAATTATAGGAAGGGGTGCTTCCATAATCAACTAGTTCCTCTTCAAGTGTGGGAGAAGGAGAACCAGCAAGTGAAACTCCATTTATAGGAGTTTTACTAAGTAAAGAGGAGTTAACTAAAGTACCTTCAGCAATAGGGTTGGATGAAATGTTGTCTCCTCATTAGACATGTCCAAGGCTTCATAGCCTTGCTCTCGGACGGACCTATAGATCTCCTCCACTCCAAGAGCATCAGAGTATGACTCTTGATCTGAAGAAGAAGAAGAAGAAGGAGTAGAAGCTTCAACACACTATTTTTCTTTTTTCTTGACTTGGTTCTCACTGGGCAAGTATGGGAGTTAGAGATAGTAATGGAAGTAGTAAAAAAATTTGACACCTTTGTGTCTTCATGTTTTCTCTTCGAGGAGGCCTTAGACTTGGCCTTCTAATTTCCTTTGGCCTTCGTTGGCTGGGTCTTAGGATGTTTCACATAAATATATTCCTTGCATAAAGGCCCCACTAAGATGGGAGTGACCTACCTGATAGGGATCTTTCTAATTGAACTACGTAACTATAATTCTTTTTGGGTGTGTTTTCCTAAATATTTATTAATATTTGATATTTTGGTACGGATGGTTTCATGGGGCAAGTCCTGGATGCAATTTTTGATAAGAAAATCAGGCACCATCACAAGGAAAACCATGAGTGGCTGAGTGAGGGGAGATAGTCGTGAGCATGTATAAAGAAGCCACTAAATTTATCAGTTCTCTAGATCATCCCCTAAAAAGTGAAATTTAAATATGCCTTCAAGTATAACTCAGTGGGCTCAGTGCTCGAGGGGTAAATAGGGGCAAAAACTCCCTGTTCATACATAAATTATCTTCTCACCCTCTCTAGATGATAAAACTCAACACCCTGTCCACTTTCAGTAAGCGAGGGGAGTAATAAAGGAAAGACTATACCCATGATAGAAATATGGTGGAAGTCTGCCATTGACTTTGAGTTGGAAGGATGATAGAAGGTGCTGATAGTAGCTGAGAAGAAATCCTAAGAGAAGGTTCGCCCACTCGCTTGCAATAGGGACGAAATGAAGACTCGTCAATATTGTCAATTAGAGAACCCAAAGCTTTCTTTGGATTTTTCTTATGCCATCTGGTAATGCAAGCCATGTCATTGTGTAACTGACGAGACTCTAGGGCAAATTTTGGGAACCTATCACATAAAAAGGGCATTAAAATGAAGGAATTTAAAAAATTGATCACATCATAACGACCATAAGATCATTCCATATTCACATGAAGAATATCTAGACAAGTATAGAGATAACCCAATGTAAGTGCTTTGAGGGGTACAACCCTCCCTCAAGAAAGCTTAACTGTGAGGCGATATAACAACTCACCAGGGGAGTTGATTGGTCTCCCTTAAAACAAAAACCTACTCAGGAAAGTAATAAAGCAAGCTACTAAATGAGAAGAGGACATAAGTTTGGAGGCATCTTGGCTTGAGGGGGCCCTACTCGAACTTTCTTTTTTTGGAGTAGGCTTAAAATCCCAAAATCAATATCTTTTCCACTTTGCAAAGGAGTGCTTAGTGGCCCCTGTCTTATTGATAGCAACATAACAAGGGCAATTAAATCATTCTTGATGGATCTCCTCGCACATTTCTTTCTCCACATTGTCTTCATAGCCGTCCGTGAACATATGATCTCCCAAAAGGGGGAGGGAAGTTAACTCGCAAATATCTTCCAAGGTAAGATAAAATTCACCCCAGCTGATGATGAAAGTGTGTGAATTAATACTCCAGCGAGAAACCAGTAGATTGAAGGTGGTAGAGTGATAAGCAATATTACAAGCCTTTAAACTATTAAGGGTACTCGCCAAGCCTAGTTTCTCGATGATGGACTTATGTGTCGGCTTAGCTAGAACATATTCCACCCAACGAAACCACTCGTCGGGAGCACATCTACAGAAATCCACATTTGATTTAGAATAGGGAAAATCACCCCTATCCTCCCGCACTCTCAAAATGGTGTCAGCTAAAATAATCTCCGGATCAACAGATTCAACGAACCCCAAGAAGGGTTTCTCATTTATCTTAGCCACGAACTCCTCCTCAAACTTTTTAAGACCCTCCATAAAAAGGTTCCTTTCCCCAAAACAGGGTTAGGTCGTAAAATCTGAAATCCCTTTTTGTGCGATCGGTTGAGTACTCCTTTTGCAATTTTGAGGGAGTGGACCTAGAGGGGGGACTCCTCGCTAAAACCCCCCATTGAAGACAAATCGCCCGGGACAAAAAAGATGGATCCAATGATGGAGTTATCTACGGTGGAAACAATGACAAAAATTGGCGATTATAACAGTGGAGGAAGAAACATTTGATGAAAAAGCCAGGGGAATAAGATTTTTTTCAAGTTTTGGTAAGGGACTACTATGGAGGATTTCTCTATATCTCTCTCTCTCTCTCTATGATAAAACTCTCAAGGGATTTGAAATGAAAGAAGAAGAAGAAATGAATTCTTACTTTAATGTTCCTTTTATATAAAAAAAGACCGACACATTTTGGCAGTCGAAAGGAGGAGAGGTGATTACCCAAATGATGGTATGTGTGTTCCTAGGTTGACACGTGTCTCCTCAAGACTATAATATGGGCTGAAGTGATAGGGTCATTTAATGCCAACGGTGTAATGATAAAATGCTATGAAATTTTTTGAATTCCAAGATGAAGTGATCATTTTGTACCAAACTCTTTGGTTTAGCCAGCACAAAGGACTTTACATGAGGGGACTAATGTATAGGGGCATCATCGAAACCAACACCTCAAGGATAAGGGGGTCCACCATGAGTGGTCCCTTCTGCCAAAATCAGTGCAAGAGGTCACTTGTGGTGAGGGGGTCCACTTCGAGTTTCCCCTCAACTAAGACTTGTGAAAATAACATTTTAGGGACGAGGGTGTCCACCACAAATAGCCCCTAAGTCAATATGTTAAACATCAATAATTTTATGATGATGAAGTCCACCATGAGTGGCCCCTCGGCCAAGATCAAAGCAGATAATAACAACTGGTTGCAAGGCAGTCCATCACGAGTATCCCCTCAACCACAATCAATGTTAAAGGATATTTATGGCGAGGGAGTCCAAGACAAATGACCTATCTGCCAAAGATAAATATAGAAATAAGGTTCTCACCTACAGTGGACCCCCTCGCGCTGCATAAACTGCTAAATAATGGAAAATATATTAGGGCGAGGGGACACACCTTGAGTGTCCCCTCTCCCCAAAAGCAATATTATAAACAGAAATGACTGAGGATGAGGGAGTCCACCACGAGTGGACACTCATCCCAAGATTTTTTAATTTTTAAGAAATAAAGTGCTAATATTTATTTTCTTGTACTGGTAGCCTAGTTGAGCGAGAAGGGCTCAAGCAGACCGTTGGGATATCCTGGGAGTTTTAGTTTAGTGGCTAAGAGACAAGGTTTGTTGATCAAGCTCAACCATTTAGCACTTTAAGATAGAGAGAATACTAGTAAATGGACTCTCGGAGTCACTCGAGTCCTCACACTGACCACACTTAGTTATAACTAAAGTGAGTAGGCGAGAGGCTACTCACAAGAAATGGCACTTTTACAAAATTATTTTTGAGAGGGTGGCCCTCATGATCACTCTCAAGTTTTAAAAAGTTTGTAGAATAAGTTACCATTTTAAATGATATTTACCAAATCACATATATTATCACCCTTAGGAGACACATTTTCTTTTTTAATTTGTTTGCAGCCAGGTGTTGCCTGTTAGAGGTGACAGGCGGCTGCAGACATATAGGGACAAAAGGTACATTTCAAACCTCTTCCCTCAGATTCCCTCTCATTTTTGGATCCCAAAAAGGACCAAATCAGCCATAGTATTCACCTATAAATAGGACCATTTGATAAGGTCAAGTGATATATCAGAAACTCAAGTTTAAGTTGTTACTCTGTCAAAATCACACCGGACCTAATATTCTTTACCTACTCTCTCTTTAAGTTCTAAGTGCTTATCTGTTCAGTACCATCATTACAGCCATCATTCTCATGAGATCTCTCTCTCCAAGTTATACTATTATTGTTTGTGAAGGTCATCTTCTTGTAAGAAGAGGTCCTACCATCTACTCCATTTTTACTAGAACAAGAAAGTTTTCTACCAGATTCCATTGGAGTGGTTCATGCCTCACTCTTTCCAGCTCTTCAAAAACCCCATTTACACCATTATCCAACATGTTCAATGCCACTAGTTGTCATAAATGCGAGAAGCTTTTGTATTAAGTTTGGGCTTCGTATTCAAGTGAATTTTAACCTAAAAATACAAGATCTTTTTTTCTAACCAATGATGTGTATTATGTGGTAAAGTTAATGATTTTTTTTAATTTTGTTGTCATTGAAAGTTAAAGTATGAAGTTGGGATTAAAATGTATGAAGACTACAAACTCTGTTTCTATGGATGTTTCTTTTGATTTTGAGAACGTACATTTCTATGACAATTTCCTATTTTTAGCTTTGTGAAGGATTTTTTAAACTTGGTTTAGTGTGCATGGGACCAATAATAAAAATTTCCCTTGCACAGTAATTGAGATAGGTAGAAATTTTAGTCCTTTTGATACAATGTGTAATTTGTAAAAGATAAAATATTTCTCAGTGATGATGTAATTTTACGCTACTTGTGCATGTGTATTTTTATAACTTCTTTTATCTTTTTTCACAATTTTAATGTTAGAATATATGTTTTTAGATTATGCAGACTTTGGATGTGTTGTATTTATGTACAACTTGGTTGCATATTTCGACTTGCGGGTAAATGTAGTTGTTATAGTATTTATTTGGATTATAATTATTCTCTTATTTCGTGGTAACTTTTGATATACCTTTTATTAATTCCAGTTGCGAGATGAAACCCATGCTTACTAATGGGTTTGTGAAATGTCATGGTGGAAAGTGAGAATCAACTAGTTCTAAATAGGTGCAGTTCTTCTCAATAGGACCCACCTTGGGATGTGGAAGCTTTGGTCCATGATATTTGGGACTTGAAAAAACAATATCAGTTTTCCTTTGCTTGGATATGTAGACGAGATAACAAAGGGGCCCACCGGGTGGTTGCCCATGAAGATAATTTGCACTTATGTCTTGATTTAGTTTTTAATACACCTCATCTTTTAGAAAATACTAGAGCGAATTTTATTTGAGACTTAAAAGATGCCACATCATTAAGAAAACCCACTTATTTTCTTTGTCACTTAATAAATTCATTTTTTTTTTCAAACTATAATTTTTAAGTTAAAGAAAAGTGTCCAATCAAAAAATATAAATACATGCTATATATAAATGTATGTAAAAAATATAGGATGAAATTATATGTGTTAAAATACAACCAAGACAAGACACACAATTGTATTTTTTAACTGAAAAAAACCAATTAAAACATTACAGAATACGATTAAGAATCTTTTATTTTTCAACAATATGATCACGATCCAAATAAAACGCGGCGTGGCATGATGTCATATTTTTTTATACCGCGACACAAATACGATCACGACCCATTCTTAATCGCATTGTGTATTTTTTTTATTGGTTTTTGTTAAATAAAAAAATACGATTTTGTGTCCCTTCTTGTTGTATTTTAACACATATACTTTTAACATATATTTTTTACATATATTTATATATGGCGTGTATTTTTGGTCTTTGATTGGACTATTTTTTTTAATTTGAAAGTTTTATTTTGAGAAAAAAATGAATTCATAGGGTGACAAAACAAATACATGAGTTCTTAATGATGTGGCAGCTGCCACGTCAGTTGGATTTTTAAGTTCCATATGATAGTCGCTATAGTCTTTCTCCAACTTTTAAGAGACAGTTTCCTCTTTGATTTTTTATAATACATATGTATGTGTTAGGGGTGGGGTGATTATGATTCTCAATAAGAGTATAGCCTTATACATTCATAAAGTTTTTCACAAGATCAATTTTCTTCAACAAAACATGTTAGTTTATGGTCCATTACCATTTTTATATGCTTTGCAAAGGGCTTTGTGAGATCCATTATAACGTTTTTCACAAGATCAATTTTCTTAGAAAAAATGTTAGTTTATGGTCTATTACCATTTGTATATGCTTTGCAAAGTGCTTTGTGAGATCCATTATTCTATTGAAACATGCATATTCTCCCGAATATATTTTCACTCTTTAAGTATAAGGTCAATACATTATACAATTCTATTTGTGATTATAGTTTTAAATTTTTAATTTCATTTGAAAATGTTGTTGAACAAGTCTCTCTGACTCTCTTTATGACTACAGTGTAACACCCCGTAATTTTAAACTGGTAATAACTTAGTTTATTTTGAAATTTGAAAAAATAAAATTTTTGGATTTAATTATTTTTAGCGATTAAATATGTTGGGGGCGTCCTGAGCACCTGACCAGGACCAAATCGATTTTGCCTGGTTGGCGAATCGATTCGCCCGGTCAGTGTCAACAGATTTAGTTTTTTTATTAGAGTTTGAGTTAATTACAATATTTAATTTTTTCCATATTAAAATAACTCGAGGTTAGACTTTTTTAAACACTTTTTCAAAAAGTTTTCAACCACAATACTCCTACATATTTATCACCTTTCATCTACAAACCCTAACCCCATATTTAATAAGATTCAATTCAAGTTTTGAAGGCTTAATTGGTATTTTCTCAAGATTGTTCAAGAATGAATCTTTCTTAATTTTTTGAGAGGAACATCACCGTCTAATCAGAATTTCCTAATTATTTTTCAACAGGCATGCTTTTCCTAAAATAAATTAGTAACCTTAATTAGGGAAAGTGAAATATAATTTGGGACTGTTTTTTTGTACAAAATCTTAATATGAATTAAGACTCATAACCCTTGTGTACTTAAGGTAGAGATTTGGTTTTGTTATTATGAGGGTAGGTTTGCATGTAGAAAATAATGGTTGCGCTATTTAAATGAAAAATGGACTTGTGAAACCATATGAAATTATGTAGCCATGATCAAAGTAAATTATTGGTGTGTGCTCCATAAACTCACATGATGTTGAAATAATAATTGTGGAGTAAAATAAATTGTGTTAATTACGATGATAGATTGAACGAATTTAATTAAAGTGAATTGTGACCGTATGATAAATTTGTGTAATTGTTGATAAATTAGATTGTGTGACTTATTGCTTCGATTATAATTATCATCGCGGGGACGATGGGAATTTTGGGTAGTTATGCTCTCACTTTCATTTTAGGAACACTTGTTAGGTATAGGAATAGTGGGTATGCCTTAGTTGTGGTTAACATTTTCTAGGTATAGGAGTAACTAGTGTAGATTTTCACGGATGGGATATTCTAGGATGGGGCTGATTTTGGTGTCTTTTTGTTGATTTGGATAGCCTAGGTGTGAGACTAGGAAGAGATAAATGATAGAAATTTATCCTACAATATAGGATAGGACGTGTTTATGGTTTGGAGACCTCTAGGTATGGGACTAGAGGTAAACTTGAGGTATTATGCTCTATAATAGGGTGGGGATAATATAAAATAATGAGAAAATGAGATGACAAGAAACTAAGAAATTGAGAATTAATACCTAAGATAATAAATGGGTATTAAAATGTGTTGGCATCATGAGTATGTGCAGAGTTGACAATTAAACGGGTCGACTTAATATAGTGACGTGTCGTGCGTGGAACCTCACGAGTATGTGTAGAACAGACAAAATACGAGCTGAATGGCTATAGTGAGGGGAATGGGTGTTATGTGTAGAACTTTAAGTGTACGAAGAGTGTGTGCATGATCGTAAAAGGGGTTGACTGACCATATTGGTGTCGCATGAATTAAAATAATTGGTTAATTAAATTAAGTACGGATAAGAATAAACTTGTAGATAATAATGTTAATGGAATATTTGGACTTTCACTTTAGGGTGGATCAGTTGTATGGTTGATAGTGGTAGCTTATGTTTATTCGCACATTAATAATTATCTCATTTAAATTAAAATATTCTATTATGGTGTTTATTATGTATAATGTTATTATTTGGGTTCACATCCTAACTGGGGAGAGTAGCTTGTATTCATGTGGTGGGCTCTGACCCATTGCATTGACTAACATTTTAGGTATAGCGCTGGAGAAGTTGTATGGGATTCTTGGATATATTTTTAAGGTGCAGCAGGAGACTTACTTATTTAAGATGCTTTATTAGTTAGATTTATTTTGCTTTTCGTCGCATTTTTATTATAAGACTCTATTTATGGATTTTGTGGGTCAATCGTTTCCACAGTTGTCTACGGTATTATTTAGATATTTTATAGTTGGAGCATTTATTTGAGATTATAATATTTGGAGTTGGATTCAATTTTGATATTAGCATGGTGATGGATTTTAATATTGTCTGAATGGTTATATTTATTGGATCAATTTATTTATTAACTTGTGGAAATGAATTTTTATATGTCTCATATTTGTCACATGCTAAGAATGATAACTTATTAAGTGACTCCTGACATAGTTTGGCGGCGGCTGCTATCCACCTCGCTTGCCCGATTGCGCAGGGTGTTACATACAGTTGTGTTTTGTAAAAAGATATATGTGTATGTTACATTGTTGATTGTCCGGATGGAACACAAACATATTTATTACCTATACAACATGTTTATAATTAAGGGCTTAAGAATTATAATGTTGGGTTTCATAACCCACTTGATTAAGTCTACTTTTGAAACAAATTACCTAACAACCTTTTACTGGTAATTTTTTATTGTAATATTCTAATTTTCTCTTCAGTATTTCAGGTTATGTCGTATACAGAGAAGATTGGGTTTTGTAATTGCTTATGATTTCTTTGAAACTTATGGAGGGTCTTATCAACCATCCATCTATTAACTTCTCTATTTAGGTTGTTTTAATATGAAACTAACAAGTGGTGAATCATTAAAGAATGTACTAATCTGTAGATGTGGTTTTATATACAAATATGCGTGATGTGGTTTTTGGTTTGCATTAGTGCTTGATATAAAGTCTCTATTCTATGATGTATGCAATAATTTTTCAATTATGTGAATATCCAAACACAACCTTATATATGTGGATGTCTAGATTTATCTACTAACTATGCAATGTCATTTTTTTCTGAATAAAAAGAAACTTTAATATATTAATACTAAGTTTTTTTTGTGTATTTGTGCACATTTCTCCAAGACTAAAGCTGAATATCCTACTTGATCACTAACCACGGGTTCTCTATTTTTACTGATCTATGTATTGATGATTATTTATGTTTATTAAAAAAATTATCTTTTGGTTGAAAATGGCCTTAGTTTTGAATCATATTGAAACCCGATCTTTTCATCTATTTTATATTTTACTATCTTTTGCAAATAATCTATG